>OX439356.1:14792772-16288606 GCA_949319445.1 Mythimna lalbum | reverse complement strand
TCCGGCCAGCTGCGCCGGGATAGAGCGCGCTGATCTTTAAATGTATTCCCTTTGCGAAATATTGATTGATTTATATAATAATTATATGTACATTCTAAAGATTCATTTGAAAGGAGTAAGGAATTAAGCGAAAAATATCAAGTTCTTAATTTTTTTTGCTAAGGTTTTTTTTTACAAAAAAGAATTTAGTCTAACGAAAAAATCATATTATGTTGATAATGTTATACATGAATCTATAATAAACATAGATTGTTTTCTAACCTTTTGACGCATTGACGCAGCTGTTACCAAGGAGTAGGCTTCAGAAAGTCACTGTTATATAGCTCTGCTCGGGAGTTCTTGCACAAAATATATAGGTACAAAAGTCAATCTACATACAAAGCGCGCTCGAGCAACGCACACATAGACACCGCTCACGGACACGATGTCTCGGTAGCGTCTCGGCCCACTCGTCGAACAGTTCCTGCTCAAACGCTCATTATTAGTGTGCGTCCACTGAGCGTAGGTATAAAAAGTGAAGTATGTACATACATGAGATTGTCTTCTGTACCTATCTATTTTGTGGTTCGGGCCTTACCGGACGGATGGACGGCGAGCATTATACACTAGTTTAAAAATAAGATACAAAGGCACCTTTCAGGCTTGATAAAAGTTCTTTACAAAGTTTTAAAAAATATGTATATTATAGGAGGATGGTAAAAGGCTGACGCGTAAAAAGGCTTTGTTAATGTAAACTTTTTGAAATTCGTAGTGTATGGAAACGTGGTCTGAACGGTGGGTGGGCAACTACGCCGGAACTAAAGTTTCGACGTGCTCTGAATTATTGTTGCCATAAACAAGTAAATGTTTTTTTATGGTTTTAGTTTTACGCATACGAAATATTATTATGATTTTTACCTACAATTATTATTAAATATTTGTGCCATTTATCAGTAAAGTTGTTTCAAACGATAGCCATATGCTATCGTTTGTTAAACTACTAAGTATCTACGTATATACATGATTTATATTTAGCCTATTAAAAATTTAAAAAAGTCTAAAAACTTGTTAGACCTCCTCTAACTTGGATAGGTAATAAATGACGAGGAGAGCTGAAAAATGAGGAGAGCTGACTCTAAATAAAATGGGATAATGTTAGGCAAAGAGAGAGAGAGAGAAAGGAAAAATTTATTTTTAAATCTACAGAAGAAAGAAGATATGATATGCCTGCATTTCTTAACTTTCATATTCTGGCAAGGTTTTATGCACTTACCAAAACCACTTTATTTTTTTGAGCGTGGAATATCATCAAAATATACCTCCCTCTCCAGCTAAAGTGAGAGTTAGTGCAGACTTTTACTGACTAAAATCTACCTTTGTTCTTTTAGAAGCTTTCGTTTCAGGCCGGTAGAAGCTTTCGTTTCAAGCAGCGTTTCAGGCCGGTAATAAATACCTTTACCTACAAAAACACTGAATTAATTTTTCTCTTCAGTATTAACAGCTCTATGTCGATAAATTAGTTACTAACAGACTATTCTTCGAAGCTATCAAGATATGCTAATAGTCTTCTTTGATAGTCAAACTAGTGTGCTGATGACTTGTATATTCGGTCATCAGCAGAGATATCTGACCATGGCGGGTGGAATTGAGATAGTAATTGTGCTTTAGACTTCTATGACGTCACTTAATAGAGATTATTGGTGAAGTACTGCATTATGCATGTATTCATGTGATATGTGTGAATCAGAAATGAAGTTATCCGCAAGAGAACCAAGGTTGCCGACATAGCACGAAGAATCGCCAAACTTAAGTGGCAATGGGCAGGGCACATTGCTCACAGAACAGGTGGCCGTTTGGGAAGAAAGGTTCTGGAGTGGCAACCGCGTACTGGAAGACGCAGCGTGGAAGGTCTCCTACAAGGTGGACCGATGGCCTGGTGAAGGTTGCGGGGATCCGATGGATGCGGGATGCACAGGATTGATCATTGTGGCGACACTTGGGGGCAACCTATGTCCAACAGTGGACACCTGTCGGCTGAAATGATGATCTATTATAATAGATATGTTTAATACTGGTTTCGTCTCACCATGACAGCCTCACTTCTTGTCCAGGCAATTACTGTCCATTCCACTTTGCTTGGAAGAGATCTCATAAGGCCGCCCATTGTATGTGTGTTTTAGTTTCCTTTTGTAAGTGTAATGGTGTAAGGACAATGAAGTGTAATAATAAATAAATAAATATAACTGTCTAAGACTAGCAAGTACCAACGGTTTCGTCCGCGTAAAAGTAGAAAATTATACCTACTATTGAAATTATTCCCCGAGATAAAACGACTCTATGTGTTATTTTGAGTCTATATTCTACCCATGTGCCAAACGTCTCAATTCGTTCTCCCGTTCGGGCATAAAGAAATAACAAACATATTTTTTTTTTTGTGGTATAGAGGAATTTTGGTATATTAAGATCATAACCTTGCAGATCGACCTGTGCATGTGCAGCTCTTCTATTAATCCAGTTTACTTCTTACCATCAGGTAAGATCGCAGTCAAGCACTAATTTATATCAATTAAAAAATATATATTATATAGCTAATAAACTTACATTGTTATTAAACAAGTTCCTACCGGTACAGAAGTCAATCTACATACAAAGCGCGCTCGAGCAATGCACACATAGACACCGCTCACGGACACGATATCTCGGAGCGCTTCGGCCCCCTCGTCGAACAGTTCCGGCTCAAACGCTCATTAGTGTGCGTCCACCGAGCGTAGGTATAAAAAGTGAAGTACATACATGAGATTGTCTTCTGTACCTATCTATTTTGTGTTTCTACTCAAGACAACGGAATTGTAGAACCTAATAATTAGTATTATCATCACCGTAAGCACCAAAAAGCTACATTTTCATCAAACCCTTACCCTTAGAATTGTAAGACTTTACGCATGTCATAGGATTTCGAGACTACAATAAAACAAGGCAAAACCCAGCAAATCAACATCAACCCAGATTTTGATGTCCTAACCATTAGTAGACAAGTGACAACTTGTTACTGGCGTTAAAGTTATTCTGCTGTCCTTCTCGTAGGACATTAAGTAAAGCCTCAAATTTTATGTTCTATACAGATGCTCAGCTGCTCAAACGAAGTACCCATTCGCCGCATGCGTTGCCTTGTTTTACGGTACTTCAAATTTCTGACTTTATTGTTGTAGCCTGATTGAAGCGCCGGCAATTATTTAATATTCCTCTTGAGTTATGGATTTTCGAGCGGGGTTGTGGAAGTGCGTTGTTTGGTTTAGTATGGTTATTCCATGGCTGTGGAATTAAGAAGAGTTACCGCCGAGGATCTGGAAAGTATAGGGCTTATGAAAGAACACAGCAGAGTTTTAGTCAGCAAAAGTCTGACATATCCACCCGCTCCATTCTAAAGCGAGAGAAGTCATTGGATCATCAAACATTTTCCCACCTAAATACAAAAAAAAAATTGGGAACATATAATTTTCTTACACTTCATATAGATCTAAATATAGAGTTTTTTTTTAAAGTAAATTAACATTTACCCTCGACATCGCGGCAGACCTAGGCGAAGGTGGAGAGATGACCTTGATAAATACCGGAGGGACTGGCCTGCAAAGGCTGAAGACAGACGTGTGTGGAAAAGGGAGAGGGAGGCCTTCGCCCAGCAGTGGGACATAAATGGGCTAACTAACTAACTAACATTTTACCCTAAGTTTTCTACTGAGAAGCATTTCATTGACACAATAGAAAAGGCACGGTTTAATTTCACCTCAATTTAGGCTTTTTTGAAACTATTTACATAGTGCCATAATGGTGACACTGAACAATTCAGTGCTCGCATCCATTGGTTTCCCGCAACCTTCACCAGGTCATCGGTGCACCTGATGCCTGGTGCCTGGTGGTGATGGTAGTGGCCCTGGTGGTCCTGTGATGTGGCGATACTTTTTTATGGTGGGGAAAATCATCCAACGACAAACTCCACTCTTGGGCGGAGCGGAAAATAGTGTCAGACTCTTATTTACTAAAAACCCACCCTGTTAAAAAGACGAGCCCTGATATGAAAGCTAGAAGGTAGCCTTCATACCGGAGCTCGAGCTACTCTTTCGAAACTGGGGGAGGTCTATGTCCAACAGTGGACGTATATCGGCTGAAATGATGATGATAGTAGTGACATGAGTCGTGACATACACTTGTGCACTATTGGACTAAGAAATGATGAGGAACATAATTTTAATGTTCGTTTTGACTTTTCGTTGCGACGAAATAGCGCAGCATAAACGTATCCTTTTTACAAGCTTTTATTTAGTTTCACCTGTCCGGATGTTTGCCTGTCATCAAATCTTGCAAATTAAATTTGACCCACTTCCCGGTTACCGATTGAGTTGAAATTTTGCATGCGTGTGTAAATCAGATGACAATGCAAAATAATTATGACATGGAGCTGATCTGATGATGGAACTGAAAGGTGGCTATAGGAACATGGTAGTTAAACGACACAACTCCATTGAGTTTGGGCTCGTAGGATTATATTGCGTATTAATTATGTATGTACACCGAGCTATAAAAGCTTTCTATGAAAAAAATGTTTTCAAAAGCATGTTTATTGTGTTCTGGCCACATCATAGTTCGGTGGACCACAAGTTACAGATCGGTGTAGCGAATATAAAAACTCAGTGAGTTGTATATTAAAACAGCGGGCTGCGTGCACAATAAAAACTTGCTGGGTAAAAGTCACTACCGCACTGGTCATAAAAAACAAATTATTTCATTATGGAAGTTCTAGCTACCGAATCTGGCTTCGCCCGTACAGAATGAGTATTTTTCTCTTTTATATACAGGGTTATTTGTAAAACACTATTAACCTTACAAGACTGTATTACTGACATCGTAAGGATGCGGTTCCTCACTAGAAATGGTAAGTTCAGGAGGTTCCTGCATCGGATTCAGGCAAAAGAAACGCCTAAACGCCTGGGTGTCACCATTTTATGAACGGCCTGGAGGAAACATTGGAACATAATTATGATGAAAGAATGCGTGTGCCTCGCTTGGGTAGAGCACCACCATGTCCTCGTAGGCGATCGGCGGCAGCGACCTCTCGCGCTGTACCCTAGTTCAGGCACGCGGGCTTCAAGAAGATATCAGCAAAACCGTAGGGGCCCAACAGGCCTAAGTCAAGGGTTCACTTCTAAAAGGAAAACCCGGGAGCCCTGGAGCTTATGGCAAAGAAGGAACGTAGGAGTGAATTTCAGTAAAAGTTTGGAAATGTCCTCTCACTCCGCCCTAGATAACTAATTTGAATGATTACTTAAAAAGGTTTGAATAATAATGTGTAATTTCACAAAAAAAGTGTCAAAATTGTCTTAACACCAGCTCAATAATTTAGATTCACAAGATATAAAGGCAAATTATTCTAGAAGATATAAAATTATATCTTGAAACCAAAAAGCTAACTATGATTTGATATTTCACGATCTGATAAACCCGACTAAATCAAAGGAATGTCTGAATTATCTAGTTTTATTGCATTGTGGGACGAGGAGTTGGCTTTGAGATATAGGTATCTAAAATGAGTGATTAGGGTTTCTGAATAACAGATTTGAATTTAGTTTTAGGTATTTTCATCATTAGTTTAAAACTAGTACGTGGCATTTTGATCTTTAATAAAAACGTTGTAAGCCACAGTTTGTTTTTTTTGCAGAAATAATGTCGTTCTAAAAAAAATTACTTATTATTCATATAACTACTAATTGCTATCGACACATTATCATAATTACTTTTAGGGTAAGGAAAAACGGATACTTTATAGGATCACTTTGTAGTCCGTCTGTCTGTATATCTGTCTGTCGAGATCCTTTATCTCGGAAACGCGTGAAGGTATCGAGTTAAAATTAAAACCTTCAGTCTTTTACTAAGTTGTTCACTCTTGACAGAGTGGTCGTGGTTATGTCTCGGTCGAGTCCCGTACCACCACTTCTCTCGCGATACGACGCTATGCAGCTCTGTGTTTGGTGGCTTTGGGAGCCTTCATTTACGCTGCAGTATGTTACGGTTTTGATGAGGTCCGTCCACCGTGTTGGAGAGCATCCACGAGATCTTTTGCCCTCGACTTTGCCTTGGACCACCAAACGTTCCATCGAGTCCTCGTTACGGGTGATATGCCCGAAGAACTTGCTTACGGCCCCAGGCCGTAAGGGTTATCAGATTATACATAAGTACCTACTTTAGCCAAGGTCGTAGCGTGGCACTTAGCTCTCAGGTGTAGTTAGGCTATATTCTACGAAATAGTTGACATAGAATAGCCTGCGGCAAAAACTCTTCGGAGAATGTCTCAGTATGTTGAGTCAGGTCTCAAACAAATGAAAGATGATGCGTGACCTTCACAGAATACTCTAACATTGGATCTGTCCATTTTCTAGAATAGGTGGGATTAAAGGACTTGCCTTGAGCTGGTACTTTCTGTTTTCAACATGTATTTTAAATTGCTGTTACGAGTTTTTGAAAATGGGAAAATTTACTAATATAAAATTTAATAATTTTGTTTCTATTCTACAAAATAAGTTGGGTGTCTTTTAGTCTGAGTAATACGTAAACTAGCTGCAAGCAGCGGCTTCGCTCGTGTGAACATTATTTATTTATTTGATTTATTAGCTGGTTCTGTCCCACTCCTGGGCAAAGGCTAAACCCGTAGGGGTCTAGTATGACCGAAGCTTACTGGGTTCATGGGTCGTCCGAAAATAAACCTTGATAATAAATAAATAAATAAAGACTTTCCTCCACTCCTTCCACCTTTCTCGGGCCCGGGCTTTGCCAGTTCTGATGGAATCTGTCTAGTTCGTGTGAACATACTCACGGGATAAAAAATATCTTTATGTGCAATTCCAGGACATATGTGCCAATCATCATCAGCGTCGCTACATCGACCGGTCCTGAGCGTGATGCTTCCATCGAATTCCTGTGACCCTGACCACGTCATCGGTCCACCTACTGGGAGTGTCCACAATGTGTGCCAAATTTGATCCAAATCGATTCAGCCGTTCGAATATGGAGGAGTAACAAACATTCACAAAGTATCGCCTATACCTATATAATATTAATGTGATACTTAAGAGGACTCAGAGATCAAATAAAAGGCACTTTATTAACACAGACCCTAGACTTGTCAAGAAATATAATAACATTTATGACGATAAGATGAGTGAGGACACAAGGCCCTAGCTTCGTAATTAATTATTAGGCTGTCCTAATTACAATCGTGACAGGTCTTATATTTGTCGCCTGTCTCATATTATTTACATTCGATGGAATACACAACAAATAATATCATGATATTTTTGAAATGCGGACCCGAGCTGCTGGAGAGGTGAGATGGTTACTTTCAAAAGGTGGGAAATCATTTAATGACTTCTCCCGCTTTGGGGTGGTCGGGAGGGTGAGTTAGATCTTTACTGACTAAAACCCACTCATATGTTTCTTCTTGCCTTGCGTCCCAGGACCTCAGGGTTCCTTTTCAGAAGACCAATCCAGGAGGCTTCGGCCATACTAGACCCCTACGGGTTTGCTAACATCTCTTTGAGACATGCGTGGAACACTACGCGCCGTTGATCCGGACGGTTACTGGACGGCCAGAAGGCGAGTTATCTATTGCTCACCGTCCGCAAGCCTACGTGGTGGGTTATCATGGAGCATCAATTTTAATTGGTAATACGCGCTGCAGGATTGTTCGAAAGAGTTGCCGCGGCCCTGGAACGCAAAGAGCAACTGAAAGAATACAGGTAAGTTGAGGTAAGTGGTTTTAGTCATTCAAAATCTGACATTCCCTCTCGCTAAACCAAGAGCTGGAGGAGATATTCAATGACATACAAATCGAATAATTTCGCACACTAACGCTAAACACCTGTTCAGTAATTATAGTTTTTAGTAAAAAGTCTATGTAGGTTGGCGGCGAGTGCGGGTGAGCGAAAGTAAAAATCTCTGCTAATAGCTAGGACTCACGGTTTACTGCACTGATCCTTTCACAGCACACATAACAAGAGTAGAAGGAGTACATGAAGCAGACAGAAGAGACACACAACCACAAGGTTTACAGTCACAAAGTTCAGGACACAGCACGACTAGCGAAACGAGGTTTTTCAGATGGACGAAAAATCAATCGCGCGCACGGCAGTTCGTAGCGGACTGAAGGTCGGCGTAGGTCACTGCGTGCACGCACACATGCGTCGACATCCTTTGTACCACCGAAGCGTTCCGAAATATGATCGTTTTTGTGTGTGAATATAAATATTAATAAATGTGATTAGATAATTGTGTTGCTGTCATTGTGTTGTGCGATTTTATAATATACAAAAATAAACTAATAATATAGTAGGGGTGAACCCTACAAGTTTATTACACACTAGCTTTCCGCCCGCGGCTTCGCCCGCGTGGACTACAGTTTATATCGCGCGGGCAGAGACCCGTGCTCAGCAGTGGAATTATAGGTAGCCTATGTGTTATTCCAGTGTCTCTTCTATCTACCTACCAAATTTGATCTAAATCCGTTCAGTAGTTTTTGCGTGAAAGCGTAACAGACAGACAGAGTTACTTTCGCATTTATAATATTAGTAGGGATTACATATACAGGATTATTTGTAAAACACTAACAACCTTACAGGTCTGTATTACTGGGGTGCCACGACAGAAAACCTCCACGAGTGCCCGCGGGCTGTAGTTCCCTTGCGGACACGTCCTGAGGGAAGGCCAGTCTGCGGGACGGTGCACCCTGGGAGGCGGCCAGAGACCCCCTTGGGTACTTCTACCTAAGGGGCCTTGATGGCCGTCTGCGAATGTTCTGTCGGAAGGAACGCTTTAACGCGTGTCCCTCTGCCATAGCAGAGGGCACAGTGGCGAAGTAAGAGCGGGCTCGGTGTGCACTCACACTGCCGCCGGGCAGGTAGGAGGAAGGCGTGTTCCTCCTTCTGCCACCGTTAGTATCGTAGCCCCAAAGATTGTCCAAGGTCATGTTTCTGACTTTCGATGGGGGACGAGGGCCTTGGCTTAACCGCCCGGGCCGCGAGGAAGACAACCTCTATAAAAAATTACCCCAAACCTCCAAGCGGCGGCGCACCGTGAGGGAGGTTGTTAGCTTGACTAATGGGTAGCTAAATTAGTCTCTAGTGCGAACCACTAATCTTGAGCAAGTGTAGATTGAAAATACTCGTGGGAACAGCTATGGAACCAAAATCTAAATTTTTTAAAAACCGAACGGAGAGTGATGCGCGGTCGGAGTCCGACGCGACATCCAGAGGGAGCCTGGAGGGCTCGGAGGCAGAGGAGGCTGTGGGAGACTCTGGGAGAGATCCGCGTTTCTCCCGGAAGCGCTCCAAATCGGGGAACAGATCGTCCTCCGATACAGAAAAGGGCTCGGCCCCAAAAATCCCTACCAGCGGACGGGGCGCGAGTCGTGCTGGAAGAGGAAGGGGGAGAGGGTTTTCCTCCCAGGGAGTCGAAAAGCGAGCAGTGGAACCCGCCGCGGAGGGGCACCCTACAGTGATCAGCACTAGAGCTGATCCCGCAGGGCCGTCTGGCAGTGAGCCAGACGCCGGGGAAGACTCTGCCGAGGAGTCACGCAGGTTGCTCCGGGTGCTGGTATTCGACTCCTTGACAGCCGTAGCCCGAAAAAGAGAGAAGGGGTCGAAGAAGAGGGGCATCGCTCAATGTGCGAGCTCTATCTTGGAGGCTATAGACGCCTCTTTCGAGAAGAGGATCGCAAAGCTCCGGGCTGAGCTATTGGATGCTCCAAAACTCGACCCCCGAGAGGAGGTACCAAAAAGGGGACGCATGCAGGAGCAGGGGCAAAAGCCACACCAGCCCCAGACTGAGCCGGAGAGCCAGCTACTGACACTGTTGCAGCAGGAGCTGGCTGCCTTTCAACAGCAACTGCAGCAGCAGCAGGAGCAGTTCCAGCTGCGGATTCAACAGCAGCTGTCTTTCCTGGAGGGCATAGTGCTGCGTCCTCCACTCGCGGCCTCCGGTCAGCGAAAAGCGGGGTCATATGCCACCGCCGCCGCAACCACGGTAGCTGCGCCCAGGCCGGGCCCGTCGGGGCAGGCCAGGCGCGGGACCGTGATGCTGGAGCCAGTGGGGTCAGCCCCATCGGTCGGGAAACAGCAGCAGGTAAAATCAGCCCCTGCTGCTGCCCCTCCTAAGAAGGGCAAAGCGGCGCCGGCCACTAAGGCGGCGGGAGCCCTTTCAGTGGTGGCAAGCAGGCGGCCTATGCCAACTCTCCAGCTTACGGAATCTCCGGCCGAAGCCGAATGGCAAGTGGCCGGCTCCAAGAAACAGGCGGGTAAGGCGGCACGGGCTGCCAAGAAAAGCGAGCGGAGGCGGCAGCGGAAAAAGAGAGCCATCGCGGCTAGGCTCCGCGCCCCGGATTCTACGGCTGTTGTAATCACACTGCAGCCGGCTGCGGAGAAAAAGGGCGCGACCTACGGTGAGGTCATCCGGAAGGCGAGGCAGGCGGTGAACCTCACCGAGCTCGGAATCACCGGGGGCTTCCGGATGCGGCATACCGCGACCGGTGCCCTTATGCTGGAGGTCCCAGGGGCGAACAGCGGCACCACCGCAGACGCTCTAGCGGAGAAAATAAGGGCGTCCTTAGATGCCGAAGAGGCCCGAGTGTCCAGGCCTACAAAGTGCGTTGATATGCGCATTATGGGCCTGGACGACTCCGTGACGGTGGACGAAGTCGTGGCCGCCATTGTCAGGACCGGAGGGTGCCTCACCGACCAGGTCCGGGCAGGCGCCATCCGTACTGACAGCACGGGCATGGGAGCAGTGACGGTGAGTTGCCCCGTGTCGGCGGCCAAGAGCATCACCGGGGAGGGCCGGCGGCTTTTGGTGGGCTGGGTCTCTGCGCGTGTAAAACTGCTGGAGCCCAGACCTCTGCGGTGCTACCGCTGCCACGTGGGGCACCACGTGGGGACCTGTTGCGCAGCAGAGGTGGATCGCAGCGACCGCTGCTTTCAGTGCGGTCAGGCCGGTCACAAGGCCGTCACCTGCAGTGCAGCGCCGCACTGCTACGCATGTGCAGCGGCAGGCAAACCGGCCGACCACCGGGCTGGGGGCAGGTCCTGCGATCCCCCTAACAAGGCCAAGAACAAGTCCTCGAGGCCTATACCCGTGGAGGTGCTCACCGCTGCGGCCGCCAAGTTAGCCACCACCGCCAACGCTTCCGCAGACGCCACCGCCGCGACCACCGCGGCAGCGCCCTCACGCCGGGCTCGGGAGGAGACTGTAATGGACTGTCAATAACGGCTCCATTGCGTCTCCTCCAGGCGAACATCAACCACTGCGCCTCCGCTCAGGATCTGTTGCTCCAGAGCATGGCGCAGTGGTCGATAAATATCGCCGTAGTCACCGAGCCGTATTATGTCCTGTCCCGTGGTGACTGGGTTCAGGACCTTGACGGCTTGGTGACCATAATCTCGTCGGCCGCCGCCGGTACCCCACCTCCCGAGTCCGTGACGAAGGGGCGGGGTTGCGTGGCAGCACGGTTCGGGGATATTGCAGTGGTAGGTGTCTACCTGTCCCCGAACAGATCTCTCGACGAACTCCACGTCTCCCTTATGGAGCTAAATACCGTCGTCGCTGGGTTTGGTTCCCTCCCCGTGGTCGTCTGCGGGGACTTCAACGCCTGGAACATGGCTTGGGGTTCCCGGCACACGAACCAGCGGGGTCGGATGGTGGAGGACTGGGCTTTGGAGCTGGGCCTGGTCGTCCTGAACCGGGGTTCTGTCCCCACGTTGGTGCGGATGCGGGGTGAATCAGTGGTGGACATTTCGTTCGCCAGCCCCGCTCTGTCACCGCGTGTCGTCGACTGGCGCGTTATGGAGGAGGTGGAGACGTACTCCGACCACCGGTACATCCGGTTTGACGTCTCCGCCGAAACCTCGGCCACGCCGGTCCGACAGAGCCCTTGCGGTCCGCGGTGGGCGCTTAAGCAGATGGACCGGGAGCTTCTCCTGGAAGCCGCGATGGTACAGGCCTGGGTGCAAGCACCGGACAGGCCTGTTGACATCGACGTCGAGGCGGAGTGGTTCCAGGAGGCCATGTCGCAGATCTGCGATGCGGCAATGCCCCGTGTCCGTCCAGGACGTGCTAAGCGCCAGGTGTACTGGTGGTCACCGGAGATCGCTGCACTGCGCAACGCGTGCAATCACGCGCGACGCCGGTACGCCAGACACTGCAGGCGCCGCATCCGCCCGCCGGATGCGGAGGCCAGAGAGGCGGAGCTGTATGAAGGATACAGAGAGGCAAAACGCACCCTCCGAGCGGAGATAAAGCGGGCCAAACTCGAGGCCCGCAACGTGTGGCTGGGGTCTCTGAACGCGGACCCGTGGGGGCGCCCGTACAAACTGGTACGGGAAAAGCTCCGCCCCTGGGCTCCACCGCTGACTCAGAGTCTCCGGCCCCAGCTCGTGGAGGGTGTGGTAAGCACTCTGTTCCCTGCGCGAGGGGAACACTCCCCCCCGCCGATGGCTCCACCTCCGCCAGCGGTGTCTGACGCGGACCGCAATAGCGACGACGATGAAAATGCTCCAGAGGTGACCGAGGCAGAGATGAGAGTGGCGGTGCGAAGGCTGAGTGCCAAAAACACCGCCCCAGGACCCGATGGCTTGCCTGGGAAAGCCTGGGTCCTGGCCATGGAGGCTCTCGGGCCTCGACTAAGAGGGCTCTTTAGCGCATGCATGGAGAGAGGCCAGTTCCCACTTCGCTGGAAGATGGGGAAACTGGTCCTAATCGCGAAGCCAGGGCGCCCCGCGGACTCTCCGTCCGCGTACCGGCCCATTGTGCTGCTCGACGAGGTGGGCAAGCTCTTTGAAAGAGTAATTGCAAACCGCCTCGTCGCGCGCCTAACACGGGTAGGGCCGGACCTTTCGGACGGACAATTCGGCTTTCGCAGGGCGCGCTCTACGGTGGACGCCATCATGCGCGTACGAGCCCTCACGACGGGGGACGCGGTGTCTCAGGGTAGGTGTGTCGTGGCAGTGTCCTTGGACATTGCCAACGCCTTCAACTCCCTGCCCTGGAGTACGATCCGGAGGGCACTCCGGTACCACCGGATGCCCGAATACCTCTGTCAAGTGGTCGAGGCTTACCTGTCGGAAAGGTACATTATCTACCCCGGTCACCAGGGAGACTGGAAACGTCGAGAGATGTCGTGCGGTGTTCCGCAGGGGTCGGTACTAGGACCACCCTTGTGGAACATCGGGTACGACTACGTGCTGCGCGGCGACTTCCCTGACGGGGTCAGCGTGGTTTGCTACGCAGACGACACGCTGGTTCTAGCGCAGGGAGAGTCGCACCAGGCGGCGGTCGCTCTAGCGACACGCGGGGTTGCGATAGTCGTTGGTAGGATCCAGGAGTTGGGACTCGAGGTGGCGCTGCACAAATCCGAGGCTATATGCTTCCACGGTCCTCGGAACGCGCCACCATCGGGTTCCCAACTAACGGTGGGAGGAGTTCACATCGGCGTCGGGTCGACGATGAAGTACCTAGGACTCGTCCTCGACAGCCGGTGGAATTTCGGAGAACACTTCCGACGTTTGGCTCCCAAACTCAACCGGGCCGGGGCTGCTCTCAAGCGGCTCCTGCCCAACCTTGGGGGTCCAGACGCCTCCTGCCGGAGGCTCTACGCGGGGATCGTTCGGTCCATGGCCCTCTACGGGGCGCCGGTGTGGGCGCCGTCGCTGGCAAAGCGACCGGCGTCCATACTGAACGCCTGCCAGAGGGTCATGGCAATACGGATGGTACGGGGTTACCGCACGATCTCCCGCGAAGCGGCGAGCCTTCTGGCTGGCCTACCACCGTGGGATCTGGAGGCAACAGTCCTTGCACACATGCACGATAAGCGCGTGGAGATGCAACGCCGGGGTGAAAGTCCACTACCGCGACAGGTCGAGGTATGGCGGACAGAGCTCCGGCGGGATCTCACGGTGAAATGGCGTCAGCGACTATCGCAACCCAGTGCTGGGCACGCCACAATTATGGCGGTAAGTCCCCTCTTTGAGGCGTGGCTGGAAAGACCTCACGGCGTCCTTACCTTCCGCATGACGCAGGTCCTTACCGGACATGGCAAGTTCGGGAGGTTCCTGCATCGGATTCGAGCGGAAGAGACGCCCGGGTGCCGCCACTGTGCGGAACGCCCGGAGGACACGGTGGAGCACACAGTAGAGGTATGCCCTGCTTGGGCGGAGCAACGCCGTGCCCTCGTGGGGGCGATCGGCGGCGGAGACCTCTCGCGCCGAGCCTTGGTTGAGGCCATGGTCCGGAGCGAGGATGAGTGGCAGGCGGTCGCCTCCTTCTGCGAAGCAGTGATGCTAGCAAAGGAGGAGGCCGACCGCATCAGGCAAAGGCGCCCTCGCCGCCGCCGTCGGGATTCCGATCCCGATTTCCGGCCACCGTAGACGGGGGCTCGCGGACGGCGAGCCATGGGTAGCTCGCTGTCCGATCGTCCGGTAATGGACCGAGTCCAAGACGTCGACGGCGCGCACTGTTCCCGCGCGCCTCAAGAAGTTGTCAGCAGCAGGAGGGGCCCAGCTTGGCCGAAGCCTACTGGGGACAGGGTTGTCCGAAAGGGAGCTCGTGCCCCGGTATGAAGGCTAGAAGGAACGGGATGGGGTTTTTAGTCAGTAAGAGTCTGACACTATCTCCCGCTCCGCCCAAGAGCGGGTTTTGTCATAAGATGATTTTCCCCATCGGGAAAAAAAAAAAAAAAAAAGGTCTGTATTACTAATACATAATAATAATACTTTTTATTTATTCTGACATCACTGATCCAATGGTTAGTAGAAAACTTATCATCTAAGTGTTAGTCAAATTAAAAAATTAAAAATGTCATATTACAATAAACTAACTACATAACTTTTATTCTACAACTTTTTACAAAACATAATACATTTACCAAAAACAAGCCTTCAAGATTTCGTTGTTCTATCCAACACATTTCAACTTTCAACTCTGTATTTTACTATAAGTACATACCCTATGTCTGTATGATGTGATCAAGCGCATCAAGAACCCACGTCATCTGATCCCCACTCCCTTCCGCTATTGTACTATTGCTTGCTTCGCAGAAACTTCGTAATATTTAGAACGTTCAATTTAAATACTTTTATTTTTGTATGAAAATCTGATGATTAGTTCATATATAGGATATTTTTTTTAAAGTCGTAGAACAAAAGTTGTTGTATACAATGTTAGTTCCATAGTCCAGAGAGGTTAACAGTATTTTACAAATAACCATGTATATATTATTATACCTATATGTTTTCATATAACTATTTACCTTACATAAATTTGTTTATCTGTTAAAACACTAATAAGTAAATAACTGCCGTTCTTTCTCAGTAAAGTTCAGTTGAAAACCAGCGTCAGGCAACTACCACTCGGTACCATGTTTGTCCGGCATTTTGGTGAACTGGACCTATTTGGCGCAGCCGTGAGACACACAATAATAATAATAATAATAATAATAATAACCCTTTATTTCAGGCATCGAAGGCCCATAGAAAAAATACATAAAATAATCTTATAAAATAATAAACTAATAAATATCATAACAACAAAACTTGAACTATTTAATAATTATACACGTAACATCGGCGTCGTGTTCCGCTGCGTGGTGTCGCGTAGCCGTCCTCGGAAACGTCGATACACGACACCTTTCGGCCGAAAGTCCTCTCTCAAAAAGGTCTCCAGATGGTGGGTTGGAACTCGTATCACGAACGACTTGAAGTTGGTGTCGTGGCGCGAATCCAGCCTTCCGACCCTCAGAGTCCAGTTGCTTTTTATCTTCATATACTCTACGACTTCCTCAACCCTCGTAGAGCAATGTAGACGTGAAATATACAGCTGCGTCGTAGGCACAGCAGGACGCAGCAGCATATTTGGTCCAGTCGGTGCGGTACCGCACAGGTTACGGGAACAGGGCTTCTTTTTCTTCTTCTTTTCCACTCTAGTGAAACCCTCTTCATCAACTTGGCCCATTTTTGGCAAGGAGCCACGGACCGCTGTCAGGGTGGTTTGAGAACCCGTTTTCACTTTGTCCCCTATTTTTGCTGGTCGCTTAGATTGCGATGTACCTGGTTTTCTGGTGGTGGCAACAGCAGCGTAGGCACGTTTAGGGGTCAACGTACCTACGTGTGACGTTTCCGCAACCGGTGTAGAGGCGCGGGCGACGGCGACGGCGGGCGGCGCTTGCTCAGCATTTTCGGCAGCCGGTGACGCACTTGTGTTCGTCGATTTAAAACCGCCGACTGATACAATTTGCGCCTTCTGACATGTGTCAGTGTTTTATTCTATCTTAATTTTTATAAAATTTTGTTTATATAGTGTGCATATCCATGTGTGCCAAATGAAATATCTTTCTTTCCTTCTTTTCTTCTTTATTTCTTTCTTTCTTTTTTTCCTTCCTTCTTTCTGTCTTTCTTTCATTCTTTCTTTCTCTCTTTTTATTTTTCTTTCTTTTGAATAACATTACGTGGTACACAATGTTACGTTACTTGCATACAATTTGTTTGCAGGCGGAAGCACGGTCTAATGTCTAGCTGTGAACAGAATTAGGATAAAAGCTGATGAATTAGATCACCAGCTTAAATATACCCAAAAGTTTTAATACCTCCGACTCAACCGAACAAAGCTCTGTTGTGGTAGTTTAATTACGGTCGGCTTTTTCTAGAAATGGTTGAATCCCACGACTGTTGATAGAAGGGAAAAAGTTTTTTGGGGCAGAATAGAAAATGATTGATCCAGGCATGTGATGTGTCATAGTTGGACAAGTTTTGCAGCTGTTAATGTTTTAGCTTGGATACTATTTTAAGTCCGAGTCATGTCTTCGTATGAATGGTTAAGTTGTTTATTATAGAATACGGATGTACAAATTCTAATGTTATGTTACTATTTGACAGGCCTGTTGGTCTAGTGGTTAGTGGCCCTGACTGCTATGCCGGAGGTCGTGGGTTCGATTCCCACCTAGGACAAATGTTTATGTGATGAGCATGATCATTTGTTCTGTGTCTGGGCGTAATTTATCTATAATATGTATGTATTTAGAAATATATAAGTATTTTTATCAGTTGTCTAGTACCCATAACACAAGCTCTGCTTAGCTTGGGACTAGACGGCGTTGTGTGATAGTTGTGGAATATTAAAAAAAAAAAAAATAAGAATATTAATTTGGAAGCAATCGTTCTCTTCAAAAGCTGAGATAGTTAACGCTTTATACAACGTGTAACGTTAAATACGAAAAACCTGAAAATAGTTTGATCAGAATAACGAGCAGAATCAATTAAACGACTTTTTAATATTGGTTACATTTTTCAGAAAAATCTTCATTAAAAATGTTGACTTGTCTATTTATGAATAGGTCAAGCGATCACGTACGCAAACCCGCTGAAACAAGTAAACAAACGTAAATGGTTGTAATCCAATCAAATTTTCTCGTACATGGGATAATAAAAATTCTTATTTCAATGCAGATATTAATTTTGAACAAACTAAAATTGCACAAAAAATCTCTAAAATATTTTAAAATGCTTTTTCTCACAGAATTAGGTCAATTAAATTAAAAATCATTTGGGGTGTCTGAGGTTTTGCGCATTTAACGTTACACGCTGTAGGTAGGTATATATTTAATTTTCTCAGTTTCATTTTACCAAGATCGTACTTGTTGTTGTACACATATTGTCCAGTTGTCCACAATATCCATTAAGAAACAATTTGTGAATAATTATTACAGATACTGATCTTTACTTGAAGAAATCAATATAAAAACTAAGGATAAGTTTTTAATACCTCTAAAACAAGACAGTACAACTTAACAGTTGTGCGTACAGACTATATAACATATTATATAACTTATGTTATATAACACGCCCACGTTGTTATTCAAAATTGCAACATATAACAATACTGTACACATTAGAATAACAATGCAATATAACAATGTTATATAACATCGTTGTACATTTCAGTAACATGTTTTATAACTTTCAGTGTCCACATTATCTGAAGCATTTTATATAGCAATGTTGTATAACATGTTATGTTATATAGTCTGCACGCACCGTTTATTATTATTATATCTAGCCCATACTGTCCCACTGCTGGGCAAAGGCCTCCTTCTACTCCTTCCAATGTTCCCGGTTTTGAGCAACTTCTCTCCAATTCCCAAGGAAGACATCCAAGTCGTCCCGCCATCTCTTTCTTGGCCTGCCACGACCCCGTCGTATTATGTTAGCAATGTAATATCACGTCATGCACCGTTATGTTAGAAATATAATATCCAGAGATAATCATAGTTCAACACCAGTAACAAGACCCGTTGCGCAACCAAGTTATAATATCATTCACTTGTGTGTTCTTCCGAAGAAAAATATTTAAAGTGCGCACCTCTATCTTTTGGTCCATTACACATTCAAAGATAAATTTTCCATTAGATAGCACAAAGAAGGCGTCGCACCGGTCGAGCAGGTAAATAGGCGTTTGAGCGAGAGTCCGTACGAAATCGGTATCTTCGTCCCCCGTCCGAGACCCCAATAATGGCCTGTACGTCCGAAATGTGGCCTCCAAATGTACCAATTTACCCTTCCAGTGGCCCGGGCGGGTATCTCCGGCCAAAGAGACCATTCAATCTCCAGTATGCCGGAAGGATCGCGTTATTTTTAAATGAAATGCTTAGATGATGCCCACTTTTTTTCAGGTAGGTTGTGACAGAGCCGAGGTTTTATGACGTAATAACCATTGGATTATGGTTATGTTACGGTACGATTTTGTTGTAATGTTATGCGGAATTATAAACAGATTTTGTCCGGTGATGTGAGTATATTGAAAGGGTTTTAAAATCATGGGATTATCGGCTTTGCGTTCGACTTCTCGCGTTCGATGCTGGAGAAAGTCAAATGTTTGATTTATTAAACTTTGTTTCGTTTAGGATTAAATTAAATTCAATGTTTATCTGTAGCGTCAAAAATTAATACCCAAATAAAGCTTGATAATGATTTTAGTGAACTTCCTATGCCGAGAATCACTGTTAGTAGATAGTAGAAATATTTGATAACAAAACACGATATTACTGTTCAAAATTAAACGGTATACAGTAAAGGGTTGCTGGGCCTTCGCCGGGTGTGACTAAAAGCCTGTCAGGGTCACTTTCCCAACGTACTCAGAGTGGTTTTGCATACCATTTACGCGAAACTACATCACTAAGTATCGACATACAAACATTTTACGTCGACAACCCTAATACATTGCGGGCTTTGTGTAACTTAACAAAAACGAGCACTGCGGATAAACTTCAATGTGTTTTGAACACTGTGTAAAGCACAGCCGCTATGTTGTTAGTCTTTGAGCTTTCTTCGTATGAATATTATTTTCAGTACAGCGACCCAACATTCGTGCCATCTGTTGCTGGAAAATTGTATATTTTATACTACGTTATTAAAAACTAAAAGATACTTTTGAATTTTGATAATTTTCTTCTATATTATTTTAGGCCAGTAAACATAGGTACTTTATTCATGTTAGGTCGCTAATAAATATTTTAATAACGTTTTAAAAAAATGCTTGGTGCTTATATTTTGGGATGTTGTTAGAATTGATCATCTAAAACCATGTTTCTAGCTTCGATAGATCTGTACTGATACTTCATAGTCATAGTCATAGTCATAGTCATAGTCATAGTCATAGTAGTTTATTGGTAAGGGATTCTTACAAGTCAAATACAGAGTGTTACATTATACTTAGTCAACAAATGATTAAATACAATGTCAAATGATAAAATAATAATGTCAAACACAAAATATATAAAAAATAATACAAAATAAACACACAGATAAATAGAAGTCAAAATCACACATTAAAATAAAAAATAAATCAGTCAGTATAATATTCAGTCCAAATTAATAGAATTCAATTGTCAAAGTTAAATTAAATTACATCATAAATTCGTCAAA
This sequence comes from Mythimna lalbum, assembly GCA_949319445.1. Lineage (NCBI taxonomy): Eukaryota > Metazoa > Arthropoda > Insecta > Lepidoptera > Noctuidae > Mythimna > Mythimna lalbum. The sequence goes on along the minus strand of OX439356.1, from coordinate 16,268,621 downwards.
AGAATAAAAAGCTTGCTCGATAAGCCATTTTTTCAAACGGGCTTTGATGCTCCCTATAGTCGGAGCACCAGAAATAGCCGCAGGCAGCTTCTTTACGTGGGTTCAAGTGACTTTTCATAAATATTTCATATATCGGCAAAGCATTTTTTTTTAACTGTCGTAGAGCTATTTCAGGCCATTCTAGACGCAGCCTTGCTCACCGCAAGCTCACCGTCCGGCCATCCGTTAAAAGAGACGAAGCCAGTTGACAGCGCGTAGTGGTCCACGCCGGTCTAAAAGAGATGCCAGCAAAACTTACTACTAGTGCTGCGGGAACATAAGAGTTGCCGTGACTCTAAAACTCAAAGGTCAAATGAAGGAGGATAGGCAGGTTTTTTTTTCCGGTTGGCAAAAATCATCTTATGACAACCCCCGCTCTTGGGTGGAGCGCGAGAGTGTCAGACTCTTATTGACTAAAAACCCCACCCCGTTCCTTGTAGCCTTCATCCGGCTCGAGTTCCTTTCGGATAACCCTGACCCCAGTAGGCTTCGACCCATCTGGGCACATCCTGTCGCTGACAACTCCTTGAGGCGCGCGGGAACAGTGCGCGCCGTCGACGCCTTGGGCTCGGTCCGGACAGTTACCGGACGGTCGGACAGCGAGCTACTCATGGCTTGCCGTCCGCGAGCCTACGCCTGCGGTGGCCGGAAAGGATAGGTAGGTTGTATTCAGCAAAAGTATGACACTCCTTCACAAAGGAATGTTAGACTTTTCATCGTCAATAAATTTTGAGTGAAGTATGCTCCACTTAAAGCCATTTGATGATTTCCTACTGAAAAAAAGATGGACAGTCGTTGCTAATTAACATTCTCTCAACGACATTATCTTAGATATTAAGCGAGTCTGGTCGGACGGAACGTAAAAGATTAGCCTGATAGTACGTTGGCCTTTTCTATAAAATTGGCCAGGTGGACTCGCTCAAAGGTTCTGTAGCTACAGTTCTCGGAAAATGGTGGTTGTTACTGGCTATCACTTTACTTTGAGTGTAAGTTTCTTAGAATTTTTCCACGATAAAAGAACTCGTATTTTCAGGAACTGCCGTTTTTTTCGAAACTGTAATTTTACTTTTAGTAAAATAAAATAAGAAAACCTAAAACACTTAACTAATTAAAACTGTACTCTAAAGAATAAATCCTAGCTAAAATATGACATCAATTTTTTTTTCCGTATTGCTGTTGACCGGAAGTGTGCCCAAAAGACTGGTGGCATTACCACGTTCACGTTGTAACACTATAGCACTGTGTGACAGTCGATAGTGATAAACAACATTAGTTTTAGTCAAAGTCAAAGTATTTATTAGTGTGCTTTTTGGTGATACAGCAGGTCTTATAGTTAATTTATAGTAACTCAAAAAGCTACCCATTGGGCATACACTATTATATTAGTATATGCGGAATCCGAAAAACGAGTCTAATATGTTTATAAAAAGAATCTAGGTACAAAATTTGATAACTGTATCATGAAAAATCGCAAAGTTATAAGTTTGTTATGTCAGCAAAAATACATAGTCACCGGGCCATCCAGGCGACCGAAGGGTTGTTTTGCACTTGCACCCTGCTGTTTGCTGAAGCCTAATACTCGGTATGACCTTCCGTGCTGATGCTGTCCAACTTGTGACCTTTTTAAATATTTTTGGAGAATAATATAACATGGTGTAAAAACTTATTGGTATCCATTCAGTGACCTACTGATTCTGAACAAACTATATTCAGGTTTCGCATATAAATTAAAAATAATGTTGTAGATATGCACGGATAGTCGACGTTAGTATAGCGTGTTCCCGTTTTCAACCTTTCATTATGGATCTCTAAAAACCTGGACGAGGTACGAGCAAAAACCTAACTTGTTTAGCAATGCTGTAATTGCGAGGGCCTGCCGAGATAAGCTCGTTCCTTTTTAATTTTCCTTCTGCAAATTACTTCAATTCCCCCGTTGAATAAATGAAGACTGCACTACCTACTTACAGTTTTTTTTTAATTTATTTTATTACCACGAAAGAGATCTGGTACAGTTCTCGAGCGCTTTTAGTTCAAGGTTTGATTAACTAATCTTAAGACGGTTAGGAAAAAATCTGACTGAGTGCAACTGTGAACTGTGTTTCTATAAAAGGGTTTTACAGCAGAATGGAATTAAAAGTTATGCTTTTTGTTCATGAACTGAGGTTCTGTGAAAATTAATTTATATCTGCTTCTATTTTAAACGTTAAACGTTTAGAGGTAGGTGGGACAGAGAGTTAAGTTCCGCAACCCTGCATTGAAAAGGGAGGATCCTCCGATCAGACAGGTGTTACGGTCTGGTGGGCTACTGCCCCATAGTTGATGTCGGGCTGTCGTATATGTTCAAATAGCGCAGAGAACTTTGATTGCGCGATGCAGGGTTTCGTATTTTCTTCGTAGTTCTTATGTGGCGTCATAGATGTCGCTACAAACGTTTTGAAGGCAACGTATTACTCGTAACACAATTAATATTTTTCGTTTTATTTTGAACTAGCTTTTGCCCACAGCTTCGCCCGCGTACATAAAATATAGCTTATGTCACTCAGGTATAAAGCAGCCAAATTTACCAATCGGACTATTACTTCCAAGGATTACTTCTTAATTTTCATCATCATCATCATCATCATCATCATCATTATCATTATTTAAAGATTTTTGAATAATGAAATGTCGGTCAGTCCAAAAAATGAAGCTAAATTGCACGTTCCAAAGCGTAGATCTCTATGGAGAAGAACGTGCAAGATATTTTAGAACTTATACTTTTGAGTTTTGTAACATAGGTATACAGGGATATTTGTAAAACACCGGCAACGTCTTAAACAACAATTTTTGTTCTATGACTTTTAAAAGTTATCATATTTTTGTTCATCAGATTTTCATACAAAAATAAAAGTATTTAAATTAAACATTCTAATCGTCCTGCGTCGACCTGGTGAAGGTTGCGGGAAACCGATGGATGCGAGACGCGCAGGATCGATCATTGTGGCGACACTTAGGGGAGGCCTATGTCCAACAGTGGACGTCTGTCGGCTGAAATGATGATGATGATGATGATTCTAAATATTACGAAGTCTATGCGAAGCAAGTTATAGTACAATATGGAAGGAAGTGGGCAATGGTCAGTGGGAGTGCTGGATGTATTTGCGTCGCGTCATACAGACGTAAGTAGATATAGCAAAACACAGAGTTGAAATGTGTTAGATAGAAAAACTAAATCTTGAAGGTTTGTTTTTGGTAAATGAATTATGTTTTGTAAAAATCCTAGAACAAAGGTTGTTGTTTATGATAATAGTAATACAGTCCTGCAAGGTTGCTAGTGTTTTACAAATAACCCTGTATATGTATTCATTTTTGTTTATGGTGGGCAAAAATCATCCAACGACAATCCCCGCTCTTGGGCGGAGCGGGAGACAGTGTCAGATTCTTACTGACTCAAAACCCACCCCGTTCCTTCTTGCCTTCATACCAGGGCTTTTTTTTTTGTCGACGGGGAAAATCATCTTATGACAAAACCTGCTCTTGGGTGGAGCGGGAGATAGTGTCAGACTCTTACTAACTAAAAACCCCACGCCGCTCCTTCTAGCCTTCATACCGGGCTCTAGTTTCCTTTCGGATAACCCCGAACCCGGTAGGCTTCCACCCAGCTGGGCCCTCCTGTTACTGACCACTCCTTGAGGCGCGCGGGAACAGTGCGCGCCATCGACGTCTTGACTCGGTCCGGACAGTTACCGGACGATCGGACAGCGAGCTACCCATGGCTCGCTTTCATAGCGGGGCTCGAGCTCCCTAACCCTGGCCTCAGTAAGGTTATAGCATAAGTATAAACCCAATAAAACAGTGAGGGCCGCAGCTTGTCATTGTGAAACAGAATTGATTAAAGTTAAGTAGTTCCTTGCTCAATTGTGTGAGCAAACAAAGGAAGAAACGATTGCATCACCGCTTACCATCAGGTGGGATTGCAGTCAAGTACTAGTTTATATCAGATAAAAAAAAAAAAAAAAAAAAAAGAAGGTAACGTGTGTTTTATTCCGTTTTTTTTTATACTTTTAATTATGCTGATAGTTTTTTTTTGTTAAAAAAAAACAAGGTTAAATGAATTGAAGGTGTTTCAAGGATTTTTTTAAATGTGTGGTAATATTCTTGAATACTATCCGTTTGGGGCAAAAGGAGACTTATTTTAAACTCCTATCGAATACATGAACATTGACATCTGTATTATATACTTTCCGATTTGTATTTGCACCCTTTAACTCCACTACAGGCAATAAAACAATACGAACACGCATTACGCAACTAACAGACCACGCACACTTAGATCGCAAATTTGCTGTTTGTTGATGAACTATTGAGCATACACATACAAGGCCATTTTAACTTCTTTCATCTCTTCTGTGGGGCAAACAATAAATCATCATTTCAGCCGATATACGTCCACTGTTGGTCATAGGCCCAAGTGTCGCCACAACAATAAATAATTAAAATTTGATTTTATTCAATCACGCAAGTAGTAATTTATATTGGTTGAGTAAGCATGTTGCTATCAAGGCAAAAGAAAAGAGAGTAAAGAAATAATTAATCTGCCGATATATTCCGACTGATATTAAAAATAAACAAATCATAAACAGTCGTATTAAACTTCGTTTCTCTTCAAACACCGTTTGTTTTTAATATTTGAAATTGATTTTCATCTGCGAAAAAAGCAACACCTGCGCTACTTGGCGTCTGTTTTTCATTAATATTCTGCTTCAAATTGAAATGTAAAGACCAAATGTTGAAGAAATATTCCTTTATTATTCTTACAAATACTTATGGCTTAATACGATAATGTATAGATTAAATGTCCTATACTCCTGTACAAAGCATTTTGGCTGACTGTACTTTGGATCCTTGAATTTCTTTTAGTATTAGTTGAAGCAATGGTAGGCATAGACAATAAATACGGGCGCGCAAACAAATACCAGTAGTTGGAGTTGAGTGGTGGCCAAATACTCATAGATGATGAGCTGATGAGTAGTTTTAGTATAGACAAAGTATTTTTTTTTTGGGTAGATACAAAATTTAAATAAATAAGGCAAAAATGAAAACATTCTTGTTATAGGTAACTGGAATTAGACCCCTATTTTGGGGTGAAATATCATCAAATAACCCTTCTCTGGGAGAAGAGTGAGGGCGTGGCAGACTTTTACTGACTAAACGTTATAAGCAACTGCCTAACTGCCCTGATAGATACTATATACATCCCCCCTAGCCAAGTTACCAAGCTTCGAGTTGACCTTGCCGCCAATTCTTTTGTTCTGACCACGTGACTGAGCGTTGAGATGACGTAATTCCCGTACATTCGAAGCTTTCTACTAGCGTTAACTATTGTAAATTAGCAACTTGGCTAGGAGCACAGCTGTAAAAAGGACACAGTAGATATATTCGTGTTCACAAAAGACAGCTATTTTTACTGCATTTTCAGAATAAACTTCGAGACGTGACGAGACTTCCTTTTAGATTTTAGATCACACTGGGTTGGCAGAGGTCCAGGCACCATCTAGCTACTTCAGAGGAGAAGTGCATCAATAACGCTTCTTGAAAAATACTATTTTGGTGCAGATGTGACGACTTTTTATTGCTATAAATGAATTTCGCAAGGATACTTTTCCTGTTATTTTTTATTGCTGTTAGGCTTTTGTTGAACAGCTATCTTAGCTCATGGTGAGCGATCGTAGCTACCCAGCCGCCGCCGGGATTCCGATTCCGATTTCCGGCCACCATAGGTGTCGGCTTGCGGACGACGAGCAAGGGGTAATGCGCTGTCCGGACCGAGCCCAAGTCGTCGACAGCGCGCACTGTTCCCGCGCGCTTCAAGGAGTTGTCAGCAACAACAGGGGCCAGCTGGGTCGAAGCCTACTGGGGCCAGGGTCTAATTCCGAAAGAAAGGCTTGGCCCCGGTTTGAAAGGCAAAAAGGAATGCGGGTGGGTTTTTTAGTCAATAATAGTCTGACACATCTCCTGCTCCGCTCAAGGGCGGGGATGTCATTTAAATAATTTTTACACACCGAAAAGTAAAAAAAAAACCGGATGGTCAGCGATGACGTAGTCAGCAATAGAGCACGATTGCCTAGAAGTAACCTGTTATTTATTGAAAAACAGATTTCGACAGGGAGGAATTCCATTCACAATTTTTTATTTCGACTTCTTTGAGAATTTTCCTCCGTTCTAACCACTCAATAGTGAACAGTTAGTAACAAATTTGAAACCATGACTGGAATAGTAATCCTCAGAGTATAAGAGCACACTGGGTATTGAATTTAAAAAAAGAACACAGTCCAGAAAAAATGCAATATTAATACGTTTGTATATACTCGTACTACTAGTTTTTGCCCGCGGCTTCACCCACGCAAATAAATATGTAGCCTATGTCACCCAAAACAACAGGCAGGCGATTTGTAACCGTGACGTACAATTTGTAAGTCAGCACCCCTACTCAAGTTGCTAATCTGCAATAGTTAACGCTAGTAGAAAGCTTCAAATGTACGGGAATGACGTCATCTCGACGCTCAGTCACGTGTCAGAACAAAAGAATTTCCGGCAAGGTCAACTCGAAGCGTTTGACGCAAGCGAAACAGTTGTAACTTGGCTAGGGGGGCAGGACCGTTATCTCTGGACCATTACTATGGTCAAAACAATTAAAGTTAAAAAAAAATAAAGTTCCCAAAATCGGTATTATAGCTACGATATGCTTTAAAATATGATGAACTTCTAGAGACTTTCTTGGTCATTTTGTATTCAAATTCAGATTCAAAAACATTGTAATGTTGGGGTTCCTAAGGAGGTGGTCTCAAGCAAACAACCACATGTGTTAAGTACTATTTATTGAGTGCAATGCATGATACATGGAATCGTCGCATATGAGGTATATTGCTAACTCAGCATACATATAAAGGAGTGTACTTACTTACTAAAATAAGAGAGCATACCTATTATATTCTACACTTCACCTCCCAGGGGCAGCAAAAAAAAAAAAAAGATATTACAACCTTTTTTTTTTTTCTTTTTTATAATTATTTTTATTTAAAATTACTCGAAAACTTGAAAATTTAACTTAAGTACTAAAAAAATTTGTTACCTATTTTTATATTATATTTATACTAGTTGTTAGCTTATTACAGATATTATACGAAATAAATGGGTTCCTATTTATTCTTATCATTATACATTGCAATGTTTTCTAAAATCATATCTTATATTATAGTAAATCTATTGACAATAAGGCCTAGTCCTATTCTTATGTACCAATTTAATTTTATTATTTTTAACTATTTTTACATTACAACCTAAATCTTCCACTACTGTATAGGGACCTTCAAATAGGGTATCTAATTTACTACCTGTTTCATTCTTTAATAATATCAATTCATCTTTCTCATACGTTGTTGAATTAACTGATCTATCATGTATTTCCTTTCGTTTATGCTTATTTGACAACAAATTGTTCTTCGCGTCGGCATGTGCTAACTGTAATCTGTATTTTAATTGTAATGGATAGTTATCTATATTGTATAATGGGTCTACGGTATCGCAAATGCTATCAGGTATTTGACAAAGTTTTCCAAAAACAAGTTCATATGGCGTATATTTTGTTTCTGAATGGACTGTGTTGTTAAAGCTAAAGCACCAAAATGGTAACCAATAGCTCCAAGTATTCGTATGCTTTCCACACTGGATTCTTAAAAATGCACCCAATGTTTTGTGAGCATTTTCAAGAGCTCCAATGGATTGATGGTGATAGGCTGTAGAAGATAATTTTTCAATATTAAGGATTTTACAAACCTGTTCCATAGTTGCAGAAATAAATTCTGTGCCTCGATCCGTAGCTATTGTTTCCGGAATACCAAATCTTAATATGAACTGTCTAACAAATGCATCTGCAATGGACACCGTTTCTTTGTTTTGTAATGGAATAGCTTGTACAAATTTTGTTAATTCGCACTGCATAGTCAATATATAACAATTACCACTTTCGTCTCTATCTAAAGGACCCACAACATCTAAACAACAAACACAACACAACATCTAAATGAAGATAATGCTGTTTATTATTATGAAAGAGTGTTAACTTATTTGAAACTATATCAATTTTTGCTTGAAATTTTTCTAAAAAATCTAAACCTATGATACCGTCAGCCCTTAGTGGTAGTGAATCAAACACAAGAAAGTTATGCTGGAACGCTACATTATCGTATTTTAATAATAAATTTACAGACCCTAGAGAACGTCGCTGACCACCTATTCTATTTATTAATGTATTATCTTTCTGAACAACGATGTCATTTGGTAACATTTCATTTTTAATAATGGACAATGTTGCTCCCGTATCAATAAGCCAATAATATTTAGTATTATTTATATAAAAGGTTATGTACTTCGCATTTCCTTGGTATGATAACACAAAATGTTTAGGATCGAAAAAACTGGCTTGGTTTATCTGTATTTTCGTCTTTATCGCCTAGACGCGTGTCTGCTACTCGCTCTGCTGGGAACGTATTTTGTCCTCGTCCACGGTTCCTAGCATATCTCGAACCTCTATTACCCCGGTTATTGTTAAATGATGAGTAATAATTTGCTCTATTATTTCCACGAGAACCTTGTCCTCGGTTGTAACTGTTATGAGATTGGTGTCCACGAGGGTAATTGTTACTATATTGACCACGAAAAGTACCCTTATGATGGCTTTGTGATCGCCTATTATTATGTGAAACTCGTCCATTTCTCGATACATGCAAAATATTACCTGATGGTTGGAAAGACGTGCACTCTTCGTCTTTCGCTGCTTGTATGGCATCTTTCAAGCTGCTCAAGCCGCGTGCCGAGACGATGGTGCTCAGCTTCGAGCTACGCAGGCCATCTGAAAACCGTTTTATAGCAAAACTTTCATTGATCGGTTTTAAAATAGAAAATGCCTCTGATTTTCCATCCGCCTGGGTAATTGTCAGCTCCGTAAATAATTTTTCCACCTCAGATCCATATTCTTCAATGGATCTCGAACCCTGTTGAATGTTTTGAAGCTGCGTCTGTATAGCTATAAATGATTTCTTGGGTAAAAGATATTTCCTCAAGTCATCAATTAAATCTTGAACACTTTTGTATGAGCCTGTAATTCTTAGTTTTGCGCTCTCATCCAGTCTACTTTTTAGAACGAAAGTAATTAATAAATCCTTACCTGGGCCGTCCAGCATGCCAGCATACAACTCTACGGAGTCTATCAACCGCTTGGTGGTGCCCTCAACACCGTCCATTACTGGAATCAGACTACACGCCACCTTTAAGTCGAAATCCATTGTACCTGATTGTTTTGCTACAGGAAAAATACACAATTTTTCTATTTCCCCGTATTTTTGTTTTATTTTCTCATATAGTTCTACTGTTGATGCTAAATAAGTATCTTTGGTTTTTTCAATTTTTACCGACTTCCCAATAAGGAGGAGGTACTACGTTCAGCTGTTTGTATGTTTTTTATAAAATCTTTTACAGCAGTTTCCATAAGCACTTTTTGCTTGTTCCAACTTTGTTGGAATAACATTACCTTTAAATCTAGATTGTCCCTTTTTTACTAAATAATTTCGTATCTCAACTAAATAGTTATAATTTTGTTCTAGAATACCAATCATAGCATACAGATTTCTTAATCTAATAATAGAATTGCATACATTGAACACATTCTACATAAATGCAATGAAACTAAAAAAAATAAAGTCCACGTTGCATTTTGTTTCCATTTAGTGTCTTATGACAAGTTGTCCGTGCATGATTCTAGCGCCTTTTAATTTTTGCGTTATGAAATTTGATAGTTCACTCACGCTGTGTTACACAAAGATGAAAAATAAATTTCACAACACTCAACCACTATTCACTGGATTATGATTGATTTCCGGTACCTTCACTGCGCCCTCTGATGGATGACCTTATTCTTTGCATGGTACTCATCCCAATTTCCTGCTGGATCCATGTGCGATGGCAGCTTTTGTATATTCGCACGCCAACATAGACTGCTATGACTCCAATGATGGCCAGAACGATGTAGGTCACGATGCTAAGACGTTCCACGTGTCCTCCAATTTCCTTCAACGTGGCGTCATTGTTGCCTCCAGCCGCGTTTTGACTCAGGAAAACCTCTTCCTTTTCCACGGTTGACCGACACATTATATTTATAAAATGCTAATCAAACTAATTACTAACAATCCCCTTGGCAGAGTCCCAAGGCAGGGTCGCCATGTAATGTTGGGGTTCCTAAGGAGGTGGTCTCAAGCAAACAACCACATGTGTTAAGTACTATTTATTGAGTGCAATGCATGATACATGGAATCGTCGCATATGAGGTATATTGCTAACTCAGCATACATATAAAGGAGTGTACTTACTTACTAAAATAAGAGAGCATACCTATTATATTCTACACTTCAACATTTATTTCAAATAGACCATTTGCAGACATTTCTGAATAGTCAAATGTCGGTCAGTCCAAGAAAAGTGAAGCTAAATTGCACGTTCCAAAGCGTAGATCTCTATTGAGCAGAACGTGCAAGAAACTCCATGGACACTCTTTTAAATCAGATTATGAGTTACATATAATCTTAGTTATATATTTTTTGTTGCTTCTATGTATTGGATGTTAACCATACATCCAATTACTTACATTTAATCAAAGTTTATTCCTAGAATCTTAACATATTGATTTAGACGCCCTTTCAAATAAAGGATTCGCAGAAAAACCTCACAAAACAAAATCTACATGTCTTAAAGACATGTGGAAAGCTAAAAAGAAAACCTTTGTTATCACGTTCAATGGAGATCAATGGAATGGGTTTTCAAACACAACCACAAACAACAATTGGACCCTGTTAAGCAGAAAAGATCCAACCAACACTTTTTCTAAAATCGAGTTATCTACATATTCATAAAGTACTCATCAAGTTTCATATATGCACAAAAGATCCAGGCATTTTGACCACATTAATCTAACAAAAGTTATACTGTGTCAAAGGTACCATCTCCTAATCACCAACTTTGAAAAATGTAGAAAAGTATCACGTTGCGTGGACACAGACATTAATTAAATTCATAGTTTTCAAAAGATTCATGTTGCATGGATCTTTTTAAAATTTTTAAAAGTCTCAATAATTGTTGTATAATTTTCATACCATGCGGTTTGGATCTTTTTGCATAATAGATACCTCATTTTATTTCAAAAACTTAAGAAACCAAGTGCTTTGGATCTATTTTGCATAATATCAAATGTGACCTTTGCCTTTGTTTCACACATTCATGATGTTTGGATTTATTCGGCTTAAAATATTTTTTATTGTTATTTAAAATAATAGATTCAAATTGAACCGGAGCATAGAAGCCCCGCCGTATTCCCCCATAACACCGCGCATGAATATAGTTAACTGTGGTGATTGTAATAATGATGTTTTGGAGGTTCCTTCAATAACTACTACAACACCACTTAAGGCCGGGGAGATGAGCATTGAAGCCCCCGCTTTTTCTCCGTTAACTCCAATTGATATTCCAGCATTACCTCTTCCGTCACCAATGCCTCAAATGTCTCCAAAAACTAGAGAACTATTAAATGTCTTAGAAGGATGTGAAGATTTCGACAGTGATGATTCCGTGCAAGACCCTAACTATGTAATTGATGGTTTTGCTGAAGCATGTTCTAGTGACGATAGCTCGAACAAATCAGCGTCTATAATTACGACACAAGTAATTATCCACGGTGAATCTTCTAATGTCAAAACAGGAAATGTAATATCAACCGGTTTTCATGACAATGGACAGTCGGAGACGAGTAGTAGAGTAGATTTGGACCAGGCAACTGCTATTGGTGAAGAACCCATGCGACTGGAAAAAGAAATGCCTATGGATGAAGAAATACATGGGAGGCCTTCAAAAGGAAGAAAAAGAAAATTTGACCAAATGACTAGAGAAGAAAGAAAACAAAGAAAGTATAAAAACTTATCTTACGTTAATTATAAGAAAAAAGAAGTAAGCCCTAAGATTTTTATTGATTTTAACTGTAACTGTGTAAAAAAAATGTAGTGAAAAGATTTCTTTTCAAGACCGGCAAGCTGAATTTGAGAAATTCTATGAATTAGGCTCGTATCATGCTCAAAATATGTTCATAGTAGCTAATGTTAAAGAAAATCCAGTCAAACGACGATACGTATCACAATCACAAAACAGCTCCAAGAATAGGTCATTTTCACGACAGTATTTGTGAAAGGTATTTCAGTATGTAGGGAAATGTTTGTAAAAACCATTCACACAACTCCAAAAAGGATTGATACAGCACTTAAAAAGATGAGATCGGATTCTATTTCGGATAAACGTGGAATAAATGGAGGTCGCAATAAAATTAGTGAACAAAGCGAACAATTTTTCATGAGTATTGTTAAAAAGCTCCCTACGTACATTTCGCATTACTGTCGTGAGAAAGTAGGAGCTGCAAAATTCTTAAGATCTGATATGACATTTTTGAAAATTTACCAGATCTACACTGAAGAAGCACATTCAGCAGGCATTAATGTCTTGTCATATCCAAAAGCAAAATATATTTTCTTGACAAAATTTAATCTTCGCACCAAACCCCTAAATAAAGATACTTGTAATAAATGTGACTTTTACAAAAATAAAAAGAATTTGATTACGGATGAAGAAGCTAAGAAAAAGATTATAGAGGAACATAATGCCCATCTTAAAACTGCAGAAGATCTTAAAAAACTATTGAAAAATGACATGGCTCTCGCAAAGACTGATCCTTACACAGAAACAATTACATACGATTTAGAAAAAACGTTGCCACTTCCACGCATTCCTACGAATATTGTATTTTATAAGAGGCAGTTATGGATGTACAATATGGGCATACATACGGGATCAGATGATCAAGGAAACTGTAACATTTGGGTAGAAGGTGAAGCTGGGAGAGGCTCCCAAGAAGTAGGTTCTTGTCTGATTAAGCACCTGTCGGAAAGATTGAAAGAAGGAGTGACTAATCTTATTTTGTGGAGCGATTCCTGCGGCGGCCAAAATAGGAATATTAAGCTCACCCTTATGCTTAAAGCTTTTTAAATGATCACCCGACATTACAACAAATTTTTATTAGATTTTTAGAGTCTGGACACAGTTTCTTGCCTAATGACACAGATTTCGGGAAAATAGAATGTGCTCTGAAATACCAACAAAGAGTTTACCTACCTGAAGATTATATGAACACAATGAGAACCTGCAAAAAAAATAAACCTCTTCAAGTGCACAGAATGGAAGTCAAAGATTTTCTTGGATCAGCTAATCTTGAAAAAGCAATCACCAATAGAAAAACATCTATTACTGGTGAAAAAATTTCCTGGCTTAAAACCAAAGAAATTTTATTAAAAAAGGAAGCAATGTTTTCCTTGTTTATGCGAAAAAGTTTAGAGGATGATTATGAAGAAGTGGATCTGAAAAAACGTCAACGTGGAAGACAACTTTTCATTTCCAGAGATATGATGAATATGCTTTGGCCAAATGGTAAACCTATAGCAGCTGCGAAATTGAGCGATATCAAAAGCCTTATGCATTTGATTCCACGTGATGCTCACACATTCTACAAAAATCTGAGAGGTGAAAATAATGTAGAAGACGATATTGATGGATTTGGTGCTGAACCTGATTTTGAGATAGAGTATGAAGCTGAGGAAAGCGATACTACTTAAATAAGTTGGAAAACCAACCAGCGATTGCCGATTCATTGTTTTATTATATTTTTTTACCTCAAAAGTCAATTTGTATTATTTTTTGTCATTAAACTGTTCTTATATTAGTACATATATTAATTTCCTTCTCCTTTTAAAATGAACCACACATTAAACCGATACTTATATTGTAATATTGTATTTTGCATAAAAGATCCACGCATAGTTTTTCAGGAATAATAAATACTCTTCATATAAAAATACACTATATATTACTTTCAAAATAATGTATATGTTATGGCCTATTACACTACTAAATTTTAAATAGGTACTGTATCATACGATTTTTTTATTATCTGCCTAACTTTAAACTGCATTTACTCAAAAGTAATAAAATGTTGGCTGGATCTTTTTTGCTTAACAGGGTCCAATTGGTCGAACAGATACGTCGTATATTTGACGCTTGATAAATAGGAATATGTAAATACTTATAGGTAAAAGTTTTCTTCTTTGTGTAATTTGTTTTTTTTTTTCAAGAAGAGGTTGCAGAACAATTAATAATAATAACAAGTTATTTAACACACATGGTAGATACAAAAATCAGTGGTGCTCTGGCTCTTGTACTAGGATATCCTGTATCACAAGCAGTACCGTAACCAGCCTTTTATGCGCCCGGTGCGTGCTACTATAACTGCGCCCTTAGAAAAAGTACAATACAAATAAAATAGACTAGGTATATAATTTTTGCGCCCCTTCGGGGACTGCGCCCTGTGCCTGGGCGCCGCTGGCACCGCCCTATTTACAGCACTGATCACAAGAGTCAGTCCTCTCAAAGTAAAGGGTGATAAAAAAAAATGCGTGACAGACAAACAGAAAAGACAATAAAATAGGCAGCGTGCAAAAAGAAAATCATAATAATAGCAATTATACAAAAAAAACTAATTAATTTCGAATTGATACTATTTTCACAAAAATATTTAAAACATGTCAAGAGTGGCCCACTCACCCCGAAATGTGAGGTGTGAGAGTTAGGCATGAGTGGGTGTGTGTGTAGTGTTTGTGAGTGGTTGTGTAGTGATTGTAAGTGTGCAACAAAGTGAAACTTTTACTATGGGAATAACGGACTTAACCAGTCTAAATTGGGGAGATTTTGGCTGGACTTTTTCCATCCTTAAGATAGTGTGTTTTCATAATATCTAATGAAAAATGTATAATAACGACATAATCGCGTAAGAGCGGTTGTATGAAAAACAGTGAAACATGTATGTCGAGTTGCATGCCCTTAATATAATATACTCTATCTTATAGGCTACATTGATATGTATTCTTGATCATGTGAGGAATGTTTGTGGGGCAGAAGATTATCGAAGAACGAAGAGAAGCCGGCAATAGTTTCTCTGCTGTCAGGAACAGTCTCCCCACTACTTTCATAATACGTCTCTTTGTGTTTGTAACCCCTAGACTTATGGGGAGCTTCATGGGAGTATTTGTGATGTCGGTGGCAGTTGCCGTCTCTCCATTTAGTGAGGTCGGGACCTTCAATGTGGGAGCACGGGACAGGCATGTTTCTGAAAAAAAAAGAAGACATGTAATAATAAGATGTGTGGAAAACTTTATCATCATCATTTCAGCCGATAGACGTCCACTGTTGGATATAAGCCTCCCCCAAGTGTCGCCATAATGATCGATCCTGTGCGTCCCGCATCCATCGGATTCCCGCAACCTTCACCAAGTCATCGGTCCATCTTGTAGGAGGCCGAGAATCTTGAGTTTGGCGATTCTTCGAAAACTTATTTGTAGCTATTTGCAGTAAAATCGTCGTGTTTTTTTTGTAGTCAGGAAATCTTTTTTATTTTTTTTAATATTCCGCAACTATCACACAACGCTATCTAGTTCCAAACTAAACAGAGCGTATGCTATAAGTACTAGACAACTGATAAACATGTTTATATATTTCTAAATTCATACTATGGATAATTTACACGCAGACACAGAACAAATGATTGTGCGCATTACACAAACATTTGGTGGCAATCGAACTAACGACCTTCGGGCATAGCAGTTAGCGCCACTAACCACTAGACCAACAAGCCAGCCGAAATCCGCCTGCTCTGGGTGGATCGAGCAGGAGTGTATACGGAGGTAGTGACTAAAACCCTATCCGTGTTTTTTTTCAGTTGCTCTTTGCGTTCAGAGTTACTAGAAACTCGTGCAAATAAATAATCCCATCGTTTTCAAGCATTCCATCATCTAGTTATATACAAACTATTGCATAAATGAGATTAAGATAGACAAAGGTAGATGCCGTTACTGAAATACACAAATAACTAGTAGACCAGGGTCGATAATTTTTGAAACGAAATAAAATCATAGTAGTATGAAACCCACTGAAAACGAAAGAGAATATAACAAAAATGAAAGGAAAAATTAATTACGGGCGAGCTGAGGTCGGGAAAAGGATGGGTGTGCGTTTTTAAGGGTAAAAACAGTTTATCTCGATTTCCGACAAAACTACAAGTTCTATGTAAAAAAATTAAATTGCAAAGTTGTAGATAATAAAAAGATCTACAACTTTTGTATTTACACTTTTTTCACATAACCTCAAAATGTATGTGAAAAATTCAAATAACTAAGTTTTTGGTTTTTTATTATTATCTTTTACAAAAATTATTCTTTTTTCACGAAATTAAATGGAAACTTACCTTTTTATGTCCCAGACACACTGTAATTTTTTTGATTTTAAAAACAGGTTTATGAAAAAGAATTTTTGGGTTCGAGTTTTTTGGCTTTTTCTGAGAAATTTAGTATAATAATGATACTTTTTTTTACACCATCAGAAACTAGAGATTTTACCGAACAAAAAACCTAGCTAAATTATTAAAAAAGGAGATATTTTGACGTGTGAATTATCGATTGAAAATTAGGGTTCTTTTTCGATATTAAGACAAAATGAAGGTGAAATACAAACATTTTAAATCAAAAAAATTATAGTGTATCTGGGACATAAAAAGGTAAGTTTCCATTTAATTTCGTGAAAAAAGAATAATTTTTGTAAAAGATAATAATAAAAAACCAAAAACTTAGTTATTTGAATTTTTCACATACATTTTGAGGTTATGTGAAAAAAGTGTAAATACAAAAGTTGTAGATCTTTTTATTATCTACAACTTTGCAATTTAATTTTTTTACATAGAACTTGTAGTTTTGTCGGAAATCGAGATAAACTGTTTTTACCCTTAAAAACGCACACCCATCCTTTTCCCGACCTCAGATCGCCCGTAATTTATTTTTCCTTTCGTTTTTGTTGTATTTTCGTCCTTTTCCAATAGGTTTCATCCTACTATGATTTTATTTCACTTTTTACCATTAACAACGGCTTCAGCAATGGTCTATAGAGAGACAATCTGCTTAAATCCTAAGCGCTGCGTTGTTATTATTATTTAAATATCTTAGTATTATTTGACTGGCCTGTTGGTCTAGTGGTTAGTGGCCCTGACTGCTATGCCGGAGGTCGTGGGTTCGATTCCCACCAAGGACAAATTGATTATGTGATGAGCATGATCATTGGTTCTATGTCTGGGTGTAATTTATCTACAGGGTGAATTTGAATAAATGCGACAAAATGGAATGGGAGCTTCAGTTACAGTAACACAGTAATTATAAACTGTTTTTTCTACAATCTAAATCGTTAAAAAAATTACGCGATTATTTTGCCTATTTTTGTAAGTATCGCGCGACGTTGCCAAACCTCGCATGAGCGCCAGCGCTGACATCCCTTCCCGGCGACCGGCCCTACGCCTACCATTCTTCCTTCGTTGATCGTTCATTATTCGTCCTAAAACGTTTGTAGGTCACGGTCGCGCGCACCTTCCACAAATCCATATTCCGCAAATATTTTTTTTAACGATTTAGATTGTAGAAAAAACAGTTTATAATTATTATGTTACTGTAACTGAAGCTCCCATTTCACTTTGTCGCATTTATTCAAATTCACCCTGTATAATATGTATGTATACTTATATATTATTTAGAAATATATATATATGTTTATCAGTTGTTTAGTACCCATAACAAGCTCTGCTTAGCTTGAGACTAGACGGCGCTGTGTGATAGTTGTGGAATATTATTATATTATTATTTCGTATACTTTATAAATATTCAATAAAAAATAAAAAAACATTTAAAATATAAAAATATAGTAGCCCACCGGTATAGGGGTCAGGGTCCAAGCTACCGGCGGTCTTTATTATTATTATTCTGAGACGATTGTAAATGTTGTATTTTTATTTTAAGTTTCTTTGATAGGGATTAATAAACTTTTTTTTTGTAGATCCTTTTAGAATTGACATGTTTAATGGACTAAAACTGTTAAATTTGAAGTAAATAAACATACCCTGGTCTGACACTCATGAAAGCCTGAGGTTGGAGGTATTTAATACCTTCAGCGTTGTCGCAGGCAAAACGAGCCATGTTAGTTTTTCTGATTTCATGCAGTTGATCTAGGGAAAGATATGTAAATATTTATTATTTATTTATTATATACTTTATTGTAGTTACATAAAAACATAACAAAGAAAATCATATATCTAAAACACGTACATGGCGGCCCTATCGCATTCCGCGATCTCTTCCAGGCAAATATACATATATACGACATATAGAAATCTATACGAGTACCTATAATAAAGATATATATAAAAATCAATGCCACTTTTCGTTGTTATTTTATAACTCAAGAACGGGCTCACCTATCCAAACCAAATTTTTAGGCTTTGTTCGGACTATTTAGTAGATGGTTTATGTGAAGTTTGGTAGGGTAGAGTAGGGTAGAGTAGTGCAGAGTAGAGTAGAGTAGTGTAGAGTAATGTAGGGTAGAGTAGGGTAGAGTAGGGTAGAGTAGGGTAGAGTAGGGTAGAGTAGGGTAGAGTAGGGTAGAGTAGGGTAGAGTAGGGTAGAGTAGGGTAGAGTAGGGTAGAGTAGGGTAGAGTAGGGTAGAGTAGGGTAGAGTAGGGTAGAGTAGGGTAGAGTAGGGTAGAGTAGGGTAGAGTAGGGTAGAGTAGGGTAGAGTAGGGTAGAGTAGGGTAGAGTTGGGTAGAGTAGGGTAGAGTAGGGTAGAGTAGGGTAGAGTTGGGTAGAGTAGGGTAGAGTAGGGTAGAGTAGGGTAGAGTAGGGAAGAGTAGGGTAGAGTAGGGAAGAGTAGGGTAGAGTAGAGTAGAGTAGAGTAGGGTAGAGTAGGGTAGAGTATGGTAGAGTAGGGAAGAGCGGGAGCGAAGCCGTGCGGGCAAAAGCTAGTAAAGATATATCTACCACAGCAATCCGAACCTTTTTTAAGATTATTTTAGAGTAAAATAAAACAAAAGAACTTCCTTACAGATGAAGACCACTTACCCAAAGTGAAGCTGTGGAACTGATCGCCCCTCTCAAACCAGAATCTGTCGGAGTACCGGAAGATCTGTAGCTGCTTGGTCATGATGCAGAACAGCGTGGGACCCACGTGAATGCCCTGGACGTCGTTCTCACTCATGATACCAGCCAATAGGTCTATGTCATCTACTTTGTCGTATAGCTTCTTTAAGGCTTCTACTTTCTAGAAAGAAAAGTGGTTATCTTAGCACGTGATCTTGATTACGTCATGCAAAATCTGATAAAGAAACTTCTGTCAAGCTGTCATTTACGTGTAGCGACATCTATGGCGCCACATAAGAACTGATCCTGCATCGCGCAAGTTTCTCCGCGCGATTAGAACAGTCCGAAACATCTTGGCAGTTGCCCACCAGACCATAATACCTGTCTGGTCGGAGGATACTCTCTTTTCAACGGAAGTTTGCGGCACTTTACTCACTATGGGTGCGTGGGATGTCCATCATGTACCGTTGGCATATCACTGTACGTCTGGTGGTTAGATGCTGGAACGGGATCGGGCAGGATAAAAATAATTAATGTTCTTTCGGTGCCAAGGACACAAAGAAGAGAAAGAATTTAGGAAATCAATGTCTGCTGGGTTGGAGTTCAGTGGCTGTTTTAGTTATTCTCAAACTGATTTCTATCGGATAATGTGATGAAAAATTGATGCAATTATGTATCTTAAATGTCAGAACAACTGCACAATATTTATGTCGAATCATTGAAACGGAATGATACGGCTTCGATAAAATAGAGCTGAGAATTTGTACCTCAATGAAGTTTATTGAGAAAACTGACACCACACATTGCCATATTGCAAAAATATGTGTTTCATTCACATTACACTAATATTATAAAGGCAAATGTTTGGGAATGTGTCTGTTTGTTATATCTTCATGCTCAAACTGAACAGATATGGATGACATTTGGCACACCCATAACGTAGTCGTTATGGGTGTGCCAAAAAAATCAAATAAAAAAACCTACCAAATCTAAAACCTACTGTTATGACCGTTTAGTAACGGTCATAATAGTAGGCTTTAGATTTTCCATTTTCATAACTTCTGAAAGCATGGAACATTATTTTTGCACAACCGTTTTCTGAAAAGAATATAGTCGTATTTATCCGTGATTTTCTTTAGTTTTTTGTAACATATAAATTTAATATAATACACCGTGCTTCTAAATTCATGAACACTTAAAAAAAGATCCATTTTACAAAATAAACCTACATACATAGGTAAAATATAAAAAAAAAACTAGCTGGTGCCAGTGGCTTCACCCGTGTGATAGTAGAGAATTATGAAACATAATCCCAGGATAAAAAGTATTCTATTCTATGATATATATGCTATTCCAGGATATATATTCTACTTGTGCCTCAAGTTTCATAGAAATCCGTTTGGTAGTTTTTGCGTGAAAGAGTAACAAACATCCATACAAACTTTCGCGTTTATAATATTAGTAGGATATGATACATACTAAAAAATACCGATAGTTTATTAGTATGTACGAGTATGTATGTCAATTATGAAACAAAATTGCGTTTTACTGTCTTTCATATATTTTGCTGTTCAATGTTTTGTCTATTAATAATTACTTGAAGGAACCAAGTTTATTACAATAATAATGTCCATCACTTTCACAAAATTTGTTGCCACGTAATACTGAAACAATTTCCTCGGAGAAGCTTCGTGTTATGTGACATAAACAGTCTCCAAACGTTCATCTAAGACTGAGGCAGCTTTAGTTAATGTTTAGTCTTAGTAATAAGATATTACTACAGACTTGATAAGCAACTTGATATAAGGGAATGCAATTTAATTAAAGAGGAAGCTTAAGATGAGCTCGGCGAAGACTAAGTAACAAGACTGTAATCTGAAAGACTTAATTCGTGCCGTAGAGAAAAACTTGATCGTCTAACTATAGTTTATTATAGTTAGTGACGATTTGGACACAATATATTCGGATAGTGTCCGAATCGACACATTTTATTTTCAAATATTTTTTAGTGACGATTCGGACACCACAAAACTTATTAAAGCTATTTATTACGGCTTACTGTCGTTTGGGACACGTCATATTCGGACAGTGTCCCTATTGACACTTTTTAAAAATTTTGTGTGATAAATATTAACCTACACTAAGATTAGGTAGTATAAATTAATATTTATCAAACAAAATTTTTTCATCTGACTGTACAAAACAGTATTTTTTTATCGGTGTCCGAATCGACACCAAAAAAAGAATTAAAATTAAAAAGTATCAATTGAGACACTGTGTCCGAACATGACGTGTCCCAAACAACAGTAAGCCTGCAGCGACCGTTTGGGCCCAGCTGGGTCGAAGCCTACTGGGGCCAAAGGTCTGCTTCTGAAAGAAAGATTCAGCTCTGGTATGAAAGACAACGAAGGAACGGGGTGAGATTTTAGTCAGTAAAAGTCTGACACTATCTCCCTCTCCGCCCAAGGGCGGGGGATGTCATCTGGATGATTTTTACCACCTCAAAAAAGTGTTAAATGCACTGAGTACCAAAAGTGTCCTTCATTAAAACTGTTAATATTCCTCTAATGCAAGGTTAGAATTAATTAACCAACCGTAGATTAGCTAATACTAAATGATGGATGTATCTGTCAATAATGAAACATAGTCCGTATTGAGTGGCCGAGTGTGTTCGCTTATCTGCGGTTTCTGGCTGTTTGGTTCAGTAGATCAAATTGGTGAGTACAACGAATGGTTTTTAGAGATTTAGTAGAAAATTATCTAGTCAGTCAAGCTTATCGCGTTTTATTTAACGGACATGGACATTGTTTCCCTTCAATGTGAATTAACTGGAATAGAGTTTGCACGGAGTTAGTATATAAACTCCGTGAGAGTTTGGCTAGTAATCTAAAAACTGTCATAATTACAAAGTCGATAATTCTGTTTTCGTCATGTAAATACACGGTGTAAGATACAGGTCTCCGTAAATTTTAAGGGCTTGCTCAGTAGATGATGAAACGAAACAAAAAAAAAATCGACCTTTCCGTACAAACTGTCCAAAATTATAAACTTGATTGGACAGTTTGTACGGAGAGGCCGATGAGATCTGTCTCTTACAGCCTGTTTATAAACACGTCGTTGTTTACGTCACTTCTGGTTCTGCTGACATCTAGAACCACTACATCACAACCACTTACTTATCAAGGTACGGAAACACGGCAAAAACCGTTTGGCAGTAATCCGCATTACTTTGTGTAATGTATTTCATCACCATCACTACTGCTCTCAAAACGGAGAAGAAAAACATCGTGAGGAGCCAAAACTTCGAAGACCATATAACATTCACCAACTAGGCCCGCGTGACGGATTACTGCCCATTTCTTCTCCTAGAGAAGAGGCTTAAGTCCCAGCAGTGGGCGCATTAAAAATGCTGATGACGATGATGATTCATACCTCAACATCCATGACATCTATCAGATCTCTGAACTTCTTAGCTGGCTTCAAGCCACACATGTGTCTGTAATCATTGTAGCCACGCACTCCCATGTCTCTGCCTCTTTGTATGTCTATAGCGGGTAAATCATGAGCCCTTTGAAGTTTCCCGTAGTATTTTTCGGAAATCTATAAATTAAAAAAAAAGTATCCGAGATTCAAAATTTGCAATCAATACGTTTTCAATCTGACACATGAGCTTATATACTGGTCATGTCCATTGGAAGGCCAATTTGGGTAACTGATGTGATTAGTACTATAAATCGATGAATGAGTGCACTGTCACCGCGTCTCCTCGCCCCAGTACTAGCATCTTTGACAATGGGCTAGTTGCCTAAAAAAAATTAATTAGTCCGTCTTTTAGATTATTCAAAAATAAGGGACACGTATTTTTTTATTTGTAAATTAAACCAAAAATTACAAAGATATAGCCCATTAAAGTTACGTGTAACGTCACGCCCGCCGTGCTAGATTTTTTCGCACGGGGTGACGTCACACGTAACTTTAATGAGCTGTATCTTTGTTATTTTTTGCTTAATCTAAAAAAGGAAAAATACGTGTCCGATATTTTGTTAAAAAATATCTAAATGTAGTTATTTTGATCCTAGAAACTACCCTAAAAAAAATCTGACAAAGTACTTTTTGGAGAATTAGATGGCGAGATCTGATGGAGTCTCGGCATCTAATTATCCAAAAAGAATAAGCAGAGAATAAGAAGCTTATCCAGCTGGAACTTCACGACCCTCAGTAATGAGGAATACGACTCGAAAAGGAGGAAGAGGAAATGTTTTGTAAAGTAAAATAAAATATCTTTAATATAAGACATAAATTATAAAAATATAATACATACGTCAGGATCTTGGATATCGTCAATCTTTGCAGCATACTGATGGAACAGTCCACGGTTGAGTTCTTCCAAAATTTTACCTTTTTCCAGCAAACCAGATCTAAACAGTGTTTCGCTGTAGGAATATTCGTCTTTATAATGATAGCTTTCAGTGTATGTCCTGAAATTGTAAAACTTATTAGAACATTTGAAAAAAAAAAATACAATTAATTGATAAGCTAGAAATACAACGTGTAACGTTATAAGCGCAAAACTTGAAAATGGTTTGATCAGAATAACGAGCAGAATCAATTGAACCACTTTTCATATACTCACTCGTAGGTCACATTTGTCAAATAAAATCTTCATTAAAATGTTGCTCTGTCTATTTATTAATGGGTCAATTCATTACGTGCGCATAACCGCCCAAATAGGTTAACAAACACAAATGATTGTTATCCAATTTAAATTTTCTCATACGCTGTATTAATATAGTTCTTATTTTAATGTAAAGACAAATTTTAAACCAACTAAAATTGCACATTAAACCATTTTTTTTAAATATTCATTTTCTCTCAGGGTTAGGTCAATTGAATTAAAAATCGTTTGAGGTTTCTGAGATTTTGCGCATTTAACGTTACACGTTGTGTATTTATTATCATCATGATTTAGAATAAAATATGTGCATTTTAGGCCTCCCCCAACTATCCCTACGATTATTAGTCCTTTGTGTTTCACAGTTGTAGGATTCCTACAACTCTCACTAGATCATCACTTCATCTTGTGGAAGGTCATCTAACGCTGCGTCTTTTGGTACGCGGTCACCCCTTCTGAACTTTTTGACCCCATCAACAATCTGTTTTGCGAGCAATATGCCCAGACCACAACCACCTAAGTTTGGCCATTCTTCAGGCTATGTAAAACTATATTATTGGTGTCAATAATAATAATTAGTTTTCGACCCAATATAGTTGTAAAATCCATTTTATCCCAGTGCCTAGACTTTTTTTTTGTCGACGGGGAAAATCATCTTATGACAAGACCCGCTCTTGGGTGGAGCGGGAGATAGTGTCAGACTCTTACTGACTAAAAACCCCGCGCCGTTCCTTCTAGCCTTCATACCGGGGCACGAGCTCCCTTTCGGACAACCCTGTCCCCAGTAGGCTTCGACCCACCTGCGCCCCTCCTGCTGCTGACAACTCCTTAAGGCGCGCGGGAACAGTGCGCGCCGTCGACGTCTTGGACTCGGTCCACTACCAGACGATCGGACAGCGAACTACCCATGGCTCGCCGTCCGCGAGCCCGCGTCTACGGTGGCCGGAAATCGGGATCAGAATCCCAGCGACGGCGGCGACGGCGCCGTAGCCTGATGCGGTCGGCCTCCTCCTTTGCAAGCATTACTGCTTCGCAGAAGGAGGCGACCGCCTGCCATTCCTCCTCGCTCCGGACCATGGCCTCGACCAGGGCCCGGCGCGAAAGGTCTCCGCCGCCGATCGCCCCCACGAGGGCACGGCGATGCTCCGCCCAGGCAGGGCACACCTCGACGGTATGCTCCACCGTGTCCTCCGGGCGTTGCGAACAGTGGTGACACCCGGGCGTCTCTTCCGCTTGAATCCGATGCGGGAACCTCCCGAACTTGCCATGTCCGGTGAGGACCTGCGTCATGCGGAAGGTAAGGACGCCGTGAGGTCTTTCCAGCCACGCCTCCAAGAGGGGACTTACCGCCATAATCGTGGCATGCCCA
The DNA here is from genome assembly GCA_949319445.1 of Mythimna lalbum. NCBI lineage: Eukaryota > Metazoa > Arthropoda > Insecta > Lepidoptera > Noctuidae > Mythimna > Mythimna lalbum. The sequence continues at coordinate 16,243,417 of OX439356.1, read as the reverse complement.
CCAGTGCCTAGGCTAGGTTTATCGGTTACCTAAAAGTATCGGATGAACTTACTTAATTCTCCCATCCAAGAAAGTATGGAAGTATCTGACAGCAATATCATACTCCGCATATACCAAGGGCACCGCTCCTGCGTCATAAGTGCTTACATGCTCCACATTTTCTGATAGTAGACCACTGTTCACCATGTTTCTATAACCTAAGGAAATCAAGGGAAAAATGTTTATTAACTTTTCACTGCGGCTTCGCTCATGGGATTAATTAAATAATAATGTTTATATTCTCTGCAAGATAAATTTATAAAACCTTAATTATTTTGTGAGCCCACTTTTAGCTTCCGTCCGCAGAAAAAAAAATCAATAAACACTCAACAATTTTTTTAAATAAAATAAATTTATATCTACTTTCAGTATATTTTTGCCAGAACATCTTCAAAAAAGACAACATTTTTTACCTCTATAATATTAGTTGAGGTATATTCCTAGCCATTTCTTGCAAATATTTCAATTAAACTCTACAGCTGAGTGTGAATTTTGAGAGGATTGCCATCAGCAAAATTCTTGTATCTCAGAAGTGTTTATAACAACATCATTCCTTACAGATTTCCTTACGTTGTATTTCACTTTGCTTTCTAAAGTTCAATTTAAGTTTTGATGACAAGATGTAATTAACAAAAGCTGAAGTCGCGAAATTCAATTCATTAAAAGTTTTGTTGAGACAGTACTCTGGGAGGAAAGAAAACTTTATCATGCTGGAGACTTACCCAACAAAGCAGGTAGCAATTCGTACATAAAGATGTTGGAAGCTGTGGCGATATTGATTTGCCTGGCTACCTTGAAGAGACGATCGTCTTTCCAGCAAGGATTGATCTCGTGAAGAGCCTTAGCCAGCCTGTTGTGTTCCCTCACGAAAAATACCGTCAAGGCTGTAGTTCTAAGGTCATAGTTTCCTACTTCTGGTAATCCTGTGTAAGAAATATATTTATTTATAAAAGCTAAAGAGTGGGAATCCCTGCCGGAGTCTGTTTTTTCTGATAACTACACCCTAAAAGTCTTTAAGTCAAGAGTGAATAGGTTACGTCTAGGCAAATATATTCCATTGTGGAACACATCATCGCGTACCATCAAGTTAGATCAAACATGAGACTATCACAATCAAAAACGAAATCTACATAAGTGTCATTTAGCATTGTAAAAGAAAAGTGATACTAAATTCTATTATTATATGTAGACTTTAGATAGACAGTTTATTGGAAAGTGCATATTCATAATTAGTCTCACTCACCAAATAGGTAGCAAACAGATTCAGTATCGTTGTTTTGTATACAAATGCTATCAGAAACATTTGTTATTTCTCTTGTCACCAAATCTGATACCATGCCAATCATTGAATCAGCTAATATATTTGCTATCGTATCGACCAACATATTAGCAGTCATATTAGCCAACATATTTTGGTTAATATCTTCCAGGCTTCTCGTGAAATTCGACATTATCACTGGCATAACATCATACATTATGTCGTTATAATTGTCGGGAATTTTTTCAGGTATCAAATTTGGCATTTTGGGAGTCATACTACCCAATATTTCGGATGACATATTAGTCAATAAATCGTTCGTCATATTTGCAACTGTATAGTTCTTATTAATCATCGACATTGTTAGTTTAATCATCATATCGTCCTTTATATTCGATATTATATTGTTTTTCACAACCTCCAACATTTCGGAAGATAAATATATTTTATCAGTTGTTATGTTCGGGGGCACATATCGGTTTTCTCGCTGCTCGAGTATCAAAAGGCCGTGTTCGAATTTTCTTACTTTGACTAGATCTTGATAATCCACTCCGTATATCGTTGACAGATCAATAAGTGGTGTTTGGTAGTTTATCTAGAACATTATACACATATAGTTTAGTCGATAACTGATTTAATTTATTGTATGTGTTGAATAGCAGTCTTAAAAAAGTTGATAAATAATATCATCATTATCTTCTTCCTGCCCTTGTCCCATTATGTTACAATGCAATCTACCTACACATCTTTTGTTAAACTTTCTCTACCTCAACAATTCAATTACCACCAAAAAAAAACTGGCCAAATACGACTTGGATTCGCATACAAAGGAAAGAAAGAAACTAAAAAGAAAAACATTTTATTTGCCGGAATGGCCAAAAAGTATATACAAATTATATGTAAAGAATGCGCCACTTCGAATGCTACGTGGTTCGTACTATTATATATTTACAAAGTTTCATGGAGATCCGTTCAGTAGTTTTTGCGTGGAAGAGTAACAAACATCCATACATCCATCCATACATACAAACTTTCGCATTTATAATATTAGTAGGATTTGTTGCTGTAGCGGAAAATTTCACGTCTAACGGTTTATAAGATATAGAGTTGGACAGACAATTCGTCGGATACTTAGTAGAAATGCCCTGTTGGCACCCTTCGGGAAAAGAAAAAAAAAATACGGGTTTCATAATTTTTGTTCCTCAACAACTGACGTGCTAATAATTAAATAGCATTATATTTTACTGTTTTATAAAGTTTAAAAATAGCCACTCAGACAGCGACAGCACCCCACGCTCCCCTCTTGCGAAGGGAGTGAACGATCATCGAGAGCTGATGGTAAGTCTACCACCGCCCGCCTCACGCTCAGGGTGCCGCGCCACATCTCATCAACGTGACTTGTGAGGACTCACATAGTGTGAAAGTCTCGCGAAGAGCTTACTATAGAAATGATCCTATGAAGTAAGGTCTTAACTCTGAAGACGAAACCGAGGAGGGTCATTCGTGCGCGGAGAATCTTAACACCGCGATTCAGAAAGACGCGTCATCGGCACAGCGCCATCTAGTTTAACTTTTAGTAACTAAAAATATAGGTATTGATCATTGGTGTGCCAACTAACTAATCAGTATTAGTGATATGAATGCAATTTCAATTTATTTAAACACAAACAGATGAAACCAATTGAAAAAATACTGTACCTACTCATTAAACGGCGACTAAATTTATTATACTGACATCTATTTAATAAACTATAAAGATCTATTGAAAACAAATTATTTACAAAAACATAAGAAAAATAAATAGATTAATGAATAACGTTCAACAATCTTCAATATAATTTAAATATTGTTCTATCTAAATACCATACTAAGTTATGACATTACTAGCGACATCTAGTGAATCCTTTCAAAACGTTAAATTCCTATAGATCCCGTTTCATCATGGCGCATGGCGGCCATGACAGCTGTGCGCCTACGCACACGCACGGTCGCACGTCATATTTGTGAAGCGATAGTGAAATGTGATATAAATAAACCAGAGGGCTTATTAAATTTTTTTTTTTTTTGCTACTGATTATTATATCTTTCGTTATCTGGACATAATAAGATTTCATTCGTTTAACATTACACTGAAAATAGCCGCTTAAGTGATCCACTAATATAACATTCAGTTTTATTCATTGCAGTTAAAAAATTTAAACACAGCAGAATATCTCATAGCCAGACCATTCCTCGGATTTTTAGTGAAGCCAAAATAGTAAAATTTTATTTTGTCTAACCATTTTGTCTTTATTCTCTATAACGGGCTCAATAAAAATATTACTGAAGAGAAAAGTATAAAAGACAAAGAGAAGACAATAATTTTAACTTTTAGACTTTTGCTTTTGTTGTTTCCTTGTCTTATAATAACATAATTATCTTGATTATTTTGTCCTTTGGGTACTGTTTTGGTCCGTATTTGGGATAACAAAGAACCTTCATTAAAAAAAATCATGAAATTCATCTTTCATTATTTTAGTTGTGTAATCAAAATATACATTATCGTCGACTACATCATCGTTTACCATCAGGTGAGATGGTGGTCAAACGTTTTATAAGTGCACTTATAAAACATTTGACCATGTACGTGAAATAAATTATTTTTCATCACTCATACTCTGAAAGTAGGTCTGAAGTTGCCTGAGGAGCGGGCTGAAAAGTATGACACTTTTCATCCCTAGGGAGTTTTACTTTCACGTAACAGCTGTCAAATTATTAAAAAAAAAACTAGGTCTATCTTCCTGAATTCGTAATGAAAAGCACAATGCTTACCTCGTGGTTAAAGTTACTTATTTAGTCCCTCGAATTAGCGACCTCGCTACGCTCGGCCGCCAACTCCTTCTCGGGACGAAATAAGTAACTTTCACCCCTAGTGTAACAATGTACTATTGAATTTGACTTTGACTTTGAAACGCGAGTTTATCAATAAAAAAAAAATATGGTGTAGTAGCACGTAAGCTTGAGCAAGTTACTTTCAGAATTTAATAAATTCAACTTGTTCAATATGATTAAGTGAACATTGAGATAGGTAACCTTTAACATTTCCTCCAAGCCATTAAAATATTGGTATTCAAACCTCATTCCTTAAGAAGGATAAAGCCAGATTTTAAGCCACTCAATATTGAAACGTTGGCATTAAAACAGGACTTCAAAGTGAGATCATTTTCACACGTATCACAGAATTCCCAGAACTTATACATAACTTTGGGAGTTGTACATATGAGGATAGAATCGAGTTATGGATTTCCAATATAAGCTGACCTGTCAAAGAGTGAAAAGCTATGTAATGAGAGATCAGATTGTTCTGGAAATTCATAGCTTGAAGTTTCATAGTGTATACGAGAACTTTGAGTAAGTACTAACCTGTTCGGGAAGTATTATTTCAGGAGTACAACCTGAGTCTTGGAAAGTTTCCGCCCGAGAGAAGTTAAGACAGCGTATATCAGTCACTTTGAGATACGGGTCGTCTTTGGGCACAGGTATAGGGATACACTTAGGGTCTTTATCGCCTATCTTGGAACAGCAATATTGCCTGCGTTTGAGGTAGTCGACTGGAAGAGAACTTGGTGATTGATATTGGAGTTAAGATGAAATAAGTTGGAAGATATAATACCTGTATTACTTCTAGAATGTACTTGAATATATAAAAGAGTTTAGGTGAAATATATGCTTGTGAAGAAAACGTTAAGACATTATAAGTATAATAGTTGCGATGCTTATGCAAATAATGAATTATGTTTTAAAATTATAAAGTACACAACTTTATGAAACCAAAAAAATATTTATTTACTATGAAAAGTGAACCGAGACATGTACAATAAACATGTGTCCATTGATACTTATAAACTGTATAATAGTTTAAAGTTTATTTATTCTAGATTATCTGAAAAAATCATCTATATACAGAAAAATATGGCAGTCATATATTTATGACCGAAAGTCGACTCAATTTCCTTGTAGAGCGTTGCGGGGCCTGAAAAGTTCCATTTGTAATTTTTCACACTTGGTACTGGTCAGCTTGATATAGTGTTAATTTTTTCCTGGCACAAGTCCTCCAAACTTAAATATTACTACTAAATAAATATTTTCTTTCGTGTTATTTTTTTTTTAAATATTTTTTGTCATTAAATCCTTTCAGCTCCATTTTGGGATATCTTTTTTATTCTTAACAAAATGTCCTGCGATTTGTAAGGTTCTATTTCAAAATTACAATATCGTCGTTTTGGAAGCTTAAGTTTGGAGTCCTGTATCGCAAGATCTATTAAACTAACAGAGTTGCAATTCCGTTCAAATTGTTGCAAATAAACTTTTAGCTGGTTATTCCGTTATATGTGCCGATTAGGAGTTAACGTGCCCAAAACTTTCGGTATTTTCCGATTGCTCTAAAAGTTAGCTCAGGTATTTCAAAGCTGTAAACTTGGTTTAACACAAGTTTATCTATATATCTTGATATTTGTATATTGTTTAGTTAAACAACATTCCAAAATTGAAGCACACAGTCACAAGCACATATATATTTGCAACCTAAAATTATTTAAAACAAATTTTTTTTCAACATTTTGTCCTACTTATTCATTACCTAGAAATTGGTTAACTAATCTAATTTTTTAGTCCTCAAGGACCTGGTGACCAGTAACATAGATATTCTTTGCTTATTTTGAGCACCAGACTTACACAAAGATTTATTTATTTAGGTTACATATAAACATTTTAAACAAAAAACCATAACAACTTACGAGGTCCATCCATAATACTGATATCTCGATGTATGAACTCCATCATATGGAACGCAGCCACATTGAACGTAACCTTATCTTCGACCCGACCAGTGGAGTGCAGTTCCGTCCTGACCTTCCGGGCTGAGGGCAGTGGCTCTCCATGTCTGTTCATACGGATATCGCGATCTGGGGATGGAGGAATATTGTTTTGTAGTCGTAAATTGCAACGGACTTGAGCGTGTCTGATATCCTGTGTATGTGTGAAATATTGCTCATATTGTCTGAGCCTTTTGTGTTTGGAGAATGGAAAAAGCCGTTAAGGTAGATACAGTACATAAAAAAAGGAAGTCACTGATAGTGTGGCCGTAGAAAACATGTTGCACAAACTCGAGTGGTTTAAAATATATCAGGGACTTTTTATGTCATCTTTTTGTGTGTGTGTGTGTTTTTTTTTAAAGCTAGTGTGTTTTTTTTTTAGATTCTAATCCGATATTTTCACTATTGTAAATAAATTATGCGAAGTTTAAAGAATTATATGAAATATCTAACTCATACTACTAAATTTATGACTGTATAAATTTTATTCAAAACTTGAAACACATAAGAATTTTGAATAATAATTAGTTGATGTAGCTAGCTGGTACTGGTTTATTTTTGTGTTTCCCATTCTTAAAACAGTATCATCAAATAACTGCTCCCGCTCTGCCCTTTGAGATCTAAAGCCGCAGCGATTCCTTCAAACAATCTCGAAGCTCTATAGCTGCTAAAGTACGTAAGTTTTTCACACAAATCTACAATGGCTGTCATATTTACAAATAAAAATAATATTTCCTGTAGCGACAGTCTTATCAGCTACATATTTCTTTATTTCCCTGTACTGTTGGAAGTACAGAAGAATGTTGTAAAAGCCAGTCATGTCTAGTTCCAGGAAATATGTATCCGCCTTGCTACGCTATTGAGCACTTGTATTATTTTTTGTATAAATACTAATATGAACATTAATATTTTTTTTTTTTACTAGCTTTTGCCCGCGGCTTCACTCACGTACATGAAATATAGCCTATGTCACTAAGGAATAAAGCAGTTTTCTATCGGTGACATAAGTTAAGCAATCGGACCAACACTTTCAGAGATTAACTCCTACAAACAAAAAAAAAACTTTATATCTTTATAATATTATAAGTGTAGATGTAGATTATTGTAAATGCAAATATTATTGTTTTTTTTATTATATTATAGATTTACCTCTGAATAGTAAGTTGTAGTATTGCGGTGTTTTTTTTTTTTATCGTGACATGATATTTTTTGTGATGCTTAAGACAATTTCTTTAGGTACGAATAATCTAATACATATTAAGTAAAAATCTCATGTCACAGTTATCGAACTTCTCCGAAACGACTTGGCTGATTTGTATGTTTTTTTTTGCATATTTGGTAGGTTTGAAGATAAGAAGCCTATGTTTATATTTATTTATTTATTTTAAATTGTCACGCCAACGATTCATTTACTGGTTAACGTTAACATTATAGAAAAAAGAACAATAGCAAATGAAGAAGAAATATTACGGTGAATTCGTCACTTACGAACATAAATTATACAACATTAAAACTAATAAAAAAAAGCATTAAAGTAAAATAAAATGTTGCGGTAATACTGATCTATGTATATCTAATATTAACACTTACCGTTGGCATAGTCAGGCTTCAAGAGCCTCAGATAAGGCCCCTTGGCAGACCCCCTCGTTGGGTACTTGTAGTTGTTACAGGTACCATCAATTCGGCTTCCTTCATGGGGTGTGCACGGCTTTATGTCTATTGAACATCGTCTAGAAAGATAAACAAAAATATAAAATGATCGTTTTGTTTCTTTTTTGTGTCTGCACTATTGAGTTAGTCAGGGCCATTAACCACTAGACAAACAGGCCAGTAAAATGTTTGTCCTATTCATACTATGAGGTGTATAAAAAAGTAGATGATAAATAATTGAAATAATATAATAACTATAATAATACAAATACTAGAATCACAACAAAGACGGTAATCGTCAACAAGATTTAATTCATGAATCCCCAAGCGACCACCGGTGGCCGCGCATCTATTGTCTTACTATTGTGTCTCTAATTGACGGTATCTGAAGGGTTAAAATAAACATCTTACTCGGTAGCGTTCTTCAACCGCAGTTCCTTCGCTTGTGCTATCTCAATTTTCTTTCCAGTATATCTATCAAACAGTCCAGAGTCCACTCGACAAATCGCGGTAAATATTAAAACGTTAAATAAATAATACATTTTTGTACCGGACGACTTAGCGGTGTCCTTTGATACAGTTTACTAAGCTATACCGACTAGTTTTGTAATGCCGAATGTGTTTCACAAAGCGAATTGATCGATTACCGTTTGATCGTTTTCCTTCGTGAACTAATTGAAGGATGTTTGAAAAACGGCGCTATCCTCTTTCGCAAAAACTTTGCGTGTTTACTATTAGGTATACAATTTGTTAGTGTCAATTTCATCATATTTAACGATTTTACCAGTCTTTAAATACTTTTGAAATAGATAGGAAAATTACTATTATTATTCCTAACGGTTTTTTTGCGAATAAGAATCCCCTTACGCGAGAAGGGGTATTAATATTACGTAATTGCACGTTTTTATATAAATCACCAGAAAAAAATTAAAAAATCTTTTTCTTGATGTCTCCAGGAAAAATAAAGATATACCTACTTATAGAAAATAACATTTTCGACCAATAAAAATTCGTACAAACTTGTGTACTAAATGACATTTAAGCGTTTTTCAAGGTCATTCAAGTTGTACAGACGTATGTGTAATCGGTGCTCGAGGGGTTAAAATTCGAAATTAACTGAAAAAAAAACACCGGGCAAGCACATGTTGGGCCACACTCAGAGTAGGTTCAATATTTATTCATTCCGATAACTTACAAAAATAAGCAGAATGAAAACCCTTACTTCACTTTATTATATACTAGCTGCTCCCAGCAGCTTCGCCCGCGTGATAGCAGAAAATTCTCCCAAGGGAACATACTTCCAAGATAAAAAGTACCCTATGTCCTATTTCAAGACATGGTCTATCCGTGTACCAAGTTTCATCAAAATTGGTTTTGCCATTTAGGCGTGAAGACGTAACAAACCCACAAACAAACAAACTCACTTTCGCTTATATAATATTAGTAGGTAAGGATAAGGATAAAAAAATTAAACTTTATTATATTAAGACCGATTTAAAAAAATATTCCACCAATAGAAAGCTACTTTATCACTGAGTGACAATAGCTATATAGTTTTTTACTTTAAGGTGGGCAAATCTACTGACAGAAGCTAGCTATTTGATAAAGTTAAGGTTTTACTAACTTTTTATTTTACTTTTACTGAGATACCTTGCTTCTTATAAAATTTTGTTTCTAAGTTAACAGAGTATCAAAACAAGCCCATATCCTTAGATTGCGTTGACTTACAAGTTTGTTTTTCTTACAGTTAAAAGAAATTGCAGACCTGCGCATTTAATATTAATTCCAACGTGATACCTGGGGCCAGGGTCATCCAAAAGGAAATCGAGCCTCGGTATGAAGACTAGAAGAAACAGGGTGGGTTTTTAGTCAGTAAGAGTCTGACAATATCTCCCGCTCCTCCCAAGAGCGGGGGTTGTCATTGGATGATTTTTGTCCACCGAAAAAAAAAAAAACTTCCATGCGTTACTGACAAAAATGGTCTTGACAGATCGACAGACGGGTAATTAAGTGATCCTATAAGGTTACCACTTTTGTCGACTGTGGTGCAGAACCCTATAAACTGAATCTTGATTTTCTAATTTTTACTTATTTATTTACACATACAGTCAAAAAAAAAATTAAAATATAAAATTTAAACAAAAGAACGAATAATACTGGCCGATTCAAACTATTAAAATTCAAATGTAACAGAAGTAGCTGCATTGTTCCAATTGTCCATTGAGCCATCACGTTGACAAAAAACCGAATGCATAGAAACTAGTTTCAATCAATCAATCAATCACAATAAATCAAACTATTTGATGTTTTCCAACTTCAAAAAAGGGCATTGCAACCTTATTGCAATTTCCACGTAACAGAATTTTCATTACAACTTTAACTACGTATTTTTCATTCACTGTGCTGTAAATCTTCTAGTAGTCTGATCGACTAACCGAAGGTAATCGTGAAGTTCCTGCTCATGCTCGCTAGCAACATTTCATGACTGGCCTGTTGGTCTAGTGGTTAGAGACCCTGACTGCTATGCCGGAGGTCATGGGTTCGATTCCCACCCAGGACAAATGTTTGTGTGTTGAGCATGATCATTTGTTCTGTGTCTGGGTGTAATTTATCTATAATATATATGTATTTAGAAATATTTAAGTATGTTTATCCCTTGTCTAGTACTCATAACACAAGCTCTGCTTAGCTTGGGACTAGACGACGTTGTGTGATAGTTTCAATCAATCAATCAATCACAAAAAATCATTACTGCTATTGTTTAACATCAAATCAATACATCCATTTCCTCGGAAAATTTAAAACATCGAAACCAATGATAAAATTGAAGAAAATTAATTTAAAAACAACTCAAGTTTTGTTCATAATTATATTTAAAGGAGGATTCTATGTTATGTTCCTGAGAAAAAACTTTTAATGAGTTTCTTTTGTAGGTATTTACTACCAAGAGTACCAGAGAGCCATCATACCGGGGAAACAACTAACGATAGGGTTGAGACGAGGGATAAATATTAATTGAAAATTTCCTTATTTGTATATTCATAAATTCATCCCTCTTTCATATGGGGGTGTAATGTATGGCATAATTACAGATATCTACTGTAATATTCCTTGAAATAACGTTCACATGATATACATGATATTCATTTACATGAGATGAGTAGAATAGAGTAGAGTAGAACAGAATAGAATCTATCGCACTTACATGTTACTTGAGTGCATAGCCATCATTGAAATACAAACACGAACCTTGATAGCATCGAATTCGCTCACAGACCTGTAAAAAAACTTATTAAATTAGTAAATTAGGTAAGAACTTTTTCCATAAAGAAATTAGAAAAATCTATTGTCTGACTCTCAATTGAAAGTTAAAATAGGTACACAGGGGCCATTTAATTTAAATTGAAAGTCGTTGCCAGTTTTTATTCCGGCTTCTTTCGTTTTGGAATTCTTACCTTTGAATACTTTTCGTTATGTTGATTTCGGTCAAATAAGATCACAAATTGGACTTAAAATGGCGGACGATTTCAAAAGGAATTTCGTATTAATCTACGTTGAATTAAATTTGAATGGTGATAATAATTAAAATTATTATTGAAATAAGTTCCTTGGTGTACAATGGCTTAATCGTTGAGTGGTTTTTAAGGACGGCTTCGTTAAAGTTAATTGAGATCTCTCTGCGGTTGTAAAGAGTCTTAATACCAATTTTTATTAAATTTAAACGGTAAAAAATGCGGCAGTATTTTTTATCTATTCTGAATTTAATCTCTTGGCAATAATTATATTCGTTAGGATCTGTGGATAGGTAATGCTATTATAATTTGAATTAATCTTTGATTTCAATAGAATTATTATTAATTTATATGATTTGTTAATCGGGGTGATTAGAAACTAAACTTGGACAGGAATTTTCGTGTAATTCAAAAATCACTTGCAGTATTTGAGCACTCAAATATTATTAAAATGTTGTATTTAAAATATCAACGCTTTATTGTAATTTTAAAATATGTTATCGAAATATTAAACCTAATCAAAATTTCGATTATCTTCATCCCTATATTTCTATATACCCCATTCAACTTTACTTCATTTGAACTGAAAATGGATGCTAAATAACTCGATAAGTTAAGGTCTAAGTCACAAACAGGTGATGAGTTTAAGCCCTCTTCTAACTAGCATGGTGTTAATCTTTGAGTACATTTCAGTACATAATTAAACTAATGTTTAAAAATCTCGCATTACCGCCTTTGTTATCGAACTTTTCTGAAATGACACGACCGATATTAATAAGATTGTTGTGTATATTTAATATGTCAGAAGAAACAAGACACATGTATCCAACATTTACGAATATATCTCTATTATGAACTTGTCAAATGTTTTAAAAGAGTATCCATGGAGTTTTTTGCACGTTCTTCTCCATAGAGATCCGCTTTAGAACAATTAATTTAGCTTCATTTTTATTTTGACTGACCGACATTTTGATTATTCAAAAGTGCCTGTAAATAGTCTATTTTAAATACACTGTGCTGATTTCAGAAAATAAGTGCTTAGGCTCCAAATCCATTTTCTTTTCTTTGATAATAAAATAGCAAAACAACATTTACTGAGTCAGCTAGTCTCTTTACAACCAATTTCAAACTAATATGCTACAATTAAGCAGCAGTATTATTAGCAACCTCAATATACTCAAGACGTTCAGACAGGCGGAATCCAGTAGACATAGTCAGGCTTATTAGCCGTGACTGACAATGCACATTCAATGAGCACTCGTGCGGTTATGCAATAGACCGACCATATCGTGTGTGGTAGACGATTGAATACGTGGAGACTGTTTTGATATGTACATATGTGTTGTGCATATGTGTTTGTAGGAGAGGAGTTTAATATGCAGTTAATAACTTTTAGAAAGTGTTTATTTATTTTAGCTCAGACGGCGAAACTAATGTAGAGACATCTATGGTGCCACATAAGAACTAATCCTGCGTCGCGCAATCAAAATTCTGAGATTCGAGATTTGAATATATACGACAGCCCAAAATCATCTATCGGGCAGTTGCCCACCAGACTATAACACCTGTCTGGCGGGAGGATCCTCCCTTTTTAACGAAGATATGTGGGACTTTACTCTATGTTTCGCTAAAATAGATTACATAGTTATCCGCCTGTGTGCCTGAGCACCTCTACAAAGAGCGGACTTTATGGCGCGATGGTGGCGTACCGTTACCAACCTCTGTACGTCAGTAACATCCTTTAACGATCATGAATTTACAATTGTAATCAGTAAACCAGTACTTTTTATTTCAATTTATATTTACTTGCATGATCAAAAGACGTTCGAGGTTAATTGTTAATAGGTTCGTACTTGACTATTATCTCACCTAATGGAAACCGACGATGATGTGGTCGACGATGGAGCACGCTTACCAAGAAGTATTCAATTTATTCTTTACTTTGTTGTTTGACAAATTCTTCACACTGTCTGCCGACTGATTTTATTAAACGCGTCTTGAGATATCTTTAAGACTACTATGATATGCAATGATAAGCACCAAACTAATTCATTAAAATTCCCTGCAGAATCTAACGGGGCCCATTCACGACCTTACCGCGGTGAGCGGCGGCGGCGTGCGGGGCGGCGAGCGATACAAACAAATGTATGAAAATGTTTAAAGCACGCCACGAGTCACCGCTCATAGCGAAAACGCGCGCGGTTTTGTCGGAGCGAGTCGTTGCAGCGGCGCGCGGTGCGGCGAGCGGCGAGATCAAAAGTACAAGTGAATGAGCGCGACGCCACGAAACAGAGCGGCGCGTATGGCGGCGCGGATAGCGGTGTAGGTGTGACGGACTCGGCGGCGAACTCATACACAAAATATTTTAGACGATTTTGTGGCGGTAATGGATACCGAGTCGTTTACAAATGAAATTTTAAATCGACCCCCTATATTTATGGCAAAACATCCCCAATACAAATATAAAAACGTTATAAAAAGGTTGTGGGAAGAAATTTGTAAAAAAGTTCGTGCACTCCTTCTCTCATACTTGTTTTAAAAATATACTGCTTTCTAAACACAGAAGGGATAATTTTGATAACGTCATAATTTTGAGCACGTCCCGAATACCTAAATACGTCCACCTCGGCCGCTGCCGCTAGCCGCTACTGAGGGTACGTGGCGTGTAAAACGCACCGCTTGCCGCCACCGCTCCGCCTGCCGCGCCGCTCGCCGCTAAGACCGAAGTCGTGAACGGGCCGTAAATGATCCAAAATTAACTAGGCATAACACACTTGGCACAATCTTCTGCTATAAAAGGTAGATCTAATTCATTACGCGCCTGTTTGTCAAAAACACTACGGGTATTTAAACTCAGATAGGCAGTAGGTACTTTATAATTCTCTATTAAGTAAAAGAGCGGAAAATATAAATCGATAAATTTTCCGCCCGGCTGGGCCCGTCAGAGGCATTCCCTCCTTAGGATCTTACTTAATCTTTTTTATAAAATTCGTATCCCTAAAGCCATGTTGACACGGACCGACTACATTTGGACGGAGCGAATCAGTAATGAGACCCGATGAGACCCGTTTTCCTTTGAACTTATTGGATATACAGGCAGAAACTCATTTGGATAATTTTGTTTTGTTACGTAATTTTATTTATATCTGTACTTTTCCATTTAATTTATGTACAGATTCATCAAACTTCCGAATTTGTCTCTCGACCTCTTAAAATCACACCCTCAAGGAAGACAAATTCTTTATTTGAATTTTCTATTTAATTGTTTTTTTTTATTCTGGCTTCGCGTGGTTTGGAGACGTAAGTCAAGAAAGAGGGTATTTGAAAATTGAACCTTATTTTTGAAACATGAGTTTTCAGATTCAAATAACCGTTTTGATTAAACGTCTGAAATGTTAGTGTAGCCAGTATCAAGTTTAGAAAGTATTTAGTTTTTGATACGGAAAACAGTCAATATGCTTTCCATTAGAATGCGAATGTAACGTAGTTTAATGTATTTGCTATATTGACTGCAAATGTCTAACAAGTCAGCCTCCTCGTTATGCTTTGCTGAGGTAGTTCTAATCCGGAAGAGACGCCCGGGTGTCGCCACTGTGCGCAACGCCCGGAGGACACGGTGGAGCACACCGTCGAGGTGTGCCCTGCCTGGGCGGAGCATCGCCGTGCCCTCGTGGGGGCGATCGGCGGCGGAGACCTCTCGCGCCGGGCCCTGGTCGAGGCCATGGTCCGAAGCGAGGAGGAATGGCAGGCGGTCGCCTCCTTCTGCGAAGCAGTAATGCTAGCAAAGGAGGAGGCGCCCTCGCCGCCGTCGCCGGGATTCCGATCTCGATTTCCGGCCACCGTAGACGCGGGCTCGCGGACGGCGAGCCATGGGTAGCTCGCTGTCCGATCGTCCGGTAATGGACAGAGTCCAAGACGTCGACGGCGCGCACTGTTCCCGTGCGCCTCAAGGAGTTGTCAGCAGCAGGAGGGGCCCAGCTGGGTCGAAGCCTACTGGGGACAGGGTTGTCCGAAAGGGAGCTCGTGCCCCGGTATGAAGGCTAGAAGGAACGGCGCGGGGTTTTTAGTCAGTAAGAGTCTGACACTGTCTCCCGCTGCACCCAAGAGCGGGTTTCGTCAAAGATGATTTTCCCCGTCGACAAAAAAAAAAAGGTATTTCTAATCAATACTGGAAAAAAATTTCAGTTCTAAAATGAAACCAAGATCGTGCCTGTTTAAAGGATCAAAATCAAATTCAGCCTTAATTTCTAATAGACCATTTGCAGGCACTTTTGTATAGTCAAATGTCATTTAGTCCAAAAAAGTGAAGCTAAATTGCACGTTGAAAGCGTAGATCTCTATAGAGAAGAACGTGCAAGAAACTCCATGAACACTCTTTTAAGCAAAACCAGTACACCCATTTTGGAAAAATAACAACTGATTAAGAAAGAATAAGCATAATGTAATCTGTATGACACAAACGTTGTAGACCCACAATTATTTTTTGTGCATTTAAATTAGTCACTTTAAATCCCATTAAAAACTCAACTCAAAAAAGTCTTCCTTTACTGTACGCTCAGGTGCCAACCTAATTCTCTATTAGGGGACCACAACTCCAGGTACAATCGACATATAGGTGGGTCACCGTAAGTGCGGATCATTGTATCGGAGAGAGGCACTCAACCACCGCATGTGTTTGATTAGCGAGTGTAGTGGCTGTTTCAGAAAGTAATCACTATTGTTTTGAGAGCGTTTGAAAGGATGTTCGTGGCAGGATGAGGAAGTATTCCGGTTTTTGTGGCATCGAGTGTATTTGGAGAAGAAATTGCAATTTTTGGCAGGCTACAAAAAATGGAGAGGTGCTCAATTCGACTGAATGTTTACTTTATCTTGGGCAAAAGTACACGTAGGTGTGGTCATAATATATAAATTAAAGTCATTAAAATATATTAATAAAAATTAAATGGAAGAGCAATATGGTTTTTTTTTTTTGAGGGTTTCGTGCAAACTACAATTCCCAAATGGGAGTAATGGAAAAATGGGAGTCGAAGAATTTTTCGAACTGCAATTTTTGTTTTTGTTTAACAACAATTTTACTGTTTTTCGATTTATACCTATACCTATGCTATAAGGCCTAGCTTTATGCCAAATTTCAGATTTTGGGTCAACGGGAAGTACCAAATGAATTTCGATCTTTAAGAGTATCAAAATATACGTTTTCTTGCGACATAAATAGCCGTATCTTTTTTATTAGTTAACTCAGAAGTTTAATTTTTTCACAGCTTCAAGGGACTACAGAGTTAAGAATATGGTTTTAATTTCTACTTGATATCTTTACGCATTCTTGAGATAAAGGATCTTGACAGACAGAAAGACGGATAACAAAGTGATCATGGAAGAGTTTCGTTTTTCCTTTGAGGTTCCGTACCTTAAAAACTAAAACAATGACAGATGGATGTAGGTATTAGATATGTCCATTATTATTTTATTATTTTTTGAAGAAAAGGGGCTATGCATCTCCCATAGTGTAGGAGATGTAGTCACTGCGACCTAAAAGATCTATTGTGACTCGCCACCTTGTTAGAGTAACTCTTTTAGCCGGGAGGCTTCCAGGAAGTCTAGAATACTCCTAGCTTTGAGAGTTTTAATCTCCTCCGGGCGAATAATGTGTCGACCCAGATGGATACTCCGTTTGTGGATAAGGGGCCCACATTCACACAACAGGTGCTTAGGCGTCTCCCTCTCCTGATTACAGTACCTGCAAACATCAGTGTCACTCAGTTTCATGTGAAATTGGTGCCTGTTTAATTTGCAGTGCCCGGTTAAGGCGCGGGCTATCGCACAAATGTTCGTCCTGCTAAGCTCAAGAAGCTCGGCAGTTCGTTTCTGTGAGTAGCCTTCTATTAGAGATTTGGCGTGTAGCAGTCCTGGTTGTAACAACCAGTGCTTTTTTGAATCGCCAAATAGGTTGCCCTTAAGGGTCTGCATGGCCTGGTTCTTTGAGATACCACAGAAAGGTTCTGGTCCTATCTGATGACCCTGAGCCCCAGTCCTTGCAAGTTCGTCGGCTTTTTCATTGCCAGTAATTCCAGAATGACCCGGTACCCATCTCAGAATAACTTTATTCCTTTGCCCCAGGTCATTTAGTTTGTTAACGCAGTCTTTTACCAGTTTCGAATTTATTGTATTCGAGTTCAAGGCGTTAAGAGCTGCCTGGCTATCTGAGTAAATCAGAATTAATTGATTTATGTAGTTTCGTTGACGGTTGGCTTCCGCACATTCTATAATGGCGTATACCTCCGCTTGGAATATGGTGGCATATTTACCCAGATTCAAGCTTTTGCTGAATTTCGGGCTAATGCCAAATATTCCACATCCTACATTCTCACCCATTTTGGATCCGTCTGTAAACCAGATCAGGCTTCCAGCCTTGCAAGTAATGAGGTTGCTTGCCCAATCCTCTCTGCTCGGCAGTTCCACTGTGTAATTTCTTGTGAAGCTACACTGTGGAAGCATGACGTCTGTTGTCATAGCTAGCTGATCGTGTTCAAGCACTGATTCGTGTAGCGATCTCAGTGCTTGAGAGCGCCAGTTTACTTTGCCAGTGCTGTTTATTCTATACATGCCCGCTTTCGCCTCCTTCGCAATTAATAGATGAAGTGGCGGAAGGTTAAGCAGGGCATTTAGAGCAGCTCCTGGGGTTGTAGACATGGCGCCTGTTGATATAATGCATGCAAGTCTCTGCAAACCATTAAGTTTGTTAATGACTGTCACTTGGGATGTTTTCCTCCACCATACTACGCAGGCATACGTTATTATCGGCCTGACTATGGCGGTGTACAACCACAGGGCGATTTTAGGGTTTAGGCCCCATTTCGTCCCTGCTAAGCGACAGCATATTCCTAAAGCTATTTTAGCCTTTTGAATCACATTATTAATGTGAGTGTTCCAGGTCAGTCTCTGGTCGATAGTTACGCCCAGGTACTTGACCTCATTGGAGAATGGTATGCGAGTCCCCTTTACAGTGGGCGTTACAAGTTTGTCCAACTTTCGCTTCCTAGTAAAGGGGACTATTGTTGTTTTACTCGGGTTAACCGATAAATTGTTCTCTGTGCACCATGTGTTTATAACGTTCAGAGATCTTTGCAGTATAGATGATACCGTGCTGTGACAGGGGCCGATAACACAAGCCACCACATCGTCAGCATAACTGTGTACATCTAAGTCTCTTTTAAAGGCTTCAACCAGCAATTGGTCAACAACGAGTAGCCATAGAAGTGGCGATAGAACGCCTCCTTGTGGGCACCCTTTAGTTGTTTTGAAGCTTTTTGTAGTTCCGTGTAAGGTAACACTGATAGTTCTGTTGAGGAGCATGAATTCGATCCAACGAGTAGTTGTCTCGTCAATCCCTTTCGCCTTCATTCCCTTGGAAAGGGCGTCTATGGTGACGTTGTCGAAAGCTCCTTCAATATCAAGGAAAGCACATAGGGCTATCTGTTTATCTTCCAAAGCCCTTTCGATCCTGTCTGTTAGTTCTAACAGAGCAGTTTCTGTGGATTTTCCTTTTTGGTAAGCATGTTGCTTCGGATGCAGAGGGTTAGCCCTTAATGGTCCATCCCTGATGCATTCGTCTATAACCTTTTCCATACTCTTGAGTAGGAAGGAGGTAAGGCTTATTGGTCTGAAGGACTTTGGTTGAGAGTAGTCTTTCTTACCAGCCTTTGGGATAAAACAGACTTTAACTGTAGTCCATTTCTCAGGTATATATCCCCAGGCAAAGCTTGCTCTGAAGATTTTGATTAAGATAGGGATGAGTATAGTCTTCCCTTGCTGCAGGAGAGCTGGGAAGATATCGTCATCACCTGCAGACTTAATCGGCTTGAATGAGTCTATAGCCCATTCTACCTTGTTTGGTCTAAAGTACCTCGCCGCTCTTCTCCAGTCTTCATTTGTAGGCCTGGAGAGGCGGATATGAGGTGAATATGGTACGATGATGTCTTGTGCCATCACCGAGCCAGGGAAGTGTGTTGACGCCAAAAGTTTCAGGGTTTCCTCCGCTGATGCAGTGAAGGCACCGTCTGGTTTCTTTAAGAGTCCCAGTTGATTCGTAGGCGATTTGGATAAGACTTTGTGGATTCTGGCTCCTTGAGGGACTTTAGTAATCTCCTCGCAGAACTTCCTCCATGAAAGTCTTTTCGCCTTTCGGATTTCTTTATTATAGGTAGTTAAAGCTTTCCGATACCGATCCCAGTCGTCAGTCGATTTAGCCTTATTGAACAACCTACGTGATTCCTCCCTTAAAACATCGAGCCTTTTGTTCCACCATGTCACTTTTCTGTCCCTCACAGTTCTTAGAGGACAGCTCTCTTGGTAAGAGGCTGTAATGGCTTCAGTAACTTGAGTGACAGCATAGTCCAATGTTTCAGGGGAGCGTATGGTTTTAGGGACGTCTAGGAGTCTCTCCTGGAGCTTTCGTCTGTACAAGTCCCAGTCCGTGGTTTTCGCATCCCTAAAAGTGATAGTTCCGCAAATGTTGGATGTATTCAAAGCGAATTCAATAAGTCGATGATCAGACATAGATGGTTCATCACTGACATGCCAATTGGTTATCAGCCTGGCAGTGTGAATAGTAGCGAGAGTTACATCAAGAACTTCCTTCCTCGATTTAGTTACAAAGGTCGGTTTACATCCCTCATTAACTATTTGGAGGCGGTTAGTTAGTACAAAATCATGAAGCAACTCACCTCTATCGTTGATGTCAGTGCTGCCCCAGTTGGTATGGTGGGCGTTGGCGTCACACCCAATGAGAAGCTCGGCATTGTTGGCATAGGCGTACTCTACTACCTTTGCAAGCTCCTCGGATGGGTCGGTTTTCGTCCCGTCCAGGTATGCCGAGCACACGATGAGGCGTCCATTTCCGCTCTTGACATTGACATAAGCTGCAATCAGGTCATCGCTGCACAGGCCTGGTATGCATAAGAAATCAATATTATTATTGAAAAGTATACACGCTCTTGGTTTGACTCCACCGATATGATGAGCGACCTTACCTGCAGAGCCCAGTCCAGACACCGTGTTAGTATTAGCCAGCCACGGTTCCTGGATAAGAGCGATGTGAAGGTTCTTTTGTGTGAAGAGTTTTTCCAGAACAGCCGTGGCTGCTCTGGCGTGATGCAGGTTTATCTGCACCACTTGTGTGTTCATGTGTGTCTGTGTTATGGTGTGTTTGTGTTGTGTTAGTGTTATGTGTTTGTGTGGGTGGGTTAAGCGGCGTTATTCGACCTGCTTGGCTTCGAGGCTTTAGGGCAGCCCTGAGGTTTGGCCGGTCGGCTCGCCGCTACCGATCGATTGGGACGGTTAGCCCCTTTCGTCGGTGGTGCCCCGAGGGGGCGGTTCCTGACGCCCTGGCCTCCGGGTTTCGGCTTAGCGTTTTGCCGCTTTGCCGTTTTACCAGAGACCCGGTCGCTCGGCCCCGCCTTAGGAGCGTGTTGAGCAGATGGCGAAAACCTTGCGCCAGATTGGCTAGTCCCTGCCACCTGCTCAGCCTTCGCTGGCGTATTATCGCCGCGAATGCGTATTAGGACTTTACGAAAGCCTAATTGCGGCCTGCAGTCTAGTTTGCGCAAGGCTTCTATGGAGGCATCATCGATAGAAAGGGCGGTCGTGATTCCGTCCCCTTCTTTCTTGACGCTCAGCACCTTCCACAATCCAGTCTGCAGGTCGTTTTGTTTTTCCAAGAGATTAAGGGCATCTCTTGGAGTTTTGATGACATCTTCTGTCTTAAAGTGGAGGATCCCAACCTTGGCTTTTGGCAGGTCCTTCTCGTTAATGAGCGAGAGTTCCGCCTCTGGCCACGGCTTTAGTGTCCCCACTTTTTCTTCAAGCCATTTCAGGCTGTAGTCGTTTTTGATTACGACTTGCAGCCATCCTGGCTTGAAAGTGCAACCCTCGATTCGAATTTTGAATTCGGGGGCTTTGGGCATAGGGGCGTTAAGAATCGCCCTCAATATGTCCTTAGAAAGGAGCCCCAATTGCACGTTCGACATGGGCTCTCTATTACGGATTCCCACTCGGACGTTGGTTAGGGCGTCCTTAAAAGACACAACGCTTGTCCCAGGCGGTGGTCCGACCTGAGCTGCGGACGTCTCGTCAGGGATCATTGGAATTGGCCCTGACTTTTCGTCCACACGCGTTGTCTTTTTGGCATGATCTTTCGGCGACTCGTCCTCGGATCGAAATCGTTTTACCGGCCTCTTCCCCGATGACGTATCGGCCACCAGATCAGTCAAAGGAGCACGCGCACTCGCCCACTGCTCCGTGACCAGCTTGTAGGCCTCAATGGAGTCCATACCGCCAGCCTTGAGGCGCCGCAGGCGCTTACGCGCGGCTCCTGGCAACCGTCGTTTCCTGGAGCTAAAGTCAGTTCCCAACGGCACTTCCGAGTCCATCTCAGTAGGCCTCGTGCCATCGTTTGCCGACTCCAGCTCAGGAGGGTTGAGTTCGGTGTCTAAGGTGACTTGGGAGTCTCCCTCAGAACCGAGTAAGAGAGTAGTCAGATCAGGTATTGACCCAATAAGACTACTCGAGGGTTCCGGACGTTCATCATCGTCCTGAGATGTTTTTGTATAAAACTGTGAATCCATACAGTTCCCACGAGTAGCTAGGGAAATAAATAGTCCACCCCGGCAGAGCCCCGCTTGCCCGGGTAAGGCAAAATTTACTACCCCAGGATTGCCATCTCGCTGGGGAGACACCGATAAGAACCAAGCTCCCCCTTGGCCACGCATCCCTCGGCTCGGTACGAATGACACCTTGGATTGGGATTCGCCAGGCGGTTTCGGTTACGTCTAATTCTGATGGAATTAGACCAAAAACGGGGTGGCAACCTCGAGAAGGTGGATCCGCCTGACTTGCCTTGAGGATCTTCACGACTGTAGCGCTCTCCCTCAAGACCCCGCCACCTTATCGCCTCTGAGGGAGGTGATAAGGTAGGCCTGCATCTATACTACCAAGCAAAGCAAAAGCAAAGCATGTCGTTGTGCAACCGCAAAAGCATACATACAGACCCTCCCCTAGATATGTCCATACAATAAATCTTAATCAGAGTCGGTAGAAACGGGGCTAATATTTAAAGCTCAAGAGAAAACCGGGTGAGAAGAGCTTATTAAACCCGGCTTAGGTCTAATCTTAGTTGAAATGTTCTATACTAGGTTAATAGCGTCAAGCAAACTTGGAGACAGACAGACAGACCACGAAGTGATCATAAAAGGGTAACGTTTTCTTTTTGAAGTACTGAATCCTAAAAACTAAAACAATGACAGATTGGATGTAGGTTTTAGATACGTCCATAACATAAATCTTAATCGGTGGAAGCGGGGACTAATCTTTAAAGCTCAAAAGAAAAACTGGATGAAAAGAGCTTGCTAAACCTGGCTTAGGTCTAATCTTAGTTAAAATGTTCTATACTGGGTTAACAGCATCAAGCAAACTGGGTGACGCCCATTAAAGTCTTAGATTGTTTGAAGTTTTAAAAAAAACTAGCGCCTGCTTTCGGCTTCGCCCGCGTGACAGTGGACAATTACCCCTAGAGAACGTAATTTGTTGTGCAGCTACATATAAGCAAGCTTCTAGGCAAGCGTGCTCCATCGTCGACCACATCATCACTTACCATCGGTTGAGTTAGGAGTCAAATGCGAGCCTATAAATAATAAAAAATAATTAAAGATTTTAATTGAAAATAATAAAGTATTCTCAATATTTCATGGTATACGCGCCATCCGGACGGCGAGCTACTGATTGCTCGTCGTCCGCATAGAATTACGCCTCCTCACAACCTACAGTGCCATTTTGACGTTCCTCAAATTACTTTAAAGAGAACAGATAAAACCACTTCACTGTTTGTTTTTTTTTTTGTTTATGTACACTAATTTTAAGATTTTTTCTATTTTAATAACAAAGTGGACCATATTGTTGTCTTAAATAAATTATTATTTTCATCTGTTTATATAATCTCAGGACTCTGAGTTCCTGGACCTTTGAGAGGCGTACAAGGGGCCGAAGCCAACTCGCAGAGGCCCTTTTGGTTACTATAATGGAACGTGATACCAACCGACGATTATCCCTGTGCGCGCTATACTAGTGCACACAAGGACAACCCCCGGTTTGAAAAACTATTGCGACATAATATGAAAAACAAAATAATAGGGCTATGATTTTTGGAGTCTTAAGTGGACTGGTAATATGGAGCTATGTTAAGACTATGGCCCCTGCCTGAACAATGTCATTAATATCCATCAATAAAAGGCAGGGGGTGACTTGCACACTCAATAAATGGGCCCCCTAAAACGGCCGCTAGCACGAAGTGACGTAGCAACAAGAGGGCAACATATCCTGAGGCGCTTGAGGAGTGGAGAGGCATACCACGGCTATCGGGACAATCCCGGAAGTACGGTCAAGATCCCTACCAGCACCTTACTGGATTATGCATCCATCTCCCGAGCATGTTTGCTCTTGCGACTCTCCACTCAAGCCATCCAATAAAGGCAAGAGAGAGGTGGGAGCTCTGTTCCTCGTCAGTGTTCACTACGACCGGCCAATAAAGGCAAGCCGGAGATGAAGAACAGGAATTCTCCCGGGAGATCGGGTCCGTGGGGTCGCTAATACCCAACAGTTCGCCACAAAACTGCCCTGCGGATTGTATCTCTCTTAGTCTGGCCCCTCACCCTAGGTATGTTACGGTAAAGGAAATTCTACCGATACAGACCTAGGGAATGTTGGAGCACCCAAGCCCCACCACGACGTCAACGTAGAGATACGACGATGGGGAAAAAATTATTATTATTATTATATTATTAAAACATGGCAGTGATATATGTGCTGAACCATGCTGAACCATTTGGGAAAAAAGCCTGAACATCTAAGTAAACAGTTTTATTTAATTTGAGAATATTCTGTTTCTAATTAACACTGCACTCGAGAACTTTGAAAATAAACACTCGATTTAAACTTAAGAACATGTTTGCTAACGTTTTATTTTCTATTCCTTTTAATTAGACTAGCGTATCACTCTGATTAAATCAATAGTACCAACAGCAAGAAAATTTCCAAGGTTTTTACTCAATAAAAAGTACTAGTATTTTCGTAAATAAATAAAAAATACTTAATGCAGTCCTGGAACACATAGATTGACTGAAGGAATTCGGCCCTCCTAGCCAAGTTACAACCGTTTCTCTTGCGCCGAATGCTTCGAGTTGACCAAGCCGTCAATTCTTTTGTTCTGACCACGTGACTGAGCGTTGAGATGACGTCATTCCCGAACATTTATAGCTTCCTTCTTGCGTTAACCATTGCAGATTAGCAACTTGGCTAGGGGGGCAGGTGAGTTAGTCAGTAGACGTCTGTTACTCCCCCTCGTTCCACCTGGAGTAGAAGAAGTATTAATTTTATGATTACTCACTGAAGAGGAAACCCCTCAATTTCTGATCTAAAACTTTTATGGTAAGACTTGTCAAACTCTATTTTAATGCATAAGTTTAAAAAGTGCTCAAATTTAGATACTTTTTTGTGATAGGACGAGCTTGTGCATTTTTCCGAACTACTGCGAAAATCAGTAAATTGTGTGCCTAAAAGCGGTGATGATAAGAGCGGATTTCTGAGTAAGTGTATTGAAAAGGAATTTAAATTAAGATCTCTCATATCTTTTGGGTGTGATTATCAAGATAATATAGATTACGTTCTGAAATAAAGTATTTTTTCATCACTCGTATATGGGAGTCTGAACTGTTTTGTCAACTGTACAAATGCTTTGATAATATTCCTACCAATACAACCGATACGAGGTGCAGCGAACCGTCAAATTGTCACCTCCCGTCGTGGGTGTAGAATACCGGAACACTAACCTAATTATTTTCTTAGTGTGTAAACACGAATCCAAGAATAATATGCAATGTTTGTTTGTTAATCTAGCCTTACACTCTCTGTAAAAAGTTGAAAAGTTTCACAATTTTTTTTTTTACCTTATGGATTTATTTACGATACGTATAGAAGGATATAAAAAATAAAAACACTTAACTAATTAAAACTATATATACACAATAACTCTTACCTAAAATATGGCGTCAAAAAATTCCTCCGCGTCGCTGTCGACTGCAAGTGTGCCCAAAAGACTGGCGGCATTGCCACGTTGTATGCTTAATCTCTGACAAATCTTTAAAAAAATTAAATGTTTGTTAATTTTGAATGAACTAAGTGTCTTACTATTTGTTATATTTTTTTTTTCTCAGTTTCGTTCCCGTTACTTAGCTGACTTGAATCATGCATTTTTAAGGACTAAAATTGTCGGTCAAAAAGCTGTATTTTTTGCGTGAAATATTTTTGGTCAGACCAATTTATTGGGCTGCACCCTCGAGGCATTTTTCCATCAACTTTATCGGTCACCATGAGCAGTCACGAGTTTGCCACCGTCTTTTCTTGTAATGTGACTGAAGTATTGCACAATGTTGCGAAGACACTTGGACGACAACAGCGAGGAAATTTTGAGTTCTCGCAATATGAATACGTTGGTCCGAAATGCTGCTCAGGGATACGGAGCATATTTCTCCAGCACCACATCTCAAAGGCTTTCAAGCGTCAGCGCCACACGAATAGATTGCAAAGACTGAAGTCCTTACCAGTTTTGTACCGTCAACTTGTAAACATTAAAACTCACTCTGTCTTCTGCATTTGGTATCGTAGGTAGTTAAACATAAGAGTACCAATTAAAAGAGGCTTACTATTAATTAGTGAAATCGAAGACACTTCAATTAACGTGAGCAATAACAAGGTACTATCACAAAATATATAGATACAGAAGTCAATCTACATACAAAGCGCGCTCGAGCAATGCACACATAGACACAGCTCACGAACACGATATCTCGGAGCGCCTCGGAACCTCGTCGAACAGTTCCGGCTCAAACGCTCATTAGTGTGCGTCCACCAAGCGTAGGTATAAAAAGTGAAGTACCTACATACATACATACAAGAGTCATCAGTCTGTCTTCTGTACCTGTCTATTTTGTGATAGTATGTGTAACACATAAAAAAAACTCGCTTTTTTATTAAGACATTCATTAGGCGTATCTATCAGAACAAGGAAAATCTTGTGTAATGTTTATGAAATATCACAAGTCAAGAGATCCTCTCTTTTGCAGACGAAATTAATGGACAAGTGTATATATGTTTATAACAAAAGATACCCACTTAGTCTATTCAGCTTATTAGTGAGGAAACCGGCATGTCCTAGAAACGAAAATTCGAAGACATGTGTCATCCACCAACCCGCACTGGGCCCGCGTGGTGGATTACGGTCCATTCCCTCTCCTAGAGAGGAAGCCTGAGTCCCAGCAGTGGGAATATTAAAAGGCCGACTATGCTATGCTATGCTATTCAGCTTTTAATATCCATTATGTTTACCAAAGATCTACAAATGACAGCAGGAACATAGGATAGCTAGTGGCTTAATGTGCTTTTTAAGTTTATCTATCTTCAGACTGATCTCTTCAAGGCTTGCCTAACCATTAGAAGATGGAACTAATAAGATATTGTTTTTGAGAAATTATAAGTCAAGCCACACATTACATATTTAGCTACGTAAATCAAATGCAACGGGACATTGAAATAGACTTTAATAAAAGAATTCGTCTTTTAAAAACGCCACCTAAATATTCATAGTCCAAGCGAAGTGAGCCTTTGTGGTTACTTTTTTATAACCACCCTAAAAGTGGCCTTTATAGGATATAAATAGTGGCTAAGATAGTATCATTCAGACGCTCATTAATTGTGGCTGATTTAGTCATTTTAAAGGCAATATATTATTTTGCAGCTGAATAATGCTATTAGTTTATTTTGTTTATAAGATTGTAATGTTATGTATTTTATCTACGAGTATGGGCCTTAGTTGCCTGACAATAAAGAAATAATAAATAATAATAAAAGAAGTCTACTCAGGAGGCTCCTTTTTCACTCGCCTATCGTCGCCTATCAAGCATGGTTTAAAAGCTTGTTACTACATCAAAAAAAGAAAAAGAACGGCTGAAAACTCTGTTAGTATTCGGTAATTCCGTTACGTGATTTACTCGAATATTTTACAAAACTTGTTTCAGGAAATAGCTGTTTATTTTTAAACTCTTGAAAGTTTTTGAAAAAAATTGTCGTCATTCAATTCATTCAATTTCAATCAAATTTGCAAGGCTTCTATAGTTTTACTTTTTTGACTTTTTAAATTTTTTAGTAAATTATGAAGTGTCAACGTTCATACAAAATAGCAGATTTTCAAAGGTTTTTACTGGATTAATGTTACACAAAATTAGAAATTGAAGTCAATAGAAGCCTAATATCCACAAGATACTGTGTTTCAAAAATATCTAATGAAAAATGCGTACTAACGTCATAATCAGGTAAGAAGGGTTGTATGAAAAACAGTGAAAATGTGTGTCGATTTGCATCCCCTAATTAGCTAAAAAGCCAAGAAGAATTATCGGCAAGGTTTACTTACACAACACAGTTTCTAAACAAATAAGTTAGCAAATAAAATTGTTACGTAACCACAGCCATATAGGTCAATCGCAGAGCTTCTTTCTCGATTAAATAGAATCGATGTAGGTACGTACATCATTGTACGGTTTTATCGATACTAATGCGTCTCGCTCGATTTCATGTGGTCACGGGAAAGAGTAGTCACTGTAACAGCTAGGGCTGTCTCACGTATCCTGTTTACGGATACTATGTGCCGTTTAGTGGAATCAATTGCTTGTTTTCGGCAATTCATTTTCTGTGTGTACAAAAATATTCGGGTGGAGGTCGAAAATGTTTTTAGGTGTATTTTTTTTTGTTTTTACCGTTTAGCTGATTTTTATTGGTCAGTTTTTTTTGTTTTGCTTTACACACACACGAATTGCGTGTATGTGTAAAACTAATTTCCCTTTTGTTATTTAGTTATCTCTAAATAATTCTTTAGTTTTGTTTCTTATAATTTATTTTCCTTTGCAATTTCGCTTTTCAACCCGTAACTATTCCATTTCCTTTAAAAATAAATTATAAATAACATCAACTTAAATCCAAATTGGATACATATTTTCAACGGCAGCAGCCCTAATAATGTCGATGCATTCGAGTGCATCGAGTCCACTTTGCCCAGCACTAGTGTAAGTGCGGGTCGCTGCGGACGACGGCCGGGAAATAAGAGGATTGTCGGCTCCCCGGGACCGCTGCACCACATATACACATCACTAGCCATGCGTCATGTACTTAGTATAGCTCCTTAGGAGTTTTAGTAGCGGTTCTCAGAAGCTCTTTAGCTAATTCCCTGGGTTTAAGTTTTCACTGATTTTAGAGTGGAAAGGAGGGCTCGTAGCTACGTTATATATTACGATACCTCTAACGCATAAAGTCGTAATATATTTTTTGAGTAAACTTATATTATAAAAACAGAAAAACAAATACGATTATTTCTTATTACATTCAGCGTCTGGTATTGTGCGCATAAAGCACCCAAAATATCTTATTTTTAACCAATTTATAAATTATTTTTAATTTCTCATTTCGTTCAATCATTTTGAAATTCAGCAAAGGACAAACCGAAAATAGAATCATTCGTGCTCATCGTAAGTTTTCATAACACATACACAAAACTCTTTGAACCCGTCCCAGTTTCTTTACAAATGACGCTTCAAGAAATCTCAAGATTTTTCCTTCCATGAAAAATAAATTGACTTACTATCACACTGCTCGCAATCTAAACAAGCGTCCAGTTGAATTAACATCGGACCTTTAGGGCGTTTTTCTACTAGAGATGTGCGAGGTAGCTAAGCGCAGCGAAGATGTGTAGCAGCGCTGTAGAAATGTGTGAATGTTCCCTTAAAAGCTATGCAAAAAGCTTGAGCGTTGTGTGAGGAGTGGCAACGCTGTAATCGGAGTGTAACTGTAGGATGCGATACTTTTCAGGTGTTTGCCCTACATAACGCTCACATCACTCGCACACATCCCTTGCTTTTAGTACGTATTAGTAACCTAACCTAATTTAGTAACCTATATGTTAGCCATTTTTTATTTAGTTTATTTCTATTATTTATCAATGCGCTCACAAAATAGAGACAAGAAATATGCAACCAAGGTTTTTGTAACTCGTATAATAAGATTTAACTTTTCGAATACCGTCAATTAGATACACAATAGAAAGACAATGACACCGCGAACATTGGTTGGGGTTTAATGAATTAAAAGAGTGTCCATAGAGTTTCTTGGACGTTTTTCTCCATAGACTCTTTTTTGACTGACCGACAGTTTAATCATTCAAAAACGCCTATAAGTGGTATATTTGGATTATGCGTTTCTGATTTCTTGTAGATATTACCTCGCTTACAACTAGCCTCGTTTATCTCTAGCACAAAAGCACCCTTACTACAAAACAAAACAGAATAACTGGCGGAGTCCAGGATCCATTCTGTTTTATTGCAACTCTGTGGTAAGCAGTACCTAGGGGACCATTCATTTAATCGAATAACCTCAACATTGCGTTTATCATGTTGTTCCAGATTAAGATTTTATTAATCTTTAGAGGGAAGCGGAGGTGCTTAATCTTTTGGATAAGTTAAGGGGTGATTCCGTTGTCTTGTGCATTGTGAGGTAAGTCTTTATTAAAAAGTGTAGTTTTTAACCTGTAATAAAGAATCTTTACATGTTTGGCGTATAATGAAGCTACTATTATCTTGAGGACTTTTTTAATATAAAAATTGCCCCACACTGGGAATTACTCCATTATCGTGGGCGCGTACACAAATATGTTTAAATTCACATATGTATAAAAGACTTCCAGTCTCGGATCACCTATTTGTTGGTCATACATGTTTGTTCTGCGCGGGAATAGATCCCAAGGCACGCAGTGCCGCAGTCAATTGCTCAACTGCTACACCAACCGTGTCGTGTGGACTGTGTAAACAATTAATACTTTTAAAGACTACGCTAAAATAGTATCTAAGGTGTTTAAATTTATATAGCAGTCAGGGCCACAAACTACAAGACCAACAGGCCAGTCAATGACTGCTATTTCAAATTCATCTGGCACCTTTTTTTTATTGGTGGGCAAAAATCATCCAATGACAACCCCCGCTCTTGAGTGGAGCGGGCGATAGCCTCTTCATACCAGGGATCGTACTTCTTTTCAGATAACCCTGGCCCCAGTAGGCTTCGACCCAGCTGGGGCCTTGCTGTTGCTGACAACTCCTTGAGGCGCGTGGAAACAGTGCGCGCCGTTGACGTCTTGGGCTTGGTCCGGACAGTTATTTCCTTATGCATTGGATTTTTCAATGCCCTATTTTTTACATTTTCCACACACTCGACGATATTGTTAGTTGACTGTCACTGACTGAATCTGGTCTTTCCATTAGTTCTTATCTTGAATCGACAAAAGTCACGCACACTGAATCCCAATAAAGAATGAGACATAGAACACGGAATTTTCGCGCCAGCAGCGACTCGACCGATAGCAGACCATAATCAGCCTTTTAATGTGGAACTCAGGCCTTCTCTCCGGACAGTTACCGGACGGTCGGACAGCGAGCTACCCATGGCTTGCCGCAAGCCCGCATTCATCTGGCACCTTATAAACACACCTACTTATTCGAATACTATAATATTAAAGCATCTACAGAATAGAGAGACTAAACTAAACTCAAGGATCTGTGTAAACATAGTGTTTTTGTTAGAACCTCGCCATGTTCTCAAAGGATATATCTTCACACGTTTATTGTGTTCGTGTCAGCATTGTTACAGTCTCTTCACCTTTGGCCGAACAAAAGGATACTCGACTGAGATGGCCAGTATTCTGACCGGGTTTCAAAGGAGTTGATCTTAAGTGTTTTGTTAGCTTTAGTTGTGTTTGTGGCGTTATTATGTGACTATTGTCGATTAATGATTTATGAATAGGAATGAAACAAAAGTAAACTAGTGGCTCGGTATGTGTTTGTGATGAGTTATATAACTTATATATATGACAACGTCCACAGCTCCACCTTTACGAGTACATGGTAGGCGCGAGATTGCGGACGGCGAGCAATGGATAGCTTGCCGTTTGGCCGTCCGGTAATTATCCGAACCGAACGCAAGTCGTCCAAGGCGTGTGGCGTTCCACACGCGCACAAGATTTATTTATATAGGAATAACTAACAGTTACACATTCATCATCGTCATCATATCAGCCGATAGACGTCCACTATTGGACCTAGGCCTGCCCCAAGTGTCGCCACATTGAACGATTCTGCACGTCCCGCATCCATCGGATACACATACACACACATATTCAGTTAAACATTAGGTTTTATTAACTAACTAATAAAAAAAAGTCTGTAGAGTCTTTATGGCATTTATGATGTGAATCAAACGCCGAGCTCAGAACGAATAATTTTATTTACAATATACAAAGGAGGTCATGAAACTGGTGATTCAACGGACTGTCAAAAATGTACAATATACCACCTATCGAGTTTCGTTTGTGTGAGCTAAATACAACAAAAAAAAAACTAAAATAAATATCAGTTCAATTTTGGAATCTTAACCATACAAAAAAAAAAATACAAAAAAAATTCAAAATATTTATTTATCATCTAAAACATTGTAAGCATAAATAAATTGAGGCAGCCCCAGTAAGTTACAGTAGTACTTGTGTTGGGGCTGTCGCGCACTTCCCTTATCAGCTAACTGAACATGAACCATAGTATTATACAACGTGTAACGTTACATGTGCCAAACCTGAAAATAGTTTGATCAGAATAACGAGCAGGTTCAATTAAACCACTTTTTAATAAAAATTACATTTTTGAAAAAAATTTTTCATTAAAAATGGCGCCCTGTCTATTTAGGAATAGGTCAAGCTATCACGTGCGGAAACCCGCCGAAATAGATAAACAAACACAAATGGTTGTAGTACGATAAAATTTTCTCATATGCGGTATAATAAAAGTTCTTATTTCAATGCATAACTATTTTTTTTTAATTATTTTAAAATGTAAATTTTTATTTATTAACATACATATATATATCTTAATTATTAAATATTATAAACTAATAGGTATATGCAGATATTAATTTTAAATAAACTAAAACAGGACTTAAAACCTTTCATTTTCTTTTTAATGATTATTTTCGCACTGTTTTAGATCAATTAAATAGAAAGTCATTTGGGGCGTCTGACTCCCTGAGGTTTTGCGCATTTAACTTTACACATTGTATAGATACTTTCAGTTAAAAGCCAGTTTTCAGTTTCTAGTTAGTGTTTCTATAATAGTTTTGTCTCTTCGTTATTTAACACCGACTTCCGAAATTAAAGTTATTTGGTACCATCAGTGGTTTTTTACGTTGAAATCGGTTATGTTTTTTTGTAAAAAGGTTTTTATTTTACACTTTTAAGTTATGGTACCACCACTAAAAAGTACTAGCCAGAGTACATCTCATAACGATTCTAATAATTCCAAACACAGTTAGGTTACATTAGTTTACCTTCCGGCTTCATCACCACATCAGTTCGATACAACCCCTCTCTCTTTTTGTTTAGTCAGTCATCGACTACACGTATAAACAAAGCAATTTTACTTGTTACGACAGTTTTGCTGTATTTCTATGAGGAGTTTTGTTCCATATCTTCAAAGTTCACGATCAGATCATAACAATATTTCTATGGGACCAACTTCGAAGCATAATATTTCAATTAAAAAAAAAAAAACAAAATTGGTCC
This sequence comes from Mythimna lalbum, assembly GCA_949319445.1. Classification (NCBI taxonomy): domain Eukaryota; kingdom Metazoa; phylum Arthropoda; class Insecta; order Lepidoptera; family Noctuidae; genus Mythimna; species Mythimna lalbum. The sequence goes on along the minus strand of OX439356.1, from coordinate 16,210,360 downwards.
ACAATTGACTGAGATGTCGGTAAACATTAAAAAAAAAATACATTAGCCGAACATGAACTTTCTTCTTTTCGAAGTCGGTTAAAAATGGGAACGAATAGATAAAAAAAAATATAGTCATGACTTTCATTAATTATGAACCAAATAAATAGGTTTTATTTATGCTCTATAAAGAACATTAAAAATAAATCTTATTCAAGTATCGCAGATAATATTGAGTACCTTTTCATAAAGATATATCAATCAAACTTTTTAGAGTACCTTTCAGAGATGAAAGGTACTCTAAAAGTATCGAAAGAAAAAATAATTATTATCCCAATTTGTACAATACTAGCTGTTATCTGAGACTTTGTTCGCGTGGAAAATCTGTTTATCCATTTCAAAGTTATCGCCCTTCTCCGGGAATGAGGTCTCGTTCCCGTGGGATAATAAAAAGTAGCTTTAATAAGTTACTCATTATAAAAGCTATATCCCATTAAAAGTTCCGTCAAATTTTGTACTCTTTGTGATATCAGCTATTCGGCTATTCATCAGGGAGAGTTCTGTCAGAACCAATCCAAGTGCTTAAAACATTAGCTGGAACCAACGGACAGACAGACAAAAAAAAATTTCATATGCAATTTATGGGCTTGCAGAATGCAAGCAATGGGCAGCTCGCCGTCTGGCCGGCTATTGGTAACCGTCCGGAACAATTCGTCGACAGCACTTAGTGTTCCACGAGCGCCTCAGGGAGATGTCAGCTTAGGAGCCCAAACCGTAGGAGCCCAACAAGGTCAAAGCTTACTGAGGTCATGCGTCCTTGACCGAAGGTAAAAAAGGAATACAGGAGTGTCTGACACACCCTCCCACACCGCCAGAGAGTGGGAGAAGTCAATAAAAGATTTCATCATCATCATCATTTCAGCCGAAAGACGTCCACTGTTGGACATAAGCCTCCCCCAAGTGTCGCCACAATGAATGGTCCTGTGCGTCTCGCATCCATCGGATTTCTGCAACCCTTACCAGGTCATCGGCCCACTTTGTAGGAGGTCTTCCAACGCTACGTCTTCCAGTACGTGGTCGCCATTCCAGAACCTTTCGGCCCCAACGGCCATCTGTTTTGCGACCGAATAAAAGATCTAACACCACAAAAAATACTTTTCATAAAAAAAATATTTTGATATTACAAAAAAACACCCCAATGTTATTTATATGCATAGATATTCACAAACTAAAATTTCTAATAAATATTAATGTATACAGTCTTTTTTGGCTTTGATTTGGCTGTGACATCTAACGAACGAAGGGACCTATTACTTGTCAAATTATCTAGGTGCCCTGTGATTTTCGGTCAGTAATTCAGCTCTAGCTAATGCCCTGTGACGTCATCAATCAACTATCGCTCATTAATTAGGCGTTCAGCGGTCGGCAGATCGCTGAACCGGTGTGACCTATTTCTTTAGTAGATTGTCGCTTGCTTATAAGTATTATAGATTGGCTGGCTTTTGTATTTGGAAAGTAAGTTTTGTTTCTGCCAAGTAATAAGTCCTAATTATGATTTATATTCATTACTTGGTGATCCGACAGACTCTGTCAAGATTAAAAAGCAAAGTTAATGTAATTTCTAGTAAGGATTGACTGTTAAGCTTAATATTTACCTACTAACTGTTAACAGGTTGAATGTTATATTTCCGACTGCTATGCCGGAGGTCGTGTGTTCGATTCTCACCCAAGAAAATTAATGTTTTTGTGAAGAGCACGATTATTTATTTTGTTCTGTGTCTGGGCGTAATTTATCTATATAAATATTTAGAAATATATCACTCGTCCGTTACCATTTTATTTTAATGGATAAACTGACTGACTGACATATCAACGCACAGCCAAAACTACTGAGACTAGAAGCGTGAAATTTTGAACAAGGTGTCCTTTTATGTCGTAATTTAGCACTACGAGAAAATTTTCCAAAACTCACCCCCTAAGAGGATGAAATGGGGCTCCAAACTACTGGCAGAAGCTAGTTATTATGTCCATTTCAAGATGTTCATGGTTCGAGTCTCGTATGTTTTTCTGCTCCTCATGCTGAAAGAAGACTTTCGGCCGCAGGGCATGGAATTCCGTCGCTTCCGCGGACAGGTGCCACAGAATAGCACGAAGGGAACTGAGTGTAATGTGACGTGTTACTAGCACAGTCTTAAGTCTTATTTACTAACGATAACTTGTATTTATTCTTTAAATGTTAGTCTGTAAGGTATTTATCTATGGGCCAAGATGCCTGAAAATAAAATGATTTGTTTATCTATACTAACAATAGTGTGTGTGTCTGTTTGTCCGTCTTTCACGGCAAAACGGAGTGACGAATTGACGTTATTTTTTAAGTGGACATAGGCTGCTTTTTGTCTCTTTCTAACCCTCCACTTCCCAGGGGAACCGTGTTACCCTGAATTTAACGCGAGCGAAGCCGCGGGCAAAAGCTAGTTATAAAATAATAATGAGTGCCGTTTGTACATTTATATAACAGTATATAAATAGACAAAGGCACTCATTACACTGATACTTATTAAAAAACATTTATTTGTCCGGAACCACCCACTCTTCGTGACCTTTAGAAAGGGAAAGGAACTCTCAACTAAGAATATAATTCAAATTTTGTTTGTTTGTTGACAAATCACTTAAAGGAATCTGTTGATATTATAATTGTGAGAAGCATATTTTTTTTTTAAATCAGAATCAAAGGTCATTTTCTACGTAGAGATTGTAGCTGTATAATGTCGTCCGTTGGGAATTAGTTCTTATTTATCGACTGGCCTGTTAGTCTAGTGGTTAGTGGCCCTGACTGCTATGCCGGAGGTCGTGGGTTGGATTCCCACCCAGGACAAATGTTTGTGTGATAAGCATAATCATATGTTCTGTGTCTGGGTGTAATTTATGTATAATATGTATGTTTTTAGAAATATATAAGTATGTTTATTAGTTGTCTAGTACCCATAACACAAGCTCTGCTTAGCTTGGGACTAGACGGCGTTATGTGATAGTTTTGGAATATTATTATTTATATTCTTAATAGGACAGATATATTGAGAGCAGTGGTGGCCGAGTGGTAACGGTAACAGGCCCGACTTACGAGTTTTTAGGTCGAGGATTCGAACCCAGCCAAGCTCATTACTTTGTGTAATTTATTTCATCACCACTGTTTTCAAAGCGGTGAAGGAAATCATCGTGAGGAAATCGGCATGTCCTAAACCCAAAAAAAAACAAAATGAACCCAGTCATGTGACATTCACCAATCTGCACTGGGCACGCGTGCTCTCCTAGGGAGGAGGTCTGAGTCCCAGCAGTGGCAACATAAAAAGAAAATTGCTGGTTATGCTCTTACATAGGACAGATATTCTGTAGCCTGGAAATATGCTTACTGTTTTAGAGCCAGTAAATAAATACTACTAAAGTAGTAAATTGGATAATAGGACTTACTTCGTTGGTAATCGTCGTCCAGGATGTCTAGAATACAACCACTTTGTCACGAATATTGAGGCCTTATTTTTAATCTATATAATAAAATTAATACTTTGAAACTTTTTTCGGGCTAACTGAAAATTCTTTTATATCAACATTTCATCAAGTTTATTAAGCATGAAATTTAAGTACTCGTGAGATAAAAACATTTTTGTCGAGCGAAAAAAGAGTAATGTTTTGAAACAAAAAATATGTGGGGTAGGTACCCCGGTCACAGTTGTCGTAAAAAAGCACAAAGCAGTAATAAAAACTAAATAATGATAAGGAACGGCCGAAAGTACCAGGGTAACAGAAGGCTGCAGAAGTTTAAAACATTTCGGATTAGGGAAATAATTCTGTCTGCGAAGTTGTCTCATGCCGAATGACGTACTGTAAAAATGTCATTGTTCTTATCTTTACGCCTTTATCCGCTCGGCTTTTAGGTGGCTTCAGAAAATATGGAGACTGTAAATATAACTTTGTTTTGCTCTAACGCCCTCTGTTTATCCTAAAAAGTGTTGGCACAGGAAAGACAGGCAGTTATTTAGCTAGGATCAAAACATTTGCAACAAAAATAATGAGCAGATTTGGTACAATTTTCCTCCAGGTATGATAATGGAATTTAAAATGAATTTATTACCATTTACTCCGAAATGTATGGGAGGTACTCATTCATATTAATAAATAAATTTGTTTCACGCTCTGTTTTATTTGTAAAAATAAATTCCTATCGTTTTGTATTAAAATATTTTATGACAGTAATTATTTTGAGCTTTATTATTCCATCTTAAAGTCGACTAATAAAATAATATTATATTTAAATAATAAAACACTTTATTAATCGTAAACAATCCGGGTATTACCAGAATAAAAGATAGGCCATAAAAGATAGTTGCTATACTTAAAACATTATTCAAATAACGTAATAATTTAGTTGTTCTATTAGATTTAATAACAATTCCGCATAAAAATGGCGTAAAAGTAAGAAAAATGGCGTATGTTTTTTCATCCCAAAGAAAACGAGTGAGCAATACATTGTAGCATCGTAAAAAACATTATGACGTTAGGCAAATGATCGTATATTAGGTTAAATCCAGGAATGATAAGCAGTCGTATGTTATAATGTAGATTGTCTGGGAAATATGCGAGATACATTGCTTTGTGGGTTTTGTACGGCAGACAGGAAAAAAGGAACGAGTGAAAAGAACCTCAAGTTTCTATTAAAATAAATCTAAGAATAAATTTGGTTTAAAATAAACTATTAAATTTTTTGCGTGTGATTAGAACTATGGAATCATTATTTTAGCCAAAAGAATTTCGGCTTCAGCTTTTGGTAAAGTGACAATCTACCCTCAATCGTCACCATATCAATCGGTCCTGACATTCTCATCAGTTTATCAGTTCATCTTTCAACACTGCGACTTCCAGAACGATTCCCATTTCAAACTCTGCTCTGTCAACCATGTTTTCAGATTCGAAAACCCATTAATCTTTGTGTTACAAATACGAAGATAGAAGTAGATTACCACACAATACAATAAAGCACAATATTGCCTACCACTTAGACAACACGGCCGAAAACACAAAATAGATAGGTACAGAAGTCAATCTACATACAAAGCACGCTCGAACAACGCACACATAGACACCGCTAACGGACACGATATCTCGGAGCGTCTTGGCCTGCTCGTCGAACAGTTCTGGCTCAAACGCTCATTAGTGTGCGTCCACCGAGCGTAGGTATAAAAAGTGAGTACATACATGAGATTGTCTTTTGTAAATATCTATTTTGTGCCGAAAGGTACGAAAGATTTTCAGACGCAAAAAAGAAAAAAAACTGGCGACTCATCATTACTTGAAGACGCCATCTAATTTACTTTTTTATAATATCACACGAATAACGTTGCTCGCACTTGAAAATGGTATAGTCTCGTTTATGAGTTGAACGATGTGCCTCTATTACTCACTCACATTATGTTTGTAAAGAATTCCTTAGTCGGTAATGGTTTGCGACAGACTAACTCTACATGAAAAATGTTATATTTGCCAGCGTAATTGATAGGTTTAGTGACAGCTTTATTTTTGTTATGATCATTGAGTTGTAACGATGGAGCAATGAGTATTAATGTCTATAGACATTATTACGTGTTAAAAAAAATGCATTACATTTATTGAACCTAAGTGGCAGTGGAGAACAGTGATACCCGAGTTGTAATGGCTTCGACTTACGAGTTGTAGGCCGCGGGTTCAAACCCTGCCAGGCGCATTAATTTGTGTATTTTATTTCATCACCACTGCTCTCAAAACGGTGACGGAAAACATCTTCCTCACGATGTTTTCCGTCACTGTTTTGAGACCGGTACGTCCTAGAACCAAAAATTCGAACATTTGTGATATTTACCAAACCGCACTGGGCCTACGTGTTGGATTACGGTCCATTCCCTCTCCTAGAGAGGAGGCCTGATTCCTAGCAGTGGGAACATAAAAAGGCTGATGATGATTATGATGATGAAGTGGCAGTGGGCACAAAAGGTCCTAGAGTGACCACGTTCAGGTAGACACAGCGTTGGAATAAAGCCTCCGACAAGGTGGATTGATTGCCTGGTGAGGATTCTCACAACCCTGAGACGCACAAGATCGATCATTACGGCGACATTTGTGGGAAGCCAATGATGATGATGATGATGATGTGATGAATTTATTTTTCAAATTCGGGTCTACCAATTTATTTTTGCAGATTCGGGTGTGTCTGATCATGTAGTACTTTTGAAGAAGGCTGTCAAGGTTTTACCCAGCCAAGCACGTCATTAGCACTTCATTCAACCGGTTTAACAAGCTTTTTGTTTTTGGGAAAAAATATGACATGGTGTAAAAATCCATTCAGTTACTGATTCTGAACAAACTATATTCAGGTCTCGCATAAACTAAAAATAAAGTTGTATAAAATCACCAAAGAGCAGTGGTGGCCGAGTGGTAACGGCCCCGACTTACGAGTTGTAGGTCGCGGGTTCAAACCCAGCCAGGCGCATTACTTTGTGTAATTTATTTCATCACCACTGCTCTCAAAACGGTGAAGGAAAACATCGTGAGGAAACCGGCATGTCCTAGAACCAAAAATTCGAAGACATGTGACATTCACCAACCCGCACTGGGCCCGCGTGGTGGATTACGGCCCATTCCCTCTTCTAGAGAGGAGGCCTGAGTCCCAGCAGTGGGAACATTAAAAAGGCTGATGATGATGATGATGATGATAAAATCACCACATAACCAAACCTGGACAATTTATTACATCTACAAAATTATAAGAATTTTAATATGAAATACTATTTTGTGAGTTTAAAAGGAGGATGGCCATTGAACGGAAGCGGGGTCTGCAAGCGGCGTGAAATATGGTTCCCAGGGAACGTTTGGAGACTTCGCCACAGATGTAAAGATGTTTACAAGAACCTGAAGTTTTCATCTTGTTCATATTGTAATATTTTAAAACTTTATGCTCTGTATATTTAACCTAGTTGGTACCAGTGATGTAACGAATATTCGCATTCGCATTCGCGCGAATATTCGCACATTTTGACATACGCATTCGAATTCACAAGAAACATGCGAATATTTGGCAATTTTTCTTGCCAAACAAAAAGATATTTAGATATTGATTGAACGGATGTAGAATGATAATGTAACTGATGTGAAGAATGTTAAATTTCAAAGAATATTCGCGAACAAAATTCGCGAATATTATTCGCCTTATATATTCGTGAATATTGATCGCGAATATTTGTTAAAATTTAACATTCTTCACATCAGTTGTATTATCATTCTATATCCGTTCAATCAATACTTAAATACCTTTTTGTTTGTCAAGAAAAGTTGCCAAATATTCGTGTGTTTCTTGTGAATTTATATTTTATATTCGCGAACGCGAATATTCGCAGAATCGCAGATTCGCAGTCGCTAGTTGGTACTTATAACTTATACAGCATTATTTGCATGTGCAGCCCCCCTAGCCAAGTTACAACCGTTTCTATAGCGTTGAACGCCTCGAGTTGGCCACGCCCCTGTTTTTTTTGTTCAGATGACATGACTGTGCGTTGAGATGATGTCATTCCTGTACATTTTAAGTTTTCTAGTAGCGTTAACGATAGCAGATTATCAATTTGGCTAGGGGTACTGAACAGAATGTAGTCAAATAAAAATGTTCCCTATAATCAATAAGTTATAGACAGGCAGTTGACTACTTTTGCGAAGCAGTTTCCTCTTTCTGCGAAGCAGTAATGCTAGGAGGTGGCTGCATGTGTAAGGGAACAAACTACCTCGCGCCCTAGCCACCGGGATCTCGACCCTGATTTCCACCAGCCACGGTAGTCTTGGGCTTATGGACGAAGAGTAATAGATAGCTCGTCGTCCGGCCGTCCGGTAACCGTCCAGACCAAGCCCAAGTCATCAACGGTGCTTAGTGTTCCACGCGCGCCTCAAAGAGTTCTCAGCAAATTCGTAAGAGCTTAGAAGGGCCAAAGCCTTCTAGCTATGGGTCAACTTCTGAAAAGATTACCCGTGGTCCTAGAACGCAAAGGGCAACTGAAGGAACATAAGTGAGGTTTTAGTCAGTAAAAGTCTGACACGCCCTCCCGTTCCACCTTAGAGCAAAAGAAGTCATTAGATGATTTCCTACCCAACAAAAACCGAAAGAGAACATAATCAAAACACAATTAACATAAAAACCTTTTGCGTACAGTAGATTTTTTAAAATATAATTATTTATATTATAGTGCTTGATATCCATGCCATTAAGAATGTATGTAACTAGCATCTATAATACTGCATATTCTCTGTACGATAGTTTGCCATGACTAGATTTTACGATATTTTTCGCCAAAAATTGTCCAATAAATTACTTTTATAGCGTATTATGGATTTATGAGCAGCCATTTTAAATTTTGAATGTGATATAATGCTACTGTGTGTGGACAGGATATTTCCCTATCTTTATTCAAAGATAAAAAAAATCTATTGATTTGCTTTTTACTTTATTTCGTTCGTTTTTGTTCCGTACCCAAGGGTAAAAACCTACAACTTGAAGTCCTCTCAACCTTAGTCCGATCTTCGTCAGTATTGTTATTAAGTTTTCTTAATGAATTGGTTTTTCACAGTATTTATTTCTTTATTATTTTTGCTTATATCTGTATTTTTTTTTCCGTTTGAAGTATCTGTTATTTATTTATTGTGCAAACCTACCACAGTGTTGTCTTTTTTAACCCAAAGGCACCCAAAGGTGTCATGGTTGAGGATGCCTTGTTGCATTAAGTCCGCCTAATTACCACTATTGTACATGAAGTTTTAATAAATAAATAAATAAAAACGTTTTCTCCGAAAAAAGATCTTGACAGACGAACAAAAAAACATCCTAAAAATATTCAAATTGTCATTAATCAATAGACATAAAAAAAATCGTAGAATTCAGCTTAACAGCAACTTAATCTAGGTTAACATAATCGTTAAATAAAATAAAAAATTACCTTGTAGCCCCGTCAAGCCCACTCATCGCAGGCGACCAGCTCAAAGCCTTGGCCGCTTTGTGTCACCGGCCAAGCACCCTCGTGATCTGCCTGAAAATGGTAGCCCACTTCACTATAAGCGTCTTAAACTAGTTTTTAAAATAGGTTAACTTGAAACGGTACGCTACGCTTGAGGGTTAAAAGACTTGCTAAATTACCTATCATTATTAACTTCGGTTTAAGGGTTAAGTTACAAGAGTCGTTAGTGGTTGCTAAGTTTGTCGGCCATTTTGATTTGTAGGTTCCGACATTTTTGGTATAGCTGTTACGTTTTAGCGTGGTAGTAGCGGTCATTGACCTTGATTTCTGAATTTATTGAGGTCTTGATTTTCGAATATAAGCCGATCCTGAATAAACATGTATCGTGATTTTCAAAATTTATTACTTACAAACTTTTGCCCGCGGCTTTGCCCGCATACATGAAATTAGAAGGAACAAAGTAGTTTTTAATTATCGGTGATAAAATTTTAGCAATCGGACTAGTACTTACACAGATTACCTGCTACAAAAAAAGAAAACAAAGTACTTTTTAAAATATTAATGTAGATTATAATATTAGTGTGGATATTTATCTACACTAATATATTATAATATTACACTAATATTATAATCGTAAGTAAGTATTTTGGCATAATTTGTTTAGGCATAAAAGTTTTTTGCGGTAAAAATATAAAACTCAGCGTTTACCCAAATAATAAAAGCGGTCAAACGAGGCTATATCACAGAGTACTTTGCCTGGGAATCGAGTGTGGGCGATCACCGGCTATCGTAGGCGCGGGCTTGTAAAGATCGAACTCGAGCCGTCGACGGCGTGTAGTGTTCCGCGCCTCATAGAGGTGTCAGCAAGACCGTTGAGGCCCAGCAGGGCTCATCAACGCAAGGGCTAAATTTTCGAACAAGAAACTTTTGGTCCTAAAATATTTAAACATTCCACGACGCGGAAGAGACGCCCGGGTGTCGCCACTGTGCGCAACGCCCGGAGGACACGGTGGAGCACACCGTCGAGGTGTGCCCTGCCTGGGCGGAGCATCGCCGTGCCCTCGTGGGGGCGATCGGCGGCGGAGACCTCTCACGCCGGGCCCTGGTCGAAGCCATGGTCCGGAGTGAGGAGGAATGGCAGGCGGTCGCCTCCTTCCGCGAAGCAGTAATGCTTGCAAAGGAGGAGGCCGACCGCATCAGGCAACGGCGCCCTCGCCGCCGTCGTCGGGATTCCGATCCCGATTTCCGGCCACCGTAGACGCGGGCTCGCGGACGGCGAGCTATGGGTAGCTCGCTGTCCGATGGTCCGTTAATGGACCGAGTCTAAGACGTCGACGGCGCGCACTGTTCCCGCGCGCCTCAAGGAGTTGTCAGCAGCAGGAGGGGCCCAGCTGGGTCGAAGCCTACTGGGGACAGGGTTGTCCGAAAGGGAGCTCGTGCCCCGGTATGAAGACTAGAAGGAACGGCGCGGGGTTTTTAGTCAGTAAGAGTCTGACACTGTCTCCCGCTCCACCCAAGAGCGGGTTTCGTCAAAGATGATTTTCCCCGTCGAGAAAAAAAAAAAAACCCAGAGATACGTCCTTCTCGGGCAACGGTAGATATTAGAATTTTTTGCACGCCCTATTAGTTATACAATTTTGTATATGCAACAGGGTGTATAAGTGTGTTTTTAATATCGTGCGGTTTTGATCACGCATGCAGGATTGCTCCGCACACGTAACCCCCGCAAATATCCATTTTATATCAGTATTTATTGTAATGTGTGGAATAGGCAAACGGGACGCGTTTTTTTGTATTGCGAAATGTTCTTCTTCTTGTTACGCATGCGGCATTGGCCCGCATGCGTACCTAACCTCTGCAAATACCATTTCATACAAGTAGGTATTTATTGTAATGTGTGGAATACGCACACGGAACGCGTTTTTTTGCATTGTGAAATGTTCTGCATGCGGAGCAACTCTGCATGCGTGATGAAATCGGCACGATATTAAAAACACCGTTAGAGTGTGTATTATTTCAGTTACATCATCATCATCATCATATCAGCCGAAAGACGTCCACTGCTAGACATAGGCCTCCCCCAAGCGTCGCCACAACGACCGGTCCTGTGCGTCACGCATCCATCGGATTCCCGCGACCCTGACCAGGTCGTCGGTCCACCTTGTTCAGTTACATATTTTAAGTAATTGTCAAGAACATTTCTACTCACACCTACGGCATTCCATGTTCGATTTCGACTTGTACAGATACACTATTGAATTCAATCGCACACTATTGTACCTTGCTAGATTGTTCAAATAACAGCCCGCACACAAAAACTACAGTTTGTTTGCTATCGGTCTGATTTGATTACATTCTACCTGTGTTCCTGGTGTTTGTGTTACCCAGCACAGTGCAGATATTTAAATTTCAAGCCGATTTATACTACAAGGCACACACAGCAACCTACTTTCCACTTCGAGCCTCACATTTCTGAATATGCTGAGAGTTATCATGTGACTCTTAACAACTATCATTATATTCGGATGCAATTTCAGAAACCATTTGTTTTTTGAGGTGGGATGTCAGTCATTTTCATCTCCCGCTCCAGGTAGAGCGAAAGGGTGTGTCAGATTTTTACTGATTAAAACCAAACCTGTGTCGTTCAATTGCTCTTTGCATTCTAAGACCACGGGTTTCCTATGTGGACGAATGGTTCTGGAGCGCTGAAAGGCATCCAACAAGGTGGACCGGTCAGGGTCGCGGGAATCCGATGGATGCGTGACGCACAAGACCGGCCGTTGTGGCGACGCTTGGGGGAAGCCTATGTTAGACATAGGCCTCCCCCAAACGTCAGTGGACGTTTTTCGGCTGATATGGTGATGATGATGATGAAGCCAGAAAGTTGCTGCAGAAGTTGAGTTACAAAACGAGTGAGGATTATTTAAGAATAGAACACAGCTGATTCATTTTAAAAACAGAAACACTACTAATTTTCTTTTATATGAAACAAGATTAATTGACAAAGACCGCATGCTGGTAGCCGAGACAAAAGCCAGTCGCAAGACACGGCATGCATAATAAAGCGAGCAGTCCAACTGGCTAATAATGCATACCTAGCTCCCTCTCGCGTCTAGAATATGAACTAACTACTCAAACGAGACACTCGCTTACACAAAACATTTTGCCTAATATGCTGCATGTTTTTAAATTACCTATAAAAAGTAGGGAAGCGTGTGTACGGAATTTTATTTTAAAGCTCCTAAACTAATATGTACAGTAAAGAGATGAGGTTTTGTATTTTTGTAAGAGGAAACTGGGTTTTTTAGTGGACCGCAATAACGATGCAAATTACCCTGGGAAAAATGTCGTTAGTGTACATAAAGTGTTTAGCTTTAACTAACTAACTGATACTGCAATTTTAGCTGTTTGGAGAATGCCGCCGCCTGATTCTGATCTCGATTTCCGTCCACCGTAAGTGCGGGCTTGCGGACGGCGAGTAATGGGGTAGCTCGCTGTTAGACCGTCCGGTAACTGTCTGGACCGAGCTCAAGTTGGCGGCGGCGCGCGCTGTTCCCACGCGCCTCAAGGAGTTGTCAGCAACCGTAGGGGCCCAGTAGGGTCGAAGCATAATGGGATCAAGGGCCTGCTTCTAAAAGGAAGGCCCGGCTCCGGTATGAAAGGCAATGAAGGAGCGGAGAGGGTCTTTTAGTCAGTAAAAGTCTGACACTATCTCCCGTTTCGCCCAAGGGATGTCATCTGGATGATTTTTACCCACCGCAAAAAAAAGCTGTTTGAAGATTAATTAGGACATCAGGACTCTGTATCTATTGCTTACGATGACTATCGTGTTAAATCATGTTTTATTGGATTGAACTCGTTTACCTTCGAAACTTTAAGGTTAATTTAATTTTTTAGTACTTACTAAGTATGACAGCTGCGGTTGTTTCATTCAATTTTATTTGTTGCTACTTATAATGTATATTTTTCAATACACTTGCTCATAAAGTGACTCTTATTGCACTGCACTTAGGTATATAATGGCACTTGTTACCAAACTGTGACATTTTGATTATCATTATGCACTAGTGTTATAATGTGGTTAAAACCTTATTGTTCAACCTCTCCACCGCCATAATTTTATGACATTTATTGTATTAGGATGGGCGCAGGTCGTCCCTCACGAGAAAACAAAATGGGAGTTTTACAGTTATTTTATTCACAAGTGTATTGAAAAACGTCGTATGATACTCGTGAGTAATTAATGATTACCGTTCTCGGCTCTTTTAAGACCCTCGCCATGGCGATAATAAATAACAATACCGCCTCAACGGTAATCACTAACATTACACAATTATATCATAATGTACTATTAATTGTTTCTTTTTGTCTATTTAACAAATTTTACGGCTACTCTATGGATTTTATCCAATGTAAACGTTATTATTATTACGAAAATATCCTTTTCTATTACGTAAACCTCTATAATCAAAACTACAAGACCCAGAAACCCCTCACGATCGCTAACCCCACGAAATAGAACAGTTACACAAATCGCAGGTAACTTAATTCAATAAAGTCTCCTTAGTATCTCCGGTATTACATAATATTGCCGACTACGGCCTGTAGCGAGGGCAGGAACGCTCTTTGCATATTTCATATCAGATTTCATGAGAAGGACCTTGAAAATGTCGACGGGGGTTTGTTTGTAGGAATGTGGAGACGGTGTTGTTTAACGATATGTTATACAGGGTTATTTGTAAAACACTGGCGACCTCTCAAGACTATGTTACTAACATCACAAACAATAAATTTTGTTTTGGGTTTATAAATTTATCATATTTTAGTCTATCCGATTTTCATACAAAGATAGAAATATTTAAATTGAACGTTCTAAATATTAAGCAGTATATACGAAGCAAGCGATTTTCGCAATCGGACCAGTACTTTCAGAGAGAATTTTCTTCCTATAAACGAAAACAAAGCTTACCTCTTTATGATATTAGTGTAGATATTGTTTTTCAAATCATTTTCAACTACAGTATTTGTACTGTGATATTTTAATTATTATTTTGGATTTAATTAATAATTTTGTAATGTAATTTATCAATATGCTCGTTTAGTGGCACTCATTATCATTTTTTTTTTGTTCAAACGAGGATAATGCAGTGGGCTGCAATATTGTTACTACTAACATAATTTATTGTTACTTTGCTAAACACTGTATATTGTGGCTGTTAATTGTCCCTAATAAATAAAATAAAAATAAAATACATCTTTTCTAGGAAATATTTGAAAATATTTAATTTTTGTTTGCAAATCAAACTAGTCGCTTTGGTATCTAGTGTAGTACTTTACTAATTAAATAATCCAAAGACTAGCTAAGTATGATCAGCCACTAACGATAGGAGTGGCGACAGGCGTGAGGGCTAAGTCATCCTCGACGTTTATGAGCCATTAAACATGGACACGTTTTACGTCCTGCAAACGACGGACTTGGCGAGACGATAGATAATGCCGATAAAGATGCCATCACACGGCCAATTTCTTTACGTATTCTCAGTCAGGGCACAAAATAGATAGTTGTAGAAGACAATCTCATGTATGTACTTCACATTTTATATCTGGGCGCACACTAATGAGCGTTTTAGCCGGAACTGTTTGACGAGCGTGAAGAGACGCTCCGAGATATCGTGTCCATGAGCAGTGTCTATGTATGCGTTACTCGAGCGCACTTTGTATGTAGATTGACTTCTGTACCTAGTGGTCAGGGTAGAAGTGTCCATATTAAGGTATTGTTTGAAAGACCGCGATCCTTTTTTTGTAGGTGGGTAAATCATATGACTAAAAACCTACTACTGTTCCTTCGTTGCCTTTCGTACCGAGGTCGAGTCTCCTTTCAGTAGCAGACCTTTGGCCCCAGTAGGCTCCGCGTTGTTTGGCTCTTACGGTTTGCTGACAACTCCATGAGGCGCATGTGGAACAATACCGCGATCCTGGAATGGTAAAGCAATTAAAGAACACAGCTGGGTTTTAGTAAATAAAAGTCTGACCCTTCCTCTAGTTCCTCCTGAACGGAAGATGTTATTTGATGATTTACAACTCAAAAAAGAGTATGAGAATCCCACTTCCTCGTTAATATTGCACTCTCGAACATAAGATATCGTACGATATCTTGTGATTTCTCCAAAATGAATAACAATAGTCTTCTAGCGATTTCTACAATGCTTTGTTTAGTTTAGTCATCGGATCACAAGACGTACGGCGCGGGCGTTGCGCCACCGGTACATGGTGGACATCCCGCCCATACGTACAAAGCGTTTTCGGAATACATTCATTATGCGTACAGCTAAGGAGTGGAATTCCGTAACGAGTGAAATTCAGAAAAGGAGTGGAGTTTTTAAGTCAAGAGTGAATAGATTGCTTCTAGGCAAGCGTGTTCCATCGTCAGCCACATCATCGCTTACCATCAGGTGAGATAGTGGTCAAACGTGAGCCTATACATAATAATAAAAAAATAAAATAAAAGTTTGTAAAATCTCCCTCTCTCTCTCACCGATATTCGCTGGTGGTTACTTGAGAACCAAAATGGCTTCTCAGGCAACACCGTCTTTCGTTTCTAGGCAAGCCACTTTACAGGTGTTCACAGCAACGGTCATAGTACTCCACAGTTAACTAGTGCTTAGGTTAACTGTTGGAGGTGCTGTGGACTAAGGACAGGACCGGTGGAGGCGTAAGGCGCGAGAGTAATCTAGACTAATAAAAAAAAAAAATATATATAATAATAATAAAAAAAATAATTAAAAAAAATAATAATAATAATTTCGCTTGCAATCAGTTTTAGATGTACGTGAGAGTGCGCCGAATGATCTGATAAATTTTGTCCAAGACCTGTGTCTGCTTTCACAAAGCAAAAGAGCGAAGAAAAATCATGAAACTTTGTGATAACCTCTACTATGGTTTAAATATCATTCAGAATTCAATAACCATGAACTTCAAACGGTCAATGTAAAAAGTTTATTTACTCCACGACTTGAATGAAAACTAATATCACCTAATGATCACCAGAGAATTAACGTGCTCTTGAAGGCACCGTACGGATCAACTTGACGAGGCTTAGCCCAGAGATTAATGGACATTATTATCATTCATCATGTTAATAACCTAGAGAACGAGAATAAACGTTAATGAGCTTGACATAACCACAAAATAGATAGGTACAGAAGTCAATCTCATGTATGTACTTCACTTTTTATACCTACGCTAGGCGATCGCGCTATAGTCAGCGCGTAGCTCCGAACTATACGAGTGCGACCGGGCGATTAAGCCGAGATATCGTGTCCGTGAGCGGTGTCTATGTGTGCATTACTCGAGCGCGCTTTGTATGTAGATTGTCTTCTGTACCTATCTATTTCGTGACATAACGTTCTAGTATGCTCGATGTAATATTATTTGCAGTCCATTTATTCCGAAAGTATTGTCAGATTGACGTTAAGTGATGGTAAGTGTATACCAATACTGATTAGTCTTTGATCCATTTATATCTACGACTCACATTTCGACAGACGTAAAGACGTCACGTACTATTTTATTAGTTTGAAGCCGAATTAAGTGGAATTCACAAAGGCCAATACCTAGTCGGGAGAACGTTTCGAACTACGCAAGTACGTACTCCGTCACCTCAGTTAAAAGTGTCAAGCATAGTGTGGTTCTAGTCAGTATGATTCTGATAGACCTGTCCACTTTAAGTCCTTCAGTTGCCTTTTATGTTTCAGACCCACAGTAACTCTTTCAAAAACTCCCACAGCCCTACTGGAGCCTAGACCCCTAAAGTTTAGCTGACATCTCTTTCAAGCGCGCGTGGAACATAGCCGCGGCCTCGGGCAGCGCTATCCATTTTTCATCATCCGCAAGCTCAAGCCTCTCCCAATAGCCGGGCCCTACTGGGCTCCATAAAGTTTTGCTGACATCTCTTTCAAACGCGCGCAGAACACTAAGCGCCTTTGCCAACCTGACGGCCCCCAAACAGCACCAGCAGTTATCATCATCAAGCGCGCGAATCTCCCGGAGGCCGGGCCCCACTGGGCCCTATAAAGGTTCGCTAACATTTCTTTCGAGTTTGCCTGGAATACAAAGCGCCGTCAATAACTGGACGGTCTAGAATAACGCTATCCATTGATCGCCATCCGTTAGCTCGCGCCTCTCCCGGTAGCCAGGGATCGCCCTGTTGTTTCCGACACCCGAGGCGTCTGCTATAGTGGCAACTGGAGCATGTAGATATCAGTTAACTCATGATTGCGCCCATTTCCTTTGCTTGCCCCGGACCATGACCTGAACCAGGGCTTGGTGCGAAAGATTGTAACCGCTAAACCCCAAGCCTGGACTTTTACTGAAGTATCAAAGACTAGGTTTTTCTTTCGTACGTGAATGCATCCGTAATTTTCTGTTTTAGGCATAAAAGGAAACCTAATTTAAGTACTATCAAGGGGAATTAACTCGCATAATAGCACTAATTGCTAGGCTATTCGACTATTTAGAGAATATTAACATACCGCTAAGTGTGTGTAATGTAGCGTATATTTGGAACATGCCATGCTGTCAGTAATAGGAGCTAGCTTTGCTTTGTAATCAAAATCTAAGAGGTAATGATGACATCGCAGAAGGCGTTCTTGATTTATTGATTCAGTTTGAATTACTATGAGAAACTGGTCTCATCTTTTATTATCTAGAGGATATAATTTAAATAGGTAACTTCATTCATCGACGGATCAAACAGCTATCATAACGTCTACAAAGTAATATATTGGATACGAATTAAATAAGATTCTCTATTTGTTTGTACATTTTTTTCAATCACTTTCGCAAGCAAGCTCTTTTTGCCTTTTTTTACCACTTCTGAATAGTTTTAAGGATCTGGTTGGGTCTTGTCTGCGTCTTTTTCACGTTTAGCAGTTGTGATATCATTCTTGTGTGCATATACCATAATTTACCTACTGCGGTGTTCTCGTTCCATTGTAATTTAGGTGTTTTCAAGGCTAGAGTGGATAAACTAGGGCAATTCACCATCAAAGATTGCATCATTGCTTACCATCAGGTGGGATCGCGGTCGACCATTGGTTTATATAACAAAAAAAAAACTCGTTTGTATTGAGTTATGAATTTTTTTTTGAACCACAATTTCTAATTCAGATTTAATTGACTAGGCGCTAGAATGTGTAGTTTCTTCATGACGTTATCCTTTACCATCTCGCTTACCTACTGACATCTTAATATTACCAATTCAATTCATTCCTTAATAGGTCTACCTTCTAAACAAACAACAACCAATTCACAACTCAATACACTTCACCTAAAAAGGAAATTAACCACAACCAATTGTAGATTCGAATAAACTTCACCGAACCATGAAAGGGTCAGAACACTCAGAGAGAACAGAACAGGCTAAATTCATTGAGATTCAGCGAAAACTGTTTTTACAGGCTTCAGTGATCCGACTGTCTATTATTCGATGGTATCCAAGAATCGTAATATCTGGCAAAAGAGGAGCCTGTATAATAGAATCTCTCGGCACATAATGTTTTAAACATGAGGGATATCAAGCATTTGTATGAACACACAGTTTTATTTTGCTTTTGATGTAGGAATGACACGTTCGTATAAGTTTTTGTCAGGTTTTTTTTGGCTTTATGTAGCTTGGGAAACCGGCTTGTAGGCTGAAGGATTATTTATGCAAACAGCTACCATGTCAACGTACTAGTTAAAGTAATCGCCAGATAACCGTGGAATAAAGGTCATTGGCCCTCCTACATTTTGTTGACATTCTTAATTTAAAAAACAGAAATAAAGACATAAAGCTGTCTTGAACCGACAATTATCGTGATTCTTTACATGATCTAGCAATGAAAAGCCATTCATTGTTTGTTTTCGAGTACCTACGCAGAGATATTAGGAAAAGGTCAACGTACTTTATTCTACGGTTATCTGGCGCCTTCTATAATCTGCAGCTTGCAACCGTGCAATTTCTTCCCGGAGGACACGGTGGAACATATTTAGGTATTGAGAATATAAAACCGAACCACATTATCACCGTCTTATACTTAATATTGAAAGGCCTCACTCAAGGATGACCGATGACGTGTTGAGGGTCACGGAAATCTGGTGGATGTGAGACGCACAGGACCGTTAATTGTGGTGGCACTTGGGAGAGGCCTATTTCCAACAGTGGACGTCTTTCAGCTAAAATGTGATGTGTGATCAACAAAATTAAATATTTATGTTTATTTTGGGTAACAAAATAGAGGATATCGCTGGCAGGGTAGGCAACTGACAAATGCGATTATGTGTTGGGAAATTATGCGCTAAAGTTTGATTAGAACATCATGTGATGCGGTACATAAGTTAGGAACACGAGGTAGAAGGTTGATAATTTTCAAATTGAGATAGAACGTAGAGAATATATAGTGATATACCTACACGTTTCTCTGGTGGTGGTCTGCTAAAATGACAGTGACAAAACCATTCAATTTTTTTTCTCTAGCTTAATAGTAATTATTCGACTGCTGGGCAAAAACGTTCACCAAGTCCTTCGTTACAGATAGTCTTATCCCGTATCATCTTGAGCCTTTTCATACAACCCTTTATTTTTTATTTTATTTTTCATATAGTTATATATAAAACTAACTTTTCCCACTCTAAGGTGGAGTGACTGGTCTTATCCAGTTGCCTTTTGCATCCTACGATCATGGGTTTTCTTTTAAGGAATTCCCTTCGGCTCTAGCGGGTATCGGCTTTCCTGGGTTTCTGCACTTTTGCCGACATCTTTTTAAGGCGCGCATAGAACACCATGTGCCGTTGAATATTTGATCTCGGTTACAGGAAAGGCGGACGGCGAGCTACCTATCGCTCGTCTTATCGACTGATTTGACTGGCCTGTTGGTCTAGTGGTCAGTGACCCTGACTGTTATGCCGGAGGTCGTGAGTTCGATTCCCACCCAGGACAAATGTTTGTGTGATGAGCATAATCATTTGTTCTGTGACTGGGTGTAATTTATCTATAATATGTATTTAGAAATATATGAGTATCTTTATCAGTTGTCTACCTACAACACAAGCTCTGCTTAGCTTGGGACTAGACGGCATTGTGTGATTGTTGTGGAATATTATTATTATATCATTATTAATAATAGAGTGCCGTGAAACAGAATACCTATACCAATTCTGTAGCACTATGTAACACAAACACCTGTATGTAGCGTCCCAGTACATATATATTCGTGCGACATGAAATGCAATAACGGATTCATGTTTCACGTGGATCTGGTTGGTAATTAATACAGCAATGACTTGAGTGCGACACTAATTATCCCTTATTTACGACTAGCCTTTGAGCCCGGCGATGCTCGTGAGGTAAGCCGAAATTGCGCCTTATTGCTCTGTTCTCCTTTAGCTAATCCGAAGCTAAGTTATTTGCTGTTTGTAATCTAGGTTTAAGAGATTGTTGCAATGTTCTTAGAGAGTGAATTTTAGTAGGTGGTAGTTTCCGGATGAGTAGAACGGTGCCATCTAGAGGTTTATTTAGGATTGAGGTGGTTCCGGCTTTTTTTTTTTTACTTTGGGCAAAAATCATCAGATGACAACCCCCGCTCTTGGGTGGAGCGGAAGATAGTGTCAAACTGTTACTGACTAGAAACCTACCCCGTTTCTTCTAGCCTTTTCATACCGGGGCTCGGCTCGGCTCCGGATGAGATCCCGCCGGAGCTCTGTCCGCCATGCCTTGACTGTCGTGGCAGTGGACTTTTACCCCGGCGTTGCATCTCCACACGCATATCGTGCATGCGTGCAAGGACTGTTGCCTCTAGATCCCACGGTGAAGGTAGTTCCGGCTTAGGATATTTAGAATTTATTGGCAACTATTATTTGCTCTTATGGCTGTGCCTGAATAGGACTCCCACGGCAGCGTAGCCAAATCATGACGTCAAAACCTGACTGTGTGACCAACATCGGTCAGGTGAGCTGCAAGCATTTTCTTGGCTGCGCGTAAATAGCATTCCAGTGAAGCACAGGCATTTGCTTATCTACGTCCAACAGTGGACGTCTCTCAGCTGAAATGACGATAATATTTTTTGCTTGTGGCTTCGCTGACTTGTAAGTCTAAAATAATCCCAAGGGAAAGAACCACCGGGAATACACTACGGCCTCATCAGGATCCAAATCTATCCGTGAGCCTTTTATGCAAATCTGCTCAGCTGTCAGGGAGTGATTGATTTATATACAGACTTTCCCATTTGTATATTACTATCTTCTGGCAGCGGTTTTCCTCGCGTGAATGTACCACACGTGTGTATTTTTCCACAAACTTTGAGCCCCCGCTTCATACCCTTCCACGGAATCAGCAGAGAATTCCATGCCTTAGCTGCTTTTTTTGATGAACAATAAAGAATATCTCACTATGAGCCTCATCAGAAGGCTTAAAGTCACCCAAAAAGCAATGCAAAGGGCTATGCTCGCAGGACAGATGGCCGTTGGAGCCAAAAGGTTCTGTAGTGGCGATCGCATACCGGAAGACGCGTTGGAAGGCTTCCTACAAGGTGGGTCGATAACCTCGTGAAAATTGCGGGAAACCGCTGGATGCGAGACGCACAGGATCGTTCAATGTGGCGACACTTGAGGCAGGCCTATGTCCAACAGTGAGAGGGGAGGCGTATGTCGGCTGAAATAATGATGTTGAAAGAATATCAGAATAACACACATTGGTTTATTTCATTGAAGTTGTCCATATTTTATGTAAAAACAGTTAGTCCAAGCAAAAAAGGACAAGGCCGTCGACAAAACACAAGTATTTGCTAATAATTATATTCAGGTCCCCTAAAAAAGGGTCTGTTCGCGAAAAAGGAAAAACAAACATGAAACACGAACCGGCAGAACACCGTACCTACCTACGCAAACCCATCGCAACGATCTCGGAAATATGAACCTTTTTCAAAATATCATGCATTCCGTTATCATTTGTTAAATAGCACAATCTGAAAAATGGAAATGGTAGATGGTTTTCTTCTTTATATATACTATCCAGCGGCTTCGCCCGCGAGGTAAATAAAATATTCCCTATGTCACTCAGGAATAAAGCAGCTTTCGGCGAAAAAATATTAATCCGATGAGTGCTTCCAGAGATTACCTTGTCCAAACAAAAAACAACAACCTTCTGCTTCACCTAGGCACCGAGGCGAAACAGAACTTTCTTATTTTTTTTATTTCTAGACAACATATTTCCATGAAAAAGTATCCTATGTGCTATTTCAGGACTTATGGTCTATCCGTGTGCTTTCATCCGAGTCCTTTTAGTTGTTTAAGCGTGAAGAAAAAAAAAATTTTGAGCTTTCAGATTTTTTCTTGTGCCATCACGGTCATTTCTGAATTGTCTGATCACTTAAAAAAATTTTTGCTACAATTCTCCGTTGCGGTGCCAAAATAAAATTTCAAGCAAAAATGAAATTAGGTGGTCACGCGGAAGTGTCTTTGATGGTACTTCTACTGTGATGATTTCCCAACGAGTGCCAAAATAAGTACCTAAATGGTACAAGATCGGCTTTATCTTTAAATTGCATTGACTAAAAATTTAGATTTTTTCAGTGCTTGAGTATTTGATATTAATTTCGGCTTTTAAACGCTTATTATTGTCTTGATCCTGATAAAAAAAAAACCGACATCACAAAAAAATTTAATTGAATTTGAGGAGTTCCCTCGATTTCGCCAAGATTCCATCATCAGATCCCAACTTGGTGACTATGGGACCATTTGGGAAGTGTACCCTTTCCAACAAAAAAATATTTTTTCAATTCGGTTGGCAAGCGATGAAGTTATGCGCGAACAATCATAAAAAAAAACATACAAACATCCGAATTGAGAACCTCCTCCTTTTTTAGAAATCGGTTAAAAACACCATGCAGTTTTTTGTTGTTTAAAGAATTAATGTTATACCATTTCATTTTTGAAACCCCAAGCGAACGCTGGCATTCGTCCTCTTATTGTCTTTAATTACGGTATTCGAAAGGATAAAGAAGCCCAACCAGTATCTCCATACGCCATACTTGTTTACCAAAAACAACGTGAAGGAAAAAACACACTGTTGTTGATGTGACTGTCATCATACTCAATCCAATTCATAGTTTCCATGCTATTTGAATAAAAATAGGACATACATAATCTCCACACGTACATTTGGTACGACTTAAATATGTGAGCAAGGGTGCGTCTACATTTGCCCAAAGT
Organism: Mythimna lalbum; assembly: GCA_949319445.1. NCBI lineage: Eukaryota > Metazoa > Arthropoda > Insecta > Lepidoptera > Noctuidae > Mythimna > Mythimna lalbum. The sequence goes on along the minus strand of OX439356.1, from coordinate 16,187,114 downwards.
GTACATTGTCTGTATTAGTATGGGTTACTGTTATCCTTATGCTGAGCTGGGAATGGAAATGTAAGGATCGTTTCTTCCCTCTTTTTATTATATTTAGGCCTAATGTAATCTGTGGGTACGTTTGAAAGAGTTACCGTGACCTTAAAATGCAAAGGAAACACAGGTGGGTTTTTTTTTCTGAAGGTTTTGTCTGCAACCATAGGGGCCCAGCAGGGTTGAGGCCTACTGGGGTCATGGGTGATGCGAAAGAGACCCACGGGGCCTTAAAACCGGTGTTTTTTTTGATCAGCTAAAGTCTAAGCGAGAAGATGTTTTTCTTCTTGAAAAAAAAGTTGTGTTTCAATAAAGTCTAAGAAGCCTAATTTCTACTAACTACTATTCTGAATTTTAAGTCAATTTTGATCTTATTTTGAAGTTGTTTTAATTTTAGATTTAGAATTGTTATAATTATGACTTTACAAGTACCTTCGGCTTAGTGTATTACATCAAATTCGCGTAGCAACTAAACATCTACCAACATCATAATCCCGCCGAGGAAAAAAGTTAAGTAGGTATTTGGAGCAAAACCTTTTACAAAACAAAATTCTTTTGCTCCTTCTATAAACCCCCGAGATTTGCCAGTCATGCGCTTGTCTTACAAATACGATTCTAATAACACGGATCTGGACGCAGTCTTACCCTGTTTCACGGTGGCTACTCTCGAAGACCTCCTCTCGCGACAGCTGCACGGATTCTATATGGATGTCGCAGTCAACTAGCTTAATTCTTCATTCAGTTAACAGGCTAGCCTGATAACTAAACGGTGTAAATATAACATTTAATCACCGGGTGGCCATTCATACAATAGTATGACTATGTGACAAAGTAAAAATTAGCGCACGGCGAAAATGACAGATTTAGTTTAAAGAAGATAACGGGGGCGAGAGTGAGCAAGCAAAGCGAGCTAATGAAGCCCCCGTCAAAGAATTTTAGTAAAAAGACTAGTCTGTTTAGTGAATGGCAAATCAAACTATATGTCTGCAACATAGCGACTACTTCAAACCTCTCTTGCATATTTCATTGCAAGTGTCCCAGCAGTGGGACACGTCGTCGCCACGCGCACTGCCCCTTTACATTTTGTCCTCATATTCAAACTGAATTTACGAGGCATTTAGAGATTTTTTCCAGCACTTATGCTGAGAAATGGCCGCCCGTCTCCTGAAATACGCGATATTCGTAAATGTTATATTTCTGCGTACCTACTGGCCTTGTTGAAGTTTGTGAGTGGGGCTGAGATTGGAATCTCAAATGGAGCAAAGCGGCCCACATATTTTAGGGTTATTTATTCCACTACAATCGGTGTTTGGGCGAGCACGAATACAAGTGAAAGTTAGAATTTTAAAAGTGGCCTACTTAAATTATTGGTTATTTTCAAGGTTGCTTAGATTCGCGAAGGTTGATTAGAGATAGAAAACGGTGAAGGAAAACATCGTGAGGAAACCGGCATGTCCTAGAACCAAAAATTTGAAGACATGTGACATCCACCAATTTGCACTGGGCCCGCGTGGTGGATTACGGGCCATTCCCTCTCCCAGAGAGGAGGTCCGAGTCCAACAGTGGGAATATTATAAGGCCGACTATGCTATAGATTCACAGCTATCTTGACTATTTTCTTGAAATACGATTTATTAAAACGTTGGGCTCTTAATGATCAAATTACATTTCCGAGTTTTCAAATTCTTTTTCACTCCAATGAACCTGAAAGTCGAATTACACAAAATCCCTTTAACTTCGATAATTTCTTTCTCTAACCGATCGGATCTTTTAAATATTTTACCGAAAAACAACCTCTAAAACGACCTATCTGGTCTTAAGTATCATTAAAAATGGGATTAATTTTTAACCTCATTGGTATTCAACGCAGACGTGGTTTACTAAACAGGCCTCCTGCATTGATAAACAGAATCGACCGCACTAATTGCCAATTATGGTGACACGAATGAAGGTACCATTTGGTCCCTAGTAAGGGCGGGATACCTACAACCAAAGGGCCCAGATTGTTTAAGAAATGGTTCAGCAGACGCGCTCTGTTTACTTTTAATCAGAGGAAAATCTCAGAGAAATCAGGTCAGTGAGGTTTCTTTGAGAGCAATCAACAGTTATCTTAATTATAATTGATCTTGATTAAGTCAGAATTAAGAGACTTGAATTATTAATTTGAGATCATAAAAATTCTTCCTAAAAGGAAATTATGAACATTTCTTTAGGAAAACTTAAGTATAAAAAGAAAATGTTTCCGTGAGAGCGCTCGAATTCTATTAACTTACCGAAATGCGGAAACAATTGAGACAAAATCGTATACGAAAGTGCGAACCTACGCGGCTTAACACGATATAAGATTTTTATCCTCATGGCTTTCTTGAAGCCGGCACTAAACCCATTACGGGACAAAGGAGTTCCGTATAAAAGATAAGGAGACGTAAGTTGGAAGGATCGTCATCTGCGACTAATGATAATAGCTCACATAATTCCGGACAAAGGTTCGGACGTGCCGAAAACAGACGGAGAGAAGATATCGGATCAGTTTGACGATAAGAAATTATTCAGTGCTGGTGTGTTTGTGATTGTTAGTGTTTGTGTTGTGTGTTTGTCTGAAGAGAGAGATGAGTGTGAGGGAAGTGTGTCAGAGATGGAATTATACTTTTTTGTATATAAAAATACTTGTATATAAATGTACATAATCCAGAAAAGTTCCTATCGACCAAGAGGCCGCATCCCAATAAGATGGGCAGATCAGGTCCGCTCCACACAGGACACTCAATTGCACGTCACACTTCATGACGCTAAGAACCGTCACAGATGGCGAGATACCATCAATAAGAAGCTAATCCAGCGGGAACTTTACGACCCTCAGTAATGAGGAACATGGCTCGAGGAGGAAGAGGATGTCCAAGTTACTGTGCGTTTCTGTTCAGTCCTAGAAATATCCGTAGCGTTTTGATTATTTTCTGTGCAAGAACCACCTTATTTTTAACCGACTTCGAAAAGGAGGAGGTTCTATGTTCGGCTGAATGTATGTTTTTTTCTTTATCTAGATTATCTACAGCATCACTACAGTTCTCAATAGTATTGATGACGATATTAGACTTGGTTTTTTTTTAAGGAGTTCATCCAATGACTGCGATTGAGTGACTGAATGAATAACTAAAACTACACTATAAAGTTTGGTATGGCTACTGGAAATCGTGGTGATCCTGTACTTATTCTACGTTTGATACGGTCGTAGATTAAAAATAGTATAAATGATCCAGCAAAGTGTATTCCTTGTTTCTTCTCTGATTTTTTTTCCATTTCCATATTACCGTTTCTATTTAATCATGGAAAGCTTTGTTCATAATTTTAATTTAATAGTTTTCTGTGCAAGTACTGTTTTGTTGTTCTGGATTATACCTATACAACATCAGTTGTATATATATAAATATGATGAAACACGTGTCTAGTATTTTTATGTAAAGAATCTATGTACAAAATTTCATAACTATCATAAAAAATCACAAAGTTATAAGTTTGTTATGTTAGCAAAAATAACAAACTTTCAGAGCCAGTCAGGTGACAGACGGGTTGTTTTGCTTTTGCATTGCATTGTTGTTCAGCTTTTTGCTGGCACCCAATGTCCACTATGACCCACCGTGATCTGTGTCGTAGGTACTTAGTGTCAGTGGTGTCCAATTTATGACTTTTTTAAATATTTTTGGGAAAAAATATAACATGGTGTAAAAACAATTGGACTCCATTCAGTTACTAATTCTGAACAAACTACCAATATATTAAGGTTTTGTATAAACTAAAAATAATGTTGCATAGTATTTTGTTGGATCGATCATTGTGGCGACACTTGGAGAAGGCCGATGTCCAACAGTGGACGTCTGTTGGTTGAAATGATGATGATGATAGTATTTCAACAGCTCTCGTTAATATTGAAGGCAATATTAGACTCGGTACGGAGAATGGAAATCGTGACGGTTCAATAAAAGAAGCGCTTATAAGATTTCAGCAAGGCTTTTGATACCGTCGATTCTGATATTCTACCCAGCATACTTAGCTTTTATAACATATTAGCATTACTGATTCGTCCCGTCATGTTTCAATACCTTTAGTAATCTTCTATCTCCTCTTCTTTTTGCTATTTTTAATAATCCTTTACATTGATTTAATTAGATGAACTGTTAAGATGTATTGACTATATTAGCTAATATGGTTAGAGTCGCGGGAATCCGATGGGTGCGTGACGCACAGGACCGGTCGTTGTGGCGACACTTGGGGGAGGACCTATGTCCAGCAGTGGACGTCTTTCGGCTGGTATGATGATGATGATGGTCAATACAGATTCAGCTCTTCACAAGGTGGGCCGATGACCTGGTGAGGGTCGTGGGAATCCGATGGATGCGAGACGCACAGGACCGGTCATTATGGCGACAGACTAGGGGAGGCTTATGTCCAACAGTGGACGTCTTTCGGCTGAAATAATGATGATGATGATGGTAAGATGCAGCTCATATTTCTGAGTGGAGTTTTAATGTTATGTATTTATAATTATATTCTTAAATGTATTTTTTGGTAATACACTACAGAATAGTCCATCCAAAGGTTCTTTTTATTTTATTTTTCCGAAAAACGTTGTTCCGCCGTATAAATTATCGAAGGTAAAAATGGGGGTAAAAATAAACATCGGTTAAGCCGTATTGGAGGAGTTCGATTACGAACACTATGATATGAGATTTTTATATGATAGATATTGTTGATTGTTAGTACACCTCATACAAATTTTTTTTTTATATGCTGTCCGTTTCTATCGGTATCCGTTTAATCCACAACAAAAAAAATCATAATTTCAAGAAACATAATTCACTGCGTTTTTTATAAACAATTAGCTTAGAACTAGACAAACATTTTTATCGTTATCTTTCCACATAATCTTAGGGAAGCCATTTATAAATACAATCCTATTAGACTAGTAGAAAATGGAGAACTATTCAACTTGTCGCTCGTCCCATTACTGAATAGAAACCGGACACAATGGAACGATAGCCGTACTTCAAGATTGCTTTAATTGAACACTTCAAAGGTATACAAAAAGATCTGATAGTTACGGGAATTCAGGCAAACCACATTTTCTATCTATTGGAGTGGTTAACGATAATTGTTATGGCTTTTTCCTATGAATTTTGTCTGAACAGATTTTTTGTAAGTAAAAGATTTTGCCTGCAGTGGTCTCAATATAGGTACGTGTCTTCAATGCTAGAGTGGGAAACTCTGAGTCCCTGACCATCAACAATTGCAAGACTACTTACTGTCAGGTGGAACTGTAGTCAAGCACTACCATACATCAATAAAAAGTGTTGTATGTGCCACTATAGGATTAAAGTGGTGTAATGTATCTATAATATGTATGTATTTAGAAATATATAAGTATGTTTATCAGTGCTCTAGTACCCATAACACAAGCTCTGCTTAGCTTGGGACTAGACGGCGTTGTGTGATAGTTGTGGAATATTATATTTGTGCGTCAAGTAAAAAATAAATAATAAATCATTTTGTCGTTCATAAAAGTAGCATATGACCCTACGCCCACATCGCAAACGCACGATCTCATACAAAAATGATTTGGAACTTCTTGTTCCAAATTATTGCCTTTCATTGCATCTCCACTCCCTACAATATTGTCTACCTACAATTTACCCCAAACAAGGACATATTTTATATGAAGTTTCTTTATTATGTCAATTATTTAAAAAATATAGTACTAATTGACATTTTATTCTATTGCCCATATTGATTTAATTTATTGTTTTGACCATTTTATTCTTTAACTGACATTTTTAACTGTAATTTGACATTGAAATACAAAATATTTTTTATAAATTTGTTTTTTATTTTTTTATTTTGTTTATTCTGAACTAACATAGAAATAAGTGTACTAACATACAATGAGGACCAAAAGTTGTCTGTTAAAGAAATTATTATTATTATTTCAACAATGAAACAAATCACATAGAAAAAATATACGTACAAATTCTGATAAACACCCTGTGATATAGCCCATTAATATACAGACCTACCGTAACACCATCACAACACAAGGCCTTATGGGAGACTTGATGTTTGGTTGAGATAATATATTGTTTGCTCAAGACGCGAGGCGTATTCAGGCGATATAGAGATGGTTCCCAAGGGCCCAATGCTACAAGCACTCGCGGGTCCGTATCTCTGTGAATGCATGGTCTATTGACTTGAAGACAACACTACTGTACTGTGGATTTATAGAATTTTGTGTAAGTTTTAGTTTTATTTCGGATAAAATAATTATGAATATTCAGACTTTGTAGTCAAAAAAATCTTTGTTGTCCTCTTCGCAGACCCCTTGGACAGAGTTATCTTGTAAAGTAGGTAGCAGAGGTCTTGAGATCACAGTAGGTGCAAGCTTGCGGATGACTATCGATGAGTTCACCGTACAGTCTTCTAGTAAGCATCCGGACGGTGTCAACGGTGCGTAGAGTTCCACGCGTGACTCAAGGATATGTCAATAAAACCCAGCAGGGCTGAAGCCTACGGAGGCCATAAATTTACCTCCGAAAGGGATCCTGGAACGCAAAAGCAAAGAAGTAACATATGTATGGTTTTCAGTCAGTCAAGTCTGGCACGCTCTGCTCCGCCTAAGATCTGGAGCAGTCATTGGAACAATTCCCACCTTGAAAAAAAGAGGTCTTTTAAAAGAGAACATGATTTATTCAAAACGAATATTAAAAATATATTCACCTGTCCATTATTCTATCAATTTAATCGTTTAAAGTACTTAGGTATTTAGCATAATTATGATGAATAAATCAATAATAATTATTATGATTATGGAGTATTTCTGTTGCGTACTGCAATATTTCAGCGAGTCTTTATAAAAATATTTTGACAGCTGTTGTGGTAACAACTACGTGTCTTTCTTTAGAGGAACTTTCTTACAATCATATTACTTATACATAAATGAACATAAACCACAAAATAGATAGGTACAGAAGTCATTCACTGGGAATCAAACCCACAACCACCGGCATAGCCTACCGTCAGGGCCACAACCATCAGACCAACAGGCTATGCAGAGCGTTTAAATTTTAATCTTTTCAAAATATAATTAGAGCAATTTTGTTACAAATATTTTGTAAAATAATGTTCTTAATACGGGCCAAACCAACGACCCAAATAAAAGGTTAAATAATATTTTGTTGTGCCCTAAAACCCTTTCAATGTTCAAGTTGGCCACTCCGGGAGATAAAAAAGCAAGTCTCTTGGGCCATTTACGTCACCCCTGAATTTTGGCGGAGACGGACGGCGGGCAATAAAGCTGAATGTTATCTCACTAATTTTTTCCCCTGCCTCGAAACCCGCCATTCGTTCGCTATAGCCGAAATCTCCCGAGCTTCAACGATTATGGCTCAGGTTAGCGAAAATTCGTAGACGAAAATCGAAAATTTGCTACGTCATGTTCTCGTCAATCGAACGTGATGAGGGAGAATTGGTGTCGATAGTTGATTGGGTATAACCCTAACAAAAGCGGCTAGCTCTTTAAATTTTATAGGTTTATATATATATTTTTTAGTTTCACATTTCGAACTGTACCTATCGATGCTAGCCAATTTTATTTTATTAGCATTCCAAGTGCTGGTACTTGTGAAAGTTAATCAAGAGGGAACGTGTTTCGTACAATTTGTAGGGCTATTCGACCCTTCATAACAGTCAACAGGGTCCTTAATGACGCTTTCGTTTTAAAAACGAGCACGGACTAACTAAATATTTGAGTCAAACATGCGACGCCTGACGTTGAAACTAATTGGAACCAAGTTATTTTACTAATCAATGTTTCAACTTCATGCTAACTTTATGTTTAAAGGATGGTGTAAATTATCATGAAAAGTAAGTATTATTATGATACTGTAGCGATAGAATCAGTCTTACTATGTTTCTACTGCTGGAACTTAGGCCTTCTCCATAGGAAATGGAATGGAGTTTCTTGCCGGTTCTTCTCCATAGGAAACGACCAATTTCGAACCGTGCACTAGCGTCTGACGTTTTATAAGTGCCCTTGTAGGCCTATATGAAATAAAATATTTTGACTTTGAAAAAAAAAAAAAAAAATGGGCCATAGTCCACCACGCGGGGCCAGTACGGTTGGTGGATGTCACACGTATTTGTATTTTTGGTCCTAAACGCCGATTTCCCCACAATGTTTTCCTTCACCGGTTTGAGAGAAGTCATGATGAAATAAATTACGTAACGTAATACGCCTGACTGAGTTTAAATCCACGACTTACAAGTCATAAAGTCGAAACCATTACCACATACTATAAATGAATTAAACATTAAAATATTTTATTTTTATTTTCTGAGTACATAGTATATTACAACAGTGTGCATATAATTCTTATTTTATATTTAAATATTTTTATTTCGGTAACTATAGATCTACACGATCATCATATATCAATAATATTTAAAAAACTATATTTTCAAGCCTAAAAACCAACTCAAGTTTACTTCGGAACCGATATTTGCGTTACAAAACTTCACAAAGATTCCGATTACAATTCTTCAGTCGAAAAACTTAGAGAACTGTATAGATATAACAAGATAGGTAGTACATAAGCTCATATAGCTCAGAGGTAAAGACATATTGAGTCTAATCACGCCTCCTAGCGCGTAAGTGAATTCATTCTCCTTAGTCAGCTGGAAGAAGGCTTTCACCTTACGCCGTTCGATTTTATCTGAAAAGAAATAACTTCATTGATTTGTAAGGCTTGACTGTCCCAGCACACGGGCTTAAAAAAAACGCCTTCAAGCTTCATTTTGAAGCGGCCTTTTTTTGTGGCTCATGTGCGGTGGTGCCGCCACAAACAAAAACGCTTGAAGCGGCGTCAAGCTTCACCGGACACAAAAGGTGTCGCGCGCTTCAGCTGTTTTTTTGCGGCCGCTTGTAACTTTTTTTTGAAGGCCGCTTCAAGCGTTTTTTGTGGAGACGTTTTTTTGAAGCTCGTGTGTGGGGACAGTTAGACTTTTTTTCTTTAGTGTAGGAAGACGTACAGGTGAAGCAGAAGATCTAGGTTTATAGGCATCAAATTCTCTGTGGGTTTATTTTCGCGGGTGCAAAAAAGTTCAATTCTAGCTGACTCGACGCGAATAATATGTTTTCTGCTGAATCAGAAACCTTTGGCTGGGCTGTTTCATTACAATAACGTTCTCTTCAGGCTATTACCAATCATTACTGGATATATGTAAGCCTTTCTCAAGATTGTAAGCTGTTCCGTGATGATCCTTTTTTCTTTTGAACTAGAAAATTTTCAAATCACTTCTTCCGATGAAAATCCACTTGTGTTCCTTCCTTTTACGTTTTAGGACCTTAGCGTGGAAGAAGTCATTAGATGAACTCCTAAAAGAAAGCCTAAACTGTTCTGTGGTCTGTAACTATTTATAAAGGGTGTAAGGGACAGGTCTCCGTAAGTAAACTTTAAGGACTTGCTTAGTAGACAAAACTGAACCACCTTCCACAAGATTTTTTTTCAGAAAACGCAAAAAGACATCTGTCTCTCCATACAAACTGTCCAATCTAGTTTATAATTTTGTGTGGTGAGGCCGATTTTTTTTTCCGTTTCCTGAAATAAAAAAATGTTGTGGAAGGTTGTTCAGTTTCGTTGACTGAGCAAGTTTGTTTTAAAATCTATCTACCTTTTTTTTTTTTTTTTGTCGACGGGGAAAATCATCTTTGACGAAACCCGCTCTTGGGTGGAGCGGGAGACAGTGTCAGACTCTTACTGACTAAAAACCCCGCGCCGTTCCTTCTAGCCTTCATACCGGGGCACGAGCTCCCTTTCGGACAACCCTGTCCCCAGTAGGCTTCGACCCAGCTGGGCCCCTCCTGCTGCTGACAACTCCTTGAGGCGCGCGGGAACAGTGCGCGCCGTCGACGTCTTGGACTCGGTCCATTACCGGACAATCGGACAGCGAGCTACCCATGGCTCGCCGTCCGCGAGCCCGCGTCTACGGTGGCCGGAAATCGGGATCGGAATCCCGGCGACGGCGGTGAGGGCGCCGTTGCCTGATGCGGTCGGCCTCCTCCTTTGCAAGCATTACTGCTTCGCAGAAGGAGGCGACCGCCTGCCACTCCTCCTCGCTCCGGACCATGGCCTCGACCAGGGCCCGGCGCGAGAGGTCTCCGCCGCCGATCGCCCCCACGAGGGCACGGCGATGCTCCGCCCAGGCAGGGCACACCTCGACGGTGTGCTCCACCGTGTCCTCCGGGCGTTGCGCACAGTGGCGACACCCGGGCGTCTCTTCCGCCTGAATCCGATGCAGGAACCTCCCGAACTTGCCATGTCCGGTGAGGACCTGCGTCATGCGGAAGGTAAGGACGCCGTGAGGTCTTTCCAGCCACGCCTCAAAGAGGGGACTTACCGCCATAATCGTGGCGTGCCCAGCACTGGGTTGCGATAGCCGTTGACGCCATTTCACCATGAGATCCCGCCGGAGCTCTGTCCGCCATGCCTTGACATGTTGCGGCAGTGGACTTTCACCCCGGCGTTGCATCTCCACGCGCTTATCGTGCATAAATCTATCTACCTTGTAAATGCACTATGTCATGTCTAAGTTTCGCGATTTCTCAGACTATTGTTAAAATGTGCTTATTTACTTTAACGTACCCAAAGGAAAAGAATTCACAGCATCATGAAGGCAAGTCCGGATAGCAGTAACCTGCGAGGACGTCACTCTGGCGTAGTAGCAGGGAACTACCACCAGCCCAGTGTACTTCACACCACGACCAAACAGGTATAATATTGTCGATTTACCAAACTGTAACAGAATACTTTTATAATAATAATTTATTTTGTAAACAGACATCAAACATCTATTAGGTTAGTCATAATATTTTTGTCCTATTTTAGTACTTAATTATAAATCGGTAAAGCGGACTATCTTGTCTTCCGGCCCCAACACGTAGAATGTTGTTGGGGCTGCCACGGAGTCTGCTCAGCAGTGAGGCCTTTCTTTTTCTCTGTCTCGACAAACATTATTGACGCACTACAGAACCGAGGCAGACGCAACAGCGACCTATATGCATTATTGTACTAGATGCGCAGAGCATTGTAGGACTTTTGGGTGTGATTAAACCACAGGCTTTTTGAGTATAGTGACGTGCAATATGCTCTAAAAAGCGTCTTCTTGACTGCGGCTGTACATCGGGAGAACCGGTGATCCAGCATAATTATTAGCCATAATCTTATATATTTAGCATCAAGGACCAAGAAAAAATAGTCTAGGCAATAAACAATAAATTGTTAAATAAATAAATAAACAATAACTAGATAATTTACGACTCGCTGATTATTAAAAAAAAAAATTGTTTTGCGACTGGTGGTTGAGATTTAATTTTAAACTGGTGTGCCTCACCATCAACGATTGCATCACTGCTTACCATTTGGTGGGATCGCAATCAATTACTAGTTTATATCAATTTAAAAATATTTAGTACCGCGGCATGATCTACGCAACTGAAAAGTATACACTACACTTGCAATAAATTTCTTAGCTCTATTTTGACTGCGATCACGTTTTTCAATAGTTTCACTTAATTGATTATGTGTACAAATTTGAGATATAAAGCGACATCAATTCAACATCACAATATCCATTAGAATTTAATTTGCGAAATTATCAAAACAGCCTCTGAACTTTACTCGAAAAAAAAAGTCCCAAAAACTCCAATAATACAGTTGCCAAGCCTTCTGCTGACCCAGATAGTGTTGAAAGGTCACACGCCTACGCCGCTATCTCTTTTATTTCAAAGTGATGACGATACCTCAGGGGAAATGGTATTTAACCTGAAAACCACTAGTCGGTAATCCCTTAGCAGATTTGCGAGCAAATATTGTCACTCGAACCTTTCGCTTTTCATGTACTTACGAGGATATCATCTGTACATCTTATTCTTGTTTTGAGTAAGTTTAAGTGCAGGGCAAACCTGATTGTTATGTTGAATTTTTTAAGAATTAATATTTTCATTTCAATCTTGACTAGCGAGATTTTTGATAATTTTTGTTTAATTTTACTTACGGCATTGCTCACTGTGACCGTTTGTATAACTACGACCATCATTTTCAGTAGCATTGTCGTACATAATCCCGCTGTAAATAGTATCACCAACATCTGTAACATAAAAAAATCTACTATAATACGGTACACTAAATTGATAGTTCACTCAAGTAAATTTAGTTTGAAGTTCTAGAACACTGTAAGAGGTGCATTAAAAACTTTAATTTGCAAAAAAATTCTTGGTAAAACTTACCGGCAAATTCATAATAGAATTGAGTTGTTCGGCACACTTGTGAAGCAAATCGTAGACCCGGTGCAAGGAACTAATATCAAGCAGCGCATTGTTCGATAGCGCTTCAACTTTATTCAACTTCCGTCTATAATTGTTGGAGCTGTTCTCCGCGGAGAACACCTTCAAAACATGGGCTTTAATAACGCGAAGTCTCATATAAATAGTTCGAAGAAGAATAAAGAATAAGATTTGCTCACAGTCGTGTGCCATCAACATCACATAGAAGCAGAATACAGTTCTATCAATGAACATGGTGAGGTAGAAATAGCACGCGATATATTCACACAAACTGTATATGAAGCAACCAGATAACCAGAAGATACTAGTCGAACCAGAATCAATGATATTCAAATCTTTACTGATGTTTAACAGCTCATCAAATTTATCGAGATCACGAATCAAATTGGTTAACTTACTCTTGCTGGCTAACAGAGTAATTGTTATAAGTAGGATATACTCAGTACAACACGTATACTTGAAGACGGAGTATGAAACGGATAATTCTTGGGCATTGAACATAATACCCCAGACCAGAATCGGCATGAAAATCGTGTGGACGTAACTCACGAGTAAAACGAATTTGTTAGGCTTGAGGAAGTAGAATCGGTTGATGGCGACCAATAACGCGGCATACAAGTCGTATTTTATTGCCTGTATAGAAGACACAGTTTTCTTCGGAACAAAATTACTTCTTTTAGGCTGTTGGACGTTGATTGGAGTAACTTTTGAATTATTGACAACATTTGTTTTTGAATTCGGTAACACGTTAAACAACATGATTTGACCGGAATCAAATACTCAATGACATCAATGTCAATGGAAAAGTATTGGTAGTTATTATTGTAAACTGTCTCAACGGCATTAAACGTTGATAAAATCTTTAATCTAGATTGATTGCTGTCTAACTAATTATTTGATACTTCACCAATTTCTAAAATACTTTTTAAATTGTTCAGACGTCTGAATAATTCATTGGCTATCGTTTTACCAAAATTGTTTTAATTAAAGCAATTTCTTCCAATGTAACAGTAGCTGCTATTATTTGGAATCCAATTTTCTGAGTTAATCAGCATAATTATAATCAATTTAATTTATTATTCTTGTTTAATGCAAAAAAAATATATTATCAGATAAATAACTATTAGTTCTTTTTAAATTACTCGTTACATTCGTATCTAGGGGATATAAAAAACAGTTATTGATTGGATATTGGAAAATCATGTCTAATTTACGAGTATCTTTTAGGACGCCAAGTTTTTCACTACAAATAAAGTGTCGAAAAACTAAAAAAAAAAAGATCATATATAACAAACTCAACATGCATTTTAAACTAATGTTATTTCTTTTTACACTGAAGCAATTAATAGTATTGTTTTTTATAATTGATAGTCATACGTTTGACTAATATCTCACAGCACGCTTGCCGAGTAACCTATTCACTTTTAACTTGTAGACTGGGAAATCCACTCCTTATTACGTACAATAAATGTGTTCCCAAAAAGGTTTTGTACATGAAAATACGAGTGAAAGGTACCATGTGCCGGTGGCGCAATGCCGAACGTCTAGTAGTCCGATGATGGATCGGACTTGGCGAAATTAAATTGTGCAATTCCAGTGCACACTCCCCAAAATGAGAATCCTGGTCACGGCACGTAAATTAAGGACCTAATAAACTAAAATTTTTGGTTTTATTCCCATCGCTTTTAATATATTATATGAAAATATTGTATTCATAAATAAAGCGACTTAATCACTATTATTAACTTACTTAGATAACTTAATCACATTAGTGACTCTAACGTTTTTTGACAATGTAACATTTTCAAACAAAAAACTTCAGATTTATTTTATAAGCATAGTCTTGATTTATGCCTCCATTTTGTTGAATAGAAAAATGAAATACAATAGTGGCCCAGGGGACATTTTGACGTAATCAGAGGCTATTAGGGGCATCTATCATCAGAAGTCTGAACGCATGACATTCTAACGTTACATTATATGGGGACAGTTTTATCTTTAGGCTTTTTAGTTGGGTAAATATTTTATTTAATGCAATGTGGGTAGATGTCTACTTTAATGGAGTGGTTCTTTGATTTATTGTGTGTATTAATCCAAATCTTTATTTTTGTGCGAAAATCAAGTGAAACCAATATCTTTTTGTTAAGAAATTACTGTTTTGCATCGATAACCCTAATTATATCTGTAGAAAATATATAATAGGCTAGTTGCCGTAAAACATGTAATTAGTCCGTCTTTTAGATTATTCAAAAATAAGGGACACATATTTTTTTAATTTGTAAATTAAACAAAAAATAACAAAGATATAGCCTATTAAAGTTACGTGTAACGTCACGCTGTGCTGCATTTTTTTTCACGGGAAAAAAATAGAAAAAATACATGTCCAATGTTTTTTTTAATCTAAAATACGCACTTAATAAAATGTAGTTATTTTGACCCTGAAAACTTCCCTATTCTTCTGTACATGTGTTTGTCACCAATTTCAGCTAAACAGCATATTCAAATTAGACCTTGGATGGCGTAAAAAACCCTTGGACCCGGTGGCGCTACAGACGGGATTTCAATTTATTTTTGACGTAATGCCGGCTTTTAGTCACCACTAGTAGACGTATGTAAAACTTGAATCAACAAACATAAGGCAGGACAACGTTAGGTTAGATTAGGTTAGAACTGCGGAATCTGGATCCGTAAAAATCACAGGACGATTCGATGCTGCTACACTTAAGGGAGGTATTTGTTTAGCAATGTATGTCTTTCAGCTAAATTTACGGTAATGATGTGTGGCTATAAATTTCTACTGACATTCTGCCGATACAAAGGCCCTAGATAAATGACCTGCCAAACTAAATTCATAGCTCATCTTTTCAAAACCGTTTTCCCCAACAAACAAATCAAATTCTTAACATGCAAAAAAAATTGCCCCCTATTCTTCATAGGTAAATAGGCAATGATTGATGAACCAGTTATTTATATAGGGAGCAACAGTTCATAAGTAACCTTGACACCTGTGACGTCATAGGGGAAAAGATTGATTGCCCGAAAGCCAACAAAGCTCTCAAAGAGGTTAGATGTTAGTGGGCAATGTAGGGCAAGAGACGCAGAGCACGGAATGCCAGTAGCGACTAGAGTAGAGAGCCTATAATAATTCGTAGTTCACACGACATAGACAAAAATAATTGGGTTGATCAGTCAATTTTTTTTTTTTTAACCATGTAGTTTCACTGTTTCACATGACATAGGCAAAAATAATTGGGATGAATATTCAATTATAATTAATTTAATTATTTGTTAGTCTGTAAGATATATATCTATGAGCCAACATGCCTATTATTAATTATTATATAATTGGTTTTTCATTACTTAATTTAGGCTATGATCTGTAGCGAGAGCGCCTCCTTTTGCGAAGCAGTATTGCTAAGTGAAAGAGTTAGCCGCAACCGTGAGGAAATGGACGTCTTAACATACCAGCAGCCACTGCAAAAGATTTCCCAGGCGTCCACATGGGAGTCGCAGGGTGATCCCCGGTGACCGTAGGCGCGGGTTACAGATGACGAGCAATGAGTAGTCCGTCGTCCGGCCGTCCAGTACCTCTAAGAGATGTCAGTATAACTGTAAGGGCTTTGTAGGGTCGAGACCCCTAGGGCGGGAATATTTTATAAAGACACCACTGTCCTGTGCAAATAACAACAGAAAGACATAGGCTGATTTTGGTCAGTAAAAGTCTGACACGAGTTCTCACTTCACCCAAGAGTGCGGAAAATCATTAAAAGATTTCACACCTAAAGACAAAACATGTTTTAGGCAATATCGTCTATTTATCATTGCCGCCGAAGGGCCTCAGTGGTCTGTGGACAAGGGATTACGACCGACTTGGTGAAGGGACAAAACTATCTCACGACTTGTTCTTAAAGCCTACAATATGTTAAGTCGTTAGGATGTAGGGTATGTAGAATTGTACGAGCCATTAAGGTTTCATTCGGGGTCAGGATAGGCTGATTATTTATTTTTCCGGTCTGGATTAATTTCTTGGATGTAATTTGTTGATAAGATTTTCAGGTCGGCTGGGTTAGTTGACCTGTACCTAAAGCCATTAGTCGGGTTAGGTAATGGTTTTAATATATTATGCTATATAAGCTGTTTGTTGGTTCCACGCCTGATCTTTGTCCGGTCAGGTCAGATTGCCGTCCCATCGGATATTGAGAATAGAGGACGAGAGATTGCGCTTGTGTTTACTAAATTTAGACCTTGTGACATCTGTTGAATTGCACTTTTCTTTGGTTCTGTTCTTTTCTGTCAGTTAACCCTCAACTAAGGAGACGCAAGGCATTGTGTGTCGCGTTAGGAGGCGCGGCCCATACTAAATTCACACATATAACGTTGTATAAGGGTGATTACGGAGAAGAAATTTTACACGCGTTTGCATGAAATGCAGGTGGTGTCCGCGGATGGCACCACCGTGTCTCACGCAACGGTTGACGCCGCGGCCGGCGCAGGCAGCGTTTTAGCGAGCTATTCTTGCAATTTTCCATTCATCGTAAAACGTAGTGACACCCGCAGCGGGGCCAACAGTGTCACACGCGCCAATACGAACATACGACGCGCCGTTTCTCTGTAAAAAGTGAAAAGGCCCAACGAGCCGCGATACGCCACGCTGCACGCGACGCGCGACGCCTAGCGTCTCCGTTAACGAGCACTTACTTGTAGAACTGTCATGTACGAGTACTAGAGCGAAAAACAGAGCGAGAGTGCGATCGCACGCGACAGAATCGACGAGGCAATCGGCAACACGCTCTCTGTCCATGAAGCTTAACACACAATGGAGACGAACGTTGAGATTAGCCGAAAGCTTGAAATTTAGTCAGGATTAGGAAAACTTAAGCTTATACCCACTAAATTATTTATTCAAAAGAATATTAACCTTTGAGCTATTACGAATTTACAATAAAGTAAAAGTACACTAGTATATAGGACTTCAACAAGGTGGACTGATGACCAGGTCAGGGTCGCGGGAATCCGATGGATGCGTGACGCACAGGACCGTTGTGGCGACGCTTGGGAGAGGCCTATATCCAGCAGTGGACGTCTTTTGGCTGATTTGATGATGATGATGACACTAGTATACGTGCCTTGATATGTCTTCGTCAAAAAATGTTTGCAAACTTCGCAAAGAACGGATTGAAGTTATTTCCTAATGAGTCATTTTATACAGAATATTACCACGAGTTTTGTTAAAATGAGTATACATTACGTTACACAAGTATGAGGAACCTCAACTTTTCTCTGACGCATAAACACAATTTTTGCATTAAACTTGAAAAAGATTTATCTACCGACGCATTCTTTGTACAATAATGGGTGGATGGGACGGGACGTAGAAAAAAGCGATTCCTTGTCCCGGAAATTCTTCGTTGGTTGAATAATAAAGGACGTTGAATACATTTAAATATGAATGCAGTTTATTCGGAGTATCGACGTATCGTAACTAAATGTTTGACGGACTGAATGATCAGAGTTATTCGAATTTTGTGCGGAAATATTTTGCGACAGCCCGTTGGTTTGAAAGCGCATGCATTTTTCGTTGTAGGAAATTGCATGAGTCCGAATTCTTTATGTGGAAAGAATTTAAAAATAAACAGTCTAGCTGTGTCTTGTCATGTGCAAAATTTTCTGATTAAAATTGTAGAAAAGTAGACCATGAAGCTAGATTAAAATTTCCTATCACCTAGATTCGTTCCGTAGGGGCCCAGCAGGGTCGAAGCCCACTAGGTTCAAAGATATGCTCCTGAAAAGAAGGCTCGGCCCTGGTATGAAAGCCAACGAAGGAACAGGGTGAGTTTTTTAGTCAGTAAAAGTCTGACACTATCTCCCGCCCAACCCAAAGGCAGAGGATGTCATCAGATGCGTTTTAGCCATAAAAAAACACCTAGATTCGTTAAAAAATAAAGGCCCGGTTTAGACATTTAAGAAAGACTCTAGAATGTAACTGGGAACGAAACTGAAAAAGACAATAAAATAATAATTATAATTAGTGGTCCAGTGTAGTAGTAGCTATTTTAGCTACCTATTTTAGTAGCAGCTACACTACACCGGACAAGCCACTAGGTAATCAAAATACAAATGTCAAAACGAGCAGGTTTTATTTTTTGACAACTTTTATCATAGAATGACATTGTAGAAAAATAATTATTTAGGACTAAAGTAAATCAAAACGGCGATTAAGCTAATGAATCCTAATAGTCCTGAATCATTATAACCATGATATACTTCACAAAGTATGACAACGCAAAGATTCGTAAAAACCGAATGATTTATTATACAGAAATTCCCTTCCACGAGGAAATTATTATCTTAACGAGCTCTCATTAGCCGTGGTTAGCTTTTGTTTTGTCCGGACTACACTTGCTTTAGATATCTTTTTTCCCATTTTGCCCTCCTGTTTTTCTTAATTAAATAATTATGTTATGCTAATCTTATTTCGTCCTTCTCAAAATAATTGCACTTTGTTCCCTCAATTTAACAGTATGAGCATGAATTTACTCCAAAGAAATTTAAGGACTCGTCCACTCCATCTTCCACAAATAGCCCACCAGAGCTTCCAAAGGTAATTGAAATAATATTCCTTCGGTTTTCCTTATTTAACTTTTTGCTGGGTGCTGTCAAGTAAGCCGTCCTCATCCGCGCATTATCCGCCATTTCCATTTTAAAGCGAAACATGAAGCTGAGATTTAAGTGGGGATTCTATGTAATTCCCCTCAAAAGGTAGCTTAAACACCGTTCCTCTAAACAAACATACTGCGTCGGTAATTAAAATGGTTTTTCATAGTAGCATGAGCCGTGGCCGTGTGAGAGAGGTTTTTCTTGTAGCTAAACAAAAAAAAAACAAAGCTCTCTGTAACGTACAAATGCCATTGGAAAGTATGGAAAGGCTGCACAGAACAATTTCTGAAATTCTCCTGCCTCTGTAAAACGTTGCTGTGGAAAGAATTTTTTCGCTGAGCGCGTAAAACTCAGGTAATATTAGAGCGTACTCGAGAACAGAATATAATGTAACTGGAAGGATCCGTTTGGGTTCGTTTTGTTTTCATTCTGCCTCTTGTTTACTTGTATAGGAGAGCAAACGTCATGGTAATGTTTCTCGTTATTAGGTATGGCGGCTGGATTGTTTTTTTTAGCATCCTCCTTTGTGGAGACCTGCTATATTTGTTACTCTCGTGAGTACTGGCTTGTCTGTGGAGACAATTAAATTAGCTTGTTGTTTTTTTTTGGTTGCCATTGTACATTGTTCGTTACACTGCAGTAAAATAAATAAAGGATACATACCTCGAAGAGGCGAATTAAAATTATTTACATATTCGGAATCAGGCCAAACTAGTAAAATCTTTTATATTTTTCTACTAGCTTCCAAATTACTCTAAAAAGTCTAGTTTCGCTGAACAAATGTTCAACATATTAATTTGTTTCGTTTTGAGTGAAGCGACAAGATGTATCAAGCTCTAACTAAAACTCACCTATCCTTATATTCTTTAGTTGCCTTTCACCTTCCAGGGCCGCGGCAACTCTTTTGAATAATCCCACAGTCCTCGACAGCCCTAAGGCTCTTTTATGGTACAATTTGCTGCTCTCACGTTCTAGTAAAAATATATATATATTCAAGGAAACATATTACTGATATAAAAAGTCACCCTAATGTCATTCGGGACATGATCTACCTGTTTACAAATTTTCATCGATATCCGTCCAGCCGTTCAAGCGTAAAGAAGTAAGAAACATACACACAAACTTTCACCTTTGTAATATAAGATAGTATGATACGATTCCAAGCGAACAATTTTCCTTGTGTGCTTATAAGGCTAGGGTACAGTCACTTCTTTTTATATTCATCACAATACATGAGCTATAACCGTCCGAAGTGACCTTTGACATGAGCGCAGTATATCAAATGACCCCGGTTTTTATCTTAAAAAAAAAAACCGTATCCCAATAAAGGGAAATAAAAGGCAGGGATTTTCTCCGTAAATTCAGTTTCTAAGATAAACTTGAAGAAGGTAATAGACATGTATTTATTAGGCGACGCTCTCGACAAATACCGGTAAGGTATATGGGTCCTGGATTTTCTTAGGATTTTGAAACTTGATGATTAAGTAAATAGTGAGTTTTTAAGAGCGATTTTCCTTTGAATAGATTTTTGATAAAATTGGGTGTATTTTCGGATTCGGTTTGTTTTAGTTGTGTAGTATTTTTAGATAGGTATCTGGTGAATCTGTCAGTAATTGATCGTATTCATACTGCTATAAACATCGTTTTATTGTTTACAATACAAATATATCGATGTTTATAGGCTTCTATTTCAAATAAGCTGAAAGTGAAATTCAATTCATAAAATTATAGTTATTTTACTGTGATTTGAAAAACTATGCGTTAATCAAAGCTACAACATTATTCCCAACTGTTCTCTACGCCAAATAACTTTCCTGCTCTGGGCAGATTGAGAGAGAGTTTCAGATTTTTACTCATCGTCAAAAGCGCGTAGTGATCCACGCGCTCCTCAACGAGATGTCAGCAAACCGGGAATTTCTGAAAAGGAAACCCGTAGAACGCAAAGGGCAACTAAAGGGAACTGAAGGGACACAGATGTGATTTTAGTCAGTAAAAGTCTGACACGCCCTTCTGCTTCGGGAGAAGTCAGTCAAACAGCTGAGTGCAAGTGCAAAACAACCCCTCAGCAGCCTGGATGGCTCGGTGACTATGAAGTTTTGTTGATATAACAAGCTTATAACTTTGTGATTTTACATGATTCAGTTATGAAATTTTGTAAATTTTACATTAAAATACTAGACACGTGTTACGGGTTTCACTAAATATACTAAAAGTAATCTACACTAATATAATAAAAAGATAAAGTTTATTTTTTGTTTATAGGAGTTAATCTCTGGAAGTACTGGTCCGATTGCTAAAAATTCTTCGCCGATAGAAAGCTGCTTGATTCTTGAAAATTACATAGGCTATATTTTATGAACGCGGGTAAAGCTGCAGCCAAAAACTAGTGTTGTATAAAACAAATAAAAAGAAATAAATAAATAGAGTGCCTAGAACTTATCGGTAGCTAGAATTTAAACAACAAACAGTCTCTAGCGTAATAAAGAATGCTTAACAAAAAAGTAAGAGAGTCTAGGTCTGTACTATGCCAAGTTGAAGAGATCAAGAACCCTATTTCAAGATATTTCTTGTTACGTGAACACGACTCCCGTAGGGGATGTGTCAGGATAATTGTTGAGATAACCGACACTTTTCAAGTACTAACGCTTGCGATCTCAAGTGAGAACGTTTAGTAGAATTTCTTGAGTTGATTATTGTAGAGATGTTTTTGTTGGAGGTGATAATTTGGATGAAAATGAAACGTGATATGGTTTAGGTGCAAAGCGTTGTTGGTTGGGATAAAAATATTCAATGTGCTATTCCAGATCTCTCCCTTCTATCTTCTAAGGTTTTATCGAAATTTTATCGAAATCCGTTTAGACATTCGAGTGCGAAGAAGTAACAAAAACATACACACAGACACCGCCATTACTGAACCCTCATAAGCTTTTATCTTTATAGTATTAGTGCTATTTAGTATTTTATGAAAGTTATAAGTTTGAAAAATTAAGCATAATGATCAGCCTTATAATGTTCCCACAGCTAGGCTCTCCAGGGGAGGGGAAATGGGCCGTAATCCACTTCACAGGCCCATTGCGGATTGGTGGATGTCATGTCTTCGATTTTTGGTTCTAGGACATGAACACTAATCCGGTATAGGAAAACATCGTGAGGAAAACATCATTATGATGTTTTCCTTCACCGTTTTTAAGAGCAGTGGTGATGAAGCAAAGCACATAAAGTATTACGAATAGCTGGGTTCAATCCCGCGATTTACTAATAAGTCAGTGCTGTTGCTTTCTATAATTCAGCCTGTATCAAAATATAATCACGAATAACTAAATGGAAATATTATTTTTATTTCTTGTCACTTTTACGACCGAAACTAAAAGGACTGTTCAGGTTTCGGATGCAAAATGTGGTCATTACAGTGAAAACATTTTATTTATTTAATTTTCCTACATTCAATAACTGACATTAGAATAAACAAGTAGCCTAAGGGCGCGTTCAATTTATGCGTTTTTTGACGGCCTACTGCGGTGCCGATGCGGTGCATTTTTTGTACTGCGTACGAACGATCGTATTCTTCATACAAATCACGCGGTGTGGCAACCGTGCGGTGAACGGTTGACAATTGTACCCCTAGCCAAGTTGTTAATCTGCAATAGCTAACGCATAGAGCTTTAAATGTACGGGAACGACGTCATCTCAACGTTCAGTAAAGTGGTCAGAACAAAAGAATTGGCGGCAAGGTCAACTCGAAGCGTTCGACGCAACCAAAACGGTTGCAACTTGGCTAGCGCATCACTGGCATACAAATGCACGGCAGCCAGATACTCTCATATTCTGATTCTGATACGTTTTCAATTTAGGCGCTTGTTGACGAACTTCTAACGTACTGCAACCGGCCCACTGCGGCACGATAAACGTGCGGCAGCGAGCGGTCCGACGTGTAACGTCTAAGTTGAAAGCGCCCTTAGTGGTGTCTTTGACCTTAACCGTAGCGAATCTTTGTTAAGTGCCTCGCCTTGGGGACTAATTAATTAAAAACAACTAAAGCCGCGCCGCTTTCCACTGCTAGACTGTACTGAAAACGACTGAATAAATTATTTACTTACTTTGGCTGATATATAATATGTTTTACTATACGAAAAGTGGGTATGGGGGTCTATTATACCGCCAGACGATATTTTTGTACTCTTATGTAACTTTGCTGCTTGTAATATTCGTGAGAAATACGTATATAATTATCTACACTAATGTTATAAAGAGTTGAAGTTTGTTTTTTGTTTTGAGGAGGTATTCTCTAGAAGTACTGGTCTGATTGCTGAAATTATTTTACCCTTAGAATCCTGCTTTAATTTTGAGTGACATAGGCTATAATTTATATACGCGGGCGAAACCGCGGGCAAAAGCTAGTATAACATATTAGAGGAGAAACTGACTGACATATCAACGCAGAGCTGCAACTACTGGGACTATATGTTACTAGCATCATAAACAACAACTTTGTTCTATGACTTTTAAAAATGTATCATATTTTAGTTCATAAAAAAGATTTTCATACAAAAATTAAAATATTGAAATTGAACGTTCCAAATATTACGAAGTCTATGCGAAGCAAGAGATAGTACAATTGCGGAGGTGAAGGGGGTTCGACGGCGGGGGTGCTTGATGCGCTTGCGCCAAAATACGAGTTGAAATGTGAATACAGAGTGTAAATAGAACTACGAAATCTTGAAGGTTTGTTTTTAGTAAACCAATTATGTTCTGTAAAAAGTCATAGAACAAAAGTTAAAGCATTAAGTCCGCTTTGTACAATTCTTGTGCATATAGCTTTAAATAAATAAATAAAAGTTGCTGTTTCTGATGTCAGTAATACAGTTCTGCAAGGTTGGTTTGTTAGTGTTTTACAAATCCTTACTAATATTATAAAAGCTAAAGTGAGTTTGTTTGTTTGTTACATCTTTACGCCTAAATGGCAAAACCGATTTTGATGAAACTTGGTACACGGATAGACCATGTCCTGGAATAGGACATAAGATACTTTTAATCCCGGAAGTATATTCCCTTAGGATAATTTTCTGCTATCACGCGGGCGAAGCCGCTGGGAGCAGCTAGTAGCCCTATATATCTGAATCAACATCAAACTAACACGTTATTACAAGCAAGAGGTTCTATAAACAACAATGGCCTTCATCATTTACCCGTCGCACTTATTTTGGCATGCACCCGTTTGGCATCCTGCCGAGATGGTCACGGAGTACGGGGCATATCAGCACTGGACCGAATAATTTATTAACCCGTTTTAGGAGTAGTATGCCCAAATAAAGGTGTGTGTTTTAAATCCTGCACTGTTCAGAAAAGATTTTGTTCAGGATTTAGATAAGGAAAAAAGAATTAGGTTCTTTTGTGTATATAGTGCAATAAAATACAATGACCTATCTCTTATATGGCAATGAGTTTCTTTGCATGATCGAATCAGAAATACACGAAACGACATAGCACGAAGAATCGCCAAACTTAAGTGTCAATGGGCAGGCGCATTGCTCGCTGAACAGATGGCCGTTGGGGCCGAAAGGTTATGAAGTGGCGTACGCGTACCGGAAGACGCAGCGTCGGAAGGCCTCCTACAAGGTGGACCGATGACCTGGTGCGGGACGCACGGTATCGATCATTGTGGCGACACTTGGGGGAGGCCTGTGTCCAAGAGTGGACGTCTATCGGCTGAAATGATGATAATGATGATGATCACTTATATTATCTTTTAAATTTGATATTTTAATGTCAAAGATAGTTTATGTCGCTGGGTCGATTCCCATACGAAACAAATATTTATTTACATAAATGTGGCCTATAGATGTTCCAGGTAGAGTCTAAGTATCTTGTGTATATAAGTTATTAGTTATCTTTGCGAATACACCCACAATACGAAAGTAATTCTAAGTGTGGAGCATTTTGTTTTAAATTTGATACTATTCATAATCAATTCGTATATACTCGTATATATACCACTGTTATTTATCACTCTACTAGCAACACGCTCCAATTTTGCACGGATCTTAGGACTCTTTGAAATACTCGGCTTTTTGATATCTAAATGAAAATTCCTTCAGTAAGATTTGAGTTTATCGAGTATACAGACAGACAGACAAAAAAAAAAAGATGATGATGTTTTCAGCACACACAACATCATCATTTAATCATTTTTGATGATGATGTGATTCAGGCAGACAAACGCAGTGATGGACTTTGTTTTGCAAAATGTAAGGATTTGACGTAAATCCACGGATCCATTTTGAAACAGGTTTGAAGTCTAGAAAGCCTAAATGATGTCATCATCATATCAGCCGAAAGACGTCCATTATTGGACATAGGCCTACCCCAAGCGTCGCCACAACGACCGGTCCTGTGCGATTCCCGCGACCTTGAAATTATGTGTTTTTTTCCAAATTGGAATCTATCAACAAAGAGAAATAAATCCGAAAATGTAATTAGCGAAACGACAGCCGTACACAATGTAATCACATTTACTGATGTAAAGTACGAATTTAATTAACATAAAAAGCTATTCAAAATATGCTTAGCATCTGTTTCAATTTTACCTTAATAGCATTGTCAGCGATTCAATTAAACGCTTATTGTTGGCTTGCCGTAGATTTAAGGCCCCAGCTCCCGAGCATTGCCATAAAACAGTGGCTTTCTGAAACCTACTCCTCGGTAATGATTAGGTTAATAGGTTTGAAAAAAGTATATGTTTATAATAGATTCATGTACAAAACTAACATGTACAACAAAATAACTTATTTAAGCTAGGCCTTTAGTGTATATATATTTTTTTATTTAAGTTTATTTTATAATTTAATTAGTTACGAATACAAAAAAATAAAAAAGCTATTAATATTTTTGCAATTTTTTTTTTCATTGATATTTTACTGCTTGACTGTGATCCCACCTGACGGTAAGCAGTGATGCAATTTACTAGGTATATGATTTTTTTCACTTGAAATTTTTTTTCAAAGCCGTTTGAAAGAAATAGGGAAACTATTTCTTTCAAACGGCTTTTTTCTTTATTTAGTACACAAATGTTTCCACAAAATATTGCTGGTTAAGTTTTCTTCAGTATGGACATATTGCATATGTAAATAAATCAATATTTCGCAAAGAAAATGGTTTTAAAGGTCAGCGGGGGCACGCGGCAGTACAATAGTATATGTGCGTTTAACTCCGCCTAGATATTAAAGGGACTACACGCCTTAACGGCGTTTTCACACAATTTACATTGACGTACAGCTGCGAGGTTTGTCTCCCCTCAGCCTTAACCCTTCAGATACCGTCAATTAGAGACACAATAGTAAGACAATAGATGCGCGGCCACCGGGTGTCGCTTGGGGATTCATGAATTAATTACGTGATAAACTGTAAGCCACAATATTTTACACTGATTTACGCTAAACGTTAAATAAAACGGCTCAACCGCTTAAGAAATAATTACTTACATTCTATTTTGACGGCACTGTTGGCGCAGTGTTTGAGTTAGTTAGCTGTCGCGCAGCGTGTCGCACTTTCGATTCGTCAAAAAAAAAAAATTTCGTTTGCGATTCGGAAAAATCTTCGTTACTGAATTCGGGAATTGAACTCTTCTCATAAGAAAGTTTGTACGGGACCCTCAGTGCGCGAGTCCGACTCGCTTTTGCCCGTTTTTTTTTTGTTATTGTTAGGCAAAAGATGGAGTACTATCGCACCTGATGGTAAGTGATGATGTGGTCGACGGTGGAGCACGTTTGCCTAGAAGTAACCTATTCATTCTTGACTTTAAGAACTTCTAGGTCATACAGACTCCGGCAAGGAATTTCTCTCTTTAGCTGTACGCTGTGTAAGTACTGAGAAAGACTTTCTACGGCATCAATTACGAAAATAATTTAAATTTCAATACAGTCGCGCCGTAAATAATTTTCAAATTGGCTTCAAATGATTTAATCTGGGATTTTGCATAAAAATTCTAAAAATCTCACTAATTCAAAAACTACTGAATATACATTTAGTGGCTTAATTTGTTGCATTTTAGTCCTATCATGACATCCGGCAAGAAATACGTCGAGGTAACTATTATACATAAAGTATTACAGAAAAAGTAATACGAAACCAGGTTTTTGTTAGGAAAATCTCTCTAGACTAAGCTTGTTCTAACGGATGCGTATATTCAGCAAAAACGTATCTAGCCGCCATGTTGTTATCCTAACAGCCTAGCACAAAAACTTTATTCGTTAGGTAATATAAACAAAAAAGTTGTTTTGTGTGAATTACTAAAAAAATATCTAGGTCACCGTGATATTGATCAACGAAACATTTGCTGAATTGTAGACATATTGTTTTTACGTGGGTGGCTATCGTTCAATGACTTCTTCCATTCTAAGAAATCCCTTCACACCTATAAGTCTGAGACACCCTCTCGCTACAGCCGTGTCTGGAAGGGAAGCCTGTGATCCTGGAATGCAAAGGACAACTGAATATAATAATAATAATATTCCACAACTATCACACAACGTCGTCTAGTCCCAAGCTAAGCAGAGCTTGTGTTATGGGTACTAGACAACTGATAAACAAACTTACATATTTCTAAATACATACATATTATAGATAAATTACACCCAGACAGAACAAATGATCATGCTCATCACACAAACATTTGTCTTGGGTGGGAATCGAACCCACGACCTGCGGCATAGCAGTCAGGGTCACTAACCACTAGACCAACAGGCCAGACAATATCATGCAAGATAGATGCATAACTTTGCGCAAGATGTACAGGCACGTGTATTTGAGGCTCTAAGTGTCAAAAAATTTCGCATAATGCGCAAGTAAGCACGTGCACCGTGCTCCAGCGATAAGCCCTGCCTTACCGCTCATTTGATTTACCGCCATGCCGCCAACCCGCCAACCGCCCGTCTCGGCAAACAACTCCAACTCGCGCGGATAAATTCGCCCTCATGTGTTTTGTGACACAGGTGTCTGGGAGGCTTCTTTTGCACTATTTCTTGCAGGATTTCTGAGCAGACTTTAAGTAGGAAAGTTATTGTTTTTGGGCTTGGAATTCTTGTTTGTGACATAGCTAGTACTTACACCTACTGGTCGCTGACAACGCAATTTTTATTTTGAGTAGTTTAATTTTTTAACTGTACACTGTTTCACGCGCGCCTCAAGGAGATGTCAGCAATTCGTAGGGGCCCAACAGGGTCAAAGCCTACTGAGGTCAAGGGTTTGCGTCTGAAAGGTACCCCAGCTTCGTGGTTTTCAATCTGAAATAACTACCATAAAAAAGAACCTGTTCTTGATACCGAACTCCTTGGTTCTTGATAACCTTCTAAAAAGTAAAAAGTTCACTGTCAAATATAATTTTACATTGACATTGTATATTCATTTTACTTTTTACTCTAGTTTACATTTTTTACACTTTTATACCATTATTTTTACACGTTTTTCTATAAAATTGATATGGATTACGAAACTTTTTTAGTGGAGAAGATACCGCAGGCCCAGACATGTTTTCCCGGCGTGAATGTCCGCTGTGGGACTCGGCTCGTCACTATACTGGGAATCGTAAGAACATCTATTCTTCTTTGAAAATTCTGTCTTATCTTGGAACGTAAACGTCGTTAGTAAAACAAAAGGCCCGTTTTATAGCGTCCTTAGCACAAAATATATAGGTACAGAAGTTAATCTACATACAAAGCGCGCTCGAACAACGCACACATAGACACCGCTCACGAACACGATATCTCGGAGCGTCTTGGCCTGCTCGTCGAACAGTTCCGGCTCCAAAGCTTATTAGTGTGCGTCCACCGAGCGTAGGTATAAAAAGTGAAGTACATACATGAGACTGTCTTCTGTACCTATCTATTTTGTGTCCTTAGGCTGAAATCTAGGATAATGGCTAGGCGTGGCTGACGTGTCGCCGGCGTAGGCGTAGGTGGAAATGGAAATGTAAGCGTTTTGTGCGTAAGGCTGAGTCTGCTTTTCCCTTTGTTTAAAATTCCGACCAAGTTCCACTTTGTATCCTAGCAAATTCTAAGAAACACAACAACACATACAATTCCGACCTAATTTAACAAAAACTAGCCGGGAGGGTTTTCAAGAGAAATTCAGTTATTTTGTAACAATTTCCGTGGTGCGCATGTTGAGCCTCATAGTACTCACATTAAACTGAAATATGGTAAGTAGAACATAGATGGTCGATGGGGACGAAAGGTTCTGGAGTGGTGACTTCGTAACGAAAAAGACGCAGCGTTGGAAGGCCTCCAACAAAGTGGACCGATGACCTGGTCAGGGTCACGGGAATCCGATGGATGCGTGACGCACGGGACCGGTCGTTGTGGCGACACTTGGGGGGGGGGGGGGGCTATACCCAACAGTGGACGTCTTTCGGCTGATATGATGATGATGATGATGATACACCGGTTATCATGTATAAACGTTCCGTCGCGGCTCTTGCAAGACAGAATTTCCGTCAAGTGTAGCTAGAAATAATGTAGGAACTAGTGATTGATGAGTACATGTTATTCGCGAGCGGGAGCGATCCCGCTCTACCCTACTCTACCCTACTCTACCTTACTCTACCTTACTCTACCTTACTCTACCCTACTCTACCCTACACTACTCTGCACACCCTACTGTACCCTAAACTACCCTAATTTTTATTTTTATCCTTATATTAACCTTTTCCCCACAATAACAAACACAACAAAAAAAGAATAGCGAAATCGGTTCAGTTGTTCTCGAGATTTGCGCTTAGCAACCATTTCGCAACACATTTAGCGATTCATATTTATATTATTTATAGACTCGTTACGTATGTTTCTTACCTTGGCTTCTTTCAAAGGGCTTGGCCAATGTTGTTACTACATTGTGTGTATCTACGAGTGTGTATTCCAAATAAAATAGTTCTCTTTCTTTTCTTTTCTTTCAATATCCCTGGACGGGACCCGGTAGGTGGCGCTGCTATCGGGTTCTCAATATATTTTTTTTCGACGAAAAGCCAGCTTTTTTCGGCTTTTTAATTTTATAACTTTAATTATACTCCAAATATCATTATCATCATCATCAGCCTTTATAATGTTCCCGTAAACACGCTGGCCCAGTGCGTGTTGGTGAATGTCGCATAACTTCGAATTTTTGGTTTTAGGACATGCCGGTTTCCTCACAATGTTTTCCTTCACCGTTTTGAGAGCAGTGGTAATGAAATAAATTACACAAAGTAATGAACCCGGCAGGGTTTAAACCCGCGATCTACAACTCGTAAGTCGGAGCCATTACCACTCGGCCACCACTGCTCTCCTACCCCATACATACCTCATATAGTGTGTAATTAATAATGTACATACATGTGATTATTGCCTCTCACTAACTTTTAAGCTTAGACTTCGTACCTAGATCTAAACACAGATTGATCCGCAATCTCATATGTAGACAAAGTACGTAAAATATTAATTGGGTTCCAGTCTGACGTTAGGGTCTGTACCTGGCTTAATAAATTATCCTTGAATCTGCTTTAGTTGTTAACGGTAATCTATTGTAGAAACACGTGGCTTTATTACATAGCTTTTGCTAGCGACTTTGTCCGCGTGAAAAGAAATTTTTCCATACAAACATTGGACCCCCGGTTCATCGAGGCAAAGTCTCAACTGGCTACCAAAAAATTGGGGATCTTAGCAAAGGTGAGACGGTACTTCACGCCGGAACAGCTGCTCAATTTTTCGATCGTGTATGGAGTGCTGTTCTCATCTTTGGTATGGGTCTGCCAAATACCAGCTTGATATGCTGAAGTCGAATGAAAGACGAATCAAGAGAATCATCGGCAATGATGCAGTTGTTTAGTTGAAGCTCCAAAGTCGCCGCCGAGTTGCTAGACTGTTGGTTTTCTATCGTTTACATTTCGGGAGGTGTGCACTAGAATTGCACAATCTAATTTCGCCAAGTCTGTTCCATCATCGGATAACTAGACGTACAGTATTGCGCCTCCGGCACTTGTTAGACATCCCACCCATGCGCACAAAGCGTTTTGAGAGCACATTTATTGTGCGTACAGCTAAAGGAATGGAATTACCTGCCGGAGTATGTGTTGCCTGATAGCTACAACTTAGGGGTCTTTAAGTCAAGAGTGAATAGATTATTTCTATGCAAGCGTGCTCCATCGTTGACCACATCTTGGCTTACCATCAGGTAAGACAGCCAGGTCAAATGCAAGCCGATCAATAAAAAAAAAAACAATTCAATTTACCAATAAATGTTAAAAAAAATTAGCAGTAAATAAAAATCAGTGGACCATGGTTTTAATTCAAATGTTAGCCAATCCAATCCGCTTATAATGTGATTATGCCAATAACAAATCTAATAATAATTTAAACGTATAGTTCACTGAACTATCAATATGGTTAGAGCTGTACCACGCTGTACTTTGTGGCAAATATAAACAACAGTACAAATACTCTGTTGTTGACATTAATTAAAATTTAGAACTGCGAGCAAACAATTAAGCACAGCGAACCTATTTTGTATAATGACCAACTTTGTATATTTATCTTTTAAATAATTACAAAGAAAAACGAAGTCATAGAACAGCATCTATGGTATCAAAAGTTTAATCCCAAAACTTTATTTACTATGCGCTTGACCACTATCTTAACTAATGGAAAGAGACGATATGGCCGACGATGGAACACGCTTGCCTGGAAGTAATATGTCACTCTTGACTTAAAGATCCCAAAGTTGAAGCTGTATTCATGCAGTTTATGGCAATAATACATGTTAGTATAAACCTAAACAGTGGGATACAACATCCCACTGTAGAGCAAAGGCCTCCCTTCCTCTCTTGCACTTTTCTCTGTCCTTACCTATATTTGGTAACTCCTGGCTCATTTACATTAGGTCGTATTTACAGATTCGGTTGCAGCCCGAGTTTGGTCACCGACTAGTGTATATGAACTTTCGGTTAACTGTATTCGACAATAGTCCATATTCGATCGCCGACTACTATATACAGGTTTCCGGTTAGCCATATTGGGCTGCAGACCGTTTTCGGTGTCTGAACTTTCAGCTCGATTGTACACAGTTTGAGTGAATGGGGTCGCTGAATTTGGTAAACCAACAATGATGTTCATTGGTCGACTTAATGTAAAGCCCAATTCGATGAATCATTTATTCGTCGCCGAAGAATGCGGTCGCCGAATTCGGTGAGCGACTTTTTTTATTAAGGATAGGTTCGCGTTTGATCACTATCTCACCCTGAAAGTAAGCGATGATATGGCCGACGATGAAGTACGCTTGCCTAGAAGTAACCAAGTCAAGTGTGAGTAACTTGACTTAAAGACCTCTAGTCTATAGCTGTCAGGAAACATAGACTCTGGCAGGGAATCCCACCCCTTAGCTAATGAATGTGTTCCCAAAACGCTTTGTACGTATGGGTGGGATGTTCACGTGTATAGTAATCATGTATAGGTTTGCGCAACGCCGTACGTCTTGTGATCCGATGATGGAACGGATTTGGCGGGATTTAATTGTACAATTCTAATATTTTTAATGCATACTCCCCGAAATGTAAACGGCTTATTGTAAACGCATCAGAACTCGCCACTTCATCTCCTTCTGAGCTTATTGTGTCATCAGTTCCTGTTGTTTGGGATTCAGTCATTAAAACATACGGAAAACATGACCAGCTCTAGTAATAGCTCAGTGAACGATATAGGTAATATTTATTTTCTGTCAAAGCATAGTGTAGCATAATCGGCCTTATATTATTTCCACTGTTGGGACTCAGGCCTCCTCTCTAGGAGAAGGATATTTTGTCATAGTTTCTCAAAACATTTGACTAAGGTGGCGACGACCCCGCTTTTCAAACTAACACTCATGCATACGATTTGAGTTTTGTAAAGTTACAAAGAGCATAAGTTTGCTCAAACAAGCATTGTGCTATGAATGGAAATTGTTGTTTCTTTTGCGGTACTGGCTTTTGAGATCTGACTGCTGTTTGAAAAGATAGCGACCAGTTAAAAATTTATATTTTTTTGTTGACTTAAATTAGTGCTTGACTGCGATTCCAGCAGTGCTGCAATCTTTGATGGTGAGGCGTACTAGTTTATTAAGAGATTATAATTTGAGTGTCTTCAAGGCAAGAGTGGATAGGCTCTTAAACTAGTGCGCCTCACCATCAGAGAATACATCATTGCTTACCATCAGGTGCAATAGCAGTCAAGCACTTGTTTATATCAATTATAAAAAAAAGAAGTTTATGTTATAAAACTGACTTATGTACAAAGCTTTCACTACCACTCCACTTTTGAAACAGATAATTTTTGTAATATTGCTTATTTTTCCTTTTATTTGGATTAGATACAATAAGCAAGGACTTCCACCACGTGTAAATATAAAAAAAAACGTGGCAATACGTATTACATACGCCCATATGGGTATTAATATACCTATCCACATGATGTACCTATGTAGTGGTAGTAAATAGTGGTCGAGTCTGTCTACACCTACCTATATTATAAAAGGGAAAATTTGTATTTTTATGTGTATGTTTGTAATGAATAAACTCAAAAAATACAGAGCCGATTTCAAAAATTCTTTCACTATTGAAAAGCTACATTCACCCTGAGTAGCATCTTCTATATTATAAAAATGAACCCCGTTTTCCGTTGTCACGACATGGCATGAAAACGGCTTGACCGATTTGGCTGATTTTTTTTTGTTGTGATTGTTATTGTGAGGATAAGGTTCTTACGGAAAAAAAATAAAATTAGGGTAGTGTAGGGTAGAGTAGAGTAGGGTAGAGTAGGGTAGATTAGGGTAGAGTAGGGTAGAGTTGGGTAGAGTAGGGTAGAGTAGTGTAGAGTAGGGTAGGGTAGAGTAGGGTAGAGTTGGGTATAGTAGGGTGGAGTAGGGAAGAGCGGGAGCGAAGCCGCGCGGGCAAAAGCTAGTAGGTTATATTTATTGCCGGATATATTTATGGACGGGCCGCTAGACCACAATAAAACAAAATACCAGAATGGTAGAAAAAAAGGTGTTGCGCTGACCCCAAAGAACACGGGACAACGGCAGGAAGATGATTACTCTTTTCAGAAAATATTCTTTGTTTCAGCTGTTAGTGAAGTTAGTGATAGCATGACGGGTGAAAGGATAGAATGAAAGAAAAAAAAGTACCTACCCTTCAGCTAAACATAAATTACCTTATAGCCAGAGTGCATCTCATAACGATTCTTATAATCCCAAATACGGTTACGTTACATGAATTTACCCCCTCCCCTTTTCCCCTCCCCCTTTTCTTTCAGTCAGTCATCGACTACACGTATAAACAAAGCAATTTTACTTGTTACGACAATTCTGCTATGATTCTATGAGGAGTTCTGTTCCATATCTTCGAAGTTCATGATCAAATCATAACAATATTTCTATGGGACCAACTTGGAAGCATAACCTTTCAATCAAAAAAAAAAAATGATCAAAATCGGTCCACAATTGACCGAAATATCGGTGAACATACATACAAAAAAAAAACATACATTCAGCCG
Organism: Mythimna lalbum; assembly: GCA_949319445.1. Taxonomy (NCBI): domain Eukaryota; kingdom Metazoa; phylum Arthropoda; class Insecta; order Lepidoptera; family Noctuidae; genus Mythimna; species Mythimna lalbum. The sequence continues at coordinate 16,152,494 of OX439356.1, read as the reverse complement.
AACATAGAACCTCCTCCTCCTTTTCGAAGTCGGTTAAAAAACGTGTGCGCCGATTCCAAATAACACGGGACAAGGGCAGGAAGATGATGATGATGATTCTTTTTTTCAGCTCTTCGGCTTCACCTGTGCTGTGATGTTAATAATGAAAGACAGAAAGAACTTGTCGACCACAGCACTGATACTAGTGTTGTTCCTATCAGTGTTCGTCATCGTCACCGTCATGTTTGTGCTGGCGTCTGTGTTGCTGCTCATGGCTGCTTTAGATGTGAGTATCAAGTGATTCTAATATCTTGTAGCGACATCTGTGACGCAACATATAAACACATTGCGGATGGCGAGCACCGGGCAGCTCGCCGTCCGACTGTCACCCGATCAAGCCCAAGTTGTCGACGGCGCGTACTGTTCCACGCGCGCCTCAAGGTGATGTCAGCAACCGTAGGGGCCCAGCAGGGTCGAAGCCTCTCGGGCGATAAGTGACGCGAAAGAGATCCCTGGTGCCCTGGAACGATAGCAAAAACGGAACAGGACAGGGTTTTTAGTCAGTAAAAGTCTGACACACCCACTCTCTACGCCTAAGAGCGAGGGATGGCGTTGGATGATTATCTCCCCTAAAAAAAAAAACTAAAATCCTGCATCGTGTTAGAGTTCTCGACGCGCTTAGAACATATACCACAGCTCCAAAATCAACTATCGGGCAGTCACCCAGACTACAAAATCCCGTATGGACGGAGAATCCTCCCTTTTCAATGGAGATTTAAGGAACTTTACACCCTGTTCTACTATTTGGATTACCGTTTGGGCGACTTTCCGAGTCATTATTATTTATGAGACACTATATGCTTTTGCCAGAGGTTTTGATAAGTTTTACTATACAAACTTTGAAACCTCGTTTCTCTCCTTAGGGGTTGAATTTCCAAAAATACTTTCTCAGTGCTCGCTTACGTCATAAAAGGTTTTGCAAAGGTTAGCTTTGTGCAAAATTTCATGCTCCTAGACCCTGTGTGTATGAGTCCTAGATTTATGTACTTAACTCATAATATGATTCAAAAAGAGCTTCTATGGTTTTTCTTGCACGTTCTTTTCCATAGAGATCTACGCTTTGGAACGTGGAAAGCTTCTTTTATTGTTTTCAAAAGTGCCTGTAATTGGTCTATTTGAAATAAACGTCTCTGATTTCTGAATACTGTAGCACAAAATAGATAGGTACAGAAGACAATCTCATGTATGTACTTCACTTTTTATACCTACGCTCGGTGGACGCACACTAATGAGCGTTTGAGCCCGAACTGTTCGACAAGCGAGCCGAGGCGCTCTGAGACATCGTGTCCGTGAGCGGTGTCTATGTGTGCGTTGCTCGAGCGGGCTTTGTATGTAGATTGACTTCTGTATCTATATATTTTGTGACTGTAGTTTTGGCTGTACGTTAATATGTCAGTCAAACAGTTTTTCCTTTTAAATTTATGAGACATTTATTCCCAAACCGCAATTAACAGCACCCTTCCGATCATTCATAAGTTGAATCAGGATCCGTAACGATATTTGTTTGATTTTATTGACTTCTTTGATAACTAAAACGTATATACTCTCTATTATCGATATCAAATGGTACTCAACAATTTCTTTGAGCCAATTTACGAGTATATGAGGAGATCATATTGTGAATACATGTAATATGAGTAACTATTTCCTTATACTGAACAAGTTTTCTGAAGAAAATATAGTTGGCTTAACGTACATTTTCCTGTATAGATGTTTTATTTTAAATGTCCCTCCCTTGACGTAAATATTTCTGAGTAAAAGAGCTCAAGGTTAAACTTATTGTCGTGTTCAGGGATATTGATATAATTATATATTTTTTAATAATATAAACAAGCGCTTATATGTGATCCCACCTGATAGTAAGCAATGATGCAGTCGTTGATGGTGAATCGCACTATACCTCATTAGAATTAAGATTCACACATTCAAACAAACTTTTTTTTACTGTTCGTTCAACCGATCTTTTTACTTTTATTGCATTGGTGGCATGAAAAATGGCGGCTGCAGTAAATAGTTGGTATCGAAACCATTTTTTTTTTGCTTTTAATACCATCCTTATGCTTTCGGAATATAAGTCAAAATCGGTTGAACGGACAGTAAAAAAGGTTTGTTTAAATGTCTAATATTAACGCGCATGGAAAATATTTTATTAAGAGCCTATTTACTCGAGCCTTGAAGACACCATAATAATATAATTTTGTACTTACATGTGTAACAGAATGTAAAATCCGATAAACCTCAAATAAAAAAGGAGTATCCTCCGACTAAACGCATATTGTGTCTAGTCCGGGCAACTGCCCGCTAGTTGACTTCTAACTGTTGTATATTTCTCTCTATTTTAATTGTGCGTGAGATTAATACTTGCAGCACTTAAAGTACTCACTAGTGCTTTTTTAAATTTTCTTTGATTTACAGGAAGACCCAGAACTAATGTCGTACTACATTTGGCTCAGTATAGTATACTTATGTATACAACTGGTACTTGCTATTTTCATACCACTAGTGTTAATAGTGGAGGGAGAGTATCCTATCGCCATTGCGTTGATATGGCTAGTCATCGTTATGATAGTGGGTCTTGGTAAGTTTTATTGTACTTTTTGATATATAAGACTGAACTATCGCTTTCCTCGCATAGACTTCGTAATATTTAGAACGTTCAATTTAAATACCTATTGTTATTTTTGTATGAAAATCTGATGAATTTAAAATATGATACATTTTTAAAAGTCACAGAACAAATTTTGTTGTTTATGATGTTAGTAACAAAGTCCTGAGAGTTTAACAATGTTTTACAAATAACCCTCGATAAAAGGAACCTCTGTGTAAAAAAATCAGGGTTCCTGGTCCAAACATTTGGGACTCATCAACGTCCAGTTGATGAGTCACCTTTCCTATATTTAAAGAATAGCTGCTCCCAGCGGGTTCGCCCGTGTGATAGCAGAAAATTATCCCAATTATCATAAGTATGTTCCCTTGGGATAAAAAGTGTCTTATGACCTATTCCAGGACATGGTCTATCTGTGTACCAAGTTTCATCAAAATCGGTTTTGCTATTTAGGCGTGAAGACGTAACAAACAAACAAACTCACTTTCGCTTTTATAATATTGATTGTGTTACTTTTGAAACAATGATAGTAGGTACGTGGTATGGAATTTAAACAGCCTCTATCTTAACATTTTCTAATTGTTCTTTTAAATATATAAATTAAAAAAACTCAATTTAGCGTCATATCTATCCCGTTCATAAAATGCAAAGCGATGGGTTTTTATATTCATAATTTAAATTCAAAATCCTTTTCTTTTGATCTCTTTGAGTTGGTGACCGAAATATCTTTTTAAAATATCAATGAAAATGCTATTCGTTTTTATTATGAAAAGTAAGATAATAATATAAAGGTTTTATTTTTTCAGGATGGACGCATTTTATATCTGTGGTCAGTTCATACAGGACGAGTCTATTAAGCATAGGTGAAATCTAATATACTCTACATCAACTTTCTGGTGTTTTAATTAAGTATTTTGGTACAAATATGGATCTTGAAACGATAGGTACATACATATTTTTACACAAAACAGTAGCAAGAATTTGAGTAAGAAAATGTAAGAGCAAACATTTTTTTTTAAGTGTCACCATGGAGTTTCTTGCCGGTTCTTCTCCATAGGAAACGACCAATTTGGAACCGTACACTAGCTTCTGACATTTTATAAAGTGTAATGTCAATGTAGGCCTATGTGAAATAAAAATATTTGGATTTTGATTTTGAGAGCGCACTGATAGTAATAAAAGAAAACTTATAAATTAATATGATAAAGTTATGTATGTTTGTTTGTTTTAACGCACAGTTTAAATTGAAAACATATTTTAGTGATGGATAGCCCATTTATTGCGGAAGGCTATAGATATATAACATCATGCTACAACCAACAAGAGAGGAGCAGTACTTAGCCAAAAACGCAGGTGTAACCGGGTGCCAGCTAGTATAAAATAATTCTTTGTTTATTTTTAAGATTTTTACTTTTTATTTGTAAAAGGTTTTCTGCGTGTTGGCTTGGACTGTATACAGATGTATTTTTAAGGAAGACTTTACCACATCTAGTACGTACATACGTACATACATCCAAGGCTCCCACCAATATTGTGATAAGACATAGTACCGAACAGCAAAAACGCCTACTCCTTAGCTCTGACAGATCTTGGGGACCTTCGTCAAGTGTTTATTGACCTGAGTTGAAACCAGAGATACTCCTCAACCAAGGACCCAAAGTAATACAGAAAAAAAGCTTTTATTTACTTAGGATTTTATCAAGAATTACCTTTTAAGGATATTTTTAAAAGAGTTTTCGAGGGTACTCTGTAAAATGTATTGAGTGCGGTCGGTATTTATTTTCAGGGTTTATTTAGTAACATTCAGTAAACAAGAAATTACAGTTTGGGTCTTAGGTAGATATTTATAGGGCTGCTGGATTGTTCGAGTCATTGTGGTCCTAGAACGCATGGGGCGATAGAAGGTACACGAGTAGGTTTTTGGCGATAAAGGCACAAAATAGATAGGTACATCAGAAGACAATCTCATGTATGTACTTCATTTTTCATACCTACGCTCGGTGGAAGCAAACTAATGAGCGTTTGAACCGGAACTGTTCGACGAGCAGGCCTAGGCGCTCCGAAATATCGTGTCCGTGAGCGGTGTTAATGAGTGCATTGCTCGAGCGCGCTTTGTATGTCGATTAACTTCTGTACCTATTATTTTGTGATAAAAGTCTGTGGATTTTTATATGATACGCGCGTACTCAAAGCAAACGCCGTGTGGTAGCTACGCTAGATTTTCGATCATAACAATTACGTGGAAGTTACGCCTTGTCAAGTGATCAACAACTGAAACGGACAGAATGCGAAGGTGCGTGAGCGCGGACGCTGGGCTTATTATCGAGAATATTCGATCAAATCAGACTGGTAACAAAGTGCACCAGATAAATTGTCCTGAGACTAGGTGTCTTGTATGTGAGTTTACATGAGTGCAAACGTTACTACATATACTCACTATACATGAGTAATTCCTAGCGTGAAATAACGTGAATTCTGAAATTGCTTCTAGGCAAGCGTGCTCCATTGTCGGCCACATCATCGCTTTCCATTAGGTGAGATAGTGGTCAGATGCGAGCCTACCCATAATAAAAAAAAGTCCGAATCTGAAAGTCAAACAATTTTATTTCTAGGATCTAATAAAAAGAAACTTATTAAGAAGATTAAAAGGACCAGATTACTTCTAACAATGCTTTAACTTGTAATTAAGTCTGGCTTTTATGAAGTCCAGATATTTTATACTTCTAACTGGCCTCTTAAAAACGCTTGAAGCGGCCACAAAAAAAGCTAGAAGCGGCAGCAGGAAACCGCTGAAACGAGTGACATCTCTTGTGTCTGGTGAAGCTTGAAGCCACTTCAAGCGTTTTTTTTTTTTGTGGCAGCACCGCCGAGAACGAGCTACAAAAAAAGGCCGCCTCAAAATGAAGCTTGAAGCGGCGTTTTTTTGAAGCCCGTGTAACCCCGCAAACGGGCTTCAAAAAAACGCCGCTCAGTAAGTCTGCTTATGATGTTCTCGTTTTGATTTATTATTTATAATTATATTTACATCTAGAATTAATTATCCTCTTATACGTTTGGCAACTATTGCGCAACTCCGCGGAACTGTCACAGTGCGCCCGGACGAACTCGCGCCATTTCTCCGCGTTCACTAAAACTACGATAGCTCCTAAATTAAAGAGCGCAGCTCGACACACCCTATGTCACTGAATTCGTTATGAAATAAGCTCTGTTTGATTTTCTATAGTTTTGTACAGTTTTAACGTGGAATTATTGTTGATTCGAAAGTGAAAGTAGGGTTAGCTACTTTCTCCCACTTTTAGGTACAAAAGTCGTCATATTAATAAAATAAACGCATTTTTTTATTTTTTTCCAAAGTTATTGTTTTGTTTACATAATAACACATTATTGTACAATAATCAAGTAAAAGAACACACATTTGTACACATATTTTTTATCTGCAAGCTAAACAAAAACAACATAAACACGGCTCAAGTGTCAACCCGCACACCGAACAAAACAACAAAAAAACGTTCCGATAAAAAATGTTGTTGAATGTTTAGCATGTGATGTTTTATTTCTTTCTCATTCTTTCACCTACAGTCTGTGTAAGTTAGAGTAAGACAGGTATACTCTAGACAGGCAATATTTTGCATTAAATCCGACCCGATCCACGATATCTCCAGGAGTCTTCTACCAGACACGCGTTTTTTGACAGATATCTCCTGGAGATATAGTAACAGACGGGAGGTTATTCTCTAAAGCCGAAAAATATGAAAGGTGGCCGGTAATTTTTATTAAAAGCCGGGATTATTAATTATTTTCTGTTTACGTATTGAAAATACTGCTCAAGACAGGGGATTTAATGCTTTTGTGAAAAAGCCCGTGGCAGCGGGATTACTGGAGTTGATTTTCGTATAGCGGGTTGGTAGGTGTATTATTATTTTAGTCTATCGATGTATAAAGGGTCAGGATTAAAGGCCTTGATTAAAAGCCTGACTTAGGCTTATCTGTTCAACAATTTTTGCGATTTTGCTGGGTGACCACTTTGCTAAGTTTTTTTGATTGACAAAATGGCTGTCGTCGCTTGTTTTAATAAGAGTTGTTACTTATTGTGTCAGCAATTTGACGTGTGTTTGTTTATATCAAATCAGATTGGGGATGCCACGATCGCGGCAGTAAGTCCCTCCTCCTCATTGAAGAGTGACTAGGATTTGAATTCAAGCGAAAAACGAGGATACGATGGTTCCATCGTATGTTCTGTCTGTTTTTACTGTATGCTCATACTGTGGAGGTGTGCCCTACCTGGACGGAGGACCGTCGTGTTTTCGTGGAGGCGATCGTCAGCGGCGATTTCTCGAGTCGGGATCTAGTTTAGACCATGGTCTGGAGTGAAAGGATATGGAAAGCGGTCGTCTCCTTCTGCTAAGCAGTAAGCAAAGGAAATGGCCGTAACCGTAAGGAAACCGACATCTTCACGCCCTAGCCGCTGCCACAGGAAACACCTCGGGCTTCGAAAGTTACAGCCCCCTCGGCCACTTTAGTTGCGGGCTTGTGGACGACGAGCAATGGGTAGTTCACCGTCCGGCCATCCACTAAGGACCGAGTCCGAGTCGTTAACAGTGCATAGTTTTCCAAGTGCGCCCCAAAGAGATGTTAGCCAAACCGTAGGGGTCCATCAGTAGGGCTGAAGCACGGGAACTTTTGAAAGAGACACCGCAGCCCTTGAACATAAATGTTGACTGAAGGAACATAGAATTGGATTCAGGTAAAGTTTGACAATCAGTAAGAAAATCTTCCTTTTGTTCCACCCATAGCGGGAAAAGTTATTTGAGAATTTCCCATCCCAAGCAAAATATAACTGAGGGCGAAAGGTTAGCTCAAAATGACTAAAATATCTAATAATTTTCCAGGGTCGTACTTCATCATCATCGACATCATCATTTTTCAAACGAAAGACTCTTGGAGATAGGACTCCCCAAATGGCGCCATAACGATCGGTCCTATGCGTCTCGCATCCATTGAATTCCCGTGACTTTCACGCTACTCCAGAAACTTTCACCAACGACCTCATGAACAACCAACCACCGCGATCCATCTGATTTTGAGCTGGTTCATATCGGAGCAAAACTAAAATAAACGCCTAATTCTAAGGCTTAATTCTCCAAGTGAGAAGATTTATGCGTAACGAGGAAGGTAAATATGAACCGACTTAGTAATAATGAAGGTGGTTGTTAGTTAAATGAGTCGACAACGGTATCAATTCCATTCCATTTAACGATAACAATCTGTTGCGATGGCGTGCCAATAACTTTAGGGGTGGCGCGAAAATAGAGGGTTTGCAGTTTCAGCGTTTATTTCCGTATTTGTAAAAACTGTACTTAATTTATCTGTGTGCACAGAATACTTTAGGATGCCATCAATACTTCAATAGTAGCGAGTTTATCATCCTACTAAAGAAGTATAATAATAATAATAATAACCCCCATCGCCGTATCTCTACGTTGACGTTGTGGTGGGGCTTGCGTGCTCCAAAATACCCTAGGACTTTATCGGTAGAACTTTCTTTGCCGTAACATGCCTAGGGTGAGGGGCCAGACTAAGAGAGATACAATCCGCAGGGCAGTTTTGTGGCGAACTGTTGGGTATTAGCGACCACACGGACCCGATCTCCTGGGAGAATTCTTGTTCTTCATCTCCGGCTTGCCTTTATTGGCCGGCCGTAGTGAACACTGACAAGGAATAGAGCTCCCACCTCACTCTTGCCTATACTGGCTGGCTTGAGTGGAGAGTCGCAAGAGCAAACATGCTCGGGAGAAGGATGTATAATCCAGTAAGGTGCTGGTAGGGATCTTGACCGTACTTCCGGGATTGTCCTGATAGCCGTGGTATGCCTCTCCACTCCTCAAGCGCCTCAGGATATGTTGCCCTCTTGTTGCTACGTCACATCGTGCTAGCGGCCGTTTTAGGGGCACATTTATTGAGTGTGCAAGTCACCCCCTGCTTTTTATCGATTGATATTAATGAGATTGTTCAGGCAGGGGCCATAGTCTTAAGATAGTTCCATGTTACCAGTCCACTTATGACTCCAAAAACCATAGCCCTATTATTTTGTTTTCCATATTATGTTACAATAGTTTTTTAAACTGAGGGTTGTCCTTGGATGCACTAGCATAGCGCGTACAGGGATAATAACCGGTTGATACCACGTTCCATTAAACGCACAATAAAGGCCTCTTCGAGCTGGTTTCGGCCCCTCGTACGCCTCCCAAAGGTCCAGGACCTCAGGGTCCTGAGATAAATAAACGTATAAAAATAATAATAATAATAATATTCCACAACTAACACACAACAGTATAGCTATGATGTGGTTGGCGATGGAGTACGCTCAAAGAAGTTACAAAAAGATATATACTCTTGACTTTAAAACCCTTAGGTTGACTACAATGTAGGTCTGGATAGCTGTATCAGGATACACAGACTCTAGCAGGAATTCCGTAAGATGACAGTGTTCACACGGCGTCCTTACCTTCCATATGACGCAGGACCTCACCGGACATGGTCAGTTCGGAAGATTCCTGCACCAGATTCGTGCGGGAGAAACGCCCAGGAGTCACCATGGTCCGGAGCGAGGAGGAGTGGCAGGCGGTCGTTTCCTTCTGCAAAGCAGTAATGCTAGTAAATGCCGCACGCGAGAGGCAATGGCCCTCGCGCCCTAGCTGCCGGGATTCCGATCCCGACTTCCAGCCACCGTAGACACGCGCGAGCTCGCGGACGGCGAGCCATGGGTAGCTCGCTGTCCGACCGTCCAGTAACTGTCCGGACCGAGCCCAAGACGTCGACGGTGCGCACTGTTCCCGCGCCTCAAGGAGTTGTCAGCAACAGCAACAGGACCCACTGGGGCCAGGGTTATCTGAAAGGAACTCGAGCCCCGGTATAAAGAAGCAAGAAGGAACGGGGTGGGTTTTTAGTCAGTAAGAGTCTGACACTATCTCCCGCTCCACCCAAGAGTGGGGGTTGTCATTGGATGATTTTTGCCATCGAAAAAAAAGCCACCGTAGGCACGGGCTCGCGGATGGCAAGCAATGGGTAGCTTGCCGTCTGACCATCTGGTAACCGTTCGGACAAAGCCCATGTCGCGCGTGTTCCACGCGCGCCTCAAGGAGTTGTCAGCAACCGTAGGGGCCCAGCTGGGTCGAAGCCTACTGGAGCTGTGAGCTGTGAGTGATGCGAAAGAGATCCCCGGAGCCCTGGAACAATGGCAAAGAAAGAACAGGAGTAGGTTTTTAGACAGTAAATGTCTGACACTATCTTCCGCTCCACCCAAGATGGACACGGGGATCTCATAAGACAATTTCCCAACCTAAAAAAAAAAATAACAGTGTTCGTAAAACGTTTTGTACCTACTTAGGGGTGGAATGTCCACCAAGTATCGGTGGTGCGCCACCGGTACCACAAGGTCCAATGACGGAACAGGCTTGGCAAAAATTTGACCAGGGACTCCCAAGTTGTAGGTATTTAGGAGTCCGTACCCAAAGGGAAAAACGGGATGGAATAAAATATTTTGAAATTCTACTTCTAAAGGAGTAAAAAGGTGGTTGCAAACCTATAATAAGTTCCAAATAATATTTTACGAGGCACCTAGCTGTTTTGGGTGAACGTACTAAAAGATTTGTTCAATTGGTGATTTTTTTTTGATAAAACAAGAATAGACTGGATTTCCATTGTTTGAAAATTAACGAATGAAAGGGCATAACTGTTCTATTTTCCGATACACTACGTCCTACATCACCTGTGTTTTATTTTTATTTTCTGACTAGCTTTAATAAAAATCTGTTCGTATTTGTGTTTCGGTTTGAATTTACGATCTATATTTTAAAATGGATAAAAAGGGTGTAAAAATAGAAAATCCCCTGCACTGTACTGCGATCGGGTTGGTATTATTCATGTATTCGAAACGAGAGTGAGCAGCTTTTTTGGTCTCTTTTTTTTCATATTAATAAATTCCATTCATTGGTTTTCATCAAGTGAGTTGAAATGAAATGAAATGAAATTGTATTTGATCGATAAAAAAGTTATTAACCCTTCAGATACCGTCAATTAGAGACACAATAGTAAGACAATAGATGGGCGGCCACCGGTAGTCGCTTGGGGATTCATGAATTAAAGCATTCAGCCATTTCCTTAGGATTATTGAAAATAGAGTTTTCTTTCTTAATTTGAAGTATAGGTTCGGCCGTTCGATTACTATCTTTAATTATTTGCCAAGAGGCTCGAGTTCGAAACTAGATCATAAAAAAGCGGCCAAGTCCGAGTCGAACTCGCTCATGAAGCCTTTTGTAGCAGCTGCAAGTAACATAATATAAAAGTTCTTGTATTCGCTGTAACTTTGATCGATGTTTTAATAATAATGTATTTTTTATTTATGTATGACGTATTAAAAAATCTACTAACTAGATCTCGTTCAAACTGATTTTGTTTGCGATTTGGATGATTATGTAAATCATATATTTTTTTTAGTTGTGTCATTCTCTTATTTTAGAAGTTACAGGGACGGGAACACACTTTGGAAGTGTCTCTCGCGCAAACCCATCAGTTTAGAAAAAAATAATATCAGAAACCTTAATATCATTTTTGAATAAGTATGGGTTTGATGAAAAAAAAAAATTGAGTTCAGATGGGATCATCATGATTTAAACCAGGAGATTGAGTTTTTAAACTCATTTCTCTTCAAAGTCGTTTAGAATTTTCTCAAAATTTTATTTTAGCTTATTTAATCAAAGCCCGTGGTAACAACCCTATACCGGATATGTGGTTGCGTGATATTTAAATTATATTGTTTTATATATTAATTAAGTTAAACTTACTATCTTCAAATGAACAGGAACTCGTTATAATAACGCGTATATGGATAAGAGCTATTTAAATGTAATGCTATACACCACTAATATTTAATTAGTACAAATACATAAAGGACAATTATTATAGAAGGTCTTGTTATTATTTAAATAAAGTTTCGATAAATAATATTCATAAACAGCAAAGTTATTAGCGTTTGTTTTTATCCCAAAATGTCACTCAATTTTTGGGAATATTGTACAGGTTATTGATTAATTATAATGAATAAATAAATGGCGATCATTTAACAGAAAATCACTGCGTGTAGTATATTTATGTTTATCAGTTGTCAAGTACTCATAACATATACTCTGCTTAGCTTGGGACTAGACGGCGTTGTGTGATAGTTGTAAAAAAAAATTAAGCTCTTACTTACTCTCAGAGTAGGAGAAGCTTTCCCACTTAAAAAATTGAGTATTGCAACCGTATTTCAATTTCCACGTAACAGAATTTTCATTACAACTGGAACTACATATTATTCATTCAACTCTAGGACTGAGTCGTAACACCACCTTGTACATGAGGAAGCGTTACTGTAACTTACGTCTTTCACTATACATTATTGTACTCTACAAAGTAATTCCGAGTACGAGTTGAGAGAACTTAAGTACTACTGTTTCTGGGTAAAGCTGTGTTGAATGGGGTAGTAGATGCAGGGCGACACAGGTAGCGGAGCGGTGGCTAAGCTTCAAATTGGCGAAATGTTGCTCGCGCATAATACGAGCTTGAGCAGGAACTTCACGATTACTTTCGGTTAGTCGACCAGACTACTAGAAGATTTACTGCACAGTATTTTAGTTGAATCCTTATTCTTACTAATATTATAAAAGCGAAAGTGAGTTTGTTTGTTACGTCTTCACGCCTAAATGACAAAACCGATTTTGATGAATTTTGGTACAGAGATAGTTGGGACCCTGGAGACGAACACAGGCTATTTTTTTTAAGTGATAAAATGGAGAGAAAAAATAAAGTATATTAATAAATGGGTTGTGTCGTTTAACTACCAAGTTCTTATAGGCACCTTCCGGTTCCATCGACTGGCCTGTTGGTCTAGTGGTTAGTGACCCTGACTGCTATGCCGGAGGTTTTGGGTTCGATTCCCACCCAGGACAAACGTTTGTGTGATGAGCATGATCATTTGTTCTGTGTCGGGGTGTAATTTATTTATAATATTAATGTATTTAGAAATATATAAGTATGTTTATCAGTTGTCTAGTACCCATAACACAAGCTCTGCTTAGCTTGGGACTAGACGGCGTTACGGTGATAGTTGTGGAAAATAATTTATTATACATCATCAGATTAGCTCTTTTTCATAATAATTTTGCATCGTCATCTGATTTACACATGCATGCAAAATTTCAGCTCAATCGGTAACCGGGAAGTAGGTCAAATTTAATTTACAAGATTTGATGACAGACAAACATCGGGACAGGTGAAACTAAATAAAAGCTTGTTACAAGCTTTTAATAAAAATATTTTTTCATAGCAAGCTTTTATAGCTCGATATATCTATATAATGAATACACGTTAAGACGAATCATACGAGCCCAAATTCGATGGGGCTGTGTCATTTAACCAAGCTCCTATAGCCACCTTCTGGTTCCATCAGACAAACATCGGGACAGGTGAAACTAATAAAAAGCTTGTAAAAAGATCGAGACCCGAGCGGCAGCGGAGCATTGCACTCGCTTCGCTAGGCTATGCAGGCCACTACCTTACCACGCCTACGTCTACATTAGACGATGTGTTTGCGAATAATTAAATTGTGGTTTGTAAGCTGTGTAAGGGTGGATGACGACACCTCGAGGAAAGGAAAGGGACTGACGAGATTGGATCGAGATTATGTGTACACTGCCCTAGGCGAATGTTGTTATTTACTCATTATGAATGTTTTATTTTAGTACCTACATCAGGTAATCCCTTCATCATCATCATCACAATTTCAGCCGATAGACGTCCACTATTGGACATAGGCCTCCCCTAAGTGTCGCCACAATGAACGATCCTGTGCGTCCCGCATCCATCAGATTCCCGCAACCTTCCCCAGGTCATTGGTCCACCTTGTAGGAGGCCTTCCAACGCTGCGTTTTATGGTACGTAATCGCCACTCCTGAATCTTTCGGCTCCAACGGCCATCTGTTCTGCGAGCAATGTGTCCTACAAATTGCCATTTAGTTTGGCGTTTGGTGGTTTAGGTAATCCCTTACATTATGATAAGTGTCTAGATATCGCTGCACGTTGAGAAAAGTGATACCTACACTTTTATATATTAAAGTTTCGTGGCAGAACACTTTACAACTTCAGCCATATAAGGTGACAAAATTTCCCCTAACATGACGCATCGCTCAATATATATATACTCCCCTTGCCGATTTCGGCATGTGGTCGGTCGGTCATGTGCTTTAAGGTGGTGCATCTCGACACACATTTTCACTATTTTTCATACAACCGCTCATAACCGATTATGACATTATTAACCCCCGACAAAAAAGAGGGGTGTTATAAGTTTAGGGTGTCTGTGTGTCTGTCTGTGGCATCATAGCGCCTAAGCGAATAGACTGATTTGAATGCGGTTTTTACACATTTTTGATTAGATATTTTGGAAACAAAGTATCTTGTGGATATTATCTAGGTTTCTAATGAAATCAATTTCTAAATTTGTGTAAAACTAATCCAGTAAAGACGAAAATCTCCTATTTTGTATGAACTTTTCTAAATGAAGACAAAAACAGCTATTTCCTGGAGCAAGATTGTGAAATATTCGAGTAAATCTCGGAATTACCGAATACTAACAGAGTTTTCAGGCGTTATCTCTCTTTTTTTGCGTTACCTTGTCGTCAAACATCGCGTTGGATTGCTTTAGATGAAGTAGGTAACAAGCATTTAAACCATTTTCGATGTTGACAATAGGCGAGTGGAAAAGGAACCTCTTAATGTGACTATCTTAAATTATATTGCCAACGTTGAAAAAAGTGATATTGCCACCTTGTAAATATAGCTCCATGGCGGGACACTTCAAAACTTCAAATATAAGTATAAGAGGACGAAATGTCCCCTAACATAACGCGGGACATGTTGTTGGACAATTTGACAGCGTCACACATTCAGAAGGAGGAGTTTGGTTTCTCACTCAGTCGATGATGGACAGACCATTGTGCGTTATAAAGTTGACTAAACATGAAAAATACTTAATTCGGAAGTAGAAAGTTCGTTCGTGCACTTATCTCGACTTAATAAAGGTCAGCGCAGTATGTGTTTTTTTTAGCGGCGGACGCCTTCTTCTGCGAAACAGTAGTGGGATTAGATGTCCTCACGCCCCCGCCTCCCATTTCCCTGACCCCCATTTCCAGCCACCGTAGGCCGGAGGCGTAGGCGGGTAGCTTGCCGTTCGGCGGTCCGATAACTGACCAGACCAAGTCCCACGCGAGCCTCAAAGAGATGTCAGCAAAACCATAGAGAACCAACAGGGCCAAAGCCTGGGGCCATGGGTTAACCGTAAAAGAAACCCGTGGTCCTTGAACGTAAAAGGCAAATAAGAAATATGGGGCAGGTTTTTAGCGATCTGCCCTAGAGCGGGAAAGCATTGAATGATTTCCCATCTTAAAAAAAAGACACTGATTTTGTCATACATTTTTCTAATCATCAACTTTCTAACAACCTCCTTCATCTTCTGCACCATCCATCTATCTACTGTATACTACACTATATACAGTGCCGTAAACATGTACCAATTTACCTGGAACATCTAAACTCGTGTTATTAATAATCAAGACGCCAATTCAATTGTGCGTTTCGCATAAATTAATTTGATCAATAACAGTCCGACGTGTCCATTACTTATGCACGGGCCGTCAAGTCCAGTATGTAGCTTAGGACAGTACCAACCTATACGTACAACATCTCGATACATTATGTAATAATAGGTTATATACTGGGTGATTTAGGACAGGACATTCAAGGGTAGATCTTAACTGTTATTGTTACAGAAAAACGTTCCTAGGAGACCCCCATGTAACTTTTCAAGATAATCAGCATTGATTTTGCAGATTTTGGAAAAAAAATCTTCGTCTGTGCCTCGGAAGGCAAGGACTTTGGTCTTGACTGTCATCTTTGATAGTCGTTACGAATATGAAGATGTCAGGAAAACAGACATCATGCCATGACATTTTGACATGACATGACACATGATTCATGACCAGGTCTAGGGACTAATGTCATGCTACGTGTTAACACTGTCGGGTCACTCAACTACTGGATTTTGGAGGTGATATAGGCATTCATTCATTATCATCTGCAGGACATGGGCCTTTCCCAAATGTCACCGCAATTATTGATCATATGTGTCTAACATCCATCGGATTCAGGCGAGGTCGTTGGTCCTCCTTCTGGGAAATATTAGAATACTGTATGTTCTAGTACGTGATCGCTACTCCAGAACCTTTCGGCCCCTTCAGCCATCAGTCTGTTCTGCGAGCAATGTGCCCCGCATATTAGTAAGATAGGTAGTCGCTTCATGTAAAATAATGATATCAAACTGTATCCAGTTTGACTGAAAAACGACCTTAAAATAGAAATAAAAAAGCGGATTGATTTGTCAAAAATTTCGGATGATAAGTATACACAAAGCAATAAAGATGTACAAGGTTTTGTACTGGATAAATAGCACTCAATAAAAGCGTGGTAAAAGGCTCGTTTTCATACAATAAGGCATAGAAAAAACATGACGAAGCGGGGAAGACTGAAATTGATCCATTCTTGTATAAAAATAAATCTATTTTCATACTCAATTCTGCTATACCAGATCTGAAGGTAATAAATTAAATATTTTGTTTTTTAAGTATATTAGATAAAGATAAAGAAACTTTTATTTTGCAAATATGAGTAGCAGTAAAGATGACAGAAAAATATTGTTAACAAGTTCAGCCATATTTTACTACTAGCTTTCCGCCCGCTGCTTCGCCCGCGTGGACTACAGTTTATATCGCGCGGGCAGAGACCCGTGGTCAGCAGTGGAATTATAGGTAGCCTATGTGTTATTCCAGTGTCTCTTCTACCTACCTACCAAATTTGATCGAAATCCGTTCAGTAGTTTTTTCATGAAAGCGTAACAGACAGACAGACAGACAGACAGACAGACAGAGTTACTTTCGCATTTATAATATTAGTAGGGATGTAGGCATGCAAAAGACATAAAATTTACCACCATACACATACCACCACCAAATACAATTTTAAAATAATACACAATGCAGTATAAACAAGTAAACAATAACAAAGAAAATATTTAAATTAACTTAAAATATTTAAACTATTTATTGTTTAAACCATTAACCATACTTAAAAAATCTTTCTTATTCAGGTACTCACTTAAATTATAATATATAATGGTTTCACTTTCTTTTAAATAATGATAATGGAAGCTCTTTCCAACTCTTAGGCATCTTATTATAAATGACTGGAGCCATGCATTAGACACTTTTGCGCATAAGTGCTGTCTTAGCTGGTTTCTGATATAGCAGGCTATTATTGCGACTATTGCGGGAAAATACATCGGCTATGCATTTAAAACGACTAAGGTTTGTTTTCACAAACACAGCTACTTCTAAGATATACAAACAAGGCAATGTTAATATCTTGTGATTTTGAAAATATGGTTTACAACTATCAGTAGAGGCCTCAGGCACATTTTTGATTATTTCACCAACCTGTACTGGTTCCACCCCCACATGGTGAATAATGGCTGTTTCCTTCTCTCAGATAGAAGGCCTGATAATAATGGCTAATAATGATGATGATGATGAACATACCTAGCGTATGTAAATCAGTCAATATTTCTCAAAGAAAATGGATTTAAACGTCAGCAGGACTCTATCCAGGCGCAACTGGTCGGATTTAAATGCACAGATACTCGTACAGCTGCCTAGGCGTCTACGAGTGCTGTGTCCATTTAATTCCGGTTAGATATTCAAGGAACTAAAAACGTTTAGAACAATCACATACAGTATACAATTTTCGGATTTTGTTTGCAATAACCTTTCAGAAAATTTGACATTATTTGCCGCAAAGGAAAACACCAATCTATGCAAATCCACGAGTACCTTGTTAAATCTATTCAAATCTCCTGTAGAAAAAATACCAAGATAAGGTAACTTTGATGGAATGTATTTCCATTATAAATTGAAAACTTCTGAAGAGTTATCGAAGCCTGTTCTGAATATTGCAAATATTTTTGTTATCCAAGAAAATAATGAGTTTCGTTCATAGAGATTTCATATTACTTTGCATATTTTCTTTCTTCGATACCAACTAATATTGGAAGTTATTTTCACGATTGTCTCAGGTTTTTTTGAAGTGAGGTTCTATACTAAATGGGATTTTAATATCATTACGCCTTCGCAAAACAATTCCTAGCAAATATTGTGATGTAAAATCGATGTCGGTCGTTGTGGCGACGCTTGGGGGAGGTCAATATCCAACAGTGGAAGTCTTTCGGCTGAAACGATGATGATGATGATGATTATGAAAATTGTTATAGTTAAGTATTTGTACTATCTACTGAACTGGATAATTTGTACAATCATTGAAACGCACAATCTCAATAAAAATGGAGCTGAAAATTTCATTGTAGCATTGACTACTTCGGCAAAGATTGCCATGACAACTGACACCATATGTTTGCTGCAAAATATTTAAAAAATTTGGAGCCATATGCCACTTGCACTGGCAATATGTACTGGTCATTGACTTTCGTCTTCAGACACTTTGGTATGCTGAACGAGAAGATACCCAATGGCGATGGAAAGGGCTATGCTCGGCATTTCCTCGCGTGATCATTGCCCTTTGGGTGACTTTAAGTCTTCTGATGAGGCCTACAGTAAGCAGCCAAGTCTGATTAAATAAATCGATTAATTGTTGACTCTTCAAAACATTGATTTTAGTGTCTTCGATTCCAAAATCGTATTTGGGAGGATTCTTTGTTTCAGTTATGCATATTAGATATTTCTATCAAACTTGATTTGCATGACTGAATGGATCTATTGTGAATGTTGCGCTCGGCAGAATTATCGTGTATGTTAATTACGCATTGTTTTGTTAATATTCAATTTATGTAGATATAGCTATGCAGTTTGCATTCATGCGCCATTTGCTGTTTTCATGTGATGGATAGGTTATTGAACTAATAGCTATTTGTAACGCTTAATTGATTAGAAATACGAGTAGGCATTAATAACCAAAAGTGGCCTCCCTCAGGGTTGACCAACGATCTGGTGAGAGTCGTGGGAATACGGTGGATGCGAGACGTACAAGATCAGTCGATGCGACGCTAGGGAAAGGCCTATGTCCAAGAGTGGACCTGTGGACGTCTTTCGGCTGAAATGATGATGGGCGACGCTTGAGGGAGACCTTTGCCCAAGAGCGGACGTCTTTCGGCTGAAATGATGATGATGATGATGATGATGAAGCTTGTATGGAAACCTGTACTGTTGTGCAACATATACGCTCCGGTTTACCTGTACACCTCAACTGTACAGCCAAACCTGTCAGGTATACCTACCCTAGCGTGTACGGCGAGCTTTACGAGTTGTAGGTCGCGGGTTCAAACCCCGCCAGACGCATTACTTTGTGTAATTTATTCCATTACCCTCAAAACGGTAAAGGAAAACATCGTGTGGAAACCGACATGTCCTAGAACCAAAACTTCGAAGCTATGTGACATTTACCCACCTGCACTGGGCCCGCGTAGTGGATTACGGTCCATTCCCTTAAAAAAAAACTAAAAACATTTATTTCAAATATACCATTTGCAGGCACTTTTGGATAGTCAAATGTCAACCAGTCCAAGAAAAGTGAAGCTAAATTTCATGTTCCAAAGCGTAGATCTCTCTGGAGAAGAACGTGCAAGAAACTCCATGGACATTCCCTCTCCTAGAGATGAAGCTTGGGTGGGACCCAAGCTGCAGAGGGAACATTAAAAGGCTGATTATGTTACCAATACCTTTTTATGGTGGAGAAAATCATCCAATGACAACCCCTGCTCTTGGGGGGAGCGGGAGATAGTGTCAGAATCTTACTGATTAATTCATGAATCCCCAAGCGACCACCGGTGGCCGCGCATCTATTGTCTTACTATTGTGTCTCTAATTGACGGTATCTGAAGGGTTAAAAACCCACCCCGTTCTATCCTTCATACCGAGGCTCGAGCCCCCTTTCGGAATACCCTGGCCCCATGCTACCTATACCTACAAAACATTTTTGTTTTTATCCCTATTTAAGTTAGTGAAGGGTAAAGTGATACAAAACGGATACTTTTCCCATTGTGTAGATGAAATGTGACATTTTACGAGTCTCCTGCCCAGTGTCATACCCTCTTAAGCCAGGTCTCTGAACAAAGGAATTCCAAGCGACGTTTGTTTTTATGTTTTCACTTGAGATAAACTTATTTACATAACTTGGAAATATATTTAAAAGTCTCCTTTTATAGCTGCATGGTATTTACCTTTGGTTTATTAAAAGAACTTGGTTTTCTTTTGGAATAAATTCTTTTTCGTATTTGCTGAGCTTTTAGTACATTTTCATTTTTCTAAAGATTCTGTACTGTATAATATCACGCCAGTAAAAGAAGTGTGCTCACGGTCCGACAGTCCGGTTACCGTCCGGACTAAGACCAAATCGTCGACGGCGCGTACTTTTCCAAGGCCGACCTAAAGATGTACGCAAACCGCAGGGGCCCAGCAGGGTCGAAGCCCACTAGAGTTTGCTTCTTAAAGGACGACTCGGCCCTGGTATGAAAGCCACTGAAGGAACAGAATTCCCGCTTCGTCCCTGAGTGGAGGATGACTCTGAATGATTTTCCCACCTAAAAAAGTACAATAAATGTCGGGAATTGCAGGGCGATTTTTGGTCACCTACGGCGGTAGGTTGCGGATGGTGAGCAATGGGTAACTTGTCGTTCGGTAAGGACGAACCCCGAGCCAACGGCGTGTCCCTCATAGTGATGTCAGTAAGATTGACAAGACCGCTCAGACCCGTTTACAAAAGTTTGACACTCCCTCTCCCTCCACCCAGAGCGGATCAAGTCGTATTCCTCAATGCTGAGAGCCGTGACCTCCCTGCTTAATCGCTTTCATTTTTATGATGTTGAGCGGTGTGGATCTGGTCAGACCAATGTATTGGGCCGCGCCTTTCGAGGTTTCCATCATCTTAATTATTCATTTCATCACCACCGCTCTCATGACGGTGAAGGAAATCATCGTGAGGAAACTGGCATGTTGTACCTAGAACCAAAAATATGAAGTCATGTCACATGTGACATCGACCACTGGTTCGGAACGAGGAATGGCAGGCGGTCGCCTCCTTTTGCGAAGCAGTAATTCTAGTGACCCGTAGCGCAGCAGCCAATCGCTCAACCACTGCGTCAACCGTACTATCGAATTCATTTACGCCGCATTGCTTCTCATTCACGTTGAACCGCGTTAGTAACGATACCCTAAAAAGCCATTTTGCTTTTTTATATAACGCATAAAGAATCAACTTTAACGCACATATCAGCATAAAATCAAATTTTTCAAGACTTCCAGTATTATAAAAAATAGAATTTGAAAAGCCCTTTGCTGGCACATCTCATTTAATGGCTCCTAGCCGCCTACGTAGGCGTTATATCGAAAATTATTTGATTTAATTTTACATTTTACTGCGTAATAAAATTTGTACATTGTGCTCACATCGTTGACTTCGTTACTCGTTAATGCCATTTTCTCTTGCGAGGTGAACAGAATATTTTTAATATACTTACTGTAATGTGTCTTTAATATTGTAAATATTATATTCGTATGAAGAATGACAATTCTAAAACTGTGTGTAATTTAAATTTTAATATAAGGTCATTTCTTCTTAAAAAAAAATTGACGTGTAAAAGTATTTTTTAAAACCTATTTATAAAATAAAGAACATTCATCATTTATCATTATTTATATTTTATTTTAATTTAAATTAATTTAAAATTGAAATTAAAAAGCAATTTTAAGCAAAAATTTCATATCACAGTGTTTATTATCGAACTTATCCGAAACAGCTTGAACAGTTTATATATTTTTTTCTCGGATATTTCTTATACCCAATAAGAAATATCCGAGAAAAAGTCGTGGGATATTTTTAACCGACTTTCAAAAAAAGGAGGAGGTTTACAATTCGGTTGTATTTATTTTTATGTTACCTCAGAACTCCGTCATTTATGGACCAATTTGCAAATTTTTTAATGATACTTTATCAGATTGGAAAGATAAGTATATACTTTTGTATCCTTGGTTTATATTGTCTCATCGCCACCCTATAGGTCGATCGCTTTTAATTTTTTTGTGCTGCATGAAGATTAAATGAATAAATAAATACCTAGTTATCTTATTTTTACCAATTATATAAACCAAATAACATTTTATTAAACAAACTAGAAATACATTACAAAACAAACTTTTCAGAAACACAAACGTATTTCAGTACTGAAACGTTAATTTGAAATGTTACGTATTCACTGAACACTGTTTACTTAATCATAATTTAGATAAACACACTACGTGTTCAACACGAGGCTAACTGAAAACTACAGCTATTCAGTCGTAGAGAGACAACGTGAACATAAAGCCTGTAAAATAATTATGAGAGCACAAAGATATAACAACGGCCAAGTCGCTTAAGTACCCACGCATTACACACTATTTTATCCCCATCCACAAGGCACGTTTAATTTAAAACTTTGTATGTGGGACTAATCTTACTTCTCATGTCAAGGGACCCCTGTCTCCGCCTGTCCCATATCCAGGGTCACTGCATGGATAATGACCACGTTTTAGAATTACAATTTCACACTCACACATACATACTAAGCCACCAGTAACGTTAGACCCTTTGCCCCCCGGATTTAATTTCGGTTTCGATTGCGTATAACAGAGTTAGGATTTGGAAGATAGGTCTCTGATAACTGGTGATTCAGCCATTTTAAAGGGCCACGGGTCAGCTTTACTTATTGTCTTCAGAGGCGTATTAACGGCAATGTTTAATCCCAACGGCTAGCGTAATGAACTGGAGGACAATAGCTTTATGATGTTCTAATTTTGTTATGAATTTACTAAGAATATTTAAACTGTGTTAAGGATTTAGAAAGCTTCTGTCTAAACTCTCGAAGCTTCGTTAATTAGTATTCGCGAATTTTGAAAATTATTTTGCATAAATTTCTTAATTTGAGGCTGTTGTTTCTCGCACATAAAACGCATAACCACATATTCTAAGTTATCGGTTTCGTTTAAGATTTTAATTAGCTATTACTGTGACGTGCTCTCAAAGGTAGAACTGCACTGTTAACACGTGTGCCACACACATCGATCTGGGCGAGTTGATCTCCATATATTTTATATGGAAACTATATACACACTCGATACACGCCACGCGACGCCACGTGACTTCGTTCTACGTACAAATCAGGCGTGTTACACGTGTGCATCGGTCTTATGTAGTTCTAGCTTAATAAATACACAAAGTCACAGCAGTAATCAAAGTTTTTATGTTTTATAATATATAAACAATCATAAAAAAAAAGAAAAAAGAGGAATTGATGATAGCGTGACGAGTGACAGGACAGAGTGGAAGAAAAAAACGTGTTGCACTGACCCCAAATAAAATGGGATAAGGCCAAGAAGAAGAAGGAGAAGAATCATTACATCATCATTATATCTCCCTAGTGCTTTTACCAACAAGCTATATATAGTCTTTTTATTTTAATTTTATTTTATATAATGCGACTTATTTCTGGACATTTTATTTAATTAATTCGGAATTTATATCTATTCCAATTCTATTATAATTTATTTGACATGTGAATTGTAATTAAGTAAGTTTAATTTTGACATTACTTTTATTTTATTTTATTATTTAATCTTTAATATGAATTATTTTCTATGTCATAGCAATCTAATTATTTTTAACTTATTTTTATTTATAACAATTTGAAGCTATGTTTACTCATTCATGCATAAGTTGTGGTTGCCTATAATTGAGTGTTCATTATAGGACCAGGCTACGTGTACCATTTTTTTATTTTTAAGTTTTTTTTATTTTGTAACACTCGTTGGTGATCCTTAAATAAATAAATAAATAAAGCTTGGGTTAGCCTACTAGACCCTTACAACCCAAAAAACTGGGCAACACGACACCCCTTGGATAACCTGATGGTCAGATTTTCTGGCATCTCACTAGGTACCTGTAATGCCTTGATCACACGTACTGAGTAAAAGGGCGAGACAGAAAAATGTTGCTCGGCCGAGACAATGATGTAAGCGAGTTGTGGAGATAAGTGGTAGGCCGAGCACTCGGCGCTGTGTTTACACGTACCGAGTACTCGGCCGAGAGCACTGTCTCGCCTGTTTACTCAGTACGTGTGATCAAGGCATAAGGACTGCCGAAGATCTATGAATCACAACCAGGACAAACGGCTCTACGTGCTTTTCGAGGCACTGGGTGTCAGTAATGTCTTAGGAAAATCTAAATAGAGTCTAATAGTCTAAATAATTGATATTTAATACAGATGGCCGTTGGGGCCGAAAGGTTCTAGAGTGGCGACCGCATATGGAAGACGCAGTGTTGGAAGGCCAGGACCGATGACCTGGCGAAATTTGTGGGAACCGATGGATGCAAAACGCACAGGAACGTTCGTTGTGGCGACGCTTGGGAGAGGCTTATGTCCAACAGTGGACGCATATCGGCTGAAATGATGATGGTGATGATCAAATAATTGGGTTAACAAGGTGATGACAGTAACTTATGACCAGGAGTACATAAAACTCTAGAGATTATGAAGACAAACGGGCTTTTTTGTTTTATATTGGAAATCAATTCCGGTCAGATAGATCGCAACTGTGCCACTAATAGAAAAAGGCAGATACGTCAAGATGAAATAAAATTTATTACTTTCTATAAGCCCTCGGGAAACTATTAGTTTGATTCCCACAAAAAGAAAATGGTCGCGTTATCAGGAGCACCGCACGAGGATACCCTTAGAAAAGTCAGCGGAAATTCTCCGAAGAGATAACTTTGCCCACCTTTGTAACTGTTCTTGGGTTATTTAAATGAGTCAATACTCAGAATCGAAATGAAAACATTATTTTTTATTTTAAATCCTTACTAATATTATAACAAAAACGAAAGTGAATTTGTTTGTTTGTTACGTCTTCACGCCTCAATGGCAAAATCGATTTTGATGAAACTTGGTACACGGATAGACCATGTCCTAGAATAGGACATAGGATACTTTTTATCCCGGTAGTTGAAAATGATCCCAAGGGAACATTCCTTTGGGAAAATATTCTATCACGTGGGCGAAGCCGCTGGGAGCAGCTAGTATTATTATAAACTCGTGCTTGACTGCGATTGCACCTGATGGTACGAGTAAGTAGTGATGCAATCGTTGATAGTGTGGCGCACTAGTTTATTAAGAGCCTATAAAAAAAAGTCCAATCCCAATATATAGTTTTATAAAATTATAACATAAATTTAATATTTTCTCTTTTAAATTATCCTTTATCTTTTTTTTATCTAAAATGACACAGCGTCAGTGATATTTTGACAAAGCGTAAGTCATTTTTGTTTGAAGTTTTTTTTTGTCAAAGTGACAATTGACGGTTTGAAAAATGATGCTTTTTGGTAAAAAAAACAAATGTGCTTTATTTCAATAAAGAAGGCAAAAAGCTAACCACAAAAAAGCAAGCATCTAAAATTAAATGTACGAAGTTTTCATAAGTTATAATTTCATTTTCAGGAGATCAAAATAAAAACAGCACAGTCTTATTACGTACCTAACAATTTTCACATTTACGATTCAAAAGTTTTTCACAAACAATTTTGTTTCGTGTTAATTTTCCTTTCGTAATTCACTGAAAAAGAAACAATTATTTAGTTTCTCTTCTAACAAAGTTTCGTGTTTATAATTTTAGGGATCACTGGCTTGAATCGATTTCTTATATAAACCAAGAAAAAACTAACTGAACAGCATGAAATATGTTTTACTTTGATCAAATACAAACTCATCACAAACGTTTACTTCCAAAGTCATATTAAATTTAATTTGTCTACCCACATTCCTTATCTTTTATGAAAGAAAAGGTCATGTGAAATAGCTCTAGACATTTTAGGGGCCGTAAAAATCTGTAAGTACTTGAAATATGGCGATAAGTTGAAACGCAAATGTGTTAGCTTAGTTTGGTACAGTCACGTGTGACACAGAATTCCAGAACATTCTGAATTGATTTTCTTTGAACGCTTAACTGTAAAATATGTAATGTAGTAATAAGAGAAGATATTTTTTCTCCTCTTAGTATGTTTTTCGAATTCTAGAACAATGTGAATTGATTTTCTTTTAACACTAAACTGTAGAATATGTAATTTAGTAATAAGAGAAAATATTTTCTTCTCTTCCTAGTATATTTTTCCTAAAAAAAATATCAAGAAAAACGCTGTTCCGGAGTCTAACAATATCTTTTTTACAATCTTGACTATCCTGTTGGTTAAAGACCTCCATCAAGTCCTTTCAGATATTCTTCCACTCCGTTTCAATTATTTATTTATTTGCACATAATATAGAAGCTAACTTGATGCTTAATGCATTTTCTACCAATCAACCTTTAGGTTATCACCTAAAGAGAAAATGGGCGGACGGTTCACACGATGATGACATCTGAGAGTTTAATCATCCTGAATTGGGTGCAGGAACCTCCCTTATTTTGAAAAACATTTATAATAATTATGTTCGTCTTCATAATCAACTAGGCCTTTAAAATACATTTGCTTCCATTGTCTAATTCTAGCCTATGAAGTACAACGAATACACCAGTAAAAAAATAATCAAAGTCAAAGTCAAAGTCAAAATATTTTATTTCACATAGGCCTACATGGGCACTTATAAAACGTCAGAAGCTAGTGCACGGTTCCAAATTGGTCGTTTCCTATGGAGAAGAACCGGCAAGAAACTCCATGGTTACTCTTTTAAAAAATGTGTTTATTACAATATTCATTGATTTATGTAAGAACGGTGTAGACCAGTCAACACTCTACACAAAAGCACAAAATTAATCATAATAAAATAAAAAAAGTAAGTCGTAATAGAAAGTTATCTAAGTGTTTCTGGATTATACAGTGTTCTCACATTCACATTCCAAAAAGAGGCTACATAAAAAAGCCGGAAAATTTTAAATAATTACAACTGTTAACATAATAAATTACTAACAAATTTAATGCAGTTGAAGTCTAAATAATAAAAAAAAAAAAAAAAATATTGCAAAAGCAATGCGTTAAAAAAAGGAAAAATAAATATATATAAATTAAAACAAAGGTGGAGCAGTCAATAGACACAATATTAATGATTTACCAGGGGGCCACATGTGCAGAGGCAGTCATTGCCAAACAAGCGTGTCTTCGACATAGTCTTTAACCTTGTAATATGCTTTTTTGGTTAGGACACGCTTAATATGAGTTTTGAACTTTCCCTCACTAAGTTCAGTTACCACCTTTGGCAGCTTGTTGTAAAAGCGTATGCTGTTTACTAGGAATGACTTGCTGGTCTTAGCTAATCTCCATTTGGGTACTACACTTTCGTGTTTACTACGCGTATTTTTGTTGTGAATATCGCTTATAATCTATTGGCAATCGTCGTATTTGACTTGGCTAAGTCGACGGGCTGAAAGATTTTGGAATGGCGAATGCGCACCAGAAGATACAGCATTGGAAAGCCTCCCACAAGGTGGACCAATGACCTGGTGAGAGTCGCGGGAATCCCTTGGAAACGAGATGAATTTCCAGCTGTAGATGTCATATGAAAACAATAATTTAGAGGTATTTCGAGAGATTTATCTTCACAAGCACATAAAATAACACTCAAATGAGCTACGTATTATAAAACTCCATAAAATATATAAAACTATTGCCCTCGCATAAGCTTCCAGACCGCTTATTTTCCCTCTTCCAGTTCCAAACCATAATCTCTACTTAACCCAAGTGAAACATGTTACCTCGTTTCTCTCAGAACTACTTACCTAAACACAATATGATATATGTTTCTTAGCAATAATTTATTGTAGTAGCGTTCCTTATTTCTAGACTGTGTTATACCAGCGGCTCTGCCTGTGTTATTGTTCAAAATTATCTCAAGGGAACATATTCCTGGGTTTAAAAGTATTCTATGCACTATTCCAAGAATATTATTTTACACTGCCCCTCACTATTACTCCTGCTTCGTAGGTGTGTCAAAAAACAGTTAATCTCGTACAAATGACATCCATACCCGGAACAACAATCTGTAGGCTACTCAAATATTCCGTGCGGGTATCGAAACCATGTCTCGCAGTGCAGCAGCCAATCTCTCAACCAATGTGTCTAAAACGCTGTCGTTTACCCGTGTACAAAGTTTTATCGAAATCCGTTCTGCCTTTTGAGTGTGAATAAGTAACAATCATACATGAATATACATACAAACTTTTGCCTTTATAATGTTAGTGTGATGTTTTTTTAGAGTAAGGAGAGCTAATGCCTAAACTGTTTAGTATTTAAAGTTGCTCCAGACATCATTCATTACCTATACAAAGTGTAACGTTAAATGCGCAAAACCTGAAATTAGTTTGATCAGAATAACGAGCAGAATCAATTAAACCACTTTTTAATATAGATTAGATTTTTCAAAAAATTCTTCATTAAAAACGTCGACCTATCTATATATGAATAGGTCAAGCCATCACGTGCGCAAACTCGCCCAAATAGGTAAACAAACACAAATAGTTGTAGTCCAATGAAATTTTCTCATACACGGGATAATAAAAGTTCTTATTTCAATGCAGATATGAATTTTAAACAACCTAAAACTGCACATAAAACCTTAAATATTTTTTTTAAGTTTTATTTCTCACACGTCAATTGAATTAAAAATCATGAGGTTTTGCGCATTACACGTTGTATACTAATGCATTTCTCTCAAATAAAGAAATCAAATCCGATACTTAACTACCGTAAATGAATTAAAACAAGAATTAAAAGCCACTTTGTAAATACGTTCAATCCAGCTCTGCAAGCTGTAAATAAAAATTGCCAATTCTGTTGGCGATTGTACGATTCAAAAAGAATTTTTCAACAAAAAAACGTAGCAACCGCAGCTCACGCCGTGTTTGAACGTATCTGAAACTCTTTCATCTGATTCTATCCAAGTGATGTTTTAATTATACGCGCCGCCGGTTACACATTTCGGTGTGAATATGTGTTTTATTTCTCCTTGTTTCGCATTAATTACTAGGTTCACGTGACGTGTACGGTCCTCCCTTTTCGTGTACAAAAACGAAGAGTTCTTCTCGTATTTAAGTCGGATTTAACAAGACCCCCAGATATTGGAATTTAACGGAAATCGAATTTCCTGACTGCAATTGAGGTTCAGCATTTACCGGAGATAGTTTTCTACCTTACAGAAGATATGCTCAGCTTAACCTTAGCAAGAAAGTGAAGCCTAGATTCAGGATTCGATTATTAAAAGTAAGACCGAACTGTGTTAAGACTTATAAGATAAACTTTTGATCTCACTGTGTGATTACTCGGACAGTTCAATGTTTCTATCGGAAATATTTTTGTATTCTTTTGCGCCGCCGGTTTCAGTTATATATTTTGGGATGTTTCTGGGAAGTATATTTTCAGATCAGACTATGGTTATTGAGATTTTACTATATATAACAAAGCTACAACAGTTATTGTATTTTTAGATGACCAATCCGACGTACTTATACAACTTTTTTATTGCAACCATTTTCATTTAAGGCATATTTTTTAACTTTTTTGATATTAATTTTTTAAATAAAAGGTAATATTTAAGATTAGCTTCTGCGTTTACTTCAGTAATTGTATTCCTAAGTTCCAATGGAGATTAAAAAACGACCAAATTTTCAATATAATTTTTGATAATTTTTTGGAGTAGGCGGAACAGAGAGTAAAGTCCCGCAAACCTCCATTAAAAAGGGAGGATCCTCCGACCAGACAGGATGTTATAATCGGGCGACTGCCTGATAGTTGATGTCGGGCTGTCGTATATGTTCAAACCGCGCGGAGAACTTTGATTGCGCGATGCAGGATTTCGTATTTTCTTCGTAGTTCTTATGTGGCGTCATAGATGTCGCTACATCACTCCCCTCCGGAGATCGGAGATCGATGGTTCTTGATGCTTCTTGATGTGTGCCAGGCCAGCGGTAGGTTGGTTCCAGTGAGTCGGAACCGATGCCGCATAGTTCTCGGTGAGTCGGAACTGTCTGCGGTGATGCCCCAGTGAGTCGGGGTGTTGCTATCCCAGTGAGTCGGGATAATGCCCCAGTGAGTCGGGGTGATGAAGTCCCAGTGAGTCGGGATGATGCCCCAGTGAGTCGGGGTGGTGCTGTCCCAGTGAGTCGGGATGATGCCCCAGTGAGTCGGGGTGGTGCTGTCCTAGTGAGTCGGGATGATGCTGCAGGCTCCAGTAAGTCGGAGTAGTGCTGCTGGCTCCAGTGACTCGGAGCGGTGCTTGTGCAACGTAGGGCTTGATTGCTAGCGTCGACCAGGAGAGGTTCTTCATGGCTCTTCATATGACTGGCCGAAGGTGCGGTGTGCTAAGCTATGGTCGCTGATGCGGCTGAGGTGATGACCAGGTTTGACCAGGTAGGCATACTAGTGGTCAGGATACCCTTAGCCGTGGGTGCTGGGTGTATGGCTCGTTGCTCGAAAGCTTGAGGAAGTGATGATGACGACACGAATTAGTAGCTGCACGAACGCTGCGCTGACGTTCTTTGTCGAGGGTCACCAGTTTGGAGGTATGTGGAACAGAGAGTAAAGTCCCACATACCTCCGTTGAAAAGGGAGGATCCTTTGGCCAGACAGGATGTTTTAGACTGGTGGGCGACTGCCCGATAGTTGATGTCGGGCTGTCGTATATGTTCAAATCGCGCGGAGAACTTTGATTGCGCGATGCAGGATTTCGTATTTTCTTCGTAGTTCTTATGTGGCGTCATAGATGTCGCTACAATTTAGAAACATTTAACGAAAAATGTTGACAAAAAAATGTGTAACAAATCCAATGGCAAACGTGACCAATCTTAACGGATATTAGCCAAGTACTCAAGAGAAATAAATATTATAGTGCTAAAGCATATTATGTGTAAATACACTCTCTGTTCCTTTATTCTTACAGTCCTATGGACGGCAACCCGATATGGCCAGAGAGACATAAAATTAATTAATTGATTTGAAAACTGTAAGACCATTCAGAGAGATATTTAAAGATGAATTTAAAATAAACTAGTTAATTAATTAATTTATCATTGTCCCCAGTAAATCCACACTAGGGCCCTTTCGGTATTTTATACCTATTCATACCTATGTATGGTAAATACCTGAAATGAAATACTGAAACCCAGCCATATATTTTCCTTTAGAACCTCGGTGCGAACATCGGTCATGCAAAACCTTTGAGAACGAGAACAACACCGGCATAAAGCGACGTTAATATTTTAGATAAAGACTTCACAGTGATTCAGTACTGTATATAAAATAAAAGCCCAATTTCAACGGCTGCGTCGTAAATCAGCACAATCTCAACAACTGGAGCCTTCTGTCATGATTCTGTCGCAACAACAAAAGGTAGGTGCCCCACACAAAAGCTATTGAATGCGGCGACGAAGCGTAACCCCCGCGGTGTAGGGTTGGCGTAAGTGGCGCTCCATAAAACTAATTGGCTATTACTGAGGATACAGCCAATCCACTTGTCGTAAAACCGTGATAGAAAGTCATGCGATATGCAGATAACACGCTTGACTTGCATGAATTTCCAAAATGTATGTAGAATTAAGTGTGTAGTTTTAACTCTAGGGCTGCTACTCCTTTCGGCGTTTTGATTCGAAAGAGGCTGAGAAACTGAAGGAATACAGGCCGGTTTAAGTCAGTAAAATTCTGACTCCCTCTCTTGCTCCACCCAGAGCTCCCGCTCTCATTTAATTTTTATGATTCACCAACTCAAACAAAAGTGTAAGGACGCTTTCAATATATGCGTTTTTGACGGCCTGCTGCGGTGCGGATGCGTACGGAAGATTGTATTTTTCATACAAAACGCGTTGCGTCAATCGTGCGGCGAACGGTCGACAACAGGACGGCTACGTCATAAACATGTCAACATGTCTCATCGAACTGTCCTGTCGCAGGTCTGCTGGAAGAAATTTCATTTGAAATAACCAGCAACTTTGTGCTCTCTCTCCTCTTCTATGTGTTTTTTCTTTTCATTTTTAAGTGTTTGTGTGGATAAAAAGAGCTGCTACATCATATTTTTTCGAATAAATTGTTGCTTTTGCGTAAATAAACTAGACCTGGTTGTTGTTACTGTCATAATAATAACTGACATTTCCCTTTCGTCCCCAAGCGTAAATAAAGCCCGAATTAGATTTACGAAACCATTATTTCGATGCCCCTGGGCAATAAGCTGGTAATCGTAAAATATAAATTTTACAGGAAAATGATTTATTTTCGGAATAGGCATTGATGTATCAAATAAAATCATTATTTAGAAGGAATAATTACAGTTGTGATGTTGATGTTCCACTGAACTCCAAACAGGAACCTATATTTTATAACAGTGCTTTTGCCGACATAATTTTGTTTGTATATTTTCCGAAACTAAAAGCATATGTACTATATCTTCCTAATGGCGATTGGATTTTTATAGATAAAAAAAATGCTCGGGGTAATATTAAATGATCCTTAAAAGCAAATTACCGACTTAGGTATTGACTGAGGGTGTTATTTTATTTACCAGGATCTGATCACATTTTATAATGAAATTGCTATTATTCCATAAACTCCTTATCATATTATTTACTCATTCTCCCCCCTAATAACTCTATCACAGCACATTTAAACGAAACCAAACACAGAAATAAAAAAGAAGTCGCGTGTTCATTAGTTGTGCAAGGCACCTCGGGCAGCCCTGTCCAAAGTATATATCGAGCGTAGATGGTATCGCCGACCGGGTTGGGTCATTAAAATGAAATTTGCTTCGATATTAGCTCGACATAGCTCGGCGATGCGCCGCTAACGTTGTGTGCACATGCACGCAATTAGGTCCTCTAGTGCTAGTTTGATATAAAATTTACGGGAAATCGTTGGACGTGAGCTTGTTTAGCTCTGCATTTGATTGGTTATTTGATTTAAACTCTAACATGCAATGGCAATGGGCAGGGCACATTATACGCAGAACAGATGGTCAATGGGGACGAAAGGTACGGGAGTGGCGGCCGCGTACCGGAAGACATAGCGTTGGAAGGCCTCTCACAAAGTTGATGTTTGTTCTATATATTTGTTTATGTGGTGTACAATAAAGAAATAATAAATAAAGTGGACCGATGGCCTGGTCAGGGTCGCGGGAATCCGATGGATGCTTGACGCACAGGACCGGTCGTTGTGGCGATGCTTGGGGGAGCCCTATGTCCAACAATGGACTTCTTTCGGCTGAAATGATGATGATTCTTCAGTACTTTAACGTTGCTTGGGAGAAGCCTGTGTTCAGTAGTGGCATACGATAGGCTAAGATGATTCTATAGTATTATACATACATAATTATTTATATACTTACCTAATGCAAACAGTCACCGTATACTGTTTTCACAATGAGATATTCACAGAATGTAACTGTTTGGCGTATTCAGTGTTTATTTCCGACTTCCTATTAGTCAGTTATAAGTTTTTCACCTAAACATAAAATCTAATTAAAAATTTAATTAAGTAGTAAAGTAGTTTTTTGTTCGCTTAGTTGATTCTTCGCGTGACCTACCTTGGTCAGAAATTGAGCATTGCCATACAACGTGACGCCGCCAGCCTTTTGGGCACACTTCCATTCAACAGCGATGCGGAGGAGTTTTATGACGTCGTATTTATCTAGGTCTTTAGTGCATGCATATATTACTTTTATTTTCTTAACCCTTCAGATACCGTCAATTAGAGACACAATAGTAAGACAATAGATGCGCGGCCACCGGGTGTCGCTTGGGGATTCATGAATTAAAAGTGTAAAATAAAAAAATAAAAAATAGTAAGTCTATGTGTATAGCGGAAGTGCGGGGTCTGTAACGATACTTCGAGAGTCATATGGTCGATTCACGGAAAGTCGACTGAACGTTTGACCGAATAGAACTTATTGCGAAACAACCTTTTATCGCCAAACGTTACTTCGACTGAACGATTCACCGAAAGTTTATTAATCGTTGCACCGCTACTTTCGAATGCGTTTTTGTGGTTATATACTTAGTTTAATAATTCAAATTAAAGGAATAAAAAAATATATATTCATCTTATATTTTTTCATAGCTACATAATGGAGGAAATCAAACATTTTTGAGATATCGTACGTTCTACCGTACGTTCGATTTAGAAATATGATTTTGGTAAAAAGGAAAATAATAGTACTGATAAACGGATTGTTTTATTATAGATTTAATTAAATTATATTATAAATTTAATTAATTTGGGAAAACCATTCTTCAACCATGTGACTCTCGAAGTATCGTTACGGACCCGGGAGTGCGGGTGAGCGAAAATAAAAGTCACTGCTAGTAGCTAGTAGGTACTCACGGTTTACTCGACCGGTCCATACACAATACATTTAACACAAAACAGAAGAAGTACACAGAGTAGACTCAAGGAACACACAATAGTTACAGCACAAAACAATAGTCCACATCAACAATACAAGTTCGCGGAACAATTAATATTCGCGAATCACAATTACTACGATGCGCGGGAGCAGGCGGTAGGCGGCGAAGTCTATGTCCGACTGACCCACACATTTCAAAATGTTAAGATTAGTAGGGTTGCGCCATAGATGGCGCTACAAATTAAAAAAAACTCGACGCATAAAGCAAAAAGAAGTAAAAAATAAGTTAATAAATAAAAAAAATTAATTGTTTAAACGAACTGAAAATTCGTAGGGAACACATTATTTGTGCGTAGGTATAGCTAAGGAGAGGAATTCTCTACCGGAGTCTAGTTCTTAATAATGACCACTTTAGGGTTTTCAGTCAAGAGTGAATAGGTCGCTTCTAGGCAAGTGTGCTCCATCGTCGACCACAACATCACTTATCCAAGATAGTGGTCATCATCATCATGATTTCAGCAAGTTCTCCAAGTGTCGCCATAATGATTGGTCCTGTGCATCTTGCATCCATCGGATTCTTCCGATCCTTATCGGTCCACCTTGTGGGAGATCTTCCACCACTGCGTCTTCCGCTACGTGGTCGCCATTCCAGAACCATTCATTCCCTTCGACCATGTATTCTGCGAGCAATGTGCCCTGCCTACTGCCACTTAAGTTTGGTGATTTTTTGGGCTATGTCTGTAACCTTGGTTCATAGTGGGTAAGTGCAATTAAATTAATAATAATAAAAAATGCTTTTGCAGATTTATATATAGTATCTCATTTAAAGAAACTGATACCATTACTTGGAAATGATTTGTCTTAGGTACTTACCACAAACATGAAGATTTATAATGGTAGAAATATTTAATACTAGCTTTTGCCTGTAGCTTCGTCCACATACATAAAATATAATAATAATAATAATAACCATTTATTTTCAGGCATCGAAGGCTCATAGAAAAAATACATAAAATAATCTTATAAAATAATAAACTAATAAATATCATAACAACAAAACTTAAACTGTTTATAATTTAACACGTAACATCGGCGTCGTATTCCGCTGCGTGGTGTCGCGTAGCCGACCTCGGAAACGTCGATACACGACACCTTTCGGCCAAAAGTCCTCTCTCAAAAAGGTCTTCAGATGGTGGGTTGGAACTCGTATCACGAACAAGCTGAAGTTGGTGTCGTGGCGCAAATCCAGCCTTTCGACCCTCAGAGTCCAGTTGCTCTTTATCTTCATATACTCTATATATACTCTACGACTTCCTCAACCTTCGGAGAGCAATGTAGACACGAAATATACAGCTGCGTCGTAGGCACAGCAGGACGCAGCAACATATTTGGTCCAGTCGGTGCGGTACCGCACAGGTTAATTCATGAATCCCCAAGCGACCACCGGTGGCCGCGCATCTATTGTCTTACTATTGTGTCTCTAATTGACGGTATCTGAAGGGTTAAAATATAGCCTATATCACTTAGAAATAAGGCAGCATTCAATCAGTGAAAAAAATGTTGCAATCGGACCAGTACTTTCAGAGATTACCTCGTACAAACAAAAAACAAATTTCGTGTAGATTTATTTGTATTTTGAAACAATTAATATAATATTTTATTTTGTTTCGTATGTTAACAGTTTGTTTGCTTTGTAAATTTTGATTCACACAGCATTTATGGTAACCGCAATACTCTTGTAAACATAGATCACAGTTTTCAATATTCAGTTATTCAAATACTCGAATACATTTTCTGTCGGATTATACTGTGAAATTGTATCAAAGCTTTGATATTGCATATTGATACCGACGTGTGCATAGTGTAGCATAATCAGCTTTTTTAATGTTCCCTCTCCAGGGACTCGGGCCTTCTCTCTAGTAGAGGGAATGAGCTGTAATCAACCATGCGGGCCAAGTGCGTGGGTTGGTGATATCTTTTTTAACGTGGGACATCAAATGACTTCTTCCGTTCTGAGTGGAGCAAGAGAAGGTGACAAGACTTTTGCTGAATCAATCCTATAGTGTTCTTATAGTTGCAGTAAGTACAATCGAATAATTCGCAACCCTAGCAGAAATATTTGTATTTCTGGCGAATTCACCGATTAGGTGCTTCAGAAAAATCAATAGTACAAAGAATTTAGAACTACTTTCTTGGGAATCCACTGCTGTTTCTGATAAGGAACATCGCACATTTTGTCTTGGAGACATTAAGAAAAGGGCATTCCTTCATTCAAGCATTGTGTATAGTAGTTTTTTTTAGTATAGCTAGAACCGCATACCAACACTACAAATAACTCTTGTATTGTGGGTGCCTTCAGATCTCGTGTCGTGGGCGCACCCACCCAGATTCGAAACCACTATATATATGGTGTATAAATTTTATAATGATAGAATGTATTCTTTGAACAAGTACTTTTGGTTTTCCAAAACTCTTGACTTCCAAGATCTACCAGTCTATTAGTACTTCTTCTGGATTTAATAAGGTGTTCAAATCCATCCAGAATTATGTTCCTACCGACCAGTATGTTCTGAGGTTTCCTTTCATCAGACAATCTTGAGTATATGCCTAACGTTTGAGTCGGCCGTTTTCTTAAGAACACGGTCTTAACAGGCCACTAACCAAAATACATGACAAGCATTTCCACAGACCCATAGTGTTGTCGTCTAAGTCCCTGATCAACAAGGAAACAAGGTTTTGCCTCTCCTTATCTCTTCTCCAAGGGATTAACACAAACCCTGGCTAATTTGTATACAGTCCTAAGGCTGAGACTACACTGGCTTACATCACTACGACCGCGATAAACAAGATTCATTATATCATTA
The DNA here is from genome assembly GCA_949319445.1 of Mythimna lalbum. Classification (NCBI taxonomy): domain Eukaryota; kingdom Metazoa; phylum Arthropoda; class Insecta; order Lepidoptera; family Noctuidae; genus Mythimna; species Mythimna lalbum. The sequence continues at coordinate 16,115,434 of OX439356.1, read as the reverse complement.
GTGTCCCTGATAAGACTTGTGTTTTCGTCTCTTGTGTATATTGCCTTATTTAGTCCGCACGAAGTTGACTAGAGGTACCTGGACGAAATATGGTACAAGTTTGGGAAAGTAGGGTCTTTTTAAAGGTCAATGTATTCCTATTATATGTGTGTCAACCGCGGCGTAATTGGTGTGTCAATCTGATTACATTCGCAAGTCAAACTTCATCTTCTTCATCGAAGCTGAGAGGGTTGTAAAACGAAAGGGGAAGCGTTGACTAGTACTATTACTAATCAACGCAACAAACTTGTATAGGAAATTAAAAAAAAAAACAGGTTTGTGATAAACAGCGCCTTACACCAATTACTATGGACGGAAATATTAAATTGAATGCGGTTATCCCCGATGCAAGGATCTCGTTAAAAACATTGGAGTGTACTGTATTGATAGCGGTTGAAATGCGTAAATGTACGTAACCTTGCAAATGCTGCACCAATAGGAAGACAAAATTAATAAAGAAGAAAATACTAAAACCCGACAACGACAAAAAAAACAACACTGAAAAAGTATGAAACAACTGGCAAAAACTTGATTTTTTGAGCAGTATACACTATTTATTTATTTATTTAATTTAAATAGAACGGCCAAAGCCAATTACACTATTTAAACACACATAGAACATACAAAGACAAAGCAACAAAATATAAAACAATAATAGAACATTAAAATTAACACAGATAAGTTACATGTCGCGCAGGACTTTAGGTGTAAATACATTTATTTAATAAAAATGTAGACACAGTCATGCATTCATCTCACAGAATTACATACATTCTGACAGTATCCGACTATGTCCTCTGCCACGCACAATACGCACTCCTCGTGCTGCTAGGTACGAAGTTTCGTAAGCTACGAAACCTAAAAGATTGTTTGTAAGGGTGTTCCCACACCAATCGATCGATCGTCGATCGACACCATCGATTGACATCGGTCGACGTTGATCGATGGGTGTGGTAGCTTTAATTGATCGACGGATACCGGTCGATAAAACAATCGATCGATTGCCGGTCCACGGCATCGGTTGATGTTGATTGATTAACCCCGGCTATATTCCAACAGTTTCTTTCGAAATGTCACAAGAGGACGCATTCTACCATCGATCGACGATCGATCGATTGGTCTAGTAGAAACTGTCGATCGACGTCGACTAATCCATTCTACTATCCATCGATGGCATCGATCGACGATCGATCGACTGGTGTGGTAACACCCTAAGAAATAATCTCTTGAAGTGCTAATTTGATTACAAAAATTATTTCACTGCTACACAATGTCCGAGTATTATACTCGTAGGTTACTAATTTCTGCTAGCGGTGTTTATTCCCTGGGAACATACTCCCGGTATACGAATAAAACATATACATAGTTTCGCATTTATATATATTAGTGTAATTAGCACGAAAGTCATTTTCATCTTCCTGTCCTTGTCCCGTATTATTTGGGGTCGGCGCAACACGTTTTTTTCTTCCATTCTATCCTGTCACCTGTTGGAGCGTCTGCGTAAATCCATGCATCCAGCAAGAAGTATGATAGCTAGAACCTATGCGATCCACAGCAAGAAGTATTATAGCTATAATCTATGCGTAACTTGACATTCTTTTGTATGACTTTTCCTTTTGATAGCCCCTTGTAAAAAATCTTCATTCTATTAACACGAAAATATATTTTGAAATTAATTTGCATTGAATCTACGAGTATAATTTCATTCAAGGAATATCCCAATCTCGCACATCACCCGTCATGCTATCACTAGCTTCCTTTTCTTTCTTATCACTCTTCACACAATCCATCCATCTTTTCTTTGGCTTCTTCCTCTCCACCCATACTCACTCATTCCTCTTTTAGTAACATGCGTTTCATCCCTCCTAGATAAGACACGAAAGTGACCCTGCAAAAAACACTGTATACATAATTATATACGGTACTTTTTGTATTTTTCCACCACATTTGCCTGCCAACTACCGATACCCTGATAAAGTGGAGCAACAATTTGCTGGACATTGCCCTACATTGGTCAACACAATTTTAGCAGCCATGTCCAATATTGAGGGTAACGCTGACGTCACAATTGCCTTCATCAATCACGATTCGGCGAAGCGGGAAATAGGACACATGCGATTAAAATGACTTGTAATTCACTTGTGTTGGTACACACGATTAAATTAATAGGTAAACTATAACAAAAAAGAAGTAACATAAACTGGTTTTAATAAATAAATTATTTTTCAAAACATTGACTGTGACACGTGTGTCAATTGCGTCACGTGCCGTCGTGTGGCGTGGATCTAATGTAGATCTACAAGTCTTGTTACTATACTTATAAAATGTATAACTATTTGCTTTGTTAATTGAACAACAAATAACCAAACTCAAGATTTGTCAACGAGTTAATGGAGCGTAGTATAATAGGTGTAACCAAATAGATCGGCTTTGAAACACCACGCTGCGGTCCATCGCTGAACTAGCAGATGTCGGGGAAAAAACAGCCAGGCTGAAAAAGGGTGGGCTGGTCAGGTCACACTAATGCTCCCGAAAGGTGGGTGAGGATTGCCACTCACTGGAAACCTGAGGTTGGTTAATGGCAACACCCAGAATAAAAGCATCATATGTACATTTCCAGGGCATAGCCTACTTGGTTACCAATTTTCATCGCAATTTATTCAACCGTTCGAATGAAGAAGAAGTAACAAACATATATACACACTTACACAAACTTTCACCTTTATAACGTTAGAGTGATTTCGTGATACCCAATTCTTTTAGAGGATTTTCCTATACCATCGACATGTTTCATCCGAATATCGCCAAATAAAACTGCCGCAGAATATTTTAAATGAAACTGCATGCACTTTTGCAACGGGCTCTGATTCGTCCATTTTGTTCACAAGGTTTATCTAGATTTTTTGTTTTTCTGCGCCAGGGCTGGAGCTGACATCGTCATGTGTCGCTAGCCTTTTACCATTTTATTTCTTTGTGGCGGAACACGCAAAGCGTAAAACCAATAAAAAAATAACCTACTAGCGAACAATTTGAAGCTCTCGGATATTGGTAATTCCAGTTTTTTTATCGGATATTTGGTTCGTACGTTTTATTTTATAAAAGAAGTAGTTTCTAACATAAAACAGTTTCTATTTTTAGTTTTTAATTTTCTCTATATGCTTATACTGAAACGATTATTCTAGGTAGTTACATAACTTGAAGTTCAGTCTATATTTAGTCTAATAGAAGATATCTAAAGTTTGAATATCAACTCCAGTTTCTAAACTTAGTTAATTTACTTATCATTACTTGAGATCAACCTCATTAGCAAGCTATACCAGGCATGCTATAGGTCCCTGCTCACCAAATGTGACACAAATTCGAGTGACCTTTCACTTTCGGCCACCGAACGTGATGGATGAGGTGTCTATCGCATCAAATTATCGTTTCCCACCTAAAACAACTTTAGGACAACCCTAAATATCATTATGAGATCCCGAGATCATGTTAAACAGAGTTCAGGCGAAGATTTATGAGCATTACGACATATTTCCATATTGGGCCAACGTAGTGCCAACATTGGAACCCTTTTGTCAAAAACACCTTTGAAAAGAAAATCTATTCAATGATGTGTTGTCCAAATTGAGTAATAAACAATGTTTCAATTGGACCAAGGGTTGACAAATATTTAAATAAACTCAAATAAACAATCATTTGTAAAATTACCAAAAAAATATGAATAAATCTATATGGTTCTCTCCCGTGTTTCTTTCTTACTGATGATTCGTTTCTTTTTCACCACATGGCTGTAGGAAAAACTTTTAATAATTAAAATATATTTTATTCTTAGGATCTGTTTGTAAAATTTGCCATACATGTTATATAAATATGTGTATGCCTCATAGACTGTTTCCGGTCAAAATAATTAAGTAGTAGTAGGTTTTACATTTTATTTAAATTTTCACACAAAACTCTCCCTCAAATCTCTCCAGTTTTTCTTTTCTTGAGCCACCTCGAACCACGTGCAACTTGCAAAAGTGCCTGATAATCGTCTATTTAAAAAGTAAGTTTCTGATTTCTGATAAGCACAGATAGGCTCTCCAGAAAACATAACTATCTGTTTTGAAATGTTTCCTACGAATTAGGAACATCACTTTATTTAGTTGGTAAATGCTAAACGATTTTACTAAAGACGACTGCCTAAATGTGTTTAGTTATTAAGGTCTTCCGATAACCTCCAGGGTAGGTCAGCCAGGGTGAACTTGACCTCACCGATAATGACAAACGTCTGACAATAGATACTTATCTTGTAGATGTCAGAACAGACTTTGCAAAAGTAATAGATGAACCTCTGGGTAGGTAGCTTAGATATTACAGAATTGGGCCAAATAGAGAATGAAAACAATAAATTAATTGACACAGAACAGACGTACATATCACTACATAGTATAAAGCGCGCCTCAAGGAAGTGTCAGCAACAGGAGGGGCCCATCTGGGTCGAAGCTTACCGGGGTCTGGGCTATCCGAAAGGAAACTAGAGCCCCGGTATGAAGGCTAGAAGGAACGGCGCGGGGTTTTTAATCAGTAAGAGTCTGACACTATCTCCCGCTCCACCCAAGAGTTGGTTTGGTCAATGATGATTTTCCCCGTCGAGAAAAAAAAAAGGTGTATATAGCCAATTTTAAGTTTAGAAAGTATTTAGGTTTTCATACAGAATACAGTATGATTTTCATTGGTTTTTCATTTTGTTCAAACCTAATCAGGCAGTGGTGATTACTTTGTCATGTGTCATGAACGTCGAATCAAGACTAGCGGGGTTACCATGATGTTCAAAGTAAGATTGTTTTAGTCTTGTTTCAGTGTGGGTAAGAGATGGCGCTAGACAATCTGTATAGCTCTGTCTCTTACCCGCACTGAAACAAGATTAAAACAATCTTACTTTAAACGTCATGGTCTAGGTCTAGATCCCTCGACACTGGGTATCTTGTAGTCGGATCTAGGGCTTTACTTTGTTGCATAAAATGTTGTTTAGTCTTAAAAATATTGTGATTTATTTTAACTGTTATGCTTAACGTGTTATATGCAGTGTCTCAATAAAATTTATTATTATTATCTTACTAGCTTTTGCCCGCACGGCTTCGCTCCCGCTCTTCCCTACTCTACCCTACTCTACCCTACTCTACCCTACCAAACTTCACATAAACCATCTACTAAATAGTCCGAACAAAGCCTAAAAATTTGGTTTGGATAGGTGAGCCCGTTCTTGAGTTATAAAATGACAACGAAAAGTGGCATTGATTTTTATATATATAGATAGACGTACACTGCTTTCGAAACATTAACGGAAAAAATCGTGAGTTAATCGGCATATGATATGCACGAACCCGTAATAAGCCCGTGTGGTGGATTAGATTCCATTCCCTCTCCTAGAGTCCTCTTTGAATGGGGTTGATTCCCAACCGTGGGCACATTATAAGGCTGATTCTGCTTATCCTTATGGAGGCAAAAGATAACCTTGTAAAGGTAAGTACCTACTTGGTTCTCAAGTAGGCGACGTTATTACGGATAACCTTTTCGTTTCTCGAACATTTCCTACTAATGAGTATGTGAATATAAAGGAGTACGCATTACCTGAAGAAAATGTCAAGTACTGGGGAATATTTTGATAATAACGACGTTCGTTTACTAGTTAAGGGGATTTGAGTATAGACAGGTTTTCGGAGATGGGTGCTTGACATTTTGATTATCTTTTATTATTTGGTATTTTCGGTAAATTGAGTTGATGATGTTAGGGGTAACCCACAGGTTGAACAGCGATTAGAGGTCGCATGTTTGACTTTACACAAATTATTAAAATTGTATTTCTACAAAATCACATTGCTATGAGTAATCATCGTCATCATTTCAGCTAAAATAATCCACTGATGGACACAGACCTCCCCTAAGTGCCATAAAGATCATCCTGTGCGCATTACAATTATATGTAATTATGGTAATAAAATAACCATTTAATAAAGTAAAGAAAGAAAGAAAAATATTTATTTCGCTCGAACAGCTGAACGGATTTGATTGAAATTAGATACGCGGTTAGAACATGTTTTGGAAAAGCATATATAGGGTTATTTTTATCCCGATAAAATATATTATAATATTCCATTGGGAAAATGTCTTATTTTCTCCAGGTAAAACCTTTGAGAGAAACTAGTTTAGCATACATGTATAGATTACCTATAATATCAGTATCATCAAAAGTTCCCATCTATTGCTCATCAAAATATCTCAAGCATCCCCAATAACAGATGATATCACTCTAGAATACACCAAAAAGCAATATAACCGAAATATTACGAAAGAAAATAATAATCAACAAGAAAATATTTTCCGTATTTCCTCCTAGGTCTGGCAAATGTAATCTCAGCCTAACATGACCAATGAATCGAGAGATTTGTATCGTATGGATGATATTTTTCCCGATACGCACCGATTTGTGTAACGGAATCTGACTGTTAGGAGATTGATCTCGTAGCCGGTGTGTTGCGGTCTGATAGACCTTTGTGGATCATTATTGTTATAATATTGATTTTGTTTTGAAGCGGGAAATCATGCAATGACTTCTCCCACTCACAATCTTTCGGTTTTATAATTATATAATAATAATAATAACCCATCGCCGTATCTCTACGTTGACGTCGTGGTGGGGCTTTATGTCGCAATAGTTTTTCTAACCGGGGGTTGTCCTTGGATGTACTAGCATAGCGCGTACAGGGATAATCTCCGGTTGATACCACGTTCCATTAGACACACAAAAAAGGCCTCTTCGAGCTGGTTTCGGCCCCTCGTACGTCTCCCAAAGGTCCAGGACCTCAGGGTCCTGAGATAAATAAACGTATAAAAATAATAATAATATTCCACAACTATCACACAACGCCGTCTAGTCCCAAGCTAAGCAGAGCTTGTGTTATGGGTACTAGACAACTGATAAACATACTTATATATTTCTAAATACATACATATTATAGATATAAATTACACCCAGACACAGAACAACTATATTAGTGTGATCTGCATGTGACCTCCATTCCTACCTTTTAAACGCAACACTTCGAATGTATTCGACAAACACTCTCGATTTTATTTCGACAGGGTCGTACATCCAGGACCAAATACTCCATATCATCAGAACGCATTGTTGGACGTAAATAAACTCTTTTTCTTTCTTTTCTTTCTTTCTTTTGGCGGCGGATTGGCGATTGGCGGCGGAAACCTCTCGCGCTGGGCCTGGTCGAGGCCACGGTTCAGAGCGAGGAGGTGTGGCAGGCGGTCGCCTCCTTCTGCGAAGCAATAATGCTAGCAAAGGAGGCAACTGTCCGGACCGAGCCTAAGACGTCGACGGCGCGCACTGTTCTCGCGCGCCTGGAGAGGAGGAGTTGTCAGCAAGAGAAAGGGCCCAGCTGGGTCGAAGCCTACTGGGGCCAGGGTTATCCGAAAGGAAACTCAAGCCCCGGTATGAAGAGGCTAGAAGGAACGGGGTGGGTTTTTAGTCAGTAAGAGTCTGACATTATCTATCTTAGACGCTCCACCCAAGAGAGGGGGTTGTCATTTGATGATTTTTGCCCACCGTAAAAAAAAACAAAAAGGTCTTCTGTCATCTTCTTCTTGGGGATTTAAGAGCTAAACGAGATGGAGCACCCAGTAGCAAACACACGACCCTGACAAATAGGACATGTAAACACTCATTGAACCAATCCAGCGCAAGCGGTAAAAGGATTAAAAGAATATGGCTAAAAATAATTGCCAAAAATAATATTCCATTTAGTTATAAAGTTGAATGAATAGTATGAGCACTTTAATACTCCATTATCAAAACTTTGGTAGCAGAAGCTATGTTTATCAAACCATTATCGAAACTAACCCTTCACTCACCTTCCAGAAGCTATACTAACTTTGAATCAAAATTGATGAGTCCGATAATTCTGATTAAACCCCTAAATACCTGTATCTTAAAACGGTATTAACAACTTCTATTTGTGCCGTATTTTGATTGCTATTATCAAAATACGGCACTTATGTGAAGCCGTTATGTATTGAGATTCGAACTCGTAGCTATTTCAAATTGAAACATTGTTTCAGGAGTTTGTAATATTAAACTTGCTACTATTAACGTTTGAATAATGTGCTACATTATTGAGGATTCTATTCAAAAGAGCTAATTTGATTTGGGTTATTAGAGTTCCGTGCCTCAAAAGAAAAAAACAAGCCTTATAAGATCACTTTTTTGTCTGTCTTTCTATTAATACCATTTATCACGGGAACGCGTGGAGGTATCAAGTTGAAATTAAAACCATATACTCTAGTTAACGGTCCATTGAAGGTATAAAAAACTCAAACTTGTAATTTAACCAAAAAAAAAAGATACGGCAGTTTATGTCGCAAAAAAAACGCATATTTCTACACTCTTAAGAGAATCAAAATTCATTTATTCTTGATGACCCAGAATACTGATATTTTGCATAAAGTAAGATCTTATAGCACAGGTATAGGAATAAATCTGAAAACAGTAAACTTATTTTTACGTCACAATTGATTTGGAACTATCTTCGAGACTCCATTCGGTTATTGAACGACTAAAATCTCCTCCTAATTCTTCATTTCAGAGCCCCAAGTTTCTCTTTCGGACAACCCATGGCCCATGGCCAGTAGGCTTTGACTGCTGGGCACTACGGTTTGCTGACATCTCTTAGGTAATACATATTATAAAACGAAGTCCCCCACCGCGTCTGTCTGTCTGTGCGCGATAAACTCAAAAACGACTGCATCGATTTGTTCGTTTTGTTTCAGTATATAATTTGTTAAGTTTTTGTATTTATTTCTGTGTACATTAACGATATTTGTTGAAAATGTCGGGAAAAAATAAGCTGAAACCCAGAATTACCCAGTGTTACCCAGAATTTAACGCGAGCGAAGCTGCGGGGAAAAGCTAGTAATATTATAAACGTGAAAGTAACTCTGTCTGACTGTTACGCTTTTATGGTTAAACTACTAAGCCGATATTGATGAAATTTAGCACGAAGTAAGCTTTAACACCAAAAAAAATATATTTGGTAAATTTATTTTTATCTGGCTTCGATTTCGACCTTGCCCCCGCTATAACCGACATTGTCAACAAACTCGCTGACAAAAGCTAGTCCTAAATAAATAAGGCATTGTATGTGAAGATATGCCACATACGTTCTGACATCCAATATGTTACGATACCTACAATATTTACCATCGACCAAGAAGATGTTTGGTAGCTATTAAAAGACCAGTTTATGTTTAGAAGTGTGTTTTTCTTCCCATAAGCGAGCCTTAAGGTGTTGCATAATGACTCACATTTTCACTGTTCTTCATACAAATTCAAATTCAAATTCAAATTCAAAATCATTTATTTCAAATAGACCAAATGTAGGCACTTTTGAATAGTCAAATGTCAGTCAGTCCAAGAAAAGTGAAGCTAAATTGCACGTTCCAAAGCGTAGATCTCTATGGAGAAGAACGTGCAAGAAACTCCATGGACACTCTTTTAAATCATATTATGTATTACATATAATGTTTGGTTACATTATTTCATGTTGCTTCTATTATGTGAGCACAATGTAGATAATAAAATAAAAATAAAAAATATATTAAAAGATAAAAACTGAATTAAGCTACTGGCAGTTAAGAGATGACCAGTCTTAACTGACGGCACCCGTTCACGAGCATGACGCGTGCATCAGCCCCACTCAGCTCAACCATTTTCAATGGAACCGAATGACCCAATACACGCGCCACCAGCAGCGAGACATTTAAGTGAGCATGACAAACTCCTAACTGCCATGCTCGTAATGTCAAAAACAAAAGAATACAAGTCGTAACCCAATAAAAAATGCTTCATGGTACCTCACATTCACAAATAGGAAAAAAAAAAAAGTGCTTCTACATTAAACAATGCTATGTTTTTCAAAAACAAAAGTAATAAATGATCATAAGTTTAAACTATATTTTCAAATTACAAAAAAATAAAAATAATTATAGTTTCCAAGCTAATCAATACACCCTAGTGTGGTAGTGGAGCTGGACCAGCATTGAGCCAAGTATTTTTATCTTGTATATAATCCTCCAACTTATAATATGCCTGCCTGCATAGTGTGCGTTTAATACAAGATTTAAATTTTGTTTCATTGAGTTCTAAAATTTGGGGAGGTATTTTATTATAGCATTTTAAACAGTACCCCATGAAAGAAGAGGCCACTTTTGCCAATCTGAAGCCTGGTTGAACTAACTGGTCCCTATGTCTTGTAACATAGTTATGTCTATCGCCTCTTTTGCTAAACAGATGAAGATTTTTTCTAACGTACATGATGTTTTCATAGATATATTGACAAGGCACCGTCATGATGTTAATATCCTTAAACAGCTGTCTTAGAGAATCGCACCGGCGGAGATTGTAAATAGCTCTGATGGCTCTTTTCTGTAGTATAAAGATTGAGTCAATGTCTGCAGCCCGTCCCCATAGTAAGATACCGTATGACATGATACTATGAAAATAACTAAAATAGACTAGTCTAGCGGTATCAACATCCGTAAATTGGCGGATTTTTCTAACAGCAAATGCAGCCGAGCTAAGCCGTCCTGCAAGAGATGTTAAATGAGGACCCCATTGTAGCCTTGAGTCAAGCATAATCCCCAAGAAAACCGTTTTTTCGACAAATTCTAATTTCTCATGGTTCAATACAATGTCACAATAACTACTTTTGACGTTCGGTAAGGAAAATCTTATACATTTCGTTTTTTTGCCATTAAGAACTAGATTATTAGCAGTGAACCAGTTTTGGACCTGCAGTAAGGCGTTATTTTCATCGTCAAGATTATTAGTCCTAACTGATTATGACGTTATTACACATTTTTCATTAGATATTTTGGAAACACAGTATATTGTGGATATTATCTAGGCTTCTATTGAAATCAATTTCTAAATTAGTGTAAAACTAATCCAGTAAAAACCTCTGAAAATCTCATCCCAATTTTTTTTAATTAAAAAAGTCAAAAAAGTAATCCTCTAGAGACTTTGCAAATTTTATTAAGATTCTAAATGACAACAACTTTTTCCAAAAACTTTTAAGGGTTTAAAAAAAACTGCTATTTCCTGAAGCAAGTTTTGTGAAATTTTCGAGTAAATCTCAGAATTACCGAATACTAATAGAGTTTTCAGGCGTTAGCTCTCTTTTTTTGCGTTGCCTTTTCGTCAAACATCGCGTTGGATTGCATTAAATGAAGTAACAAGCTTTTAAACCATTTTCGATTTTTACGATAGGCGAGTGGAAAAGGACCCTCTTAAGGTAGCCCTACACGCTAGTTTATACCTTACAGGTTTATCTGCACAGGTGTACCTGGTATAAATACAGTATACAGGTATACCTTTCAGGTAAGCTTGTATGGAAACCTGCACAGTTTTGCAACATACAGGCTCCGGTTTACCTGTAAACATTACAGGTATAGCATGTATGGCGGGCATAATGTCCAGAGCTCTCATAAATAAAACTATAGTTATAAAACTAACCCTCATAAGGCACTCAATATAACGTTTTCCTATTTGTTTTCTTTTTTGTTGGCCGATTCTGTCCCACTCCTGGGCAAAGGCTTCCCTCCACTCCTTCCATCTTTCATCTTGAAAAATGGAAGATTTAGATTTATTAAAGCAATATAGCGCTCTTGCTGCGATGTTTTCAAGATAATTGAATAATGTGTGGCTGGAAAGTAATGTACTAGCTTTAACGATTGCAGATCTATCTGAATACCAACCACCAATCTCTTAACCTAGTGTTACAAAACCTGCATTCTCTCACCCCGAGACCAACGCCATTGAAATTGTACACGAGATTCAAATCAGACCAGGTGATTTATTATGTAAATAGGCTCAACGACTTCTCTCTATGGGTTTATGGGTTTATTTGATTCCGGCTCTATCCTATCTCGATGGCTGTTTACACATCTATCCCGTTTTGATGTTATTTGGGTACCCTTGATGTAAATACACCATATTTATGTGCGTTTGTTATGTATGGACACAGTAACTGTTGTGTACCTGTAATATTTTATTTATGAGTGTCGAATGATTGTATTTTTGTTACGAAGCGTTCATATTTTTGCTGTTTGCTTTCGCAAATGAATTGTGAAAATAAATCTGTAGGTATTGGAACAAAAACCACAAAAATCATGTTTACAATTCAATTGTGTAAAAATTATGCTTGTTTTTGTTTTGTTGTACTTCACCTGTAGATTTTGATTTCTGTGAAGTGTGAAGTTTCAAAAGATTGACAATAAATATAAACATATGTCGCAGGTTTTTCACAAAATTAGGTTTTTGATCAAAAACCTAGGATTTTAATGGAAAACCGGTAGATGACAAATCAGGTTTTTGATCAAAAACCTGAACTAGTTTAGGTTTGTGATCAATCTGGTACTGCCTTTAACGAACCCGTATCGACTAATTAACTGAGTTTGCGTGAAATTGCTTCAAAGATGTCTTTATTTGGAGGTCAAGGTTTTAAAAAATGCTCGTTTGAAAAATCTAAAGTACGCTGCAAGACTAATCGGTGTGCATGCAAAAAAAAACGTTTTATGCAACTCTAGATGTCACAAGTCTACAAACTGTCATAATAAATAATTTATAATAAGAGATTTATAAAAAAAGCAAGCACGTGGTAAACTTTTCTTTATTATTATTTTTTTTTAATTTGACTTTGTTTAGTCGTATTTAATAGTAACTAAAAATCAGGTAAAATTGAAACATTATCATTATTAGATTGAAGAACGAGAATATTGATTGGATCATGGATTTAAAATTTTGATAAATAAAAAATTGGTTTACTTTCTACTAAGTTCAAATGATTGTTTTATTTATTTCATTTAAATTGATTTTTTCATAAAACAAAGCAATTTTGCCTAGAACTTCATCATAAACCTAAACTAGTCCAGGTTTTTGATAAAAAATTTGGACTGTAAGTCTGTAACAGGTTTATGATGAAATTAAGTTTTTGTCATCGTCCGGTTTTTCATCAAAAACCTAATTTTGTGAAAAACCTGCAACACATATATTAATAATGTATTATTTTACAACTATCACATAATGCCGTCTATTCCCAAGCTAAGCAGAGCTTGTGTTATGAATAAGTTTACGCTGTTGCGGTTACAATCAGACAAGGATAAGTTAGGAAACAACAAAAACTTATTCGACTACTGCAAAATTCCATCGTCCACGGTTCCGGTTCAGGCAGCTGGCCTGAACTTTATCCAACCATTCAGCAACCCTCCGAATTATCATCTACGTGAGGGACGTCTTCCTGCTGGCGCCTAGTCCTCGGCATCCAACGTCTTCATGACCTTTTCTGGTGCCAGGCTAAGATAGTACGTACTTAGCGCCTACCTCCATATAAAAAAAAAACAGCTTTTTGTACCTGCGACCCTAAATAATAAATGTTATAAAGAAAGTGCTGCGTATTCATTATCATGATTTCAGCCGATAGACGTCCACTGTTGGACATAGGCCTCCCCCAAGTGTGATGACCGATGACCTGGTGAAGATTGCGGGAATCCGATGGATGCGGGACGCACAGGATCGATCATTGTGGCTGCGTATTATTTATCTAGAAATAGATATTTAACCCGCAAAAAATCTCTAGATACTAAACAAGTGAATATCAAGGTCAGGCACGCATATACAATACATCCAGTATTAATAATATCATGTTCTCGTAACAGGTGCTGCCTCATCTGGAGTGTTACAAGCTTCAAAATTTATTATTAACCTGTGGGTTCTTCACGGTTCATCTCAACACTAAGTAGCACAATGCATAGATTTTTTCACACACTGCTATTAAGGTGGTGCATCACGACTCACATTTTCACTGTTTTTCATACAACCGCTCATAACTGATTATGACGCTATTACACATTTTTCATTAGATATTTTGGAAACACAGTATCTTGTGGATATTATCTAGGCTTCTATTGAAATCAATTTCTAAATTTGTGTAAAACTAATCCAGTAAAAACCTCTGAAAATCTCCTATTTTGTATGAACTTCATAATTTGCCTAAAAATTAAAAAAATTAAAACTATAGAAGCCTTGCAAATTTTATTAATGTTTTTAAATGGCGACGACTTTTTTCAAAAACTTTAATGGGTTAAAAAAAAAAACAGCTATTTCCTGGAGCAAGTTTTGTGAAATATTCGAGTAAATCTCGGAATTACCGAATACTAACAGGGTTTTCAGGCGTTATCTCTCTTTTTTGCGTTGCTTTTTCGTCAAACATCGCGTTGGATTGCGTTAGATGAAGGAACAAGCTTTTAAACCATTTTCAATGTTTACGATAGGCGAGTGGAAAAGAACCCTCTTAAGACTGTTTCATAACAGTTCTGAATCACTCAATCATTCTTTTTAACCGACTTCGAAAAGGAGGAGGTTCTATGTTCGGCTGAATGTATGTGTTGTTGTTTTTTTTGTATGTATGTTCACCGATATTTCGGGCAATTGAGGACAAATTTCGAAAATTATTTGCAGCGAACATTTGTTTTAACTTTTCAGTATTTTAACAAATAGTTTCCATGAAAGGCCTTGTCTATTACAAGAATATTAGTCGATAGTGCCCTATAAATGTAAAGTTAAAACCGTTCTAGCCACTTTTTGCTTGTTAGCCTTTTCAGAGATCGAGAGATTGCGAATTCTCGACATTTTCCTTTCAGTAAATCGAGCAAGAATAATCTTAAATAGCACTTCATCGGATTTTTATTCCGAGTATTTAGATATTTATGTTCTTAGCTCAACAACAGATTTTCCGAGTATCTTGGTTTAAATGTATTTTCCTCTTCGTGTCTTGATATCACTGTCACAACAGTAAGTACCGGTAGCAAAAATAAACACTTACACGGTTTTTTTTTTTTTTGTCGACGGGGAAAATCATCATTGACGAAACCCGCTCTTGAGTGGAGCGGGAGACAGTGTCAGAGTCTTACTGACTAAAAACCCCGCGCCGTTCCTTCTAGCCTTCATACCGGGGCTCTAGTTTCCTTTCGGATAACCCCGACCCCGGTAGGCTTCGACCCAGATGGGCCCTTCCTGTTGCTGACAACTCCTTGAGGCGCGCGGGAACAGTGCGCGCCGTCGACGCCTTGGCTCGGTCCGGACAGTTACCGGACGATCGGACAGCGAGCTACCCATGGCTCGCCGTCCGCGAGCCCGCGTCTACGGTGGCCGGAAATCGGGATCGGAATCCCGGTGGCGGCGGCGGGGGCGCCGTTGCCTGATGCGGTCTGCCTCCTCCTTTGCTAGCATTACTGCTTCGCAGAAGGAGGCGACCGCCTGCCACTCCTCCTCGCTCCGGACCATGGCCTGAACCAAGGCCCGGCGCGAGAGGTCTCCGCCGCCGATCGCCCCCACGAGGGCACGGCGTTGCTCCGCCCAAGCAGGGCACACCTCAACTGTGTGCTCCACCGTGTCCTCCGGGCGTTCCGCACAGTGGCGGCACCAGGGCGTCTCTTCCGCTCGAATCCGATGCAGGAACCTCCCGAACTTGCCATGTCCGGTGAGGACCTGCGTCATGCGGAAGGTAAGGACGCCGTGAGGTCTTTCCAGCCACGCCTCAAAGAGGGGACTTACCGCCATAATTGTGGCGTGCCCAACACTTACACGGTGTCATCGTTGTTATTTTTTAACCGACTTCGAAAAGGAGGAGGTTCTATGTTCGGCTGAATGTATGTTTTTTTTTTTTTCTTTGTATGTATGTTCACCGATATTTCGGTCAATTGTGGACCGATTTCAAAAGTTTTTTTTTTGATTGAAAGGTTATGCTTCCAAGTTTGTTCCCACAAATATTGTTATGATCTGATCATGAACTTCGAAGATATGGAACAGAACTCCTCATAGAATCATAGCAGAATTATCGTAACAAGTAAAATTGCTTTGTTTATACGTGTAGTCGATGACTGACTCAAAGAAAAGGGGGAGGGGAAAGGGGGAGGGGGTAAAAAGTGAAAAATAAAAAACTTTTTACAAAAAAAAAAACCGACTTCAAAAAGCACAAAATAACTTTAATTTCGGAAGTCGGTGTTAAATAACGAAGAGACAAGATTAGGTATCTATTATAGAAACACCGACTTCCGAAAT
Source organism: Mythimna lalbum (assembly GCA_949319445.1). NCBI lineage: Eukaryota > Metazoa > Arthropoda > Insecta > Lepidoptera > Noctuidae > Mythimna > Mythimna lalbum. The sequence continues at coordinate 16,099,230 of OX439356.1, read as the reverse complement.
TAAAGTTATTTTGTGCTTTTTGAAGTCGGTTTAAATTTTTTTTGTAAAAAGATTTTCGGGTGAATAATCACCAAATATCTCTTCCTGCTCTGGGTACAGCGAGAGAGAGCGTCAAACTTCACTAACTAAAACCCCTGAGTTCCTTCTGTAGTTGCCTTTTGCGTTACATGATGGTGGTGGCTCTATAGGACAATCCCGCAACCCTGGCAGGCATTGGCCCTAGCGGGCTTCGTCAAAGCAACTTATATTTATATGAAGCGCTCTTGAAACAACGCGCTGCCAATCCAGGCTTGGTCTTCAACCAATGCCCTGACGCTGAGCTGCCCATTGCTCGGCGTCCGCAAGTCTGGCTGTAAATTTTCCTGCAACTCCTTATTGCCCGCACCGTCTCTAGCAGGGTTTGGGGCGTAAGGCTTGTCACTAAGGTCTTTAAATATTAGCGTAAACTAAATAAACACTGGATAAGTGTAGGGAAGACTAGACCTGGGATTATTCCTTGTTAAACGACGACCCTTAAAAATTTACATAAAGTATGGATTGTGCCAAACTTACTTAACTTTCTGATACGTTGATACTTAAAACTTGAAAACTCTGACTCTCACACAAACGGTTCTATTCCATACTAAAATATTAAAATCGAACAAAAAACACCGATAAAATAACCTTTCTGGTATAGTAAACGCACATTCTGTGAAAATTTCAGCCCTCTCAAGGATTTTGAGATACAGACCGCTAACAGACGGATAGCGCATGCTTAGTAATAGGGTCCCATTTGCACCCTTCGCGCCAGGATTATCCGAAAGGAAGCTCGAGCCCCGGTATGAAGAGGCTAGAAGGAACGGGGTGGGTTTTTAGTCACTAAGAGTCTGACACTATCTCCCGCTCCACCCAAGAGCGGGGGTGGTCATTAGATGATTTTTGCCCACCGTAAAAAAAGGCTACTTGTAATAGTTATACATAAAGTATTACAGAAAAAGTAATACAAAACCAGGTTTTTGTTAGGAAAACCTCTCTAGACTAAGTTCTAACGGATGCGTATATTCAGCAAAAACGTATCTAGCCGGCATAAAAAAAAAACCCTAAAACAGCAAGATTGTCAAATAAGTATTATTAAGATACACTAGCTTCTGCCAGCGACTTCGTACGCGGATCCTGTTGCTTATGCCAGCGACAACGGAGTCGTCAAAATCAAAGATCTGAAACGTCTGGTGTCGAATTCTAAGAGCCTGGAAAACAACGTGATGCGCGAGACGATTCGAGACATTCCAGATCTCTCCCTTCCACTTACGCGCGTGACAGTGTGCACACACCTTGGTGATAGACAAAAATAAACAGAAAGCTCCGAACTGCTAAGCTATCGGGAGTTACATGTGTTATTGTGAGTCAACCATAAAAGATAGACATATGATGTCTTAGGATATTTTTTATATAATTTTAAGGAGAACATTTCCGTCATACATGATTTCTGTGTAGCTTTAACCATTAAGGCTGCAAACGCGACGGAAGCTTAAAAAATGGAGTAATTTTTGTCGTTTCCCCAACATTTCCCTTCACTGCTCTGCTCCCATTGATCGTAGCGTGATGTAGATGAAAGTATACTATAACCTGCCCAGGAGTATGAAGAATGATTGTACCAAGTTTCGTCAAAATCCATCGCGTAGTTTTTGTTTCTATAAAGAACATACAGACAGACAGACAGACAGACAGACAGACAGACAGACAGACAAAAATTTTACTGTTTGCATTTTTGGCATCAGTATCGATCACTAATCACCCCCTGATAGTTATTTTGGAAATATATTTCATGTACAGAATTGACCTCTCTACAGATTTATTATAAGTATAGATTATGAAATATTCATGTAATGTGTCGTCTAGAATAAATGTTAATATCATCTATCGGTTCCCCAGAGTGTCGTTTAGAAAATCTTTTGCTAATATCGACCAAATTCCTTCAGCCCTCATTACATTATCAGATTATTTTCTCAATCTCGTTTACATTTCCAGATAAGTACCTGCTGGCACGTTTTAGTAAAACAAGGCTTTGGCAAAAAGGTTTCTTTTTAATTTATTTATTATCTGACACCTATCGATACAGGTTTTGATGTGAACCGTTGTGCTGTGCTGTGTCTGTTCTTGTACCAAATAAAAGTATTTCTATTCTATTCTAAATACCAAAGTAGCGTAATAAGTTGTATAAGAGCTGTATAAAGGTGCACACTAAGCTGTATAGAATAAAGATTGATATATAATGTTATGTCAAATTATTATATCAGTAATAATCTACACTAATATAATAAACAGGTAATTTTTTTTTTTGTTCGTGAGGAGTTAGTCTCTGGAGTTAATGATCCGATTACTAATTTTTTTTTCATCGATATAAAGCTGCTTTAGTCCTGAGTGACATAGGCTATATTTTATGAACGCGGGTGAAGCCGCGGGCAAAAGTTAGTTTATTATTAAAAAAAAAAAATTATGTGTATTTGTGTATGTTTGTTATTTCTTCACGCTCAAACGGCTGAAAGGGTTTCGATGAAACTTTGTATGACTTGACCGTATCCTGTACATGGTATACTTTGAGATAATGAGATACTTCTTTTGAGACAATTTTCTAAATTCTAGTGTAACCGACTTTTTATTATCCTAATTGATTCTATTTGGAATCTCATTTCACAAAAGCTTCGTCTGATCTTCCTTACCGTCAGTATTATAGGAATAAGACTAATGAAATAAGACAAAGCATTAAACATTCTATAAAATAAGACTGAATATTACATCCCTGAGATTGTTGATCGCATCCAAAGCTCAACCAGTTGATTCTCCCAAGCAATAAACACGGCTTTACCCTACAAGCCGGCTTTACCTTTAAAATATGGCTCGGTAAAATTTAACAGCGCTTTTAACTGCCTGCCCGCCGATACGTAACCGCGGCTTCGTGTCAAAACAATGTTGGAAAGTACGGGAAAATGAAGATTACAATTTAACCCTGGTTAAAAAAATGAACGTTTTATTTTAATTGGGTTAATTTACCGCTTGCTGTATAATAGGCAATCAGTGTTACAACGTCATGCTGACGCATTTCAATTGGCCAAATGTACGAAGGGATTTTGCCACCGGAACATTTTCTGATCTGATTTCATCGAAGCGACGCACGCCGGATGCCTCTCCGCCACCTTCTAATCTGTAAATAGCCTCAATAGCTCCCACGGGGGGCGATGAGGTAGCAATCTCGGCTAAGAATCTACCAGTAACTAATCTCCCTTTATTATTTTAACTAGATTTAATACACATTAAACATGGATAACGATTATTTATGTAACGATCCTTTCATAATTTTCTTTAATTTATTATAAGCCCTTGGATCTCGAACAAATAATGTAACTGTTGAATTATAATTCCAGACAGTAATTTTAGCCGGGAATTGAGATAAAAGAACAACAGCTCTGTAATTTGGACTGACGAATTTGGCATTTAATGTTCGAGCGAAGCCTGAATTGTTAAAGTTTACCTAGAAATTAATGACTGAAAAATCCAACTTATCTTTCTTTGTAGTTAAGAATGAACGAAGCGTGATAGCTCTATCATTTGAATGCTAAAGAATTTTATAGCACTCACATATCTAGACTGTAATTCTTTATGGTACTTACGCCTAAAGATAGTAATAGAAAAAGACGAATAGTTGATAGTTTATGGCCAACGTGAGACATAAACTAAAAAGACTCGTTTTACGATATACTTATCTTAAGCATCTTGGGAGTTTTATGGTTTTATCACAAGGCACCTTGTAAAAAACATGTCGAGTTTTATCTACTTCAGCAGAATAAAGAAGAAAGCTATGGTAGAATAATTCGATACCATTGAAGCATAAGTTACAAGATCACTACCATATTGTATTGATTCATTCGTAATTTTATAGGTATCATTTTATTAGACAAAAAAGGTCACAGGGATAGTCGACATTCTCGACAGACTCAAATATTGGGATGGGTTCAAAGCCGCAAATAATATCTATTGGAGCATAATACCAGAGTATGATTTGGGGTTTTGCACCTACCTACATTACGTAATTTAAACTATATACTATACTTAGTACAGCAATAGTTAGATTCTATGATTCAAATCCCTACTTAATATTATAAATGCGAAAATAACTCTGTCTGTCTGTCTGGCTGTCTGTCTGTTACGCTTTCACGCAAAAACTACTGAACGGATTTAAATCAAATTTGGTAGGTAGGTAGAAGAGACACTGGAATAACACATAGGCTACCTATAATTCCACTGCTGAGCACGGGTCTCTGCCCGCGCGGGCGAAGCCGCGGGCGAAAAGCTAGTTAATTTATAATTAAACTCAGGCATCACTCGTAACGAGAATATCACCCCCACTAATACCAACTCATAAAAAAAAACTGATATTATATTTGAATTTCAAATTTCGAATTCGGTGTGAATATATTTAGTACGATTCCTTCATTGGTGTGTTGCGCACGTAACGTTATGAAGACGAGCATGCAAAAATACTTTCTGAATTCTATGTAATACGATTTTTATATTGAAATACATACCGTCATTTCAGAGGGAGTTGCACGTGTTTATAATTTACATTATTGATTGTGACTTTACACCAGTGTAATGAGGGAGTTAGGGAATTAAATGAAACAAGTATACTGTTGAAATGGACTTTGTATTTAACAAATATATTCTGTTATTACACTGTCCTGTTTTCTGTTACAAAAATATTCAAATACCTGGAAATTGTTTTCATCAGCAATTTATTGTTCTATTTTGAGTCTTATTACAAATACCTATCTTCCTATTGTTTTTCCATAGACTCTATATGATTGACACTTACGAGGGTACGGCGCTTTCATGGAACCGAATCAATATTGATTAATCATAATAAATTTCGATAACCAGCCCAATATGGACAGTAAATTATAGGATTTTTCCATAACCCTGATAATACTTATGAAATCAGTAATACCAACTGAAAATATATTTCGATTCTAAATTATTTTCTTCGACAACTGCTATTAACATTCATTAGACTCGTAGTAAATATTGCTATGCAAGTGATAGGGCATTTGTATGTTGATTCAGGAGTCCAAATAACGTGCAAAGAACTGCACATTATAGGTCTAATCTTCCATTATCCTAATAATACTTACCAAAACAGATATACTAACTGAAAAAAAAATCGTCCATTTTTTTTGAGACGATGTATCTTATTACTTTTCACCCTAGGGTGGAGTGAGAGGGCGTTACAGATTTGTAACTGACTAAATTACCTATATTCCTTAAGTCGCCCTTGCATTTTAGCTTCACTTGTTTGTTTGACTGACCGACATTTTGACAATTCAAAAGTGCCTGTAATTGGTCTATTTGAAATAAACGTTTTTGATTTGAAACATTCTAGGACCATGGGATTCCTTTGCAGAAGTCGACGCATGGCCCCAGTAAGCTTCGGTCCTGCTGAGCCCCCACGGTTTTGCTGAAATCTCTTTGAGGCGCGCATGGAACTCTACTCACCGTCGATGACTTGCACTCGAAACATATTACGAGGAACACCTCGTACAAGGAAAAAAATGGTCTTAGAAAATAAACAAACATGGAACAGATTTTTAACTTATTTATTCAATATGTGCACAGTTAACGAGTAGCTCTGAATTATATACAACTTATAACATAGTTACTATTTCAGGTTACATTTCGTTTAGATACACTTCTAGTGCTGATACCTAAAATTAGCGAACTAAAATCGATGAGTCTGGCTTACCAATGATTATTCTTGGCGTCGCATCACGGAAAGGTCAGAGGATAATTAGAACATAGCCAGAGCGTAAAATTAATATAATTATTCGTAAATATGATATTGATATTGTTTGACGTTGGTAAACGTTATCAAAATGAGTAATTGCTCTGTAACTTTAAATAAAACTTTCAGATAGGTATGTCATTAATCTAGGTTGAAGTATCTTTAAAGGCAATTCAAGACAATTCAGATTACATTTTTCATAAAACGCCTATTTTCAACATCGATTTCAATAACAAATTGCTTGAGAAAAAACTATTTTTCCAGTGTCATGAAGAATAGGTAACTGAGAAGTATCAAGAAAAATTAGATTTTGATCGAAAGTGATTTTTCGTTCCACGTGAAAATAAATTACGCGAACCGTCTGCAGGGAAATTCATGATGGCAAAAGTTCTAATTTCAAAGCCGTACTGGAAAATGAAAATTGCTTCTCAAGTAACTGTAACTTAATATACAGCCTACATCAACCCAATCAGTCATATTACGTAACATTGGGAGGTGAAAACTAAATGAGATACCACTAGTGGATACAATTTGGAACAATGCCTGAACAAAGGAAATACTGCAGAGAATTTATAAAGACAATATAAAAGCACATTTATTTTGCAAATTATACAGATTGTTGCAGAACTGGTTGATCATGTTTTAAATAATTACTGCTTTTTCGCATGGATACGAGCAACATTCAAAAAAGAAGATTTAAAAAAAAAACATGCTAAATTCGATTAGCTGATGGTAACATTATGCGGAAATATTGTTTTTTTTTACTTAAAGTTACTTTTTGTACAAAAAAAAAATACAAAGTAGATACTTAATATTTTAGGCTCCATACACACCAAAATGCGACAACATTATTATCTTTTCGATACGACAGGCTATAATAATGAGAACATACAATTCTACAAAAATTGTAACGAAATGGAAACATATTGAGCGCCAAGTGGTATAGGCAATAATATTTTCTTACAACTGATGGGGTACTTATTTCTAGAACCGTTTATTCCAGTATATGAACCTATACATCTAAATATACATACAAGATAAAAATGCTATTCAGACCATATTTACAGAACTAAGAAACATTTTATACGTACATTTACCAACTTAATTCTACATGTAACCTGGAAGCACACAGAAATATAGATAGATACACTTTAATTACAAATCTTTTAATATCTTACAATTGTTTTATTACGTGTTTTTTTTTAAATCATATATATTTGTTTTTTAAGTGTCTATGTTTAAATTGTTACATAGTCTTAATTCTGAATCATTTGAAATATTTGTTGACATACAGTATTGTTTCATTATTTACAAGTTGTCTTTTTCGTAACACAAATCCATTAGAGCATGTCTTTGAAAATCGAATCTCTACTAAAACACACAAAACGGGTTGCTGCTCACTGAATTGTAACAGAGTTGTTACACGCTTATAAAGCTACGCACGCTAGGGTACACTTGACAGGTTTGCCTGTCAAGCAGACAGTTATACCTGTCAGGTAAGCTTGTGTGGAAACATGCACAGTTTTGCAACATACATGCTCCGGTTTACCTGTGAAATTCAACTCTACAGGAAAACCTGTTAGGTATACCCCAGCGTAGATCTGGCTACCTTTATGTTTTAAATGAATATTTTACATTTTTCCACATTTGTTTTACTTTATATTTTATTTTATTACAATACATCTGGAAGGTCTTAATAATCTTAATAATAAGCAGCACAGATTATACAAAAATATTTATTTTTAATTCAAATTATTTTCCTATCAATAATAATGGGTACTTAATTAGCGGATTTAATGAGACCTGCTCTATTGGAAAGTGTTCATTAATATTAATACATACTTTTACATCTAAACATAATTTTAACGATGCAAAATTAATATGAACCAGTAATCAAATTAAAATACTCATTATTCACATGAACTCACTGGTAATAATACACTAAAAGCACGGGCGTCCCAAAAATGACCCATTTTGATGTTCTCTAGATATAATAAATCGCAATTTTTATAACTGTTTGTAAAATTGGATGATTATTGTTTACACGAGATATTATAAAAAAGGCATAGAACTTTCGATTCTACGCATAATAAAACATGAACTAAAGCAGGAAGTCAAAATGGGTCAAATTTGAGACAGCCGCGCTACTAGGGAAAATGTTAATACTTTGTAAACAATATTAGACATACCTTCATACAATTTAGAAAATAATGTTCTTGAATTATTTTACAGATTATTTAGGCATTTGACCCAATTTTTATGTAAACATGTCAAAGAAAAAGATGTAACACAATAGCTATTATATGTTTTAACAACACATTTTATTTTCGTTACATGTCGGAACTTTCAAAAACATGATCTGATATAAAACGTCCCTACGTGTCACAAAAAAGAACATTCAAACATAATTTACCATGTGGATCTGAAAAAGGTTACGTAATTTTCAGAGCGAGCATTCTGTCTGTGTACATTAAACTTAAAACCTTCATATAACTGAATGGATGTATAACGAGCGAACAGCGTAGAGATGTCGATGTTATCGCATTTCCCCGAGGCTGGGGCATTAAAATGAAATTTGCGTTCGCGTAGAGAAATAATCTTAACACATATCGACATAGTAACAATACTTCGTTCTGCCTCTTTACTTAAGTAGCTTAGCGTTTATTGTCTCCCAATATGAAGCTTGTACAGCGCCTAGTTCATGGTCCTCTCGTTGGCTACGATGTGTGGGATATGTATTGTTTCTATCAACACTATACACATATATTACAGAAAGGTTTCACTTTGGTTCACGTGATGGGGGCACACGACCCTTCGAAACACTTGAGTCCTGGCTCACAAGTCCCACTGAATCCGCCACACTCTTCCCCTAACGTTCTTGCGCATACTTTACAGCATCTGGAAAGAGAAACACATCTTAGAATATTTGTCTTTGTTTGTACCAAGGCTGCACGATTGTTTGGAAGTGTTTTCGAGGCCATGGGTCTACCTGGATGCAAGACGCAGTGATCGACCAAGATCATTGTGGCGGCACTTGGGGGGAGGTCTATGTCAAGTGGATGTCTTTCTGTGAAATGATGATGATGATGCGTTTTCAGTTACACAGCTTCTCGTATTTTTTATACATCATTGAGACCAGAACTGCAGTAAATACGTATTTATTATACGCATGATTATCATGGAAACTGGTTACTGTTAACCTACACAAGTGCCGAACAAAAGCCTCTCTACTCGACTTTCAAATATTTCGATTTTCTGATATTGCAAAAATATTTAAAACGATACAATTCCCAGTAGTGCCTACGTAGATTGCGCTCGTTCACTTTTTGTGAAATTTACGATAAAAAGTAAATTAATACAGTTTTAATTTTTTCCAATATTCCGCTCATAATAGAGAATATTGGAGAATATTGTACCTAAATGACTCTGCTTTCTACGCCATAAGTAGCATACCGTAACAGAAATTATGTTAAACATGAAAAAAACCCGTCCTACTATGTCCACTAGAACCTATCAACAGCATTATGTTCTCGTGTCATAATGGATTTAGTGACCGTAGCATCCACGTATCATCCGCGCATCACCCCCTAACAATTTGCGTGTCTTATTTGTTTCTTCGGTTATACTTAGTAGCTATACACCTGTATTCGCACAAACTAGACACGTCAAAAAACTCTAAAATACTTCCGTATGACATTTAACGGACTTAGAACGGTCATCATACACGGTTAGACATGTTTGCTCGCCAGTTTGGCAACGTCGGGTGTCATGCGCGGTGCGAATCGGTACCGTGCACTGTCGGAATATAACGCTACGGTGTTAGTCGGAGACGGATCCGTCTAGGGGCAATATTTCATACATTTCAATAGAAATAATAGTTTTTTGCTAGACAGTTTCATCCTACGCTCACTGTATGGTAAGGCGTAGCAAGTAGAATTACTGTAAGGAACAGAATGTTGGGCAGTAAAAAAAACAGGTGTAAAAAGATTGCATGTAGCGGAGCTAAGAATGGATAAAGTGAGAAATGAATATATTAGGAGAAGTTTGAGTGGCGCCAGTGACTGAAAAGTTGAAAGGAAATCGTTTGTCTTGGTATGGTCATATTAAGAGGAGGTATCAAACGCATGTTTCTAAAAGAGTTATGAATTTACATGTGGATAGATAGAGAGGGAGAGGGAGGCCAAAGAAAAGATGGATGTATAGTGTGAGAAGTGAGATAGCGTGACGAGTGACAGGACAGAATGAAAGAAAAAAACGTGTTGCACCGACCCAAAATAAAACGGGACAAGGGCAGAAAGATGATGATGGTGTAGCAAGTAGATACTTTAATTGTGTGAAACATAAACAGAAACGGTGAACAGCAAACATTTGAATTATTCAAAGAATTAGTGTACCGAGAAATTGATCATGAACCGGAATTCGTAAACAATGAACAAAAAAATTGGTTTCCGAAGTTGAAAGCAAAGAGCAAACGACACGAAACTTCAAAATTGCTTTTGGATTTTTTGTTTATATTTATAAATCGTGGTGAACAAGTTTGCCGTCGGTTTTCAGTAATTGCATTAGTCGTTCGGCCGACTTCCTACTTTTGAAGTTCACGGGCAAACTTCTACTAAGTGGATCATCCCTTGGAAAAGTTGCTAAAGTTTTCGGCAAAAGCCAGCGTAATTACCTGAAGATAGAGATTTTGCGTCATAGACTAATTTGGTAGCGCAAGAAATAATATCTTTGTGGTAAAGTAATATATTTTTATCGTTTATTGGAAATGGTTCTCCGTAGAAACGTAATTACAGATTGTCTTTTCGAGATAAAATATGAATGGTAACTGGCAGAGCAGAGGCAATCTTAATCGGTATATCTATTGTGAGTTATAGATCGGACGAAAAATACTGCGGTAGAACTATGTAGCAGATCGAGGTGCCCCGTTACCTACTGAACATTTCAGAATTTTTGGTTGAATAAATATTTGTGATGTTTGTGATTGTTATTCGTAATTTTACACGTCATCAATCAAAAAGAATAACCAATATTAATCATGGTAATTCGAATTTTAAACAGTTTCAATTTTTTTATTACATATTGGCAGGTCATCTGTTCACGTAGGGATCTAATGACCGCATCAGTGAACGACATTGCCGTGGCCGAATACTGGGCCAGGCATGGAATTTAATAAGTTTAGCCATCGACACGAAGAAGATTACAACGGTTCGATCAGATGATTTTTGCCCAAAACCAGAATCTGAGGACCTAAAACGAATTTGTATTTTTATTTATTTTTTTATTATACATATTTTTGATATTTTAAAAATATTTCTTAAAACAAATAAATAAAAAAAAAACATATAAAAATAGTGGTCTACCGATGTCGGGAGCAGGGTCCAAGCTACCGGTGGTTAGGGCTCCAGAGACAGGAACCTCCTCACAATGCGTGCCGTATCGAGGACTACTGCCTTCTGTATCAGGCTCTTGATTGCGCGGTTGGATCAAGAGCCTGAATCTTGATCCAACCGCGCAACGACAGCTTCGACAGATGTTCGTCGAAGCGTTTGGCTAAAGACTATTGGCGGTCACAACAATCGGCACAATGATAGCTGAGTCCACCAGCTATCCAGTTATCCAGTAATTTATTTTATTCTTAGCCCAATAAGAAAATAAAATTCACGATATCAAACTCATTTCAGAACAACGAAGTAGTAGTTATTATCTCCACTTAATTTTTTTAAAAGGGAAGTCATGATCCTGGAACGCAAAAGGCAACAGCGGAAGGATACAGGAGGATCTAGTCAGTAAAGATAGAGAGACAACAGAGCAAGAGAATTCGTTGTGTGATTTCCCACCTCAAAAAATATATCTTTATCCTATTGTTAGTTATTTTTATAGTTTTCTTATGTAACCAAATAAATTAAATCAAATAAGTTATGCTAAGTAAGTGTGCTCGTATTTTGTATTGGTTATTTCAAGTTTTATCTGTTATTCATAGATCTGACCTATGCCCTATTAAAAATAGCCTGCTGACCTACATTCACCGCTGCTGCATGCGAACCGTGCTCCACTAGCAACAGATCTTTTTTGGTAGTCGTTTTTGTTAATCAGTAGGTTGCCTTGTATATTTATTACACAAAGTTTTTCCTGTTATCTGATTATATTATTCTTTTTTTTTGTTTTTATACTTAACTAGCGACCCGGGGCGGCTTCGCTCGGGTCCAATATTATACATTAAACCTTCCTCTTGAATCACTCTATCTATTAAAATTAACCGCATCAAAATCCGTTGCGCAGTTTTAAAGATTTAAGCGTACAGAGGGATATAGGGACAGAAAAAGCGACGTTGTTTTATACTATGTAGTGATTTAGATGTATTTCTGGAAGTTTTTATTTTGCTCTCTCATTATATTTCTATTAATATAATAATAATAATAATAACGTTTATTTTCTCACCACAAGCCAAAAATTATCTCTAATTACGGTATTTGAAAGGTTTAACTACTGTATCGATTTTAATGAAATTTAGTACGAAGTTAGCTTTAATTCCAAGGAAGGACATAAGCTGCTTTTGATCTGGTGAACAAAGTCGTTGAAAAAAGCTAGTTTACCATATTTTTGTATTAAAGTCTGTCTAAAAAGTCAATCGACTTGGGTAATTGGGATTTAATGAAATCTGATGTAGTCAACACTGGTTCAATAATCAAGGTTGATTAAGAGATATTGATCATTGTTTCGAATATTAGTATTTTTTAAAGATTAAATATTATACAAAATTCCCAAGTCAATTGACTTTTTAGGCAGACTATACTTTCGAGAACCATAAAATTTACTTTTTCCTTTATGTTTTTCTGCAATTAAATAAAGTGTTTTTTGACTGTCAAACTTCCAATAAGTGTCATTATGTCATGGTCGGGTCAATTTGAAAGTTTTTTTTTTGACAAGTCTTTCTTTATAATAAAATTTTAAATATTCAAAATAACATTAGACATTTATAAAATCTTTTTATTACGGTCCGTTCAACCAATTTTGACTTTTCTTACGTTAGTGGCACGAACAAATGGCGGCTGCAGTAAATAATTGGTATTGTAACGAAACTTTTTCTCACTTATCGGTGACATAGGCTATATTTTATGTATGCGCGCGAAGCCGCGAGCAAAAGCTAGTACTAAATAATACAATAATACCCTATTTTTTGTTTACGTGGTATACAATATCTGAGGCGATCGCTCGTCAGATGTAACGGCCCATTCACGACCTTAGCCCGGCGAGCGGCAGCGGCGTGCGGGGCGGCGAGCGTTAAGAACAAATGTATGAAAATGTTTGAAGCACGCCACGAGTCGCCGCTCATAGCGAAAATGCGCGCGGTTTTGTCAGAGCGAATAACTGCAGCGGCGCGCGGTGCGGGGAACGGCGAGATCAAAAGTACAAGTGAATGAGCGCGACGCCACGAAATAGAGAGGCGCGGATAGCGGTGTAGGTGTGACGGACTCGGCGGCGAACTTATATACAAAAAAATTTTTGGTGGTAATAGATACAGATACTGAAATTTTAAATCGACCCCCCATATGGATGTCAAAACATCCCCAACATAAATATAAAAACGTTATAAAAAGGTTGTGGGAAGAAATAAAACAATGTTTTCCGGAATATGATGGTAAGTTTAATTTAAATTGATAACATAATAACGTAGTATCAGCTACCATAATTATATTGTCTGTACACAGTAGGGATAATTTTGATAACGCCATAATTTTGAGCACGTGCCAAATACCTAAATACGTCCACCTCGGCCGCTACCGCTAGCCGCTACTGAGGGTACGTGGCGTGTAAAACGCACCACTTGCCGCCGCCGCGCCGCCTGCCGCGCCGCTCGCCGCTAAGACCGAAGTCGTGAACGGGCCGTAAAGATGCTAACACTTGCATTCATCAGATTGCCACGTCTCTCAATCTACTCGTCCGGCCGATGTTATTTTAACAACGAGAAAGAGGAGCTCTTTTTTATAGTTTGTCTTGGTATGGTCATGTGAAAAGGAGTGATGACACGCATGTTACTAAAAAAGTTATGAGTTTACATGTGGAAGGAAGGGTTGTGGGAATCCAATGTGTGTGAGACGCACAGGACCGTTCATTGTAGCGACGCTTGGGGGAGGCCTATGTCCAACAGTGTTCGTCTTTCAGCTGAAATGATGACGATGATAATGTGAATAGATAGAGGGGGAGAGAGAGGCCAAAGTAGAGATGGATGGGTTTTGTGAGAAGTGATATGAAAGAAAAGTGAGTTAGTGACAGCGTAAAGATTGACAGGACAGAATGGAAGAAAAAAACGTGTTACGCCGAGCCCAAATAAAACGGGATAAGGGCAGGAAGATGATGATAAAAGAGGAGCTCTTTTTATACGTTGAAATAATATCATTTTCTCCGATTTTTTTAAACGATGTTCCTGGTTTAAAATAAATAATATGTAGTTACTTCCATTTTCCTGCCTGAACGTGTTGTTTCAAAAAGCTTATCTCTTCATGTATTTCTGAACAGTTTTCTCCTACATTTTTCAAACAAATCCTTTTCCACGTTCGGAAATTTTGTTTCGCACATAAGAAGGATAAAAGGGGATGTCGAAATAAAATATACGTTTCAAACGTGTCAGTGGTTTTGCTGTCCATATTTTGAAACAAAAATAATATCCATAATAATATTATAAATGCGAAAGTAACTCTGTTTGTTATTTTATTTATTTATTTAAACTTCATGTTCAGTTAAGTAGTGGTACATAGGTAGACTTAATTTTGTTTGTTTGTGATGTTTTTACATATAAACCGCAGATCCAATATTTACGAAGGGTGTTTGGATTTCATCACGCATGCGGATTTGCTCCTTCTGCAGATAATTTCAAAATTCAAAAATTCACGTCCCGCGTGCAAATTCCACGCATTACAATAAATATTCGACATTTGCGGGGGGGGGGGGGGTACGCTTGCGGGGCGACACGATATTAACCCGTGAGAAGGCGCGCTATGAGCAATTTGCTCACACAAAAATTTAAAGCCAAATTTTTTCATGATACCGACGCCGTAACGTCTCAAGCATCTAGGTACCTTCCTAACTATTTATCCTCTCCCCGTGACGCAACTCTCGTGCCGGTCAGTTCTGTTGCGGCCGCGCAGTTAAGCGTTTGTGGAGGCCGCGTACCATCTTGCGGTAATTTGCTCATCACGCGCCCATCCGTGTAAGTATTTATTTTTCCAATTAAAAAAGTATAATTGTATTTTCTAGACTATATTATTTTATTTATTTATATTAAATTGGTTTATTATTACGTAAATACTCTATAGTAATATTTTAATAGTAATATTTTTTTGTTTTTAGCTACAAAACATATGTAAAATGGGCGACCGACGTCAAGCACTTTGTTCGTGACTGGAAGAGGATTCTGGTGATGAAGCATTGGATGCGGATCTTGAGAATGTAGGTAAACATTGTGTTGACACCATAGAAAGCGATATTTACATCCTTTGCAGACTTCATAATAATAGCATCTCATGCAACAGATACAGAAGAAGGAGCCCAGCTGGGTCGATGCCTACTGGGGCCAGGGTTATCTGAATGGAAACTCGAGCCCTGGTATGAAGACTAGAAGAAACGGGGTGGGGTTTTTAGTCAGTAAGAGTCTGACACTATCTCCCGCTCCACCCAAGAGCGGGTTTGGTCATAAGATGATTTTCCCCATCGATAAAAAAAAAATCCTAAAAGAAGTGGCGCTTGAGCTGGTAAAACCACATATTTCACGCCGAATTTGCATGAAGAACATATCGTCAGATCACAAGTTTCTAAGGAAGCGATTTGTGTCGGCTCTTAGTCTTATTTCATTTCGCGGATTCTGTTCTATATGTCCTAGATGTAGGAATAGACGGTCAAAAAAAGCTTGCACTTTGTGCAAGTAATTACTCTGCACAGAACATATCACATATATGTATTTAATGTGTTTCAAGAGGTACACTTATCCAGATCTCAAAAAAGAGTATTTTTTTTAAGTTTTTGATATGTAAGATTTTTTATTGTGATTTATATGAAGACTGTCAAAATTATAAAATAATAATAAGTTGTTTTGTTATTTGTTTTGAAAGTTATATTTATGTTTGATAGTTTTAATAAAAATACTTATTTTCTCACTTATTAAACCCTGTTTTATTCATATAAATTCATTATAAGTCAATAAGTACTTTAAAAGTAGAAATATGAGCATTTAAAGTAGTGTGAGTAATTTGCTCACGCGCGCCTCTCCATGTAACAAACAGAGGCGCGCCTTCTCACGGGTTAAAAACACTCGAACTGTCGAATAGAAAACAGAGGTAAATTTCTTTTTAAAGTGAGTAATCATCCAATAGCTTCCTTCACTCTAGGGCAGAGGGGAAGGGCGTGTCAAACTTTTACCGACTAAAACCACACCTATATTCCTTCATTCCCTTGCGGTCCAGGACCCCGGATTTCCCTTTCGGAAGTCAACCCATGGTCCAAGGAAGCTTCGGCCCTGCTGGCCCGAAGTGGGGCACACATGAACCGTGGTCAATGGTGGCACCCAGGCGTTTCTCACGGACGGTGAAGACCTGCATCATGTGGAAGGTGAAGACACCGTGACATCTTTTCAGCCACTTCTCAAAGAAGGGACGGATGTACCGCCATGACGAAGGCGTGCCCAAAATTTTTTTTATCTGATATAAACTAGTGCTTGACTGCGATCCCACCTGATGGTAAGAGTAAAATGCTAAAGAAAGTATACATAGAATGAATCAAGAAAATTCCGGGATTAAAAATATAGAATACTTTTAATCGCAGCATAAAGATTCCTTAAGATTATTTCTGAGATTCACGAAGGCGACACTGTTGATGGAAACTAATTATAGACTATTCAAAAGCTTTTAGTACTTTCCTGAAACACTACCATAATTGAAGACCAAAAAGCATGGAATGCTCGTAATTCGCTGCTAATGTTTCAATTCCATGAATGCTATACGAACGGAACTTAGATTTTTAACTTGTTTATAAGAAATTCTAGATGCAAGATCTTATAACTTTACCGTTTCTGAGAATCACATTCAAAATCTGATACGAAGTGTTTTTCTAGTTATTAATTTCTATTACATTATAAATGACTTACTCGGAAAGCTCGGTGAGTTAGTAATGTTATATTACTAGCTAAAATTTTCCTAAGAGTACCTTCACTTATTAGAATAGACTACTACAGTATGATTTCTGTGTTCTGTAGAAAAGACCATGTCCTGAAATAGCTTTCAGGATGTGGCCACCAGTTTACAAAGTTTGATCACGCATGCGGAATTGTCCTGCACGCGTAGGGTCCTGCGTTCACTTGAGACAAGGCTCAGGCAAGGCATTTAGACAGAACTGTATAAGTCGTTTTAGACAAGTCTTAGACAAAGCTGTTTTGTTTACGATACTACACGGGGCGCTAGGGCTGTTGATAAAATACCGGTATATAGAAATATCGATATTACCGTAGTACTCAAACAGCTGAACATATAAATATGTATTTTTAAACCTTTTGCAAAATATTGGTACGCTTAGATGTTTTTTTTTTTTTTAAATTGAAGAATAATTACTGAGAACGCTACATTTTCATACAATTATAATGTAATTTTTTAAATTAATGTCATGAATTATAAATTGAGTAAATTATTTTTGAGCCAACTTACGATTGTTTTTAAGACAAAGTAAATAAAATAAATTAAAAAAAAATATCGATACTTCGTTAAATCGATATTTTCTCAATAGCCCTAGCTCATGTCATAGATAAAACAGTTTTGTCTAAAAAACTGTTTTGTCTAAAACGTCTCAAACTTGACTGAGACATCTTAAACAGTTCTGTCTAAGACGTCTTGTCTCAAGTGAGCGCAGGCCCTAACTCGTGGAAATGTCCATTTCATACAAGTATTTATAGTAACGTATGAACTACGCACGCAGGACGCGTTTTTTTTTCATTGTGACTGCATGCGGAACAAAACCGCATGCGTGATGAAAAACGCACGATATTAAAAACACTCTTAGGTATTCCAGTTTTATTATTACTTTAACTAAAACCTATTCATTTTCATGTGAATAAAACTAAACATCGCTTCACTCACATTTGCAACTATCAAACAATCAACTTAATATCAATATTCGTTCGTGTACTTCATAGTAAGCATAAAATAAACGTTTTGATAACTGAAAATTGCTGAAAACGCGCATCTATTACAGTCAATGTTGATTTTGATATGCGTGCTATTACTGTTGGAAAATGTATTGTGATATCGTTCTTTATTATCACAATAAAAATAAAATAAATTTTGAATTATTAATTTCGATTGGATTTGGTCTTTGACTAACATCCAAAGATAACTTAAGGTTTGCCAACGTGCTATGGAACATAGCATACTAGATGTTAAAATAACGGATCGCTTTCGAAACACTACACTGCGCTCCAAAACACAAATCATTGACGTAGTTCAGAAGGCTGCCTAGCTTAAATGGGATTGAGTTGGACACGTTTGTCGCATGCCGATCGAGCGGTGGACCAGGAAAACGCAAAATTGGTGCTCTGAAATCGCACGTCGGGGTAGCGGCAGACCAAGAAGGAGATTGCGGGACGACTTGGATGTCTTCCTTGGGAATTGGAAAGAAGTGGCTCAAAATCGGGAACATTGGAAGGAGTGGAGGGAGGCCTTCGCCTAGCAGTGAGACAGTATGGGCTAGATATAATAATAATAAATTTGATAGTGATAGTGTGTAGCTTCATTTGTAGTATTCAAATAGAGATTCAAAAAGAATTCCAGCCCCCTAATAATAATCAGTTCAGTGCAGCATCATTCGTTGGGAGAGCTCTATGTCCAACAGTGGACGTCTTTCGGCTCGCGGGCTTGCGGACGATGAGCATTGGGTAGCTCGCCGTCCGACCGGTCGGTAACCGTCCGGACCGAGCGCAAGTCGTCTACGGCGCGCACTGTTCCCGCACGCCTCAAGGAGTTGTCAGCTACAGCAGGGGCCCAGCCGGGTCGAAGCCTACTGAGGCCAGAGCTATCGGAAAGGGAGCTCGAGCCCCGGTATGAAGGCTTAAAGGAACGGGGTGGATTTTTAGTCAGTAAGAGTCTGACACTATCATAAGAGCGGGGTTTGTCATTGAATGATTTTCCCCACCATAAATAAAAAAAAACGTCTTCCGGTCGAAATTATGATGATCCACATTCCCTATTCTTTATTATCACTCTCTTATTATCATCATCATCAGCCAAAAGACGTCCACTGTTGGACATAGGCCTCCTACAAGCGTCACTCTCCTATAATCATATTTTAATAAATAAGTCCCTTTGTACTCACAATAATGTATCGGATCTTTATCATAATAGTCCTTGAGATACTTTCGGTTCATAAGCCCCCGGGTCGAGGATGCTAATTTGATTGATTCTATTTTAGTCCTTACAAATACCTTCGCTACCGAGACGTACTTAATTGGAAACTAACGTTAATAAAGGATCGTTACTTCAAGATAATATCGGTAAGAATGTCCTTATTGGAAAATATGGCAGGCTGATAGAATATTATAATTAACTACGTCATTAATTTTGAAGTTCTTTTTGAAAATAGAATTGGAAGAACCTTTTATATTTGAAGGAGAAGCCCCGAGAGTCGCTGCGCGATTCCCAACTCACGAAGGTGCGGGTTTGCGGATGAAGAGCACTATGTAGCTCACCGTCCGCCCACCCAGGAAGGAGCAGGTGCAAATCGACGACACGTTACGTTCTAATCGTGCTTCAAAGAGATGTCATTAAACTGCGTTTGAAAGAGTGAAATTTGCCCTAATTTTAGCCAGTTAAAGTCTGACACATCCTCTCACCCTACTCTAGAGCGTGAGAAGTCATTGGATAATTTTTCCACTTCAAAAAGTTTAGACCACCCTTTCAAGCAATACTGATGAGCTTCAAAAACATCTTTGTGATCACGATTTTCAAAACACTACATGTCTTCAAAGTATTTTATTTTTTAAGTTGAAATCTGTTATTTATTTGACATATCAGACATTTTTTAATTTATCGAACTGCATCTGACATTGTATTATCTATTGAATTGAATCTTACATTTTATTATTTTTTTATCTAAATTAGACATTGTATTATATTAAACTGAATCTGACTGTGCTATAATTATTTAAAAATTTTCAAATTTATTTCAATTTAATTCCAAGCTTATGCTCGGAGTTCTCTTGCGTGAAATGAAGATATCGGCAGGAGAACCAATGTTGCCGACATAGCATGAAAAGTCGCCAAACTTAAGCGGCAATAGCCAGGGCACATTGCTCGCAGAACAGATGGCCGTTGGGGCCGAAAGGTTCTGAAGTAGTGACTGCGTACTGGTAGACGCAGCGTCGAAAGGCCTCCTACAAGGTGGACCGATGACCTGGTGAAGATTGCGGGAATCCGATGGATGCGGGACGCAAAGGATCGATCATAGTGGCGACAGTCGGGGGAGGCCTATGTCCAACAGTGGAAGTCTGTCGGCTGAAATGATGATTCTAAGCCTGAACTAAATGAATTTATTATTAAGATATTTAAAGAAAATGGATACACCGGAAAATATTTCTATAGAAAATCGGGCTCCATTGTGTCTCGAAATATCTTGGCCCTTTTTCGTAATCTTTAAACTGATTCCACTAAGAACCTTTAAAAGCGTACTTATAAAATAAACTTCTTTTGTAATAATTACTAAGTACTTACTTCCTTCCCACTTTGGAATTAAAAATTTAGGAGTAACTAAAAGGGTTAAGTCGAAGGACATGACTCAGTAAGAGGTTACAAGGCTGAAGTTTTCAGTTAAAATGGTTTTAATTGGTTACTTAGTATTAATGAAGTTGAAACATTTATTGATTACCAATAAACTTTTAATTAATTTGAGATGTAATTTTCGGAACGTGTTTATCCGATTACTTTGATTACGGTACCTGTTTTTTTATTTGTGTTGCGATTTTAATATTAGGTGAGTGCCGAGACCTTGCGCCTACAGACTACTACTTTTTCCAGAATTTGGATAACTTCTTGGCGGGAAAAAAATTCAATACCCGAGAGGCAGTCAAAATGCCTTTGAAGAATTTGTTGCCTCCCGTCCAGCTGATTTCTTTAAGAAGGGCATCAATAAACTGCCACTGCGTTGGCAAAGATGCATTGATTGCATGGGTGATTACTTCGATTAATACAAATAAAAAATACATGAAAAAAATTCGTTTAATTTTTTTTATACAAAACGGCAATTTCATAGGTAAAGACCTATTATTAAGTAAAGTGCTGGTAGAATTCGACCATGCTTGCGAGACTGTCATGATATCCGTAGTATTAGGGTGAATGGTAATTAGTGACCGATACTTATACATGTAATTGTACTCATGATTACAAAGAGAATAAAAATGATTAGAAACAATTTTCCCAAAGAAACTTTTTTTATACTCATTAGTTTTGGTCGTAACCCCGTCGGGTCGTAACCTGCCTTGGAAAGGATCCTCTTTTTTTAACGCAGGTTATGCGAGACTTTACCCTGCCTACTGGAGCCAGGGTTATCTGAAAGAAAACTCGAGCCCCGGTATGAAGGCTAGAAGGAACGGGGTGGAGTTTTTAGTCAGTAAGAGTCTGACTCTATCTCCCGCTCCACCCAAGAGCGGGTTTTGTCATAAGATGATTTTCCCCATCGAAAAAAAAAAGACTAATCCCTGTTCAGTTAACCTCTGAACTATCAATAAGTTTTCTCACCTGCAGGGATCCCACACAACGATCCCCATGCCTGGACAGCCGCTGGGCTCCAGCACTTCACACTCCCGGGGGTTGCAGACACAGTCCCACCCCCGCACCGCCCCCGCTACCACCACCACCGCCACCATCGCCAGCCAGCTGCCTCTGCTCATAGTGTTGCGCACATTTCACCAAACGACACCCACTACACTGCTATAGTGTCCGAAGCACATTGTCAAACATTTGTGTTGGAGTCAGAGTGGGAGACAGGTCGGGCGCATTCTGTAACAAAAGAGAATTTGGGGGTTAAATAAAATTAAAAGTAAAAATCACATCTTGCCGTTCGTTCAAAAATGCGTTTTTTTAATTTATAAGGAGGTATGTAGGTATTATTGACATAATATACGTAAACTGATCAACTTTAAACTAGAATATCTTTAATTCATGAATCCCCAAGCGACCACCGGTGGCCGCGCATCTATTGTCTTACTATTGTGTCTCTAATTGACGGTATCTGAAGGGTTAATACACGGAGTCTATTAATAGTATTGTCTGAGTAAAAATTGTTTGTAATCTAAACACTTTTGTATGTTTTTCATCACTATACGCAAAAAAAATATGCCAGTACAATTTTGCCCGGGACTTCACCATGATCATTTTAAAGTGTACCTTACGACGATGGAAGTAAGAGTTATTTTACTAAAAATATAAATATGTCCCTTACGTTAATTTTTATTACAGGTATCGATATGCTAGCCATATTTTATATAGAAAGAAAAAAAAAACAAAGTCACACAACACAAACTGTATTCCTAACAAGGAATAAGTTCATTGCTCAACAAACATGCGAACTTAAATTACTAACTAACCGTGCTACACTATTTTACTACAGAAACTTCGCATGTGCTTCAGAGAAAAAAAAACTGGGCAAGTGCGAGCCGGACTCGCAGACTGAGGGTTTCGTTCTTTACCTATTTTATTTAGTTATGTGATATCGAAAGAGATCGCATAATAAATAACGCATATTAACTTGCCAACTAGGTAAACAAATATAACGAGAATAGGTTTGTGGAATTCGAAGACATGTGACATTCACCAAACTGCACTGGGCGTGCGTGGTGGATTACGGCCCATTCCTTCTACTAAAGAGGAGTCCCAGCAGTGGGAACATTAAAAAGGCTGATGATGATGTGACGTGAGAATAGGTGTTTGATTTTCGAATCGAGTCTCGAAATTTTTTCCGAATCGCAAAACTGTTTTTTTTTTTGTGATGTAAGAACTATATGAATCAATGGTTTTCATACCTCACTTTACTCTTTATCCTTTTCTTGTAAGAAGTACCTTATAGGTTTTGATTTCTTAACTACTGTTATAAAATATGCACAAAAACGCTCTTGTTTTTAGATTGTGTTGAGTTAGATATTTGATTATTTCATTGCTCCAAGAGATAACAGACTTGAGTATCTTATATGTATTAATTTCAACTTAATTACATGTTACTGAGAAGAGTCTTGATAGTTGGGCAACAAAGTGATCCTATAAGAACTACATTTTTGTCAGCAACAGTAGGGGCCCAGCTGGGTCGAAGCCTACTGGGGCCAGGGTTATCCGAAAGGAAACTCGAGCCGCGGTATCAAGAGGGTAGAAGGAATGGGGTGGATTTTTATACAGTAAGTGTCTGACACTATCTCCAGCTCCACCCAAGAGCGGGGGTTGTCATTATATGATTTTTGCCCACCATAAAAAAAAAACATTTTTAGCGACTGAGGTAGGGAACCCTAAAAAAGTCGTTTCTAAAACAATTAAGGCTAGTAACGAACGCGTTCCGTTGCCGTTGTTCGGTGCACACCCGCATTAACCCTTCAGATACCGTCAATTAGAGACACAATAGTAAGACAATAGATGCGCGGCCACCGGTGGTCGCTTGGGGATTCATGAATTAATTGCGCTTAGTTGCTTTGCTTGTAAAACTGTTGCCATTCACGACACGTCATAAAGTTGTAGCAACTGTTGGGAATATAAAATGTTTTATTGTGACGTTTAGCTCACGCTTGGTGGTAAAATTTTAATATAAATTTTTCTGAAATTCCATTTCAATATTATGTCGTTATTTTAAATGGAGTCATTTGATTGGTTGCTTTTTAGTACCTACTTTAATATTATTTTGTAGTCGTGGTTGTTTTTCTCGTAGGGATGAAGATGCCTTTTTGTTTTGACCCACGATCTATTTTTTTTTTATTATTATTAATAGGCTTGCGGTTGACCCTCCATCTCACCTGATGGTAAACGACGATGCGGTCGACGATGGAGCATGCTTGCCTTAAAGACCCCTTAGCCGCCCGCGTATATAAAATATAGCCTATGTCACTCAGGAATAAAGTAACTTTCTATAGATTTAAAAATTTTAGCAATCGGACTAGTACTTTCTGAGATTACCTCCTGTAAACAAAAAACCAAACTTTATTTCTTTACAATAATAGTGTAGATAATACTTTGTGCCCTTCTGCTTATCAGCGGCCGTATTATGACATCTTAAAACCATCATGTTTTCGGTGTGAAAAGAGACGGAGCTATACAGGACGAATAGCACTATCCTTTTCTCACACAGAAAACATGATGGTTTTAAGATGTCATAATACGGCCGCAGAACTTTTTGTGTCATCTAAAGCGAACATTACACGATCATGCAAGCGTCAATCAAGTCCATCAATCATGAATGATGGTTTTCGTCATTCAATACCAAAAACCGTCATGTAACGCATTAGACGGTAGGTTTTTCGACAATCAAGGTTTTGACTGTGGCAAAACTGACAGCAAAACCTACCGTGTAATCATCATCATCATCATCATCATTTCAGCCGATATACGTCCACTTTTGGACATAGGCCTCCCCAAGCGTAGCCACAACGAATGATCTTCTTCTGCACTAGCTTCTGACGTTTTATAAGTGCCCAAGTAGGCCTATCCCTACTAATATTATAAATGCGAAAGTAACTCTGTCTGTCTGTTTGTTACGCTTTCACGTAAAAACTACTGAACGGATTTAGATCAAATTTGGTAGGTAGGTAGAAGAAACACTGGAATAACACATAGGCTACCTATAATTCCACTGCTGAGCACGGGTCTCTGCCCACGCGATATAAACTGTAGTCCATGCGGGCGAAGCCGCGGGCGGAAAGCTAGTGTGAAATAAAATATTTGATCCTGTGTGTCTCGCATCTATCGGTTTCCCGCAACATTCACCAGGTCATCGGATCACCTTGTTGGAGGCCTAAGAAACACATACAAAATTGTGTCCAAAAACCTACCGCCGCTTTTCCACAACAACAAAGCAATCTGTACATATCCTTGTTTCTAACTATTCACGTCACGTCACCGGCCGAGTAATCGCAGCTGTTCCGTATAATAAAGTTTTCTGAAATTAATGCGAAACCCTACAGAGTGGAATAAAACTAAGTTTACGGTAATATGCGGCTTGGCAGTTGGCATTTTATTTTTATTTTCTTTACCATACTAGTTGTTTAGGCACGGAGTTTTTTAGTTTTATACGTTTAAGCTACTGGCCACGGTCCGGAGCGAGGAAGAGTGGCAGGCGGTCGCCTCCTTCTGCGAAGCACCGAATCGAAGATCGGACAGCGAGCCATGGGTAGCTACCCATGATCGTCCGGTAACTGTCCGGACCGAGCCAAGACGTCGACGGCACGCACTGTTCCCGCGCGCTTCAAGGAGTTGTCAGCAACAGGAGGGGCCCAGCTGGGTCGAAGCCTACTGGGGTCGAGGTTATCCGAAAGGAAACTAGAGCCCCGGTATGAAGGCTAGAAGGAACGGCGCGGGGTTTTTAGTCAGGAAGAGTCTAACACTATCTCCCGCTCCACCCAAGAGCGGGTTTTGTCATAAGATGATTTTCACCGTCGACAAAAAAAAAGCTACTTGCCACTATTATTTTAATAGTCAGAATGTAGATATTATTATAGATAATAGTGACGTTGTTTTGAAGCCCGTGTGCGGGGAGACAAACGCACCGCATCATGTGTCTTTTGAAGACAGCAAGCCTTCAAAAGACACATAATTTTTATTTAATGGTATAAAATCTAATAAAACTAATATTATTTTGGAAAATGATTTCAAAGGTAGAACCAATGCGTCTTAAACGGTACAATATTTATGACGTATACTAACTTAAACAGTTCTAATAGATGGGATGTTTTTTTTGTTTAATCATTTTCAGTGATGTCCTGGCTAAATATTGGTCGGACAAAATTTTAGTCGAATCGACACGAGAAGAAAAAGAAGAAGGGAGTTGGTGATAGCGTGACGAGTGACAGGACAGAATGGAAGAAAAAAACATGTTGCGCTGACCCCAAATAAAACGGGACAAGTGCAGGAAGATGATGATGATTTCCAGTTAGAAAATTTTACCTCACGAATAACTTTTCTTCTTTACAAGACTTAATTTCCAAAACGAAAGCTTTAAACTAAGCACAGATCCTTTTTTTTTGAAAAACGTCATAGGTGAAAGTTCTTGATATTGTAAGCCCTTTGGAATGCGTGTTTTCCACGTTGATACTCCTATTATAAAAAGAAACGTTTTTTTTTAAGTTTTAAGGTTATAAATACTGCAATAATACAGAAGTTTTCCACGTTGGTACTCCTATTATAAAAAAAGGCTTTTTTAGGTTTTATAGTTATGATGCAATATTACAAAAAACACAATACAAAGAAACCAGTAAATACTGACTTCGAAAAAATAATAACATACTTTTAATTTAAGGTAACACAGCGCAACAACGATTCAAAAACGAAAATAAAATAAAAGTACCTACTCACCTATCTAAAGGAAAGTAAACAGATTGAAACGCTGAGCAATTTCCCAACCTTTTTAAATGGCCAAAAATACGGAAAGCCTCAATTTCTAGAAAATTGGCCGCAGTTATGTCGCCACTTACACTCGCAGTCTGCCGTCGACAGCATGGCGTACGTTGTGGGTGGTAAATGGAAAAACAACACATATTTTCGATCTAAAAAGAATTCTCTACTAAATGTCTAGGCCAATGACCTTTTAAACAAGAAACAGAACCCGAAATGTTTAGCAGAGGTGTATTTTGTTTGCCAGGGCTGCCAAATTGTTAAAAAAAGTACCCTTGGCCATCGCAAAGCGCAAATGAAGGAAAATAAGTAGGTCTGACTTTGCTGACTAAAAAGTCAGTAAGGTCAGACACTACCGCTTGCTCCATCCCAGAGCGGTCAGTCATTTGATAATTGCCCACGTAAAAAAGATATTATTGTAAACTAAAGGGGGTGATTCTTTGAAACCTAGTGAATGTTTCATGCATTAGGCTTAGGATTTTCTTTGCCATGTAATTCCTGCTTAATTCTTTTGCCATCCCAAAGACGAGAGTAGTACTACATACGTGATCGCTAATTGCTACTTTTTTTATTCAAACTAACCAGCCTTTTAAACCTTTTTTGACCACCAACGATGCTGAGCCTAGAGGTATGAAGTATTGCATAAACAAAGGTGAGCACTATAGAAAGAAGAAGATTTTTGAAATACATCCCTGCATTCTTGAAAGGAAAAAAGGGAAATGATAGAAAATAGAGGTAAAAGTTCATCATTTCTACGAACATACGGTAGATAATCCCATCGGGCGCACTGAGTAAGGGATACTGCCCACTACACCGTATAAAGAAAAATAATAGATCTATGTAACTATGAGCGTTTTGAGAACGTTTCATAGCACAGCAAAAATATCACACGGACTACCATTGCAAATAAATGAACTAAATTATTGAGAATGGTTAGGAAATTATCGCAAAGAAAATCACAAGAAAAAACACGTAAAACAGCACTTTACCACGCTAACCGTTTCGTCAACCGATTTCCGACTCCGACAAATGAAAGCGCGTGCAATACATAGGTATCTTTACCGGTCGGTGAAGATAATAACAACCACACACGTTTACACACCACACACCTTTTTGTTGTTATTGTTGTTGGTAGTAGTTGTACTAGTAGAAAAAAGAAAAGAAGAAAAGGAGAAGAAAAAAAAAGAAAAAGAAAAGAAAAAAGAAAGAAAAAAAAGATAGAAGAAAGGAGAAGAAGAAGTAAAGTTTGTTTTTTTGTTTGTAGAAGGATCACTAAAAGTGCTGATCCGATTGCTAAAATTCTTTCACCGATAGAAAGCTGCTTTATTCCTGAGTGACATAGGCTATATTTTATGTACGCGGGCGAAGCTGCGGGCAAAAGCTAGTTGATAATATAATAATAATACAAAGAGGTAAAGTTTGTTTTTTTGTCTATAGGAGGTAATCTCTGGAAGTACTGGACCGATTACTAAAACTCTTTCACCGATAGAAAGCTGCCTTATTCCTGAGTGACATAGGCTTCATTTTATGTACGCGAGCGAAGCTGTGGGCAAAAGCTAGTAATATTTGTATTTCTGTACTCTTTTTTTGTTGTTGTTATATTTTAATTTTATGTTGCGGTATATTGTGTTGCTTGCTCCGAATAAATGCTACGAGTATTCTTTGCTATTCTAATTCCAAGCTGCCATTTTACTTTCTAGTGAAAACTGACTCAGTTAACTCAATTTAACTTCAACCGAACACGGGTTTGTAACACAAGTCAGGCGTTAATTACGCCTAGTCACAGCCTCGTAACTATTCATAGCGCGTCATAAAGTGCTAATCACTGGTACATAGCTATTTATTTACACTATGTCAGCTCATTAGCTTAAACATTAGGCGGGTGATAGAATGGAGGGGAAGTGTGGACTGAAATATACGGGAAAGGGATTTTGGTAAATGTTTTTTGCTTGTGGAATGGTCTTGCCATTTTTTTTGTACTAAAATCATTATATATGTACCGGGAGCTATCTGTTTATAAAACAATCCAACCATGGTGTTTCTTCCAGTTTTTCTCCATAAGAAACCATCAATGGAAACGTGCGCTAGCTTCTGACGTTTTTTAAGTGCCCATGTAGGCTTATGTGAAATAAAATAAATAAATTATTTATCAACCAAAATTTACAAAAAACACGTAATATATTGAAATATTATATATAAATATAGCAAGCAATGAATTTAAAAACATATATTTTTGGTTTGCACAGACAGGTGACGGCTATCAAGCTGCACTGCCCGCGTACTGAGTTACGGCCCATTCCCTCTCCTAAAGAGAAGGCCTGCGTCCCAGCAGTGAATGGTAACATCTAAGCCCCCACGCACAGGGGCCTCAAAAAAAACGCCGCTCCAAGCTTCTTTTTGAGGCGGCCTTTTTTTGTGGCTTGTGTGCGTCGGTGCTGCCACAAAAAAACTCTTGAAGCCGCATCAAGCTTCTCAAGCCATAAGCTGTCGCGCACTTCAACTGTTTTTAGCGGCGGCTACTAGCTATTGTTTGTGGCTGCTTCTAGCGTTTTTTTGTGGCGGCCTTCTTTTGAAGCCCGTGTGCGGGGACAGTAATAATGCTAAGTTATGAGGACCAATTAGCTCGATCCTATCCTTTCAATAAACCACAGCAATAGAAACATAAATGCGACCAAATTAATCGTATGCCTCGTTCAGTCCAAAACTCAAAACATAGTTCCACACAATTTCCTCGCTACTCCGAGAGAAGCCACTTCCTTAAACCAGATTACTATTCAACAAGCGAAGTGAAACACTCTCTGCATATAATTTCGTGTATTTGCAGCGGTAGGTACGTAATACGCACACTGATTGTTCAAAATCTTCTCTAGTTATATGTTTGTATATCTACAAGGAAGATATACTTGTTTGTTTGTACAGGAGTTTCGTGACTTGCTGATTGGTTTGAAAGACTACACACAAAGCCTGAAGTAACATGGCATTGTTTTGTTATATTAAAAAAAAACTGGGCAAGATAGAGTCAGACTCGAGTACTAAAGGTTCCGTACTGTTTGTAGCAAAAAATGGCAAAAAATAACGTTTTAGATTAAATAACAGATGAGGGTAAATTATGGGCATTTACTCACCTCTTTATGCAAGGCAACCCTCCTATTTGCACCAAAAAAGAGGAGGCAACCTATTAGTTTTTCAGTTCATTAGGGCACATTCTTTCAGCTGATGCTCGACTTTTCCAAATAACAAATGAGAGGTAATTAATATCAAAAATGTATGTAAACACAAATTTTATTCTCCAGATTTAGCTAGGCAAACTATTCGGAATGCCCTAATAAACGCATTATCTAGCACATAATATTTATCATCATCGAATAACAGATGAGGGAAGAGATTTCTTCTACGGATCTTAGATATTGTTGTGAGGACCTTGGACCTTGAAAGCTGGAATATTACCCAGAAGTGTCTTTTACGTTGAAAGAACAAGAATGGTTTTTTTTAATTTACCCCCTAAGTTCATGAAACGGGCTCCAAAGAATAATCAGAAATCAGAAGCGATTAATTCAAATAGATCAATTTCAAGCACTTTTGAATTGTCAAAATGTCTCAGTCAAATAAAAAGTGAAGCTAAATTGGACGTTCTAAAGCGTAGATCTCTATGGAGAAGAACGTGCAAGCAAATCCATGGGCCCCCTTTTAAATTATATGATGAGTTACATAAATCTTGGTAACATATATATAACATAACAATGTAGATAAATAATGTGAAAAGAAACTAATTAAAAAATAAAAATTGAATTAACCTTTCAATCGTGTCAATTAGACACAATAGAAAGACAGTGGGTGCGCGAACAGGTTTGCTTGGGGTTTGATGAATTAAGCCAATGGCAGCTATATAATGTGTATAGAGAAACCCACTTTCACGTAGGCAAAGCCGCTAACAGAATCTACCATAATCAACTTTTTAATGTTCCCACTACTGGGACTAAACCCTCCTCTCAATGGGACGTAATCCACCACGCGGGTCCAGTGCACGTTGGTGAATGTTACATGTTTTCGAATAAGAAGCTATAAATTATACAAAAATAAATACATTGTTATCTACACTATTATAACAAAGAGGTAAAGTTTGTTTTATTGATTTTTTGTTTGTAGGAAGATCTCTGGAAGAACTGGTCCGATTTAAAAAAATTGTTCATCAATAGAAAGCTGCTTTATTCCTGAGTGACATAGACTATATTTTATGTGCGTGGGCGAAGTCGCAACCAATAGCTAGTCTAAACTAAGAAGAAGAAGAAGAAGAAGAAGAACTGATGAATAAATAAACACAAATCCACACACACAAAGTTGTGATTAAAGAACTAGTCACCACACACACGTCGATGTGATTGGCGGGTCTACGATCGATGTTTCAGACTTATATAATATGTATAGCCTTAAACGGTGTACGTTTTTCGTGAACTTTAGCCTCGCACGCAACCACTGAATGTACTTAAAATGCCGCCTGTATATAAAGTAGGTGAAACCGGGTTACTTTGGAGCGAAACATTTAAATTTAAAGAGCGGTTCGCCTAAATAAAAGGTGGTCATGGAAACAATTGTACATAATGCATGGAGATTATCGAGGTTTTTATTGTTTTGGGTTTATTTGCTGTTCAATAAGTAAACTTTTGTTAAAGTTTGTAGGTTTTTTACTTTATTTTTGTGTTTCTTTATTGAAATGTCGGGTTTTTCGGCGGGACTTCTTCGAGTGAAGTTCACGGGCTGTTTTAATTATTCACAAATTGTTTAGAGAATATTGTGATGTGAAATTGGTATATAGTTTAGTATCTTAAGTCTCTGCGCACTTGGACTACATGTTGTAGCGTTGTTTATGGTGGGGAAAATCATCCAATGACAACCCCGCTCTTGGGCCGAGCGTGAGATAGTGTCAGACTCTTACTGACCTGAAACCCACCCCGTTCCTTCGTGCCTCGAGCTACCTTTCGGACTAAACCTGGCCCCAATAGGCTTCGACCCAGCTGGGCCCCTGCTGACATGTTGTATCTTACAAACAGGCGTGGTCTCGGTAAAATGGAGCTGAGAATTTTATCGTAGTTTTGAGCTGTTGTGACTACCTCAGCGAAGTTAGCCGAAAATTTTGACTTGATACATTTGCTGCGAAATACTACAAAATCATTTGAATATGTAATGTATATCTACATTCTTATGGTAAACAAATAAACTATTCATACGAAGACATGGCTTAAAGGACTTGGTATCCAAGCAAATAATAAGTTTCTTGAAAAAAAAAAAACTAGCTGATAAATGCAGACGGTGTACATTTTAATTATTCGCAAATTGATTCTTAGTGGATATTGTGATGTAAAATTGGTGTAGTTTTGTATCTCAAGTATCAGCGCAACTTTGTGTAAAATCATTGAAAAAGACGCTCGGTAAAATTTAGCTGATAATTTTATTGTAGTGTTGATTGCCTTAGCAAAACTTGCCGAGATTGACTTGATACATTTGCTGCCATATACTACAGAATCATTTAAATATGTACATTTACATTTTAATGGTAACAAATAAACTAATCATATTTAGCCATGGCCTAAATGGCTTAGTATTCAAGCCAAAAAGAAGTAGCTAAATTGGCAAACGTTGTTTCATCAAAAGCTAGGATTGACAGATGAAAGCTGGAATCCAAAGATAAAAACAAACGCTACTGTGAACAGTTTCAATGTAATAAAGAAAAAATTGATTTTTTAAGAGTTTCCGTGTAATTTTTCCAATTCTTCTAGGCTCAGTCATTCTCGAATTTATTCCTGAGTGACATAGACTATTTTGGCACGCAGGTGAAGCTGCGAACAAAAGCTAGTAATTTATAAAGGACACAATCATAAAAAGATGAACAGAGAGGTGTACGTATCTCCCTCCTTTTTTTGGCCGATCTTTGACCAACCGATCTTTGTAACAAACTTGTGACTAAGAATAGTTGCTGCTTTGAAGGCATAAACGTCATTAAGAGTTTCTAAAGTATTATCCCTTTATCGGCTGAATATTTAAGTCGATAAAAAAAATTGACCTAAAAAGTCAAAAGCACTCAAATCGATAACAACTCTTACAAGAGCTTTTGTATTTATGAGCTTGAATAGTTTTTCAATGGGATCAAAAGTTTCATCTATTTTCTGGGATGACAATGACGTTTCAAACTACATTCATGTGACATTTTCTTTGGTAAAAACGGACAATTGCGAAGCTATGATTGAAAAGATTCTCTTATGCCGTCTATGAAAAGCCAGGCCAAGGTCAGACAATTCACAGGCATGTATGAATTTCATCATAGGAATTTTGAACAGAGAGTCGTTGTAAAACGATAGAGAATTTGTCTAGAACAATTCACAGAAAAGGAACTAGTTAGAATGACATCATTGGTGTTGACTGTTGACAAAAAAAAACTGGGCAAGTGCAAGTCGGACTCGCGCACTGAGGGTTCCGTCTATTTTT
Organism: Mythimna lalbum; assembly: GCA_949319445.1. Taxonomy (NCBI): domain Eukaryota; kingdom Metazoa; phylum Arthropoda; class Insecta; order Lepidoptera; family Noctuidae; genus Mythimna; species Mythimna lalbum. The sequence goes on along the minus strand of OX439356.1, from coordinate 16,066,326 downwards.
AATCAGGAATGCCATCTTCGAGACTTCATGATATCGCAAGGATTAGTACAAAATTACAGTTTGCTATGGATCGTAACATAACCCATAACATCAAGAAACCTCTGGTGCATCATAAACACTGCTTTCCTAATATTCGCCTAACTTTACAGTGTGAAAAACTATTAATACTTAGCTCTTTATGCTGTGCTATAGATGACAGGCCTATTGGTCTAGTGGTTAGTGACCCTGACTGCTATGCCGGAGGTCGTGGATTCGATTCCCACAAAGGACAAATGTTTGTGTGATGAGCATAATCATTTGTTCTGTGTTTGGATGTAATTTATTTATATTTAAATATAAAAGTATCTTTATCAATTGACTAGTACCCATAACACAAGCCCTGCTTAGCTTGGGACTAGACGGCGTTATTTGATAGTTGTGGAATATATTATTACTAGCTTTTGCTCGCGGCTTCACCCGCGTACATAATCCCAGGATAAAAAGTATCCTATGTGTTATTCTGGGATATGGATCCATTCAGTACTTTTTGCGTGAAAGAGTAACAAACATCCATACATACAAACTTTCGCATTTATAATAATAGTAGGATATGTACCTAAAAGGTAATAACCATAATCAGCCTATACTCCTATTTTTGCCATTCAGGCCACTCTACTAAGAGAGGGAATGGACCGTGATCCACCATGCTGGACTTGTGCAGGTTGGTGGATGTTACCAACTTGCACTAGTCCAGCATCATTATGCATGTGTTCGAATGTTTAATTCTAAGACATTCCGGTGTCCTCACCTGTGTTTGTTTTAGAACCTTTTGGGAATATACACGTATAATGAGCTAAATCTTAACATAACTAAAACCCATCCTTGCAGTAATACAAAGAAACCATCATACCTAGATATACATAATTCCAGCAAAGTTAACAATAAGTCACTAGATGCCATTCCGCGGCGCAGCGAACGGCTCGAATGTCCCACTGCACATAATTTAGCACATTTGCAAGCGTAATGTAGCTCACTGTGTTTAGTTTCAGCGTCTAATTTAAACTTTGAACTGTCTCTTTGCTCAAATCTATTGTGTTTTGGAACAATTTTGATTGTGGATGAGGACTAGAAATTGTTGTTCTTGATCAAACTGTAAATACTTTGTGAAAGGGTAACTTCTAGCTATTTAGATCTGCAGTTCCCGCGCGCCTCAAGAAGTTGTCAGCAACAGCAACCTCGAAGCCTACTGAGGCCAGGGTTAGTTTAGAAAAATAGCTCGAGCCCCGGTATGAAGACTTGAAGGAACGGGTGGGTTTTTAGTCCGTAAGATTCTGACACTATCTTCCGCTACATTCAAGAGCAGGGGTTGTCATTAGATGATTTTCCCACCATAAAAAAAGCTGTTTAGATCTATCTAGCGAGTAGTTTCTCTTGATTCAATGACTTTTACTTTTATTATGGAGGACCTATTGTTCCGCCCAAGAGTGGGAGAAGTTATTCAATGATTTTCCACGATGAAAAGAGAAAAAGAAAGAAAGTTTTATGGCATTCATATCAGCACCGACTAGTGTAAAGTTTTAGTTTTCTAGGATAGCGGTGCCGTCATATAGCGGCCGTTTTCCGGAACAACGATTTTCCTCTTCTGATGATAATTCATCTTCCAAGTAAATTACTAAAGCTAAATCAAGGTCGTCCAGTTTCTATCGTGGATACTTTTCGTATCAAAGTCAAAGTCAAAATATTTTATTTCACATAGGCCTACATGGGCACTTATAAAACGTCAGAAGCTAGTGCACGGTTCCAAATTGGTCGTTTCCTATGGAGAAGAACCGGCAAGAAACTCCATGGTTACTCTTTTAAAAAATGTGTTTATTACAATATTGATTGATTTATGTAAGAACAGTGTAGACCAGTCAACACTGTACACAAAAGCACAAAATTAATCATAATAAAATAATAAAGTAAGTCGTAATAGAAAGTTATCTAAGTGTTTGTGGATTATACAGTGTTCTCACATTCACATTCCAAAAAGAGGCTACATAAAAAATATGGTATGACGTTTGTATTGAAAAAATGACTGACAATGTGTTAAAACGGCCGCTATATGAGGGCACCGCTTTCGTAGGAAACCAAGGCTTAAGCGAAAACGGGAACAAATTGTGTTTGTCTTTACACAAGCATAATCAAAACAACATCAACGAGTATAAAATTAAGTACACACGTAACTCCTTGCCACTAATTAACTTACGTAATCAAGAAATCTAATCACCCATATATGTTTTAGAACCAATGTGGTTACGATTTACTATAACCATTTCTATGGTATCCATAAACTAGTTAGTGAGATGGTTTTGTAACCAGACGTGGTGTTTTAGTGTCAGTAACTAGCACCGAACCCTAGTTCAGGCCATGGTCTGGAGCGAGGAGGAGGAGGAATGGCAGGTGGTCGACTCTTTCTGCGAAGCAGTAATGCTTGCGAAGGAAACAGCCGCATACATGAGGCAACGGACATTCTCTCGCCCCAATTGCCGGGACACCGACACTGATTTTTTTTTTTACGTTGGGTAAAAATCATCTTATGACAACCCCCGCTCTCTGGCGGAGCGGGAGATAGTGTCAGACTCTTACTGACTAAAAACCCACCCCATTCCTTCTAGTCTCTTCATACCGGGGCTCGAGTTTCCTTTCGGATAACCCTGGCCCCAGTAGGCTTCGACTCAGCTGGGCCCCTCCTGTTGCTGACAACTCCTTGAAGACCCTGACCCTGATTACTAGACACGGACGAGCAATGGGAAGCTTGCCATCCAACCGTCCGGACCAGACCGAACCCGGTCGTTGATGGCACGTAGTGTTCCTTGCCTGAAAGAAATATCAGCAAAAGAGAGGCTCAGAAGAACTATAGCCTACCGGGGCCATGGGTCGACTTCTGAAAGGGTAACTCATGGTCCTAGACCCCCACCAACCGTGTTTCCACGTTGTCGTCGTGGTGGGGCTTGCGTGTCTCAATGACCTTGAGGGCTATGCCGGTAGAGCTACTCATGCCGGAAGGCCTCAAGCGAGAGACCAGACCAAGAGGAACACACGGCGGAGTCCAGTCGGACCGCCCGGCGGGTGCGCTGTCCAGGAGCGCTGGCACCAACAGCTGTTGGCGCCTTCTGGACAGCGATTTCGAAGAGTGGGTTCGCCTCGGGTACGTGTCTGCTCATCAGACACGACCACGATGGCGAACGTGTCACTGGGGACCCCACCCCATAAAAAAGGCAAAGCTGTGTTCAGCACACCATGGCCGCGCATCTAAAAGAGATATTACCCCAGGAGGGTACCGCCTGCCCCGCAGGCGGAGAATCCCTCCCCGAGCAGAGCTCGGGCTGCCCCTCGTATTCTGGGGGGGGCAAAGAGCGCGCCAGGTCCATTAAGGACCTGTTTTTACCGTCCTTTGCGGACGCATCGAGCCAGGGTGGCTCACTAGCCGGCAGCGCGGAGTCCCTGGGACCAGTTCCCAGCACGTCCGCGACGCCGGTGGAGGCTGGGCGTAGCTTCGGCCTCAGGGAGGTGAGTGAAGACGCGGCGTCGGACTCTGATGCTGCGTCTTCACACATCTCCGATGTTATGGAGGTGGAAGAATCCACCTCCATCAAAAGGAAGGCGGAGTTTCTGCGCTCCGTCTCCGATGACGAAGCGGTACCTGCCCGGAAGGTCTCGACCTCGGGGCGGGGTACCGCTCGAAAGATGGGTAAAGGGAGAGGGCTCCCCGCTGAGAGCGCCAGCGAGGGACGCCAGGCAAGCCTCATACCGCCGGAGATCCCTACCGAGCTGCCGGAGGGAATGGAGGAGGCCATGGCCAAATTTAAGGAGGTCGTGGCAGCCGCCATCATGAGTGTGGCCAACAAACGGGAGAGGGTGGCCAAGAAGCGCTCCATCGAGCTGGCCAATATCACGATTGGGGGGGCTTTGGGGTTCGTATTCGAGCCCTACGAGCAGACCCTCAATGGGAGGATTGGCCGGCTCGAGGCCTTGGCTGGTCTCCAGGAGCCCCGTCCCGAGCAGTCACCGGAAGGGCGTAGCACGCAGGAGCAGGGCCGATCCCTGCCGATGCCCCAGGCGGAAAGCGGGGTGATAACCTTGCTGCGGCAAGAGCTGGCTGCTGCCAGGGAGCAGCAACAGCAGCAGCAGCAACGGTTTCAGGAGCAGATCACGCGCCAGCTTTCCGTCCTGGAGGGCATCGTGCTGCGTCCCCCGCTCGCGGCCTCCAACCAGAAGGGAGCGGTGTCATATGCCGCTGCCGCCGCAGCCACTGCTGCTGCGCCCAGGGCAGGCCCGTCGGGGCAAGTCGGGCGCAAGGCCATGGCGCCGGAAGCGGTGAGGCCAGCCCCGGTGACCAGGCAGCAGCAGCGGCAGGGGAAGCCTGCCGCTCCCCCGAAGGGCAAGATGGCGGCTGCTCCCAAACCGGCGGGCCCTCCTGCCGCGGCGGTGACTAGGTCGCGCCTGCCGCCTCCTCCGCCCGAAGACTCCTCGGCTGGTGCCGAGTGGACCGTCGTCGGCGCCAAAGAAAAGGCGAGCAAGGCGGCGAGGGCGGCCAAGAAGCGAAAGCGGCGACGGGAGCGGAAAAACCGCGCCATGGCCGCCAGACTTCGCGCCCCAACTTCCGCAGCTGTAGTGATCACACTACAACCAGCTGCGGAAAAGAAGGGCGTGAATTACGACATGGTGATGGAGAAGGCGAAACAGGCGGTGGTGGGCCACCTCGACGAGTACGGAGCCTCCGGGGGCTTCCGTATGAGGTGCACTGCAACCGGAGCCCGAATCCTGGAGGTCCCAGGTGCGGACAGTGGACAAACCGCTGACGCCCTAGCTGAAAGGATCAGGGCGTCCCTAGACGTCGAGGTGGCCCGAGTGTCCAGACCCAGCAAGTGCATAGACATGCGCATCATGGGTCTGGACGACTCCGTCAGGGTGGAGGAAGTGGTGGCCGCCATCGTCAGGGCGGGAGGGTGCACGACCGACCAGGTCCGGGCGGGCACCATCCGTGCTGACAGCACGGGCATGCGAGCCGTTACGGTGAGCTGTCCCGTGCCGGCGGCTAAGGCCATCACGGCCGAGGGCCGAAGGCTTTTGGTGGGGTGGGTTTCAGCCCAGGTGAAGATGCTGGAGCCCAGACCTCTGCGGTGCTACCGCTGTCACGTGGGGCACCACGTGGGGGCTCATTGCGCCGCGGAGGTTGATCGCAGTGACCGCTGCCACCATTGCGGACAGCCCGGACATAAGGCCGCCGAATGCCGTGCACAGCCGCACTGTTACGCATGTGCGGCAGCAGGCAAGCCGGCCGAACACCGGGCTGGGGGTAGATCCTGCGACCCTCCCACCAAGGCCAAGGGCAAGGTCAGGAGGGGCATCCACCCTGACGTCCTCACCACCGCAGCCACTACACTGGCTGCCGCCGCCATCGCCGCCGCTCCCGCCGCGGCAAGAGCCTCGCAAAGGGCTCAGGAGGAGACGGTAATGGAATGCCAATAACCACGCCATTACGTCTCCTCCAGGCGAACATCAACCACTGCGCCGCCGCTCAGGATCTGTTGCTCCAGAGCATGGCGCAGTGGTCGATCAATATCGCCGTCGTCGCCGAGCCGTACTTTGTCCAACCCCGTGGAGACTGGGTTCAGGACTTGGACGGCTCGGTGACGTTAATTTCGTCGGCCGCCGCCGGTACCCCGCCCCCCGAGTCCGTCACGAGGGGGCGGGGTTGCGTGGCAGCACGGTTCGGGGACATCGCCGTGGTAGGTGTCTACCTGCCCCCGAACAGATCTCTCGACGTGTTCCAACTCTCCCTGATGGAGCTAAATTCCGTCGTCGCTGGGTTCGGTTCCCTCCCCGTGGTCGTTTGCGGGGACTTCAACGCCTGGAATACGGCTTGGGGTTCTCGGCACACGAACCGACGGGGTCGGATGGTGGAGGACTGGGCCTTGGAGCTGGGCCTGGTCGTCCTGAACCAGGGCTCCGTCCCCACGTTGGTGCGGATGCGGGGTACATCAGTGGTGGACATCTCGTTCGCCAGCCCCGCACTGTCGCCGCGTGTCGTCGACTGGCGCGTTATGGAGGAGGTGGAGACGTACTCCGACCACCGGTACATCCGGTTGGACGTCTCCGCCGAAACCTCGGCCGCGCCGGTCCGACAGAGCCCTTGTGGTCCGCGGTGGGCGCTTAAGCAGATGGACCGGGAGCTCCTCCTGGAAGCCGCGACGGTACAGGCCTGGGTGCAAGCACCGGACAGGCCTGTCGACATCGACGTCGAGGCGGAGTGGTTCCGGGAGGCCATGTCGCAAATCTGCGACGCGGCAATGCCCCGAGTCCCTCCAGGTCGTGCTAAGCGCCGCGTGTACTGGTGGTCGCCGGAGATCGGCGCACTGCGCAACGCGTGCAACCACGCGCGCCGCCGGTACGACAGACACTGCAGGCGCCGCAACCGCCAGCCGGATGCGGAGGTCAGAGAAGCGGAGCTGTATGAGGGGTACAGAGAGGCAAAACGCACCCTCCGAACGGAGATAAGGCGGGCCAAACTCGAGGCCCGCAACGTGTGGCTGGGGTCTCTGAACGCGGATCCGTGGGGGCGCCCGTACAAATTGGTACGGGACAAGCTACGCCCCTGGGCTCCGCCGCTGACTCAGAGTCTCCGGCCCCAACTCGTGGAGGGTGTGGTAACCACTCTGTTCCCTGCGCGAGGGGAACACTCCCCCCCGCCCATGGCTCCGCCCCCGCCAGCAGTGTCTGACGCGGACCACGACAGCGACGACGACGACAACGCTCCAGAGGTGACCGAGGTAGAGGTGAGAGTGGCGGTGCGAAGGCTGAGTGCCAAGAACACCGCCCCAGGACCCGACGGCTTGCCAGGGAAAGCCTGGGTCCTGGCCATGGAGGCTCTCGGGCCTCGACTAAGGGGGCTCTTCAGCGCATGTATGGAGAGGGGCCAGTTTCCACTTCGCTGGAAGACGGGGAAACTGGTCCTCATCGCGAAGCCAGGGCGCCCTGCGGACTCTCCGTCCGCGTACCGGCCCATTGTGCTGCTCGACGAGGTGGGCAAGCTCTTTGAAAGAGTCATTGCAAACCGCCTCGTCGCGCGGCTAACACGGGTGGGGCCGGACTTGTCGGACGGACAGTTTGGCTTTCGCAGGGCGCGCTCTACGGTGGACGCCATCATGCGCGTGCGAGCCCTTACGACAGGGGTTGCGGTGTCCCGGGGCAGGAGCGTCGTGGCAGTGTCCTTGGACATTGCCAACGCGTTCAACTCCCTGCCCTGGAGTACGATCCGGAGGGCACTCCGGTACCACCGGGTGCCCGAATACCTCTGTCGAGTGGTCGAGGCTTACCTGTCGGACAGGTCCATTATCTACCCCGGTCACCAGGGAGACTGGAAACGTCGAGAGATGTCGTGCGGTGTTCCGCAGGGGTCGGTTCTAGGCCCACCTTTGTGGAACATCGGCTACGACTACGTGCTGCGCGGCGACCTCCCTGACGGGGTCAGCGTGGTCTGCTACGCAGACGACACGCTGGTTCTAGCGCAGGGAGAGTCGCACCAGGCGGCGGTCGCTCTAGCGACACGCGGGGTTGCGATAGTCGTTGGTAGGATCCAGGAGTTGGGACTCGAGGTGGCGCTGCACAAATCCGAGGCCATGTTTTTCCACGGCCCTCGGAATGCGCCACCATCAGACTCCCAACTTACGGTAGGAGGAGTTCGCATCGGCGTCGGGTCGACAATGAAGTACCTGGGACTCGTTCTCGACAGCCGATGGAATTTCGGAGAACACTTCCGACGTTTGGCTCCCAAACTCAACCGGGCCGGGGCTGCTCTCAAGCGGCTCCTGCCCAACCTTGGGGGTCCAGACGCCTCCTGCCGGAGGCTCTACGCGGGGATCGTTCGGTCCATGGCCCTCTACGGGGCGCCGGTGTGGGCGCCGTCGCTGGCAAAGCGACCGGCGTCCATACTGAACGCCTGCCAGAGGGTCATGGCAATACGGATGGTGCGGGGTTACCGCACGATCTCCCGCGAAGCGGCGAGCCTTCTGGCTGGCCTACCACCGTGGGATCTGGAGGCAACAGTCCTTGCACACATGCACGATAAGCGCGTGGAGATGCAACGCCGGGGTGAAAGTCCACTACCGCGACAGGTCGAGGTATGGTGGACAGAGCTCCGGCGGGATCTCACGGTGAAATGGCGTCAGCGACTATCGCAACCCAGTGCTGGGCACGCCACAATTATGGCGGTAAGTCCCCTCTTTGAGGCGTGGCTGGAAAGACCTCACGGCGTCCTTACCTTCCGCATGACGCAGGTCCTCACCGGACATGGCAAGTTCGGGAGGTTCCTGCATCGGATTCGAGCGGAAGAGACGCCCGGGTGCCGCCACTGTGCGGAACGCCCGGAGGACACGGTGGAGCACACAGTTGAGGTGTGCCCTGCTTGGGCGGAGCAACGCCGTGTCCTCGTGGGGGCGATCGGCGGCGGAGACCTCTCGCGCCGGGCCTTGGTTCAGGCCATGGTCCGGAGCGAGGAGGAGTGGCAGGCGGTCGCCTCCTTCTGCGAAGCAGTAATGCTAGCAAAGGAGGAGGCAGACCGCATCAGGCAACGGCGCCCCCGCCGCCGCCGCCGGGATTCCGATCCCGATTTCCAGCCACCGTAGACGCGGGCTCGCGGACGGCGAGCCATGGGTAGCTCGCTGTCCGATCGTCCGGTAACTGTCCGGACCGAGCCAAGGCGTCGACGGCGCGCACTGTTCCCGCGCGCCTCAAGGAGTTGTCAGCAACAGGAGGGGCCCATCTGGGTCGAAGCCTACCGGGGTCGGGGTTATCCGAAAGGAAACTAGAGCCCCGGTATGAAGGCTAGAAGGAACGGCGCGGGGTTTTTAGTCAGTAAGACTCTGACACTGTCTCCTGCTCCACCCAAGAGCGGGTTTCGTCAATGATGATTTTCCCCGTCGAGAGAAAAAAAAAAAAAAAAAAAAAAAAAAATGGTCCTAGACCGCAAGGACAATGTAGCTGTAGTTTTAGTTAATAAGTTTGGCCCAACCCTACCAATCTGCCTTAGAGCGTAAATTTCGCTAGTCATTAAATGATTTTCCACTTTAAAACTAAAAGCTTTTAATTAAAATATTTTTTTCATAGCAAGCTTTTATAGCTCGGTATACATATATAATTAATACTCGTCAAGTTGAATCCTACGAGCCCAAACTCGATGGGGTCGTGTCGTTTAACTACCAAGTTCCTTTAGCCACCTTCAGGTTCCATCATCAGACCAGCTCCTTGTCATAATATGTAATTTTACATTGTCATCTGATTTATACATGCATGCAAAATTTCAGCTCAATCGGTAACCGGGAAGTGGATCAAATTTAATTTGCAAGATTTGATTACAGACAAACATTGGGACAGGTGAAACTAATTAAAATCTTGTAAAAAGGGTATGAAAGTGATAATTTCATGACTTTAAAGTTTTACCTTAAAAGCTATCTTTGCAAGATTTTACTCTTTATTACCAAGAACTTATACTGGAGTAATATTTTACTCTAGTAAAGTAACATTACTACTGCATCTACGTTGCCTAACGACATCGTTATGAAGGCAATGCTTGATTGGTTTCAGTCGTACAGTTCCCCATTTAATCATACCGCTGTGTATTTCAATATGCCAGGTTGTTTAACGTTCAGGTACGGCTGGATGCAATTTACATGTACTATATATGTCCTTTGAATGTCTGGAGTAATAATAGGTTTCGATATATTTTTAATTACTTTGTGAAAGCTTTGTATAGTTTACTACTATACCTAATATATATTTTATTTAGTCTCCGTAAGTATGACCGTGGCATCACCGCGGGCCCTAACAGAATACCAGCGCTGCGTTATTTATTTTTATAGATATCGCAGCATATGCTGAGTTAGGTGCCTTTTTGACCTTGCACAAATTCTTCTGTGTTTATTGTACCTATTTTTTAATTTATATTTTTAATATGTGTGAGGTTCGAATAAACGGTTTTTCTTTCTTTCTTTCTTTGACCGTATCCGTGTGACGCGATTGGGAGACCGCGCCTGTCTTTCTGAATACATATATGCGATTAACTCAAGAAACACCAATGGACGTTTAATGGACGAGTGGGTAATGTTTAAATCTACACTGATATAAAGTGGGAAAGTATGTTTTTTCTTGTTTTTTGTGTAAGAAGTAATTCCACTCATTCTAGTGCTGAGATTTTACAAGCTTTTATTTATTTTCACCTGTCCGGTTGTATATTAAATTTGACCCACTTCCCGGTTACCGATAGAGCTGAAATTTTGCATGCATGCGTAAATCAGATGACAATGCAAAATTATTATGACAAAGAGCTGCTCTGATCATGGAACCGAAAGGCGGCTATAGGAACTTGGTAGTTTAAAGACACAACCCCAACGAGTTTGGGCTCGTATGATTCGTCTTGACGTGTATTAATTATGTATATAGGGATACCAAATTATCGATCTATAAAAGCTTGCTATGAAAAAAATATTTTCATTAAAAGTTTGTTTTACCGATAGCTTTATTCTTGAGTTACATAGGCTATTTTGTGTGGGTGAAACCGTGAGTAAAAACTTGAGTATAACACATGCATATTATAATAGAGATAAGCGGAGAATTTCAAACATTTCTAGCACACATTATTATGCGAAACTGGTGCAAGATGTATAGTTTATATTAAACCTAACTACATATAAATGTACAAAATCAGAATACGGTTGCGCCTTAAAATACACAGAGATATAGTTATATAGATATAGATATAGATATAGATATAGATATAGATATAGATATAGATATAGATATAGATATAGATATAGATATAGATATAGATATAGATATAGATATTGATATAGATATAGATACATATCGCTGTTATCCAGAAACGTGTCCAAAAGAAGGATTGGCAATACAATTTTTTTGGCCTAACAGCGAGCCAGCCAGCCCTCTAAGCGAGAGCGTAAGCGATGCTGTGGCCGACGATGGAGCACGCTTGAACAATATCTACTTCTATCATGCATATAATATTTGTTTTAATGCAATTTAGCTTCACGTTTTTGGTTTTTGACTGACCGACATTTTGACAATTCAAAAGTGCCTGTAATTGGTCTATTTGAAATAAACAATTTTGATTTTGATTTAAAGTTTCAAAAACAATTATGTTTTATTAACAATAAACTGTAAAGATTCCTTGTTTGTTATTTGTTCGAAATCTGTTAACATATTGCCAGATTTCTTTTATGAGAAACAACAAAATATTAACAATAAAAAGTGACTAACATAAAAAAAAAATCGTATTAAAAACAATGCTATATTATTCCCAATAACTAACACCAAGAAGCCGCAGTCCAATAAGATGGGCAGATCAGGTTTGCTCCACACTGGACACCCAATTGCACGTCGCACTTCATGACGCTAAGAACCGTCACAGATGGCGAGATACCATTAACAAGAAGCTAATCCAGCGGGAACTTCACGACCCTCAGTAATGAGGAATACGACTCGAGGAGGAGGAGGATATTATCCCCAACATCAAAAACATGAACCTACACGTATAAAACTACGTCTACAACACTATCACGTAGAAATTTTCCATCAGTTCCGCACAAAGAGAATACAGTGGACGTGAATCGGCAAGCAAGGCTCGCCGCAGATAAACGACTGCATTCTGATAGCAGTAGTTGGCTTCCATTGATAATAGACTCGTCTGTTCTTGACTCTTGTAATGGTTTTTATCGCCGCGTGTTATTTTAGTAAAAAATGATTAAACACAAATTACTGTGTTTAATTATTTTTGCTGCAATGATGATAAAAATCAGCACTGCAGCCGAAAGGCGTCTACTGTTAGATATAGGCCTCCCCCTATACGTCTCGCATCCATTCAATTCCCACGATCCTCATAAGGACATCAGTACACATTGAGGAAGGTTTTCCAGCGCTGCGTCTTCCAGTACGTGATCGTCACTTCAGAACCTTTCATCCCCATTGACCATCCGTTCTGCGAGCGATGTACCCTGCTCGCTGGCACTTAATTTTGGCGATTCTTCGAGCTACGTCGTTAACCTTGATTCTCCTGCGGATTCACAGTAGTATGGACATAAGCAGAAAGAAATTAGAAATGAAAATATCCACAAGAGAACCAAGGAAGCTGACACAGCCCGAAAAACTGCAAAAATTTAGTGATAGTGTACGGGGCATATGCTTGCACAAGAGATGGTCAATGGAGCTGAAAGGTTATGAATGAAACAAGTGGAATGAATGGAATGAGAGCAGAAACCCGAGCGATAAGATATCTTCTAATAAATAAGTCATCTTCATTCTTTTTATTATTCGCATTATCTATTAATATTATTTATTGTGCACACCTACCACAGTATTGTCTATTTTAACCCAATGGTTGACTGGTAGATAATGCCTTGTTGCATTTAGTTCGCCTATGTACCACTACTGTACAAGAATTTATATAAATAAATAATAAAAAGAGGGAACTTATCGCCATAATTGTGGCTGGTCCTCCAAAAGTAACGGTTAAATTAAGAAAACTTGCAGTAAAATTTAGATTAACGAAGCTTGCTTGTAATTATTGTTGTAATGTCCAAAACTCAGTCGAGTAAAAATAAAGCAGTTCTGACGTATATTATTTTAATTTAAACAAGAAGCCAAGCTAATAACATTAAGGAGAACTTTCTGCTCTGAAAACATAATGTATATTAATAGAAAAAGTAAAAAGGTCACAAACTTCCCTCTACCTACGTTACAAGGAAAAGCAAAAGTAAAAATAAAACGAAAGAATCTTCAGCATTTCCTTTGTAAAAGACATTGTGGAAAAGGTTGTGAAAATATTTGCAGGTGGCGACGGATGCGTGCTCATGACTCCCTGAAGACAGAAAGACATTTGAAGTCGACATAAGAAAAAAAATTAAAATTTGTACATTTAGAACCTTTTACTCAAATATATTTTGATTGGGTTTGATAGTAACATGTGTAGATGTTACGTTGATCGATGCCTACTTAACGTGCAAGTTCATTATCTACCCCGGTCACCAGAGTGAGTGTGGTGTTCCTCAGGGAGCGGTACTAGGACCACCCTTGTGGTACATTGGAAACGATTACGTACTGAGCGGCGAACTCTCCGACGGGGTCAGGAACAGACTGCCTTACGCCCCAGCTGCCAGAACCCCGACTTCTATTTCCAACCACCGAAGGCGTGAGCTAACAGATGACGAGCAACGTGTAGCTTGCCGTCTGTCTCAAGAAATATTAGTATGGAACTAATCTTCTTTCCCTACTCAAAATTGCTCTAGAGTGTCGACAATGTACCCGAAGACGCAGCGTTGGAAGGCCAACGCTGCGTCTTCTGAAAGGGTAACAAGGTGGACCGCTGTCAGGGTCGCAGGGATCCGATGGATGCGTGACGCACAGGACCGAAAGCTGTGGTGACGCTTGGGGGAGGCCTATGTCCAACAGTGGATGTCTTTCGGCTGATATGATAATGATGAACTCAAAATTGTTAAACGATTGACTGCTGCGCTGCGTAAACCATTCAAAAATATTAGTGTACTTTTGATAATATGTCATAACAATATAATTTCAAAACTACAACTATAAATTGCCTAACATAGCACTTATTTCTGAAAGACATACATTACAAAAGCCATCTACCGTAACATAATACAGTAAGTTACAATCGAAAATACCCAAGAGCAAACAGAAGTTAATAGGGGCTCAGAGAACTGTTTAAGTTCAGAACTATAACGTTTTAATTGGAAATATAGCTTAGATATACATCTGCTAACAAACTTTCAAGACGTGTCCTTTAGATGTTTACTTTAAACTGATTCCTGCTGGTAGAAGCTTTAGTTTTATTAGATTTTGAAATCTAAACTAATTAGGTAACATTAAATAATAAACTATATAATATATTTTTTTTACAGTGGGCAAAAATTATTCAATGACAACCTCCGCTATGGGTGGAGCGGGAGATAGTGTCAGACTCTTACTGACTAAAAACCCACACCATTCCTTCTAGCCTCTTCATACCGGGGCTCGAGTTCCCTTTCGGATAACCCTGGCCCCAGTAGGCTTCGACCCAGCTGGGCCCTCCTGTGCTGACAACCCCTTGAGGAGCGCGGGAACAGTGCGCGCGGTCACCGTCTTGGGCTCGGTCCGGACAGTTACCGGACTGTCGGACAGCGAGCTAACCATGGCTCACCGTCTGCGAGCCCGCGTCTACGGTGGCCGGAAATCGGGATCGGAATTCCGACGGCGGTGGCGAGGGCCCCGTTGCCTGATGCGGTCTGCCTCCTCCTTTGCTAGCATTACTGCTTCGCAGAAGGAGACGACCGCCTGCCATTCCTCCCCGCTCCGGACCATGGCCTCAACCAAGGCCCGGATACGCAACTTTATAATGGTTACTTCAACATAGATAATTATATGTTCAGACAGTTACCGTAAACGCCATGCAAAAAGGAAACAAATATGTCAACTAAGATTTCCCTAGAACTGTAATGTATTGATAAACGTGAACAAACACCTTGAGAGTCATTAATCCAGTTTACTGAACACTTGGCTAGTGTCCACATAGTAGGTACTTGCTTCAACAGCACTAGTCTTAGATAAGAGTACCTAGGTATGTTAATGCCAATCTCAAAGGCAATGGCAGTCGGATCTAGTTAAGCTTTAAGTCAATGCTTGAATACTTGAGAATTTTCTTTTACCAAAAAGCATTTATTTCAAAATAGACCATTTGCAGGCACTTTTGAATAGTCAAAAGTCGGTCAGTCCAAGAAAAGTGAAGCTAAATTGCACGTTCCAAAGCGTAGATCTATTTGGAGGAAGAACGTGCAAGAAACTAAGCAACTTAGGCCTCATCTCTAGGAGAGAAAAAACGTAATCCTCGACTCGGGCCCAATGCGGATTGGTCATCATCATCATCAGATCCTTGGTTCTGAGCAACATTGTCATTTCTGTCAAAATACGTCCACTGTTGGACATAAGCCTCCCCCCAATGTCGCCATCATGACCGGTCCTATGCGACTCGCATCCATCGCATTCTCGCAACCCTCACCACCTTTGGAAGATCTTACAATTCTGCGTCTTCCGGTATGTGGTTGTCATTCCAAAACCTTTCGGCCCCATCGACCAATGCGAGCAATTATGTGCCCTGCCCTCTGCGCGTTTGGTGATTTTTCAGACTATGCCTGTAACCTTGGTTCTTCTGAGGATATGTTCATTTCTGGTGTGATCACGCAAGGGAACTCCGAGTATAGCCATGGTTCTAGGCAAAGAAAATTAATACACACTCATTTTAAGACATGGCGGTTTGGTAATGTCATTGTGTATGTTTTTATGAATTCAAACCTATAAAGGCATTATTTGGATTGTCATACTTTTACTGACTTTTTTATTTAGGTGGAAAAAATAACTAATGACATCTCCCGCTCTTGGGCGAAGCGGGAGGGCATGTCACACTTTTAGGCCATCATGGCCCAGTAGGCTTCGACCCTGCTGGGCCCCTGCGGTTGCTGACAACTCCTTGGTACTTTTACTGACTAAAACCTACTCCTATATTAATTACTAGCTTCTGCCAGCGACTTCGTACGCGGATCCTGTTGCTTATTCCGTCGAATAGTTTCTCCCGTTTCCCCAACATTTCCCTTCACTGCTCTGCTCCTATTGATCGTAGCGTGATGAAAAGTATACTATAACCTGCCCAGGAGTATGAAGAATGATTGTACCAAGTTTCGTTAAAATCCATCGAGTAGTTTTTGTTTCTATAAAGAACATACAGACAGACAGACAGACAGACAGACAGACAAAAATTGTACTGTTTGCATTTTTGGCATCAGTATCGATCACTAATCACCCCCTGATAGTTATTTTGGAAATATATTTCATGTACAGAATTGACCTCTCTACAGATTTATTATAAGTATAGATTTGCCTTACGCTTGTCCAGTAGGCTTCGACCCTGCTGGGTTCCTATGGCTATGCTAACATCTCCATGAGGCGCGCGTGGAATACTACGCGCCGTCGACGACTTAAGTCTGCTCCGAATGGAGGTCAACGACCGCACCTATGTGGTTTTGTTGTATTTGAACGTAATTAGATAACGTTACCCAACCTGTCTGCAAAGTTTTCTAGCTAATTTAGTAGAAGCTGTATTCATTCGTCAGCTTTCCAAATAGTTCTGTCCCTGGGGGAGGCCTATGTCCAACAGTAGACGTCTTTCAGCTGAAATGGTAATGATGATGAAATGAATAGTTTTAAGATTAAATTAGTTTACGTTTTCTAGCATTGACAAAAAAATCCTTTTTTTTATTGATAGTGCCAACTAAACTAGCGCTTGACTGCGAACCCACCTGATGGTTAAGCGCACTTGTTTATTAAGAGCCTATTAACTCTAGCCTTGAAAACACCCAAATTATCTGAAAAAATAATCTGACGGGAAGACGGCAGCAGTCATATTGTTCCAGTACCTTTTAAAGCTGTGGCTGTACGTACATACGTTAAACGAAACCTTGTGCGAAGTCTCATGAACCAGCCCCCCTAGCCAAGTTGCTAATCTGCGATAGTTAACGCTAGTAGAAAGCTTCAAATGTGCGGAAACGACGTCGTCTCAACGCTCAGTCACGTGGTCAGAACAAAAGAATTGGCAGCAAGGTCAACTCGAAGCGTTCGACGCAAGCGAAACGGTTGTAACTTGGCTAGGGGGGCTGGGCTCAGTAGTTTTGACTGCGTCGATATGTCAGTCAATCAGTTTCTCTATTTTTACATATACACTAGTTTCTGACAGCGACTTTGCTCGAGTGAAAGTCAGTTTTTCAACACAAACTTTGCCCCTCTTTTTCACCCCTTTAGGAAGAATTTAAAAAAATCATTTCTTATCGGCTAACTGTATCATACAAAGCATATCTTCCAAGTTTCAAGGTTTTTACGATCAGCAGTTTAGGCTGTGCGTTGATCCGTCATTTATTCAGGACAGCTTTTTATATGTATAGACAAAGTTACTTCAATCAGTACAATTATAGCACAATTGCTAAAAGCCTAATTAAGTATTCACTTCGATCTTCGTTAATTCGACGGCTTCTGAAATTTAAGTACTTATTTGTGTTCAAAATTAAATTGTTTCAATGGGAGGGTTTTGCAAGCTTATCGCGTCGGTATTATTTAATCTCTTTGATGTAATTTTGTATTAAGATGGGTAAGGCGACCTTCTGTTTCAAGGAAATCGTTGCTATTTGCTATGGCGTTCATTACAGGATTAGCTATATATTAATCAATTCATTTTGCCGGAAATTACTTATTTTGGAAAGGTTTTAACTCTCAATTTGTAATTAAAATTTGACATTCGAATAAAAGGCAAAATTTTATGGTTGATTCTTTGAAGTTTATTGTTCTTTTTAGAATGAAAGTCCGGCAAATCTATGAAGTACGCTGGCAGACGCTAGTCTTAACTACAATGTCGTGATGCCCCTTTGGGTAAGGCACCCGCCTGGCAGATTGCGAGTTCGAATTGTTTTATTCAAATGTATTTTTTGTTGCGGTGGTGTTGCGGTGTTACGTATGTGTTTTTTTAGTTGCCGAAATCCGATGGATGCGTGACGTACAGAACGTTTGGGGGAGGCCTATGTCCAGCAGTGGACGTCTTTCGACTGATATGATGATGTATTTTTGCAAGTTTATGTAGTCGACGGTCCAACTGAAACTTTTCTCCTGAACACTTGCAACGGAGGGCTAACCCTCAATAAATGTGGGAGAGAATTCCAGAGGCGTACAGCATGAACGGTAAAAGATCCACTATAGCGACTTGAAGAGTGGGGAGGAAAACGAAGAAGAAGAGAGAATGATGCGCGACAAGGTTTTCCTCCCGGAACAAGATACTCAAAGCGTTCCCGAAGATCCCGGGATTTGAGATTATGAAGAACAGAGAATAGAAAAGTAAGGGTGTGGCAATTCCGATGCTGCCAAATAGGTAGCCACTACAATCTAGAAATGACAACCCCCGCTCTTAGGTGGAGCGGGAGATAGTGTCAGACTCTTACTGCATACCGGGCCTCGAGATTCCTTTCGGAGAACGCTGGCCCCAGTGGGCTTCGACCCAGCTGAGCCCCTCCTGTTACTGACAACTCCTTGAGGCGCGCGAGAACAGTGCGCGCCGTTGACGTCTTGGGCTCGGTCGGGACAGATACCGGACGGTCGGACAGGAAGCTACCCATTCCGAAGGCCAAAAAAGAATAATGATTGCTTTGTTTATACATACCAAGTACTCGGCCGAGAGCACAGTCTCGCCCTTTTACTCGATACGTGTGATCAAGGCATAGGTGGCGCTGAAATTTTTTTTTTTGACAAAAAGGCAGTTTTTAGAAAATACAACGTCTGTCGAGACCACTAGTGTATAATATGATTTTTTTAACATCCAAAACGAAACAATCCAATTAATTTATCATAAAATTCTTCAAGATACTATAAAATTTAATTCGAAACACAATTTGAAAGTACCTCTTAGTTAAAACATTTTAATTAATAGAAACATTTTCCGAAAAACATAAGTTCTTAGTTCGAATGTCAGAAAATAAACACCGTAAATATGACCCAAAACATCAGAAGTGTTCCAGTTAAAGTATGCAAAGCTCCTTAATTTCAGCCTCCACTTCATTCATGAGAACCTAAAACTATCTCTATTTTAACAGACGCAAGGCCTAAAATCCTGTGAGTAAACTAGCGCAGTATATTGTTCCTTGGGTCGTCGTTGTAAATTGACTTAATTTGTAGCGAGTATTTCTACTTGAAACCTTGTCTAACTAAGTGGGTGGGCCTTCCACCAAATATGTCTTTTGTACAAATTATTTGAAACAGTATGTTTGTTTTCAATATAGCCTATAATGACAATGAAGATCAAATACCGAAGATCCTAATTGGGATGGTACAATGACCAAAGGATATGTGAGGGGGTGGCACAATTCACACATGAACGTATTAAACAATGCCGTACCTTGGGATAAACAGAACCGACGTTTTTGATATGAAATCAATTATACTTATGTTATAGTAAACTATTTTGAAACTTTTTTTTTTTCTTATTAAACCCTGTAAATTTTAACTGAAAATGTTTTTCAGCTAAGTGTGGTATGAGGTCAAAGTGACCGTATTAATGTATATACACCACTAAATTCTGTTTTAATAGAGTATCATAGATGTATATTCACCTCTGCATGGCAATAAAGACTATGTTTTTCTTAGCCACAGTGCAAGAAAATAACATACGAGGCGTATTCAATCTCTTTCTTTCTTTCTTTCCGCACTGAACATGTTAACTAATACAATTTTTTAATTTGAAACGTAAAACCTGTGAAGGTTCTCTTAACATCTCATCATCATAGGTTTGGG
Organism: Mythimna lalbum; assembly: GCA_949319445.1. Classification (NCBI taxonomy): domain Eukaryota; kingdom Metazoa; phylum Arthropoda; class Insecta; order Lepidoptera; family Noctuidae; genus Mythimna; species Mythimna lalbum. The sequence continues at coordinate 16,046,922 of OX439356.1, read as the reverse complement.
ATGTTCGAGAAGAGACGTTTCCGAAACTTCCTTATTTATGTTCAAGACTTCCAGGAAGATGACTCGAAGAGAAAACGCTCGAAATGTCAGAAAAAACACTTTAGGTATATAAATAAACAGTTGGTTCAAAATACCTTGTTTTTCGCGATTGGCATAATGTGATAGGCGTTCGAGGGTTTAAAAATAAAACCGCACAATCTCCAAAGAGCCGGTCACAGTCTTGTTACATTCAACAAACCTCTGCAACCTCTTCGAAACAAAATTTATTGCCACACCGAAATTGTTCGGTTACATTGAAATGAGACTATTATCTGCATAATGGTTTTACCAAATTGCTGATAGGCAAACTTGTTTCACAATAAATAGGGGTAATTTGTTACCCGACCCCAGCTCAGTGGAGCGACCTATGAACTTGATCAACTTGCCCCTACTGCCTTAAGGGGAAGCCAGCGTAACAAGACAACATCGCACGGTCCATTTACGTGAAATATTGCTTTTGGAAAAATTGCCTCTATTTTCTCAAGCAAAATCAATCGCGGGAACTTTGTAATGTAAAGCTATTTCGACGATACTTCCCGTTTCGGATTTAATTTTTAATTAACTTTAAGTGGGCTTTTTCTGTTGACCTTGGAGTGAAACAACGGTATTTAGCTCGTGAGTTGTTGGTCATGTTGGGTCGTGTTTACTCAGGCTAAGAATAGACTAATTTATTTATACTTTCATCCCTTTTATGTTGTTGCCACGCGTTTACTTTGACGACGTATCGCTCTGTTATATTGTATGGCTATATGTATATTCATACTTTTTTGACGGGTTTCATCAAATTATTTCTCCCGAGCCACGTGTAGTGACAGGAACTGTGAAATGCTTACTGCCTAAATTTCATTCGTGTTCTTCCAGTTGCCCATTGCCAGGACCGCGGTAACTCTTTCAAAAAATATAATGTAAAATAAAGAAAGAATAGAGATACTTCCATTCGGGACAGACACATACCAAGGATTAAAAACCCAAAGTAAAAAATAACAAAAGTACAGAATGCGCTGAGCGTTTTAACCTTAGCACCATGATAAACAGACAGGCAGACATACCGAATAATATTTTATAAAAGTGCTAATTTTGTACCCAAATTAAGATTAAATTTAATAATAATAATAATAAAATTTGTTTATTTCCACCACAAATTATTACATTTTTGCATATAGTTCAATATAGGGGTGGACTGGAGCCTAAACTAGGGAAACCCTGTATTTCAGGTCTCCAGGACACTCACCCCTCAAATTTGTATTAAAGGTAGCAGGACCCTCGCTCTTATTGATCTAATACGTACTACGATAACTGCTTCTGAGTGGAACTTGACGTGAAGTCATACATCCTGCCTATTCTTGTATTTGCCTTTTTCTCACTCTTTTATTGCACTCACCACTACTTTTTCTCTGCATCACCTAAAGGTTGACTGGAAGAAAATGCCTAAGGAATTAAGTCCGCCTTTGTACTCTTGCGTGCATAAAGCGACCGATGGATGCGAGATGCGCAGGATCGATCATTGTGGCGACACTTGGGGGAGGCCTATGTCCAACAGTGGACGTCTGTCGGCTGAAATGATGATGATGATGATGTGCATAAAGCATCAAATGAATAATAAATAACCCCGGAAAGTAATTTGTTTAGAATTGACTACTGTATCATCTTCAGCTACTTAAAAAAAAATGTTTTCCTAAAATAATCAAGAGATATTTTAGGATAAAAATAAAATTCTAAGATACGTATTTGTGTGTGCGTACGTACTGCGTAGATATCAATATTTTTTGGTCTATTATTTGCCTACAATAATTAGAAACCCTAACTACTTAAAAACACCATTTAAACGCATTTAAATAAATTTTCAGTGCTTAAAAAACAAAAATGGCAGACGGTTTTTAAACGCCATTACAAAATAAATCACTCAAAGTCAAAGGCTCTAATCATTAATTTCAATTAGACGGGTATCTACTTTTGCAAATCAAGAATTAACTTCAAGAGTCGTCACTCATCATCGCTTCCTAAATTAATCAAGTGGACTTGATAATTTTAATTTGGTTCTGAAAAGTGTACATTATAAAACCAAATTCTAAAAGGCGATTTGTGATTAGGGCGAAATTCAATGTTTAACCAACTTCTAAAAAAGGAGGAGGTTCTCAATTCGGATGTTTGTATTTTTTTTTTGTTCGCGCATAACTTCGTCGTTTGCCAACCTATTTGAAAAAATGATTTTTTTTGGTGGAAAGGGTATACTTTCCAAATGGTCCCATAGTCACCAAGTTGTAATCTAATGATGGAATCTTGGCGAAATCAAGGGAACTCCTCAAATGGGTTTTGTTTTAGAAAAAGGTTTTTATTAAGTTTAGTTTTACATTTTGCGGATAATTTTTCAGGTTATATTTTGATAAAAAATAGTGGCGCAGCACGTTCATTTACAGAATTATAATTATTAAAACCACATGACTAAAATCAACACACTAACCCTTTCAGTACCTACGTACCCAGTGGAGAGGTAGACGTGTCAACAATGTAAGCGTCCCCACACACGGACCACAAAAAAAACGCTACAAGCAGCCACAAAAAGAAGCTAGAAGCGGCTGCAAAAAAACAGCTAAATCGCGCGACACCTTGTGGCCGGAGAGGCTTGAAGCCACGTTAAGCGTTATTTTGTGGCCGCACCACCGCACAGGAGCCTCAAAAAAAGAGTACATAAATTCAGGAATAAAACAGCTTTGTGTAGGTTTTTTTTTTGGCGACGGGAAAAAAAAAAACTTTTGACAATCGGACCAGTACCTACTTTCAGAGATTACCTCCTACAAACAAAAAACAAACTTTACCTCTTTATTATATCAGTGTAGATAAAACTAACAACAATATTGGTGTAGGTAAATAAAGGCCTACTCCTCGAGCGCCAGGCGACTGAAAATTACCGTTTTTACGTAAATCACAAAAAAAATGAAAAAATAGAAAAACAAATATTAATATATATATAGAATTCAAGATGTACACTCGGCGCTTAAGGGGTACTCAATCAAAACAACGAAATAATTTAGTGAGTAATTCTACATAGTAACATATTTAAACAAGATGCACCGTCAAACTTAACTCAACATCGTCGTCGCAAGAAACTCAACAAGTAAGTGTTTCAAGTAAAAGTAATTACAAGGACAGTTTCATTATGTCGCACATTTAACTACCTTCCGTCGTCTTAATGCCGAACTGTTTCGTTTGCCGCACTATTAATTGCCTTCATGCCGTTTCTTGCCACGAAACTGTTTCTTGCCGCCAGTTTGCTCGAATGTTAGGCGGTGTTCTCATCTTTGTATGCACTGGAAGCAGTTGGCGCGAATGTCTTTATAACAACTTTCAAATGCTTAGGAACTTAGGAAGACAAATTGCTTCTTGTTTAGCAGTACGAAATTAAAGCGAGGCTTTTAGGGCGTTTTAAACAGCAATATTATATATGCCAAAATCGGTCAGTACCCCTAACCAAGTTGCTGACGAATGACGTCATCTCAACGTTCAGTTACGTGGTTAGAACAAAAGAATTCGACGAAGGCTTGCGTCGAAACGTTCGACGCAAGCAAAACGGTTGTAACTTGGCTAGGGGGGCAGATCAGGCACATGCAGATTGCCGGTTGCGTATGAGTCTCTAGAAAATGTGAGCCTGAAGAGGTGGAAATCTTTCTCTCTCCTCACTCTCTCCTACAATTTTATATTTGGCTGATTCTAACAAGGTCTCAAACTGTTTCCATTGTTTAATATTTGTCACTTAAAAATTTACTCTGATGGCAATAAAGATTAAAGATGCATTATGGTAAGTATTTTATAACTACAATAACTGGCATTTAGGCCTATACATCTATTACAAGATACCTGAATAGTTAGCACCAGTACACACTTTTTTTTTTTTGTCGACGGGGAAAATCATCTTTGACGAAACCCGCTCTTGGGTGGAGCGGGAGACAGTGTCAGACTCTTACTGACTAAAAACCCCGCGCCGTTCCTTCTAGCCTTCATACCGGGGCACGAGTTCCCTTTCGGACAACCCTGTCCCCAGTAGGCTTCGACCCAGCTGGGCCCCTCCTGCTGCTGACAACTCCTTGAGGCGCGCGGGAACAGTGCGCGCCGTCGCACCAGTACACACCATGTACAAATACCGAAGTAAATTGATTACCCTCTCTTTATACGCGTCAGGGAAACGGCAACCATAGTCGCATTATCTAAAACCGCGTATCCTCCATTCCGTACCCAACCGCAAATGTAGACGCACCCTTAATTGTATACACTCCAAGTTTTAATAACTTTGCTATGTCGAGAATAAATCTTAATTGTTTAAAGTAACGTTTTCTTAGAACTCTTGTTGATACTTAATCAGATTACGCAGTTAGGAGTTAAATTGTTGCCTTGCTTGATGGAGTTTCTAAGGTCGTTATACCACTATATACACCATTTGTTTATTTACATAACTTAATGTACTGCAAGCCTAACATGTATTCTATCTAAAAATGTTTACAATAAGTTTTTTACCTTTTTTTTACGGTGGGCAAAAATCATCTTATGATAACCCCCGCTCTTGGGTGGAGCGAGAGGTAGTGTCAGACTCTTACTGACTAAAAACCCACCCCGTTCTTTCTAGCCTCTTCCTACCGGAGCTCGAGTTTCGTTTCGGATAACCCTGGCCCCAGTAGGCTTCGACCCAGCTAGGCCCCTCCTGTTAATGACTCCTTGAGGCGCGCCGTCAACGTCTGGGCTCGGTCCGGACAGTTACCGGATGGTCGGACAGCGAGCTACCATGGCTCGCCGTATGCCTCTTAGGGTCATGAAGAATTTCTGAAAGGAATATTCAGCCACACTCCATTGCCTCAAATCATTAGAGGAGGGATGCGTGTACTTGTAGTACCGCTAATCCTACTGATCTGTCTGTCTATTTGCTGTTACGCTAAGCTCTGGTAAGTCATCGGCTTTATACCTCTCTGAAAGTAAATGTCACAGATTAGGCACTTACGTTTTGATTGGCTTGCCAATGTTTATGTTTGGGTACTTAAATAATGTCGTATTTAAAATTGTACATAATACATGCTTTTATTTAGTTACACCTGTCCTGATGTTTATCTGTAATCAAATCTTGCGGTGTACCATTAGTTAAACTTAAAAAATACACAAACATATTACAAAATTAAAATACAAAACACAATCTCTCTAGCAATATTAAATATAATTGAATAAATTATATTGAGAACAGCGTCTGGCCGGTTATCCGAAAGGAACTCGAGCCCCGGTATGAAGGCTAAAAGGAACGGGGTGGGGTTTTTAGTCAGTAAGAGTCTGACACTATTTCCCGCTCCACCCAAGAGTGGGGGTTGTCAAAGATGATTTTCCCCGTCGATAAAAAAAAGGTAGTGGAAAGTGAATCCAGGAATCCCATGGATGCGTGACGCACAGGACCGATCGTTATGGCAACGCTTGGGGGAGGCCTATGTCCAGCAGTGGATGTCTTTCGGCTGATATGATGATGATGGTGATGAATGGAGAGTTTGGCTGAATATTCCTTTCAGAAATTCTTCATTGCTCTAGCAGGCATCGTCCGTGTTAGCCCCCCCTTTTTTAAGTGGGTTATAATCCAAGAATCCTCTCCTACTTAGGCGGAGCGGCTTAACTTTTATTAACTAAAACCCACTCCTATGTTTCTTAGTTCTTTGGGTTCCAGAGCCCTGAGTTTTAGGGCGCCTTCAAATTAACCGCAAAGTTTGTGCGGTAAATACGCTGCAGCGCTAGGTTCGAGCATGATAATGTTGTTGAATTGATGTATGTTTATTGATTCAGCGCTGCAATCGCGCTTTGCTGCTAATTTGAAGGCGCCCTTACTTTCAGAAGTGAACAACAGCCAAACGGCAAGTTACTTATTGTTCGAGGTCTGCAAACCCGTGCCTACGATGGTTTGAGAAACTCCAAACCGCTACAAAGTAATTCGTAATAGTAAAATTCAAAAACAATTTTGGCCTACCCGTTTATAGAACTCGGGATTTTAAGCTCAGCAGTTGCGCTTGTGAAAACGAGACCAACAAAGCATTAGACCTAAAACTCTAGCCTTTATACAAAAGTACTAAACCCCACCCTCTCCATTCGTAGCTCGCATTAAACCCTAATAAATGTACACGAGCAACATGTTCTCACATTCTGAAACTTTTTTTCATGAAATGAATCGTACAAAAAGTAGAAAAGTTCCCAATTCGCCTTTGTAATGAACTTTTTAACTTTAACAATATCACGTTGAACTCTATCTGTATCTCTTTTATTGTTAGACTGTATATATACAGATACAAATACATTTTTACCTGAATTTCAACAAAGTAATTGAATATACTTTGAACCTTTGTAAAAAGTGGATTTTATAAGTTCGGGTTTTTTGACTCAGATTTTCGAGGTCAATCGATGTTAGCTTTACTTTGCTAAAATTCTAATAACTACTAATTTCTACGTTATTTTTATTTAACAAATGCATATTAACCTGTGATTGGCTGTATATTATATACTGTTGTTATCCTCTTGTTATAGCTGTTGATTCTCCTAATGAATAAATAAATTACTAGTGAAAAGATTTTTTCGACACCACATTTTACTTTTTTTGGTAAGTTTTTAATTAGTTAGCGTCTTTTTTGAATTTGGTATAAGTAGGTAAATGTTATGAACCAATAAATAACTTTTCATAATGCCCAATTTTCGGATAAAAGTTTAAATTCATTTACTAGTTATCAAAGTTTTAACAACAATTTAACTTTAAAGTTTATTTACGATTTAGACTATTGAACTAGAAAATTTAGGTCTTCCTAGTCTTAATTATTGTTATGGTAAAGTCCACTTCATAACCATAGGTCAGCTGAGTATATAGGAAGAGCAAAATTTTATTTGTTTTTAAATATTTTTTCTACGTTTGAAACTAAAGTACTGGTAATGAAACTTGGTTTCAATTACTATGCCTCACAGGTGACGCACTACTAGCAAGCAGCAATAGTGGCCGGACGATTTGATTATTCATATCACACAGCCCTCTCTTAGCGGGCATTTTTTAAATCGCGCGGCCATGTTTATAGGATCCTATTAATCACTTTATCCATGACATAAGTAATTGTATTTAGTCAGTTGTGTAAGTGGTATGTAGTAATTGTTATATAACTGCATGATACAATAGTTATTTTTTATACAAGAGTGTAAAGTTGCTTTTTAACCGCGTTCTCAATTTTGATGACCGAGCAAGCGAAGGGTTTTATTCAAAAATAAGAATCCTGAGCGTTAGCGAGGGAATCAAAAGAGCACGAGCTAAGAAATCTTTGCACTCAAATTCAACAAGTAACTTTTCATCCCACGTCAGCGAATAAATAACTAAAAGCAAATTAAAAAAAAAGTACACCAAGGAAACCTCCTTGGTGTAGGTACTTGTTTTTTTCTAAGTCTGACTTTTTAACAAATTAAAAAGAAGTTGTATGGATTTGGCACCATGGAGGTAGAAGTAAATAGGTTTAATGATGTTTTGGATTCACAAATAATGTTCTGAATTCACGTTACTTTATCCTCTAGCGGATAAAGACGGCTTTTGCACTCGGATATCAAAGAGCAAAAATACTCTTTCCGAGATGGGGGGATGAAAAAACAGATTTATAACTTTTTTCTTTTGGAATTAGTAGTATTAGTAAGATATTTTAATAGCCATTAATTCATGAATCCCCAAGCGACCACCGGTGGCCGCGCATCTATTGTCTTACTATTGTGTCTCTAATTGACGGTATCTGAAGGGTTAAAGTGTATATTAAATTGTCGAGCTAAATCATGTAAGAATACAAAACAGTTCCGTTTCCAAAAGGTACAATGAGGCATAATAATAGTACCTAATATAAAACCCGAGGGCAGGAAAAAACCCGCCTTATGTACCTACGTATTACGCAAGTTTTGGGTTGAGTCTAATGAGAATGACCTTTATATCTTTTTCGAGATATAAATATACCACACTTTCTTGTATTCATTTCGACTTGCACATATAAAGTATTTATAAGTTTAACTAAGAATAAATTGGTTCGTTTAAAACTTTTACATACTATGTAGGCTTTATTATGAAAGTTGTTACGAAGTTAGTTTAGTAATACGAGTAAAGTTGTTATAAATTAAGATGTGCACAAAGAAAATAAATGAAGGGAATTTAATAATAAATACATGAAAAACGCCTGTAATTATCCTAGATTACAAGCTTCTTCGTCTGTGTGAAAGTATGTTTTCCCAAATAAACTTTAAACCCTCGTTACATACCTTACTTAAATGATTTTCCAAAATTCATTCCAATTTTGGAAAATCCTTTCTTAGTGCATGTCTCATCATCATCATCATCATTTCAGTCGAAAGGCCTCCACTGTTGGACATAGGCCTCCCCCAAGTGTCTCCACATGCACATGCCTGCGTTAAAATAATACCTGCGTGCGTTTCAGTGTAATCAGTAGTATGAGCTATACTGATGAATTAATCAGTCAGTATCGAGTCCTTTTCATAAATATTCCTTAATAATAAATTAAATTGACAGTTTAACTTTTTAGAGAATTAATTTTGTTCAATTAAATATTGATCTGCTTTGGTTAAACCTGCCCCAATGTGTACCAAGTTTTGGGGTTCTTTGCCTATGTAAGCCATTTTAGGCCACTTCACATAAACCCGTCGTTTTGTTACCTTCCTGTCTACTTTTGCCTTTCGGACCTGTTCATTTAGTTACTTGCTTGGAGCATTGCCTTACATTGTAATCTCGTTATACTTTTGGATGAAGATGCTATTTAAAAGACAGATATTACTATGACAATTCATTCATTTTTAGGTTTCCATATTAAAAAAAAAAACGGAGCTCTTATAGGATCACTTTGTTGTCCGTCCGTTCGCCTGTCCGTCTGTCTGTCGGTCCAGACCCTAAAGGGTCGATGCTAAAGGGTATCGACCCTTTAGCATCCCTGGAGGCATCGGCCTCCACGCGCAACCAACCAAGCCATATACTCAGGTTGCAGACTCTTGAAGCTGTAAATAAAAATCAAACGTGTAAGTTAACGAGAAAAAAAGATGCTTAGATTTATGTGGAATAAACATACACTTCGACACTTTTGAGGAAATTAAAGTTCATAGGGTACTTCCCTTTGACCCAGAATCGCATGGCAGCAAATCTGTCATATACTGTTTTCTAGTACTGTCCTCGCACACGGGCTTCAAAACATCACCGCTTCAAGCTTTATTTAGAGGCGGCCTTTTTTGTGGCTCATGTGCGGCGGTGCTGCCACAAAAATACTTGAAGCGGCTTTAAGCTTCACCGGACACAAGAGGTGACGCGCGCTTCAGCTGTTTTTTGCGGACGGTTCTAGCTTTATTTGTCGTCGCTTCAAGCGATTTTTGTGGCGGCGTTTATTTGAGGCCCGTGTGCGGAGACAGTTAGACTTGTAGTCTGACTTGACTTGTAGTCTCGTAGACTACAAATCTTAAAAAAAACAAAGTAACTACATTCTGTATCAAAAAAATAAATACTTTTCAGACTTGAAACTTGTTAAATGCACAAACAACGCAATGTCAAAAGAAAAACAAAAAGTGCCCAGTGTGGTTGCACAAGTAAAAACCAAAACCCTCTAATTCTCAACCAAAATCCTTTGCCATAATCATTACGAAATTAGTCAACTTGATCATGTAATGACTCATGAAGAGTCCCTGTAAACCGTTTACGGCATTTATATATGTCATTTTACATCGCTACATCACCTTTGGTTGTAAACTCTGTTTGACAGCCCTTAAATTTACCGATAGACTTTATACCCCGTCATAACTTTGAGCCATGCTTTCAATTTTGATTTTAGGGATGGCATTTTAACATAATATGGCGCGTTATGTATATGAGTTTGTAACATGTTTGTGAACGCACCCATCATACAGCGGAGCGTGAGAGATAGTGTCAGACTCTTACTGACTAAAATACCCACCCCGTTCCTTCGTTGACTTTCATACCAGGGCCGAACCTACCTTTCAAAACTACATCCTTAGCGCCAGTAGGCTTCAGCCCTGCTGAAAATCGAACTTACGAAACACATAGCAAGTCAATCGCTCAATCACAGCACAAACACTCAATTGATTAAATATTGTTACATTTTAAAGACAGTTACATCACCAAAGCTAAACTAAGTATTAAGTTAGTTGCTTAACACGCTAAGCTGAGGAAAATATTCCAAACTTATGTGCAGACAACAAACTGTGCTAACTGAACTGTGTTAGTATGAAATAGCCGGCCAATTGCACGTCGGGCTGACACCCCAAGGCTTCCGTATCATGAACCGAATAAATTTCAGTAGTTTCCAGAGTAACATTTTACTTTTCTTTACATTTTTTAGTTTTTGTTATTACGCTAATAATTACATATACTAAAACGTGGTGTATATACACATACACACCCCTTAAAAATTTGACTGTCACATCACACAGACGTACTGGTAGTGGAGGTTTAGTAATAATATTCCAATGTTTACCCTTCGAGTATGGAACCCCTTGAAATTGCCACAACGAAACGAGCTAATCTAAATAGCTTAGCTTGTTTTTTTTTTTGTTTCCAGCCGGGGCTTCAAGAACTGGGTCTCACGCCCCAACAGGCTTTCGAGACCCCAATCTATCAGCCATCGTTCGCGTAGGCTTGCGGAAGACGAGCAATGGGAAGCTCGCTATCCGTCCGGTAACCGTCCAGATCGAATCGTTGACGGCGCGAAGTGTCCACGCACGCCTCAAAGAGCCAACATGGCCTAAGCCTACTAGATCCTTTGGTCGACTTCAGAAAAGGTAATCCGTAGTAGCCCCGGGCTCCTGGAACAAAGGCAAAGAAGGAACATACCTAGGTAGGTGTTGTTTTAGTCAATAAAATTCCGACAGGAGAGTCTCCCACTGCGCTTCTTCCACTCTAGAGAGTGGGAGAAGGCATTTGATGATTTCCCACCTTAATAAAGAAACCAGAGTAAATAGAAACAATATTTAGCAATATGTAAAATGTAAGTTAACGTCTTATCTTTTTAACAACTGAAAGAAATAGACCCAAAGTACAAGTAAAATAACACATAAGTAGGTAAGTTCACCTAATTATGAATTCCCCAGATTACACATAATTCTGCAAAATACCAATTTATTTTACAAGTAAAATGTCGCTAATGTCCATCCGATCCCCTCCTCATCCCCCATGAACCTCCCCCCGAACCTCTAATTAAATAAATTGATTTATAAATAAAGTAGCTTGTTTTGTAAATTAAAACAATTTGCTTTTCAATAGAGACTTACTTTATATGGAAGATGAATAAATAATTAATCGCTATACCGCTAGAATTTAATTACGAATGTACGAAGACATTACAAATGCAGAGCGCGTTTTAGATCGCTACAGATTTTATGCGATTGAGAGGAACAGAATCTGTAACGTGGATACTTAATTAGATGCATACTATGTCTCTAACCTTTCGAATACCGTAATTAGAGATACAATAGAAAGACAATAAGAGAGCGAACGCCAACGTTCGCTTGGGGCACAAAATATATAGGTACAGAAGTCAATCTACATACAAAGCGCGCTCGAACAACGCACGCATAGACACCGCTCACGGACACGATATCTTGGAGCGCCTCGGCCCGCTCGTCGAACAGTTCCGGCTCAAAAGCTCATTAGTGTGCGTCCACCGAGCGTAGGTATAAAAAAATGAAGTACATCCATGAGATTGTCTTCTGTACCTATCTATTTTGTGCTTGGGGTTTAATGAATTAATAAAAGCTTTTAGGAAGAGGTTCTAGATTGTATTTCGATTCGTTCGTTTAGATTCGTATTTGATTTAAGGATCAAAATGCAAATTATCTTGCTTAAAACGATATACTACCAGATTGGTCCCATTTTTTTAACTGACTACCAAAAACAGGAACAGGTTTTCAATTAGGTTGTATTTTTTAATTTTTTTTTAGCTATTAAATAGCTCCGAAATGTACGGAACTATTATAGTCGACATAGCAAAGGCGAAATAGAACTTCGCAGTGAAATCGACACGGAGCGAATGCCTTTTGGCTAGGACCCCAGATCATCGGTTCATTTTGTGGTAGGCCTTCCAACGCTGCTCGGTGCGCGATGTATATAATAAACCACCGAAGACGCGGGCTCGCGGACGGCGAGCCATGGGTAGCTCGCTGTCCGATCGTCCGGTAATGGACCGAGTCCAAGACGTCGACGGCGCGCACTGTTCCCGCGCGCCTCAAGGAGTTGTCAGCAGCAGGAGGGGCCCAGCTGGGTCGAAGCCTACTGGGGACAGGGTTGTCCGAAAGGGAGCTCGTGCCCCGGTATGAAGGCTAGAAGGAACGGCGCGGGGTTTTTAGTCAGTAAGAGTCTGACACTGTCTCCCAAAAAAAAAAAAAAAATGTATATAATAAAACAATGTATCCTTGCAATGTTTGGACTAATTGAATACATTGTCATGAAAGAAAGAAAGAAAGAAAATTGCGTTTATTTGCATTACAAAAATAGGTACACCTTAAAATTAAACAAATGGTACATTGAGTAATGCCAAAAAGGCCTCAGCTCAGCATAATGCCAAGTAGTAACACAAGGCCACCACCTGACGCTGATTTTCAGCTGCAGCCCGAGGGTGCCATATGTTTAAAAAGAAAACAACATTTATTAAAAACTAAAAAAAGGTACTGTGCATACACTAGCTAAGAAAACCTTGCGATTACATGATGATGATCAGATGTACGAGTAGGTAGGTACTAGAAATTTACAACTTCAAAAAAAAAAACTCCATACTAGTACTTCCTTAATTACTTACCTACTAGTAATATTAAGTTATGCATGGCAACTTAAATGTTTCCATTGTTTAACCTTGTAAGTAAAAAAGCCTTAACGTTCAAAGCGTGATGTTACTAAGTAGATTTTGATAATGTTCGTCGCATGCTTCAGAGCAATTCAATAGAAACAATTTTCTAGAATGTTACAAACTTATTTCTCTTAATCTCTAACCTTGGCGCTTGTTTGACAGAAGTTAATCCAAGGACGGCGTACCCTTTGTTATAAAAATAACAAGGAGATACCACAAAATAGATAGGTACAGAAGTAAATCTCATGTATGTACTTCAGTTTTTAAATCTACGCTAGGCGATCGCACACACGTCAGCGCATTGCGTCGAACTGTACGTGCGACCGAGCCATTAAGCCGAGATATTGTGTCCGTGAGCGGTGTCTATGTGTGCGTTGTTCAAGCGCGCTTTATAAGTAGATTGTCATCTCTACCTATCAATTTTGTGAGGATACGTTGGTTAACAAGGCCAGGTTTTTAAACAATTGGCAACAAAAAAATCTTGTTTTTTTTCTCAGAAATCTTACAAGATTTGTTACCATCATGCGTCACGTATAGAATAAGAGATTTTTTTTTTCATTCTTACTTCGTTGTTCTTTTATCTTATTGTTTATTTTCCAGGAGTCCATTTGTTTTTTTATTAATTTATAAGCTCGCCACCACTATCTCATCTAATGGCGATGAATGTGGTGTGGCGAATGTGGTCGACGATGGAGTATGCTTGCCTAGAAGTAAATCTATTCACTCTTTACTTAAAGACCTTTAGGTTGTAGCTGTGAGGAAACAGACTTCGGCAGGGAATACCAGCCTTTAGCAGCACTTTGGGACGAGCAACTTAGCTTCACTTTTTTTGACTGGCCGACATTTTGACAATTCAAAAGTGCTTGTTATTGGTCTATTTGAAATAAAAGTTTGTGATTTCTGGTTGCTCCTTAGCCTTTTGATTCTTGTTGCCTGCCTTTTTCAAGCGGTGGTTAGTGTCTCCCTGATAAAATACCAGAAGTAGTTTGCAAGGATTTCATTTTCATCATCGCTTATGAATCAATGTCTTACTGGCAGAGCTCACCATGTTCATCACTAACTGCACTTATGTGTAGCCAAAACATAGTCTACCCGTGTGCCAAATATCATCTAAATCCGTTCAGCCGTTTGGGCATGAAGAAGTAACAAACGTTGGCTTGTGTTTCAAAGCAGTAAAATTTTACCTCAAAAACTAAACTTGACCCAATAACATTTTCTGGTTTGACGCTTTGTATAGCGTAATTTTTTTAAATCGGGGTCAGCGTGGGTGACTAGTGTAACCCATATTATAAATTATAGCTGTTGATCCTTCTTAAATAAAGTATTGTAGATTTTTTTTACATATTTGGAAAACATCCAAATCCAAACATCCCCCGCTCTTTCAGACAGACTTTTCATCATCATCATCATCATCATCATATCAGCCGAAAGACGTCCACAGCTGGACATAGGCCTCCCCCGTCGACAGACTTTTGCTGACTAAAAACTTACTCCTGTTCCTTCGTTGCCTTTCATACCAAGCCGAGGCTTCCTTTCAGAAGCAAAACTTTGGCCCCAGTAGGCTTCAACCCTACTGGGTCTCTATGACAAGTATTGTAGATACGACTAGCTTTTGCCTGCGGCTTCGCTCGCATTAAATTCGGGGTATCACGGTTCCCCTGGGAAGTGGGGGGTCAGAAAGAGACAAAAAGTAGCCTATGTCACTCTCCATCTCTTTTACTATCTCCACTTAAAAAATCACGTCAATTCGTCACTCTGTTTTGCCATGAAAGACGGACAAACAGACACACAGTTTTCCCATTTTTAACCCTTCAGATACCGTCAATTAGAGACACAATAGTAAGACAATAGATGCGCGGCCACCGGGTGTCGCTTGGGGATTCATGAAATAATATTAGTATAGATTAACTAAAGCAAACAAGGTTTATCTCCAGCAGCTCTTGACAGATGGAAAAATTCGGAGTAGTGTTCCTAACGATTGCAGGCTCCAACAGTCGCAATGCGTATACCAGAAACTGCTCGATCGTTAGATTGGATTTTAATGAAGTTCCGAGTTGGTTATTAGTACAACCCGTCGAAAACAAACTTACCCCTTTATTCCAAGCTATATCCTCCATTTTGACTGCACTTTGAACTTTCAAATTGTTGAAGTTATATTTTTTTTCTTAACATATTTTTTTTTTAAATTCGAAGAAAATTTTCCGACTTTTGAGCTAGTTATAAATTGTATTATAGGACTCGATTTCTGGCTAGCACAGGCGCTGGCTTGCGGACGGCGAGCAATGGGTAGCTCGCTGTCAGACCGTCCGGTAATCATGCGGACCGAGCCCAAGTCGTCGACGGCGCGCGCAGACCCCGCGTGCCTCAAGGAGTTGTCAGCAACCGTAGGGGCCCAGCAAGGTTGAAAGCTACTGGGGCCAAGGGTCTGTTTCTGAGGCTTGGCCTTGGTATAAAGGCAAAGAAAGGATCAAGGTGGGTTTTTTTGGTCAGTCAGAGTCTGACACTATCTCCCGCTCCGAAGAAGGGATGTCATCTGGATGATTTTAACAAAAACTGTATTATAGGAGTTAGAGCATTCCCAACTTCTTCCAGACATTTTTCTCACGCTAAACCAGTCATCACAGACTACTGCTTCCTAGGCCAGCCTCGACGGTGCTTTAAATCTGCAGGAACCCACTGCAAGACTTTTGCCAAGCGATCACTGTACAGCTGACGTAACCCGCTCAATTCCACTTGATCCTAGCATTCTTTTGGTTAACGGCTGTTATTCCTTGACTGGAAAATCCTGGAATTTATTACTAGACTGGCTTGTTGGTTTGATGGTTAGTGGCCCTGGGCCAAGTTGATAATCTACAATTGCTAGAAAACTTCAAAGGTATGGGTATGACGCCATTTCAACGCTCAGTCATGTGGTTAGAACAAAGGAATCAGAGGCGTTGCCGACTCGAGGTGATCTACGAAAGAGGACGGTCGTAGCTTGGCAAGGCCTGCAGACTACTATGTAGGAGGATTTGATTCCTACCCAAAGCAAATGTTTGTGTGATTAGCACGACCATTTGTTCAATGTCCAAGTGTAATAAAGTCTGCCAAGACGTCGACGGCGCGCACTGTTCCCGCGAGCCTCAAGGAGTTGTCAGCAACAGGAGGGGCCCAGCTGGGATCGGGATTATCCGAAAGGAAACTAGAGCCCCGGTATGAAGGCTAGAAGGAACGGCGCGGGGTTTTAAGTCAGTAAGAGTCTGACAGTATCTCCCGCTCCACCCTAGAGCGGGTTTTGTCATAAGATGATATTCCCCGTCGACAAAAAAAAAAAGTGTAATAAAGTGTATATTTACTTAGAAAATATATTTTTATATGTATGTTTATCAGTTCTCTAGTACTCATAGCACAAGTTCTGCTCAGTTTGGGACTAGATAGCGTTGTATGAAAGTACAGAGGAGACATGCAATCCATAAAATGGCACTTTTCATTTTATACTATAATTTGACTACCTCCTGTCAATCACAATTACGATGCTAGATTTTCATTTTATTTTAACATTTTTCATTTAATAAATTGGTCCAATTACGAACGCGTGGATCTGCCTAGAGCATGTAGATAAAAATACACACCACAAATTACAGTGACAATAATTTCTCACTTGTTTGTTTCCCTGCCAGAGTCTGTGCTTCCTGATAGCTATAACTTGGGGTTCTTTAAGTCAAGAGTGAATAGGTTACTTCTAGGCAAGCGTGCTCCATCGTCGACCACATCATCGCTTACCATCAGGTGAGATGGTGGTCAAACGCGAGTACAACAACAAAAAAAAGAGCACTCTGTTATTTTATGGTACGGAAAAATATTATTTTAGATAAGTGAATATATTGTTGTCATAATACAAAATGATTCTACCAAATATGTTGATGCGACTTAAAGCTTATAGTCCCTTGAATATTACCCGCCAAGGTACGAGTATCTGTGCATTTAATTCCGGCCAGCTGCGCCCGGATAGAGCCCCGCTGACTTTTAATTTTCAACATTATGCTATGTCGACTTTGAAGCATATTTAACCACCGTTTTTATGTGTAAAAATGTTTTTAGAGTTTCAAACCGTTTCGAAGAAGTAGGGAAAAGTTGCGAAATTGCTAAATATTTTTTTTTTTTGACATAAGAACATGAACTTTGTTATCCACTTATTTTATAAGTTGTTATAGTGTACAATAAAAAATTAAAGAAGGTATTAATCGCACGAAAAAATCAATATTTGATAATGTTGTTCATGAATCTATGGTAAACATATTTTTTCTAATCTACTAACCAGACCGTTACCGTTTGTCAAAAACTCATTGCTTTATGTCACTGCTCGGGCGCTTGAACCTTAAGTACACAACAAAGGCAGTGGACATGTTCGAATATACACGCCAAATGTTACACACTGAAGATGCAGTTTCTGGAGTCGCATCGGAACGTCAATTTAAAGGTTTTCGTGGTGCGTATGAGTCCAGAAAGAGTTGGCCACAAGGCGTGGTGTAACGGCGCTTCCGCGGACAACTAACCTAGGATAGCATTGCATAGCATAGCCGGCCTTATAATGTTCCCACTGCTGGTACTCAGGCCTCCTATCCAGGAGAGGGAATGAGCCGTAATCCATCACGCGGACCCAGTGCGGGTTGGTGGATGTCACATGTCTTCGATTTTTTTGATTCTAGGACATGCCGGTTTCCTCACGATGTATTTCCACAGGATAGCACCAAGATATTATAGGGAAAATTTAAATGTTACAAACATAGTTTTAAATCAGATTTACTAACAAAATAATTTAGTTAGGTATCTACTTGTGTTATAGGTACTATTATTACCAGAAATAAAATTATTATTATTATTATAAAGTTGGTTTTGGTATAAGTGGGCCGTTTAAGACCTTGCCATTGTGAGCAGAAGCTAAGCGCGGGGCGGTGAAAGGTAAAATCAAAAGTATGAAAATTATTGAAGCATGCCACAAGACGCCCCGCTCATAGCGCCTCGCGTCCACTTACCAATGCAGCCCCGCTTGCCACACCGCTCGTCATCAAGACCGAATCGTGACCAGGCCGTACAAGTATTTCCAAAATTAGCGTCATTAAACTTAATATTCAGCACAATGACCAATTAACTATCTCAATTTCACAACTCCTTGTGATAAAACCTTAAAACATCGTCAAACCTTCTAAAACAACCGACTTAACTATACTTATATTATAATAATAGAAAACCCTTAATCCCAAAGTAAGAGTTATTAATTAAACAGTCTAAGGTTACGTTATTCGTGTAAAGTTTCTGAACCGACACCTATCCTTCGACCGTCATTATCCTTAACGATACCTAAGGTGCCTCCTTAGAGGTAGAATAGACACCTTAAGGTCTTATAAGCACCTTGAATATTATAGTATTGAAGTTCGGGTCATAAGCCGTTGAAGCCAAAAGGCCACCTCACACCGAGACGCAACGCGACTATGTTTCTAAGTCATAAAGTCTGTTTTCTAAACTAAACAAACTTTCAATGAATTTATTTTTTTCATAGCAAGCTTTTAGCTTGCGTGATCATATCTATGCGTGGTTACTGACGTAGCTCAATGAGTCGCCAAACTTAAGTGGCAATGGGCAGGGCACATTGCAGGCAGAACAGATGGTCGATGGGGACGAAAGGTTCTGTAGTGGCGATTACGTATCGGAAGACGCAGCGTTGAAAGGTCACCAACAAGGTAGACCGACGACCTGGTTAGGGTCGCGGGAGTCCGATGGATGCGTGACGCATAGGACCGGTCGTTGTGGCAACGTTTAGGGGAGGCCTATGTCCAGCAGTGGACGTCTATTGGCTGATATGATGATGATAATAATGATGATGAAGCTTCTATAGCTCGTTATACATATATAATTAATACTCGTCAAGACGAATCATACGAGCCTAAACTCGATGAGGTTGTGTCGTTTAACTACCAAGTTACTATAGGCACCTTCCAGTTCCATAATCAGATCAGCTCCTTGTTATAATAATTTTGCATTGTCATCTGATTTACATATGCATGCAAAGTTTCAGCTCAATCGGTAGCCGGAAAGTGGGTCAAATTTAATTTACAAGATTTGATTACAGACAATCATCGGTACAGGTGAAACTAAATAAAAGCTTGTAAAAAAACGAGGTACGACCAGTAGATAGATAAAATCGTCGACGTTGTTTCAACGCCCAGTCACGTGGTCAGAACAAAGGAATCGGAGGAGTGGCCTACTAGAGGCTATCGCCAAAGAGAATCAAAACAAAACGGTTGTAATTTGACTAGGGGTACCCCCGTTAAATTCGCAAGCGGTACAGTGTGATTTTTGTTTAAATATACATAAACTAGCTTTAACCCGTGACTTCTTCCGTGTAAATTTCGAGTATTGACAGACGCTTTGAAGTGAAAGCCAGATAAAAAGTGGTCTATGTCTTTCCTTGGAGTTGAAACTCACTCCGTACTTTTCATCAAAATCAGTTTAGTGATTTATCAGTAAAAGCATTATGGACGGACAAAGTTACTTTTACATTTGTAATATTAGTTCTTCATTGTGCTATGCCGGAGATCGTGGCTTCGATTTCCACACAGGACAAATGTTTATGTGATGAGCATTATCATTTGTCCTGTGTCTGGGTGTAATTTATCTATATATGTATGTAATTAGAAACATATAAGTATATTTATCAGTTGTCTGATGCGACCTCTGGCGGGATGAGTTTAGACCTCCTGAAGATTATATCGAGCCATCGGAGAGCCTCTCTCCTGGATACGAGTTGCCATGGTCAACCTGGAAAACCCTAAACAGACTCCGCACCCAGGTTGGGCGCAGCAAAGACAATCTCCACAGGTGGGGGTTCTCGGATGGTTCCGATCTTCAGTGTCTGTGCGGCGTCACTCCGCAGACGATGTCTCACCTTCCGTCCTGCACCACGTGCCCGGTCACCTGCTTACGTAAGGACCTAATGACAGCATCAGCGGACGGCATTGCAGTGGCTGATTTCTGGGCTGGGCAAGGAATTTAACTGATTTTGCCATCGATACGCTAAGAAGAAGAAGTTGTCTAGTACGCATAACACAAGCTCTGCTTAGCTTGGGACTAGACGACGTTGTGTGATAGTTGTGGAATATCATATCATTATGTCATTGTATGTATCGCTATCTCAAAAAGTCGTTGTGTCTGGGTATGAGTTGACCCTAAATCAATCACGCACTTTGATCCACTTCACTTATATACCTACACTAAGTACGAGATAACCAATTTACAAACGGCAAAGCGCTTTGTGATTAAGTTATAATACGTAAATTAGATTATTAGGGTTAATTAATTACGGTACAGAATTGTTTTTTTTAGAAAAGCTTTGTGATTGGAGAAGGTTAATTATTTTTTTATTATTGATAGGCGTTTGACCACCATCTCACTTGATGGTAAGCGACAATGTGGTCGACGATGGAACACGCTTGCCTAGAAGTAACCTATTCACTCTTGACTTAATACCCCTAAGTTGTAGCTATCAGGAAACACAGACTTCGGCAGGGAATTCCACTCCTTGGCTGTACGCGCCCATCGTCTTCTCAGGGAGTCGAGTAAATAGGTAACTGATTTTGTTTTGTACTTAAGTAGTTACTATACTAGCTTTAGCCCGCGGTTTTGCCCGCGTACATAGCTTATGTCACGCAGGAACAAAGTTACTTTTTATCGGTGAAAAAAAAAATAGCAATCGGACTAGTACTTACAGAGATTACTTCCTACAAACAAAAAAACAAACTTAACCTCTTTATTGTATCAGTGTAGATTTTTCTCACAACTTATCTATAATCATACTTTTGCCAGCTTTTTTCGTTCCAGGCCCAGAGCGGAAATTCTTTTGAACAATCCTGCTATTTCGAATTATCATGAACTTATAATATTAATCTTTATAATATTACTGTAGTTATCAAATCAACATTAAAAAAAAAAAACAAATTTCTTAGGTACTGTCCTGACTTAGATTGTATTTACAAAAATCTATTTTTTTTTTATTTTTCACTTGCCATTTTGTGTCTCCACAACCCTAGATCGAATGGTAAAGAACGCCTTTTTAAGTAGAAAATCATTCAAAGACTCTTCTGTGGTGGAGCTAGAGAGCGTGTCACGGTTTTACTAACTAAAACCACACCTGTGCCTTCCAGTTGTCTATTGCATTCTAGGACCAGAAATTCCATGTGTCCCTATGGTTGGTAAACTTCGTGTTGCATGAAAATTAAATTAAAAAAAATTATACTAAAACAAAACGCTTAACCTCAATTAAATTTACTAACATAACACTATAGTAATCTGTATGTTTCGTGTGTACATAACATGCCAATGTTTCATTAACAAGGTAAATAGTCCTTTATTAGCGTAATGCACTTAACTGTTAACGACTTTAACTCAAAATATGACATGTTGACATGAAATGTTAATAGTACTTACTGGGTATATTCCAAAATGAGTTCAGGTAGACAGGATGATTTGGAATAAAGTACTTTCCTTCAATTGAGGATGGTCTTTGAAACGATTTTGACCTCATCAAATGTACGCCAAATTGGGTAAAAAAAATTATTGATGTATAATCTTCTATATATATAAAAATCAATGCCACTTTTCGTTGTTATTTTATAACTCAAGAACGGGCTCACCTATCCAAACCAAATTTTTAGGCTTTGTTCGGACTATTTAGTAGATGGTTTATGTGAAGTTTGGTAGGGTAGAGTAGGGTATAATAGGGTAGAGTAGGGTAGAGTAGGGTAGAGTAGTGCAGAGTAGAGTAGAGTAGAGTAGAGTAATGAAGGGTAGAGTAGGGTAGAGTAGGGTAGAGTAGGGTAGAGTAGTGTAGGGTAGAGTAGGGTAGAGTAGGGTAGAGTAGAGTAGTGTAGGGTAGAGTAGGGTAGGGTATAGTAGGGTAGAGTAGGGTAGAGTAGGGTAGAGTAGGGTAGAGTAGGGAAGAGTAGGGTAGAGTAGAGTAGGGAAGAGCGGAAGCGAAGCCGCGCGGGCAAAAGCTAGTTAGGTTATATAATTATGATTGTGTGAGTCGGGCAAACTAATGTGTTATAGGAACCAGGGTTTTCAGCTCTTTTTTTACCATACGAATAGCATTACATCAGCAATACATTACTAGAACATTGTCTTAAGTATATGCGAAACCTGAATATAGTTTGTTCAGAATCAGTAACTGATTCGACTCCAACAGTTTTTACATCTTGTTATATTTTTCCCAAAAATATTTAAAAAGGTCACAGGTTTTCAAGACACCACCAAAACTAAGCACAACTTAGGTCACGACAGGTCATAGCGAGTATTAGGCGCCAGCAAACAGCTGGATGCAAGTGCAAAACCACCCCTTCAGTCGCCTGGATGGACCGGTGACTATGTATTTTTGCTGACATTGCAAACTTATAAGTTTGTGATTTTTCAGCTATTAAATTTTGTACGTACATAGATCGTTATATAAAAATACTAGACGTATGTTTCGGGTTTCGCATATACTAAAACCAATATTTATATACACTTACACAGTAGAGCAGATAGGACGCACATTCGAAGTCACAGCATTAAGAACACTAAACATTACCATCTCACAATAAGGGGCAAACTTACAAACGGTGGACCCTTTAACCTGCCCAAAAGCACTCAAATATTCCCAACTAGCATTCTAAGAGCCATTTACTTAGAACCTCTATCTAAACAGGTGGAACAATTAAGGAAGTTACTCTAAAGTATTTACGTCGAAGTAGACTAAAAGTAGGACAATGGTCACACAGAAGCTAATCCACCTAAATATTTTGTGCGTTTAGCAACCGTATCTACCCAAATGTTCGCAAAGACCCATTTAATAATAAATCAACCCAGTTAATCGGAGGCCGTAAGCAACAATGGACGATGAGTTGCGTTTTTGACAGCGGTAAGCGGACCTATCTATGAGCAGGGAACGTTAACGTATGCGTTAATGAGCTAGCCGTGGTTGGCTTGACGTCGTCTTTGTGGGAGGATTTAGCAGAGAGAGGAAGGTAATTAGAGGGGTTCCTGTTTTCTGACTATTATAGACGATGTTGCTAATTAAAATACTGTTGCTGATTTCGTACCTACTGTACGAGAAAAACTGTGTATAATAATTGAAGGGGTAAGTGGACAAAGGTGTTAACTACTATTACGATTCTCTGGTAATATTTTTGCTGTTATCACATTTTAAATCTGAAATATATACTTGATTGAAAGTTAAAACCGTTGCTAGCATCTGTAACTATGTAATGAATTAGAATTGGGATATTTTAAATCCATGGATCGATTTACCATCAGTTAAATCCTATGTTCATGCAAGAAAGTCAGATTTTTTTATTTTGTCAGATGACACCTTTGTCCACTTAACCCTTCAATTGTTCTATTATTGAATTAAATTAATCAAACTGGCCAAGTGCAAGTCGGACTTGCACACGGAGAGTTCCGTTCTACAATATTACAAAAAACACAAAAAAAAACTTCTATATAATAATATTTCTAGTATCCCTTTAATTTCTAACTTTATTTTAATTATTGTTGTGTCAATAAAATAAACATTCTGTGAACTTTTCAACTCTCTATCTCTTACGGTTTATGAGACACAGCCCACTGACAGACGGATAGACAGACGGACGGATAGCGGAAGCTTAGTAATAGGGTCCCGTTGGTACCCTTCGGGTATCTTACCCTTATAGGATGACGAGCAACGAGTTGCTGGACCAAGCCCGAGGCAAGGACAGTGCGTAGTGCTCCACGCGAGCTTCAAAGACTATCAGCAAAACCGTAGGGGTTAAGCTTAGCCAAGGCCTACTAGGGCCACACATCGACGTCTGAAAAGATCACCCTTGGTCCTAGAACGCAAAGGCAACTGAAGAAATTTACGTGTGGTTTTAATCAGTAAAAGTCTGACACGCTCTGCTCCACCTGCAACAGCAGAAGTCAGTAGATGATTACCTTAAAAGAAAAACCCTTAGAGGTACTATGGTGTATTTCGACACTGTAGGGATATCGATTTCTTCCGCGCATTTCCATTAAAATAGAATGTATGAGCACTAATACCACGTTTTATGAAATCCACTAGTTAAAGCATACAATTAACTTTTAGAATCACCTTAATTCGTGACTCAGCGAGCGTTTTACTTTAGTTTTTAAACGACTTTCTGAATTGATTTGATTGCAGATGACGTGGCTTAACGACAGTGGTTAATGACACTACACTATTGGAGCCAATACGGAAAATGCATGCAACTGTTTTATTTGCTTAAAAGCAGGCAACTCGAGATACATTTTCATACAACCGCTCTCAAGATTATGATCACATCGAAGTAGTTAGTACGCAACGCTGACTACTACCTACAGGTCATTGGACTCGCTCAGCTGACGTTTGACGTAAATTAATACGAGTTTTAAAAACAAGGTACTTTATTTTTTAATTTTATCGTTACAAATCGATAGTGTTTCATGTACCGGATCGACCCTCCACGGGATTAAAACGATCAACATTAAGCGGTGTATAGAAAAAAAAATCTTCATCAACAACGAAATTACAAAGCTTCAAAGCTGTTATTAAGAAAGAACAGTCCAACATGGACTTAGACGTCAAAGTTCATTACGCTCATATAGCCGCCATAGAAAACGGAGCCTTGGCGGGGGAGACAGATATATATTTGTTTAAAGTATTATACATATGTATTTCGTTTACTTTTCTACTAATTTTGATATGGTTTTCTCCGTTAGTATTATATTTTTGTATATCTACTAATATTATAAAGAGGTAGTTTTTTTTTTTTTGTGGGAGATAATCTCTGAAAGCATTAGCCCTATTGCTAAAACTTTTTCACCTATAGAAAGCTGCTTTGTTCCAGAGTGACATAGGCTATATTTTATGTAAGCAAACAAAGCTGCGGGCAAAAGCTAGTTTATTAATAAACTGATTTGATAACAAATATTTTTTTTCATGTTAATTCCATATTGCCTTCAGAGTAAATTTGAGAGCCAAAATCAAGATATAGAATAATAATATGAGGCGAAGTGAAGACGTAGGGTGGCTTTCCGTAGGCTCTGTTTATTATTGAAAATTACATATGTTTATGGCAGATTATTATCCATGTAATGAATATTTGGCAATTGATATGGTATTAATTATTCATATTGAGAAAATTGAGGCGTAAAGGGGTATTGTATATGACGATATACAGTACCCCTTTAGGCCTGAATTTTGTATACGTGATGATGTATATATATTGTAAGCAACTAATATATTGCCGGGATACTTAGTCTGATCAAGTAGTGGGTCTATATTATCTAAAACCGCAAAACCCACCGGTTTCCATTTGAGATACCAGGTATCTACTTCGTGGCATTCTCGGCTTTCAATTACTTTCTATAAGGTAGACCATCTTACATCCTTTGAAAAGGTTTTCAGCACTAATGAGATTAGTTTTCGAAAAATTCCTTTAATCTTCTCCTTCGTTACATAATGACGTTACAGATAAGTAAATTCTAAATACTTATGGCTAAAAATTAGAGGCTCGGGGTCATTATTTTCCAAATTATATGGTTTGTCCTGTTATATGATTTTTCCAGAATAACTACGTTATCTTACTTCTGTGTGATGTAGCCTTAGCTAAACTGAACCTCTTCATATTTATTTATTAATACTTTATTGTACACCTCATTATGAGATCAAGATAAACACAAGAAGACGTATAACCTTTGGTACATACACGTATAACTAAACAAAATGAGATACAAAATTCGTACGAACTTATTATATCAAAAATAATATACTAGTAAATAGCATGATCTGCATAGTATAATAAACAGTACAATAGCGCTAGCAGGAACCATTACAAGGCTGAAGAAAGGATTCTATAAGGAGAAATGGGTTGTAATGAAAATTCGAAGATGTTATATCCAATATACCGCAATAGTGGATCCGCATCACATCTAAGAATTTTTAAACGACTTCAAAAAGGAGGAAATTGATTCTAAGACATACCAGTGACCTTGCCTTGGTTTTTACTCACAGTTTCGAGAGCAATTTAATAATTAAAAAATTAAGAAGTAAATCATACGAAGTAAAGCGGCTGTCTGGGTTTGAACCAACTTCTTAAAACTCTTTGAATTAACTACTTAAAACTACTGAGTTACCATTGCCCTTTATAGACGAATATATTAAAATAATAATAAACATAAAATTGAGAAAGGAGATTATAGTGAATTATGATGTTCGATTGAATCGAATACCGTAATATAACCTTTCAAATACGTATATAAGAGACATAATAGAAAGATACTTGGAGTTTAATGAATTAAATATAATTTTGGTTATGATTGCAAGTACGGTAGGTACTGTACCCTCGTCTGAAACGTACAGTTACAACAGATTACTAAATCCAACCACGAAAACATACCGTTCGGTACCGAGTTAAAACTGGTTCGCAATTCCGAACCAGTTCCAAGTAACTCTCTACTGAAACTCGAAACAATTTTCCGTATATTACAAAATCTAGAACCGTCAGAGCTCCATTGGGAACGGATAATAAATTGGAATATTCGAGACGGTCTATTCCTGTAGGGACGGTTGTCATCAAAATCGATATAGGTGTGCAAGACGGGTAACGTGCTTATTCCAATACCGTTGAAAATTGTTTTCACGTGGGGAGATATGGTGAGGGACTGGCGGCTTGTACAGGATTTGAATCTGGCAATTATGATGCCAGTAAATCTCACGTTTCTCTTGGGTGAATAGAACTGCACGGGTGAATAACAAGTCCTTGCGTACGTACGTATATATATACAGGTAGCACGTGGAAGTGCAATAAAGGGGTGAAACTCCGCTACCGCAATTAATCGTGGCATGGTGGACAGAGGTCCAACGAGATCTCATGGCGATATGGAAACAGCGAGTGTCACAATCTAGCGGTGGGTATACCACAATCTTGGCAAAAAAATAGCTTCTGATATCATTATTTTGTTAAAAAAGATTTTAAATTAATAAACTGGACTAGTTAATGTAAACAACATCTCCCTAGTTTTTTTTCAACTAGCTTGAGGACGTCTTGCAGTCAGCTGGATGCCCGTGTTTTAGATGGAGTGACTAATTAACAAAACCCCGTTACTGGGCAACACAATTCTCCGTATATGCTACAAACCATATTTAAATAATAAGGTTTTTGAATTATTGACAAATCTTGATTGCGTCATTAGCGTGTTTAAGTCCTTACAGGTAGTCCTTAGATACCAATAATCATAATCATAATCGTTTATTTGCTGATATAGGTAATTACATAAAAATATTGAAAATATAGCACAGTCCAACTATATTACACCTTAGGAATAGGAACCAATATAGTTCGTCGACGCCCATATTATTTGCCTACAATCTAGATAACTTTTTTAGATTTTTTTTTAAGAAAACACTACCTAACTGAATTTAAGTAACATTTATTTATTTTATCACATTCAACACGCAAAAGCACAGAAACAGGCTTAATGCCCTAAGGTATTTTTTACAAAATTAAGCATTACCATCAAGGCTCGGAACCGGTTTAAAAAATACCGGTTAGCACCGGTTTATTTCGGTTTTCCTCCGAACTTTTCTTAAGAACGTGAACGTTTTAAGAACTTTATTTTAACCTAAATTAACCGGTTTATTCGGCGAACGGCATGTCGGTAAACGCGTTGCAACTTGTATGGATGCCGCGCTGAATAAAATCTGAACTGCGCGGGTCGTTTCTTTATTGTGCGTCCGTATTAACCGGTTTTTATTGCTCTAAACCGTTTAATCCGAAAAAACCTTTATATAAATACTCTTCCAAATACCGGTTAAAAAAAACCGGTATATGCGAACGAAACCTAATGTAAAAGGTTTTGCGTCTAGTACATAATAACGGTTTGAAAATTTAACCGGTATCCGAGCCTTGATTACCATTACATACTTTATTTTATACAAATAATCCATAAATTATAAATTAAAAAAAAAAACAACACTCAAATTAGGATTTTTTTTTATTGGGGTGTATAAAAGTATGCATTTTTCCCGTTGTATGTAGAATATAGAAAACCACTGCCATATTTGGAAATCTACTGAAGTCCTCAAACAAACCTGCTCTCAGTTTTAATGATGATGTTACTACTAAAGACATTCCTAATAAACTCATAATGCTATATACATCTAGATAAAACCCACGTAAGTGCTGCCATAAAATAGGTTAGCTCGACACGTGTAGGTTTAGATATGATTATAGGATGAATAATATACGACAGCTATTAGCATTAATACCTCCTGAAAGGTGGTTTTGCTTCTCTTGAATAATGTTATGACAACTACAACTAATGATTGTAGATTAGAGATCACTGTCAATGATAAGACCATCATGTTATCTAAAGTATTATGAATATGAGTGTATAATCAAACTAACTTTTACCCGCGTCTTCGGCCGCGTTTATTAATATACTTTAATTTAATAATAATATTTGTACTTGACTTCCCTCTTTCTCCCTCTTTTCTCACTTTAAAAAAAAATAGTCTATGCCTGCCTCCAGGGTCCCAACTATTTCTGTACCAAACTTCTTCAAAATCGGTTTTGCCATTTAGGCGTGAAGACATAATTAACAAACAAACTCACTTTTGCTTTTATAATATTAGTAAGGATTGCCTCCAACTATTTTTAGTGCCACAACTATAGACAGAATCAAAGCTCGTTTGAAAAAATGGCTTATCAAGCAAGTTTTTTATTCTTTTGATGAATTTTTTATTTAATTTAATTTAACTTTGACGTGAATATTTATTTTGACTAAAAATTATGTGACTTTTTATTATGATTTATTTTAATTTTACCCATAAACATTTCCACACCAAAAAAAAAGAAAAAATAATAAACCTTACCGCGCTTAACCAGGTTTGACCCACATCAAAAACCAAACACATACTTACTTAAAATCATTTCGATGTTCTCCCCTCGAAGTTAAACAAAAGCTAAACTCAAAACATAACTGTACGATGAATCTATGAGGTTCTTGAACTTTTCCTCCGTAAGAAATGAGGCGACCCCAAAAATACGGAAAAGGTTTTGGCTATAAACGTCAAGTTAGCAGAAACTTTCCTAGGACCGTCAAGTTAACCCCTTGTGTTGACACGGCAGAGGTAATTTTGAAATTGGGGATGTATTTGGTGTTCCGCAGACGTTAAATTAGAACCATTACTAGGGTACACCACGTCACATCGACGTCTTTAAGCACCGTTTTATTTTAAGCTGTATTTTATGGACAAGAGGTGATGGTAATCTAGTTCCTTGTAGTTACTTTCTTTTTCTCGGTTGACGGCTGTGCTGGTTGGCAGCTTCAAAGCAAAAGAGTGAGCTATTTTTCTGCAAAAGTATTTTGTAAAAAGATAATGTTGCGCTGTCTTTAAAAAGACATTTTAAAGACAGCTTTTAGAAAATAGTCCGCCTTAATGGATGTATTATGACAAAGATTTTTATCGCATTGATAACCATTTTATGGCTAATTAGTCCATTATTATAATAACGTCACTTAGCTCTCAGCCTGCTTTGTCATCCAAATTGAGCATATCCGCTAGATTTCTTGGGGTAAAATTCATTAGCAAAGTTTGCAAAATTTATAAATTACAATTTTATTATTGTAAGTTTTGATTTGCTTATACGGCTTGTAAGTATAAAGCCAAAGACAATGGTGCAATAGTAAAAAAGGCTGATATGGTGACAGTACAGACTGATTAAGTAAACTTAGATGAAGAGAATATGAATATACTCTCACTTTACATAATATAAGAGATTGATAGATCACTTCAAGCTCACACACTCAATAGCATAGCATAGTATAGTGGGCCTTATAATGTTACAACTGTTGGGACTCAGGCCTCCTTTCTAGGAGAAGGACTGGGCCGTAATCCACCACGCGGGCAAACACAATCAATACTGGTTTGAAAATCTAAAGAGAGAAATACAGATAAACTACTATTTACGGGGAATGACAAAATCCTCTTATAGACAAATATTCTAGCACAATCAAACAGATATTTAGACAAAGCTTTAAATAAGGGAAGTTAATAATGCCCAATAGACCAGCAGAATTGTTTACTTACGGGGTTACGCTTTTAGCTCACCCACGCTACCAGCTATTAAAGTTCAAGCTATTTTAGACTCTATTGAAATGAACATTATATTTCAATCAACAATCTCTATTTATTTAGAACATCAAAATAGAAGATTCAACAGAACTGTTTACTACACCCACATTTCGCTGTTAGTATTTATTTTAACTTTGTATAATCTTCTTTTTTTAATAATGTGAATATGAAAACTCTGTAGACTCCACAGTCTCATATTTTCTATTTGAATTCACTGTTCTTTATTGTACTTATTTGGTACTATTGTCACATAAAATATCACATCCTATGTCACTTAGGAATAAAGCAGCTTTCTATCGGTGAAAAATTTTTTGCAATAACACCAGTACTTCCAGAGATTACCTCCTAACTACAAACAATATTAGTGAACAATATTAGTGTTCAGACTATGCTGGCTAGTCTACACTGCTCTCTCATACCTATTAATTTTGTAATATCGTTAAACAATTTATTTTTAAGATTAGTCGTGGACTTTCTTGCCGGGTTATTTTATTTAATAGAAAATTACTAAATGGGACCGCGCTATAACTCCAATCGCTTAAATAAGCGTTAGAAACGCGATGAAATAAAAATGTAATGATGCAGTGTGTGGTATTTTGTGTGTGTGGTATTTTGTGTGTGTGTTGTTGTTGTGTTATTATAATGTTGATGTTGTTGTTGTGTTGTCATAAACAATGCTGATATTGTTGTATAATGTTGTTGCTTGTTGTATTTTTTTATCGTTTATTTTTACACTTATAAACAGTGGAGACTTAAGTTTCGTGGTCTCATGAAATATCGAGTATGTCTACGGCATTCGTTGGACAACAGTTGAAATTAATATTGATTCAAAGCCCTATCTTAGAACCAAAACAATGATATTTTCCTAGAACCAAACAAGAAATTCATGGCATTTTGAACTTGATTTTGCTAGCGGCTTTCCTCGCGTGAAAATTGAAAAATATATACCTCGAGAAACCCGAAGAAACGGCAAATTTAAATGGTAATGGGCAGGGCACATTGCTAGCAGAACAGATAAAAGTAAAATTTAAAAGTTAAAATAGAATAGAATACAATACAATACCATAAACTTTATTATACATCAAAAACTGAACCAAACTAGACTAGAGAGTAAACTAAAATTATCATTTTGATTGTGAAAAAACGGAAAGTGAACCACTATTACAGTATTTACTTAAATAAACAAGGAGTCAAATTGTACACAGGGACTTAATACTGTCCGTAATGATAATACTTCAGAACTTGAATTCATGAATACATTACTAAGTAATACAAAACTTTAATACCTAATGATTTGGGTTTCCAACTGTCTAGGTGAATTCATTTCTAATTTGTCATTATTTAAATTATGCCTAGTGGTAATAATACCCTAGACTTCAAGAGTTGTAAAAGGCGGGACAAATGTTGCGGGAACATGTCTGTTATAGTCTGTCTAAAAAGTCAAATGACTTGGGAATTTGGTATAATATTTAATCATTTGAAAAACACTTTTATTTGATACTTTTTATAAGGTTCTTCTATTAGTAAACAATGATCAAGATCTCTTAAACAACCTTGATTATTGAACTAGTGTTGACTACTACAAATTTCATTTTGCCCTAATAACTACCCAAGTCGTTTGACTTACAGACTCTACCGTGGCCTATGAACGTAAATAATAATAATATTCCATAACTTTCACACAATATCATCTAGTCTCAAAATAAACAGAGCTTCTACTCTGAGCAATAGACAACTGATAAACATCCTTCTTTTTAAATACATACATATCAACAATAATATTAAAAAGAGGTAAAGCTTGTTTTTTAGTTATTTTTTTGGAAGAGGTAATCGCTGAAAGTACTGGTCCGATTGCTGAAATTTTTTCACCGATAGAAAGCTGCTTTATTCCTGAGTGACATAAGCTATACTTTATGTATGCCGGTGAAACCACTGGCAAAATCTAGTTATAGAAAAATTACACCCACACACAGAACAAACCATCGTGCTCATCACACAAACATTTTTCTTGGGTGGGAATCCAACCCACGATCTCCGGCATAGCAGTCAGGCCACTAACCACTAGACCAACAGGCTAGCCCACTGTATCATCCGCCAGCTCGCATAGGGTCCACCTTGGAATATAGCCCATTAGCAAGCCTGAGTACCAACAATGGCTACATTATAAAGTCGATTAATTTAGGTTAGGTTTATCTTGGCATTATTCTTAGCAACAGCCAGTTATTTACAGTTTACCACATTTATGTGTACTAACAAACATGGGCCTCAACATATGCGTTTTAAGAAGTCTACTCATAAATACCAATCAGCGAAGTTACGAGTAAAAAAACACCAAAAATATACAACCCCTCAAATTCAACGATTCATAAAATATGGAAATCATATACCAACATTATAAAACAGAACGGTAATCAAACATTTTTCGACATTCAAATCATATTTACATTTCGAACATGGCAAGTAGGTACCAACATAAAAATTTCACACGATATCGCATCGTTCAAAACTGAAACGTATTTATTAAGAAGGAATGAATCCGCTCCCCATTTTCCTTTTTCATCAGCGAACAAAATAAAGCCGTATACAAATCAGATTACATTTCGAGTTCGTTAAACTTTCATTTGGGGAGGTGTGGGGCGATTGGAACACTGACTATAAAGCGCATTCTAACTGGGGCCAGAATTTTCAGGTTTCTAAAGCTTTGGATAGGGTGAGAAGCATGCGCGATTAAAGCGGGCGTGAAATATAAAAACTAAGCTATGGTGGGTGTTTGCGCGACGAAACGGATTTGCCTCACTGGCGCGCGATTTGTTACATAAAAATACTACTAGGTACTAAAAGGATAGTTTGTACATACAATTACTCATTGACCTTGACCTATTCCTTCCCGCTACTGTACCCGCTCCCGCTCTTGTCATCGTGTATTCACTCTGTCCAAGGCCTAATGAGTGATAGGCACGTTTGTAATTTTGTGCGAGTATCGGGCTGAGCAGTTTTGTTCTTGAATGTACCTTTACAAAGGAAGAGTCGTTGTATTGCATTTCGATTGATTTTGGAAGTTGTTTTTTCTTTTAGATTTCAGTCTCACCAACATTTTTTTCTTTTTTTTTTTGGTGGGATAAAGAGCGGGGTTGTCATTGGATGCAATGACAACCCCCGCTCTTGGGTGGAGCGGGAGATAGTGTCAGACTCTTACTGACTAAAATTCCACCTTCTAGCCTTTATAGCGGGGCTCGAGCTCCTTTTCACATAACCCTGGCCCCAGTAGGTTTCGACCCAGCTGGGCCCCTGCTGTTGCTGACAACTCCTTGGAAGCGTGGGAACAGTGAGCGCCGTAATTCTTTTTCCCCTAATTCAAATAATAGGACTAAGACAATCATGATTTCGATTTCGACCCAGAAAAAAAATGAAGCTTACCAGAAAACCGTTTTTCCGTTAACCGTTCCTTAAATAAAAAACGGTTTTTTCAGTTTGTTAGAACTGAATAAATATTTGAACATATTACATTAATTAGTTGGCTTTATTTATGGCTCGCTACATACAGTTTACGATCGAGTATTAAAGCCAATCATATATTTAATTACTAATTAGCTGATTGAAAATAACGGGGAATATAATCACGTAGGTATTTATTGTTATGTTGCTAGGCGGAATGTCTTGGAAATAATAAGTTAAATTGTGAATCGGTGTGTGTAAGCGTACTTCTGTTCTTTTTCACGTTGGAAAGGCTGAACGAATTTCGATTAAACTTGGTACGCGGTACATATGATATTTTTTATCTCAGAAGCATGTTTCATGATTAAAATTATCCCTTGGGATCATTTTCTGCCTCGGCCTCGTAATTTTGTATAAATAACCACTTCGGAATGGATATTGTTAAAAATACTAGTTATTCTTTCAATTACCGTTGGTACTTTAGAATCAATTGCTGAGGGTAGTACAGTGGTTATAGTTTTAAAACTGTTGCAAACCAAATTCTTTAACAAAAAATGTCGTAAATAAACTTTTCATTACTCATACTCTGAAAGTAGGTCTGAAGTTGCCTGAGGAGCGGGCTGAAAAGTATCACACTTTTCATCCCTAGGGAGTTTTACTTTCACCTAACATCTGTCAAATTATTTAAAAAAAAAACTAGGTCTATCTTCTTGTATTCGTAATGAAAAGCACAATGCTTACCTCGGGGTGAAAGTTACTTATTTAGTCCCTCGAATTAGCGATCTCGCTACGCTCGGCCGCCAACTCCTTCTCGGGACGAAATAAGTAACTTTCACCCCTAGTGTAACAATGTACTATTTTAATCTTAGCCCCAACACTAATCATTAAAAAAGAAACTTAAAAAATACAAGAGTTGTTTCTTTACAAAATAAATTCCGTTTTATGAAAGTGTACTGAAACGATAAATAACAAGATTAACATCTAGACTGAGATGTAATGAACTTTCTGATAATACAGTATTAAATCTTAAAACAAAAGACTGCTTCAACGCAAGCATTGGGATTATATTTTTTGTGAAAGAACTTTTTTGCTGTAAATAGGTATTTGGTACTTAATTTTCATTTACATGTAACCGACCGTAAACGCATCGACGCCTTTGAGATGTGGTGTTGGAGAAGGATACTCCGTATCCCTTGGGCAGCATTTCGGACCAACGTATCCATTTTGCAAGAACTTTGAGATGGTGGTCAAACGCAAGCCTGTCAATAATCATAAAAAAACCCAAGATCTCCCCACGGCTGTCGTCCGAGTGTCTTCGCAAGGTTCTGTAATACTTCAGTCAAATTGCAAGGAAAGACGGTGGCAACCTCGAAAGGCCAATTGTGACCGGTAAAGTGGATGGGAAAAGGCCTCGCGGGCACAGCCCAGTACATTGGTCCGATCAGATCCACACCGCTCTTAACTCTACGATGTACAATGCCCTTCTCATCGTCAGAGACAGGAGCAGATGGATAAATATTATAAGGGTTAGAGTGATGAAGCCGAGAGGTCACGACCCTCAGCATTGAGGAGTACGACGCAGGGAAGGAACCGAGGTTGTTCGTAAACTTTCGAAACCCAAACTAACTTAGGATTCGCCTTCTTCTGCGAAGCAGTATAGCTAGCAAAAGAGACGGCCGCACGCTCGAGGCATCTGCCCTCACGCCCCATCCGCCGGGATTCTGATCCCGATTTTCCGCCATCGCAGGCGTGGACTTGCGGATGGTGAGCAATGGGAAACTGGTAACCGTCCGGACTGAGCCCAAGTCGTCGACGGCGCGTATCGTTTCACGCGCGCCTCATAGAGATGTCACCAACCGTAGATGCCCATCTGGGTCGAAGCCTAACTGGGGCCATAGGTGATGCGAAATAGAACCCCGGGGCCCTGGAATGAAGGCAAGGAAGGAACAAGAGTGGCAGTAAAATGAAATTAGATGTTTTCCCGCAGAAAATAAAAAAGACTAACTTAGGGTTCTATTATAAAAAAAACCTGCTAGATTGTTCCAAAGAGTTATCAAAATAAAAAAATTAACTTAACTTACCACCACACCACCACCACTTATTATGAACTTTTTTTTTAACTTGACTCTAAGTGAAATAAAACGTTGGCTGCAAGAGTAGACAGGAAGCCACTACCAAAAAGCTACGTTTATCAAACGGATAGGCGACTTATCAACATAAATTCCCGTTCGTCAGCTTCCAGCCTAAACCACTCGGCAGGAATAAATCCTTAACCCTTCTCTGACGACGCAATTTTACGTCACATAAGTCACTAAGTCTGCACCTACGTAAACGTCATTTCAATTTGTATGGAGTCACGGCATAATAATACGGAATTCAAATAAAAAGAGTTTCGTTTTTTTGTAAAGGAGGAAAAAGGTCGCGTTATTGCTGCGTGTGTAGTTGAAGGTTAAAAATAGAGACAAGCTTACATGTGACAGTCTTAAAAGCCAATAAAAATTTATCAACGTGAAAAGTAGCGGAAAGTTACAAATATCATATAACTGTCATATAATCATATAACATCAATATAATCGTTCACATAGTATCTACAATAATTTACCTACTTATTTTAAAACATAGTATCTAATGTCTGTAATCAGACTGTCGACTGCATGCGCAGAGTACTAGAGTTCTTTGGCCACATTGCCAGGAAAAATGGCCACAATCTTGAATAGCTCATCGTAAGTGGCATGGTTGATGGCAAGCGAGCAAGAGGCCGCAGCCCCAAAAAGATGAGCAGATCAAGTCCGCTCCGCACTGGACACCCAATTACACGTCGCACTTCATGACGCTAAGGACCATTACAGATGGCGAAATTCCTAAAATAAGAAGCTAATCCAGCGGGAACTTCACGACCCTCAGTAATGAGGAATACGACTCGAGGAGGAGGATGATCTACAATAATTTACTTATTTTAAGACTGTATGTTTGTTTCAATTATAAATTTTATAAAGATATTTAAATAAGTGTAAAATAGTTATTTTTCATTTTTTTTTTGTAATGGTTTAATTTTGTTTTATATTAGTGTTTCTTTATTTTTAATTAGTTTTTAATAATTTTATTTGATTTCAATATTTGTACACCTCCATGGCAAAACATAGCGCCTATTGAATTAAGCTAAAACCTTCATACAAACACTTATGTTTCAGAAATGAAACTCTGATTCTGATTCCGATACTTGTGCGTAAAAAATCACATAGACTTATCCATAATCCAAGTAATTCTTTACGCACAAGTAGGTAATTTTGACACGTGGCGTATAATAAATAGATAGAACGTATATAAATGACGGTACCTAAATGCGTACCTATCACTTTTACGCTCATAATTCATGAGAGATTAGTCAGTTCATCCAACTTATCTTTTGTACTTAGACCCTCATATTTCTAGGTTAATTAAATTATATTATATCATACATTTCTGATATCACTGTCAGCATTCCTACTACCATAACATATATTAATATAATACGACTTTAATATACCTTTAATATGTCATACCGGAGTTCTACGAAAGTACTGAAAAAAAAAAGTGCTGGCTTGTAGCCCAAAGGTACAAGTATGTAGGTAACCCACTTACTAAGTTTAATAATACATTTCTCTTGTACCCTAGATCTTGTAATGATATACCTTGGGGCTTTGCTACAATTTGTGTTGTAATTATTAATATATATTTCATAACTTTCACAAAACGCCATTTAGTCCCAAACTAAGCAGAACTTAAGAATGAATACTAGACCACTGATAAACATTCCTGTGTATCTAAATACATACGATTATAGCTAAATAACATCCTGACATAGAACAAATGATCATGATCATCATACAAACATTTGTTATGGGTGGGAGTTGAACCCACGACCTCCAGCATACCAGTCAGGGCCACTAACCGATCAACAGGCCAGTCTGTGTCTGTGTGTGTATTATGATTATACAACGACTCGTACATTATTTTTGGATTAGCAGAACACAGTTTTTTTTAAATGCTAAAAAATATTTTTTACTCATTGTAAACTACTATGATTTTTTTTTTAAATATCCTCATCAACGACGAAGTTATAAAGCTGGAAAACTAATATAATTAGAAAGAGAAGTCCGAGATGGGCATGACGTTAAAATTCATCACGCTCACATGGCCGGCATAGAAAACGGCCTTCTTGCGATAAATACAATGTGTTTTTTGGGTTCCATACCTCAAAAAGAAAAACCGGAACCCTTATAGGATCACTTTGTTGTCCGTCCGTCTGTCTGTCAAGACCCTTTATCTCGAGAACACGTGGAGCTATCGAATTGTAATTAAAACCATATACTCAGGTCTACGGTCCCTTCAAGCTGTGAAAAAACACACTTCTAAGTTAACGAATGAAAAAGATACGACCGTTTATGTCGCAAAAAGCATAAATTTTGATACTTTCTCAGGGTCCCGTTGACACAGAATCTTGCAATTTGAAACGAAACAAGGTCTTATAGCACACACACGCTTGACCGCTATCTCACCTGATGGAAAGCGACGATGCGATCGACGATGGAGTGCGCTTACCTAAAGGTAACCTATTTACTCTTGACTTAAAGATTCCCGGGTTGTAGTCATCAGGAAACACAGCCTCCAGTATGGACTTTCACTCCTTAGCTGTACGCACAATAAATGTGTTCCTAAAACGTTTAGCTATTTTAAAAACAGCTAAATTCGATTTAGTAACCAATTCTGAACATACTACTTTCAGGAAATGCGTTTGTTATCACTACATAGTATAAAACAAAGTCGCTTTTTCTGTCCCTATATCCCTATGTACGCTTAAATCTTTAAAACTACGCAACGGATTTTGATGCGGTTTTTTTAATACGAGTAGATATTGCATCCGAGCGAAGCCGGGGCGGGTCGCTAGTGTTAAATATAATATATTCAGATGATAATTAAACATTAGAACGCTATTCAGAAAGGTTCATTTAAAGTTCATTCACATGTAAAATGAAGTTGACTATCCAACGAACAAAATGTAACTTTATTTATGTTGTGGTTAAAAACGTGGCGCTTGTGGCCGTTGAATATTTCAAATATGCCAAATACGTAATTTGGGGGAGAGCGGAATGTGCAACCTTTCATGTTAATATTAAAATATGTTAATCACGGCATTACCATGTGGCGCCTACCCCTGCATGCATGCAGCTGGGCTTAATGTATATTGAAAAAGCTGTTGTAAATTTTAAGGCGAACAATTTTTTTTTTTAATTTTTGGAATGGACCAAAACATTGAAATGGTCGTTTACTATGGGCATCAGAACGCTTTTTAACCTCTCGCGCGCGGGGGTGTTATTACGTAAAATTACCAAAAAAAACTTTTTGCGGTCAAAGCTTGAGATACACAAGGAAGTATAAAGCTACTTTTTTACGTATCTACAATAATCAACATTACCATGCATGAAGCCGCTAGCAAAAGCAAGTTACAAGCTTAAAAGGGCCCGAACTGTCTATCGTCAACCTGAACAAGGTTTAAAAGCTAGTTGGTTCATCCAACGCAATCCAAAACAAAGTTTGACGGAGAGGCAATGCAGTAAAAAGGAGATAGCATTTAAACGCTATGTAATTCGGTAATTCGGTAAATAATTTTCGGTAATTCCATTATTCACTCGAATATTTCAAAAAAGTTGTTCTAAGACTACGTGTTTTTTTTTTGTAAAGAGAAAAAATTATTTGGAAAAAGAACTGATTATTCAGATCTTTGATTGAATGTGCAAAGGAGCAAGGGTTCTCTAGATATATAATTTCCTTTTTTTAAGAATTCATTAAGAAGCACAAAAGTTGGCACAAAACAGCAGATTTTCAGAGATCTTGACTGGATTAGTCTTACACCATTTAAAAATGGGCTTCATCTACTAATGAAGTCATAGGATATAGTCATAGTCAGGGTTTCTAACTATCCACAAGATATCTAACTATTTAACGTCATAATCTAATCACTTAAGAATTAATCTAGTCGGCCTTACAGTGTTCCTCAGCTAGGACTTAAGCCCCCTCTCTAGAAGAGGGAAGATCGGTTGCATGATAATGTACCTTGCACTCTGAACATATTAAAACAATATTAAATTCAATTAGTAACACCATGATTACCGTCCACCAAACTAAAACAATTCAATCGAAATCATTTCACAAATTAGTAACTGGTGCCTAACATTTTCATAAACGACGCCAATTTGAATACATTGAAACAGACTAAAACAATATGGCGACTGTAACAAACTTAACCAGCTAAAAGTCTATTACACATTCATATGATGCAAAACGGCATAGGGGAAGCACTCATCTGAATGAGGAAGTAATTGAATTTTCACATCAAAATCAAAATCATTTTCTACTTGCGAGCTCAGTTGGGCGATTAGAATACTCGTACGAAGTCATATTTATACACGTAGTCTATAGGAATATTTGGAATGGTTTATGATTTTGTATGGTAGGTACTCGGTTTTAGATTAGTGAATGGATGGCGTGTGATTTGGTAGGGCTGTGGGATTGTGCGGAATTCAAGGGACACCGGAAAAAATAAAGGTTGATTTTAATAAGTAATAAATGTTAAATTTTACACTTCACTAAAAACACACACAAACACTTTTACACTTCAATTTTGTTTTCGGTCAGTTTTAACGAGATGAGGCCGGTGTTTCCTAGGTGACTGCCTTGAGAAGAAACACCGAAACTAACTCAGGGGTCAAAGTCTCTTTTAAAGTCCATACAGTAAATAACATGTAATGGTCAAATCATATGAGAACTATGCACATTAGTAATAAAAAAAGATAGAAAGTTAGATAAGTCAGAAAAAAGTAACTTAAACAGTTTTTTTTTATCACTTCATGATAAAAAAAATCTCAAAAGAAGAAGTCAAGAGTTCTTCCATGTTTTCTTTTCTTGTGTCACCTCGAACCTAAATAGTTTTTCTTAAGGCTATAAAATATCTATTGAGTTCACCCGCAATAGGACAGAGTGGGAAGGCATGACAGGCTTTTAGGAATTAAAACCAT
This sequence comes from Mythimna lalbum, assembly GCA_949319445.1. NCBI lineage: Eukaryota > Metazoa > Arthropoda > Insecta > Lepidoptera > Noctuidae > Mythimna > Mythimna lalbum. The sequence goes on along the minus strand of OX439356.1, from coordinate 16,006,336 downwards.
AACTATGTTCCTTCAGTGGTCGTCCTTTACATTCTAGAACTACGGATTTTCTTTTCAGAAGTCCACCCATGGCCTCAATAGGTTTCGGCCCTGCTGGGCCTCTACGGTTTGCTGATATCTCTTTGAGAAGCACGTGGAAAACTACGCACTGTTGTATCTGGACAGAGTCAATCAGTTGGACTCTCTCCTGATGACTGGACGGCGAGCTATCTAGTGCTCGTCGCCCACAATACCGCGTCTATCATGGCTGGTAGTCCGTGTCGGGGTAAATAAGAAAATAGCCTCAACAGTTTTTTTTATTCAGCTTATAATTACTTTCTCACGGCTGGACAAAGGTCCCCTTCATTTTCATTCAGGTAATCCTTTCACAATCTACCTTAAACCTTAACAGATTGTCCATATGGAAGTGATCCAATTTGCACAACAATATCTCAACAGTTACCACAGTTCTGCCTAAATTATTCCAATAGTCACCAATGAACATTGATATCTCTCATCACACGTCATAAGCAAAGTGCCAAGAAGCCATTACACCAAGATATTATGACCAACGTAATAGCCAACTAAGGGATTATTAGACATCTGAATACCATTATACAGTTCACTAATAGATGGATACTGAGAAATCTAATTTGCCTTGAGAGTGCCAGCGTAGGACGGGGGCAGGGAATATAATAGATGAGGCAACTGGTTTGCGTTTTGAGAGCACACATCGTGCATCGTGGTAAGATGATGGGCTGCGAAATTATTTCTAAGAGTTACTACTCACACAGAGAGAAACGGGAAGAACATAGGGTTAAATCAGTGCAAACCTGATACTCTCTTTCGTTCCACATTGATCGGAGTCAGTAAATCGATGACTTCCTACCTCAACAAAAACGGTGATCGAAAATTTTAACGTTAGAAATAGTATCTACTGGTAACTAATTTAATTTAACTAGTTTTAATTAGTTTAGTGTATTTTCCTTGTTTTCATATTTGATTATATACGAAATAAAAAAAATACTAAATCGGAATTATGATTTATTATGATGTACGCAAATTATGTTTATGTTTATGTATGCTTGTTAGTGTTTCACGTTTAAATGCCTAAATGGAATTGAATGGACATACAATTAGATTATGTTCTGTAAAAGGACATAATAATACATTTTTATAAGATAATTTCATCAATGTTTGAAAAAATAGACAAAGAAGAGAACTTGGTTTATAATGAGATATAATTTTAATGTTGGGAGAGGACTATGTCCAGCTATTGACAATAGTGAAGGATTATATCCTTTAACATTATCCACACTTTTTCTGGCTGTCACAGGATATATTTTATGCAAAAACTACATTCAGGAAAAGTCGTAAACAGTATAAAAGAATATTTGATTTTACGTACAGCCCAGATGTTTTTATTTTTATGGATAGAATACATAAAAATTAACGTGTTTTTGCTGATTTATTATAATAGCGTTGCCGTATGTCTGACACAGAACATGGATTTATTTTTAAAGAAAAATAAATTGGCCTATAAAAGCTTATACTGTTTTACAAGGATTTTTGTCTGAAGCAGTAAATCATAAAAAAATATAGGTTTTGATGAATTATCAAATTAATTGTTATATTCAAACGTAGAATTTAAGCGGTAATTCAAAGAGATAAATTGGCAGATTTAAAGTTCAAAATCCGTGTAAAGGGACAAGCATGAAACTCCAAGGATTTTCAGAAAGAAGTTATTGGAAAATATTTTCCTAACATTGCTTTTAAGAACAAAAATATGTGATTACCTACAATGTAAAAATAATGTCTACGTTCGCGATATGAGAACTATATTTGCTTCTTTATTGCTACTAAGAATTCAGCCTAAAATACAACTGAATTCATCTTTGCTCGGATACTATCGTAATAATAATATATACATGTAATAAAAGTGGTCAAAACTTGTGTTACTTTAGGTTGAGTAATTATAAAATTACACTTTTATGTGCACATATGAAACCTTTAGATCACATGTTTTTGTTTAAATTAATAAAAGTTGTAATAGAATCTCTCGTTAAAAAAAAAAAATTAGTATCTTTTATAGTAAAGCCACTTAAATAAACAAAGAACTATTGTCCTGCCTTACAGTCTACTTATTATTTATACAGTTTCAGAGTTTTATACAGTCGAACTTATACATTGGTAATTTTTCTCTCATATGCCACGTAACTTCTTTTGCTAACTCTATTCATAGTGAAATAGATGCCTTTGTTGTTCTGTAGTGTTAAGAAGAATATAAACTCAGAGATAGAACACCATTTTTTTTAAATTGATCCCACCTGAATGTAAGCAGTGATGTAATCGTTGATGGTGAAGCGCACTAGTTTATTAAGAGCCTATTCACTCTAGCCTTGAAGACACAGGCAGGCAATTTTTTTTCAATCCTTCGATGTATGCGGTATAAACGACGAATTATTTTATCTAACTTATCTTCTTAATTATGTACAATTAGTAAGATTTTATTATTTGTAAGTGGCTTATTTACATGTTAGTTTCAAATCTAGTAGATGTCAATCAGATATATTGTATTGTGCATTATTTTTTCTACGTTATGATTATAATGGACAGCATCATCAACTGGTTACCTCCTTGTTGATGCATCTGTCTGTACATCAGTTTTGTGATATAGGTATAATTTAAGAAAGATATTATACATCGCAGACTACTCCTTGTATTATTTTTAAGTCTTACGATCCATCCTAAGATTGTCTGGTAGATATCGTTGTCAGCGATGAGACTACTATTGTATTTAAGTTTGTTTACAATTTGTGTTACCTTTTTTGTGTACCATCCTATCCTTCATCATCCTCAGCCTTTGTAATGTTAACACTGTTGGGACTCAGGCCTCCTCTCTTGGAGAGGGAATGGGCCGAATCCATCACCCAGTACGGGCTGGTGAATGTCACATGTCTTCGAATTATTCGTTCTACCGTTTTGAGAGCAGTGGTGATGAAATAAATTACAAAAAGTAATACGGCTGGCTGGGTTCGGACCCACGACCTACAACTTGTAAAACGGAGCCATTACCACTCGGCTACCACTGCTCTATCTGTTTTGGTGTATAATTAAGTTTATTCTATTCTATAATCAGAAACAAGTTATGAACTTCTCACAAAATATTTCAATTCGTATGTGCCCTTCACACGTCGCCAATTTAATATTTTTTCCCTGTAAATGTATGCTAATGTTGTTTAAAACGTGCTCAAAGATGTAACTCCAGGTATTAATGTTCAAGAGAATTCTCACACGTCGAAATGAATTCTTACGCGTTTTGGTAGAGCAGGTGGTGTGTTTTCGGGAAATCATGTCAAGAGTTGTATTACTTTCACGTCTTAAGTTGATTCCCATTTCAATGAAAAGTAATGTTTTGAGATTTTGGTCTTATTCTACTGATATTATAAACGCCAAAGTTTTTATGTATGGATGTTTGTTACTCTTTCACTCATAATCGAAATTTGGTACACGAATAGACCTATATGGTCCTGGTATAACATATGGGATACTTTTTATACCGAGAATATGTTCCTTTGGGATCATTTACTACTACACGGCCAAAGCTACTGGCAGCAGCTAGTATTTTATAAAATTATGAAATCATAAATTATGTCTTTACAATTAATAATAATAATTTATAACACCAAAAAATACATATTACAAAATTAAATTAATGGAGCAACAATAAACATTACTTCGGGAGATTTCAATAAAATTAAAGTAGGTATATTTAGTGTACCTAGATAATTGTCTATCTTAACAAATCATCATAATCATCAGCCTTTTTAATGTTCCCACTGATGGGACTCAGGCTTACTCTTTAGAGAATGAGGAAAATAATGCACCACATGGGCCCAGTGCGGGTTGGTAAAAGTCACATGTCTTTGAATTTTTGGTTCTAGAACATGACGGCGAACATAACCTTACCAAAAACTGAACAGTAAATTGGATTCTTTTTTCTCTCAACCAAATTATTTTTACAAAGAAATATTCTAGCAAAGTAATTAAAGTTACCAGTTGATATTGGCTCTGTTACCAATATCAGCCAAAGTGCTATCTCATTCTGTAGTGCTTATTTTGATCCGCTATCGATTCCCTCGCCTGTTTATATACTCTCGGTCTTCACTCTTGAAAAATGATTTGTTGAATCAACCTGTAGCAAAGCTGCAGAAATCGATCCAATTAAAGAGTTCTGACTCTAAAATATGATGTACAAACTGGAGACTTAATATTATAATGCACTAGCTTTTGCCCCCAACTTTGCTCGCGTACATAAAATATAGCCTAAGTCACTCAAGAATAAAGCAGCTTTCAATCGGTGAAAAAATTATACTAATCGAACTAGAACTTTAAGAGATTCATCATCATCATCATCATTTCAGCCGACAGAAGTCCACTGTTGGACATAGGTCTCCCAAAAAATCTTTAAGCGATTACCTCCAACAAACAAAAATAGATACTTTACCTTTTTATAATATTAGTATAGATAAATATGTACCTATGTAGCTAAGGCGTGCAATTCCCTATCGGAGTCTGTTTCCTGGAAGGTATAACCTATAAGTCTTTACGTCAAGAGTGAATAGGTTACTTCTAGGCAAGCGTACTCCATTGTCAGCCACATCATCGTTTACCATCAGGTGAGTGGTGAAGAGGAGATAGTGGTCAAACGCGAGCCTATAATTTGTAAAAAAAAATAAACATCAATATAAAGCTAACCAAAACATATTAAAACAAAAAAACTTTGGGCTCATCCCTAGTGAATACAACAGAGATCCTCAAACAACCAAAAAAAAAAAAAAACAAATCGGAGTATTTGTCTATATTTCATTGTCAATAAATAAAAAGGCTGCTTCTGCGAGTTTTTCTATTTCGCTAACATTTCTCTTGTGTCGTGGGAAATGTAAATATTATTGAATTGGTTCAATTCGACAGCGCACCGGATTTGACTCGAATCTGTTTTTGGAGACGCCCAAGGCAGAAGACAGATGTACATCCGCATAATAAGGTATACATTTTTATTAAAATATGATTTGTTTAAGGTTCTTTGAGTTATGAAGGATTTCGGTTGATCGAGATAATTGGATGGAATTTGGTACATTAATATTGATTACTATATTTTGCTTGGGGGTATGTTCTTGTGATTGTCGGACGCGAAATCGAAGTTGAAACCAGATAAAAAGTATCCTATGTTCTTGCTTGGGTTTTAAGCTTACTCTGTACTAAATTTCATTAAAATTGGTCCAGTAGTTAACATAGTGACAGCGTAACACAGAGTAACTTTTGCGTTCATAATATTAGTATAGATTTTATAGGTCATTGTTGTTTAAATCACAAGGTAAATTTTTCAAGTGGGCGTGGATACCCAAATCCGACACTACAAGAAAAATATAATTTTATTTTAAATCCACGAAAATAATTCACAGAGAATAACGTCACCATATCCTTAATTGGTTCAAAACACAGACGCGCTATAAACATAACATTACTCAGTTATCACTCACAAAATAAGAGATTAAATTAACTGCAACATGTCATCATCCTCCGGCACGAGGTTTACGCTCCAAAAAGGTCTCTCTGCATTATTTACGAGACCTTAAAACCCCGCCTACAACCTTACAACCTAACACACACTAAAACACTCAACAAGACGGATCAACGACTATTTAGAATGTTTAATGACAGTCATAAAACTTCGGATAATTAATCACCGAAACCATTAACGTAATATTATTACTCCCAACAAACTGCAGTAATTAACCAAAATACTTCAAAGAAAATTACCTTTATAAAGTTCAATACATCCGATGTTCACAATAGGGCTGGCTCACAAAACAAACAGCACACGGTTATATAATGAACGGTCGCGTACTAATTCGTCAGGGTCGTAATTTCGCGAGCGGAACGACCACCCCCCACGGCGCACAGAACGATACTGAACACGTCAACGTGAACGCCGGCAAGCCCGCGAAGAACGGTGTGAAATGCGCAAGTCACGCGGGGCTTAACTTATCTACCTACTTTTGAAATTCAAATTGTCATTTACTCGGTCTTATTATACATACAGTATACATACACGCAAAGTGGGGACCGTCGTTTGGTGTGGATAAATTTCCGCTATGCGGGTCTACGTGTTTTCAGGATTCGACCTCAAAATATCTGTAGTGAGGTTACTTTAATAAATCACTCGGAACATTTTCATTGTTAGTTTTTTTTTTTTTTTTGGGTTGAATATTTCGATGTTATACACCGCTCGTGTTCTGCGAATGACTAGTTTTTTTCGTAGACTCGTAGAGGGCTCGTAGCATCCGTCGTAGCCGCGTAGCAATATTTCGTAATAGCTACACAAACTTCTTATTAGTAGTTTTTGTTGAGTATGGCGCTGTAAAGACTTTGCAATCTGTTACTTTGTCTGCATTTTACGAATTAGAACACAATATTAATAGAAATAAGATACAAAATCAAACTTCAGCCCGTCCGATTTTACACGAGGAAAATCGTGGAATGAAAACAGCATTTTCCCTTTACCCCAATCACAGTCTCGACCAGTGTGTGACGTCAAACAAATTATTATATTATTAATTATTATGATGTCCCACTTACCGACTGCACAATATTTAAACAAACAAAGTGAGCAGTAATTAATTAATTCGTTTTAATTAAATTAGTCAATGTGTGCTGTGCTTTCAATAATGACTTTAATGTAATTAGTTGCGTTGTTGATATTTTATTAAACAATAAAACTAGTCGTTTCTGTAAATACTGAAGCATAAGTATGGCTTTTATGTTTGCGAAAATGCATATTGATTGCTTTTATGCGTTAATGTGTAAAAGATGTGCATCGCTGGTGCGTATGGTGCGAGCCAGTCCCAGCAGCATCCTGGGCATGCTGACAGGCTGGACTGCTGCATAGTGAATCATTGCTCCAGTATTTCAGCTGGGATGCTGAAGTAATAATTTATTGTGTGTGGTATTGATATTGGTGTCAACATTTTCAATTACAATTCATTTATTTCAATACAATAAAAAATAACAAAACGACCAAACTTACATAGTAATAATTGTTGATGTACACTACCTGGACCTCCAACAAGGTGGTCTGATGACCTAGTGAAGGTTGCGGGAAGCCGATGGATGCGAGACGCACGGAAGCGTTCGTTGTGGCTACGCTTGGGGGAGGCCTATGTCACTTACGTGTGTTACTTAAATAGATTCACACTATCCTCCTTACTAGTGTACACTGTATCACGGTAGGACAGTCTTCCTGTACCACAGTTGTAAGTTTGTTTTATTAAAAGAGTCACAATTCTTACTCGCAATAAAGATTATTATTATTTGTTCATTTATCTCAGGACCCTAAGCTCCTGGACCTTTGGAAGGCGTACGAGGAGCCGAAACCAACTCGCAGAGGCCCTTTTAGATATTTTTAATGATGGATTGTGGTAGCAACCGGCGATTATCCCTGTATGCGATATGCTAGTACATCCAAGGACAACCCCCGGTTTGAAAAACTATTGCGATACAATATGGAAAACAAAATAATAGGGCTATGGTTTTTGAAGTCTTAAGTGGATTGGTAACATGGAACTATGTTAAGACTATGGCCCCTGCCTGAACACTGTCATTAATATCCATCGATAAAAGGCAGGGGGTGACTCGCACACTCAATAAATGGGCCCCCAAAAACGGCCGCTAGCAGGATGTGACGTAGCAACAAGAGGGCAACATATCCTGAGGCGCTTGAGGAGTGGAGAGTAATACCACGGCTATCAGGACAATCCCGGAAGTACGGTCAAGATCCCTACCAGCACCTTACTGGATTATGCATCCTTTTTCCGAGCATGTTTGCTCTTGCGAATCTCCACTCAAGCCAGCCAATAAAGGCAAGAGAGAGGTGGGAGCTCTGTTCCTCGTCAGTGTTCAATACGGCCGGCCAATAAAGGCAAGCCGGAGATGAAGAACAAGAATTCTCCCGGAAGATCGGGTCCGTGGGGTCGCTAATGCCCAACAGTTCGCCACAAAACTGCCCTGCGAATTGTATCTCTCTTAGTCTGGCCCCTCACCTTAAGCATGTTGTGGCAAAGTAAATTCTACCGATACAGACCTAGGGTATGTTGGAGCACGCAAGCACAACCACGATGTCAACGTAGAGATACGGCGATGGGGTTATTATAGCATAATTAAACCTATAATGTTCCCATTGCTGGAACTCAGATCATACACTACTACCTATACCATATACTAACGTGGGCCCAGTGTGGGTTGGTGAGTGTCAGATGTTTTCGAATTTTTTGTTCTATGACGTGCCAGTTTCCTCAGCATGTTTTGTTATACCGTTTTTAGAGCAGTGGTGATGAAATAAATTATTACACCAAGTAAAACGCCTGCCAAAGTTTGAACCTGAGACCTTTTTGTCGTAAGTCAGGACCGTTACCACAGGGCCACTACAGCTCTCAAGATATCATCATCTTCCTGCCCTTGTCCCATTTTATTTGGGGTCGGCGCAACACGTTTTTTTTCTTCCATTCTGTCCTGTCACTCGTCATGCTATCACTAACTCCCTTTTCTTTCATATCACTTCTCACACAATCCATCCATCTTTTCTTTGGCCTCCCTCTCCCCTTCCATCCATCCACATGTAAACTCATAACTTTTTTAGCAACATGCGTTTCGTCCCTCCTTTTCACATGACCATACCAAGACAAACGATTTCCTTTCAGCTTTTCAGTCACTGGCGCCACTTTCAAACTTCCCCTAATATACTCATTTCTCACTTTATCCATTCTTGTCACACCACACATCCATCTTAACATTCTCATCTCTGCTACATGCAATCTTTTTTCATCCTTCTTTTTCACAGCCCAACATTCTGATCCATACAGTACGACAGGCCTTATCACGGACTTGTAGATTTTACCCTTCAATATATAAGACAAAAAAAAAGTTTAATAAATCATAACGGTAAATTATGTGGCGGTAACTAAATAATATGATTAGGTATGTCATTTAAAGTAAAATAAATAGCCAAAGCTATTGCTAACTTTTAAGCTCTGAATAAATCAAATTGATTAATTTATTTAATGTGTCAATAAGGCTATAAATCGCATCTAATACTAAAATTTATTATGTCAATTAATTGTACTTTTAATAAAAATGTGAATAGCTTTAATAAACTACACTATACATATGTATAACATTATAAAGAGGTAAAGTTTTTTGTAGGAGGTAATTTCTGTAAGCAGGCTCGCGGACGGCGAGCCATGGATAGCTCGCTGTCCGATCGTCCGGTAACTGTCCGGACCGAGCCCAAGACGTCGACGGCGTGCACTGTTCCCGCGCGCCTCAAGGAGTTGTCAGCAACAGGAGGGACCCAGCTGGGTCGAAGCCTACTGGGGCCGGGTTATCCGAAAGGAAGCTCGTGCCCCGGTATGAAGGCTAGAAGGAACGAGGTGGGTTTTTAGTCAGTAAGACTCTGATACTATCTCCCGCTCCACCCAAGAGCGGGGGTTGTCATAAGATGATTTTCGCCCACTGAAAAAAAAAGGTAATCTTTGTAAGTAGGGACTAGCCCAATTGCCAAAATTTTGTCACCGATAAAAAGCTGCTTTATTTCTGAGTGACGTAGGCTATATTTTTTGTACACGGGCGAAGCTGCGGGCAAAAGCTAGTAAAACTTAAAACTCTGGATTTTTTTATAAAAATGAATTAAATATTGAGAACTTTTTACTTAAAAGCAGCTAAGTTTATTACATAAATTGAAATACGAAGCCAAATAAAAAAAGGTAGTTTCGCTGCCCACTCTATCGATTTACTCAGCATCCGTGCAACTTCCATCAAATATAAAGAAAACACGCCGGGAAAGTCCACGGGAGACGTATTTCTTAGATAATTTAATTTTCAACCCAATATTAGGGCGTTGTTACATCGAGGGTATTAGCGGATTCGGACAAAATTGGGCAACTTTCTTCCCTCGAATAAGTTATTTTATTTTGTTTTCCAAGGCTGGGATAAAGGTTTTTATTTATTTATCGCGTCAGTGAAGACTGAAATATACTATCTACACATTTGGAGAATATTGTTTTGGTTCGGTGGGTGTATTGAGTTTTTACATCTCTGACATAATAAGTTTGTTGGTATCTAGGTTTCAAGTATGTACTAGTCTTTACTGAGACGTGCCTTAGTTTTTGCAATAGCTTCTACCTCGACAGAGAGGAACAAGAAAACTTACTTACGGTGGCTTTCCAGCAAAAACTTATTAAAAAATATTGCACTTTTCCTTCAGTTGATTTTCTTCTTTACATTTTAAACAGGAATTGCATTATTTTAGAGAACCGGTAACCATTTTTCCCGTAAAAGTTACGATAGACTTACGATATAGATACTAAATGCAATCTTTATTAATTTGTTTAACGATTCATGTACATACTATAATAAAAGAAGTAGGAGTTAAAAAAAAAAAAGTAACAAAAGTAATGTTTATTTCTACAGAAATCTCTGCAAAAGGAGAGTTGAAAAAAAAAGGAATTTGTACAAACAAAACAGTTATTATTAAAATACACAATATACTACAATAAATAATAACATATTATATATAGTCAAACTTTTTATAACTGCCAGTTTTATACTTTAGAAGCTTTTATCAGCGGGTTTGCCTGGGTGATTGTAGAAAATATTTGTCTATCAATAAAATCAGTCCAGGCGTTTTTGAAATCATCAATCACACAAATATACAATTCTTTCCTCGAGATTAATATAGTATATTAGGACAAATATTCTAGAAACCATCATCATATCAGCCAAAAGACGTCCACTGTTGGACATAGGCCTCCACTAAATCTATATATATAAAAATGACCCCCGTTTTCCGTTGTCACGACTTGGCATGAAAACGGCTTGACCGATTTGGCTGTTTTTTTTTTTGTTGTGATTGTTATTGTGAGGAGAAGGTTCTTATAGAAAAAAAAATTGGGTAGTGTAGGGTAGAGTAGGGTAGAGTAGGGTAGAGTAGGGTAGAGTAGGGTAGAGTAGGGTAGATTAGGGTAGAGTAGGGTAGAGTAGGGTAAAGTAGGGTAGAGTAGGGTAGAGTAGGGTAAAGTAGGGTAGAGTAGGGTAGAGTAGGGTAGAGTAGGGCAGAGTAGGGTAGAGTAGGGTAGAGTAGGGTAGAGTAGGGTAGAATAGGGTAGAGTAGGGTAGAGTTGGGTAGAGTAGGGTAGAGTAGGGTAGAGTAGGGTAGAGTAGGGTAGAGTTGGGTATAGTAGGATGGAGTAGGGTAGAGTAGGGTAGAGTAGGGTAGAGTAGGGTAGAGTAGGGTAGAGTTGGGTATAGTAGGGTGGAGTAGGGAAGAGCGGGAGCGAAGCCGCGCGGGCAAAGCTAGTGGGCAATAATTTTCATTCTAGAAATTCTTCAAACTAAATTGAATATATAAAAAAAAATACAAACTGTATTGCCTTCAATCCAAATTTCACAACAACACGTAAAATTCAGCAATTTCAATAAAAAACCGAAACAGCTTCAGGCAAATCCTAAACTATGAGATAACATTTTGGGGATAGGGCTACACCTTTTTTATAAGCGCGTACGTACACAAATACGACCAGAGTAATATCGATAAATGAAAACGGGCTTCGAAGCAATGTCCAATATTTTTCCTCGAGATAAGATACCAGCAATAATAGCATTTTGTTTATGTTGACGGCGGCCTAAGCCCATCGGGATCGGAGGATCGACAAAGCCCCACTGGCTTACAATACTTATCAGACAACCTACCAATATATTTTGACCTACCCTACCCCCCACATCTGAAACGTTCGCAGACAAAAGACGGGAGTAAATTATTACAACAACAGCTCTTTTCACATCGGTTCCCATATCAAATCTCACACTCTATACCCATGAGAAATCCCATAACCTATATATATAAAGGAAGAAAATGACTGACTGACAGATCAACGAACAGCCGAAACTATTGGGACTAGGGACGTGGAATATTGCACAACACTTTCGTTTCTGACGTAAGCAAATACAAAGAAGGGGTTTTAAGAAATTAAAAATTTAAGGGGAATTTTGTTTGCATGTAAAATCTCATTCTGAGTGCCAATATATGTACTTAGTTAGCATGATTAGTAACCCAAATAAATAAATAATAAAGGTTGAAACTATTTTTTTTTTCAAAACTAGGGTTAATTAGATTGTTTTGAAGACTAGCTGCTGCCAGCGGCTTCGCCCGCGCGAAATTGTTTTCTTCATACAAACTTTGCCCTCCTGTTTCATCTCTATGGGGGGTGGAATTTTTGCAAATACTCGCTTAGAACTCATCTTTGTCATAAAAGGAAGCCTTTTTCAAAATTTCACACTCGTAGGCCCAGTAGTTTCGGCTGTACGTTAATATGTCAATCAGTCAGTTTCTTCTATTATATGTTATATAGATTATTATTTCTTGGGTAAATAAACTTGAAAGTACATAGTTACATTGTTAACAAAATTAAAAATAATGATCGTCTTTATTAGTTTTTTGAAAACTATTCTTGAAATGTGGTTTAAAGGAATATTTTTTTTGTGAAAATATTCTTACAAACGAAATTGCGGGAAAAAACTAGTATTTACTAATATTATAAAAGCGAAAGTGAGTTTATTTGTTTGTTACGTGTTCACGCCTAAATGGCAAAACCGATTTTGATGAAACTTGGCACACGGATAGACCATGCCCTGGAATAGGACATAGGATACTTTTAATTCCGGAAGTATGTTCCCTTGGGATATTTTTCTGCTATCGCGCGGGCGAAGCCGCTGGGAGCAACTAGTATATTATATGAAGGACTCGCTTAAATCAAAGCCACAAAATTTAATTAGTCTTCTATTTCTAAAATATGTAGAACTTGGTTAGAGGTGTAATTTCATATAGGGTGTCGTTGTTACAAGGGTTCTGCAAATATTTTGTTACTTACTTAGCGAGATGAGATTGTGTAAACTGATATTACTTAGGCCTGAGGAGAGTGTTCCATTAGAAGTGCATTTGGTTTTAGTAAATTAAGTCGAACGAGTGAGCTGTGTGATTTTGTAGTCATGAAAAGGGTTCAAATGGGTTACATTTATAGTAATAGTTGTCAATTTCATATATTTTTTTTTTATTGTTGATAGTTTCGCGCTTGCCCGGTGGAAAGCGACGATGCGGTCGACGATGAAACGCGCTTACCTAGAAGAAACCTATTCACTCTCGACTTAACGATTCCTGGTTTGTAGCTATCAGGAAACACAGACTCCGGCAAGGAATTCCACTCCTTAGCTGCACGCACAATGGAAATGTTCCCAAAATTTAAGGCGAGTAAAGTAGATACCTATTATTTGTTCAGATTAGATGAGAAATCAGTAGACAGTAGATAATATCCCACCTCAAAACCAGCTTTTAATGAAAATCATTTTTTTATAGCAAGCTTTTACAGCTTGTTATCTATATATATAAAAATGACCCCCGTTTTCCGTTGTCACGACTTGGCATGAAAACGGCTTGACCGATTTGGCTGATTTTTTTTTTGTTGTGATTGTTATTGTGAGGAGAAGGTTCTTATAGAAAAAAATAGGGTAGGGTAGGGTAGGGTAGAGTAGGGTAGAGTAGGGTAGGGTAGGGTAGAGTAGGGTAGGGTAGGGTAGGGTAGAGTAGGGTAGAGTAGGGTAGAGTAGGGTAGAGTAGGGTAGAGTAGGGTAGAATAGGGTAGAGTAGGGTAGAGTAGGGTAGAGTAGGGTAGAGTAGGGTAGAGTAGGGTAGAGTAGGGTAGAGTAGGGTAGAGTAGGGTAGAGTTGGGGAGTAGGGAAGAGCGGGAGCGAAGCCGCGCGGGCAAAAGCTAGTACCTATATATTAATACTCGTCAAGACAAATCATACGAGCCCAAACTCGATGGGGTTGTGTCGTTTAACTACCAAGTTCCTATAGCCACCTCCCGGTTCCATCATCAGAACAGCAGCCATGTCATAATAATTTTGCATTGTCATCTGATTTACACATGGCTGCAAAATTTCAGCACAATCAGTAATCGGGAAGTGGATCAAATTTAATTTGCAAGATTTGAGTACAGGTGAAACTAAATAAAAGCTTGTAATAACACTAGATTCTATACTTATAAAACTTTTGTGTAGACTACATTAGTGGTCTCGTCACACCATCCATCCTACAGAGTTAGAACTGGTGATGCAGCAACTGCGATAATAGGTACCTATCGGGCAGTCGCCCACCAGACTATCACGTCGGGGTCACCAGTTTGGAGAAAAGTTTATGTGGGTAGGCAGTGAGCGCGGGTGCGCGGAAATAAAAATCGCTGCTACAAAGTACTCACGGTTTACTTCGCCACACAACATACACAACAACACAGAAGGAGAAGATGAAAAGACAAGGAGACACAGTATACAGACACGGCACAAAACAATAGTTCACATGAAACAGTAAAAGACTCGCGTAACAATATGACGGATGCGAACGGAAACAATCAGTGGCGCGCACGGCAGTTCGTAGCGGACTGAAGGTCAGCGTAGATCACTGCGTGCACGCACACATCGATATCCCTTGACACCACCGATGCGTTCCGAAATGTGATCGTTTTTGTGTACGCAAATAAATATTAATAAATGTGATTACATAATTGTGTTGCTGTTATTGTGTTGTGTGAGTTTTATTGTAAACGTAAATAAACTTATAATATGGTAGGGGTGAACCCTACATCCCTACCAGGTATGTTTAATAGAATAGAATAAAAGTTATTGTACACCAAAACAGTAACAAAACTTATAAAATAACTTACATCTATTGGTACGGTCTTATCGCTAACATAGATATCTACCAGAAAACTTTTGGATGAATTTTAAGAACTTAAAACAAAAATTATTAAAATATTAACAGTCTATTCATCTCATTCGATTAAAGAGTAAGCCCTGAAACCAGAAATAAAAAAAATATTTCAAATAGACCAATTACAGGCACTTTTGAATTGTCAAGCGTACATCTCTATGGAGAAGAACGTGCAGGAAAATCCATGGACACTCCTTTTTTTTTTCGATGGGTATAATCATCTTATGACAAAACCCGCTCTTGGGCGGAGCGGGAGATATTGTCAGACGGACATTCCTGAACTTGGCCCATATTACTTACTACTGCGTGACAAACAAAAACAGGCATTTGGTAACTGTTAAAACCGACGAGATTTTTAAAAGATAACAATGTTTATATTCGACCCCTTCTACGTCTGACCTTTACTTCAATATGACTTTATACCACGCAAAAAATAAACTGGCCACAAATACATTTAAGCAACTAAAAATAGCCCTTAACTTTCTAGCCTTTATTAGCACAAAACCCTTGTAGAAACGTGAATTTCAATTTCTATATTGCTTTTCTACCTTCATTTATGTCTAGTAATGGAAATTCGACCCCTAAAGGGTAACAAGGGGTAAAATATGTTTTGAGGAGGCAACATGGGGCCCGCTTGTATATTACATTAGTTTATAAACCACAAAATGAGGGGCTATAAGGTCCAGTTTACCGAATCACGTCCCCAATAATGTAATATTCTAATGATTGTGTTATGAAAGTAAATACAAAAATAATGATATGTAATCAGCTTAGAGGTAATTTGAGAACAATGGATATTATTTTGAGGTCCTGAAAAGTTTTTTTGTTTGTTATTACTGGGATTCATTTTCGTTACTTATGTTAACAAGGTTTTTCTTTAAAAAAGTTACAATGAGTTATTTTGTGTACAATCATTATTATTACACATTTTTTATTTTTATTTTGTATAGTCACAGAATAATCTTGAGTCAAATAATAACCAATTTTCTTTTGTGCTTATATATTTTGTAGGACTATAGTATGATAAAATAATTTTCGTCTCATAATAACTCCAAGAAAACTCAAAAAGTTCGAGGACTTTTTCAAAGGAAATGAACAAAAAGTATCCAGTTTTGTACTCAAAGTTGAGTTCCGTCCCACATCAGGACCGAACAAACATTTGTATGTACTGCCCACATATTTGTTTCAAGTCCAAATGTGTGTGCTTTTGATCTGTAGGAACAACACCCACGCCGCAGAGTACTTAAGTTTCTGGGTTGCAACTGTGAGGGATATTACGAATTTATAGTGTGGTTGGCCAAACATGTTGAGACGAGACGCCCACTCTAATATGTTTCAAAAAATATGTTCAATAAAACTGCTGAATTTAGACAAAAATACTTGTACTGGTTGCCATTTTTGTGCCAGATGAGGCCAATAAAATACTAGTACTTTATTTGAAATTAGCTTTTTTTTTCTTGAGTTTGCCCTTGTGACATATCTATCGGTTCCGCCTATTTGGGTTTAAACCCATAACATACAACTTGTAAGTCGAGGCCGTTATTACTAAAATACCAGAGTTTTTCGAAGTTTACGTCAAAGTATTATATCTAATTCAAGAAATTCCAAGCTAACTTTAATAGTCCAATTTCCTTCAGCTAAGCAACATTTTTCCATTCGCAAATTATCATGTAATGTAATCTAAAATTCCTTCACCGACCTAACTAATTCGGTGACACAAATTGACGTCATTTCCGCAGAAGGCCGAAGGAGGGGGGATGTTTTTTGAGAAGGCAACACCAAGCGACGTGTAGCAACATTGGTAATTTCCTGGTCGTCTTAATGTCTGCCACTTATCTTTGGGGCTTTTTGCACAATATCCGTTTTGACTGACCTGTTATAGATATGATGGGTGATGGAGACGAATAAATTGTCCCGTCTATTGTATTCCTAATAATACTAACACACACACACACACACTTGACCCTTGTGACTTGTAAATGCAATTTTTACCAATAAATTTGTTTATCTGTTTATCTGCTAATACTTTGACGACCGACCTGTTGGTCTAGTGGTTAGTGGCCCTGACTGCTGGTGTGTGCCGGTGGTTGTGGTCGATTTGGTAATTGGACCCACGACCACCGGCACAACAGTCAGGGCCTAAGATAAATGTTTATTTATGTGATGATGTCACTTGTTCTGTCTGGGTGTAATGACTAAATAGCCTGTGTAAAATCATAAAAAAAATAACTTTACAGCCCGCCTTCTGCGGCTTCAATTTTACATCGGTGTAGAAAGATGAAAGTTGTCAGTGTTTTACAAATAACTCTTTAGAGGGTGTATTGCTCTATCCCTCTTTCTTGCCCCTGTTTGACTATTTTGATAGATGTGCTGAGCTGACCACTAGATTTTCAGAAGGTGACGTGAACAACAATTCCAATTTCCTTGTGGTCCTTCTATCCACCGCATGCCTCAGAAACAATATCCGTTCAGTAAAGACCTCTTAAAGACGTGACGAACGAGAGATGCGTCGTCGAAATGATGAGAGATGACGTCGCAAGAATGTGTCTGAAATATTTAATGTTAAGAACTCGCGCATTTAAAATGATAACTGGGATAAAAACAGAATAATCCTTACTATTATAAAATATTATAAAAGCGAAAGTGAGTTTTTTTGTTTGTTACGTCTTCACGCCTAAATGGCAAAACCGATTTTGATGAAACTTGGTACACGGATAAACCATGTCCTGGAATAGGACATAGGATACTTTTATTCCGGAAGTATGTTTCCTTGGGATAATTTTCTGCTATCACGCGGGCGAAGACGCTGGGAGCAGCTAGCATCTAATAATTATGTGGCTTGTTTTTTGGTTTCCGTACCTCATAAGAAAAAAACAGGACCCTTATAAAATCACTTTGTTGTCCGTCGTCGGTCTGTCTGTCAAGACCTATTATTTCGGGAACGCGGAGAGGTATCGAGTTGAAATTAAAACCATATACTCAAGTTTGTAGTCCCTTGAAGCTATGAAAAAAACAAACTTCTTAGTTCAGGAAAAAAATAAATAATTTTGCAATCTAAACTAAATAAGTTTGGAATTTGTTGAAAATTCTTCCTTAAAACATAATACAACACCCCAATATTGTACCTTTTTCGTCCAAAAATAATTTAGCTTAAAATAACAAAAAAGCGTAATTCTCGTTAAGTCTTGTGGATGGCGTGGAGGCTTTGTCGGAGAGACGGATGGGGCCTGTGCGACGCAGTGGTTATTATCTAGTAGCTTTGACCCCGGCTATTTTTTAGACAAAACGGAGACTTTTTTGTTTAAATAAGATTACTTTTTGTTGAATAATACTTGATTAGTGCAGCGCTGTTTTGAAATTGGAGCGGTGGAGTAGAAATGACATATTAAAATGAATGACTCCCCAGTGCCATTGGATACTTGTCTGACGGAAAAATTCAGGAGCATATATAGCTACTCTAAATGAATAAATTGAAATAATACTTCGGCATGGTCGGCGCAGTGGTTGAGCAATTAGCTGCTGTACTGCGATTTGCGAGTTCGAGTCTAGAGCTGAACAAATATTTTTGTGGCCTAGAGAGATAGTTGTTGTGGGTCTGAGTTTCCTTTGTACCTAAGTTTATATGTTTTTGGACGCACCTAAGACGCTGGAGGAATTATGAATGTGTGGCAGCATTATAAAAAAATTAAATAAAACATTAAATAAAATGGTAATTTCTTTAGGTCGTAATCACGTCAGTTTACATTCGATATTTTTAGATTCATTGGTCCACTATAGACCTAGGATGCCTTCCAGCGCTGCGTCTTCCAGTACGCGTTGCCACTCTAGAACCTTTCGTCCCCATTGACTATCTATTCTACAAGTAATGTGATAGTAGGCAAAGTATGACTAATACCACATTTTTAGGGCTATGAAAACTAAAACTGAAAAGCGTCATAAAATAAAAGCATTAAAAATAATCGAACGTAAAACCGACAAGTTGGACGCAAAAACCGCCAAGGACACAAAAGTGTGCCCAACATAGCGTAGTTTAATAATTAAATTAACTTTTCACATAAACTGGGCCGGGGTTGCTATCAGTAAAATATTTGACAAGCACCTGTTTCGATAAGTGGTCCAACTTTGTTCCGTTATCCGAGCCAAAACTATTAAAACTTGGCAAGTGGTACGTATACACGGAATAGTGTGTTATGCAAACATTAGGTAGCGGTAAATTTTGTAAACGTATGATAATACCAGATGATCAGATCCTTCGCCAGATGGCGCCACTAGGTGAATACTTACATTTTGACAGCTCCGTATTTACTAGTTAATTAAAAATAAATCTACGTAAACAAATACATACTTCTGTTATCTAAGTGAAGCCACAAGGACAACAAACCAGTGGGAGTGTTATTTAAGACATTAGTGCCCCAAGTGTGTGAAAAACTCAATATTTTTACTGGTAATATCCAGCAGTAATTTGACAGTTTAATGGTGAAACCAACAGATAAAAGTTCTTCTAATACCAATACAGTGCGGTAACGGCAACTTACTGCAAGAAAAATTAATAGTTGTGAAAAAAAACATCACACAATCAGATCAAAAATTTGTGCAAAAATGTGTGGAATGTCGGTCCGATGACTCAGAATTGTAACGTTTTTATTATTTAAAAATTACCGCAAAAACACAAGACCACCTAATTCAACACATTTAGAAAGGTACATGTGGCTAAGTTGGTAATGTACTGACATAAGTGACCAGCCTGATCATAGTGTCACGAGTTCGATCCCAGCCAGCCGAAATAATTTTTGTATTTCTAAGGATTTCTAAATCTGATTTATTCGATAATATGGCAAGTAAAAACAACTGTGCCGGTTGTATGACCGCATTGAAAAGTAAAGAATACCTGCAATGTTCTACATGTAACTTGCGATACGATCTACTTTGTTCCAATGTTACCGTCAAGAGGTTCAAAGCAATGAAGGTTGCGGACAAAGCAATATGGAAATGCCAAGTCTGTGTAAGCAAACTACCAAAAACGAATAACATTGATACCCCGGTAAGATTAACACGAACTGACAGCCCTACGAATTCACCCGACAACTCAAAACAGAGCCCGGTCACACCGGTTGATACTAACATCGCAAACCGTAATAGACGCCAGCAGAGTTCGTCATTAAGTCCAATGGAAGATGACACAATCTTGGAACTAACAAAGAGTTCCTTCAGAAAAATCATTAGACAAGAAATCGCAAGCGCGCTCAAAGAAGCAGTGGCGGCGCAGTTCAAACAAATCAGCGATCTTGTTTCTAGTTTTCGTACCTCATTGGACTTCTTTAACGAAAAATATGAGGAAATAAAAGTAACTCTTGATCACAACACTTCAAAGTTACAAGTGTTAGAAAGAGAAAATATAAAGCTGCAGTCATTATCACAAGACCTCAATAAGCGCATTAATTTAATGGAGCAACATAACAGGTCCACCAACATTGAAGTTCAAAACGTTCCAGAAAACCGTTCGGAGAACATAGTCACTACTATATTGCAACTTAGTAATATAACTAAATGCCAAGTAAAGGAAGCTGATATTGCCTACTGCACTAGAATAGCTAAAAAAGACGCCCAGACTGCCCGACCAAGATCAATTCTCGTAAAATTCAATACTCCTCGTATACGAGATTCTTTCCTCGCTGCGGCAATAAACTTTAATAAAATCAACGCCAACAAAAAGCTGAACACAAGTCACCTCGGCATCGCTGCAGACAACCCAACTCCGATATACGTGGTAGAACACCTATCGGCAGACAACAAAGCCCTGCACGCAGCGGCACGACTTCGTGGCAAAGAGCTCGGTTACAAATATGTGTGGGTGCGTAACGGCCGAATTTTCATGAAGAAAAACGATCAATCTGAACGTATAACGATAACTTGTCAGGATATCTTAAGAACTGTTGGCTAGTCCTTTCATTATGTTTATTTTTTTATTTACTATGCACGAATATGTGTTTTTATATGTTAACATTCAGTCATTCTCTAAAAATATATTACCAAAATGTACGCGGTTTAAGAACTAAAACTGATACTTTTTACCACAACATGTCTCTTCAAGACTACGACATTATCGTGCTTACGGAGACTTGGTTGAACGACGGCATATACGACTCGGAACTATTTGATGATAGATATGTAGTATACAGGCGGGATCGCGAGTCTAGTAAATATAGAATGCGTAAAAACGGAGGAGGTGTTTTGATGGCTGTAGCTAGGCACTTAAACTCGTTTCGATTGCCACACCTAGAGAGTCAGTGTGAGGATTTGTGGATATCTGTTAACCCTGACTTTAGTGGCAATAAGAAAAACAATATCTTCATTTGTTGCGTCTACTTACCTCCCCCAACGACATATGAAACCACCAAAACTTTCCTAGACACTGCTCAAAATGCTCTGGACAAAAATGAAAGGACGCTTATCATTGGCGACTTTAATCTTAGTGCTATAACATGGAAAATCAATGAGGAAAGACAGGTGAGTCCTACTATTCCATGCGCTACCCATAATAACGATATTACTAAACTATTTTTGGATTACATTTCGATGAATGACCTAGGCCAGTTTAATTATGTAACAAACCATAAATCCAGAACGTTAGATTTGGTACTCTGTAACACAGCGATTCATAACCTGACAAATTGCCTAACACATTTGACACAAGAAGATCCATTGCATCCGCCACTCGAGTTTTCTATTCCTATAACCATTGACACAAAATACTTACAAAATAAACCGACTACTAAACCTAATTTTTTTAAAGCAGACTATGACAAAATTTTGACATCCCTTATTTCTATTGACTGGGAAAATTCATTGAGTGGTAGTTCCTCCGTAAACGAAATGGTCAGTACTTTTTACGATATCTTGCATGACATTATCAAGCTACACGTACCACTGAAAACGATATCTCGGAACCAATACCCACCATGGTACACACCTAAACTCAAGCGTCTTTTTAAGGACAAAAACAAAATGCGAGTAAAGATAAAAAAATATAATAACCCCCTTGACGTCGTATCGTTCGAAAGTTTGCGGGCCACTTGTAGTAAACTAAGAACAATGTGCTACAAAAATTATATTGAGAGATTAGAAGCTGCGGTTTCTAAAGATCCTAAAACCTTCTGGTCTTTTATTAAAAACAAAAGAAAGTCCAGCAGTGCTTATCCCGCAGTTATGTGTTACAAAGACAAAACCGCATCAACTGGTCATGATATTTGTAATCTGTTTGCTGAAAACTTTGCAGATGTCTACAGCAATAAAACTTCGTCACAACCACTAAATACTAACACAAATAATAACTTGCTGACTCTCTGTAAGCTAGAACTCAATGCTGGTGAAATATTCCGAACCCTAACATGTTTAGACGAACACAAAAGTGTAGGAGACGACGGTATTCCACCTATCTTTATTAAAAGATGCGCGAAAGCACTAGTTTTGCCTCTTGAAATTATCTACAACAAATCTCTTCACGACGGTATCTTCCCCGAGCAATGGAAAGAGGCGTTGGTGGTACCTATTTTCAAGGCTGGCGATAAGAAACTAGTTACCAACTACAGACCTATTTCCGTCCTGGTCGTCTTTGGTAAGGTTTTTGAGAAACTCATAACCGAACGTCTTTCATCCCATGTTAAACACCTCATTACCGTCCACCAACATGGGTTTATCAAATCTAGATCTACGACCACTAATCTCATGTGTTACGTATCATCTCTATCAGAATCTGTAGATAGACGAATTCCTGTAGATACTATATATACTGACTTCAGTAAAGCATTCGATAAGGTGGATCATGCTCTTCTTATAACAAAACTTCAGAATATGGGTATAGGAGGATCATTGCTTGAGTGGTTTCAGTCATACCTTTCTAACAGAGCATCAAAAGTTGTTCTAAGTGGCCATCATTCTAAGTCCTTTAGAGCCACATCCGGCGTACCACAAGGTTCTCATTTAGGTCCAATCCTATTCAATATATTTATTAATGACATCATACACTGCTTTAGACATTCAAATTTCTATCTTTTTGCCGATGACATAAAAATAATGAAACCAATGGTGACTGAACTTGACTCTGCCTTACTGCAGGACGACCTGGACAGACTGACGAACTGGTGCCAAACCAATATTATGTCGCTTAATGTCTCTAAGTGTTACTACATGCAATTCAGCCGGAACAAAATCACCATACCAAACTCTTACATCATAAACCAACAAAAACTAAAACAAGTAGAACAAATACGTGACCTGGGAGTAATTTTAGACAAGCAACTGAAATTTGATAAGCACATCCAACACATATCATCAAAGGGGTTTAAAATACTAGGTTTCATCTTACGTAACAGTAAAGATTTTAAAAACGCCTCCACCAGAATAAAATTATTTAATACCCTGATTCGCCCCATACTCGAATATAGCAGTCCAGTCTGGAATCCTCATTACGACATTTATATCAAGCATCTAGAAAGTGTTCAGAGGCGTTTCCTATATCATCTTTGCTACAAAGATCGATTAGCCAATAAAGTGACTAGCTACAAAGATAGATTAGAGCACTACAAACTGGTCTCACTTGCTGACAGACGAAAAACGGCAGACCTGGTGCTTCTGCATAAAATATTTAATGGAGCCATAGACTGCAGCGAACTGCTCGGTAAAGTCAATGTAAATGCGCCATCTCGCCTGCCACGGAAAACAAGTTACAATTTATTTTACGTTCCCGGATCAAAATCCAATTTGGGACACTTCGCCTCTCTTCCAAGACTCTGTAGGCAGTACAACGACTTGTCGAAGCGTTTCAACTTGGACATAACGCTGTCACTCTCAAAGTTCAAAAAATGCCTGACCACCGCAAAATAACAATTATTGTATTAATAATTAATTATCTTGACTTCAATTTTGACATTCTTATTTAAATTTAAATTTTACAATTCTAATTATTATTATTTTATAAATTGTGACCATAATAATTGCTATCAATTATTTTAATAATAATACCATAACATTAATTCAATTTGACCAATGACTAATGTATCCCTTTGACCTTGGTATCTTGACCCTATTTTTAATTTAAATTTGACATGATTCATTTGACATGACTTATTGGAATGTGTTTTTTGTCTAATCAGTTTGATATTTTTTTCTGAATTTAAAATTTTGTGTAATCTATATGGTATTTTTATGTGAATTTCAACTTTTTTATTTTTTACATTCATCTACATTCACCTAGTTATATGTGCATGCTGTGGTCTCCTGTAACTGAAGGAGCACACGTTAAAGGACCCCATGTCAAGTAATTTGTACTGTGTCTGTGTAACCTTTGTTGGAGATCCAAATAAATAAATAAAATAAATAAATAAATAAATAATATACTTACATAAATACTTTTAGAACGGTATTTATAGAAAAATATGAGTATTAACGATTTAGAATTTGTTTTATAATATCCTGAGACTGCGGAATGTTCAATAGAATCACCGTGACTTTGGAACGCAAAGGACTCAGCTGTAAGTCAGTAAAAGCCTCCGGAAGTCACCATTGTGCGGACAGCCAGAAGGACGCAGTGGATCACACGGTGGAGCTGTGCCAAGCTTGGTCAGATTACTCGTGAGAGTGATCGGCAACGACGACCTCTCGCGCCGGGCCCTGGTATTACAGGCCATGGTCCGAGGCTAGGAGGAATAGGCGGCGGATCATTTTCAAAACAAGCTTTAATTTTTTTTTCGCTGTATTGGATTTTTTTAAACGTATTTTTTTTTCTCAATAAACCTTTTTAATGAATACCTATGTGGAGATGCATAATAAGACAACTAGTCCGCACTCTTCAAGAGTCCGCCATATTGAATTTGCAATGATAACACTTAGGCGATTATCACACTGCCACGCATCACGATGCATGTTGCGTGTCAACACACCTACGCGCGTACTTGCTGGAGTGCAGATATGCATCATCGTGCGGATTTTTTACACACTCACGTTTGCGTTTTGTAAATTCTCGCAGGCATTTCAAACTTATTTCATACAAATCACGCACGGCACTACGAGACTCTGTGTGCCATATCTTGCGTCTCGCCCCGCACCCACGCGCGTGTGCGCATGTTTCTCTGCTTGTAGGCGCGTGATCTGCATAAACGTGCGTGGATGCATTTTTGGTGTGTTGGACTGTGCGTGTTTTATTAATTATCTTCTACTAGCTTTCCGCCCGCGGCTTCGCCCGCGTGTACTACAGTTTATATCGCGCGGGCAGAGACCCGTGCTCAGCAGTGTAATTATAGGTAGCCTATGTGTTATTTCAGTGTCTCTTCTACCTACCTACCAAATTTGATCTAAATCCGTTCAGTAGTTTTTGCGTGAAAGTGTAACAGACAGACAGACATACAGAGTTACTTTCGCATTTATAATATTGGTAGGGATGTAGGTAAGTCACTTTCTAGGTGGTTATAAAAAAATAATCACGAAGGCTAAGGCAGAAGCTCCGCTCCGCTCTAATCCCGCAATAGCCTTCTAACGTAACTCGCCGTCTCGGAATGCCTCACTTGATTTGCTTTTGGACTAATAATAATATTTAGTTGGCGTTATCAAGTAGAAATTACGAATTAGTTTATTAGAGGCTATCTCATTTTCCGACCGTTGGTATGTTGTGAACCGATGACTTGGTGAAGGTTGCAGGAATCGGATGGATGCGGGATCCATAGGATCGTTCATTGTGGCGACACTTGGGTGAGGCCTATGTCCAACAGTGGATGTGTATCGGCTGAAATGATGATGATGATGATTATGATGATGATGATGAAAGAAATGTATGACTTGATTTTTAATTTCTCTTGTAAAATAAAATCCACACAAAATAATATTCAACTGAGCTCCACGTCACATAACCTCCACACAGGAGTTCGCTAAAAGCATTTATGTTCGTCCATCGAATAAACGATAATAGGCTTATGGGTCAGAGGTGGACTGAATTTGATTATCAGTAGGTAAATGAGCCCGGAAACGCTGGTAGTTTGAATTTGGTCCTTTGGTATGAAGTAGTAAATAGATAATTAGCGATCTGCCCCTGTTCGGCACGGTTATTCAACTTTTTCGTTTGTTTAAACGCAGCAATCTCCGAAACTACCAGTCTCATATGAAATTGTTAATCCATACTAATATTAATGGGAAAGTGTGTGTGTCTGTTTGTCCGTCTTTCATGGCAAAACGGAGCGACGAATTGACATAGGCTACTTTTTATCTCTTTCTAACTCCCCACTTACCCCGAATTTAACGCGAGTGAAGCCGCGGGCAAAAGCTAGTTTTGATATAAGTAAAGAAAATTTGCAATTGCGTCCGCGGTGGAATTCACCCGAGCTGCAGGTGAGGGTGTTATGGAGACGAGTGCTGCTGTGGGAAATTTCCATAAGAAGGCGAGTGCGGTTTCATACATGTAAGCTCACACACAAGACACCCAGACCCGTAACGCCTGTTTGTAGGCCATACAAATATTGATTTCATGCGGGAATTGAAACCGCGACACGTAGCACAGTAGCCAATAGCTCAACCACTAGGCCAACAACCGTGCCCTCGATTATATCTTTACAATATTAGAATAAAAAATTTGATAACTATATTGTATAGGTACTATAATAACATTCACACAGACCATTACTTCTAAAGTTTATCTTCTAATTCTCCTAAAAATAAACTTTTTTTTTTAATAGCTTCAAATTATAGCGCCAATAAAACGATTCCGAGGATAAGTATTTCTATTTTTCAGGTCCAAAAATAATGGTTCACTACCTAATCTTTTAGACCTAAAAAATAAAGCTAGTACAATGGACAAAGGACCTGTTTTTAATCATAGAGGCTTGTCCCGCTTGAATGTAGGGAAGCCATTGCTTTAGCCTGCTGCATAAAGCGGCTTTTTGTTCACGGTTTCATAAAGTTAAGTCTAAAAAGATTTTTTAGTACTACACTGTAAACTCTATTCTATTTCTAGGGTTTCAGGAAGCTGTATTTCTGCAAAGAAATTCTTGAAAAAAAAATTACACCGCCATTACTCGTAAACTAGAAATGTTTTTGTTTATTCTATCCCATTGTGAGATTATGTATTGTTAGACAGGTTTTTGAAAAACCGGGCACGCGAAAGTCAGACTCGGGCATGGAGGTTTTTGTATCACTATATAAACAACTTTAGACACTAATTATCTATTTCTTGTTTTTTAGTATTTTTGTTGCAAAATGACGTTTGTTGTACTGGAGATCCACTTGAACATTTATGTTTTATTTTGTTTTTAATTTTTGTTGTTATAGCGGAAATAGAAATACATTATCTTTGAAAATTCCAACTGTCGAGCTAGTTCAGAGATACAACCTGGTGACCAAAAGACTAACAGTGTAGTCTTAGTAATAGGGTCCTATTTTTACCCTTATATGGAACCCTAAAAAACTGTGGTTCGTTTACGAAACATTATACTTTAAAGTCCTAAGGATTATTAGAGTCAAGCGTGAGTGTGCTACAGAATTAATCTGAATAACCTTGGTAAGCAAAGGGCCCAGAAAAATCACGGCTACCTCTAACAAAAGCGGGTAAAGTTTTTTGAAGAATTGTCACCAAAAAAAAATAGATGAAATAGTTTTAGTCAGTAAAAATCAGACTCTGTAGAGCGAGAGAAGTTCAGTAATTCCCAACCTCATACAATTCGGGCTCGCGAACGGCGAGCCATGGGTAGCTCGCTGTCCGACCGTCCGGTAACTGTCCGGACCGAGCCCAAAACGTCGACGGCGCGCACTGTTTCCGCGCGCCTCAAGGAGTTGTCAGCAGCAGGAGGGGCCCAACTGGGTCGAAGCCTACTGGGACCAGGGTTATCCGAAAGGAAGCTCGAGTCCCGGTATGAAGAGGCTGGAAGGAACGGGGTGGGCTTTAGTCAGTAAGAGTCTGACACTATCTCCCGCTCCACCCAAGAGCGGGGGTTATCATAAGATGATTTTTGTCCACCGTAAAAAAAAACCTCAAACAATTAATTGGTCAACATTATCGATATAAAAAGAAAAACATCCAAATACCTACACATACACTCACTAAACATAGCAACATACCCACCCAACAATACATGGTCCACCTACGTTATCGGGACATTACATAGTCCTAGAACGCCAAGAGCAACTGAAGGAAAAAGTGATAATTTTTTTGCAGTACAAGTGTAACACGCCCTCCCAACAAAGACTTTCCACCTGAAAAAAAAATAGAGAATTGTGTAAAACATTACAACACATCTTTAAGGACATTCCAAGGTGGATATATAAGTTTCGGTCAAAAAAACGACGATTCTAAGTATTATGGCGATGTTAGAGGCACTATACATCGTCTAGACATGTACTGCTAACAATACCTTTATGTACAATTATGTTTTCGAATATATTACAACAATAGTAATGTTGGTCTAAATGAGAACAAACATCATATTTGTTCTAAACAAGTCTGTGAAAATATGAGAACGTAATTTGAAATAGAACTGGTTACTGTCGAGAAAACAACTACTATTTCATAATTTTTTTTTTTCTTATTCTAGTTTATTTAAGGTACGCCGTTTATTTTGCTACTAATTAAATACTAAAACCAGAAAAATAAAACCAAATTAACTAATTAAAACTATGTTGGTACACTAAAAACTTCTAATTGAAACATGGCGTCGAAATAATCCTCCGTCTTGCTCACGACTTTAAATGTGCCTAAAAGACTGGCGGCATTGCCACGTTGTATGGCAATGCTCCTTCTTTACATATTGATTATAAATATTTCTTAAAAACAAACTTGTAAACACAAAATAACTGGGTAAGTGCGAGTCGGACTCGCGCACTAAGAGTTCCGTAAAAACTTACCTAAAACTATTCAATTCCCGAATGGAGTCCCGAAGATTTTTCCGAACAGCGAATAATATTTTTTTTTTAATTCGTAACAACCATAGATATGAGAACAACTTTGCGGTTTTCAGATATATTTCTATATCTGTGCTCTGCTGTAAAAATTTCAGGATTCTAGGCTAAAGGGAAGCCTATGAATTTTGATTCTCATTAGAGTATCAAAATATACGTTTTTTGCGACATAAACGGCCGTATCTTTTTGATCGTTATGTAAGAAGTTTAATTTTTTCTTAGCTTCAATGGATAGCACACTTGAGTTTGGTTTTAATTTCAACTCGATACCTCCGTGTTTTCCTAAGGTCTTGACAAAAAGACAGACAACTAAGTGGTCCTATAAGGGTTCTGTTTTAGATATATGGAAACTCTAAAAACCATATAACAAACATCTCATGTGTTTAATAAAGACATTTGGCTTTCTTCTCTTTTTTTCAGCTACACGAGGTTCGTCAACAGGTATGTTGACATTGACTAATCATTGTACAACATACTATTCGATTGACTACCACTATATTGGCAACAATAGTTCTGTCAGTGATTTTTTTAGATAGGAAGTCATCCGATGACAACGCTTTAAGGCAGAGCAGGTCTGACACACCCTGTGTCAGACTTTTACTGGCTAAAACGCACACCTATATCCTTTCTTCACCTTTGTTCCAGAACCTCGGGGCTTTCTTTGTCCTATCAGTGATAATAGACTGATGCCAGTACAACGTGACTTAGTCATTTTCCAGACCTAAGTCAGGTACATGCATGAATTGCAGTACCCAGAACACTTAGTTTTTTATGTGTGGTTGTGTGTGTGTTGCTGGTGAATAATCCTGGCTATTTGTTTATGCCTGTCATATATTCGCCGTTAACTAGAATATACGATCAAAGATAATAATATGTCAAAAGGACTCACGCCGACGCGACGGTAGCATGGCTGACACACATCAACCGTCCCGTCCTTCATAACTCGCCTCCGGCTCTTATTCGTCAAGACAACTAATTAATCTATAATCGCATATACAAAACCTTCGTTTTTCCTGAAGACTGCGTCGAAACTTAGCCAGGTCACAGACAGAGAGAAGACAGTAACAACAACAAAGTCAGTACAAATCTGACTCTCCCTCATGCTCGACCCAGAGCACCTGCGCCTCAAGGAGTTGTCAGCAAACCGTAGAGGCCTAGCAAGATCGAAGCCTAATGGGGCTAATGCATCTGAAAGTAAGATTCGGCCCTGGTATGGACGGCAACGAAGGAACAGAAAAGGGTTTTTAGTCAGTAAAAAATCTGACACGCTCTCTCGCAGCGCCCAAGAGCGGGAGATATCATTGATTGATTTTCCTACCTAAAAAAAAGAGGGAGAGTTTATTTAGAGTTTAAAAGGCAGAGCCTGATAAAAATGCCAGTGGAGCTAGTTTGTTGCCTCCCCATACCTTTTTGCAATCATCAGTAGTAAGTACTCCAGGTTTGCGCCAGTTCTCTTTAGCCAAGGATAACGGTATAAGTCTCTTCTCCACTGTGCTTTTAGTTTTACCTGTCCCGTTGTTTGACTGTCATCAAATCTTGCAAATTAAATTTGAATTTTACATGCACGTGAAAATCAGACGACAACGCAAAATTATTATGACATGGAGCTAATTTGATGATGGAACTGGAAGGTGACTGAAAGAACTTGGTAGTTAAACGACACAACCCCGTCGAGTTTGGGCTCGTATGATTCGTCTTGGCGTGTATTAATTAGGCACATAGGTATACCCAGCTATAAAAACTTGCTATGAAAAATAAATGATTTTCATTAGAAGCTTGTTAGAAAATACTCTCATGTATTTGTTATTATTTTTGTTTAATATTACTATAAGCCCGTAGTGTCCCACTGCAGGATAAAGGCCACCACCATTCAACCTTCTTTCCAATCTGTACCCATAGTCAGTAAAGATTGAAAAGGCAAAGTAGGTTATTATTACGAATAGGTTTAGACAAATTCGCTTCGACATTTTCTTTTATACCTACCTCGATGTTAGTGGTAATTCAATCTGCGGTTTTTTTTGCTCAGTTTTTTTGTTATTTTTCATTTAAATATTTGATACGAGTACGAACCAGACTAATAAATTAAAAATGGCCACAATGCTCATAAATTATCTCCAAATAAGTAATTTTAAAACCAATAAGACTCAATCTCTCAGTCTGCTATTGAACGTAAAAATCAGTAACTACACTATTCTGAGCAGACTCAGTCGATTTCAAAAAGACTATTAAACAACATGAAAACCAAGTCTTCGTTGCACCACTGTCAGCAAATGACGACAGAACGTCTGTGTCCGGTGTTTCCATGGCATGACAAATCAATTAATGCAAATTTGACTCAGCACTCATGTCACGTAAGAACGTGTCAACCCGTGGAAGTGTGTTTAGTCGGTCCACACGCCCGACAAATTTATGCAGAAATGTGCAAGGGCTAAGAAAGTAAAATTCTCATCTCGCTACGTGACTCTAGCTAGTACACTCAACCCCATCCAACACTAGGTAAACACAGAAAAAATTAAACGCTAGCAACGTTCAAATTAAACGTAAACAAATATTTTAAAGCGGTTGGTTCAACTTGAATGAAGTGAACAAGATAAAATATTTTGTGTGTATTTTGCAAATGTGGTCGTTGTTTTTTTAGATATTGCGCTTAACGCAAACACAATCTGTGATTTTTTTCTGTGTACAGAAAATAAAAATAGCTTAAAGTTAATACGCTTGAAACTATTTTTAATTTGGAGATAAGTTGAATGATAAATAATATAATTTGTAAATGGGTTTTAAAAAACACTTTTACGCCTCAATCCTTTTGTCATTTTAAAATGAATGAGGCTGATATTTATCCTGAGAAGAGATACTGAAACAAACCCAGTGATCAGTCTGTTTTAAAATTCATACAACATGAGCACCTTGCAGATTAGTGTCTCAGATGATCTTTTGAGGAAAGGACCACACAGATTCGAATGGACCTGTCCAATCAGGGTAAACATTTGTCAGTATTCGTGTAGCTCAACTAAGGACTCCTAAGAAGCTCAATGACTCGATAAATAATACCAAAGAAAGGACATTTGGGTAGGCCGCGTAAGGTGAGTACCCTAACGTAAGTATTTAAGTAGTTACTTTTACAATAATTTCACGTATGTCTAGCTGGTGAGTAACTGCTATATATGCGTTAAAATTACTAAATAAAGGTGGACGGTAGAAAAATCCAACAGATTTTGTAGAGTTTTAATCCCAGTCATTTTGAGTAAATAATTAAAACAAAAAAGATTACAATTTTCAAAAAAATTGTTGTATCTTACTCTCTTGCTCGTAATTAACTACACAAGGATAGGAAGATACTTTGTAAGTAGACCAATTATTAAGTACTAGCTTTTGCCCACAGCTTCGCCCACATACATAGAATATAGCCTATTTCACTCAGGACTAAAGCATCTTTCTATTGGTGAAAAAATTTTCGCATTTCGCAAATTTTGGACCAGTACTTTCAGAGATTACCCCCTACAAACTTTACCTCTTCATAATATTAGAGTAAATTGACTTGGATACTATTTTTAGATTTATTATAATATACTGAATTCCGTCTACATCACAATAGGATATTATTGTATAAAGACTCTCATATTAGGTACTTCAGTTTTCCAATAATAATTTTATTGTCAATATTTTCGACTACAATGTTTAACTCGAATGATTGAGCACAAGCTTCGAAGCTTTTGTTTATTTCATGAATGGTACTGAAGTTATCATTTTGCGGGGAAATGGTAATGTCTGGGAGTTCTGATATTTAGATGACTTTCTGTTTGTTAAAATCTTACTGTTTTAAAATACTGTGAATCTCGGCGATTAGTCCTCTCTTTGAGAATTGAATTAGACAGGCGCAGCCAAAATTTTGGGATATAAACAAATTAAACGATGAACTATATACCTGATGAATAATAAGGGCGATGTTTAACAAATAATATTTTTTGATATACATATGTATTAAAAGAAGTTAAATGTAAACAACAAATAACAACCAGACCTTTTCTAATAAGTCCTTTAAATATTTGTACTAATTAAATATTAGTGGTACTAATTAAATATGACTCGTAAACAATAAATTATGCTAATACTATTAACCGTGTTTTGATTGAGCAGTGATAATTGAAAATAGCAGTGCAATACGAGTACTTTGTGTAATTTAATTCATAGCTACTGCGCTCAAAACGGTAAAAAAAAATATCGTGAGGAAACTAGCATTCGAAGTCATGTAAAATCCACCAAACAGCACGGGGTTAGCCTGTAACATTACGGCCCTTTCTTTCTCTTAGAGAGGAGGCCTAAGTCCCAGCAGTGGGAACATTGTAAAGCTCACCTATCCTTATTCTTGTATTTATTTTTCTATTGACTACAATTTACGCATTCCCTTTTACTTTCCTAATTAACCTACTAAATAAAACACTAACCTACACTATTGACACTAAAACACCAACAAAGTACTAACCCACAACGAAACACCCACGAACAAAACGTGTAACATTTTACTGCCCCCGACTGTACCGCACATTGCTCGCCCCCTGAAGAGCTCGTAATTTACTCACTGCCCCTACTATCACGTGTCATTTCCATCATGCATCCGTTGTGAAAAGAGGATAGCGCTATCCGTTTTGGATGTCTATACTCTTTATTGTGCACCATAAAACTACTATTACTATTATTTGATTGATTGTTTTATTTTTAATATGTATTCGTTTATTGTATATTTTGTAAGACTGTAATATTATGTAATTTATCTATGGACCTTAGTTGCCAGATAATAAAGAAATATTATTAAATAAAATGACAGCAGGAACTTAAATTTAATAGGGTGTCACAATGGGAGGTTTTATTGGTAAAAAAGATTTTTCACAGACAACCTTTGGATGGTTTTAATATAGAAGGAGAAAAGATATGCAGGTACATAACTAATAAAAAAATAAATAATACAAAATTACAAACAATATATTATACGAAAGCAGAAAAATATGAACCTAATGACGTTCAAGAGGAGAAGTAGTGATCCTTGATCGTATTTTTAAAAGTTGTTGGCGTTTGAGCTTGTCTTACCAATAAGTATAGCTCCATCTCTCTCTTACAATTGAATCATGATGAAATGGGCATGTCAGAGTAAGGGGCCTGAAGTAACATAACGAGAGCGTCTTCCGTCCAAGGACCCGTAAAATTAATTAAATGAAATGCAAAGGATTATTCTGCATGAGTTGCAGCGACGCGATAATCCTTAGCTCCGTTCTAATGTAGCGATTGCTCTTATGTGCTTAAGTAAGCGTTTTTGACAGGTGTCTTGTTGGAGCTTTGTTTTGTATTCTGTTTTGTTTTGTTTATAATAATAATAATAATAATAATTCTTTATTATCAGGCAACTAAGGCCCATAGATAAATACACAAATAGTCTTACAAAATAATAAACTAATACATACAAAGATACTATAACTAATTATTATTAAACTATATTGTCTAATTGTTTATGTTGATAAAGCAGGAGTGGCCAGAGCAACGCAATATTATATGAAGGCGACAGTGAATTGTCATATTTTTGCAACAAGTACGCAGTAAAGCATGTTAATTTTTTTTTTATTCTTTTGTTAATTTGATTTGAATAAAACATGGCACACGAGTAGACCAGATCATCTGTAATAATTTTTTTTTTTGTTCCTGGAGCATATTTCCTTGGGATAAATTACTTTCATGCTGGTGAAGTCACTGGCAGAGACTAGTCCCTACTTCCCTACTAATATTATAAATGCGAAAGTAACTCTGTCTGTCTGTCTGTTACGCTTTCACGCAAAAACTACTGAACGGATTTACATCAAATTTGGTAGGTAGGTAGAAGAGACACTGGAATAACACATAGGCTACCTATAATTCCACTGCTGAGCACGGGTCTCTGCCCGCGCGATATAAACTGCAGTCCACGCGGGCGAAGCCGCGGGCGGAAAGCTAGTATTTAATAAACTTCTGGTCTTCTCAAGTCTGTCGGACTTGCATTTGAGCTATATCTCACTTGAGGGTAAGCGGTCATATGGCCGACGATGGAGCCCGCTTGTTGTGTGTGTTTAATTTTAATTGTGAGGAGGTTCCAAAGCCAGTACTTTTTTTTTTTTCTGTCGACGGAGAAAATCATCATTGACGAAACCCGCTCTTGAGTGGAGCGGGAGACAGTGTCAGAGTCTTACTGACTAAAAACCCCGCGCCGTTCCTTCTAGCCTTCATACCGGGGCTCTAGTTTCCTTTCGGATAACCCCGACCCTGGTAGGCTTCGACCCAGATGGGCCCCTCCTGTTGCTGACAACTCCTTGAGGCGCGCGGGAACAGTGCGCGCCGTCGACGCCTTGGCTCGGTCCGGACAGTTACCAGACGATCGGACAGCGAGCTACCCATGGCTCGCCGTCCGCGAGCCCGCGTCTACGGTAGCCGGAAATCGGGATCGGAATCACGGCGGCGGCGGCGGGGGCGCCGTTGCCTGATGCGGTCTGCCTCCTCCTTTGCTAGCATTACTGCTTCGCAGAAGGAGGCGACCGCCTGCCACTCCTCCTCGCTCCGGACCATGGCCTGAACCAAGGCCCGGCGCGAGAGGTCTCCGCCGCCGATCGCCCCCACGAGGGCACGGCGTTGCTCCGCCCAAGCAGGGCACACCTCAACTGTGTGCTCCACCGTGTCCTCCGGGCGTTCCGCACAGTGGCGGCACCCGGGCGTCTCTTCCGCTCGAATCCGATGCAGGAACCTCCCGAACTTGCCATGTCCGGTGAGGACCTGCGTCATGCGGAAGGTAAGGACGCCGTGAGGTCTTTCTAGCCACGCCTCAAAGAGGGGACTTACCGCCATAATTGTGGCGTGCCCAGCACTGGGTTGCGATATTCGCTGACGCCATTTCACCGTGAGATCCCGCCGGAGCTCTGTCCGCCATACCTCGACCTGTCGCGGTAGTGGACTTTCACCCCGGCGTTGCATCTCCACGCGCTTATCGTGCATGTGTGCAAGGACTGTTACCTCCAGATTCCACGGTGGTAGGCCAGCCAGAAGGCTCGCCGCTTCGCGGGAGATCGTGCGGTAACCCCGCAACATCCGTATTGCCATGACCCTCTGGCAGGCGTTCAGTATGGACGCCGGTCGCTTTGCCAGCGACGGCGCCCACACCGGCGCCCCGTAGAGAGCCATAGACCGAACGATCCCCACGTAGAGCCTCCGGCAGGAGGCGTCTGGACCCCCAAGGTTGGGCAGGAACCGCTTGAGAGCAGCCCTGGCCCGGTTGAGTTTGGGAGCCAAACGTCGGAAGTGTTCTCCGAAATTCCATCGGCTGTCGAGAACGAGTCCCAGGTACTTCATCGTCGACCCGGGCCCTTTTTCTAGAACAGAGAGTATAGTCTCACATACCTAAGTTGAAAAAGGAGGATCCTCCGACCGGACGGGTGTTATGTCTGGTGGGCTACTGCCCGATAGATGCTTTCGGCCTGTTCTATAGAGAACTTTATTTACGCAATGCAGGATTAGTTCTTATGTGACGTCATAGATGTAGCTACACCGATGGGTTCCTACACTATTTTTAGAGCAAAAGTTTGTGTGCTTACTACTTTTTCATGCTCAAATAGGCGCACGGGTAGTCTATCACCAGGAATAGCATTTCAGGAATATGTTCCTTTGACTGGATTTTCTACAACCACGTAGGCGAAGCCGTTAGCAGCAGCTACTTTCTTTTGTTAATATTTTGATATGTTATTATTTCAAAATATAAAATGCTATGAATAAACAAAAAAAAAACAACCAATAAAAATACGACAAAGACTAATAAAAACAACAAAATACAACAATAAAATTGACTATTTCAGATGATTTCAATTATAACTCCAGTTTCTAAATGCGCTTTTGTCCACAATATCTTCACTGCAAGCATTTGAATAAATATTATTTTTCTATCACGCTCGCTGCGTCTGCAAAATGGTAATGCGATTGCAAAACGACGGCATTATTTCTAAGACTAACTCCTTTCAACTTATGACGTCAGCTGCATTCTAAATGCGCTCCGCAAAATGATTTTATTCTTCTTACTGCTACCGTAGCTTTTTTTTTTCTGTCGACGGGGAAAATCATCATTGACGAAACCCGCTCTTGAGTGGAGCGGGAGACAGTGTCAGAGTCTTACTGACTAAAAACCCCGCGCCGTTCCTTCTAGCCTTCATACCGGGGCTCTAGTTTCCTTTCGGATAACCCCGACCCTGGTAGGCTTCGACCCAGATGGGCCCCTCCTGTTGCTGACAACTCCTTGAGGCGCGCGGGAACAGTGCGCGCCGTCGACGCCTTGGCTCGGTCCGGACAGTTACCAGACGATCGGACAGCGAGCTACCCATGGCTCGCCGTCCGCGAGCCCGCGTCTACGGTAGCCGGAAATCGGGATCGGAATCACGGCGGCGGCGGCGGGGGCGCCGTTGCCTGATGCGGTCTGCCTCCTCCTTTGCTAGCATTACTGCTTCGCAGAAGGAGGCGACCGCCTGCCACTCCTCCTCGCTCCGGACCATGGCCTGAACCAAGGCCCGGCGCGAGAGGTCTCCGCCGCCGATCGCCCCCACGAGGGCACGGCGTTGCTCCGCCCAAGCAGGGCACACCTCAACTGTGTGCTCCACCGTGTCCTCCGGGCGTTCCGCACAGTGGCGGCACCCGGGCGTCTCTTCCGCTCGAATCCGATGCAGGAACCTCCCGAACTTGCCATGTCCGGTGAGGACCTGCGTCATGCGGAAGGTAAGGACGCCGTGAGGTCTTTCTAGCCACGCCTCAAAGAGGGGACTTACCGCCATAATTGTGGCGTGCCCAGCACTGGGTTGCGATATTCGCTGACGCCATTTCACCGTGAGATCCCGCCGGAGCTCTGTCCGCCATACCTCGACCTGTCGCGGTAGTGGACTTTCACCCCGGCGTTGCATCTCCACGCGCTTATCGTGCATGTGTGCAAGGACTGTTACCTCCAGATTCCACGGTGGTAGGCCAGCCAGAAGGCTCGCCGCTTCGCGGGAGATCGTGCGGTAACCCCGCAACATCCGTATTGCCATGACCCTCTGGCAGGCGTTCAGTATGGACGCCGGTCGCTTTGCCAGCGACGGCGCCCACACCGGCGCCCCGTAGAGAGCCATAGACCGAACGATCCCCACGTAGAGCCTCCGGCAGGAGGCGTCTGGACCCCCAAGGTTGGGCAGGAGCCGCTTGAGAGCAGCCCTGGCCCGGTTGAGTTTGGGAGCCAAACGTCGGAAGTGTTCTCCGAAATTCCATCGGCTGTCGAGAACGAGTCCCAGGTACTTCATCGTCGACCCGGGCCCTTTTTCTAGAACAGAGAGTATAGTCTCACATACCTAAGTTGAAAAAGGAGGATCCTCCGACCGGACGGGTGTTATGTCTGGTGGGCTACTGCCCGATAGATGCTTTCGGCCTGTTCTATAGAGAACTTTATTTACGCAATGCAGGATTAGTTCTTATGTGACGTCATAGATGTAGCTACACCGATGGGTTCCTACACTATTTTTAGAGCAAAAGTTTGTGTGCTTACTACTTTTTCATGCTCAAATAGGCGCACGGGTAGTCTATCACCAGGAATAGCATTTCAGGAATATGTTCCTTTGACTGGATTTTCTACAACCACGTAGGCGAAGCCGTTAGCAGCAGCTACTTTCTTTTGTTAATATTTTGATATGTTATTATTTCAAAATATAAAATGCTATGAATAAACAAAAAAAAAACAACCAATAAAAATACGACAAAGACTAATAAAAACAACAAAATACAACAATAAAATTGACTATTTCAGATGATTTCAATTATAACTCCAGTTTCTAAATGCGCTTTTGTCCACAATATCTTCACTGCAAGCATTTGAATAAATATTATTTTTCTATCACGCTCGCTGCGTCTGCAAAATGGTAATGCGATTGCAAAACGACGGCATTATTTCTAAGACTAACTCCTTTCAACTTATGACGTCAGCTGCATTCTAAATGCGCTCCGCAAAATGATTTTATTCTTCTTACTGCTACCGTAGCTTTTTTTTTTCTGTCGACGGGGAAAATCATCATTGACGAAACCCGCTCTTGGGTGGAGCGGGAGACAGTGTCAGAGTCTTACTGACTAAAAACCCCCGCGCCGTTCCTTCTAGCCTTCATACCGGGGCTCTAGTTTCCTTTCGGATAACCCCGACCCCGGTAGGCTTCGACCCAGATGGGCCCCTCCTGTTGCTGACAACTCCTTGAGGCGCGCGGGAACAGTGCGCGCCGTCGACGCCTTGGCTCGGTCCGGACAGTTACCGGACGATCGGACAGCGAGCTACCCATGGCTCGCCGTCCGCGAGCCCGCGTCTACGGTGGCCGGAAATCGGGATCGGAATCCCGGCGGCGGCGGCGGGGGCGCCGTTGCCTGATGCGGTCTGCCTCCTCCTTTGCTAGCATTACTGCTTCTCAAAAGGAGGCGACCGCCTGCCACTCCTCCTCACTCCAGACCATGGCCTGAACCAAGGCCCGGCGCGAGAGGTCTCCGCCGCCGATCGCCCCCACGAGGACACGGCGTTGCTCCGCCCAAGCAGGGCACACCTCAACTGTGTGCTCCACCGTGTCCTCCGGGCGTTCCGCACAGTGGCGGCACCCGGGCGTCTCTTCCGCTCGAATCCGATGCAGGAACCTCCCGAACTTGCCATGTCCGGTGAGGACCTACTGCTACCGTAGCTTCGCGTGGTATTGAGGTGGATATTTTTGAAGGCCAATTATTATGTATAACTCTCCCATGAGTTTGGCACTGATAGTCGAAATACAGGTTCTGCCTAGTTCGACTACAGATAACTACACCACATATATTGACCTAAATTAAAATATTTTGTAACTTGTGTCTAAGTTTTTATAAATAAACATTATTATTATAATGATATACAATGTGTTGTTTTTCATACCCCATAACTCAAGATTTATATTTTATAAAAAAATAATACTAAAAGTCCTAGAATATGTGGTTCAAAAACGCATTGTTTCGAAGATATCATCAAAAAATTTATAACTAATCTTTATTTTTACGACATTGTCAGTCATCGATGAAATTTAAAGTTGCTTACAGATAAAACAAATGACATTACAGTGCGTTTCACTTAAGAAGTTACATTGCTGTCATGTTGGTAGTATTGAAAATAATGTTGCCATATTTTTAGCAATTAAATTACTTGATATGAGGGGATTAACTGATACTTCGTTACTTTAACAATTGCCTTTTTTTATTGTTACTATTTTTGTATAAAGTATAGGGCGCTGGGCTCCATTCCGATTGTCTTACAATTCTTTCAAATAACGAAAACGCCACGCCACAGTATCGTTCCTCTCTATTAACAACTTCCTTTGAGATCTACTTTTTTAAAATAAAATCCCATTCCTCTCATAATTTTCCAAAAAGTGTTGCAGCTACCGTTAAAATCGATTTCGTTTCACATTTCGGGGAACAATTTTGGTAGAGTAGGCAACTCTTTCCTTTTTTCCCTTCTTTTTGTGTAGACAGACAGGGGAGCCAACATTACGCCGATGTAACTTCTTAAGTAAAACGCACTGTACATATAAACGCTGTCATATTTCAGGTAAGGGTTTTTCTACATGGATAATCGTGAATTTATCGAATTATTTTTTAGTAAATTGAAAACAAAAAAAAATATAATTGATTATGATATGCCAGTTGATTCTTTGATATGGTCTCATTCATACCCTAGAGTTATGGGATACCAAAAAAAAACACGTACAGTTAGTTAGCCTATTATGTCCCACTGCTGGGCGAAGGCCTCTCCCTCCCTTTTCCACAAACGTCGGTCTTCAGCCATTGCGGGTCAGTCCCTCCGGTAGTTGTCAAGCTCATATATCCACCTTTGCATCGGTCTGCTGCGATGTCACCTTGCGTGCAATGGGATCCAATATATGGCTCTTTTAGACCACAGGTCATCTGAAACGCGGTTGACATGTCCAATCCCAATTTAGAGTAGCATCTTTTCGGGTGGTGTAGGATGTGGTATTGACCTTAAAATGTTAGCGGAATAGTTAAGGTCTGTGAAGTATGTGCCTATCCTATGTCCCTTTTTTTTTTGAGGTCGGTTGGAAAGAAAAAACAACTATTAACAAACAACTAACTAACAACTAACTAACTACTAACTATAACTATACTATACTATATTTTGAATAACTATTTATTTTTTGGATATGATGCAATATTAACACCAGCTTAGAATTATAGTAATATAATCATTCTACAGAGACAATATACATCTGTATAATATTATCTGTGACCCCATAGGGCAATGAGTCTATAACGCAAGTTTACAGCATAGGCCTGTGGCAGTGAAAGAAAAATCTAAGTTTTCAAATAATTTTCTCCTGCTCTAGGTAGAGCTTGAGAGAGTGTCAGGCTTTTAGTGACTAAGATCCGCTGTGTAACGCTTTGCATTAAAGGACCGCAGTGACTCTTTCAACAATCCAGCCTGAATAGATGTACAAAGGTCTTTGGAAAGAACTAAACTGAAACTCTTGTTGATAAGGATGTTTCTGACAATACCCCTTGAAACATAAAGAAATACGTTTAAAAATTAATTAAAAACATTCAAACTCAATTTACAAACTCCATTAATTAAAAATTAATTAACAAAATGAATACATTATAAAAGCCATTATAACAAAACACATCAAATCAGTACCCTCTCATTGAATTTATACTTGCAGCAATAACGTATCCAATTTATTTAGGACACATGAACACAACCGTAATTTGTATTAAAACTTTTCCAACAGACA
The DNA here is from genome assembly GCA_949319445.1 of Mythimna lalbum. Taxonomy (NCBI): domain Eukaryota; kingdom Metazoa; phylum Arthropoda; class Insecta; order Lepidoptera; family Noctuidae; genus Mythimna; species Mythimna lalbum. The sequence continues at coordinate 15,964,726 of OX439356.1, read as the reverse complement.
AATGAAGGTAATTTATGGCGAACACTTCCGAACTGTCCCGAACAGTTCCGACTAGTTCCGAACGCTGTGATGAAATATAAATGAAGAAAATTGTAAAGTTGTGTTTGTGCGTCGGTCTGTCCCTTCAGCGGATCAACTTGAAAGGGTTTAAGTGTTCCGGTCGAAAGCATTTTAGCTTTTGGATATGTTAGCCCCTGTATAATTTTGTCGGTGATTCTTTGTATAAAAGCATTATGTGCTCAGTTTAAATGTTATGAGAGTGTTTGTTAGTTGAAAATCTTTGACAAATGGTGTAAAACAGTTTGAGCTTTTTTTTTCAAGCCCGTCTTTTTAACCGACTTCTTCCGAAAAAATTTGGAGGTTCTCAATTCTGATTTTTGTATTTTTTTTATGTTTGTTCGCGCATAACTTCGTTGCTTGCCAACCGATATGAAACATTACTTTTTTATTGAAAAGGGTATATTTCCCAAAAGGTCCCATAGTCACCAGTTGGGATCTGACTATGGACTCTTGGCGAAATCAAGAGAACTCCTCAAATTCAATTCCATTTTTTAGTGAAGACCGTTATTTTTTTTATAAATAGGGTTTTATCTTCCCAACGTTTTCGCAGTTCAATGAACTTGTATAAAAAACTCCCTTTTATTTTCTTTGGACTATTAGTCTCTGAATATAGAAACAAAATTGAATTCAAAACACAACTGTTTGACCCGGAAAACGTACTCAATAATAAACAAGGAACGTTTCCACCCCATCCTTAAAAATAAGGCTTAAAAGGTCATAAATCGTGGGCCATCAATTTGCATGCTAATACAGCGTGGCTGTTAGGGACAAGTGAGTGACAAGGGCGAAACTTTACTACCGCCCCGGGCCATATAAACGACCCTGTGGGTATTAAGACATTTTTCTTCTCTCGCCAATTATATTAAATTTAGACCCTTCAAAAACCATTTTAGCCAGCGCCTTATTAAAAAAAAGTAGAGTGAATAAGTTACTAGCCTCGTTTGTGGCCCGTGGGCCAATTTATTTTAACTGGTCTTGTCTATGGATGCTTAGGTTAAGTGTAGGTATTAAAGTTGCCAAGCCAAATGATCTTTGCTTTTATATTGATAAGATTTTTTCATTATAGTTTGTGGTAAAAAGTGTCTTACTTTTAAACTAAATTAAACTGTGTATAAAGGACTATTGCTTTATTTAATTACTTTAAAAAGTTAATTGAATTTAAGACGTTTTAATGGAACTAATATTATTCTTGTTAAAAATAAAATTTCATGAAGACTTTGCCAAGTTCTCTGCAAATGGTGCAACTTTAATTACTATCATAAAGAGTCTGAAGTCCCTTCACCCCTGAGTTGGTTTCGGTGTTTCTTCTCAGGGTAGTCAGAAACACCGGCCTCACCTAGTTTTAATTGACGAAAAAATTGACGTGTAAAAGAGCTTTTATAAAACCTATTTACAAAATAAAAATCATTCAAGATCCAAATGAATCACATCCTACGAATAATGCTTTAATTCATAGATATTACAAGATATAATTACTTTACAGTCGTGCACATACTTAGTAGTAGAAGCACGTAATTCTAACGACCAGTTTTGACTAAGAATATTGTGTTACCTTCGAGCCACAATCCAAAGAAAGAAAAGAAAAGAAAGAAAAACATTTTATTTGCCGGAATGGCCAAAAAGTATTTACAATTTTTTTAAAGTGCATTCATTAAGCATGCGCCACTTCCGAGCAAAAGGGCCGAACGCTCAGCATAATGCCGAGTCCACAGCGTTAAAAGCGGTGAGTCTACGGCACTACTACTACCACAGCCACAAACGTCACTGCGAGAAGCTGGAAACGGCCACAAAGATAGCTGAAGTGCGACATCCACTTGTGGCTGATAGCTGCTACTTTTTTTTAACCAAAGTGGACGCTGACGAAGAAAGTTTAAATGCGTAAGTGACGTGTGATAGCGTTTGCATCGGCGTTCAGTGGCCGGCGCACGCCACAAGAAGTGAGCAACGGCGATTTGCATAGCATGTGGCAGCCACCGGCGTCAACCGTGTGCGGCGAATCCATATAAATTGTGAATGAAAATAACATGTTCAAGATTTAGGCGAACTTTGTACTTTTTTTGGATACTTTTTAGAAACTTGACTGTATTGCTCAAGGTTTAAATTAAAATTGAATACAATTACGTGTGACTTAGCAAAAAGAATCGTTATTCGCTGCCATTGGCCGGTTACAATGGCGCGACATACGACGTATTGCTTTAATATAGGTTAAAATAACACAAGCAAAAATAGGTGCTAAAACAATAACACTTAATGGGGTTTATGCTGTGTCGCAGACAGACACAACAAAATTTGCCGGTGGCGGCGTTTTGTGGTTGTGGCCCATGTTCGGCGGCTCTGTGTTGTGAAATACAGTAATTTGCTGATGTTATGAGAGTCCCTCCCGATAAGTCTATCATCAACATGGGCATGATTTAAAAGGTTGTTATTTTATCCAACGCAATGTTTGATAATAGGTTTATAGATAAATGACAGTAGTTTAACACAAATATTTTAATAACCGCCAGTATTTCAACAAGATTATAAAATTATATGCCTACCATAAATTCAAAACTGTACGTTAAATCCAAATACTAAATTATTCACTGAAAATTATTATATGTAAATAATTACGAGCGCACTCAACCTAAATTATTAACGAATAAACTCATACATTTGCTTAGGTTAAAAACCTACCGTAGGTATATGTTTATTAACAATTATTTGGTTAGGTTAATTACAACACATTATTTATTTATTTGGCAAAAAATGAATTCATCAAGGTAATTAAGTGAGTAACAGAATAAATAAAAAGTCTATGTAATGAGTAAACTCAGTGTCTGACATGACAAACATAGACTTTTTTAAACGATGGTTTAAAAAAAATAGAGTTGAAAACAATCAACATAGTTTTTTTATTCATAGCTATGTATGTATTTGTCGTGGCTAAATCATAGAAATTGATCACTTCATGATATGGTCAAAAATTCGAAGACATGTGATATTCACCAACCCGCGCTGGTGGATTACGGCCCATTCCCTCTCCTAGAGAGGAGGCCTGAGTCTCAGCAGTGGGAACATTAAAAAGGCTGATGATGATATGGTCAACTAAAACTGGCCAGATCGTTTAAAAACGTTATCAGTTGATCAATCCTTGTTTGGCCATATTATTGATGTAGGAGTTCTATGCTAATAAAAGGTCTAAAGAAAGTAGGCTAGTGTAACTGTTGCCCTAGAGCGCAAGGGGCAAATAAAGGAAAACTTTTTTATATTTAAATTATAGCTAAAAGGAAACACAGACTCCAGGCAGGCAATTCTACTCGCTGCAAAACGCTTTGTATGTACGGATGGGATGTCTACCATGTACCATGGATGTTTACATAAGGAGGGTTTTAGTCAGCAAAAAGTCTAAAATGCTCTCTGGAATACCCTAGAACGGGAGAAGTAATTTGATTTCCCACCTCAATAATAAACAAGCTTTTAATGAAAATCATTTTTTCATAGCAATTTTTTATATCTTGGTATACCTATATAATTTATACTTGTCAAGACGAATCATACGAGCCCAAACTCGACGAAGTTGTGTCTAGCCACCTTCCGGTTACATCATCAGATCAGCTCCATGTCATAATAATTTTGCATTGTCATCTGATTTACACGTGCATTCAAAATTTTTGCCAAATCGGTAACCGGGAAGTGGGTCAAATTTAATTTGCAAGATTTGATTTCAGACAAAACTTCGGGACAGGTGAAACTAAATAAAAGCTTGTAAAAAATAATAATGTGTTTTGTTTAGACAAAACACACACACACACACACACACACGCACACACGCACACGCACTTAGGTGCGAATTCAAAAGTAACTTCGAATCAAATTACTTTACTATCAATATCAAATAAATTGTCGTCATTCTTTTCTCCAAAAGGCAAAAAAACGAGTCAAATTTTTGTGTATTTGCATTTTTATTAGTTATCGTGGCATCTGCAGGCCCGACAAAAAAATTATGAAGTTATGCATAAAATAGTAGCCCCAGTAGAATCGTGCCTAAGTTATGTTCCTCACTGTGAATTAAATGATGGCGCAAAATTTAACACCCTGTAACAACACTCGTATGTTTCATTTTATTTCGCTTTTGAACAGAAATGAATAATTTAAATACAAACGTTTTTACGTGGAATAACTTACCACATGTCATGTATTTTTTGCTTTTCAAAATATCATCATATTTACGCATCATGGTGTTCCATATAAAGTCGAGGACAAAAATCTTGGAAATGTCAATCGATCGCAGTGTCAAATAGCGACTAGTCAATCGCAGTGTCTAATAATAACCCGCCATGTCCTCGTGGAGGCGCTCGTCGACAGTGATCTCTCGCGTCTCGCGCCAAGCCATGGTATAGGTAATGGCCCGGAGCGAGGAGGAGGTCGCCTCCTTCTGCGAAGCATTAATGCTAGCAAAGACGACAGCGGCACGCGCGAGGCAATGGCCCTCGCGCCCGAGCTGTGGATTCCCATCCCGACTTTCGGCCACCGTAAGCGCGGGTTTGCGGATGGCAAGCAATGGGTAGCCCTCCGTGCAACCGTCCGGGCCGAGCCCAAGTCGTCGGTGGAGCTCCACGGGCGCCTGAAGGAGTTGTCAGCAACCGTAGAGGCCCAGCAGGGTCGTAGCCTACTGGGGCCATGCGTAATGCGAAAGAGATCCCCTGTGACGTGGAGCAATGGCAAAGAAGGAACAGGAGTGGGTTTTAGTCAGTAAAATTCTGACACTATCTCCCGATCCGCCTAAGTGCGAGGGATGTCATTAGATGATTTTCCCACCTAAAAAAAGTGTCTAATAATAACTAATCTTTCACAATATCTAAAACCGACTAGATCGCAGTGTCTTATAGCGACTGATCAAACGCAATGTCTAAAAGTTACTAATCAATGTATTGTGTGTGTGTAAAAGCGACTAGTCAATCAAAATTTTTAATAAATGTAATTACATATCATTATCATCATTTCAGCCGACAGACGTCTACTGTTGGACATCGGCCTCCCCCAAGTGTCGCCACAATGATCGATCCTGTGCGTCCCGCATCCATCGGATTTCCGCACCAGGCCATCGGCCCACCTTGATATACCTTGAGTTCACATCAATTTAAAGTAAATTATTTATTTTATATACAATTTTAGAAGTCTCATTTACATCTGCAATTCTCCACACTATCACTCGCAAGTCTCCTTATATTAAGTAAGTAGTAGGACGCGCCTTGATCCACCGCGTCTTTGTTTCATCGCATTTACATTTATATTACTTGGAGTTTTAAGCAATACTTGCATGTACTCACTGAATCTACCTACCCACTGTTTCTTTCTACCCACGGCTCTAATGAAAATCTTAGTTTTGTAGTGTGCATGTCAATGTTTGTGTTTGTTCTCGAGATGTATTTGAAAAGCAGTTAATAAAGGCGGACTACTTTATATTAAAGACCGTAATAGCAACCTGGGAGCTTTAGTCTAAGGCTTGGTTTCAGAGGACCCCGGATAAGGCTGCTCGCCCACATCCGATAATCGGCGGCCAATTTTTTGTAGGAGAAAAATAGAACACACTGATAGCAATAGTGCAACGCGCACGTCCTACAAAAAGTCGGCCAAAAATACAGAACAATGTTACAAATAAACAAAATCGGCTAGATTATTTGTCCTAAAAAAACTCTGACGTGGGCGAGCAGTGACAGGTTGCTTGCCCACGTCCGATAATCGGCGGCAGATATTTTGTAGGAGAAAAATAGAACACACTGATAGCAATAGTGCAACGCACACGTCCTACAAGTAGTCGGTCAAAAATACAGAACAATGTTACAAATAAACAAAATCGGCTAGATTATTTGTCCTAAAAAAAGTCTGACGTGGGCGAGCAGTGTCAGGCTGCTCGCCAACGTCCGATAATCGGTGGCTGATTTTTTGTAGGAGAAAAATAGAACGCATTATTAAAAAGTCTGTCAGAAATACAGAACCATGTTAAAAATATTCAAAATCGGCCAGATTGTCTGTCCTACAAAAAGTCTGACGTGGGCGAGCACCGTAAACCACAGCGTAAACATTCATTGCAAAGGGAAAAGTTATCTACCTAAGTAAACTTCTTCCTTAAATGAAAGTTCTGAGTCGCAATGAGTCAAGAAATAAAATAATCATTTTATATGCTGTACTTTTAATATAAAATACTCCTAACTTCTAATCTACGACTGCATAGAACAGAAGAATGTGAAGGATTCCTGTGTTTTGTGTACGACTGGTTATCCGAGTCGTATCTATACAAATATACATATCAGTAAAAGCATAGATAGCACTTACAACCTACTTCAGAAAATAGGTCTTAAATCCATCAAATTAGAAGTACATAACAATTTCAAACATGGAACTACCTACAAGCTTCAATGCGTAGCGCCAAATACAGGGCAGCTACGAAATTGGATAGATCCATCAGTACTCGATCCATCAAGTTATTGTTGACTTTTTAGCCAATAACCTGATTATGCTTTTGAACGGGACTGGGAAATACAAAGCTTCACGACTGAATAGTCTTACAAAGTGCTTCGTAATTTAGAAAAATTTCTACTATTCTTGTAGAAGTAGAACTTTACTGAATGCTTGTTTCATGGGAATGTTTGAAAAAAGGAATGCGTTTTCGGACTAGTTACTGTCCCAGCACACGGGCCACAAAAAAAGCCGCTTCATGCTTCTTTTTGAGCATGGCTCGTTTGTGGCGGTGCTGCCACAAAAAAACGCTTCTAGCTTTTTTTTTTGTGGCGGCATTTTTTTGTAGCGGCCTTTTTTTGGCGGCGTTTTTTGTAATAATGACGCCGCCGCATCCCATTTGCGTATTTAATTCTTATTTATCAGAGTCCATTATGATACTATACGCATAGCCACAAGCTGACGCGGGCTTTAGCTTTTTCTTATTGTGGTGGCTTTTTTTTAGGCCCGTGTGCCACACTTACTGATAAAACATCTCTCGCTCTGGGTAAAGCGAGTGCTTCTTCAGTTGTTTTTTGCTTTTCAATGCCATATCAATTGACAGATTAGAAAATTCACTTATTTGCTTGTAAGTCAGTTCACTTTTTTTGAAAATGGAAAATTCAATCGAGTTCGCAATTATTACAAAATACAAATACAAAATACAAATACAAAATGGTTTATTGTCACAATTAGCCATAACATATTTACAAGTATTTGGAGCCTCCTTTTAAGCATAACAGTGCCTGTATTAGGAGACTCCGCGCTTCCATATCATTGCCGTACTCTACATAAACTAAAGGTTACAAAAACTTTTGTGCAAAAAATTATTGAATACTGTTTGCAACTAAAGCTGTTTTACTAGTTATTTTACTAGTTTTAGTTAGTTAGTTACAAGCAGCAGTAACATACGCTTACGGTTTCACTTACGAGTTCACAACTGCACTTTTATTCCGTTTTAAAATTACCTACGTGACTCTCTGTACGCTTGACGATGAGTACATATACGAAATTCCATGTTGATCGATTCGTATTTACAAAATTAGAATATAAATATAGAGCTGCAGAATTATTTGAAAGAATTACTGCGGCCCTGTAACACAAAGGGTTACTGCACAAAATAGATAGGTACAGAAGACAATCTCGTGTATGTACTTCACTTTTTATACCTACGCTTGGCGTACGCATGCTAATGAGCATTTGAGCCGGACGGAAATATTCGACGAGCGGGCCGAGGCGCTCCGTGAGCGGTGACTATGTGTGCGTTGCTCGAGCGCACTTTGTACGTATGTAGATCAACTTCTGTACCTATCTATTTGATGGTTACTGACAGAACACTGAAGGATTTTAGTCAGTAAAATTTTGATACTCCTTCTAGTTCCACCCAAAGCTGGTGCAGTTATTGTGTTTAACCCTTCAGATACCGTCAATTAGAGACACAATAGTAAGACAATAGATGCGCGTCCACCGGTGGTCGCTTGGGGATTCATGAATTAAAGTTACTAGTGTTATTTTTTATCTAAAAAAAGTATACAATAAAAAAAAGTAGGCTACAATATTGTTTAAGTACAGAAACGACTTCAATATGCCAATATTATCTAAATATGTAACATAAATTCGAATGATGTTATGTAAAACGAATAGGCTCTTTCATCTGAAGAAACTAACAAAAAGTTAAGATCAAAGTATCGAAAAGGCTGTCTAAAAGAAAATATACTGAATTTTCTTACGTAAGTATATTTATTATTCAGTGTTGTACAAACTCAGTACAAAGTAGAAAGTTGGTGAAGAAAATTACTAGTTAAAATTCGGTTTATTTCAAATAAAATATTTTGGAGAACTGTACCTACACTAATATTTTTTTAAAGTTTGCCCCACACGTTTTTTTTTCGCGGTGAAAAAATCATCTAATGACATCACCCATCAGTTTCATTCAGTAGTCCATCACCTTCCAGTGCCGCAGAAATTCTTTTAAACAATCATATTTTCAAGCATAATTATATAAGCGTGGAAGAGTTATACATCCACCTTGTCACACATGCACCATGGTAATTTGCAAACGACTATTAACACGTGAATTTCCTATTTATCTACCTAGTAGTAGATAATTTAAGAGCTCCTTAAACTACCTGAGTAGTAAAGTGAAATTATTTACACTACCAAACATAATAAGCAAGAAACAAAATACACGGCAAGTGCCGGCCGAATTTGATTGCCATTCAAAAGGGTATCTGCAAAAAAAAAACTATTTTCCTGCCTCGGAGATAAGGCCGCTCCGCCTCACAGAATTTCCTGTATCTTTTTAAGATACCTCCCGAAAAGTTTTTATATTGAATTTAACAGTTTTTGTGTTTCTATCTCTGAAAAAGGAATTGTGTTTTTGCCTCCGAAGAAACTGGTTTCAATTTGGTAGACAGTCAAATGTTTTTGAGTGGTTTTTGATGGAAAGTTATTTGTAGGCACGGAACAAATAAAATAGGCATTACGACACAATGTTTTGGTACTACATAGTATGAAAATAAGATGTCCGCAGGGTAATCAAAGTTATTGATATAGACGGAAGAATCGCTAAACTTAAATGGTACTGGGCACGATACATTACTTACACAGACGGTTGAGGGGGCAAAAAAGTTTTGGAGTGGCGACCACGTACCGGAAAATTCAGAATTGGATGAGCACCCACCAGCTTTACCCAATGATCTGGTGAGGGTCACGGGTAGCCATTGGATGCTAAACTCGCAAAACCAGTTATTGTAGCGTCACTTGAGCAGTGGACATCTTTTGGCTTAAATACGGGTCGTGATGACGTTATTTCTTAAATGTATAGCAACTAAAGCGTTAATATTATTCATTCGGGAATTATAAAGATGAAAATATTTTTTTTTTTTTAATTTTGTCCCATAAATAAAATCTTTTTCAACTTAACTCACACTTAACTAACTTATTTCAACAAATAAACACCGCTCCAATTCCCAAAGGTGACCTAATTAAACATTACATTACCCACGCGTAAAATAATGTCTTCATTCCCAATGGCGTCCTAATTCTACATTTCAAAGCAGCTCAGCAAACATAAAATGTAAAAAAAAACAAAACCCAGGTGATCGAAATAAATCTTGCCAGAATTGCAAAATCCCTTCGAAAGGTTTTCACACAATATACGAATATATCTCACATTTAACGTTCCCAAAAGAAACACACGTCTAATTTTACGGTGCCTGGTTCACCTTTATTACAGCAGGCTCATTTAAGTGCTGTGTTTTATTTTATTGGTGCCTGAAGCTCGGTTTAACGCCAATCACTGGAGTGAGAGAAAAAAATGCGCACTAGTGTTACAATTACATTTATTGCTAGGTTTGTTCTTAAAGTTGTCAAAAGATAAAAGGTTCGTTTAGACCTTTGTATTTTGATTACCTTTTTTTTTAGTGGGAAAATCATCCAATGACAACCCCCGCTCTTGGATGGATCGGGAGATAGTGTCAGACTCTTACTGACTAAAAACCGTGCCTTCATACCGGGGCTCGAGCTTCCTTTCAGATATTTTGATTACTTAGAGGCTTGTCCGGTGTAGTGTAGCTACTACTAAAACAGCATAACTAGCTGCTATTACACCGGACCCATTTACTATTTTACTAGCTTCTACCCGCAGCTTCGCCCGCTTTTAATAATGGTGAAGGTTTAAAATTAGCCTAAGTCCGTCACCAGGGTCCCACCTATCTCTGTGTCAAAATTCATCAAAATCGGTTTTGCCATTTAGGCGTGAAGACGTAACAAACAAACTCACTTTCGGTTTTATAATATTGGTAAGAATTATTTCTTTTAGTTCCGTTTAGGGGTTTTCTCAAACATCAAATGGGCCTTTTATTATTTAACGAGTTTAAGGGAATTATTTGGCAACTATCGATATTGCGCAATTTCTCCTTGAGCGTTTATATTTTTACCTGTTTCAAAACGTGTTGTATCTAGGTAAAACTTACGGTATTCGGCTGACATTTAGAGTGTTTTCTCTTTTTAATCTTTGTAGTATCATGTGACATTTGAGAAGACAAGTGTATGGCACAAACGGGTCGCGATACCCTAATCTATATACATATACATACTAAAGGAGAACCTGAGTGACTGCCATATCAATGAACGCACAGCCGAAGTAATTGAGAATATCAGTTTGCACTAAAGTTTCCTTTTATGACGTAGGCAAGCCCCATTTGTGTCCAAAAATTATAAAATAAATAAAAATCAAGTTTCATCGAAATCCGTTCAGCCGTTTGAGAGTTAAATAGTAATAAACATACACACACAAAATTTTTCCTTTATAACATAATATTTGTGTGATTACCCACTTTAAAAACAGCCTTATAATTAATTATTTTGGTCTTAATCTCTTAATTAAGACCAAAATACATTTCAATCGTGTAAATAAGCGCTTTTAAGTGGGCGAGTTATACAAAGTTGGTATTTACAAACCAGAGTACTTCCTTCTAAGTTAGCTTAGCGGTTAATCATAAGGATTGAAGTTCACAAGATTCCCTTAGCTTTCGAGTTTTCGAACAGATTCTGTTTTCAGGTGAGTATAGACTACAACATTTTCTGGAGCATTTCTGTGTAATGTAACGTTCTTACGAATGGTACAATACAGGCAAAAGCTCAGTTTCCAAAGCATTTCCATGTAATGTAACGTTCCTGCGAATGCTCGGCGTTATGTTACGGGTAAATGTCACAGCGAGTGTGCATTTACCAACATTTCGTTGTACCTTGCGTTCATTTTTTTTTTAAATGTCACCCGCAACCGCGCATCGCCCGCACTCGTGGCTCGACGAAATATTACACCAATACGCTCGACGAAATGTAACACCAATATGCTCATTGGTTTGTAACAAAGAGGCGAGCGTGCTCGACGTTTAGTTCGTAAAAGGATGATACACTAGAACATATAGAGCGGCTCGTTGTTCTGTTACACGTAAATGTTGTAGTCTATACTCACCTTTAGGTTCCACGTGTTTGAATGGATTCTTATCTTTACCTAATATTTTACGAATATCATCTGAAATCTGAACTTTAAAAAAAATACTAGCTTTTACCCCCGGCTTCGCCCGCGTTTTTAATATGCTTTACTTATTCTCTCCCTTATCTCACTATTATTATTAGATATATATGTGTATGTGTCACAAACGCACACACAAAACGTCCTAGGGACAGAATGACTTGCATTAGGTGACAATAAGTTGCATGACATAATATTAAAGGGCATTATCGAGCAGGCGGTGTAAAAAAGAAAAATATCATCATGTGTAGTTTATCCTTTGACAGGCCTGTTGGTCTAGTGGTTAGTGACCCTGACTGCTATGCCGGAGGTCGTGGGTTCGATTTTCACCCAGGACAAATGTTATGTGGTGAGCATGATCATTTGTTCTGTGTCTGGGTGTAATTTATCTATAATATGTATGTATTTAGAAATATATGAGTATGTTTATCAGTTGTCTAGTACCCATAACACAAGCTCTGCTTAGCTTGGGACTAGACGGCGTTGTGTGATAGTTGTGGAATTATATTATTAATAAATTAACGTGTTACTTGCGGTAAAAATTCAGATTGGCCATTAGCTTGATTTACGGTACCCTAAAATACCACCATGTGCACTTTTCGTCTCTTCTGATTTTGCCATTAACCAAAACGTTAAAAAAAAAGTCTCATTTTAAACAGTGTTAAACCCAACAACAACAAAAAGCATATTTTCCCAGATCAAGAATAGATTTCGGTTGCAGATAAACTGAAGCATCTTTGGATAACACCAAGAATGTTCCAGATCCACGAAAGTAACGGAACCAGCTCAAGGGCGTCTCATCTCAACTCGGATTGTTATTTATTCCCTCATGATTTTATTTCCATTTGCTACTGAAACAAAGGAAAGTGGAGTAATAAAGAATATCAAGTATATCAAGCACCCGTTTCAACGTAGATTGTGAGGAGAAAAAATATATGAAATAGTTTTTGGATGATAGGTATTTTTCATTAATAGCGAGTTCACGTGAATTCAAATAACTCTGTCTGAATTATTTGGCATTAAAAACTGTTGTATACGATCTTTTGTTCTTGGAAAAATTCTGAATATTTTTTTCAGGGGAGATGGTTCAATTTCCGACAACATTAAAGCATTGCAATAATTATCACTTACGTTATAGCCTGATGGATGCGAGACGCACAGGATTGTTCATTGTGGCGACACTTGGGGCAAGCTTATGTCTAACAGTGGACGTACATTGTCGGAAATGATGATGATGATTTTTCTTCCTTCGCCCAGCAGTGGGACATAAATAGGCTATATTTATGTCCCACTGCTGGGCGAAGGCCTCCCTCTTCCTTTTCCACACACATCTGTCCTCGGCCATTGCGAGCCAGTCCCTCCAGTAGTTATGCAGCCCATCTCTCCACCTTTGCATTGGTCTGCCGCGATGTTGCCTTGCGTTTAATGGGAACCCAACCAACCTATTTTAGCCCACAGCTCAAACGACATACGGCAAATATGTCCGGCTCAATCCCACTTCAAAGTTCTTATTGTTAATATTACAATACTTTCTGTACGATTTTTTTCTGGCCTTGTATTTATTCATATTATGACGAGAGATATTTGTCCATCGAATATTGTTTGAAACCGTTTGCTCCGTCACTCGTCACTCAAGATTCATTCGAAGACTAGCGCCAGACAGTATTTGTCTGGCTATATTGCTGAAACCAACCCTTTTTCGGCGCAAACGTGGGAGACGCACAATGTAATTTCTTTAATAAATTGTCATTTTTTTTAGGGTTCCATACTTCAAAAGGAAAAAATCGAAACCTTTATAGGATCACTTTGTTGTCTGTTTGTCTGCCCTTTATTTCGGGAACCCGTGGAGATATCGAGTCGAAATTACTTAACCACCAACCAAAATATACTCAAGTCTGTGAGTCTGTGGTCCTTTGAAGCTGAGAAAAAATCAAACTTCTAAATTACGAAAAAAAAAAAACACACGGTATCTTTTTTTTGCATCACAAAAATAAACATTATTTCGACATTCTTAACCTCAAGGGAATAAAAATTCATTTTTTTTTTTTAATTCAATCCTGTTGGCCCAGAATCATGAAATTTGGAATCGGTTCGGAAAAATCTTCGAGACTCCATTCAGAAATTGAACTATTTACTTGCCCAAGATTATTCTATATTTTTGTCACCGACTTATATGTGCGTAGTACATTATATCGATGATTTTTGTTCATCCTTCTAATTTTATAATATAGTGCTCGGATCTCAAATTGGGTACTTCGAGTTTGGTCCGTCGTACCAATTTCGAGCGTGTTTTATTGCTAGTTACATTGATCCACGGTCAACATTGATATGAAAAGACTACGAACCTGGTACGACTAACCAGAACCGTCATACCAACTTGGAGCATAGCCATGGGTAGCTCGCTGTCCGATCGTCCGGTAATGGACCGAGTCCAAGACGTCGACAGCGCGCACTGTTCCCGCGCGCCTCAAGGAGTTTTCAGCAGCAGGAGGGGCCCAGCTGGGTCGAAACCTACTGGGGACAGGGTTGTCCGAAAGGGAGCCCGTGCCCCGGTATGAAGGCTAGACGGAACGGGATGGGGTTTTTAGTCAGTAAGATTTTGACACTATCTCCCGCTCCGCCCAAGAGCGGGTTTTGTCATAAGATGATTTTCTCCACCGGAAAAAAAAAAGTTGGAGCATAGAGTTATTATTATATAAACATGGACACAAGACTTACAAATAAAATCACTTAATATTTCTTTCTTTCTCAATTTTCTTGAACTTCCTTTGGCTTCCTATAGGGAAATCAAATTATTGGGAATGGATGACTTTCTTTTCGGGTCATTATCTTTTATGTTCGACGGACGTGATCTGATCGGAGTTACGGGAGGGATTAGTGTATTGGGAGCCATGCAAACTTACGAAATTATACTTATTGAGAAGTTCATCGAAAATAGCTGCTAAGGGGATATTTAAATATTTGAATGTAGTTAATCTACATTTGGGTCTTTTGTATGTATAAATGTACACTAATATTATGAAGAGGCAAAGTTTTCTTTTTTTTTTAATGAAATAAACTAGTGCTTGACTGCGATCCCACCTGATAGTAAGTAGAATACAGGTGGGTTTTAGTCAGTAAAAGACTAATACGCCTCTCGCTCCACCGTAAAGCAGGAGTAGTCATTAGATGATTTCCACCTCATATATGCTGCTCAATGCTATTCATCTCTGGAAGGAAACACATTGCTCAAAGCGATTTGAAAAATTAATATCTCAGAAACAAAATAATACAATGTAAAAACACTCAAAACCGTTTGCTTATAATTTCATTAATGTTATAAAGGCGAAGGTTTGTATACAGGGTTATTTGTAAAACACTGGCAACCTTTCAGGGCTATGTTACTAACATCAGAAACGACCACTTTGAAATGTGTATGTTTGTTACTCCTTTACGCCCAAATGACTGTTCAGACTTGGATGAAATTCGGCACACAGGTAGAACGCTTGAAACTATAAAGTATACTACATACCCTCGGGAAAATTTTCCAGCCCACGCAGATAAAGCCGCAGTGAAGTAGGTACTATTATAAATATTATTACAATCTCAACCAGAATCGATTTAAATTACCTTTGTTTAATCGATTGTTCCAATAATTACGTCATTACCCATCCGACGGGAGTTAATAGCTATCGAATTACAACATTGTTTTCTACTGATTGGATGCCGGCTTACATGAAAATTATTTATATATTTACAGTTCGTTAAACGCATTGCGATGTCGATTTGTGTAAAATTGAACAGAATTTTAATTCTGAAACTTTAATCGAATGTTAATAGTTACTGTATTGTTAAACTTCGTTTTAAATTGTAATTGAACCGAAATGTGATATTTTTAATTAAAGTCCCCAAAGTTATGGTAGAATTGAACCAATTGTTAGGTACATAAAGTCAAAGTCAAAATATTTTATTTCACATAGGCCTACCGTGCCGGAACCGTGCACTAGCTTCTGACGTTTTATAAGTGCCCATATAAAACGTCAGAAGCTAGTGCACGGTTCCAAATTGGTCGTTTCCTATGGAGAAGAACCGGCAAGAAACTCCATGGTTACTCTGTAAAAAAATGTGATTATTACAATATTCATTGATTTATGTAAGAACAGTGTAGACCAGTCAACACTGTACACAAAAGCACAAAATTAATCATAATAAAATAAAAAAAAAGTAAGTCGTAATAGAAAGTTATCTAAGTGTTTGTGGATACAGTGTTTTCACAAAACAAACACAAAAAAACTAAACAAACCACAGCCAGCCGATGCTTTAGCGAGGGTGTTATCCAACAAATGCCATTTTGTTACAATGCCACAATGAACGGTCCTGTGCGTCTCGCATCCATCGGATTCCCACAACCCTTACCATGTCATCGGTCCAACTTGTAATTATTGTTAGTTTCCCTAACAATTTAAAAAAAAAAACGTTGTACAAAGATAATAATTCTATATCATTGTCATGACGGTATATCTTCGCACAGGCGGGTTTTACGTAGATAAATCCATCCGCTTACGATATACATGAGAATATCACAAAGATTAATACATATTGTGAACGTCTGGGTTATACAGAAAGCGATATATACGCAGCTTGGTGTTATATCCCGACATTCATTCATAATATGCACGAGTATATCTCAGATACATTTACATACTCAGGTATACAACATTATTTTTGGTTTATGCGACTCTGAATATATTTAGTTTGTTTCCAATAGTTTTACACCATGCTATACTATTTTCCCAAAAAAATTTAAAACGGTCACAAGTTGGAAAACACCGACACTAAGTACAACACAGGTCACGGCAGGTCATAGCGGGCATTAGGCGCCAGCAAACAGCTGGGTGTACGAGCAAAACCACCTCGCTGGATCGGTGACAAAAATAATAATAATAAGCTCCCACCTCTCTCTTGCCTTTATTGGCTGCCTTGAGTGGAGAGTCGCAAGAGCAAACATGCTCGGGAGATGGATGCATAATCCAATAAGGTGCTGGTAGGGATCTTGACCGTACTTCCGGGATTGTCCTGATAGCCGTGGTATGCCTCTCCACTCCTCAAGCGCCTCAGGATATGTTGCCCTCTTGTTGCTACGTCACTTCGTGCTAGCGGCCGTTTTAGGGGGCCCATTTATTGAGTGTACAAGTCACCCCCTGCCTTTTATCGATGGATATTAATGACATTGTTCAGGCAGGGGCCATAGTCTTAACATAGCTCCATATTACCAGTCCACTTAAGACTCCAAAAATCATAGCCCTATTAATTTGTTTTTCATATTATGTCGCAATAGTTTTTCAAACCGGGGGTTGTCCTTGGGTGCACTAGTATAGCGCGCACAGGGATAATCGTCGGTTGGTATCACGTTCCATTATAGTAACCAAAAGGGCCTCTGCGAGTTGGCTTCGGCCCCTTGTACGCCTCTCAAAGGCCCAGGACCTCAGGGTCCTGAGATTAATAAACAGATGAAAATAATAATAATAATTCTTTATTTCAGGCTATTATGGCCCATATACACTATACATAAAATAATCTTAAAAATAATAAACTAATACATATAAATAAAATCTACTTATTAATTAAACTATTGCACACGAAGTGACGGCATCGTGTTCCGCAGCGAGGTCGGTATCCTTCCACGAAATCGTCGATACACAACTCCTTTCGGCCAAAACTCTCCTTTGAGGAAGGTCTCCAAATGATGAGTCGGTACTCGCACCACAAACGACTTGAAATTAGTGTTATGGCGCGGCTCCAACTGCTCGACTCTCAAAGTCCAGTTCGTCTTGACTCGTACATACTCCACGATCTCCTCAGCCTTCGTGGTGCTTATGTATTTCTTAACGAGATACGAAAGAATATTTAAATAAATCACTTTGTGGTACCGTTGGAGCAGTGGCCGGGCGCGTTACTTTATGTAATTTATTTCATCACGCTCTTAAAACGGTGAAGGAAAACATCGTGAGGAAATCGGATGTGATCATGTCCTAGAACCAAAAATTCTAAAACATGCATTCACCAACCCGCATTGGGCCCGCACGGTGATTTACGGCCCATACCCTCACCTCGAGAGTGGAGACCTGAGTTCCAGCAGTGGGAACATTAAAAGGCTGACCATGCAATTTTTTTTTTTTTTTTTGAAGGAGTGGAACAACTAGCCTGCTGAGTCTGTGTCTTTAATGCTAGAGTGAATAGCCTCTTAATAAACTATTGCGCTTCACCATCACCGATTACACCAATCCTTTTTTTATTATGGTGGGGAATATTATCCAATGACGACAAGCGGGAGCAGTGCGCGCCGTCGACGACTTGGGCTCGGTCCGGACAGTTACCGGACGTAATCCGGACAGCGAGCTACCCAATGCTCGCCGTCCGCAAGCCCGCGCCTACGATGGCCGGAAATCAGGATCGGAATCCCGGCGGCGGATGGGGCGCTGTGAGCGCCGCCGTCACCTGATGCGGTCGGCCTCCTTTTTTGCTAGCATTACTGCTTCGCAGAAGGAGGCAACCGCTTGCCACTCCTCCTCGCTCCAGACTATGGCCTGTACCTAGGCCTGGTGATTCTGCTATGCTTATGCTATAGAAATATCGATTTAGCCACGAATACCTTCACGTGCGTTTAGATAACATTAATAGCATTTAATTCTGACTTAACATTATTTTCTCCATTAATTTACCAGATTACAGGAGCCTGGGTTTCAATTAACATAAGTGAAGTACTTGAGGGTGCTGTTAAAGTTGTATAACCTTAATGGAAAATTCTTGTATCAAGTTATGCTCACGCTCTTAACTTCATGACGATAAAACCTATTTTAAATCGTTTGAAAAAATTAAGTGACTAGACAAGTCAGTTCGAAATATTTCAAGTTCTTGCTTAATTAAACGGCCTTTTAAACATTTTGGCTGGGTAATTTAACGTTTTGAAGTCACAAGTTTTAAATTTATGCGTCTACCATTTTTTATGACCTCTGTTTAAAAGAGTCCGAATCTGCCGTCTAAATGCTATTATAGCGCTATTATCTGACCAAAATCATACTGAGTGAGAAAAAAAAAAACAGCTTTAAAATACATAGAAATCAAGGGAATATTTATTTATCTCGGAATCATCGTAACGATTGCGTAATGAGTGACAGGACAGAATGGAAGAAAAAATGTGTTGGGCTGACCCCAAATAAAACGGGACAAGGGCAGGAAGACGAAGATGATGATGATCTCGGAATCATCATCATCATCATTCATTTAAAAGACGTCGACTGCTGGACATAGTCCTGTGCGTCGATATTTTTATGGAGAACAAAAAATATCAAATAGGTAAACCACAAAAGTTTCGTGATAGAGTGTCTATTACGAAAAACGTATGTGAGAGCATATATAAGTTCTTGATTTCTTAATAATTAATTATTTTCCTTTTATAATAAATCAAAGAACTTTCTAAGTTGCGAAGAAACTCTTCCCACTATCACAGTATGTACCACGTACCTATATACCATCCTTGTTCCTTGATTACAGATGATAACTCAAACACCAATCTCCCATTACGTCAGACGCTTCCCGTTTCGTCTTGCAATCTACGCAGATATGGTCTCAAATTGATTGCCATAAACATTTACCACTGATATGTATCATAAGATATAATGGATTGTATGTTTGGTATGTTTTCTTTTTCGATATACCGATGAGTTTTAGTGGAATGAACTTGGTAGTTCCTAATCATCTAGATTTAAAACTAAAAGAAATGTCTGAACCAGCCATATTTATTATTCTAGTTCCCCTGTATAACTAGTATAATAAATATGGCAAAAAAATAATAATATTGTTTAAGTCTTGAAGAATTACGTATTTAGAATATCGGTCCTTTTGTTGATGTAAATGAACATAAACTATCAAACAAACAAAATACTAACAACAATTTACTATAAAACTTTCCAGCGTCGATTATAATCATTATTATTTCTTGTTTACTTGCTTATTTCATTAAATATTTTCTCCCGCTAAAAATAGAACGAGAGGGAGTGTATTTTACTTACTAAGACAAACTTTCAGTTTCATTTCCTGCTGTAGTATCTGATAAATCATCAGCCCACCTTTTCTATCCATGTATCACGATATAAAAGCAGTTGGTGAACAGCTAAAAGGTCAAAGTGGAAAGAGCCAGAGATTATTGAGCAATCCATTCAAAACTTAAAAAAACAGCCTTGGTTTTTTTTTTACAATAAAGTAGATTGCCCAGCTCTAATTTGCTTACACTAGACAGCTAGCCCATTACAAATTTTCCATCTCGACTAGCCAACTAAACCTCCCATTCTGTTAACTTGTAACAGAACAAATAACACGTCGTATATCAGGTCATATACCTGCTGAAATGGCTCGAGAATATTAGGCTCCCTACATATGACCCTTCACAATTCGAGCTTTAATTGAGCTCGATAAATTTCAGTGCTCGTCTTATTACAGGTACGACTGACAGGTTGATTAAAACTTGCTCGGTGGGTACTTTTTTAAGACCTGTAGTAAAGTAAGGAATGTTATGAAGAGACGCTTGCTAGGTTAGAGCACTTTTGTTCTTTTTGTGCTTGTAAATTTAATCATTTAGTTGAGAACATCTTTTCTAATGACGACAAATAGAATAGAATAGCATTTATTCGGAGCAAGCAACACACACAACACAATTTACAACAACATAAAATAATAATATATATAAACAACAAAAAAGAGTACAGAAATACAATACAGTTTGCATTGAATGTGCCTGAACCGAAAGGATCACCAACTCAGCAATTGCTGGGCGTCAAACACCCAGCGCTGATTTTTAGCTGACACACCGCAGTGTGCGCCCGAAGGTCCCCGCAGATCGGTGCAATAAAGTGTAGTGGAGGCGTATATTTCATCTATTCAGTCATGGATATTCAAAAATTGTTTAGTATCAACTAATAGGCCTTGTATAATATATTTTTAAAAAACCTTAAAATAAAAAAGGATTCCGAAACTTAAAGTACACGTTTCAACGTCTCTTATGACGTTATTCTACTTTATTCGTAATGGTTAACAAGGCCCACATCTATTTTGCTTTCATTCAAGCGAAGGGTGGCTTAAAATGGTTTAAATATTATTAAGTATACAATAGATTTTGTACAGGTACAAGCACATATAAATATTATAATTGTTTTTTAATTACTATAACATACATTGCAAATTGCAAAAAATGTAAGAGAAGTTGATTTTCACGGGCTACCCTGACGCCTTTTCGTGGAAACCAGCACGTCTGAATACAATAATATTTTAACATCAACATTTCAACCGAAAGGCGTTCATATAGGATAAGCTTCCCCAACTCTCTACAACCACCGATCCAGTGCGTCTCTCATTCATCGGATGATGATTGTCGATGTTCAATTTATTATAAATCATCAGAACTTCTGACTTATAATAAATTTTGCACAAAATTTAATTTTTCTGATTTAGAAGAACTAAATTTTTAGTATCTCTTTATTTTTGCAACAAATATACTACTTTGTAGTTTTTGCTTTAACCTATAGTAATACATTTACATACATACTACACATAGTACATTTCTGAATAAATCAATAGAATAGAACAGAATAAACTTTATTGTACAGCAAAAATAGTAACAATTTCACAGAAACTTAAATCTATAATCTACTAGCTTTTGCCTGCACGGCTTTGCTCCTGCTCTTCTCTACTCTACCCTACTTTACCCTACTCTACCCTACTCTACCCTACTTTACCCTACTCTACCCTACTCTACCCTACTCTACCCTACTCTACCCTACTCTACCCTACTCTACCCTACTCTACCCTACTCTACCCTACTCTACCCTACTCTACCCTACTCTACCCTACTCTACCCTACTCTACCCTACTCTACCCTACTCTACCCTACTCTACCCTACTCTACCCTACTCTACCCTACTCTATCCTACTATACCCTACTCTACCCTACCAAACTTTACATAAACCATCTACTGAATAGTCCGAACAAAGCCTAAAAATTTGGTTTGGATAGGTGAGCCCGTTCTTGAGTTATAAAATAACAACGAAAAGTGGCATTGATTTTTATATATATAGATCAATATTCATTTTGACACATTGTAGACACCAATTTCTATGAAATGTGTTCTTAACATTTCATAGACATTGTTGTCTACTAAAAACACAAATTGCAACAACAAGAAAAAACCATTTCTCCGTTTTAAATTGCCGAACGGATTTCCTTTTCATTTAAATTTACTTGAGATACGCTTGAATAATAAAATAACGGAACTGCATCACTTCCCATTGGGGCGAGAGCGTTGCATTACAAAATAAAATGTTAAAATATAAATGCATTTCAGTGTTATAACGTTTTAAACCGTCTTGTGTATGTCTGGGTTTTTTTCTTTTCTTTGTTATTGTCATCTAAGTAGCAACCAAAGTGGCAAATGTAAAAGCCTTGGCAAGATTTCTTTGATTGTATTCTTTTTCAATTAATTTATATCTTTTTATTTTTGCTGTACCTTTTTTGTCTTGTGCACTACGCTCAGAGGCTTATCAATGTTTTCCGTATGAAAATAATAAATAATTACTGTTATTTTCACTCAATTTTACCTTAATAATGGAAGGTAAGTTCTAAATTCTCTTCGTCCTACCCTTTAGAAATCCCAAGCTTGCACGTAATATTTAAATAATTTTCGACAAATTCGTTGGTAATTTTGTGAAGCGAATAACTGTGGCTTGTCTGAAATGTTTGTCGACATACCCTCACTGGATTACAATCGGCCGGTGTTAAATCTATTAGGGCAATTGAAACCTAATTGTGTAGTATTCAAGGTACATTTATGTTTACACTGGGTTAAGTTAGGTTAGGCTGGTCAGATTTTGCAGTTTTGAGCTCCTATTGTTGAGCAAGGAAATTTAGTGTTTAACCCCGTTACTGTTGCAGAGTTCTGAGATGCAGTCGCTCTTTTTAAAACTATAATTAAATAGATTGAAAAGCGATCCCACCCTGATTGAGAAAAATGCTTTTTTTATTATTATTACTTAGATTCGAATTTGTCTTTGATGAACCTTGTTTGCCTAGAAGTAACCTGTTTACTTTTGTTTTAAAGAGAAAGGAAGTTGTATCTATTAGGAAACACAATCTCCGTCAACAAGTTTTACCTTAACCCGAAACACAATGAATGTATTCCTATTTTTTTTGTGGAGGACATGTTATTCATATGCGGTACCGCGTTGCCGTCAGTTTGGTGTTTCGACGGTGGAATCACAACACATTATGCAACAGCGATGCCAAACATCTAACCCTAATGTAATAATGCAGAGTTTGTCGTCTTAGGGCTGCTTAGAACACAGGTGGATTTTTGTCGGTAAAAGTCTGACACGTCTTCTCACTCGATCGAGAGTTGGAGAAGTAATTTGTCTGTGGCGCGAACCCGCTCGGGCTCCCTATAAAAATGCCCGTCTGTGTAAGAACCGCTGCGGTCTTCGTGAGTCCATAATTACATCAAGAGAGAAGGTCCTCCCAGAAACTACGGACAGAGCGGATACGGCTCCACAGTAGAGTTATCAAAGAATTCTTACCTAAAGAAAAAACACGGTTGGCTTGTGTATAATCCGTTTCCCACGAAAATCTAAACAAAGTCTCTTCTAAAAACGACATTCAACAAAATCCGTCCCAATTTCAGTAACGTCGAATTTTATTGTTTGCAATCCAATCCCCCCTATAGCATAATACATACGACAGAAAGCAGGAAATGTGCGAAAAACAGCAATCTATTTAATGGCACTAAAACGCGTTACCCTCACCGTTGCGAAGGAGAATGTTCGTGAGTGACGAAGATTTGATTGTATTCTGAGTGATGTATGTTATACTGTTACCGCTGGTACGATACCGGCTGCTTGTGATCAAAGGACCCTTACGATGAAGAGCATTCGCTTCTATCTAACGTATCTGTCTTAGGAAATTTATTACTGGAGATATACGATCTCTATTGGCTGAATTATCTACAACACTGGTAGAAGTCAAGAAATAAAAGTTTTGCCAAGAAATAACTTTTTTTTTAATTGATATAAATTAAGGCTTGACTTCGAACACGCAGCGTTGGATGGCCTCCTACAAGGTTGGAGGATCGCGGAAATCTGATGGATGCGAGACGCACAGCACCGGTCATTATAGCGAAACTTGGGGAAGGCCTATGTCCAACAGTGGACGTCGTTCGTCTGAAATGATGATGATGGAAATGATGAGTGCTTCACTGCGATCCCACCTGGTGGTAAGCAATGAAGCAATTGTTGATGGTGAAGCGCACTAGCTTATTAAAAGCCACTTCACCCTTGCAGATGCCTAAATTATTATCAGACGAGAAGACCACAGCAGACAAATTGTTCTAGTCCTTCAATGTACGAGGTAAAAATAATTTTGACTGGCCTGTTGGTCTAGTGGTTAGTGACCCTGACTGCTATGCCGGAGGTCGTGGGTCCGATTCCCACCCACGACAAATGTTTATGTGATGAGCATAATCATTTGTTCTTTGTCTGGGTGTAAATTATCTATAATATGTATGTATTTAAAAACATATAAGTATGTTTATCAGTTGTCTAGTACCCATAACACAAGCTCTGCTTAGCTTGGGACTAGACGGCGTTGTGTGGTAGTTGTAACAAAAAAATAACGAGGTGAAACGCTTAGTCCAGACCGCAGAGGTATCAACAATTTAAAGGTGGATACCCGGCGTACGTCGGGTTGTACTTTAAACTAAACTAGTCGGGTTATACAGGGAAGGATATGCACAAGTGCAACCCCATTTTGTGTCCAGGTAATCTCTGTTCATTCCGTTTGCCTGGAAGAGATCGTGGAATGCGATAAGGCCGCCAATTGCATATTTTTATAAGGCTCGTAACAGTTTTATTTTCTTGGTGTAATTTAAGGTATGAATAAATAAGGATGCTAACTTCCAAAATTCTGAGTAACATGTCACCAACAAGTTTCTTATTTAACTTCCATTTACCATTTTATTTATTGGCGTGTAAAAGTGTTATTGACGTGTAATAGTACATTATGATATAAGTGTGAAATGTTAGTGATTACCGTCGAGGCGGTATTAGACCCGAGCCATGGCGAGGGTCTTAGGAGAGCCGAGAACGGCAATCACTAATTACTCACGTGTATCATACGACGTTTTTCAATACAGTGGGCACAAAGTGGCAGTGGGAACAAAATATTTTTCGTGGAATGGATGGTTAATGGGGCCAAAAGTTTCTAGAGAGATCGCACACCGGAAAACACAGCGTAAGAAGGCCTCCCACAAGGTGGATCGACGACCTGGTGAAAGTTACGCGAATGCAGTAGATGCGAGGCGCACAGGATCGATCGTTGTGGCGACGCGTGGGGAAGTCCTATGTCCAACAGTGGACGTGTTTCGGCTGAAATGATGATGATGATGTGTTCCATGTCATCTAAACGGAAATCACACTAAAGACTGGAATATTCATAAATAGACTTTTATAGCCAATCAGCCTTTGAGATCACACAAGATAATAGAAACATAACTAATATGTTATATTTAGATCCTTGATTTAACTAGATAACATTTACCCTCCCAATTTCTCGCACACGAACTGAAGGGGTGTCAAAACTTCCCGCTTGATGATAAGCGCAAACATTGTTCTAAACTTAAACTAGTATCCTGACACAGCAAATACTCTGCTAAACTAAAAACGGTGAAGCCACTGCTAGAGTTTCAACTTGTTGAATCTTATGGAATTTCTGTACGGGCATTGTTTAAGTCATGTCCAGAGTTTCTTTGTAACTTTAAATGTATGGTCTCTGGTCTGACAAATGCTTACACTGACTGGACGGGTCCACTCAAATCTGTATGGTTCTTTCTTCAAAAGACCATCTCAGACTGATCGGCATGGTTCTCATGTGATTTGACCATTACATATTTACTGTATGGACTTTAAAAGAGACTTTGACCCCTGAGTTTGTTTCGGTGTTTCTTCTCAGGGTAGTCCGCTAGGAAACACCGGCCTCATCTAGCTTAAACAGAATAAAAAAATACGTGTAAAAGTGTTTTTTAAACCTATTTGCAAAATAAATATCATTTCACGGGCAGAATAAACATGTTTTCTTTCTTTCTTCTTTCTTTATTTATCATTTAGTTATTTAACTTTTTGTTATACTTGTCTATAAACAGGACAGAATTATTTACGGGGGTATTAAGCTCCGCTTTTGTACTAGTGAATAAAGTTTTTATTAATTAAATAAATTATTAGCAACTAGCGACAGTCCCCAATTGCACACGGGTAAATATAAAATGTAAAAATAAATAAAACTTTAAAATGTATTTTTTTTGGGTTCCATACCTCAAAAGGAAAAAAAACGGAATTAGCTTAACTAACTTTCGCTAACTTAGGATCGCATTGTTGTCCGACTGTCTGTCTGTCAAGATTCTTTATCTTGGAAACGCGTGGAGGTATCAAGTTGAAATTAAAGCCATTACTTAGGACTTCGGATCGGAGCCGAGGAGCTATGAAAAAATCGAACTTCCGAGATAACGAAAACAAAAGTTACGGCCGTATATGTCGCAAAAAATGTTTACTTCGTAAAAAATCATAAGATACTTCCCGTAGACCCAGAATCCAAAAAATTGGCATCAATATAGGTCTTATAGCACAGATAGGAATAAATCTGAAAACCGTAAATTTGTCGTTAGGTCGCAAAAAAAAAAATTGTTTGTGATTCGGAAAAACCTACGAGACTCCATTCAGGAATTGAACTATTTACGTACGTGGATAAGTTTGTGCAGAACCCTCAATGCGAGAGTCCGACTCGCGCTTGCTTTTTTCGTTAATTTAATAAGGATAAGGCGAGATGCTTGAACAGTTAAAATTCTCGGCTCTTCTGTATTATAATTTGCATGCATTATAAATTTCAGTATTCCATGAATCACTCTGTCTATTAGTAACTAAAAACTGCATGAAAATCCGTTTAATGATTTTTGAGAACAGACAGACAGATGTGGTGGGACGGTTTTGTTTTATAATATGTCAGGATCGGGACGTAGGGCTGCGGGAACGTACGAAAGAATTATCATGGCACTGGAACACATAGGGCAACTGGAGCAACTCCGGTAGCTTTAAAGTCCGTTCACAAACT
This sequence comes from Mythimna lalbum, assembly GCA_949319445.1. Lineage (NCBI taxonomy): Eukaryota > Metazoa > Arthropoda > Insecta > Lepidoptera > Noctuidae > Mythimna > Mythimna lalbum. The sequence goes on along the minus strand of OX439356.1, from coordinate 15,937,970 downwards.
TGCCGCAGCGAGCGGTAGCTAAGCGCGGAGCGGCGAGCGGTAAGATCAAAAGTATGAAAATATTTGAAGCGAGAGAATAATGTCACGAGATGCCGCTCATAGCGCCGCGCGGCCGCTTGCCGGTGACGCCCCGCTCGCCGCGCCACTCCCCGCAAAAACCAAAGTCGTGAACAGGCCGTTAGTCAGTAAAACTCTGACACGCTCACGCTTCACCCAGAGCAAGAAACGTTATATAATGATTTCCGACCTCAATGGAAAGGATTTTACTAGTAATCCAATTAACTCGTTAGTTGGTCATTTTAGAGCCCACATAATCCTCTCACTATTAACATAACAAAATTTAAATTAGATTATAATTAACTAATGAAATAATTTAGTAATTCAGCTGAATGTTATTGTTCTACTTTGTAAAATGGAAAATCTGTTACACAAATACTAGTTATTTGTGTAAGCGATTTTATATTTTTCTTTAACATACAATGTACTCGAATGTGTATGTGTAATAAAATACCCTAGGTAGGTATAATAATAATATTCCACAACTATCACACAACGCCGTCTAGTAAGTAGTATAGTAGTAGTATATAATAGTCCCGAGCTAAGCAGAGCTTGTATTATGGGTACTAGACAACTGATAAACATACTTGTATATTTTTTAATACTTACATATTATAGATAAATTATATCCAGACACCAAGCCAAATGATTATGCTCATCACACAAACATTTGTCCTGGGTGGGAATCGAACCCACGACCTTCGGCATAGCAGTCAGGGTCACTAACCACTAGACTAGACCAACAGACCAGTAAAATGAATCTGCATTTACTATGGCACGCTATAGACAGTTTCGTTGTACCTCATCATCATCATTTCAGCCAAAAGACGTCTACCGCTGGATATAAGCCTACCCCAAGTGTTACCACGAGGACCGATCCTGTGCATCTCGCATCCATCGTATTCCCGCGACTCTCCCGAAACCATCAATAAACTTGTGAGAGGCCTTCCTGCTCCAAGCTGCATTTTCCGGTACGCAGTCAACACTCCAGAATCTTTCGGCCCCATCGACCATCGAAACCAGTGCCCTCCCCACTGCCATGACTGCATAATCATGGTTCTCCAGCGGCTATCTTCATTCTTGATGCGATCACGAAAGAAAACTCCGAATATAGCCCTTTCCCCTTTAGGTGACTTAAAACCTGCTGATGAGGTCCATTTTTTGCCTTATCACTATGTAATAAACAAAAAACCGAGTGAAGATTTAGTAACACTTTCTTAAGTTCCCTTTGGCAACTTAAAGGGTAACCAGATGGTTGCAAATCAACGTCCCAACCAAGGTGACCTTGCTAGTTTCAATCCATATAGACAGCAGTTTTAAACCATGACCTTTAACGCCTTGGTTTGGAAGCGCGTCTTCCCAACGCCCAAACATGTTGGCGCGTGGTTTACATGCATGTAGCGGTAACACAAACCGTTTGGTTTAAGATGACCTTGGTTTGTGTGTTTACACAAATCAAGGTCATCTTCGTTGGAAAGCTAGTTTGCAACCGCCTGGCCAACCCTTTACGTGTCAAAAATACCGCAAACAAAAAGAACCTCTACATTCAGATGTTAAACGTACTACGCATTGTTGCTAGATTTACGATACGCACGATAGTCCGTCCCTTGCCCGACTCGGGACGCACGTACTACAACCTCAGAACCTTTCCGCCTGCACTGCGGAGTGCGGGCAGCCTGTTTAAAATTCCACAATTGCGCTGCGTACAATAAATTTAAGTCGGGAGACTCCCGAGCGCAGTAAATTTCGCGCTTATTTTCTACAAATTATTTCAGTTAAGCGCTCCGCTTCCTAGACAACAGTGGTTATAAAGCATAGCTTTTCCGCCATTTTCTGGGTTCCAGTTATTTCGGAATTGCTCGAGTTAATCTGTTTTGATGTATGTGAGGATTGTAAACTACGCGGTTATTTATTGCGTTCGTATACCGGTATGAAAATGACGAAAATTATTCGTGTTGGTATCGCTGTTTCGTTTAAATCATTCCGGTATTACTATTATATAGTTGAGAATCATTGTAAAGCACCATATAATGCCTTATTTTTTTAATAATCATCCAATAACTTCTACCGTTTCTTCTATGTAGAGCGAGATGACTTTTTTATTGTTGATAGGTTTATTGTAGATGGGCGGATGACCTAATAAGGGTTGCGGGAATCCGATGGATGCGAGACGCACAGGACCGTTCATTGTGGTGGCAGTTGGGGGAGGCATATGTCCAACAGTGGACGTTTCTCGGCTGAAATGATGATGATAAGGTTAGTAGTTGACCGCTATCACACCTGATAGAAAGCGACGATGCTGTGACCGAAAATGGAGCGCGCTTACATAGAAGTTACCTATTCACTCTTGAATTAAAGATTCTCGTCGAGAGTACTTGGCAGACTTTTACAGATTAAAACCGACCAACATTAGTCGGTTTTAGTCTTTAGATTCCATTTGAATTCTAGAGTCATGGAAATAGTTCTAAACGTTTTCGCATCAACATAACTTACCCAACATGTTGAATTAATCGTCTTAATTCAGTTCAAACTTCAGTGATGGTGTCAGCTAAGCCATAATAACACAAAATTGACACTAACATATTAACTAACGCAATAGCAGAATTCCTTGAAACTATGCCACCTAAACTAACCAACATTCGTCCCAGCAGACTTCAACGCAAACATACACAACTCCCAAACTCTCAGAGGTCTTTAACTGTAAATCTTATTACATCAATGATAAACTGCCTAACATCCAACATTAACATAACGACCTAAGTTTAAGGAGGAAGTAATGTCAATATTATACATGTTTAAGCGTGCCAGTATGTAGGAACCTTACCTACATGGGATTAAGGGACTATCGCCTCGGTTACAATCCGCAGCATAATGGTTGCTTCTATGGCCAATTCTTTTCTCACCGTTGCGCTAATAGCCAAAACGAGCGGTTACCGACTGTGTACGAATTTTGTTCCGTTATTTTCTGACTGAAAAATTTCCGCTAAATAAAGCTGGTTTCCTAGTTATCGTTAAAGTCAGTGGCCGGTGAGAAAGGGGTGTCTAAAAGTGATTTTGTTTAAGAAATGATTTTTTGGTAATGTTGATGGTTTTAAAATACGGTTGGATGGTTGACTGATACTCGAAAACTTGTTCTTATCCCAGCGTTTTTAGGCACGCAATCGACAGCTGTTCGCACACGTGCAGAAAAATGCAAAAGCTCGTCTCCGTAACAATTCGTCGCGTTTAATGAAAAGCGTCGTTTGATACACGTCGAAAATCACTGCTCCATAACACCCTCGCCAAGGCTCGGGTGAATGACATTTCGGTCACGATGACAAACCTTCTCCTTTTGTATCAAAACGTACTATTGTGAACAAAGAACCACCAATGGATGGAATGGAATGAATGGATCTCTAGAGATCCATTGATGACTAGTCATCAAAGGGATGGGCAATTACGTCATCCTGTTGATGCTAATTACAGCATAGCTGAAACAAAGAATCAATCATGCCGAGCGTAATGATTACTGCAGTGATAAACGACAAGAAATATTTACAAGCTGATATAGTTATCTACATTATTTCAAGAGATATTACAAGAATAACATTTTTACCAGACCGCATCCCTCTTAACCCAAGAAAAATTACCGACCCAATCCTGAAAGTATCCATTGCAGAAAAAACATAAGTTGACACAATATCGGACCCTCATGTAGACACAGACGTGCTAAAGTATCTGTCAACATGAAATGCCATCTAATCTCGACAATATTTCTCGGACCAGCCTCTTGACCTGGCTTCGAAGTCACTCCAGTGCCTCTTGAGAGGGCTTATTTGACTTGGGATGGCTGCATTGTGACCCAACTATAGAGGTTAGGTTGGACCCCAAGTTCTTCAATTTAATCTATGTGCATTACATTTTGCAGACCCCTTGGTGCTTGAGTTTGAGGGTGGGAGAAAACCTTGTTAGAAATATAAGAAAAAAAAAATTAGTTTTTTTATGATGGGAAATCAATAATGACTTCTGCCTCTCTAGGACGGGGTGGGAGGGTGTGTCAGTCTTTTACTGATTAAAACTACACCAATGTTTCTTCTGTTGCCAAGGCAATTGACAACAGCAACAACGCCTAGGCGTTTTAGGACCACGGGCAACCGTGAAGTCGTTTTCAGAAGCCGGCTCATGGCCCTAGCAGGTTTCGGCCCTGATGACTTAATATAAAAAAGTATATCCATAAAAGCATTGCACGTTTAATCGAGATTCTGAAGGAAGACAATTTTTTTCAAAAACTTTTAATGGTTATAAAAAGAAACGTATTTTCTGGAACAAGTTTTGTGAAATTTGAGTAAATCACGGAATCACCGAATGTTAACAGAGTTTTCAGGCGTTATCTCTCTTTTTCGCATTGCTTCTTTGTCAAACCTCGCGTTGTATTGCGATAGATAAAGCAAAAAGCTTTTAAACCATGATGATGATCTCGATGTTGACGACCCCCTCTTATGACGCAAAGTTAACAATGATGAAACTTCAGCAATTTTACAAAATAACTGTACCGCAAATTATAATGTGTTCCGAAAATGTTTTGTTCGTATAAGTAATATCTGTCTGGTAGTCCACTGATGGATTGGGTTTGGTGGAATGAAGTTATGCACACTCTGTGAAATGCAACCGGTAGTTAACCGTCAAACTAGTAATACGGTGTAGCTGCTCAAGACTTCAAAATTTTGACTCAATAAGAGCAGCATTCCATTCTCTTGACTCATTTTTTCTTTCTGCGCAAAACCTGAAATTACTTTGATCAGAATAACGAGCAGAATCAATAATAAACCACTGTTTAATATAGGTTAAATTTTTCAAAAAAAAAACCTTTTTTTAAAACTTCGACTTGTCTATTTATGAATAGGTCAAGCCATGACATGCGCAAACACACAGAAATAGGTAAACAAACACAAATAATTGTAATCCAATCAAATTTTCTCATATACGGGATAATAAAAGTTCTTACTTCAATGCAGATATGAATTTTAAACAAATTAAAACTGCTCATAAAACCTTTAATTTTTTTTTTATGTTTTTTTTTTCTTACTTAATTAGGTCAATTGAATTAAAAATAATTTGAGGTGTCTGAGGTTTTGAGCATTTAACGTTACACGTTGTAGAAGTATAAAAGCAGGATGACGATGATATTGACTAAAAATAAAAAAGAAACAGCTATTCTTTATAAAAATACTACACCAATTATTAAAACAGCATTTATTGTTTAAAATATTTAAATAAATATAGCACTTCTATTTAAAACGACAAGACCACCCAGACTTGAGATAGCGAGTGCAATAATCGAATTGAGTTTTCATTTATGTAGCTCTTTTTTGCTTCAGTCAAATTGTTATCGAATAAAGAAGTACGCACATAAAATTGCTCCACATAAATCATTTGATACTCATTTCTTATCAGTTTTATGTTCTAAGCAATGTATGCACTTGGCTTATCAATTTAATTAAAAATGTCACTCAAAACATTACAACGTCTCGGCATGGAGTAATTTCGGAATGTGTTTGGCTAAAATTGTGTTTGCGGTGTTAGTTTGTACTTCGGTGATAAATAATGTTTTTGTTGCCTGTGATGATGGTTAGTAGAACTATGTACTTATATATTATTATATCTAGACTATACTGATCAACTGCTGGGCAAAGACCTTCCATTCCAGTTGTGATATTCTTTTTATGTACCTACCGTTTGTTACATTATCTCCAATGGATAACAGCAGTTTTCAACTCCGGTCCCCAAGATACAGACACCGCCTAGTTTGGGGACCACCGTATATTACATTACTGTAGCCAGCGAATAGTTACATACCTATAATACGTTAAGATTATTTTATTTAAGATTTTATTTGTAACAATGGTTTAGTAAATTTATTATTATATAATAATAATTCCGTCAATTGCTCCCGGCTCTGAGTCAGTTCTTACCAATTGTGTAATTACCAACCTATGGAAGACACCTAAGTCGTCCCGCTATCTCCTTCTTGATTCGCCGTGACTCCGTGCAATATCTGGACGCTAACTTTGTGTTTTACCATTGGTCCACCACTTGATGAGCATGCCGCAAAGTAGCCTTCTGTGCCACGTCAATGATCTGCGTTTTGTAGCGCATTATGGTATTTCGAACCCAATCCGTTAGTTTGACACATACAGTGCTCCATAGCACGTTATACAAAAACAAGAAATAAAAAAATCTTGAATTCCAAACTCACAGCATTCATCAAGGGAATCGGCTTGTCTTAAACCAGTTCATCGATATGTGGCATCCACCAACCCGGATTGAGCCCGCGTTGTGATTACAGCCCATACCCTCTCCTAGAGAGGAGGCTTAGGATCCATTAGCTTGAGAGCATTATAAAATCTTATTATTGATTTCTTTCTTTGCTCAAACATAACATCTACTCATAATATCCAACTTCTTTAAACAGATGATAAATCAGAAGAACGAGAAGAAAAGGAAGAAAAGACAGAACGACCTCAATTGGAAAACCATTCCTTTGTGGCATTAATTGAGTAACTAACAATTTTTTTTAATAAAATTAAGAGACCTTACTTAAAAGTACAACAACAAACACAACAATTAAACAAGATTAGAGAGTGACAAAAGATCGATAGATTTAATCTTCATATGAAGTTAACCGAATGACTGACTGATTGAATGATGATACACATAAAAACATTAAAGAGGTGACAAATCTCAACAGTTACAAACAATATAGGAGATTATATTGACTGCAAACGAAATGAATTTATAACAGTTGCAATGTTCAGTCATTGTGACCAAACAGAAAGAAATTTAGATATGGTATACGAATACAATTTACAGAAACATATCGTCATTGTTATAGAAATTGATTTTCTATACTAAATTTATAAAGAGAATAGATTTGTATTTTTATATTTCTGTTTGAAATTAATAAACTCAAAAACTACGGGACCGATTTAAAAAATCGGTCGGGCGTGTTTTTGGAACTTATATATTAAAATTTCTGTATCTTCGTCATTTTTGCTCCGATTTAAGTAATTTCTTCTTAGTATTTACTATATTTTTTTGACGCTATAAGTTTGCATACTCCATAAAAGACATAATTGATCCTCATTGAAGAGACCCAAGCTACAATAGCAAGTTTTTTTATATTATCATTTCAACCGATTGCAACATGTTTTCGCAGTCTTTGCGCATTCTGTCTTCTATTCAGTTAGAATAACTCTGTTCTTTATTTCAGCATTCTTTTCACAGATGGAAGTAAACGAACTTGTACTGGTACCATCATACATGATCATGCTGTAATCACGGCTGCCCACTGCTTGTAAGTGCTCACTTTTTATACCTATTCATCTAGTTTGACACCTTTTAAATTATGTAACACCACATTCTTAGGCCTTAAACATTTAAGATTTGCTTTTTTCAAAAATTTACTATTTTTAAGTGTGATATCATACAATGACTTTTCCCGCGCTCTTCTCCTCACTCTTTCCTAAGGCAAAGTGAGAGGGCGGGATCTATTCTTATGTTCCTTCTTTATCTTGCAAACCAGGACCCTGGGTGTCCCTTTCGGAAGCTAACCCATGGCCCCAATAAGCTTCGGCTCTACGAGGCTCCTACGGTTTTGCTGACATATCCTTGAGGCGCGCGTAGAACACTACGTGCCGCCGACGACTCGGACTCAATCCGGACGTTTACCGGATGTCCGGACGGCGAGCTACCTAATGCTCGCCGTCCGCAAGCCCACGTCTACGGCAGCTGGAAATCGGGGTTGGGATTCCAGCAGCGGGCGTACACTTAAATAAAATTGGATAATGGTGGTAGAAACTCCATAACTTTAATATAAAAGAATCCCACCAAAACATAGACAGGACAACAATGAAAACGTTCTCTAATATACTGTTCAATTCTTTATGTCACAGACGTGAATAATATTACAAATAATTCTATATTGACCTACATATATGATATTGCGGGCTCAAAAACAGTAGTCCCTTAGAAACCGCCCTCGTCAATAAGTAACAAGGACCGTATGAAACACAGGAGTGATTTATATCCCTGAATTATGTACTAATGTTTAATAATGCCTACAGAAAATCGATACTAGTTACGATTTTGTTGGTTGAGCTAGTTGGAAATATTGCAATTTATTTGAAATTTAGATTTTTTTTTCTTCTTAGAAAGTTTGGACCGAAACAAACAGAAAGGGGAATAACCATGAAGATATAAAAATAAACTAACTAGTTTATTAATAAATATACAAATACTAGCTGTTGCCAGCGACTTTTCTTATGTGACTTACCACTTAGGATTATTAAAGTAACCTACGACCTACTCAGACCTATCAAATACACACAAAAAAATTCATAGATATCGGTTAAACCGTCTCGAAGGAGTTCGATAGCAAAAACTATTGTAATAAATAAAGTTTTTTTGACTAAATCCTGGATTGTCGAAACATAACTCTAGATAGTGAGGCTTATTGTCGAAAGACGCGTATTCATCATTATACGCTTAGTATACGCCAGCGTGAAGCTTACATACAAAAGTATGAAACTCTATCGACGAAGCGGTAACGTCGTGCCGTCGTGTCGCGTCTATAAAGCTACTCGTCCGTGGATATAGCAGGCGGTAGTTTTGTATGTAAGCTTCACGCAGGCGTACGCCAAGCGTGTAATGATGAATACGCGTCTATGAAACTTCGTGTCCGTAGACAGTAGCACTAACTGTGTCCGCACACTGGCCACAAAAGCGACTTCAAGCTTCTTTTTGAGGCAGCCTTTTATGTGGCTTGAAGCCGCTTTAAGCTTCTCCAGCCACAAGCTATCGCTGCTTCAGTTGTTTTTTTTTTTTGTGATGGCGTTTTTTTTGAACCCCGTGTGTGGGGACAGTAAGACTTGCATTGACCACAGCCAAAAATAATATTTTTTTCAGTTTAACCCACACTTCTGGCTACGCTGATGTCGAAATGTCAGGCTCATTCGTAGTCATCGGGACGAAAAAGATGTTCGATACTGGATACGAGAACTATTTGCCAATAGAGAGGATCATAACGCATCCCAGGTACAGAGGATGGACGGCAAACCTTGCCCTAGTGTTCACCTTTGCCGGGATGACCACGGATAAGCCAGGAAACGTTATTCCACTCTTAGGAGAGAGTTCATCTACTCCCGTTGACTCTAATGTTACCATTCTCAGTTGGGGACGTTGTATGACTGATGACGAATCGGTAAGTATTTTGGGGATTTTGACGTTCTATTTCTGATTCTACATATTTTAGAAGAATCAAGAACTGTAATTAATCCGAGTTCTGTTTATTATGATAAACAGAACTCGGATAAATTACAGTTATTCAGTACATACATAAACATAAAACTAGACTTTATAAAAAATTGTTGTCTACGATGTTACATAGTATCACTTATTTCTGTATGGACTTTAAAAGAGACTTTGACCCCTGAGTTGGTTTCGATGTTTCTTCTCAGAGTAGTCAGCTAGGAAACACCAGCCTCATCTCGTTAAAACTGACTGAAAACAAAATTGACGTGTAAAAGTGTTTTTAACCGACTTCGAAAAGAAGGAGGTTCTATGTTCGGCTGAATGTGTGTTTTTTTTTTTTTTTTTTTTGTATGTATGTTCACCGATATTTCGGTCAATTGTGGACCGATTTCGAAAATTTTTTTTTTGATTGAAAGGTTATGCTTCCAAGTTGGTCCCATAGAAATATTGATATGATCTGATCATGAACTTCGAAGATATGGAACAGAACTCCTCATAGAATCATAGCAGAATTGTCGTAACAAGTAAAATTGCTTTGTTTATACGTGTAGTCGATGACTGACTCAAAGAAAAGGGGGAGGGGAAAGGGGGAGGGGGTAAATTCATGTAATATTTACCGTATTTGGGATTATAAGAATCGTTATGAGATGCACTCTGGCTATAAGGTAATTTATGTTTAGCTGAAGGGTAGGTACTTTTTAGTGGTGCTACCATAACTAAAAAGTGAAAAATAAAATTCTATAATGGATACCTAATCTTGTCTCTTCGTTATTTAACACCGACTTCCGAAATTAAAGTTATTTTGTGCTTTTTGAAGTCGGTTTAATTTTTTTTTATAAAAAGTTTTTATTTGAAAACCTATTTACAAAATAAACATCATTTATCATTTATCTATGTTAGTTCAGACATCACAATATTCATTTGGTATTTTTTAATAAACTTTTAAAGGTAACGAAATGGCCGACCGACAAAAAGAAACGAAAATGTGTTTCTTCTGAAGACAATAATGTAAGTTCTCAACTATGTCATGTTATAATAGCTACCATAATGACGTCGGCAAGGAAGGGATAAAACAAGGGAAAACCAGCTCAACGGATAAGGCAAAGAATTAAACATGAAAAATCGTAATGGAATTGATAACTTTTGGAGGTTCCTTATTCAATGGGTAAAACGGGACCATTTTACTAAGACTCCGCTGTCCGTCCGTCTGTCTGTCTGTCTGTCTGTCCGTCGGTTATCAAGCTGTATCTCATAAACCGTAACTGACAGACAGTAGAAATTTTCACAGAAGTATTTATTTTAATTGCTATAAACTAGTGCTTGACTTCGATGATGTATTTCTATTGCCGCAATAACAACAAATACTAAAAAACCGAATAAAATAATTATTTAAGGGCAAAATATATACATTTTCTGAATGGAAGCCTAGATCAATAAATTTAATTTTTTATCCGTTTTTATAAATAATGGTACGGAACCCTTCGTACGCAAGTCTGACTCGCTCTTGGCCGGTTTTTATATATGAGGTGGAATCAAAAGCCCCTTCAACCGTGTGGACGCAGACATCGCCTAATTTTTGCTTTTCAAAACTGTAAGGTACAATGAGGCATGGGACTCGTGCACACAAACAAACACATTGGAGGTTCAATGCCATTTGATTCCTACGTTGCATAATACAACATTAGTTTGAGTATATGCGAAACCTGAAACATGTTTCTTGTGTTTTAAAGTAGTCTATGTACAAAACATAACTACATAGGTATATCATGAAAAAGCACAAAGTTATAAGCTTGTTACGTTACCTGGTTGTTGTGTTGTTGTATGTATGTACATAGGTAGTTGTGCGGACAACTAGGTGTAACCAACTTAGCCATCTGAGGTGCGTTGTACTTAATGTGCTGCTGTCCAACTTGTGAATTTCTTTAAATATTTTAGGAATAATATAACATAATGTAAAAAATATTGGAACTGATTCTGAACAAACTAAACGCATTTTGCACACGTTTTGCATATAGCTACTAAAAATAATGTTGTATAACGCTGTAGATAAAAGAAAAATCTAAGTACCTACATAATTATTTTAGATGATCATTCTTGACATACACTCATCAATGTTTTTTTTTTTATGTTGCCAGGACTCTTGCGAAGCAACCACATATAAGCCACGTAAGAAAGTAGGACGTTCTGGGTCAGAGGAACCAAATCGCAGTAATAGTGAGGTAAGTTTCTTTTCATAGAGTTACTATCTCTTTCTTCGACGGCGTCAACCTCCTTTAGGCGTCCAGTGAGTGACAAGCCTCGCCCTCGCGGCGAAGGTGGAGTGACAATCTTATCATGTTCGCGGGGCAAACATGGTCAGAGGTCGCCCTAGACAGAGAAGTATGGAAGGAGAAAGGGAAGAGAAAGAGGAGGCTTTTGCCCAGCAGTAGGACACACAATAGGCTAATGAAAAAATACGATTTTTTTATAAAACTGTCTGTTTAACGCAAGATTAGAAAAAAAAAGTAAAGGATAGGCGATACAATCGCACACAGCTCGCGATAAAATTGCGATGCTGTCGTTGGTCTAGTTTTTGCATAAGTAACCACAATTCCATATCAGCAATATGGAATTGTGGTTACTTATGCAAAAATCTCCATCTCCATCTCTATCGTGATACAGTAAACATACAGCCACAATACAGCATCAATACAGTCGTTCGCTGTAGTGTCAAAATGTCAACACCAGTTACCATTGTTATTTGTATGATGAAGAGCTACATTGTACAAATGCGACAAAAAACTGAAAGGAATACAGCGGCGTGTTGACAAAATACGATGTAAACGTCGTGTTTAAATCGATACGAAAAATTGATGGATACGACAGTGATTGATGGATCATTGACCATGGTCTTATTAAAAGAGATAAAGTGTGTTTTTTTTTTGTTTGTGGGAGGTAATCTCTGGAAGTACTGGTCCGATTGCTAAAATTTTTACCACCTATAGAAAGCTGCTTTGTTCCTGAGGCTTACATAGGCTATATTTTATGTACGTGGCAAAGCTGCGGGTAAAAGCTAGTTTTTAACCGACTTCTTAAAAAGGAGAATGTTCCCAATTCGGATGTTTGTATGTTTTTTTTAATGTTTGTTCGCCCAGAACTTCGTCGCTTGCCAACCGATTTGAAAAATATTTATTTTGTTGGAACGAGTATACTTCCCAAATGGTCCTATAGTCACCAAGTTGGGATCTGATGACGGAATCTTAGCGAAATCGAGGGAACTCCTCAAATTCAATTCAATTTTTTAGTAAGTTTACATAATAATAATAGGTAAAAAATTAAAGTCGCTACTAAAACTAGCAGCGGTACAGAAGATTTGATAAAAAAATTACTATATCTATAGAATATTTTTCTTGTTGTTGGGCTTCTAAAGAAATCAACAAAGGATATGTTTTCTAAGTCTAGTCCAAAATTACAGCAATCGTCACCGCATCATACGTTCCGGGGAGATAAAGCAGACATACTACCGGCAGCTAAGATGGATTCAGTAAATGCTACCACGCACCACTCTTCAGAGACAGTCACTCCTACGGAAATGCATAAACTGCAGCAGAACAACGAACCTGAAGAATCCAAAGAGTCCAAAGAGCCAAAACCACGCCGTGAGTTTGAAGTAACGGTTCATCCGGATAACCAGAACATGGCGATAGAAAATCACTATTTGAGGACTGCTGAAGTAAGTGTATTTTTTTAAAAGACTTACGAATACATAATGTACCACACATTATGTACTCGTGTCTCTTAAAAAAATTGAACTGTTGGCTAGCTTGCGTCTAGCCGTCCGGTAAAATGCCAAAGCCCAAATCGATTCCGCGTTGTGTTCTATTAAATATCAGAAAAATTACGGAGACACCATACTGCCCCCGTTAGTAAAAAAGACGCATCTAACATTTTTTCCAGAGTTGAATTATACACATTGCCGCAATCAGGACATAATGGCGCATCTGCCTGTATTTTGCTTATATTTTGCTAATTTTCTCCAGTGCAGTTTTAACACAAGAAAAAAAGGCCTGATTTCTAGTTTCATTCATAAAAAAATGTTTTTACCCGTTTTCGTTTTTGTTAGATACGTTTTTTTAACTATCAGGGGCAGCATAGTCGATGCCTGCTACGACTGCGGGATTGTTCGAAAAAGTTACCGATGCCTTGGAATGCAAGGAACAACTGGTTATTAGGTACTTAAAAAGACTACCTCTATAAAATGATTTATAGGGTGTTAGGGGTTGTATTGAAGAATTTTATTTCTTGAGTTAATAAACTTGAAACAAGACACAAATATTTATCTATTTAAACAAAAAAAAGTATTAGTTTTTTTTAATTACTCTCAAAACGCGATTCAGAGTGTGTCAAAGTTTCTATAAAAGAAAAATTCCTTGAGTTAATAAAAGAAGACTAGTTCGAGATGGTGCGGAACAAAATTTTCTGGCAGCACTTGGGGAAGGCCTTTGTCCTCCATTGGGACAGCAATGGTTAGGGGGGGAAAACCAAGTTGCGAGAATACTCCTAGTCTATATATATAAAAGGAGAAACTGACTGACTGGCATAGCAAAGCACATCTGAAACTACTAGGATTATTAGAAACGTGTTTTAGATAAAGTTCATGGAGGCAAACTCGCTAGCAGAAGCTTGTTTTGAATATACTAATTTTTTTTTAAGAACATATTTCTTTTTCCAGAAAATAAATAATTTGACAAACACTATAATTCGACATCGAAAACACGGACAACGTCCAAAAGCTAATCGAAAGGCGTCAGAGATTAAAATCAAGGTAAGTTGGTAACAGTAGGATATTGTACAATAAAAGTAATTATATATGTACGTTTATTGTATATATACTCGTACACCTTATTTTCTTAATAACTTTTTATATGCTTAATGCACCTGCCATGTTTTCTCTACTCCACCCTAGGTTGACTGGTAAAGATGGTGGAATATTATTATTATATTATTTGAAATAGTTATCGCGGTCTGGAGACGAGCTTGAGGTGTTATTTGATGATGTCGTACTTCAAACAAAAATAAAAATAATCATACTTTGGATTTAATTTATTCGTTTATTTCGAGAAATCTTAAAAATCCTTCTAACAGTGGTAGTCTGCAACGGTTTCTTTTTAGTTTTTTTCGACTCTACTTTAGGATTTTAAAAGTAATTATTATATACTAGCTTCTGCCAGCGACTTCGTACGCGGATCCTGTTGCTTATGCCAGCGACATTCAGTGTTATAAACGTAAGAGTAGACAAAAATAAACAGAAAGCTCAGAACTGCTAAGCTATCGGGAGTTAAACGTGTTATTGTGAGTCAACCATAAAAGATAGACGTATGCTGTCGTGGGACATTTTTTATATAATTTTGAGGAGAATATTTCCATTATACATGTTTTCTGTGTAGCTTTAACCATTAAGGCTGCAAACGCGACGGAAGCTTAAAAAATGGAGTTATTTCTCCCGTTTTCCCAACATTTCCCTTCACTGCTCTGCTCCTATTGATCATAGCGTGAAGAAAGGTATACTATAACCTGCCCAGGAGTATGAAAAATGATTGTACCAAGTTTCGTTAAAATCCATCGAGTAGTTTTTGTTTCTATAAAGAACATACAGACAGACAGACAGACAGACAGACAGACAGACAAAAATTTTACTGTATGCATTTTTAGCATCAGTATCGATCACTAATCACCCCCTGATAGTTATTTTGGAAATATATTTCATGTACAGAATTGACCTCTCTACAGATTTATTATAAGTATAGATAATAAAAAAGAATTTGTAAATATTTTTATTAACGACAGTTCCGATACGCAGTAACATTACTTACCCATATATTATTCATCAAATACCGGTAGGTATACTTCTTAGCTGATAAAAATAAAGACTAATAGACAAAAGCCACATGCATGCTCCAACTAATAAATAAAATAAAAATCAGCAACAATGGCGGATGTTTTTCAATCACGAAATAAAACTCGACAGGGCGTGACACAAATTCGTGACAATAAAACACTATACTAATTGGTTCGGCTACTTCCCGTTTGATCACTTTCCCTATTCGTCAATATGTCTAAATTTTACTAAAAAACTGAACACAAGTAGCGTTTCGTCTTTACCTTGATGTTATTATTGTCGTAGTAGTAGTATCTATGTACAGTAAAGTCGTTTATACTTTCTTCAGTTGTTAACATTTTCCGCGAGGGAGTAGAGTTTTAGTCAGTAAAATTTTACTGGCTAAAACTCTACTCTGACCCTTCAATGGTCCTTTGCTTACCAGGATCACAGGAACTGTATCTAATACTAGCTTTTTCCCGCGGCTTCGCCCGCGTACATAAAACATAGTCTATGTCACTCAGGAATAAAGATTCGGTGGAAAAATTGTAGCAATCGGACCAGTACTTTCAAAGATTCTTCATCATCATCGTCTTTCAAAGATTACTTCCTACAAAGAAAAACATAAAAAAATAAATTTACCTCTGTACACAGATAACATTTATTGTCTTCCGAATGTAACTCTTTTAAATAATTTTGGCAGAATAGTTAAGGTTTAGATTAAGCATTTTAGTAATAAATAATATTATTTAAAAAGCCGTATTTATTTTTAATCTTTACTGTACTTGCCACACAAAAAGTTTATAATAGGCATACAGTTATTCTCCAAAGTTGAACCGGAAATTAATACATGAAAATCAATGAGAAATGTTTTTAGAAATGTTTACTTGTTGACGAAGCGGGAAGTAGCCATATCATACAGTTATACGCAGTTAAAGTTAGTGTAGGTACTCTTTTTAGGATTCCGTTTAGTGAATGAGAAAAGCCACGTAGAGCATAGTCTCTGTTTTCTCCTAAATGAGAGCACATAACAGTGTTCTTTCTAAAGTCAGTTTATTTCACAGTCAAAGATATAAATTAATCTAAAACATCCTACAATATTATAACGCTGCTGACTGAAAATAAAACTTAGAAAATGATTAATTCATGAATCCCCAAGCGACCACCGGTGGCCGCGCATCTATTGTCTTACTATTGTGTCTCTAATTGACGGTATCTGAAGGGTTAAATTCACTGTCTCAGATTAATTCCTGCAGTTTTCAGCATCTATACGAGACTATTGAGAGCAGAGTGGTGGCCGATTGTTAACGGCCTCGACTTACGAGTTGCAGGTCGTGAGTGCGAACCCAGCCAGGCGCATTACTTTGTGTAATTTATTTCATTACATCTCAAAACGGTGAAGGAAAACATCGTGAGGATACCGGCATGTCCTAGAACCAAAAATTAAAAGACATGTGACATCCACCAACCCGCACTGGGCCTGCGTGGTGGATTACGGCCCATTCCCTCTCCTAGAGAGGAGGCCTGTGTCCCAGCAGTGTGAACATTTAAAGGTTGATGATGATGGTGCTGATGATACGAGGCCATAAATAGAGCTGGTTGCCAAATATTGGTCAGAAAAAGTATAGTTTAACACAAAAAGAAGAAAAAGAAGAATTGTTTCAGATTGTCTTTTACTAATTCAATACGTTTTCAAGTATTTTATTTCGATTTCGACTACACTAACCGTCTGATTAAATAAAATCATAATTTAAACAAAATTTATATTCAATTATTATTAAAACTTGAATTTTTAAAGAGTCATATTTGTTACTGGTTGGCATGGCACTGGTAGATCAGGGCTTTAATAAGAGAAAATGACAACTACACCATGCGCTTAACAAAAAAGCAATGAAATTTTTATTTCTTCTAATTTTAAAATATATTTACAAAATATTATAAAAAGTTACGTCAAAAAAGGTCCTATTGAGAACAATAACATTTAATTCAAATATTTAGTGAATCCACGTACTAACCAACGGTCTTCTCTACGGAACCTCACGATGCGCTGTGCGATGAAGGTTCAATTTCATTATTTTTTCTGAATTATTATTTCAATTAGTACACACGACGTGTTTGAATTGGCGCTATTGTGGCGTCGCGTGTTACACTTATCACTTCTTTGTCACTTTTGAATTCAAGTTGATATTATTTAATACCTACATTTACAGCCTACGCTAATAAACTATAAGGGCACACAGGAATGGCAGTGATCGGTAGGGGCGCGCCGAGCACTTTTAGTGTGAAATAATTTTAAACTTTATCTACACACTTAAAAGACCAGTATTGCTTGCAAAGCATAAAAAGTTTGCGAGGCCGCCAGCACTACGCGCGTCTTGTAACGACAGATTTGCAGCTGGCTAGGCTAGCCGGCCGCTACCGGCCATGGCTGGTTAGGGACTCAGGGGGACTCAGGCCTCCTTTCTAGGACAAGAAATGGGCTGTATTTTACCACGCAGGCCCTTGGTGGATTTCACATGTTTTTGAATTTTTGGTTCTAGAACAGGCCGATTCCTCACGATTATTTCCTTCACCCTTTTGAGAGCAGTGGTGATGATGAAATAAATTACACAAAGTAATGCGCCTGTTGGTTTGATCCCGCAACCTCATAAGTCGTGGCCGTTACCACTCGGCTACCACTGCTCCTACAGGATTAGAATATGATGAACATAATTTTAGTATACCCATTTGTGTAGTGAGATTTTATTAAAATATTAAAACTAATTTCATTTAAGAACCCAACGTCGCTAAAGAAGCTAGATCCTGCGCATCGAAGAAGTGGTGGTAACGTTTCGTTGGGTGAGGTACGTACTTATTTTATTTGCAAGTATACCTACATAATAATAATTTTGTTGCCGAAAATATTACTGTTATTAATTTTACGTATTGGTTTATTACTACTTATATCTACTCTTGTCTTATCGCTATCGTTTATTGCCCCTACCGCTATTTTTCTCTGCATGACCCAAAGGTTGACTGGCAGAAAATGCCTAAGGTATTATAGTCCACCTCTACAACGTGTAACGATAAATGCGCAACATCTGAAATTAGTTTGATCCGAATAACGAGCAGAATCAATCAAACCACTTTTTAATTATTATTTTCAAAAAAATCTTCATTAAAAACTGGACTTGTCTATGAATAGGTCAAGCCATCACGTGCGCAATGCTGCTAAAATAGGTAAACAGACACAAATAGTTGTAATCCAATCTAATTTTCTCATACACGGGATAATAAAAGTTCTTATTTCAATGCAGATAAAACTGCACATAAAACCTTTAATTAAAAAAAAATCTCACATAATTAGGTCAATTGAATTAAAAATCATTTGGGGTGTCTGAGGTTATGCGCATTTAACACGTATACTTTTGTTGTTTAATTACTGAGTTATTAGGCATAAAATCATAGTCCGTTTTATTTTCTTTTATCTATTTTATTATGTCTGTTTAATTTTAGTTAGTCTATTCAACGTGATATGTCCATACGTGGTGACACACGCAGACCCTACAGAAATCATATTTATTGTTGTTTAATAAGGCAGCATATGCTGCGCCTTTTTGGCCTCACACATATCCTTATTTAACGTGTTATTTTTTATATCATACGTATTTTTTATTGTAATAAATTTTGTGAGGCCAATAAACAAATTATTTTCGCTCTTCTTTGTTTTATTGTTTTTTTTTTTTTTTATCACAGCATAGGCTGAATCATGTGCCTTTTGGCCTTACACAGATTCTAGTTTTAAGCATCCTTTTTTTTCATACAAATTTTTAATTATAATAAGTTTTATGAGACTAATAAACATTTTTCTCTCTTTCTCCATTTGTTTATAAATATCACATTGCTGACTCCTTTTTGGCCTAGCATAGATTTTATTTTAGTTTTTTAAGTATAAATAACAGGAATGGTCCTTTATCACTGAGTGTCTTAGGCATTTTTTGTGTCTTAGGGATTTCCATAATCGAAGCCGCATTTGGAAGTTAGTACTAAATATTATGCTGCAACAGACAGACTGTAAAAAATTAGCTAATTGACGATAGTAACTGCTCATTGACATAAATTCCATAATTATATTGAATTTTATTTTGCAGGAAGATTCATTAAAATCATTTTACAAGGATTGGCGAAGAAGATCTAAATCGCAAAATCCTAAGGTAACGATGAATAATTATTATTAGATTTTAAGGGTAGATAATTATCATGCAGGGCTGCGAGATTGTTTCAAAGAGTTACCCTAACCCTGGAACACTAAGGGTAACTGAAAGAACACGAGTGAGTTTTAATTAATTAAAAGGCTTACAGGCTCTACTCAAAACTAGACAACTTATTTGATGATTCCTAATCTTAAAAGAAGGCATTTAATAATAATAATTTTGATTTATTCTAACTTCCAAAAATAATGATATTACATATCGTGAGGTAGAATGGATAATTATTGATTGATTAGTGTTTATTTAGTAGTTAAATTATTTTCATTTTGTTTACAGGAAAATAAACTAACTATCGAGCCGTTCGGATTCGTGAACGTGCAGACTTGCAAGAAGATTGTTGATAAGGCAATGCCGCGGGAGTTTGCAATAAGTTAGTGCCTATTACTTATAGCAATAAGACGATTTTTAACCCAATTACATATACGTATAGAAAACCAAATTAGCGACGTCAAGGTCGAGCGACGAATGCTGGTCAAGAATAAGTAAGCTAGTCATCGAGGTATAATGACCTCTGATCAGATCTTGCAGGCTTATCTAAGTTACGACCATTTCGTTCCGAATATATTATCTAGCGTCGAACGCCTCGAGTCGGTTACGTCTCCGATTCCTTTATTCTGATGTCATCTCAACGCTCATTCACGTGGTCAGAGGAAAGGAATCGAGGGCGTGGCGGACTTGAGGCGTTTTACGCAAAATAATCAAATCGAAACAGTCGTAAATTGGCTAGGGGGGCTGGTCTATTTGAGAACTGTCTGCTCATACTATGAGATTACTTCTGTTTCAGGTGCTTGAGCCTATTGTCAAAGTGTCTAGAATAGAATAGAATGGAATAGAATGGAATAGAATGGAATAGAATGGAATAGAATGGAATAGAATGGAATAGAATGGAATAGAATGGAATAGAATGGAATAGAATGGAATAGAATGGAATAGAATGGAATAGAATGGAATAGAATGGAATAGAATGGAATAGAATGGAATAGAATGGAATAGAATGGAATAGAATGGAATAGAATGGAATAGAATGGAATAGAATGGAATAGAATGGAATAGAATGGAATAGAATGGAATAGAATGGAATAGAATGGAATAGAATGGAATAGAATGGAATAGAATGGAATAGAATGGAATAGAATGGAATAGAATGGAATAGAATGGAATAGAATGGAATAGAATGGAATAGAATGGAATAGAATGGAATAGAATGGAATAGAATGGAATAGAATGGAATAGAATGGAATAGAATGGAATAGAATGGAATAGAATGGAATAGAATGGAATAGAATGGAATAGAATGGAATAGAATGGAATAGAATGGAATAGAATGGAATAGAATGGAATAGAATGGAATAGAATGGAATAGAATGGAATAGAATGGAATAGAATGGAATAGAATGGAATAGAATGGAATAGAATGGAATAGAATGGAATAGAATGGAATAGAATGGAATAGAATGGAATAGAATGGAATATAACGGAATAGAACGGAATAGAACGGAATAGAACGGAATAGAACGGAATAGAACGGAATAGAACGGAATAGAACGGAATAGAACGGAATAGAACGGAATAGAACGGAATAGAACGGAATAGAACGGAATAGAATGGAATAGAATGGAATAGAATGGAATAGAATGGAATAGAATGGAATAGAATGGAATAGAATGGAATAGAATGGAATAGAATGGAATAGAATGGAATAGAATGGAATAGAATGGAATAGAATGGAATAGATTGGAATAGAATGGAATAGAATGGAATAGAATGGAATAACATAGAATAGAATAGAATAAAACAAAACAGAACAGAACAGAACAGAATAGAATAGCATTCCAGATTTATTTAGAGGTAATTCCGGCAATTCAATATCTACCAAAAGATTTAATATCTTGAAGTAACAAACTACGAGTAACTAGATAACTACGAATTTTATATATTTTGGCGTTGTTTTTCAACAGATACGAGAGAAGTCGTCTGTTACGCAGCTGATGAGCATTACATAAGTGATGTGAGTATCCTCTGAGTAATAACCAAGTATCAGAAATAAAAACGAAAAATAAGAACTTACCAGGTGCGAGTCAAACTCGCATGCGAAAGGTACGGAACCTTACTACAAACTTTTTATGTACCTTCTTTTTTAACTTTATTATTTAGTAAAATCTGATGAACCAAAAAATGATACATTTTGAAAAGTCATAGAAAAGTTGTTGTTTATGATGTTCTTAACTAGCGCCTAAGAGGTTGCTAGTGTTTTACAAATAACCCTGTATATATCAATCATAGACTCCAGTCGGCACCATTCGTGTACGGAACCCTAAAAAGAAGTTAATGGAAAAATTATATGTTATAGACGTTTAAAAGACAAAAGTTACTGAGCGACAATGAGTTCACTTTACAGGATTTAAGGTAGAAAACATTAGGAAATAAATTGAAATTAAAAAAAAATCGGATTTAAATATTATTAACATGATATTTATTATATAAATTAAACTATTTCGTCATTGTTTAACAATATTTTTAAAAAAAGAAAGAAAAGAAATGAAAACATTTATTTGTACCTCGCACATACATTTAAATTTAAAAACAGTTGAATTAGGATACATAGAAAATACCATATAATTTAGTATGAAAAAATATAAAAGATATATATTATTCTCAAATTTTTAACTTAACATCACTCTCCTGTAAATTTAACTTAATATCACTTAGTGATTTTTGCCCTTCAAACATCGAATATGCAGATTGATGTTATGGGTAGTCTGATACAGAATTTATAACAACACATTAGTTGGAATACATTTCACAGTATATTCAACTGTCATATGCCATACAGGACGACTCGGGGGCACCGGCTGTTCGTCAAGGTCACTTGGTAGCGGTGACAGTGGGAGGGGCGCAGTGTGATGGAGACCACGTGGCCATCGGCATGAGGATGAACTGCTTCTGCTCTTGGATCGTTGAAAATTTACCGTGAGTTGTACTTACAGAACTTTAATATTAGAAATCATCACAACATACTAACGGTTCGCACACAATAAAGGCGTTACGCGACAATAGGGTTATTGCTTGCAACAAAGAACTAATCTCTTTAACTACCTAACCAGTTAAAATATGTAATCATTTTACGTAAGTCGTCCTGAATGGATTCGTTAAATGATAAATGATATTGGTTTTGCAAATTGGTAAAATAATTATTGATAACAACTTAATACGTCAATTTTGACTAGATGAAGACGAATGTACCCTAGCTGACTATCTAGAAAAGAGATAACAAAACCAACTCAGAGGTCACTTAGACCTCTGAGTTAATTTTAGTATTTCTTAAAAAAACCCAACCTTCAACTCAGAGTTACTTAAACATGTATTTAAATCTTATGAGCCCCACGAATGTTAATGTCAGAAGTGTCCTATAGAAAGGATCATACAGATTTGATTTGTCCTGTCCAGACAATGCAAGTATTTATAAAGTATTGTGTAGTTCAACTGAGAGCTGTAAGAAGCTCAACAATTTCACGAACAATACCAAAGTAAGGCCCAGGTAGGTCGTATAAAATTCTCATTCTAATTGGTGTAGGGACCAATGAATGGATTTTGATCAATGTGATCGAACCAATGTGATTTCAGTTATACACTACCTAGGTAATCACTGTAGATTGTAATTGGCTGATAAAACCGCATCACTTTGATCAACTTTATTTCAGTCAGTACTATTACTACTACGCTTTTATTCAACGCGTATGTTTTTTACAAATAAATAACAGTTCTATTTTAACTCTACATAAAACTCAAACAAGTTTGTTAGAAATAGAGTGCCATTTCTAATTCACCAACTCATAACATGAACTAATATTATCAACTCGTTACACACATTTCAAAACAGCATTAGTTATATTCCAACCTACACTTTCAAACGCATAAAACTGTATTAATAAAATAGAGGTAGCAAATATTTGTGTAACTATTCCATCTACTAGGTACTATAAAATAAAATGAGGTAAAGAGAAGCCTAGCTTTAGAGTGACTGCCTGTTTACCGTCATATAATTTTATTTCCGCCTCTTTTCATGGAAAATCTCGAATAGAAGCATTGACATAGAAAATGGACTGACCTAAAAATTTACCATTCAGTAAAAAGAGACAAAGCAATTATGCATCAATCACCTGTCTATTTCCTGTAGGTAGGGCCATATCATATAATATTCCACAACTGTCACACAACGCCGTCTAGTCCCAAGCTAAGCAGAGCTTGTGTTATGAGTACTAGACAACTGATAAACATACTTATATATTTTTAAATACATACATAAATAAATAAATTACATCCAGACACAGAACAAATGATTATGCTCATCACACAAAGATTTGTCCTGAGTGGGAATCGAACCCACGACCTCCAGCATAGCAGTCAGGGCCACTAACTTCTAGACCAACAGGCCAGTCATTCAGTGACGACATTGTCACTAAAAGACTGTTACATGTCCTTGAGCTCTAGTACCTTTGGTAGTACTAATTAATCTCATCCATTTTAGATTTTACGATGATCTTAGAATTTCACTTTATAAATTAAAAAAAAACAACTACAGTTCTATCTCTTTCACACTTTTTTGTCCGAATTCACTTTGTATCTGGATAGAAAAGTGTCAGTCCATTCTCTGTGTATGGTAAGAAGCGTGGCAGCTACCGGCAAAGACTGTCTTAGCTCGTCACAGTGAATAGATCGCTTCGCTAAGAGTGAGTGACGTCGATCGACATCGGCGTCCTATTTCGATATTCGATCAGGAGCAGCGATTTTTTAAGAGGGTCTTATCTTTAGATTCAGTTACGGCAATGCTTAAGAGGAAACATGGGGATTTTGAATGGGTCTGTTGCGGTCGCGTTCTATGGGATGTTTGCGTCTTTTTTTAGGAGAGATGGTTTTAAATTTGAGAAATTCAGTAAAGCGATTTATTTTAGTAATAGTTTTTAGGCATGGTATATACACGGCTTACAATTTACCTAGTTCTTTATTTCATAAAATATGTAAAGCATGGCTAAAGTAACGGTTATTTACTCAATAAATTTAATAAAACCGACCAAGTGAGAGTTGGACGCGTGCACGAAGGGTTCTGTACATAGTATAAAAGAAAGTCGCTTTTTCTGTCCCTATTTCGGATTTTGTTGCGGTTTTATTTAATAGATAGAGTGATTCAAGAGGAAGGTTAATATGTATAATATTGCACCCGAGCGAAGCCGGGGCGGGTCGCTAGTTATCTATACAACTTTTTTTTACACAATTTACTTCATTATTTTCTAAATTTCAACTGTCTAGTTATTACGGTTCATGAGATACAGCCTGACTATGTAGGCCCGACTTTCAACCAAATTATTCCCTTAACAAAAACACAAATATTTTCATTGTCCCTTTTTCAAGAATGTTTCAAAACAAGTTTTGAATGAAAATATTTTTTTCATAGAAAGCTTTTATAGCATCTATATAATTAGTACTCGTCAAGACGAATCATACGAGCCCAAACTCGATAGGGTTATGTCGTTTGACCACCAAGCTCCTATAGCCACTTTCCAGTACCCTATCAGATCAGGTCCATGTCATAATATTTTTTATTATTATCTGATTTACACGTACATGCAAAATTTCATATATATATCAATAAAAAGTGGATCAAATTTAATTTACAAGATAAACATTGGGACAGGTGAAACTAAATAAAAGCTTGTAATAAGCATCACCAAAGCTGTCAGATTATTAAAATAAGAACAGCAGTTTATCAACATGACGTTGTCAATTACGTACTTGTTTCGTTGCCAGTGGTCTCGTTTTACACGTTTATTATTTAAAAATACACCAGTATTAGCTACCTAGCTCTGCATAATTTCAAGATGTAACGCGATGGCGCGACAGCTTTTTTCAGTTTTATTTTTTGTTGTTCTGACCATGCAAGAAATCATTTATCATTTTCATAGTTCTGAAGTATGCTTTAAAAATGTTATCTATCTAAACATTTTTAATTGAGAACGTCGTGTTTTTTTTAACTACGGAACCGACTATTAAAAATATTTTACCAATTTACTTTCACACCGGCTAAACCGCTGGTAAGAAGCTGTGTTTTATTAATTTTGAATAAAGTTTTTTTTTATTATTTATTTAAATTTGTTAGTCTAGATTGTAAGAAGAAAAAAAGAAGAAATAAAACGGGATAAGGGCAGGGAGATGATGATGAGTTTAGATTGTAAGAACTAGTAACCAATTTTTTATTCTGGTAGATATTGCTGTTAGCAATAAAACCGTCATGAATGTATATGTATATGACATGATGCCAGTATAAGTACCTACATCATAGAATTATATTTGTGGGAAAATTATGATACTATTTTGGTGTACCTTTGCGAAAAATTAATTTGGTTCTAACTTATTTCAAGTTTTAGAAAGTGCGAATTAAGTAGATTTTAGGATGATTAGTACAAAAAAATATAGATAGACCGAATATAAGTGCTGTCTATTGTAACACAATGACAAATTATAAATTTTGAACTCCAAGATTAATAGAGTTTAGCTAACAATGGACAGTAAAATCGTTTGAATTTAAATCGGGACTTGATATGGATATTCAAGATTTTTTTCCAAAGACATAGTTTACAAGTTTGAAAACTATTATTTTATTCTTGCAGGGACAAGAATTTAGATTGGAAATGCTGTCAAAAGTGCTGCACTGGTGAAGAACCAAAAAAAAACCGAAAACATAAAGTGAAACTTTAATTAATTTAAATTAATAAAGAAATTAATAAAAAATTGTATTTAATTTTTTAAAGTTCCTACTTTTTAAGTTACACAGAATTTGACAAAAACACATACAAATTTAATTGCTAGCTGTAAATTGCATAAAAAAGAGCGTTATACAACTTAAAACATCAACAAAAATTGGACATTAATTGTAGTTGTAGAGTGTGAAGAGTTTCACCGACAGAAACTTAGGTTAGTGACAATGATAATCAAGACACTTATCTTGAATTATAGATAAAAAATAGCCGATATATAATTTACAACCGCGAGAAAAATCAGACATTTGTTGCTATAAAATCTAATTAACAAGGACTTTCGCTAACAGAAAGTTAGGTACTGAAACTGATTAATCAAGACACTTAAACAAATCTTAAAGCATATTACTTTGACTGGCCTGTTGTTCTAGTGGTTAGTGACCCTGACTGCTATGCCGGAAGTCGTGGGTTTGATTCCCACCCAGGACAAATGTTTATGTGATGAGCATGATCATTAGTTCTGTGTCTGGCTGTAAGTTATCTATAATATGTATATATTTAGAAATATATACGTATGTTTATCATTTGTCTAGTATCCATAATACAAGCTCTGCTTGGCTTGGGACTAGACGGCGTTGTGTGATAATTGTGGAATATTATATCATTATTATTATTATAAACTTTTACCTACGTTTTGCTATATGCAGCTGATTAAGAAACTGTCTCCTTGATTACAGGAAAGGTGGTGAAAAAATGGACTGTTGTATAGACTGCTGCAATGAAGTTAAGAAAAAGGAGACACGTTCCAACGATGACACATTCTACAAACATAGACTCAGAAAGGACGCAAAATCGGAAGAATAAAAATAAACAAGCAACTGTTTTTTCTTTCTAAAATTAATTAGGAGTAAAATTCCCTTTCCCTTTTATGTTTCCTTGTGTGATTGTATCAGGAATGAAGATATCCGCAGGAGAACTAGCCCGACATAGCACAAAGAATCGCCAAACTGAAGTGGCAGTGGGCAGGACTCGTAGAATGAATGGTCGATGGGGCCAAAAAGTTCTAGAGTGGTGACCGCGCCTGTTAAATTGTTCAATCAAGTTTATAATTTAGAGAAGCCAATGTTTTTTTTTTTGATCCCGGAAAATAAGATTGTGGCTGGTTGTCCAGTTTCGTCTACTGAGCAAGCCTTTAAAGTTTCGTCGTACACTCTGTATATTATTTTTCCTGAAGAGAAATCCCATTGGACGCTTGTAAAACTCAAAAACAGCAACAGCAGCACCCATTTTAACTTAATGAAAATAGCAAAAATACTTATGTTTCCATCATAGCCAATTTATTCTAAGTGCTCATTACTCATTCCGCTACTACTATCCAAATTTAAACCATGCAAATAAGCCTACAGAGTCCCGTAATAAGATTTATAGCGACAAGTTAATCCATTTGCAATCCGATTTGTCTGTTTAACACCGAATAAAAGCGTTTTATAAGAAATAAGTCACGAAAAAATTTCGATGGGTATCGGATTAAGATTTCAATTTTAGCGATAAAAAGCTGATTGTTGCCGATTTATGAAAAAGAAAATAATCAGATTTAAAAGCTTCTTTTTATATCGGATTAAATATAAATAATTAGGTATGCTCAATAAAATATTAGAAAAATATAGAGTAGCCAAATATTACTAAATGTTTAGTCTTCAATGAATTTACAATAGAAATCTATGAACCTGAAACTATATCATAATTATTGTAAAACCGTTATTATATCACATTTACAGACGCGTAAAGGGTGATGTTATAAAGAACAATTAAAATACATAACAGCATAACATAGCATAGTCGACCTTATAATGTTCCCACTGCTGGGACTCACGCCTCCTCTCTAGGAGAGGGAATGGGCCGTAATCCACCACGCGGGCCCAGTGCGGGTTGGTAGATGTAACATGTCTTCGAATTTTTGGTTCTAGGACATGCCGGTTTCCTCACGATGTTTTCCTTCACCGTTTTGAGAGCTGTGGTAATGAAATAAATTACACAAAGAAATGCTCTTGGCTGGGTTTGTGGGTTCAAACCTAGACTTGGCCTAGAACTTGTAAGTCAAGGCCATTACCACTCGGCCACCACTGCTCATATAATACATAATGTTTATCTATAATATGTACATATGTAATTAGAAATATATAAGTTTGTTTAGTACTTACAGCACAAACTCTGCTGAGTTTGGGACTAAATGGGCTTTGTGTGAAAGTTGCTGAATATTATTATTAATCTGGAGTTAACACGTGAACTCGGCATCATGCAGCGTTTATAATCTTTGTTACAGTCTCCTATCTTCACCTTTTTTGGTCACGTATGCCGCCGAGGGAAGGTGGCTATAGCGACTTGTGGTCCAGGGAAAGGTTGAGGGTACCAGGCCACGTGGTACATCGCCTATGAGGTAATTGACCAGATAAAAGCTGCAGTGAATGGGTCATCATCACTACACGAATGCACGAAGAACGCGGCCATCAGAGAGGAGTGGCGACGTGTTGTGTAGCTTACCACCAACACCTGAAGTGATGACCAAGACCACTATGTCAAGAATGATTGCTACAGAGAAGAGGAGTTTATCAAAAATCCTAGAATTTTCGCAAAAACACGATTTTCACGACACAATAAGGCAACATTCTCCGGGTAAAGTAGCGAGGTATCGTCGGTGTTGTGAGTAAATGAGAAACGGTCGGATCCGAGACATTTCACATCATGATTGCTCAATACAGTTCCAGTATACGTTATGTGAACCGTGAACGAGTCTATATATTGGGTTTTATTTGCTATTGTGTTTGAAGTGATATTTTTTTACTTAATTTTCTACAAGAACTGGGTTCTTAATTTTAGCTTCTGTTAGATGTACCTAAAAGATTCTCAAAAATATTACTTACTGATCCTAGTGGCTTCGCCCGTGTGATAGCAGAAAATTATCTCAAGGGAACATACTTCCGGGATAAAAAGTATCCTATGTCCTATTCCAGGACATGGTCTATCTGTGTACCAAGTTTCATCAAAATCGATTTTGCCATTTAGGCGTGAAGACGTAACAAACAAATAAACAAACTCACTTTCGCTTTTATAATATTAGTAAGGATTACACTTATATTTATTCTTTGTATCTTAATTTTTTAATTATAATGTAATTCTAAAATTATCCTTTATTATCAAAGAAGCTGGTGCCTATGATACAATGTTTTTCATTAGTTCAGTGTATGTATTTAGAAATATTTATTTATGTTCATCACTTGTCTAGTACCCATAACACAAGCTCTGCTTAGCTTGGGACTAGACGGCATTGTGTGATAGTTGTGGAATATTATTATTATTATAAACACAGATCTTTTAAAATATCACATACTATCTAGTGCATCGAACACGCTATGACGTCTCGAGAACTGTTGTAAGTTGATCGTCTCTATCATATCCCGTCTAGACCGATACTCCCGATACATGGCAGATCAATACTCCGCCATATGCGAGCCTTTTCTTCGACTACCTATGTACAACATGTGTACAGTCGATCAAAAAAGTGGTTTGGTTTTTTAATCTTTTTTATTATTGAGAAATTTCCAAATGATTTCACTCGCTTTAGGGAGGCGGGCGTAACAAATTTTTACTGACTAAAACCAAACTGGGACGTTCACTTTTCTTTTGTTGTCTATGATCACGTTATCTCTTTCAAAAAATCCCTTGGCCTAAGCGTGCATCGGCCCCTACGGTTGCTGACATCTCTTTGAGGTGATCTACGCTTTGGAACGTGCAAATTAACTTCACTTTTCTTGGACTGACCGACATTTGACTATCCAAAAGTGCCTGCAAATGTTCTATTTGAAATAAATGCTTTGATTTTGATTTTGGTGCGCATAGAATTGGTCTTGGTCCTTACCGGATGGCTGGACGGTAAACTTCCCATTGCTCATCATTGGGGGATGAGTATCTATGTAAAATTGAAACTTACTTAAAATATTGATAAAGTTTTATATTCACAACAAAAATATCCAACTTTTACTAGATGTTTCGCCTGCGTGACAGTTAAAAATCATCTCCATACGATTTCATTGGAATAAATTAATGAGATGCTAATTATTTTACTTCCCAAACCATGATTCACCAGCTGTATTTCCAAATCCATACATCTGCTGAAATGTGATTGTAACACAAACATTAACATATATTTGAACATTTAAACCTATTGTAGGTACTTTTTTGAGGAAACTAAGAGCTGATACAAACAAGCCGCATGTAGCCAACGGCAGAGATAACTGCAGGACCCGTCGACTCGGGTCGACAGCAGCCGTCGACATGTCGTCAGCAGCCGTCGACATGTCGTCGGTAGCTACCGACCACAGAAATATAAAAAATCTATGCTATCGACCTATAGTGACATTTAACACACACACGACTACCGCTGATCTATAAAGCTCGATTGTCGACAACCAGCGTCGACTTGTCAACTGCCGCTGTATCGATGGCTGCTGCAGCCCTATGTCGATTGGCCATGGCTGCAGATACCTTTGCCATTGCCATAGGCCGTTGACAAAAAAAAATATATTCGGAAAACTTTTTTAATCGACTGTACATGTTCTGTTTACAATACCATATGGTGAACATTGAATACGGTCTTAGACGTATCTTGATATCGACCACTGGAACAGTGAATGGTGGTATTGTATGGAACTGTGAAACGTGGTATTGAATGGAACTGTCTGTAGCATTGAATCAGGTTTGAGATGAATCAGTTATGCGGGTTGTATGAAATTACTGTACATTGACCAAAGGCCCTATTGGACCCAAAGATAACAAAAAAACACTTCATGGTTAGGCGCCTGGTGTCACCATTGCGTGGACCTACTGGAGCATACGGTAGAGGTGGGCCCTGCTTGAAGAAGTCATTAGATGATCCCACCATAAAAAAGCAAGCAATAGTGGATTTTATCGATGCCCTAGTTCTGCACCTTCATCGTAACTAATTAGCAACTCACATTCCCATTACTACTGGGACACTGGCTTCCTCGCCATGAGATGGAGTAAGCCATAATCCACCAGGGATCTTCAGAGCTACAGAAAAACATTCGGCTCATCGATCTCTGTGAAAAATGACTCCATTACAGTACATCAAACGCCCACGAGATACCCACATAACTCCACCTGCCCCAATAAAATCCTATACGTAAGAAACGAAAACACAAGGAAGAGACAACATAAAAAAACAGCAATAAAATTTAACGGTCACGGCGAATGACCCTCATTAATACGTGCAGATATCTATAATCCCGGCTCGCTGAGCTGAATTGGTTTATTCACCTCATCAATCTACATCCACATAATCAGGCTGGACCGGAGTCCACTAATTATACTGTAAATACCCGTATATTAGGTGTATCTCACGATCGCAGCTTAACAGATTAGCGGGCATCAATATAGGGCGATGTACTCACTGGAGCTACGGGTTACGTAGGAAGAGTTGAGCCGTGCTGCTGAGTCCGGCAATTGGCCTGGTAAT
Organism: Mythimna lalbum; assembly: GCA_949319445.1. Taxonomy (NCBI): domain Eukaryota; kingdom Metazoa; phylum Arthropoda; class Insecta; order Lepidoptera; family Noctuidae; genus Mythimna; species Mythimna lalbum. The sequence continues at coordinate 15,906,233 of OX439356.1, read as the reverse complement.
CCGAGACCGTAGCCCGAGTCGCGACAATGCAGCGATTATTACCCGTACACAATACTCGGGTATTAGCAATAGCACTACCCTACGCCGTTTCGGATCCAAACGATCGATTTATCGCATTCGCTAAGCGCCACAATGTGTTTTGCAATAAGAATGTGGACCGCAATGAGTATTATGAGAAGTTACTGCTTTGTTTGCGAGGCGACGTTATTGTGAATTCTATCGAGAAATAGATAGAGCAGAATTGAAATTGCCAGTTCCATTTTCATGGTTGTGTAAGTTGAACTAAGTGAATTTAAAGTTCATTTTCGAACTATTTACTGGGTTCATTTGAACAGAAATAAAGACATTGGAAATGGACATTTAGGGCAAACATGACTGGAAAAGAAAACTGTATTGAACCAAGCTACAGTTAACGGTTCAGTTGGAAACTCTCAACAAGACTATTGTGTATCGGAATGTTGGTATACTTGCAGTTAGAAACTGAGTATTCTACGGGTAAAGACAGTTACTGTAACGTAAAAGTGAAGTATTCTAAAAGAAAGCTAAGCAAGGTCTTTTAAAACCGATAATACACTTTAATTTGAATTTTTATGCGTTATTCTGTATGTACAAACACAAAATTAAACTAGTTATGTTCTTGATAGATTTGGGACTTTCTGTAAACTAGAAGCTTTTATAGTGTACCTACCTTAAGTGCATCGGTATTCTACTAGGATTACGGCGTTATTAGAAAAGGTTGATGGAATAAAAGTGGGTTTTAGTCAGTAAAAGTCTGACATCTCTTTTGGCTCCACTTAGAGCGGGAGAAATTATTTGATGATGTTCCACCAAAAACCAAGTAAACCAACATTACTTATTTTACCCACATTTACAAATTCGACTCCAAATAAAAGAACTTTTCAACCTTTCAACCCAAAAAGTGAGTGAAGGTCACAAGAAACTTTTATAAATAAAAAAAGGAGAATATAAAAAAGTACACAAAAGGTCCATCATAACCACACCACGTGTAGTCTGTACGTAAAAAAATAACCCCAATATTTTACGTTCCATATTTACGAACAAAATACCTATAAGGCTCAAACTCAATACCAGCAAATAACTTGTCCAGCCTAAAGCGGTATCTACAAGTACTTAAGGCGTTCGTAAAGCCTTTAGCCACACGTCGTTAGAAAAATATTCAGAAGCAGGAGTGTGCTACCTTTACTTTGAAAGGATGGTGATAGAAATTTTTTGAATATTCCGTGAAGCATGTAGGTGAAGTTGTTAGAACTAGTTTTAGCATGAATTTATACCGTTTAGTTTAGTACTTCTGAAGAAATAAGTGCAAAGTTGGTTGTAAAATAAATTGAGAAATTTATTTTTCTTGTTAGTGTTTTATTTTTTTTGTGTATTGTCTATTTTTTACATGTGGATGGATGGAGAGGGAGAAGGAGGCTAAAGAAATGATGGATGGATTGTGGGAGAAGTAGTATGAAAGAAAAGGGAGTTAGTGATAGCGTGACAAGAGACAGGACAGAATGGAAGAAAAAAACGTGTCACATGTTCGGTTTTGTCGTGATGGATGTTTCGTCATAGTTGATCAATCTTTAGAATGGGAACTAGTGAAATTACCTCCCCTGCTAATGACATTGTGTCAGACTTTTACTGACTAAAATTCACTCGTTTGTTTCTTCTTTTCCTAGGGTTCATTTTCACTTAACCCATGGAGACTTTATTTTACGTATTCATAATTATTCACATGCATAAAATCCATAGACAAGCAAAACAACCGCATATTTATACTATACCGTGGCATTATCATATTTTGGCCACCCTAAAGCAGTAAGGAAGTTCAAAACTGTTAACGTAAACAAACACCAACTACATTAACATTTTATTGTAATTTTCATTTTACAACGTTGGCTAAAGAAACCGTACCCGCGCCCGACACGACCACTAAAATTTTAAAGATTCTTACTTATATTATAACGTTGTTTTCACAGCTTAATCCCAGCGGGGTTGTATGCAAATATTAGTTTCGAGTGACCGAGGGTAGCGGTAAACATCTAAGTGCACGACATGGCGAGATAAGCCAGCCACCAGCCAGCCATTTGCTGTAGAAAATAGAAAAATATGCAGTGTATCTGACTAGCCATGTGTACCTATGGTAATAATGTGGACCTCTTTAAGAGTTCCTTACCTGTGGTTCATTGCCTGTTTTGGTTGTTTCACGCGATGGCACATGTATTTGACATCTGTCAGTCGATCGGACTGTTAGCCGGAGTGGTTGGTTACAAAATATATATGTACAAAAGTCAATCTACATACAAAACGCGCTCGAGCTACGCACACATAGATACCGCTTACGGGCACGATATCTCGGTGGCGTCTCGGCCCACTCGTCGAACAGTTCTGGCTCAAACGCTCATTAGTGTGCGTCCACAGAGCGTAGGTATAAAAAGTGAAGTAGAACTATTTTGTGGGTTGGTGTTGTGAATATATGTGTGCAGTGGCGTTGGTGAACCGTAAAATACTCTAATAAGCAGTACGTACCCAAAGGGTATAACGAAACTATATTACTAAGGCTGCGCTGCCCGTTCGTCTGTCTGTCCATCTGTCACCAGGCCGGCCAGGTGTCTCATGCTTACTGGGGCCAGGGTAATCCAGAAGGAAGCTCAAGCGCCCGGTATGAAGGCTAGAAGGAACGGGGTGGGTTTTTAGTCAGTTAGAGCCTGACACTATCTCCTGCTCCGCCCAAGAGCAGGGGTTGTCATTGGATGATTTTCGCCTATTATAAAAAAAGGCTGTATCTCATGGAGCGTGATAGACAGTTTTTTTTTCGGTGGGGAAAACCATTTAATGGCATCTCCCGCTCTTGGGCGGAGCGAGAGATAGTGTCAGACTTTTACTGACTAAAAATCCACTCCAGTTAGCATTACTGCTTCGCAGTAGGAGCGCCCGCCTGCCACTCCTCGTTGCTCCGGACCATGGCCTGTAACAAGGCCCGGCGCAAAAATCGCCGCTGCATTTTAACACTATGTTATATATTTTCCCAAAAATATTTAAAAATAGTCAGAAGTTCGACTCCACCGACACTTAGTAGGTACAAAACAGGTCATGGCAAGTCATAGCTTGCATTAGGTGCCAGCCTACAGCTGGATGCGGCAGTAAAACACTCTCAGTCACCCGGGTGGCTTGGTGGCCAATATTTAAGTCGCCAACCGGGTACCATAACCGGCTTAAAACTTGGTGATTTTTCATAATACAAATTTGAAATTTTGTACACAGATTCTTTACATAAAAATACTAAACAGGTGTATCAGGTATCGCATATACTAAAAATAAGGTTGTATATGTCAAAAAATAGGAGAGCATTGGTGCCCGAGTGGTAACGGCCCCGACTTACGAGTTGTAGGTCGCGGGTTCAAACCCAGTCAGCCGCATTACTTTGTGTAATTTATTTCTTCACCACTGTTTTGAAAACGGTAAAGGAAAACATCGTGAGGAAACCGGGTCCTAAAACAAAAAAAATGCGTGGTAGATTACAGCCTATTCCCTCTCCTAGAGAGGAGGCCTGAGTCCCAACAGTGGGAACATTATAAGGCCGACTATGCTATGCTATGTCAAAAAATAAACAAGTCCATTCTCCACATTGGATTTTGCGAAAATAACAAACATATTCACAGACAGATTTAGTAGCTGACCGTAAAAACAACTGTTTTTATTTTTCTTGTTCACTAAACACACGAGGCTTACAACTACATCGTCCATGAACTAAATCTGTATGTTAACTAAAAAGGGATCAAACGAAAAAGTTGGAGCAACTTATTTAATCTACATACGTAAACGGACCACCACGGCTTTAGCAAACAACTAGTTGATAAACCCCGGTTTCTGAAAATAAACTAGAATCATGCAGCATCATTATCAATAAAAAAAAATAGGCTTGTTTTGACATTTGTATTGTGTAAGAGAAAAGTCATCTATACTCGTACAATGAATCCGTAAAAGTTTGTAATTGTGCAAGTATCACGTAAAATTTACGAAATCCATGTAGATTGGGGTGTATACGGGGCCCCAATCAACATCTGTCAGAACCCAAGCCAACCTCACCTGCACGTGGTACACCTTGCTGAAAAACGGACGAGGCTATGGCGACCCGCCAACACGCACTGGATCAGCGTGGCGGGTTATGGTCCAAACCCCCCCAATGGGTAGTAACATAAGACACAGGCCCCAAGTGCCCGGTGACTCCAACTGTTGTGCTGACGTGGACGGGCGTGGGCGCAACCTGAGGGGTACTAAAAAACTCTGGGCGAGAACGTTTAACCGTCGACGACTGGACCTGGCTTTTTTTTTGGGGAGGCCTATGTCCAACAGTGGACGTATATCGGCTGAAATGATGATGATGTTGATTACTTTTATACAAAACTAGTTTTAGTAGGTATATGCGAAACCCGAAACACGTGTCTAGTATTTTTATGTAAAGAATCTATGCACAAAATTTCAAAACTGAGACAGCAAAAATACATAGTCACCGGGCCCTTCAGGTGACTGAGGAGCGGTTTTGCACTTGTACGTAGTCGTTTTCTGGATAATGCCCGCCATGACCTGCCATGGCATAGTAGTATATTAAAATTGTGTGTAAAGTGATGTTCTACTTAGGCTTGGTTTCACCGCAATCGGTTGACTATATCAAAAGATATACTATATTTATTGACAGTTTGCGGTACAAAGTTCGCCGGGTCAGCCAGTGATTAATAATTTGGCAAACATTTTCGTTCAAGAGACCGTGCTTAAACAACTCCACTACTAACGTTTACCAACTAGTTCTAATCGCCAATAATCGAGTGGAATGCACACAGTTTAAGATTGTTACATCGTGTTCCTTAGTACGTCAGGACGCAGTTTACCCATGGCCGGGCCATTAGTTTGCGAGGATGTTTGCACTGCGCCCTCTAATGGGTTCGGTGTACTTGCAATATATAGCCTGGACAGCTTTTATTGCAATAGATTATTTAAACGGCCTCAGGGAGAGCCTCATAATTTGTAAGCTCTTCGCCTTGAGCGCATTCAGTCGACCATAACGAGATGTTCTGCTGTTTTTTTAAAGCGTGATTTAAAGTCGGTTTGTTTTTCGTTTCTCTTGGTTTATTAGGAGCTTGGGACTTGTTTAGGGGATCGTTTGATATCGATTTTGAGCGTCTGGATTAGCTTTGTCTCAAAAAAGTTCAACAACTTCTAGCAAAACTTTTGTGTGAAGATGCAAAACACCCACGATCCCCACTTAAAAAACTATTAAGATAATACGATATTTCCGTCGTTACGGTCTCTCCCGACACTAAAGGGACATGACAGTATAAAAATATCTCATATTAACACAAACTTTCCCTATTTAGCACAGCCTCGGGGCGAGTTGCGAACTCTTGCCATTTACTCGCGCTTGTAATACCATTCAAGAGTATACTCCGAAATATGGCGGAAGTTTTATTTAAACGTCACTGGCAGACGTGCCTCGACCGTAGTGGAGATTAGCTTCTTAGTTTTAGTTTTGAACAAATCTGCTGTGTGAATGCAAGATTAGAAAATAAAATGTATAAATTGCAATGAGCTATGTATTTAGGGATCCATTTTTCTAGTTTTCATCAAATAGCTTCTCTCGCTCTGAGTAAAGAAAGAAAAACATTTGTATTGGCGCACAAAACATTGTCAAAAGATGTGTCAGACTTATTAACTAAAACTTATCTGTTCCTTCAGTTGCCATTTGCATTTCAGGCGCTGTAACTCTTTAGAATATTCCCGCAGCACAGATTATGAACCCATATCTTTGCTTTTTTTAGATGGGAAATAATCAAATAACTCCAAATAATTCTAAGTGGAGCGAGATGGAGGGTAAGACTTTTACTAACTAAAACCCACATGTGTTTCTTCAGTTGCCCTTTACATTCTAGGGCTACAAGAACTCTTTCGAACGTTAAATTTGGGCCCTTCCGGGCCTTATTTAACGACCCACGTCTTGTCTGTTTTTTGGACTGGCATATCATCAATAACTCTTTCTGGAGCGAGATGGAGTGTCAGATTTTTACTGATAAAACCAATCTGTGTTCTTTCCAGTTACCGGTTGTATTCAAGGGCAACGGTTATTTTTGAACAACACCGCAGCACAACGGCATGATAGAAAGATTCGATAGGGTCTTTCAAAATGGTGCAGAGGTGCTTAGGAAAAAGGTATCTATTTCGGGACTCATTTCTGGAGGATTGGACAATATTGTATGATGATGAAAGTTCCCATAAATCTGCCGACAAAATCAGCTTACCAAGTTATATAAATCGAACACACTTTAAAATTTCCCTCTTTTATAAACGGGAGGCCATATTTATTTGAACACATAAAAATATTATAGCATGTAGACTACTCAAACGTTCTGCTAAACACATGAATAAAAATTTTACTCCTCCATAAAACGTCTAGCATTTTTATAACACAACTTAAGTTTAAATCTTGCTTTCATGAAACGATTGCCTGTAACGTAATTCTTAACACTTCCATTCTAGCTACTTAAACAGTTCTTATCTACTATTATGCTAGAGTTTCCGCGCTCGCCTTTGGTGTTAGAATAACTTTTGAAGAAATACAAGGAAAGTCAATTATGGGAAGACGGGGTTGCCATGTTTGAGGAAGACAGAAACAAGCCACTTGCAACCTACCATCTATCAGATAAACCCTACTTTAGCAAAGCTATGGAAAACTTTTAAGCCAACATTTTTACGCCGTTTTCGTAAAAAATCGGAACCCTTTAATTTATTAGCCAAGTACTAAACTGAGAATTTATAAAAGTGTAAAAATACTTGTTCTCTTACTTTTTGAAGATAAACGGTAATATTTTCAGATTGAAGTTTAGATAAACACTGTTACTTGCCATTTTTTTTTTAAGTGGGTAATCATCCAATGGCATTTCGCGCCCGCGGGGGGGAGTGAGAGCGCGTGTCAGACTTATACTGACTAAAGCCCCTTTTTTTACGTGGGCAAAAATCGTCTAATGACAACCCCCGCTCTTGGGTGGAGCGGGAGATAGTGTCAGACTCTTACTGACTAAAATCCGGCCCCGCTCCTTCTAGCCTCTTCATACCGGGGCTCGAGCTTCCTTTCGGATAACCCTGGCCCCAGTAGGCTTCGACCCAGCTGGGCTCCTCCTGTTGCTGACAACTCTTTGAGGCGCGCGGGAACAGTGCGCGTCGTCGACGTGACTAAAACCCATCCTGTTCCTTTTTTGCCTTCGTTACAGGACCCCGCGATTCTCTTTCGCGCAACCCATGGCTCAGTAGGCTTCGACCCTGCTGGGTACTTAGGATTTTGCTGACACTGGCATCTCCTTGAGGCGCGCGTGGAAGTCTACGCGCCGTTACTGCTAATTCACTGCTAGTGCTGCGAAATTGAGAGAATGATCACGGCCATGAAACGTACAGATCAACTGAAGGGACGTAAGTTTTAGTAACTAAAAGTCTAACACTCTCACTCCACCCAGAGCGGGAGCAACTATTAGACGACTTCACATTACAAAAAAAAACGCTGTTACGAGTATGAGTACTTGAGTGAAAAATATGAAGGATTTAAAAGCTAAATTTTCCAGTTACAAATAAGTTTCGCCAGATTCAATTTCGATTAAGAACAATCCCCTATCGAGGTCTGCATCGGGGCTAATCTTTCTCTGCCAGTTAAAAGTACCGTTAGAAGCAGATAGTTAACCCTACAATTCCCGCGACGGACACGTTCATTCCCCATCTCGTTCCGCTGCCCGATAAAATAAATTGATCGCTGCTTTAAAGATCAGCTTAATTACTTTTCTATTAAATTCAATTGGCATGTAGTCTCTGCATTCGACACCATTCGTTGCTTTCTGGTCAGAATTCCATTCTGGCTAAAATAGTATTCTGGCTAGAATAGTATAGTACAGTATAGAATAGTTCCGTATGGTGATCGGACGTAAAGAATCACACCATCCCATCTCTTCCCGTGGGTGTCGTAAGACTAAGGGAAGTACCAGAGAATGGGCAGCAGCATTCTCTGTGGATTTCAGTAACCACACTGCATTCTCCAACCTGCCTACCGAGCGTGGCGTTTATGGCAAATATGAAGAACACAAAAAAAGATGGCCCCTAGTGCCCGCCAGCCCGTCTACCTTTGACTCCTGTAGCGGTCAAGGCAATGGCGAGGCTGGAGTTTTTTTTTTGGAGTAGGCTTATGTCTAGCAATGGACGTATTTTGGCTGATATGATGATGATGATGATAGAATAGTATCTAGGTATAAAAATACTATTCTAGCCGGAATCTGGCCAGAATACGATTCTGGCCCATTGAAGCTTGTCATTAATAATTGGTAAACGTTGTTCGCTTCAATTTTATGCTCCGATACTCTTTGTGGTCGTCGTAGAGTATTATCGTGTTCAATTTAATGAAGGCACATAATTTGGTGCGGTTCAATCACTGCAGTAAGTTTATCCTTTTATTATAATTCATTATTGATAATTGGCATAGAATACCACTGCTTAATTTTATGCCAGCATTCTGTTACTGGTTGTTATTATTATAATTGGTACATAATAATGAATTCCCTTTATTATTGACAAGCGACCCGCCCCGGCTTCGCTCGGGTAACAGTATTTCTCCAGTATTTAATGGATGTTATTATACATATTAACCTTTCTCTTGAATCACTATCTATTTAAAAAAACCGCAACAAAAAACCGTTGCGTAGTTTTAAAGATTTAAGCGTACATAGGGACAGAAAAAGCGACTTTGTTTTATACTATGTAGTGATGAGCATTGTTTCTGAGCATCCCGTTTGGTATGAAATGAAGCTTTACATTCTAGCTAATGAGCTTCTTAAGAAAGAGCTTTTTTTGAGAAACTTAGATCTCAGTGGAATTGATTACTAACTCTATATTATAATCAGAATACAAATTCGCTGAAAAAAAATATTGTGTTACTTTTCGACAATAAATAATTCACAACAAAAACATTTTTTTCTCTTGACTCCTAGCAAAGATTTTGAAGCGCTTCGGATTACTAATTAGTTTTGGTTTGAGAAACAAAATGTATGTGTTTATTCTGGGCAGTACTTGGTCCAACTTACATTCTAAGATTGGCAATGTCCTTTTTTATGATTAATTCATTAATTCATGAATCCCCAAGCGACCGCCGGTGGCCGCACATCTATTGTCTTACTATTGTGTCTCTAATTGACGGTATCTGAAGGGTTAAACCCCGAGCGAACGCCGGTGTTCGCGCACCCATTGTCTTTCTATTGTGTCTCTAATTATCACGATTGAAGAGCTAAGGTGATGCCAAATAAACGTGGAATAACGGTCATTGACCCTCCTATATTTGTTGACATTATTAATTTCAAAAACGGAAATAAAGACATAAAGCTGTCTTGAATCGACATGTATCGTGATCTAGTAATGATAAGCAGTTTATTGTTTGTTTTTTGGGTACCTACTTAGAGAATATTAGGATGTGGATGAATACCTGTGTTTTACATAGAATGACTGTATATTAGATCTTTACAACCCACGTAACCCACACGTAGTCACAGGTTCAGACACAAAATAGATAGGTACAGAGGACAATCTCATGTATGTACTTTTTATACCTACGCTCGGCACACTAATAGACGTTTGAGCCAAAACTGTTGGACGAGTGGGCCGAGACGCTACCGGGATATCGTGTCCGTGAGCAGTGTCTATGTGTGCGTTGCTCGAGTGCGCTTTGTATGTAGATTGATTTTTGTGCCTATATATTTTTACAAAATTTCTACTATGTTGACTACGTGTAACGACTGTTACATTTATACGAATGACAACCGAGACCAACGTGAATGAAACGTGAATGTCAGTAATGTAATGTAAAATAGTTTTCTTTCTTTCTAATGTCATAAATAAACTTGGAAATTAAGAACAAATAAATTGAAAATTTCACATTGGTACTTGCTCGATCTCGAGCCCGCAATCTCAAGCATGAGAGGTGAGTGCCATAACCACTGGATCATCTGTCACGCTAAGTAATATTACTTAACTGAATTACACACGTTTCAAAACGATGAAATACTTGAACCGATCAAATATAAATAAAAATCGTACTCACCTAACTTTTCCCAACCATAATGAACAACAAAAAATAAATGTCGCTACATGACAAGCGTACAAAAACCCTAGAGGTGAAAACAAACACCTACCACGGATAAAAAATGGGGAGGCGAAAAACAAAAGACGGAAGGTAAAATCAAAACGCGGGGCGTATTTTCAGTGACGCGGTAAACGAGAGTAGCATTTAAAACGTCAGGAGACGCGAAACGCGACGTGCCCTCGTTAATCAGTCCCCGATGCATTGCCATTGCAAAAAATCCAACGCTTATTTGCTCCTCTGAAAAGTGACTGGATTCTGAATTCGAAAAGTTTTCTTGTGAACTAGATTTATTTGAACTGTACTGGCTGTTACGATTTCCCAATGGCATCAAAATTTTTGAATTTCGAAACATTTTACTTGTGGTTGTCGGTTTTTCGATTATTATTTTTAGGCTGCCTGTCCACGAAAGGAAACGAGGCTGCGGAGCAAAGAAACGGAGAATTAACATATAGGATTGCACAAAATGTCCACTCCTCTTCATTGGCCAGAGTACCTACGATCTAGTTTAAAAATTCCACACAAAACCACGATGGGGTAAAAGGGGAGGGTTGTTTATGTGGTGTACAATAAAGAATATAATAAGTAAACAACGGAGTGGGTAAGCGGAGCGGAGAAGCAGAGAAGGGAAGCGAAGCGGGAAAGTGGAGATTAGAAACGAGTGCGGGTGCGGGCGTGAAATGTCGTCGTCATGGTGGCATGCTCGCAACTTAGGTCACATACAAAAAAAAAACCAGTATGCAACTCCGCTCCGCAGCCTCGCTCCGCTTTGGTGGGCAGATACATTCCACAACTCCGCTCCGCATTTCTTCTATGCTTCGCTCCGCCACCTCACCCCGCTCCGGTGGACGAAGAGCCTTAAAAACCGATATAACCAGCTGATAGCTGATGTAGAACTACCTGCAAATAGAGATGCAAATATATACGAGTACCAATAAAATAACCACATAGGTATCAACATATTCATATTCAACGTATCTTGCTTGCCAAGCCAAACAATTAATCAATCTTGAAGCTAGAGCTTGTAGGTACTACCTCAATCCAGAAATCTTGTTCAAGGCGGATACAAATTTGATGGACACCTTTACATATAATATGAAGGTAAAGCGATCGGTGCATCGTCCGGATATCGAAACTCCAGTCGCAATCTCCGAAGGATGTTTCAGATAGCTTGCCACATGCGTTAGATACTAGAGATATTTGTCTACCTAGTTCATGAAGTCAGCTTATAGAAAAATTGATGAATGTTACCTACTTTCAATTTGATTTAAAAAAGGTTCTTAGAAATATAAAAAGGAATTTACCTTCAATTTACGTTAAGGCACTAACCAAATAACTTCCTTTTCCAATTAAAATTTAACGAAAAATCAAGTCCATATTTTCCAATATTGTAACGAAACACAAAAAAAGACAGCGCCTGTTTCACAAGCCGGCAACATTTGCTAAATAAAAGCTGGGCACCGGAACAAAGCAACAACGTTTTTCCAATATAGAAATGCTCAGTTAACACGCGAAAATCTTTTCGTTTTTCTAATTCTTCCAAACGAGAGAGCAACAAGCGGAACGCTTTCAAATTAAAAACACACTAGTTTGGTCAGAGGGGTTTGAAACCTTTGGTGTATCGTAAATTGGAACGACACAAGCCACGGAAAATGTTTGTACTGTCACAGTGCAAACAGCTCACACGGGGTGGATAATAAAAATGTAAATTGGCAAAGCAAAGCGCCCTGGAATAGCACGTTCAATGCACGCCGTGGAGCTCAGTAAATCTATTCATAAATTACCGCAATACCGCTTATCTGCACGCAATATATTTGGATAGGAAAGTTTGCAACTTTGCCGTATTCAAATAATTATGCTACAGTTTAACGTAAATTCGTGTAGATTTTATGGACTATTTTTCAATTTCGGTAAGTTTTATTTTCGTGTGCAGTTTATAGAACGTTATGTGTTTTTTGCTGCAGTGCTTGTTCTGCATGTTATTTAAAAATGAACCTTATGCCTTCGCAAGTCGAAGGCGACGTGACGTGACTGGGTCTATAGCGTGCTAACAATATGTACAAGTATCTTTGACTGGTTTGAGTTTACTTGCTTCAACTTTGCCTGCAGCAACTACAGCTTTGAGACTTCTGCTTATCGATTATATTATTTAACCTATATAATTATATAAAATGAGAAACTGACTAACATATTCAACGCGCAAACTAAGCTACTGCTACTGGGCACGTAAAATATTGCACTATATTTCATTTTATGGCGAACATCAAAAAGGATTTTCTAAAATCCCCCCCCCCCCGCCACCCTTTCCTCACGCGGGTAAAATGAATTAGTCTATATGTCTAGCGAGATTGATTTGTGTATGAATGACCATTTACATACCGAGACGGAGGAACCTTGCTTCAGAAAACACGTAAAGCAAATAATCCATAGGTGACATTTGTAGACCTTTGATAGTCGTTACAAATAATCAAATTCCAGGAAAGTTGACAGCAATCTTGATATAGGATATCGTGTTTCTCAAATAGCGATGAGTTGTGTTGATCGAATGGGCAGTCGCCCCATGTGAAATACTGGTATCCAGTTGTCGATAGCAAGCAGTAGGAAGGTTGTAGGAAGCAGCCGTTTCCAAAATAGTAGCAAAAACGCTTATAAAGGCCCATTGTGACACCATATTAATTTTAAGTTTCTTATTTAATTTTTTATTTTTGATGTACAATAAAGAGTTTATCTATCTATTTTATAGGCCAGCAGACATGTTTTTTGATGAAGTTATAGCTTTTTTTACTATTAATTTCAATGTCCAGTGACAGAATATCGAGATACATGACACGATGTCATATCTTATATTTGCAAAAAGATACCATCCCACATTACTACCAACATAACAACGACACTGTTCATTCGTTAAAAAACTTTCGTGATAAAAAAAAAACCGTGTGCATCAACTTCAGAACTTTTTAACCAAAAAAAAAAATAAACAAAACAGTTTCATGCTCGAATGTAGCAAGAAATAAAGCAGGCGAACGACGCAACAAAGTTAATCGCGAGGTTCACAACAAAAAGATATTGGACGAAGTTTGTTCCATGCAATATTTGTACAGTCAGGCATTTCGAGCGATATAACCTTGCAAGGGGTTATTTATTTATATAAATAGCACTGTGCTTTGACATTCTTTATTTGTTTTTTATAGAAATACAGTACTGCTTTTCAGCGAAAAAAAAAAAGAATTATTTGAAATTTAATTCAAATAAAAAAAAATTAAACTTAGCGTACATAGTGAACTCAATAAATAAATAAAAAACATACAAACAGCCGAACGTAGTACCTCCTCCTTTTTGGAAAGTCGGTAAAAAAAGGTTTTCATTACTAGCTTTTCAAAACTATCCTATAACAAGTGTTAAAGGTTGTGTTGAGGATATTATTCCTTGGAATATAAACTTGAAAATAATCAATAAAGATAGTCATTATTAGTTTTTCACATCTACCCTCAAAATACAGTATAAGGCGTGTTAATGTTTCTATGAAAATACTCTCGCTAACGAAGTCGCTAGTACCACAAAATAGATAGGTACTTACAGAAAACAATCTCATGTATGTACTTCATTTTTTATACCTAAGCTCGGTGGACGCACACTAATGAGCGTTTGAGCCAGAACTGTTCGACGAGCGGGCCGAGGCGCTCCGAGATATCGTGTCCGTGAGCAGTGTCTATGTGTGCGTTGCTTGAGCGCGCTTTATGTGTAGATTGACTTCTGTATCTAAATATTTTGTGGTGCTAGTAAAGTAATGAAGTACCACGACTTTCTTTTGTTCATCGAAACATAATGGAATAATCGGATTGTATTTTGCATTGCTTTTAAGTTCTCAACCGCAGGCGGAATGATGTTCATAAATTAATTAATTTATTGGAAACAATATGCGGATTTTTCGAATACAGCATTTCATTGGTTTGGAAGTATTTAATTAAAATGAGGATTCTGTGAGCGATGACATTGTTGGCAGTGGACATACAATCAGACAATGAGACCGCACTTGCGTAAACGTAGCAGATAAGTTAAACAATACACTGATGGGTTTCATTCATTCTTGTATCTTTTGTTGGTATTTAATGTGGTTTCATGACTCTGGATGATGGACTGATGGCAATAAAATATGCCTCTTTTTGTTACCCGACGACATTAAATGGAGGATCATTCTGTATGTATATATGAAATAGGGTAGTTCCCAGGGTCAAAATAACTACATTTTATTTAGTCTGTATGTTAGATTATAAAAAAATATTGAACACGTATTTCGACGGGTGCAAAGTAAAAAAAGTTATCTGCAATTTTGTGATTTTCTATCATCTTTATTGAATTAGTAACAATAAGCAGTTAGAATTAAATAATGTTTTTTTTGTCCAAAATATTATTAAAAAGAAAACTATTATTTCTTCGTTTTTGACACTTAAAGGTTTCTCATGTCTTAGAATATTAATTTTTTGCTAAGTTACTGCAGTTATCAGAAAATTGCAATATTGCAGATGACTTTTTTTACTTTGCACCCGTCGATTTTTTCTTTTTTCGATTAAACAAAAAATAACAAGTATATATTAAAGATATTATTATTAGTAGATTTTATTTATATGTATTAGTTTATTATTTTTTAGATTATTTTATGTATAGTGTATATGGGCCATAGTAGCCTGAAATAAAGAATTATTATTATTATTAAAGTAACGTGCGACTGTGACGTCACCCCGTGCAAAAAATGCAGCATGACGTGACGTTACACGTAACTTTAATGGGCTATATCTTTGTAATTTTTGGTTTAATTTACAAATAAAAAAAGTGTCCTTTATTTTTGAATAATCTAAAAGACGCACTAATTACATTTTTTACGGCAACTAGCCTATTATGCATGTATATATATTTCTTCGCACACCTTAAGAGATTGAACTGCTTGTAATTTTAGCTTGAAAGCTGCCCTCCTAGCCATGTTACGACCGTTCCGTTTCATTTCCCTTGTGTCGATCGCCTCGAGTTGGCCACGCCTCCGATTCCTTTGTTCTGACCACGTGACTTAGCGTTGAGATGGTGTCAGAACAAAGGAATCGGAGGCGTGGCTAACTCGACGCGTCTCACGCAAGATAAGTAAAACTAAACGGTTGTATCTTGACTTGCTGGTGTCTAAATTTGTCGTAGTTGTGAAAGAGAGAGACATTAGATTCATCAAAATTATTAAAAAAAACCTATTCAATTAGTTATAATTTTTTTATCACTCTCATGTCAAAATCAAGAGCATAATTTGAGACGATTCCAAAAATATTTTTCACTAGAATGTAGTAGATAAACAACAAAAAGGTGATAGTGTCAAGAACCCGACCGCAAAAAAAACGATTAATGGCGATAAATTGATGGCATCAAATCTGCTGAACTAAAATAAAAGTGATTTGCTTCAAAGTATAAAGTTGTGTTTTTGCAGTCGGATTTTTTTTAATGTTTTATTTACAATATATATTCCCATTATAATCTACGAGAAACTGAGGCCAAGTCGAATAGATTAATCTACCTATAAATTGATACTGATTGATACTTAATTACTATCACATGTACCAAATAATCCGGAAAATAGAAAGCCGTGGGACAATATAAACTAGCTATACTGCCGGGATTACGATCCCGATTTCCGGCCACCGTAGGCGCGGACTTGCGGACGGTGAGCAATGGGTAGCTCGCTGTCCTATCGTCCGGTAACTGTCCAGACCGAGCCCAAGTCGTCGACGGCGCGCACTGTTCCCAAGCGACTCAAGGAGTTTTCAGCAACAGCAGGAGCTGGGTCGAAGAATATTGGGGCCAGAGTTAGCTTCGAGAGAAAATTCAGCCCCGGTATGAAGGCACGAAGGAAAGGGGTGGGTTTTTAGTCAGTAAGAGTCTGACACTATCTCCCGCTCCGCCCAAGAGCGGGGGTTGTCATTGGATGATTTCCCCACCATAAAAAAACCCAGTCTGTAAATAAAATGATATAGCATAGCTTAGTCGGCTTTATAATGTTCCCACCGTTGGGACTCAGGCCAACCAAACGATAGAACCTGTTATAATGCTTGCTTATGCACAACAATAGTTGTACCTACAGGCAGACGCTTAACTGTACTTAATAATGTTAAAGTCGTCCAAAATCTTCCTTGTTACATTAAGCTAGTTCAAAACAAAGTGTCCTTGAAGAGCTTTAGTGTCCTTACGGATGTCTGCTTAAGAGGGTCCTTCTCCACTCGCTTATCGTAAACATCGAAAATGGATTAAAAGCTTGTTACTTCATTTAATGCAATCCAACGCGATGTTTGACGAAAAGGCTATGCAAAAAAAGAGAGATAACGCCTGGAAACTCTGTTAGTAATCGGTAAATAAGAGATTTACTCGAAAATTTCACAAAACTTGCTCCAGGAAATAGCTGTTTTTTTTAAACCCTTAAAAGTTTTTGGAAAAAGTTGTCATCATTTAGAATCTTAATAAAATTTGCAAGGTCTCTAGAGGATTACTTTTTTACTTTTTTAATTTTTAGGCAAATTATGAAGTGTCAAAGTTCATACAAAAAAGGACATTTTCAGAGGTTTTTACTGGATTAGTTTTACACAAATTTAGAAATTGGTTTCTTTAGAAACCTAGATAATATCCACAAAATACTGTGTTTCCAAAATTTCTAATGAAAAGTGTGTAATAACGTCATAATCAGTTATGAGCGGTTGTATGAAAAACAGTGAAAATGTGTGTCGTGATGCACCACCTTAACGTATTCACAACGGAGCAGAGCAAACAATTTTGCAGACAAGTGACGTCACTAAGACCCTCAGCTCGTTAACGTGCGACTCACCTACTAAGGTAGTCATACACGCTAGGGTCACAAAATAGATAGGTACAGAAGACAATCTCATGCATGTTCTTCACTTTTTATACCTACGCTCGGTAGACGCACACTAATGAGCGTTTGAGCCGGAACTGTTCGACGAGCGGGTCGAGGCGCTCCGAGATATCGTGTCCGTGAGCGGTGTCTATGTGTGCGTTGCTCGAGCGCGCTTTATTAGATTGACTTCCGTACCTATATATTTTGTGCTAGGGTGTACCTGACAGATTTGCCTGCACAGTAAGTTATACAATACATGTAAGGTAAGCTTGACTGGAAACCTGCACAGTTTTGCAACATACACGCTCCGGTTTACCTGTAAAATTCAACTTACAACTTAGGGGTCTTTATTTCTTTAAGTCAAGAGTGAATAATTTACTATTAGGCAAGCGTGCTCCATCGTCGACCACATCATTGCTTACCATCGGGTGAGATGATGGTCAAACGCGAGCCTATCAATAATAAAAAAAAAACAGACAGACAGGGGAGCCAACATTACGCCGATGTAACTTCTTAAATGAATCGCACTGTATAAGCCAAGAAAGCTGTCATCTCAGCGTCAGTCAATGTTAGTGATACCTACTAGCCAGTTAGAACCAATGCTTTCCAGGGCTACGGGTTATTCAAAGAAGTCCCCTTGCAATAAAAGGCAACTGAAAGATAACTGTGTTAGTCAGTAAAAGACACGTCCTCCCGCTCCACCGAGGAAGAATGTAATCTATACTTATAATAAATCTGTAGAGAGGTCAATTCTGTACATGAAATATATTTCCAAAATAACTATCAGGGGGTGATTAGTGATCGATACTGATGCTAAAAATGCAAACAGTAAAATTTTTGTCTGTCTGTCTGTCTGTCTGTCTGTCTGTCTGTCTGTCTGTCTGTCTGTCTGTATGTTCTTTATAGAAACAAAAACTACGCGATGGATTTTAACGAAACTTGGTACAATCATTCTTCATACTCCTGGGCAGGTTATAGTATACTTTTCATCACGCTACGATCAATAGGAGCAGAGCAGTGAAGGGAAATGTTGGGGAAACGGGAGAAATTACTCTATTTTTTAAGCTTCCGTCGCGTTTGCAGCCTTAATGGTTAAAGCTACACAGAAATCATGTATCACGGAAATATTCTCCTTAAAATTATATAAAAAATATCCACGACAGCATATGTCTATCTTTTATGGTTGACTCACAATAACACGTGTAACTCCCGATAGCTTAGCAGTTCGGAGCTTTCTGTTTATTTTTGTCTACTCTTACGTTTATAACACTCTCACTCATCCCTAATATTAAAAAGTTAACATTATTATCTATTCAATGAAAAAAGAATCATAGAAATCGTTGTAGAAACACCAAAGTTATACATGAAATACGCTAATAAGCCATCGCGCGTGAATACTGAATCCAGTCCCCCGGCTCTTAGAATTCGATATCAGACGTTTCAGATCTTTGATTTTGACGACCCCGTTGTCGCTGGCATAAGCAACAGGATCCGCGTACGAAGTCGCTGGCAGAAGCTAGTCTACACTAAAATTATAAAGAGGTAGTTTTTGTATGATATAAACCTCTGAAAGTACTAGTTCGATTGCGAAAACTTTTTCACCGATAGAAAGCTGCTTTATTCCTGAGTGACATAGGCTATATTTTATGAATGCCGTCGAAGCCGCGGGTAAAAGCTAATTAGTATAAATATGCATTTTTTTAAATCGACGCCTGATTAATAAAACTGGCAATTTTTACAGGTTTGCAAGTTCCTTACTCACGATAATAGCTGGTTATTGTTTTATTACTAATTAATAATTAATTTGATATACATCACGTTTGTGCCGTGCCGAATTTTTTTTTTTAACATTCACTAAATGTCAAGAGGACTTAATTATTATAATTGTTTTATTTCAAAAAGAGAACATGACAGTTATTATTTTTCATAGCCATTTATTAACAAATTCCAAGATTTGTTTTGTGCTTCCGAACAATTCACGTGACTCGTCCCATCGATAATTAATTAAATTATCTTCCTTGTCCTTTTTTTAGTACATCAAAGGCAATATCATAGAATAATATCTGAAGGACAATATTCTCAGAAATATTTTTACACGAACTGGAGTCGCAAAACATAAATCTGAAGAACTAATTTTTTAAGAGTCGGTTTTTTTAGGGCTTTTATTTACCCCATGAAGGAAAATCGAAATCCTTGAAGGAGCACTTTGTGGTCCGTCTGT
The DNA here is from genome assembly GCA_949319445.1 of Mythimna lalbum. Classification (NCBI taxonomy): domain Eukaryota; kingdom Metazoa; phylum Arthropoda; class Insecta; order Lepidoptera; family Noctuidae; genus Mythimna; species Mythimna lalbum. Next base: position 15,886,970 of record OX439356.1, on the reverse strand, counting down.
CGGTCTGTCAAGAACCTATATCTCGAGAATACGTGGAGGTATCGAGTTGAAATTAAAAGTAAAAACTCAGGTCTGCAGTCCCTTATTAACATTTATTAACCAAAAAAAAAATAGATAAGTACGGCTGTTATGGATTTCGCAAAAAAACGTTTATTTCGACACTCAAGTGAATCAAAATTCTCGTTGACCCAGAATCCTGAAATCTGGCATAAAGCAAGGTCTTACAGCATAGTTATAGGAGTAATCCCGAAAGTATAATATAATATATATTGCGATACGAAAAAATATTTAAGACTCCATTCGGGAATTGAACTATTTAGATAGGTAAGCTTTGTACGGAACTTTCAGCACAAAATATATAGATACAGAAGTCAATCTACATACAAAGCGCGCTCGAGCAACGCACACATAGACACCACTCACGGACACGATATCTCGGTAGCGTCTTCGCCCACTCGTCGAACAATTCCGGCTCAAACGCTCATTAATGTACGTCCACCGAGCGTAGGTATAAAAAGTGAAGTACATACATGAGATTGTTTTCTATACCTATATGTTTTTTGCCCTCAGTGTGCGAGTCCGACTCGCACTTTCCCAGTTTTTTTTTTCATATCCTAATTATATTCTTTAACATAGGTTTCCTGAGCAATTGATAAAACAATATCGACGTTATTTTGTCTCTAATTTAAAACCAGAACCACCTCGGGCTTTCTATATGGTCGGAAGAATCCCAAACTTTTTGCAATATCGGTTCGCTGGACGCTAAACGCTTGCTTTGAAGTAGCGTTCGGTCGGAACACCATGTTTTAGGAAGTTCATCCTCTAAACTGAGGAACTATGTTCATAAATGTAGTACCGATCACTGACTGGAAAATACTTGAACCGAGGCAAAATATAGGGCGGAAAAGGTAAGTACTCTAATTTTTACAAGGGCGAAAGTTATTGTCTATGTATACATGCGGTTTTTTTTAGGTGGGACATCATCCGATGAGTTCTTCAGCTCTAGGGCTGAGTGGGACGATGTGTCAGATTTTTACTGACTAACGCACTCCTATATTTGTCTAATTTGCATTTCTATAATTTGCATATCTTTAAATACCAGTATACATATATTTTTTCTGTACATAATATGTTTGTCATCTAATTCCGCAGATTTGGATGAAAATTTTTGTATATATTTGAGTAGGTCTCTGGATCGTTTGAAAATAAAATTGAACGCAGAGCCTCCTACCCGGAGACGCTGCATTTTAGTTCTCAATTTTATGTCTAACGAAAAGCCAGGTTTTAAGCAGGACCATATCTACCTGAACTAGAGATGTGCTGTTGCCGGAAATATTGCCATGAAGTGGGGATGGTGAGAATATTGCCCGAAGTATTAATATTAGTGCAATATTGCCAGCAATTTATTTATTTATTTGGATTTCCAACAAAGGTTACACAGACACAGTATAAATCATTAGGCATGGGGTCCTTTATCGTGTGCTCCTTCAGTTACAGGAGACCACAGCATGCACATATAACTAGGTGAATATAAAAAAAATTTAAATTCAGAAAAAAATTGCAAAATTCCCATATTGCCGGCAACGGCACATCTCGAGCTTGGACCGCTACTATAGAATATAACCCTAAACTGTCCTCATAAAACGCTGTGTCTATACATGAAAATTTCAAGAAAATACCTTCTGTAGTTTTAGGATTTATTGCGAACAGACAGACAGACGCAACTTTGTTTTATAACGTGTAAAGATTTCAGCATGATCTATTTATACATCGGAACACAACAAACCCCACTTTTAAAGCATTTCTACCCACAATCTCACCCCGTCTAAATTAATTTTCGTTGCAAAATTACTTAGTCTCAGCTAATCAAAATCATATTAAAACCAAAGCGTAATTTGGAAAACGTTTATATGTTTTACCGTTCCCCGTACGCTCGTTATAACTAATTGCTCAAAAATAACCGCTTCATATTTTCTGAAATGGATTTTTGTTTACATACCTTGACGAATTGTGAAGCTTTAACAGGTTTAGGGAGACTAAAATTAATTTAAGCAATTTACATTGATGTGACTTTTTTATTCATGAATCATATTTTTTGCGTCCTTCGTTTTGGCAGTCACAGGTTGTTTAAATATTTTGACTTTTGCGTTGATTTGTAATTAACGTTGTTTGTGATTTTAAATTTGATCGGCTCGCGTTTGACCTGATTACAAGTTTGATGTGTTTTTGTTTGTATTGTTTGCTTACTTTTGTCGGTGGCTTTGACCGTTGTCCCTAGGGAAAATGTATCTTATGTACTATTCCAACCAAGACATGGTCTACTCGTGTGCCTTTTCTCCAATCTTGTTTAACCGTATGAGCGTGCACATACATACAAAATTCTGTACCAGTCAACCTTTTGGTTTAATTATTTTTAGACCGCTCGAGCGCCAGGGGTTCATTGACCCGGAAAATTGCACTGTTTACGTAAACCACCAAAAAAAAAAACTTTTTCTGAAACTTTTCAGAAAAACAAATAATATAGTATATTTAGAATAATATATAGAAAAACCAATATTTTCGTCCAAATAAATAAAAATACAAACATCCGAATTTCTAAATTCGGATGTTTGTATTCTCATCTTTCTTTAGAAGTCGGTCATATTGGATTTATCATAATGTCCCCATGTCAAAATCCTAACAAACCTGGTAATTACACATTACGATTGTCACCAAAAATTTATTTCTCACGAAAATAAAAAACAAAACTATATTTTATTAAAAGTGCCATTTGCAGGCGCGAAATACAATTGTACAAATTAATTTCCACAGTTGCTAAAGAAAACAGCTAAAACGATATTCGCTGAACTGGACCAAGAGCCGTCATAACCAAATGCGCTTCTGGTGGAAACAATTTCATCCAATTCGAAAGATCTTGCTCTTTGCTACCATCCGCATTGTTGTGAGAATTTTCAGCCAAAATCTAAGAGTATCTTAGTTAGAATTTTGCTACGGTATCGCAGTTTCATTGTAATGTAGTTTTTGACCGTAAACACGATAAATAAAGTACAGACACAAAAGGAAAATTAACAAGCTTTTAATGAAAATCAGTTTTTCATAGCAAGCTTTTACAGCTATAAGGTATAAGTACCAATATATTAATACTTCTCAAGAATCATACGAGCCCAAACTCGATGGGGTTGTGTTGTTTAACTACCAAGTTCCTAGAGCCACCTTGCGGTTCCACCATCAGATCAGGTCCATGTCATAATAATTTTGTATTGTCAATCTGATTTACACATCCTTGCAAAATTTCAGCTCAATCGGTAACCGGGAAGTGGGTCAAATTTAATTTAATTCATGAATCCCCAAGCGACCACCGGTGGCCGCGCATCTATTGTCTTACTATTGTGTTTCTAATTGACGGTATCTGAAGGGTTAAAAGATTTGATTACAGACAAACATTGGGACAGGTGAAACTAAATAAAAGCTTGTAATAATAAATACCCATAAATAGACACAACTACCTACACAAAGGCACACATTCACTAACTTTATCAAGACAGATGAGTCTGTCAATTTGGCAGCTAAATGTCAATCTGACAGCGGAAAAAAAACTGGCCAGCGATCCCTTTTCAATTACTGGCACAAACTCGCCTTTTACCGAGCGTGGGCCCTGACAGCTATCTGGGTCTTGGTGAAAGGCGAACTGCCGAAGATAGTTGGAATGTTCGTAACATAATATGGAGGGCAGACGTTTTATTAGCTTTTAGATACGAATAAAATATGTGTTTCGGTTTTCAATGTACTATTCTTTTCTATGTAGTATCAGCTTTTGCAAGAATGTTCGCTTACTGAAAGTAGAAAATGGTTCTATGAGAACATTCGGGACAACTTTCGGGATTAATCTTCCGGCATAAAAAGTATCCTATGTGTTACGTCGTCTACTAATGTACCAAGTTTAACACACTGATAGCAATAGTGCAACGAAAAAAGTCTGACGTTAGCGGGCAGCGTAAAGGAGGAAAAAACACACGCATACAAACAAACTTTTACCTTTAAACTTATGTAGCCTATTTGTTTTCCTAACGCCATGAACTCCTAACTTACGGTCTCTAAACATGTTGCTGGGGATTTGGCAAATATTTTAAAGTCAGCCGCCTACCTGACACTAACCCTCCTTGGGAATGCTGTTGCTGGTGGTTTACCCGCTACCACGCGGTGACTTCAAGTGCTTTTAAAGGTACGCACGATCTCAAAATGTTCCTTAGTCGCCTCTTACGACACCCACGGGAAGAAATGGGATGGTGTTATTCTTTACGTCCGGACACCACACGGAACTAACTTACGGTCTCAAACTTGTCTATAATTGCCTAACGTTTTTAAACTACTCATTACCATCATCATTTTAACCAAAACGAGTTCAGGTTTAGACACAGATTTCCCACAACTACCACCGCATGGACTTACCCTGTGTGTCTTGCATCCACTTTTAGGTAAGCATACCAACTTTCTGCCTTCGAGTACTGGTTCGGCCTTTTCGAAAATTCTATATGCATTTACATCTCTACAAATAGCTTTATGCTCGTGCATTTGCTCCAATAAATGCTTTACAGTTTCAAATCCACAGATATCCCACATATGTTGATAGGAATGATTGAAAACTCCACACAAAACAGTCCCGACTGGCTTCACTCTTTGAGCTGGATTCAATAGAATCCATCAACGTTTACAAAGAGATAGAAAACAATTCCACTAATCGGCATTCGCTTAATATATGCAACAATAAAAATATATGTTCCTAACAGTAAGCCCGTGACGTTGTTATTTTCACTGCCATCGGAGTACCCTCTCATTTCCCCCTCTTTTTTGTAAAGCCACTCTCATATCAACCGCTTCCCCGAATCACAACAGTTTAACTTCATTTTCCATTTTCATACAAAAACGAATGAACATTTTGACATAAATCACGTTAAAAAAGGTAAGTCTTTGTATGCGGATAACTGAATAAAAAAAGGCAAATTAATTATATTTGTGCTGAAGATAAAACATATTTTTGCAGTATTAAGTGAGGTACGGTGTTCTCGATTGTTGGAAAGCTGTGAGGGAGGATAAATAACGCAGGAGTGAGTGTTAGTATTAACCTTGCTCGTGGATACCGGATTGTAATGTCTCTATATTGTCCTGCAAGCATTAGAAATTCTGTACCTGAGTAGTGTTTTTTTGTAATTTTGGAAATCATCCAATGCTTTCTATAAGAGCCATCGCAAACTAGGCGACTTGTCGCTGCGTCTAATCGCCGCGTCTTGTCGAGGCGTTGTCGTTTGCATTTGGCGTCTTGTCGCTGCGACTAGACGCGGAGCTGTCGCAAGTATTGGCGACTAGTCGTAAGACAGACGTCGTGCAGGAAGCAATCATTAGTAGTGGAGTATTCGAGAGAGACGGCCGTGTCGTTCATCTTGTGAGTGAAGGAAGCCTCTAGTTGCCCTTGCCTTAATGCTTAATCTTGCGAACGCGAAATTGTAGACGTAGAGTACGACAAATCCATCGCTGTTATTGTAAACCAAATCATTATGCGTATAGAATCTGTTGTGCATCTGTTTCTGCAGTAAATCGTTCCGGACAATCCCGTAGGCCAATGAGTATGTATCAACCACGAACAATGAGAACATGTACAATTTTTTTCGGATTATGCAACTTATGTAAAATATTCACATTTTTTTCGCAGGTATTTTACTAACATACCATATAAATTCAGGTAAATGAAAATTTTCATTCATTAATGATTCTTTAAAGTAATAAAATTAGAATATGATACCCAGAACACTATTTAGTCAATCTTTATTTACACTAGAAAGTACTTAGAAGTGAGTTAAAAAATGTTTTACTAAGAACTTAGTGCTTTCTGATGATTCTCAGAATTTTAAATGAGAGTTAATTAAAGATCAAATGAATCGAGAAATTGAATTCGTCTCTCTGGATATTTATTTATTTATTTAATACTTTATGCACAAATGTACAGAGGCAAACTTAATGCCTTAGGCATTTTCTTTCAGTCAGTATTTTTTAAATAGTATTAAAATATTATTATTCCACCTTATATTCTTAATACATTAATTTGGAAAATTTGAAAACTCGAGGACTTTGAATTTATATTTTCTCATTTCATTTCTTTGAAGTGATTTTCTTCCAGGTAAAGTAAATCAATCTGCAAGAAATTGTTAATCAAAATTCCTATTAGGTTTCGTTGCCGCATCATATGATACTTTCAAAGTTGAGAAGTATTATTGGGAAGTATTATTTATATTTTCTACTTAAATCTACATCTTACACTTATCATATCATCATCATCATATCAGCCGAAAGACGTCCACTGCTGGAGCCTAGGCTAAGCATAGGCCTCCCCCAAGCGTCGCCACAACGACCGGTCCTGTGCGTCACGCATCTATCGGATTCCCGCGACCCTGACCAGGTCTTCGGTCCCCCTTGTTGGAGACACACTTATAATAAAGAGGTAAAGTTTGTTTTTTGCTTTTTAAAAGCTTTTATTTCGTTTCACCTGTTCCGATGTTTGTCTGTAGGTAATCAAATCTTGCAAATTAAATTTGACCCACTTCCCGGTTACCGATTGAGCTGAAATTTTGCATGCATGTGCAAATTAAATGACAATGCAAAATTATTATGACAAGGAGCTGATCTGATGATGAAACCAGGAGGTGGCTACAGGAACTTGGTAGTTAAACGTCAAAACTCCATCCAGTTTGGGCTTGTATGATTCGTCTTGACGAGTATTCATTATAAAGCTATAATAATAATAAAATAGCTTTGTTTATTCCACAAAAAGAAATCCATTGTAATATATGATAGGGTTACCAATCAATGATAAAATCAAAATTGAATCATTTCACTATACAATAATAATAATAATTTCATAATAAAAATAAGGAGAAAAAATAAGTTAAATAATTACTATTTTTTTTTCACAAATAAAAATTTAAATAAATAATAATCATTTCATAATTAATAAATAAATAGTTAATAATCAACTCATAGTTATATACATAATTAAAATTATAATTTTCATGCGTATTAATTTGTGGACCCCCTCAGGGTAAAAGCCTCCTCCAAAGAATCCCATTTTTTTTCTGTTTTTGGCGGTAGTCATCCAGTTACTTCCTACGTAGGCCAAAATCTCATCTTGCCACCGGGCGCACGGGCGGCCTCTCTTTCTAACGCCAAACGGTCCTTTCCATTTTGTGATGTTGATCGTCCATCGACTGTCACCATATCTCGCCACATGACCAGCCCACCTCCATTTAAGACTTTGAGAGAAATGTAGAGCATCTTTAATATTGGTTTTCTTCCGAATTTCTGTGTTTTGTACTCTATCTCTAAGTTTTATATTTAAACAGCTCCTTTCCATTGCCCTTTGTGTGGTCTGTATTTTATATCTCGCCTTGCGGTCATAGATCCACGTTTGGCAACCATAGGTAAGACAGGGTAAGATTGTGGTGTCTAAAATTATCTTTTTCATCTTAACTGGTAGTCGTGACATGAGAATCTCCTTCTGTGCCCAGTACTTCTTCCATGTTATGGCTACTCTTCTGTCTATTTCCTGTATATTTCGGTCTTTTCGAAATGAAATTTGTTTTCCCGAGGTAAATATAACTCTCTACGTACTCGAGTGGCACGTCAGTAACCAGTATTGGTGTTAATTTACTGTTAGTCATGGCTTTGGTTTTCTCTAAGTTCATTTCCAGGCCTACGTAAACACTAGCAGTTTGAAGTTCATTAATCATTCTGTTGAGCTTATATGGGCATTCAGAGAACACGACGATGTCATCCGCAAAGCGTAGATGGCTTAGGTAAACCCCATTCACATTTATTCCTTGCTTTGACCATGGTAAGTTTTCCATTACGTTTTGTAGAACTACTATAAATAGTTTCGGCGAGATGGGGTCACCCTGCCTCACTCCTCGGTTTATGCTGATCCTAGTGCCCGCTCTATCTAGTCTTACTCTACTTGTACCGTCATCATATATATTTTTAATAATGTTTATGTATTTTGCATTAATATTTTGTTTGTTTAGTGCTTCCCAGATGCTAATGTGAGAGATAGAGTCGAAAGCTTTCTTATAATCAATAAATGCTATATAGAGTGGTTTATTATACTCGACATACTTCTCGATGACGTGGTCTAGCTATACTGAGATATAAAAGCTTGCTATGAAAAAAATATTGATATTAAAAGATTGTTTTTTTTTTAACTTGTTTGTAGGAGGTAATCTCTGAAAGTACCGGTCTGATTGCAAAAAAATTTACCCTGACAGAAACCTGCTTTATTCCTGAGTGACTAGGCTATATTTTATGTACGCGGGTAAAGCTGCAGGCAAAAGCTAGTATTATAATAAAGCTATAATGCCTCAGTAGAGCAGTGATGGCCCAGTCATAAGGGTTCGACTTACGATTTGTGGGTCATGAGTTCAAACGCTTTACTTTTTGTAAATTATTTCGTCACCACTGCTCTCAAAATGGTTAAGGAAAACATCGTGAGGAAACCGGCATGTCCTCCTAGAACCAAAAATTCGATAACACGTGGCATCTACTAACTCGCATTAGGCCTGGGCTACGTGGTGGATTATGGCCTATTCCATATCTCCTAGAGAGGAGACCTAAGTCCCAGCAGTGGGAACATATAAATTCTTAATATTATAATGTATAAGTCATTATTTTATTTTATGTAATTCTAATTGTATAATTAATCATTTTAATTGAAAGCTTTATTTTGAATCAATTTTGTTTTTATGTATTTTTTTTTTCATTTAGTTATACATATGTACATGCTTTGGTCTCCTGCAACTGGAGGAGCACACGCTAACGGACCCTCGTACTATTTATGATTTTTAATGTGGGTTCTGTGTATCCTTTGTTGGAGATCCAATTAAATAAATAAATTATAAAACTAGATTATGCTATATTAAAACTAGATTTACTTTATTTAAATATTATATTTTTTTCGCAAAACGTGTTTTCGATTAGTGTGCAAGAAGTGGAAAATGGCGCCATGTTGTTAGTTTCGCTTGCAGCGCGTTGGCAAGTACGGTCAGGTAATATAAATGTAAATTCATTAAAAAGAAATGCAACCGGGTGCCATTGCCAATTGTGCTGGTAACTTGCAACACGGTATCCATATTTTACGATGAAGGCCGGCGGATATACCTGTCTGTACAACATAATTTTTAGTATATATGCGATACCTGAATATAGTTTGTTCAGAATCAACAAGTTAGAAACCACTGGTACTAAGTTATAGCACAGGTCTCGGCAGGTCATAGTGGGCATTAGGAGCTAGCACACAGCTGGGTGCGAGAGCAAAACAACGCTACAATCGATCGGATGGCCCAGTGATCATGTATTTGAATGGGCTTTTGGGCAGCCAGGTAACATAAGAAGCTTATAACTTTGTAATTTTTCATGATACAAAAAATACTAAAAATGACACGTCTTTCAGGTTTCGCATATATTAAAACTAATGTTGTATAGTTCTGGCTAGTTTTAAAGATTCTTTACAATTTAAAAGAGATAATGTTAGAAGACAGTGCAGCATTATCATGTTGCTTAATTCGTTTAGCTAAATAAAAACTTTTTCGTTCGCGTTAGTTTACCTTTTTCTAATATTATTTTTTTTTGATTTGAACTTAGAATAGGAAAATTTGGAGGTTTGACAAGGAAAAATTTTATTTGTCATTCGGCGACGAAATTTTCTGAGAAAAAGTGCTTGATGAACACGAATTAAAAAGGAAATGTGATTATAAGTAATGATCTAACTGCGAAATGTTTGGTGAAACTCGGTAGTAAATAAAAAACCGATAAGTGATAGTCAATATAAAGAACCGATTATTTGTCAATCGGTTCTTCGAGTATTCTTGGAACATTCTTGGAGTATTCTTGGAGCTTTCTGGATATAGACATAGAAATTCACAGAAGTGGACAGTACAGCCCACTGCAATTCATAAATGCGTGCGCCAACTAGCGCATGACGATACAAGAGAAAACCCCGGTGGACATCGTGACGTCACTCCACGTGAAGTTTTCATGATCCCTATTTTTCCTTATTCTATAGCAGTAGCAAGTGATATTTGAGTAGTTTTTTTACGCTATCTGTTTTATATGTATAATCACAGCAATTCGTGTAAAAAGGTTGCGGAATGAACTGATTTCTTTGATAGTTTCCGAGTCCGCGCCTGAGGTCCCGTGATTGCAATCCCGCACCTATAGGCACAACTTCCAAATTATAAATTTTTATTTTTTTTATATATATCCATCTCGCCACCTTACTTAAACCCTATTTTTATATATATAAAGTCGCCGAATTTTTTTATTTCCTTTTATAATTTTTTCTATGTTGTTTTTTTTAAATGCAAAATTATACGTGTACAAGTGGTGATTTTCTTTTTTTTAACGCTACAACAGACATAAGCCCCAAGACAATGGGATTTTTTCAAAGAGTTATAGCAGCCTCGAAACACAAAGAGCAACGGAAGGAACACAAGAGGCTTTTAATCAGTAAAAGTTTAACACTCCCGCTTATTCCGCCCTCAATTAGAAGAGTTATTGGATGATTTCCCACCTCAAAAAAAGGCAGTCGTAGGGTATTTTTATGTAATGACTAGCTGACCCGGCAAACTTCATACCGCCTAACAGCTAATGAATATATCAAGTTACACACAGTTTTAATGGTCTTGATGTATAAAGGTTACCTACATCGACTTCGTACATTTTACGTGATGTCTGCACAACTAAAAACTTCTACAGATTTATTATAGTTACATAAAGAAATTCTCTATCTATGCTAATAAAATAATAATATTTTTTTTAGGTTTCATCGTAAATGTATGTTTAAATTTAAGTATAGTCGTTAGCTGCACTGTCACATTAGGTTTTAAGGCCTGTAAAGATGTAAAGAGAATAGGTTGCTTGCTGAACTGCGGAATCTTATAACATGCACGCCGGCGGATATACCTGGCTTGTACAGGGTTATTTGTAAAACACTAGAAACCTCTTAGGTGCTAGTTAAGAACATCATAAACAACTACTTTTGTTCTATGACTTTTTACAAAACAAAACACAATTACCAAAAACAAACCTTTAAGATATCGTTATTCTATCTAACACATTTCAACTCTGTATTTTGCTGTATCTACTTACGGCTCCCGTGCACTGTTCTCGTCATAATAGTAAGCAGGCTTCCAAATAATTGTCATTACACCTACCTAGCAAGCATTCGCGCCATTTTCGTGTACTCATCAGACTAGAAAATGTATACGCCAGCATAGACTTCGCAACATTTAGAACGTTCAATTTAAATATTTTTATATTATTGTATGAAAATCTGATGAACAAAAATATGTTTTATTTTTAAAGTCATACATCAAAAGTTGTTGTTTATGATGTTAGACCAAATTCCTAAGAGTTTGGTACTAACACCATAAACAAATTTGCCAGTGTTTTACAAATAATCCTGTATGTTATAATAGATACACAGTTATTACTTTCTGAGTTTAGTCTTACTTGCTTTACACTAACATTTAAAAAACTGCTTAAGTCTTGTTCTTGCTCGAATAGCTTAACGGATTTGGATAAAATATAGCAAACGGGTACAGGAATATAGAACATAGTTCTTCGTTACAGGAACGGGTACAGGAATATAGAACATAAAACGTAGAGAACATACTCTCCGGAAAGAAGTATCTAACTTCTTTCCGGAGAGTATGTTCTCTAGGAACAATTTTCTGCTTTTACGCGGGCGAAGCCGCATGCAGTAGTAAGTTAGAAAATAAGCACCAAATACGTTGGTTAAAGTCTAAGCCGATCAGAAACCCACGTCCAAGAGATAATCTGAGTGGATGGATGCTTTCAAAAGGATCCGTAGGTACATTTTAAGCTCTAGATAATCCTAAAACTTTAATTAGGTAATATTTTTCTTCATTTTTAATATTGTATAAAATATGTAGGAAACAAAGAACCTCATTCTAACTAACTATTAGTGATGAAATGGAAATGTCGTATGGAATCAGAAACCATTATATTACATTTTAACGGTAAAACAAACATGGCTGCTTTTTTAATTTTTATATTCAAAATTAAGTAGAAACTTACATTTTATAAACTGTAAGTTACTACATTATTTTCCTGTAAACTTCCGATCTTTTTTGAATTATAAAAAAAATTGCGTGTTAACTTCGGTAAATCTGGTTACAATTCAAAAATATTATGACATAGAGCTGATCTGATGATGGAGCCATAGTTGCCATAGGCACTCAGATAACCTTATCGTGTTTGAGCTTTTTGGAACATTTTTAATGAATAAAAATTATATAGGTTTTATACTGCGCTATAAAAGCTTACTATGAAAAAACAAACTTAATGAAAATATCTTTTTCATAGCAAGCTTTTATAGTTCGGTATACCTTTATAATATAATTAATACACGTTAAGACGAATCATACGAGCCCTAACTCGATGGGGTTGTGTCGTTTAACTACCAACATCCTATAGCCACCATCCGGTTACGTCATCAGATCAGCTCCATGTCATAATAATTTCGCATTGTGATCTGATTTACACATGCATGCATTTCAGCTCAATCGGTAACCGGAAAGTGGGTCAAATTTAATTTACAAGATTTGATTACAGACAAACATCGGGATAGGTGAAACTACGAGTAAATAAAAGCTTGTAAAATGATTTTCATTGAAATAATGTTTTCCCATTTGAATTTAACACAAAAACAAAGCTTATCGAAAGTTAATGCTTAAGACAGCGATCCTTATGAGGGCAAATCTAATAATAGAAAAGAAAATAACGTTTCAGAGCTATTTACACGATGTTGGTAATGAAAGACAAACAAAGAGATCCTAGGACTAGCTACGCGCACACAAGTTGCTGGTCCGGTCGGTATCACTGAGAAAGTTAGAAATTCGAAATTCGGTCAACAAAAATCACACAAATGGTACGTTGTAGTAATAGCAGTAGTAGTTTGGTCGTGTAGATGGGTGGAGAGGAAGAGGAAGGCGAAGAAAAGATGGATGGATTGTGTGAGAAATGGGAGTTAGTAATTGTTTGACGGGTGACAGGACCAGATGGAAGAAAAAAACGTGTTGCGCTGACCCCAAGTAATATGGGATACAGGCAAGAAGAAGAAGTAGTAGTTTGGTCGTAGTAAATACCAAATTTTACTCTGAAAAATATATTTGTTTTTACAAAAAACTTACAAATTAATATTAAAGTTATTTTTTTATATACAATTATATAGTAAAAATCGCTAATATTACCTACGACATAATAATATATATAAACAATACCTCTCACCAAAACTCTCATAACGCAGACCAGTTGCGAGAAATTCCTTTTGAAATAAACAGCACTTTGAGCTCACCTACTTGTTTTATATTTTCATTTCTGAGAGTTTTGTGGGTATACAAATAAACAAATAGTCCAGTTCTATGAACTAGGATAATTAAAGATAATAATTATATCAGAGCTAATACTCAGTCTGGAATTAAAGTTACAGCAGAAATAAATAAGACAATATAACCTCCTAGAGAGGAGGCCTGAGTCCCAACAGTGGGAAAATTAAAAAGGCTGATGATGATGAAATGAGACAAAATAATCAAACACAACATAGCTGCTATGACTGATTAATTAAACTTCCAAAGGCTTATTTCTTTCCTGAAACTGTGTTAACAGTTACTTATTTTCAGTCAACAGAAGTATTCGTGTATGTATTATATTAAAGAAACCGTACGTTGCCTCTCGAATCGTTAATACTGGCACAAACTATAAAAGTACAGAAGTCAATCTACATACAAACCGCGCTCGAGCAACGCACACATAGACACCGCTCACGGACTCGATATCTCGAAGCGCCTCGGCCCGCTCGTCGAACAGTACCGGCTCAAACGCTCATTAGCGTTCGTGCACCGAGCGTAGGTATAAAAAGTGAAGTACATACATGAGATTGTCTTCTGTACCTATCTATTTTGTGACATTGGTGACATCTCTCCTTTCAATTACCAAGTTGATCGAAAACAAACACCTGTCTGCAAAAAACAAAATTTGATAAACAGTCTCCAGAGTTTCCTTATATCCGATTTTATTTTTAATATTATGATTGAAGTTCTTTTTTGTTTTATTTTGAAGTTTTATGAAGTCGTGATGAACTTTTTGAACAAATTAAAAGACTGGCCAGCTAATACTTTGTTTTTTTTTTGCAGATATCAGTTTTTAAGAAGACTTTGAAAGTGAGACAGACTTTGTGATGACATGAATATTTACGCTTTTTAAATAACCTCCTTTTAATTTTTTTAAGTCGGTTTAAAATATTCTGAACAAGACTCGGTACTGGTAATAAATTTAAGTTGAGACTGTTATTATATAACGTGTAACGTTAAATGCGCAAAACCTGAAAATAGTTTGATCAGAATAACGAGCAGAAACAACTAAACCACTTTTTAATATAGGTTAAATTTAAAAAAAAAAAACTTCATTAAAAATGATGCCCTGTCTATTTATTAATAAGTTAAATCATCACGTGCGCAATCCCGCCCAAATAGGTAAACAAACACAATTGGTTGTAGTCCAACCAAATTTTCGAACACGCGGAATAATAAAAATTCTTATTTCAACGCTGATACGAATTTAAAACATACTAAAACTGCACCTAAAACCTTTAAAAAAATTGAAATGTTTCTTTTGTCACAGAATTAAGTCAATTGAATTAAAAATCATTTGGGGTGTCTGAGGTTTTGCGCATTTAATGTTACACGCTGTATATGTAAGTATTCAATTTCCCTTTATTACCGAGTCTCATAACAATCTACTCTGCATAAACCACATTAAATTTAACTAAACCTACACACTTTAGTAATTAAAGTTTAGACTCCACTAACGCCAATATCTACCACACACTTAATCGAATTTTCATCGATATAGCGAATCACTTACCATTATGTATCTCTCTATAACAAATCAATTTGCCTTTTCGACCAATTATTGTTGTTAACGTAAATGTAACGTATAAAAGGTAGGTACCGTGAGAGTTAAGACAGGTTTTGATGAGATGCTTTTTTTCTTTATTTTAGGTGGGGGAATTCATCCAACGACATCTCCCGTTCTTGGGTGGAGCAGGAGATAGAACCACGCCCTGTGTTCTTCAGTTCCGCTTTGCGTTCTAGGACTACGGGTTTCCTTTTCGGAAATTCCACGCGATCTTTTTACAGACAGAGAGAATATTTACTAGTACCATGTTTTACTAGTTATTTAAAAATCGCCTTCCTAGTAGACATTTTTAACCGACTTCTAAAAAAGGAGGAGGTTCTCAATTCGGATGTTTGTATGTTATTTTATGTTTGTTGGCGCATAACTTCGCCGCTTGCAAACCGATTTGAAAAAATATTTTTTTGTTGGAAAGGGTATACTTCCCAAATGGTCCCATAGTCACCAAGTTGAGATCTGATGATGGAATCTTGACGAAATCGAGGGAATTCCTCAAATTCAATTAAATTTTCTAGTGAAGTCGGTTATTTATTTTTTTTGTAAAAAAAGTTGTTACTTTTTGTCATAGTTATTTGCCAATAAAATTATAAAAAAGACAAAATGAGGATAATTTTAGCTTAAGTATATATTATAACCTATCTAATTTTATTCTTTCTTTCCATTGGGAATATCTGATATTGATTTATTGTGCGCATCTACCACAGTGTAGTATTTTTGTTTTTATTTTAACTTATATAAACAAGTGCTTGACTGCGAACCCAACTGATGGTAAACAGAGATGGCACTAGCTTTAAAGGTTGTTGCATAAAATTACGACTACTGTACATGAAATTTAAATAAATAAATCATATTTTAAATTCTTCATTAAATATTTCATCCTAAACCAGTAGGTTTATTTATGTAGCAGATTTTTCAAAATAGTAAAAAAAAACTTTTTACAAAAATATACAATCAACTTAAAACTAAAAAAAAAAAAACGAAAATTCCAACATATTTAATTTCGGAAGTCGGTGTTTCTGGTTTTGCTTCTTCGTTATTTAACTTCACTCAGTTATTCCGCTTCAGGAGCCCAAGGTTCCAAGATCAACAAAATAGAAACAAGTACATGA
Organism: Mythimna lalbum; assembly: GCA_949319445.1. NCBI lineage: Eukaryota > Metazoa > Arthropoda > Insecta > Lepidoptera > Noctuidae > Mythimna > Mythimna lalbum. The sequence goes on along the minus strand of OX439356.1, from coordinate 15,870,825 downwards.
CTGAACAGGACCGAAATACCAACTTTAATACTTAAACAGAAAATATTTCTGAACATAGTAAAGTAATTAATTTTGACTCACGTATGACTGGTATTATTACAACGATTAATGGCTTTCATAACTCTTTTAATTATTTTCAGAATTCCTGTAAAACATTAAGGAATTCAGGTACCATTTTACAGCAACGTCTCGTGTGGAAAGAATTTTAATGTGAGCGAACAAGAAAATTTCTCTGTTGTAATTTGAAGCGCTCGCGTCTTTTTATTTTTATGACTACTGCAGTAGAACGGTTTTAATTTTAATTATGAATGTTAAATAGTACTGTTTTTTAAATGTTATGTCACGTACGTTTGAATCATTTTCTTACTTTTGCTTAATGCCACTCGCACATGTACTATGCGTGAGTGAGATTAAGTGAGAGTGAGATTGAGAAAAACTAATTTTTACATCATGACTGAGTATTTGTTTTAAACAACACATTGAATCATTGATTTACATTTGTAACATTTCTGAACAATTTTTTATTTTATAGACATGGTAGATTACTATCCCAAATCCTTACTAATATTATAAAACCGAAAGTGAGTTTTTTTGTTTGTTTTTTACGTTTTCACGCCTAAATGGCAAAACCGAGTTTGATGAAACTTGGTACACGGATAGACCATGTCCTGGAATAGGACATAGAGTACTTTTTATCCCGGAAGTATGTTCCCTTGGGATAGTTTTCTGCTATCACGCGGGCGAAGCCGCTGGGAGCAGCTAGTTACATCATAAAAGTATAAAAAAGGACTTAATACCACATGACATTAAGTCTGCTTTTGACTCGTACAGACAGTCAACTAAGGATGATTGTGCTACAGATAGGTGTTTCGGGTCTGGGTATCTTCTTAATATGAATTTACAAGTTTATGAACGCACGTTATGATACAGGAGTTACTCCTAGTGCGGAGTAGGTGGTTTTTTAAAAACAAATAAAATTGTAATTGTAGTTTCATCAAAAGTGATGTTTATTTTATAGACATTCAAAAGCTTTATTTCGCTAGACAAATAAAACAAAATTTATTACACCAGCAGTAACAAAAAAAAAGCAAGCAAAACTAAAACCAATTGCACGCTTAAAAAAACGTTTTATGAACATATGTTCATAAAACACTGTTTTCATATGAAAACAGTCTTTATACCAAACACATCAAAAGCGACGTCAGCAGAACCTTGAATACGCAAGCACTAAATAAGGATTTCTGGTCCTAAGAGCAGGCTCGTTGGAAACACTCCAAAAGCAATAGATAATACATTCAAATAAATACCCGATGCAATTTAGTTGAAATTTATAGTTTTCCTAAGTGATTAGAGGCAGCGTTAGGGGAATTAATATCATATTTTGAATAGATTGGTCCTTTTGGTATAGAGTTAAGCCGACTGTTCAGCGATATTTAGAGCCATAATATTTCACTACTCTAATTGAAAAGCCGCATTGTTCGCAGGTCAATCCCAGATTTTATCTAATAGGACTATCTATTTATCTATCCATTTATGCGTGTAATAATTCTTGTTTCTTTAGCAATTAAAATTTTACTCTTTAAGGTGGTGCATCACGACTCACATTTTCACTGTTTTTCATACAACCGCTCATAACTGATAATGACGTTATTACACACTTTTCATTAGATATTTTGGAAACACAGTATCTTGTGGATATTATCTATATTTCTAAAGAAGCCAATTTCTAAATTTGTGTAAAACTAATCCAGTAAAAACCTCTGAAAATATCCTATTTTGTATGAACTTTGACACTTCATAATTTGCCTAAAAATTAAAAAAGTCAAAAAAGTAATCCTCTAGAGACCTTGCAAATTTTATTAAGATTCTAAATGATGACAACTTTTTCCAAAAACTTTCAAGGGTTTAAAAAAAACAGCCATTTCCTGGAGCAAGTTTTGTGAAATTTTCGAGTAAATCTCGGAATTACCGAATACTAACAGAGTTTCCAGGCGTTATCTCTTTTTTTTTGCGTTGCCTTTTCGTCAAACATCGCGTTGGATTGCATTAAATGAAGTAACAAGCTTTTAAACCACTTTCGATGTTTACGATAAGCGAGTGGAGAAGGACCCTCTTAATTCATTAAACCCCAAGCGAACGCCGGCGTTTGCTCTCTTATTGTCTTTCTATTGTCTCTAGTTACGGTATTCAAAAGGTTTATTACTTCTAATCTGAATAAGACTGGCCTTTTAGTCTAGTGGTTAGTGGCCCTGACTGCTGTGCCGGAGGTCGTGGGTTCGATTCCCACCCAGGACAAATGTTTGTGTGTTGCGCATGATCATTTGCTCTGTGCCTAGGTGTAATTTATCTATAACAGGTATGTATTTAGAAATATATAAGTATGTTTATCAGTTGTCTAGTAGTCATCACACAAGCTCTGCTTAGCTTGGATCTAGATGGCGTTGTGTGATAGTTGTGGAATATTATATTAGATTATATTATGAACTTAAATTCTATTCTAAAAATATTATCATCATCAACTAAATTTCATTTATGATGAAAGTAAATATTCATAGAGTCATACCTACTTGAAAGAAAAATGTTATTTTAGAAGCTTTATTCTTGAGTGAAAAAACGCAGATGGTTAAAGCCTACGGGTTATGGAAATTAGTTTCAACGGATGTCAATCTAAAGGTTTTACTAAAGAACTGAATTCAGCGGTTTTAGAATTGCAAATATGAGTTAGGTTTATTAATAAGCGGATTCTGAAAGAGGTTTTGCCCGTGCGAAGTAGAAAATTATTCTAAGATAACGTACTTCCAGGATAAAAAAAAAAACATCATTTGCTTTATCCAAATCCTTTCCGCCTTTTATGCATAAAGGAGTACTAGACATACAGTCACATGCATACATACAATACCTCACTCAGTTTTTCATTCCACTTACTAAAAAAAAAACTAAAATATGGTGTCCAAAACCATATATTATTTTTATTTTTAGTGCGTTTTACTTTACTTCCACAGCAGATGATAATTACAAAACGAATGGTAACAAAATCGTGGAATAGACTTTAGTGTTGAAGTTGCATATCTGTCATCTCCAAATTTATTTACACCAATGAATATCTGAAGGACCAAAGAATGCGATACACTAAGTGAGCACCACCATTTTGAGGTAATTTTGCTACGTTTCGAGATTTCCATTTGGTATAACTTGTGGCGACATCGTACCGGAAGACGCAGCGTTGGAAGGCCTCCAACAAGGTGGACTGATGACCTGGTGTAGGTTGCGGGAAACCGATGTTTGTGAGACGCACAGGACCGTTCGTTTTGGCGACGCTTGGGGGAGGCATATGTCCAACTGTGGACGCATATCGGCTGAAATGATGATAACTTTTGACTCGAAGAAACTACCACGACCGTTTAATATTTTTTTTAATTTTAGGTACTTATCTACACCTAATATAATAAAGAGGTAAAGTTTGTATTTTTTGTTTGTAGGAGGTAATCTCTGAAAGTACTGGTCCGATTGTCCATAGGCTATATTTTATTTACGCAGGCATAGCCGCGGGCTAAACCTAGTAAGAAATATAGTTTGCTAAGTATGTGAATAGTGAGCGCAGAGTGCTAAGTAAATCAATAACTCACATTGAAAAAAATACAATTGAAAAAGCTAAGGACGAGCTCCGCTATCGCGGCTCTCAAGTGTGTGCCCTCACCCTCCATGTCCGTATTTAGACCCATTTTATATTGCTCGGAAGACGAACGTGGGATTTGCCTATCGCAAGCAATCGCGGACTGTAAGCCACTTTAAGTATTTCTCTAAATCCGACCTCAGGGAATCTGCAAAATCTTTGTCCTTTTCAATGAAATTCAATTTCGTCGCATGTAAACATTTGTTTTTTTCTGTGTTATCGCTTATTTGTTTTAGATATTTACCTTAGTCGTGTCGGGTATTGTGTGTAGAATTTCTTTGGTAAAAGTGACTTTATAATAAGATGGTTTCTACAGAGCTAGAGTTGGTATTGTTTGGTGTGACACTTCTAGTCAGAAATCGATTGAAAAGATAACACTTATTTGATTTCGACGAAATCAATGTAGATAATTCTATTGTTTCGTCTTTGGTTAGATACTCGTATTTAGGTATAATACTGTACACCACCCGCGACCGCGTCCGTGCATTGTGTATACCGTCCGGACCGAGCCCAAGTCGTCGGCGGCGCGCACTGTTCCTGCGCGCCTCAAGGAGTTATCAGCCACCATAGGGGCCTAGTAGGGTCGAAGCCTACTGGGGCCATGGGTGATGTGAAAGAGACCCCCGGGGCCCTGGTACAATGGCAGAAAAGGAACAGGAGGTGGTTTTTTGGTCAGTATATGTCTGACACGCCCTCTAACTTCTCCGATGGAATAAAAAAGTCAAACTTTAACTGATTAAAATCCAGCCGTGTTTCTCTGTATTCTAGGGTCATGTTGATTCTTTCGAACAATTTTATTTAGCCCAACGTATAAGGTTCTCATATCATAACCGTTGGAAGGCCTCCAACAAGGGGACCGATGACCTAGTCATGGATGCGTGACGCACAGGCACGGTCGTTGTGGCGACGCTTGGGGAAGGCCTATGTACAATAGTGTACGTCTTTCGGCTGATTTGATGTTGATGATCATAACCAGAAGACTTTTTAAGGCTTCATTTGAATTATACATTTATTTGCTACGTCTTTTAAATTTTTCTAAGCAAAATTTTGCCATCTCTTCAACCTCCCACTGGACCACCGACCTCATTACAATAGTAAGCGGCTTGTAAAGCACCGAAGCAAACGTAAACCTAAAGTTTTACGATCGGCCATTTTATTGTGGCCATAAACGAGCAAGTCACAGCTTCGCGAATAAACAGAACGTTCAAGTGGTAATTGCATATGTGAGCAATACTGCCGTCTAAAGAGAAAGGGGCTCATCTGTAAAATGTAATTATTTAGCTAATCACCATCTTCGTAACCTTTTTCCAACTGGATTGAGGTCCACTTCCAGTCTTCCAGTTACTAGGCAGCTAGTTTCTTGGAATGACTTTTTTTTAAATTATAGAAACCAGTATTTGAACACGATACCACCTAATGGTAAGCAGTGACTTAATCGTTGATGGTGAGGCGCACTAGCTTATTATGAGCCTATTCACTTTAGCCTTGAAGACGCCTAAAGACTGATACGAGACTTTTAGCTAATCGATATCGGGAAAAAAGAACCCATTTTGCTGTGTTTTTTTTATATTTCCTTACTAGTTTTCATTCTTGACAACTAGTAAGAAAATATAACACACATGAGAAGTATGCTAGTTGGTGTGAGGAACCGGGGTGAGATTGATTTCACCAAAACTGTGCGAGGAATCTTCAATGAAACGGTATCTAGCTGAGCGAGGTGAGGATGCGTAGCGGAATTTTTTAAAGGCTTTCATCAGGTACTGTCGCCCAGAGCCCAAGTCGTCGACGGCGCGTACTGTTCCCCCGCGCCTCAAGGAGCTGTCAGAAGCAGGGGCCCAGCTGGGTCGAAGCCTACTGGGGCCAGGGCTATCCGAAAGGGAAGAACGATCCCTGTACGAAAGGCAGGAGGGAATTGGACCGGGTTTTTAGTCAATAAAAGTCTGACACTATCTCCCACTCCACCCAATAGCGGGGGATGTTATTCGATGATTTTCCAACCGCAAAAAAATCCCATACACTAACTTCTTTTTTCAAATCGCTTTTTGGTCAGATGCGCCCCTTTTGCATATGGCGGCAGCACATACGCCGTAACAGTCCTTAGGGAAACATTGCACGATTAGTTGGGTGGAGGATTATAGCCATTGTAGTTCTTGAAATTGTTGTTAGTGATTTTCAGTTTGTTTATCGTTTTAGTAAAGTTTTGTAAGAGAGTCTTATGGATGTACTTTGTAAATGGGTTTATTTGTGTTGTAACGTTAACGTTAACGTAAACAGTAATTGGAGATTATAGCAAAGGGAGATATTAAAAAAGGGGTCTAAGGGACTTTTTTTTTTTTTTTTTTTACGGTGGGCAAAAATCATCTTATAACAACCCCAGCCCTTGAGTGGAGCAATACGGATGGTGCGGGGTTACCGCACGATCTCCCGCGAAGCGGCGAGCCTTTTGGCTGGCCTACCACCGTGGGATCTGGAGGCAACAGTCCTTGCACACATGCACGATAAGCGCGTGGAGATGCAACGCCGGGGTGAAAGTCCACTACCGCGACAGGTCGAGGTATGGCGGACAGAGCTCCGGCGGGATCTCACGGTGAAATGGCGTCAGCGACTATCGCAACCCAGTGCTGGGCACGCCACAATTATGGCGGTAAGTCCCCTCTTTGAGGCGTGGCTGGAAAGACCTCACGGCGTCCTTACCTTCCGCATGACGCAGGTCCTCACCGGACATGGCAAGTTCGGGAGGTTCCTGCATCGGATTCGAGCGGAAGAGACGCCCGGGTGTCGCCACTGTGCGGAACGCCCGGAGGACACGGTGGAGCACACAGTTGAGGTGTGCCCTGCTTGGGCGGAGCAACGCCGTGCCCTCGTGGGGGCGATCGGCGGCGGAGACCTCTCGCGCCGGGCCTTGGTTCAGGCCATGGTCCGGAGCGAGGAGGAGTGGCAGGCGGTCGCCTCCTTCTGCGAAGCAGTAATGCTAGCAAAGGAGGAGGCAGACCGTATCAGGCAATGGCGCCCCCGCCGCCGCCGCCGGGATTCCGATCCCGATTTCCGGCCACCGTAGACGCGGGCTCGCGGACGGTGAGCCATGGGTAGCTCGCTGTCCGATCGTCCGGTAACTGTCCGGACCGAGCCAAGGCGTCGACGGCGCGTACTGTTCCCGCGCGCCTCAAGGAGTTGTCAGCAACAGGAGGGGCCCATCTGGGTCGAAGCCTACCGGGGTCGGGGTTATCCGAAAGGAAACTAGAGCCCCGGTATGAAGGCTAGAAGGAACGGCGCGGGGTTTTTAGTCAGTAAGACTCTGACACTGTCTCCCGCTCCACCCAAGAGCGGGTTTCGTCAATGATGATTTTCCCCGTCGACAGAAAAAAAAAAAAGCCCTTGAGTGGAGCGGGAGATAGTGTCAGACTCTAACTAACTAAAAACCCACCCCGTGCCTTCTTACCTTCAAACCAAGGCTCGAGTTTCCTTTCGGATAACCCTGACCCCAGTAGGCTTCAACCCAGCTAGGCCTCTGCTGTTGCTGACAACTCCTTGAGGCGCGCGGGAACAGTGCGCGCCATCGTCGTCTTGTGGGTCTAAGGGACTGGATCGCCACAAAATAATATTTATTTATTCAAATTTCAAGCACTAGTAAATAGCAATGTACAAAGGCAGAATTAAAGCTTTAGGCATTATATACCAGTCGACTGTAGGGTGCTGCAGAAACATGACATGGCAGAATATACAAATAGAAAATAAATTAGTACCTACAATAATAAATATATAGTACAATAATAATAATACATAAATTATAATATTCTACAACTATCACACAACGCCGTCTAGTCCCAAGCTAAGCAGAGCTTGTGTTATGAGTACTAGACAACTGATAAACATACTTATATATTTCTAAATACATACATATCCTACTAATATTATAAATGCGAAAGTTTGTATGTATGGATGGATGTATGGATGTTTGTTACTCTTTCACGCAAAAACTTCTGAACGGATCTCGATGAAACTTGGTACACGAGTAGACCATATCCCAGAATAACACATAGGATACTTTTTATCCTGGGATTATGTACGCGGGTGAAGCCGCAGGCAAAAGCTAGTTATCGATAAATTACACCCAGACACAGAACAAATGATCATGCTCATCACATAAACATTTGTCCTGGGTGGGAATCGAACCCACGACCTCCGGCATAGCAGTCAGGGCCACTAACCGCTAGACCAACAGGCTAGTCATAATGTGAGTAATGATTGACAGAGAAGAGTAACTTTAGACAAGGACAATATACCTAATTGCTTCTTGATCACAGTTTTTTGTTACGTCATACTTCGACACATATAAAACTTAAATTACAAAACTTTTCTAGCAAAAAGTACAAAATCATCGTCCAATATAAACCAAATTGCCTATTTTTGCCGCATCATGCTGTCATTTTTGTCGTCAAAAGCAACATTATAGTACAGAAGGCTAAGGTGGCGATACATCAAACGTCCGGCTTCGTCCGGTGCTAGAGACTCTGGACCAAGTGAGGAGCTTGCGCGAGTACTCTTTTTTGGGAAATCATCCAATGAATTCTCTCGATCTATGGAGGAGCGTGTTAGACTTTTACTACTATTTTTTTTCTTTATCTTGCGTCCTAGGACTCCGGACTTCCCTTTCGGCCCTGCTGGGTCCCTACTGTTTTGCTGTTATTTCTTTGAGGCGCGCGTATAACAATAAGCGCCATCGACGACTCGGGCGCAATCCGGTTACCAAACGGCCGGACGAAGAGCTACCCAATGCTCATCATCCGCAAGCCTTCGCCTATGGTGGTTGGAAACTGTTATCGGGATCCTGGCGGCTGTGGCTTGAGGAAGTCGGTTCCCTCACTCGTGCCGCCATTCCTCCTCGCTCCGGACCATGGCCGGTACCAGGCCCTGAACTTGCACGAGTGCTAAAGCAGGCACGAAGTATCGAACATAAAACCAATGTTTTCCCCAAATACATAACCCGCGCCCGCTACAGCATCTGCTCTTATCACTGCGCATTCACCACGGACAAGGCTTGAGAGGTCGGTTAACTGCCGGACGGACGGTACGGCACTCGACTACAAAACAGAACCCTTGTCAGAACTGATACATGGCCCCTAAAGATTAAAATGCTGTGTGCATTCGACAGCTCTGTTATACTAATGGCGTTAGATAATAGGGAAGTAAGAAAAACCAAAATAATCAATCTTTTTCTTTTATTAATGTAAACTAAAGCTTGACTGATGGTTCCACCTGATGGCAGTGATGCAATCGTTGATTGTAAGGCGACTAGTTTATTAAGAGCCTATTACCCAAGTCCTGATTATAAGATCATAGATCCAAGATACCTGGATTATAATAGGACGGGAAGACCGTAGCAGGTCCTTCGATGTACGCGGTATAATCTGCCTACATTTTTATTTTGTCTTACAACTATTCACAGAGAGGCGGACTGTATTGCAGTAGTGAGAAAAATTGTTATAATTTATCAGTCAAAATCAGAAGTTTCATGATGATGTAGATACACACACAAGTTCAAAGCCCGAGGCTCTGTACTTGTGTGTGTATCTACATCATCATCATATCAGCCGAAAGACGTCCACTGCTGGACATAGGCCATGTGGCGACGCTTGGGGGACCAAGCGTCGCCACAACGATCGGTCCTGTGCGTCACGCATCCTTCGGATTGACCAGGTCATCGGTCCACCTTGTTGGAGGCCTTCCAATGCTGCGTCTTCCGATACGTGGTCGCCACTCCAGAATCTTTCATCCCATCATTCCACTTAAGTCTGGCGACTCTTCGAGCCATATCGGTAACCTTAGTTCTCCTGCGGATATCTTCATTTCTGATGTGATCACGCAAGGAAACTCCGAGCATAGCCCTTCCCATCGCCCTTGTTGGGTATCTACATAGAGTTTAATAAAGTCTATAGAAATAATAATTGTATAATAAAGAAAGTAACTTCATTCAACAACCAAGTCTTTTTTTCAGGATGCTGAAGAAATAGATCAAAATTATATAATACCTACATAAGTTTTTTTTATTCGTCTTTTTACTACTGAGTTGTAAAATATAAAACGGCGAATCGTATGCGAGACGTAAAATGAAAACGGTTTTAGTAAACTTTTGTGTTCAAATGTACCTCTGTCATTTTCAATTTTATTGCCGAAGGTTTGAATGTATTAAATTGTTTCAACGACAGTTTACGAACTTGTTTGCGAATAGAACGGGTACAATCGGCGAGAAAATACTATTTTTCATTTATTATTTTGTCTTATATAAAAACTACTATAAATCGTGTTATTGGATTTCAAAACTACTTTTTAGGTTTTTTATAGTTTTAGGTTAAAGTTACCTTGTTGATTTGGTATTCATCTACCTATATGTTTGTAAATTACACTAGACACCATTTTTTATTTTTGTTTTTAGTTAGGTTTTATTCATTTTTTAAAACTTTATGCTCTAGTAATGATGGGTCTCATCAGGAGGCTCAAAGCCACCCAGAGGGCAATGGAAAGGGCTATGCTCGGAGTTTCCTTGCGGGATCGAATCAAAAATGAAGATATCCGCAGGAGAACCAAGGTTGCCGACATAGCCCGAAGAATTGCCAAACTTAAGTGGCAATGGGCAGGGCACATTGCTCGCAGAACAGATGGCCGTTGGGCCCAAAAGGTTCTGGAGTGGCGACCTCGTACTGGAAGACGCAGCGTCGGAAGGCCTCCTACAAGGTGGACCGATGACCTGGTGAAGGTTGCAGGAAACCGATGGATGCGAGACGCACAGGATCAATCATTGTGGCGACACTTAGGGGAGGCCTATGTCCAACAGTGGGCGTCTGTCGGCTGAAATGATGATGATGAATGATGATGCTTTAGTAAATAGTCAAAATTGTAGACAAAATTGCATCATCAAGAATTATCCTTAAACTGCCAAATAAAATTTTAAAACTGTTTGAGATTTCAAATTGAATCATTATCTTAAAATCAAGGTTTTATGAATTAGGGTGAACAGCCCTTTTAAGGCTATTTAAACTTTATCATCATTTATTAGAACTAAAACATTAAAGGCATCAGACAATCTTATTACGAAGTAGACAGAAATACATTTAGAGCATAAATGAATAGGTTTTCTGCCAAAATATTTCGATAATAAGGTCAAAAAGGGTCGCCTTTTGAATCAGTTCAGGTTAGCCGATATAATTATTTAGATCATTATTGTCAAGCTTTTCAAAAGCCTCAATATCTGGACATGATATTGAATAACGCAGCTAATTCCATTGTCGATGCGTGGATTCGGTTCAATTGTAGGACCGCACTATTGTTATTAGTACAATGACTTGGATAGCTCATGGAATAGGTAGTTTACAATCTGACTCAGGTAAGTTCTCCTCTAATTTTAGGCCAATGAACGTATTCAGTAAAGAGAGCTCTTTATTACTATTTCTATTTAACTGCTACAGTTACCTACTTCTATTTTACAACTATGACTACTTGCTTGCTTGCTTTTTGCTTTGCTTTGCTTTCTTGCTGTATGCAAATCAAATCAAATCAAATCAAATCAAATCATCTTTATTGCAATCCATAATGTACATAAGAGGTCACAAATAATATAAAATTGAAACAATTATGGACCCTGTCGGGCACAGCAACATTATAATGGTAGGAGGGAGGAAGAGCGCTAATATACGTAAGTATTTAATTTTCTTACCTGAATATCTATTATGTTGTTTAATTCATTCCAACTAATTACTTATTATTATTATGAGCAGATTCTATAGTTTTAGATGTCAGATTGTTCACATTAAATATTAAAACAAATAATTTGCTAAAAATAAAAATAAAAAAATACAATTCGATGTCATTAATAAGTATATAAAAATATGTAACAAAACAAAAAAAAATACAATTTGATGTCATTAATAAGTGCAAAATAATAACAAAAAAAAAATTGCTATGTCATTAATAATTACAAAATAATATGTCAAAAAAAAATTGATGTCATTAATAATTACAAAATAATATGTCAAAAAAAAATGATGTCATTAATAATTACAAAATAATATGTCAAAAAAAAAAATTGATGTCATTAATAATTACAAAATAATATTTAAAAAAAAAATTATGTCATTAATAATTACATAATAAAATGTTAAATATAAAATAAAAAATGTTTTTAATCTATTTTCTTGTGAATTTATCCGTTAGGTATTCGTCAATTGTGTAGTAGGTTTTTTCAATCAGGAATTGTTTTAATTTTTTAATAAATATCTTAGTTTTATTTTGTTGTTTGATGTTTTCCGGTAAATGATTGTAAATCCTTATTGACATAGAATATGGACCAGAAGAGTGCAATTTAAGGCGCGAAGGAGGTAAATTGAGCCTGTTTTTATGGCGTAATGAGACTTTTGTTTGCATATCTTCTCGTGTTTTATAGAAATCGGGATATTTGCGGACTAGTTTACATAATTCTAAAATATATATACCGGCTAAGGTGAGAATTTTATGTTTCTGAAAATAAGGCTTGCAACTCTCTGTTGGTACTATATTACATATAATTCGTATCAGTTTTTTTTGTAAGGTAAATAGGGAGGGAGCGTCTGTGCTATTTCCCCATAAAATAATGCCATAGTTGAACCAAGCGTGGGCGTAAGCATAGTATGTTACTAGTGCGGTTTGCAAATTTGTGGTCTTTTTAATTTCGGTAAGGGCATATGAAAACTTTGAAATTTTTGTTTTAACTTTCTGTATATGTGTTTTCCAGTTTAAGTGTGTGTCTATTGTTAAACCTAAGAGAGTGAAATTATTAACTGTTTCTAATTTATGTTGGTTAAATGTAAAATTTATGTTTATTTGCGTTTTGCCGAGGATGAAAGGTTATTAATTTTGTTTTTGTAAAGTTAATTTCGAGATTATGATCACTCATCCAGTTTATTGTTTTGTTAAGGATAGTGGTAAGTTTTTCATCTAGATTATTATTATTTTGGCATGAGGTGAGGATAGAAATGTCATCTGCAAACAGTACACATGGCCCGTCAATGGTCTTGGGAAGGTCATTAATGTATATAAGGAAAAGGAGACATCCTATAACACTTCCTTGGGGGATGGAAGCATGTATTGGTCTAACATCAGATCTTATGAGCTGTGTTTCTCTAGTTGCTTGATTATAATATTCAATCTCAACCTGTTGCTCTCTATCCTTCAAATATGATACGAACCAATCATGAGCTTTCCCGCGTATTCCTATACCGTACAGCTTATTCAGTAATATTTTAAATTGCACTTTGTCGTAGGCCTTAGTCATATCTAGCAATATTCCTACTGCGTATTGCTTTTTATTAATTATATTTAATGCTTCTTGGATATACTTGTACACTGCTAGCGTAGTAGATCGGTTTTTGCGAAATCCGTTTTGGCAGTCGTCAAATATCTTATATTTCTCACAAAAAGAGTACACACGATCGCACATTGCTCGTTCAAAGACTTTTGATGCTGTGGGAAGAAGAGCAATGGGCCTATAGTTACTGGGATCTGTTTTAGCATTCTTTTTATGGATAGGTTTTATTAGAGCTTTTTTTAATTGATTGGGAAAAGTCCCCTCTTCAAAAGATTGATTAATTAATTTAAAAAATGGCAAGGTAAGTTCGTCAGCGCATTGCCTAAAAATAGATGGTGGGAGTTCATCTATGCCGTGGCTGTTTTTATTTTTCAGGTTTTTTAAAATCTTGTTAATTTCGTATCCGTCAACTGGGGTAAGAAACATGGTATTCTCAGTAGGGTTCATTACTGAGGTGTCTCTGGGTTTATAACCCGGTGCTTTGTCGGTATTTTCCCCTATGGATGCGAAAAAGTCATTGAATATATTTGCCACTTGTTTAGGTTCAGTTACCGGGTGCGTTGTTTGTAAAATTATATTTTGTTTATCTTTTTTGCATTTTTTGTTAGTTCGTTCCTTTACAATATTCCACATAGTTTTAATTTTATTTGTTGATTTATTCATTTTCTTAATATAGTGTAATTTTTTTGCAGTTTGTACAGATTTTTTTAGGATTTTTTCATATTTTTTATAGTATGTCGTAAGAACAGAATTATTTAATTTTTGAGACAGAATTTTTAACAATCTTTTATTTTTGCAGGACTCTTTTATTCCTGTAGTTAACGAATAATTTTTATTTTTATTTTGTATTTTAAGTCTACATATAGGTATACATTCATCTAAGATTTCTGTCAGTGTATTATGGAATGACTGATAGTTTTCGTTTACATTTTTATTCGGCTGTATAATAGTATCCCAGTTTTGCATTTTTAGTTTGGATTTGAATTTTTTTATGTTAATTTTATTAAAAAGTCTTTTATTGACGAACGTAACTGATTGTTTAGTTTGTGGTTTCGGTTTCATTTGAATAACTGTTCCGCTATGGTCCGAAAATCCCAGTTCTTCAACAGTTGTAAACATAGTATTATCATAAAAAATTTGTGAATATCAAGTCTAAACAGGTTGACGTGGAATGTGAGATTCGCGTGGGTTCTTTGATATGTTGTACAAATTTATACTCTAGCATAATATTTATCAATTGGTTTAATTTTGCGCTATTTTCTAAAATGTTTATGTTAAAATCTCCTCCTATTATGACGTTAAATGTTTTATATTTGTTATTTATACAATGCATTATTTGTTTTAGTTGACAGATAAAAATATCTTCCTCTTTTCTATTCCAGTACATAGTGACTATTATTAAGTTTTGTTTTGGTATCTTACATGCACATACTTCTATACAATATTCAACTGAAAAGTCTCCAATATCACAACACTCTATGCATTCTAAGTCATTATCTAATATAATACAGACACCGCCGCCAGTTCGATAGCGACGGCAATACGATGCAGCAGTTTTGTATCCAGTAAACTGCAGAGTTTCTAATTTGTCTTCAGTTAACCAGGTTTCACACATGCATATTGCCTTGTAGGTGGGCTTATCATTGATGAAAGCTTCTAGAAGATGTTGCTTGTTGTAAATGCTTTGAATATTTTGAAACAAGATTTTAAATGGTTGGTCTAGAGTTTCGAAATGTATGATTGTCTCTATCCTCATTTATGTAGTATTGAGTTTGGTTTTGCTCAATTTTATTTTTTGGGTAGGTATTGGTTTGCTCCTTATTTATGTCTATTCTTTTGCCTTCTATAAATAACTGATTGTTTCTTATTATTGAATACAACCCTTTTTTCCTTGCTTTCAGCATTTCTTCACGCATTTCTTTTCTTTCTGATCTTGCATTATCGTCGAGAAACTCTGACAGAAATACTCTTGTTCCTTGGAGGCACTGCTTATTTTCTATCATATATTTAGTCATTCGTTTACTAAGAAGTTCAACTACTAGAGGCCGGTTTTTATTATAATTTTTACCTAGTCTGTATGTTTCCTCAATATACCCTGTAAGGTCAACATTTAGGTATTCATAGCAGAGATCAATTAGTCTGCCTTGCTGATCATAATCTGGTTCATTATAATATTCAGGGAAACCGTAGAGTACTATTTTTTTCGAGTTATTATCTGTAAATTTGAAGTGTTTTTCCGGTTTCAGCATTGTTAAATAATTAATTTCTTTCTTTAATTTTTCATTTTCTGTGGATAAATTCTCTATTTTTTTGTTTATTGTTTCAATTTTATCTTGTCTTTGCTTATTTTCCTTAGAAAGGGAGTCTGTTTTACTTTGAATTTCTTCTCTAACTTTAGTAATTGCTTTGTTTATTTCTATTTGGATGGTGTTTTGTAGTTCCTTTATAATAGATTTATTGTTTTCTTGTAAACGGATTATTATCAATTCGCTTAGATTCTTTAAAGTTAATTCCTCTTGAATATTGGTGCCACAGGGTGTTTCTCTGTCTTCCGAGTACTGGGTATCGCCTAATAAACTTAAATCTTGTGAGAAACGGTTTGTGACAGTGATGGTATCAACGGGTGTTATCGGACTTTGTTTAGAGCCGTCGTCGACTGAATGTGTAGGGCTGTCATCGGTTCGCGTTGATCTTACCGGTGTGTCTATGTTATTAGTTTTCGGTAGCTTGCTTATACAATTTTGACATTTCCAGACTGCTTTGTCCGCGACCTTCATTATTTTAAATCCCTTAACGGTAACATTCGAACAAAGCAGATCATACCGTAAGTTGCAAGTTGAACATTGCAGGTATTCTTTAGTTTTTAATATGGTCATACACCCGGCGCAAATATTTCTATTCGCCATGTTATAGAAGAACAAGATTTAGAAATCTTTAAAACACAAAAATTATTACAGTCGGCTGGGTTCGAACTCGAGGCAATTTACTTGTAGTGTACCGCCTGTACCCACTAGGCCACTTGTACTTAATGATAGCAAGTGAATTGTGCGTTCCCTTGATACAGCAGTGATTTTTAAATTATAGAAACGTTATGCTTGATGAGTCATCCTCACAGACATTCCACAAATTTTTGCACAAAATTTTTGTACTTGCCGTGTGATGTTTTTCGACTCGTTTGATTGTATCTTCCTGTGGCCGTACACTTTTTAGTTTGTCATCGGTGATTTGAGCACAGTTAACAGTTCATTTCACTTTAAATATGTCATATAACTGAGAGATAATTTTGATAGTTGATTTGAATTATTCACACATTTATGGCACTGATGTGATAGATAACACTTCCACTTATTTATTGTTCTTATAGCTTTACTATGATGGTAAAAATATGATAATATTCACGTAGATTTATTTATGATCAATTAATTAATACAGAGCTGTCTGAACGTAAGTGGTTCTCCTAGTAGCGCCATCTAGCGACCCATGCTGCGACGCCATCATGCTTTTTACTTACTTGTTGTTTTTTTGTTCTTTCTCTATTTATTTATTTTTGATGTAGGCAAGGTTGTGCAATTGGCTCATGCTCTATTTATCGTTGACCCGATGCCCATATGGAAAACATAATAACTCCTCATTAACTTTGGGTGGAGTGATTTTTTTAGGTGTATAAGTCATCCAATGACTGCCAGAAATAGGTATCGGGATCAGGTCGGTTGGGGCGTGAGAGACGCTGCCTCCTGGCACGTGCTCCTGCAACCTCCTCCTTTGCTAGCATTATCGCTTCGCATAAGGAGGCGACCGCCTGTTACTTCTCTTCGCTTTGGACCAAGGCCCACAGCGTAGGATCGCTGCTGCCAATCCCCTCCACGAGGACACGGCGGCGGTGCTCAAGCCCAAGCGGAGCACACCTCTACCATGTGCTCCACCATGTCCTCCGGGAGGTTGACTGTAACATTTAGGTATGTGACTTGACGCGTAAAAGTGTTTTTAAACCTGTTTGCAAAAATAATTATCATTTATCAAAGCAGCTTTAAAAACACGTTATAAAATATATTATTTTGTTACCCAAAGCTATGCTTGATTGTACTCACTCAATAACATCAATTGTTTCCAAATCAAATAACTGAATTTATATACTGCAATCCATGAGATGAGTCATCCCGGAATACGCGCCACACGACATCTCATAACGAAGCGATTCTTTTGGCCTACCATGAACGTCGATATAACCAACTGGACACGAAGTTGTATCGCATGCCAGCAAACAAAAACGCAACGTCATACTGTATCACCTCTTGAAGCCTTCCCACTCGCTCAGCGTCTGTCTCATATCCACATTGACATAATTGGACCATTGCCTATATCGGATGGGAAACGATATTGCGTAACAATGATCGACAGGACGACGAGATGGCCCGAAGCTTACCCAGTCGCTGACATAACTGCTGAAACCGTCGCCCGTGCTGTGTATGAAGGTTGGATAGCTCGCTACGGATGCCCAGAAAAATTGACCAGCGACCAAGGACGTCAATTTGAGTCCGAGCTATTCAGAAACCTCATGAAGCGACTAGGTATCGAGCGCACGCGCACGACTGCTTACCACCCACAAGCAAATGGAATGATCGAACGTCATCATCGCACACTGAAAACAGCACTAACAGCTCGACTACAAAACTCAAGCTGGACGTACGAACTACCAACGGTCATGCTGGGACTACGTGCTACCATAAAAAATGACACGGACATCTCCGCAGCAGAAGCACTGTATGGGCAATCACTCAGACTACCCGGTGAAATGATCGGCGAGAACATAACGAAACAAATACAATCTCATTACGAAGATGTGATAACGAGCGCGATGAAAAAACTATCCGCCGCACACATTAACACCGATCGTCGAACAACATACATACCTCGCCTGCTTCGTACGTGTTCCCATGTGTTTGTACGCAACGATGCAGTCCGCAAGCCGCTCACACCTACATACAACGGCCCACACCGAGTACTACAGCGGAATGATAAGACGTACACAATACAAGTCGATGGGAAAACTAAGACTATATCCATCGATCGACTGAAACCTGCATTCCTGCTGGACTCCGAGCCTGAAGATGAAGTCATCAGCCACGCTGCCTACACCACGAGGACTGGAAGATGTTCAAAACCACCAGTACGCTTCGCTGGGGAGGAGCCATGTACCAGACACCTACAGCAGTGCGATTCTGTAAGACTTCATTCTAAACTTCGCACAGGCAGCGCGCTCATAGATCACTAGGGCGCGCGCGCCGGCCGCGTATGGTTTATATGTAGTTAAATCTATGTACCGAGTAACCGAAGAGGCGACTGCAGCGACATATTTTGATATGACGGCGGACCCGCGCACTAGCTCGTTTGCGATTGGTCCGCAATTATTTTAGGAGTTTTGCGTGTACTCACAAGTGTATATATAGGCTAAGCAAACCATCAAATACACATTCTGTTCTAAGCTCCCACTTGTGTTTCACTTGTTACTTACCTAACTACCTTTGGTAAAATATTTCAATTGAAAACCTATAAAACAGTTGAATTATCAAAACAATGTTTCAGCGTATTCGTAATTCTATTTGCATTTTTATATATTTCAGCTCGACTGCAGTGAAAACGAAAATGACATTACGTGCACGTTAGTCCAAATAAACGTCAACACTAAAAAAAATAAACAAGTTTACAAATAAAAGTTCTTTTTAGGGTTCCTTGCGTGATCGAATCAGAAATGAAGATATCCACAGGAGAACCATGGTTGCCGCCATAGCACGAAGAATCGCCAAACTTAAGTGGCAATGGGCAGGGCACATTGCTCGCAGAACAGATGGCCGTTGGGGCCGAAAGGTTCTGGAGTGGCGACCGCATACTGGAAGACGCAGCGCGGAAGTCCTCGTACAAGGTGGACCAATGACCTGGTGAAGGTTGCGGGAATCCGATGGATGCGGGATGTACAGGATTGATAATTATGGCGACCCTTGGGGGAGGCCTATGTCCAACAGTGGACTGTTATGATGATGATGAGGGTTCCTTACCCAAAGAGTAAAATCGAGACCATGTTACTAAAACTCCGTACGGCGTTGCGCCATCGGTACATGGTGGATATCCCACCCATTCGTACAATTGAAGAGAAGAGTGGAATTTCTTGCCGGAGTTTGTGTTTCCTAATAGCTACAACCTACGGGGTCTTTAAGGTTACTTCCAGACAAGCGTCCTCCATCATCGGCCACATCATCGCTTACCATCAGCTGAGATAGTGGTCAAACGCGAGCCTATCAATAATAAAAAAAACTCCGCTGACCGTCTGTCTGTCACCAGGTTGTATCATATGAACTAAGATAACTAGACAGTTGAAATTTTTACAGACGCTGTATTTCTGTTACTCTACCCTACTCTACCCTACTCTACCCTACTCTACACTACTCTACACTACTCTACCCTACTCTACCCTACTCTACCCTTCTCTACCCTACTCTACCCTACTCTACCCTACTCTACCCTACCCTACCCTACCCTACCCTACTCTACTCTACCCTACACTACCCTAATTTTTTTTTCCATAAGAACCTTATCCTCACAATAACAATCAAAACAAAAAAAAAACAGCCAAATCGGTCAAGCCGTTTTCATGCTATGTCGTGACAACGGAAAACGGGCTTCATTTTTATATATATAGATGTGAATGTTTTGTAGTTTTGGCTACGGATGGGTACCCTTGATGTGCGAGCCCCACTCGCATTTGGCAAGTTTTTCAAAATAATTTTCTTGTCAAAAGCTATTTGAACTTATAAAAAAGGAAAGGCTGTACCAACAAATAAATTGCTTTTTTCAAGTTGAGATTCACAATATTTACTGGCACAGAGTGTAAATATTGATGCTTATACGTTATGGGTGCTTATACGTTTTTATGCATACGAATACGGTACGCTACTTGGAGCTAATAATGCTCAAATATTGGCAAATGAAAGCGGAGAGTCTGATAAACAGATAAATATATTTATTGGTGAAATAATTACATATAATTAAATGAAGTATTTACTTAGTTGTAATAAAATTTGCTACAATTAATTCATTAAATAAATAAAATAATCAATCAATAGCTATAAATTACAATTTTTTTTTTTAATTCATCTTTCCATTGAGCATAATTAATTCATGAATCCCCAAGCGACCACCGGTGGCCGCGCATCTATTGTCTTACTATTGTGTCTCTAATTGACGGTATCTGAAGGGTTAAATAATAGTAAATAAAAAAAAAGTTATTTAAAAAACAAATAAACTGATTATCATTGAAATAAATAAATTAAAATTGATTATTGAAATTAAATGAACAAAATTGATTAGTCATTATCATTAATTCTTATGTTACATGGTAGATATTTTATGATCTATCATCTCTTCAATAGAATAAATACTGACTTAATTTATGTCTGTTTTTTGTAAAATTTTTGTTTAATTTACTAAGTTCCAGGGTAAGTCATCATCATCATCATCACTCCAGCTGAAATACGTCTATGATATGGCTGGAGATACGGTTCCCCCTAGTCCTGCCTTAGCAAGCGGTCCTGTACACCTTTCATCCATTGGGTTCCCGCGACCCTCACTAGGTCAATGTCTATTTACAGCTTCCAATATAACAGAAAAGAATAATATACCAAAGATTCATTTCAAATATACTTTATAAAGGCACTTTTGAAAGTCATGAAGTCCATCGGTGAGAAAAATTATGCTTATTGCACATTACTAAGCGTAGATCTCTATGGAGAAGAATGCGCAAGAAACTCCATGGACACTCTTTTCAATCAATCAATCACAAATATTTAGGTAACGTGTTTCTTGTCGCTACTACTATTATGTAATAGAGTAAAAAAAAGACTAAATACTAATAGATATACTCTTTACACTATAACAAATTACAGTAAAAGTTTAAAACAAGTTTTTAATGAAAATATTTTTTTCATAGCAAGCTTTTATAGCACGATATAATACCTATATACGAATCATACGGGCCCAAACTCGATGGAGTTGTGCCATTTAACTACCAAGTTCCTATAGCCACCTTCTGGGTCCATCATCAGATCAGCTCCACGTCATAATGACATTACAGACAAACATCGGGACAGGTGAAACTAAATAAATGCTTGTAAAAAATATACTAAATGTTAACTTAAAATCTGTTTATTCAAATTAATAACCCAGTCATTTATAATAGATACACAAATGCAATTAAAATTAAGCCTACCATTTAAGCACAACTAAAATATATTCTCTTGGAAATTATAACATGTTATAACAATAACTCTAGCTCTTACTAAAATTGTGAAGCAGTTTATTTTAGACTACATCATTCTAGAGGCTTTAAATTAATGTAGGGACATTAAACCCCCACCAAGACTTACTAGGAGTGGTTAAGACCGCAAATATAAATAATTATTATCATTTATTTCTCTCAGTCTGGTAATATTATTATTTATTTGTCGAGAGCACAGGCGAAGGGTAGCCAGCCTTTCGGTGTTTTACAGGATTTTGGAGTGTGTGCGCAGGAATTACCTGACTTTATTTCACCGCCTCATTTCTACCATCGGAAAAGCCGACGAATGGCTTGTATCAACCCTTACATTGTCGAAACTACTACGGTTCGGACTAAGCATTTTGCCTCATCATTTATACCACGTAGGTACATCGAGGGACTGAAAAAAATTGCCTGATGCAGTCTTTCCGTTCAATTATAATTTAGGTGTCTTCAAAGTAATTTTATTTTAAATTTATAAATAGTATATACCCAAGTTTTTTTTAAATAATTTTATTTAAAAGATAGTCTTTTTTTGGCTTAGTACTAAAAATAAACCTCAAAACTAAGAGCTTATATACAGCATATTCTCAGCAGCACCCATTTAACAAAAACTAATAACAAGACGCTGCTAAAACTACAACTTCAACACTTTAGGGTCAGAAAAGAACAATAAATAGTAAGTATGCAATTCCGTCGCAATCCGTGCGAGCAACTAAAGGTCGTTTTTCACAGGAGATGTACGAGGTACATAGCTCGCGGTGAACGAGGAAAAATGCTATAATAGCCAAAAAAAAAACAAACTACGGCAGAAAAGGGTTGGCAGTATTTGTGCTTACTAAAAAATGAGAGATTTTACGAGGAACCTGCGTAGCATGTGTCCCGTAAGACGGTTGCACGGTAACTTTGGAATAGCTAATTCTAGCTGTGGAAGGTTGACGGTTGTTGACCTGGTGACCTGTAACACAGGTTTTTTCCAAAAAGCAATATCAGGCACCAGTCTCTCACAAAGGTGGAATACAGCTGAGACATTGTCAAAATTAACTTTAAGTCAGCTTTGTATAGATAATAAAAAAAGAACAGGGGGCCAATTCTCGATATTCGCCATTTGTCTCGAGTTCGAGATTGCAAGTCTATCTCTATGTCTATCAAAAATATCTCTATCTCTACCAAAAAATTTCGAATGGAGCAGAATTCCGTATTCTCAGTCAAAATAGAAATAAATTTCACGAAAATGTCGAGTCGAATGAAGATAATGTTACCATTAGGAAGAACCATAGACTAAGTTCGTGTAATCGGACGTTCCGTTTTAGTGTAGTTATGAATGAATGAATTTTTCAGTGGTTTCAAGTCCAATCGTGGATATACAAATTACAAGTCCGTTATTTTACGCGAAGGTCGTTGTTCCAAAAAAATACACGATCCACAAATCACAAAGCAAAGCGAAATTCCAATATGAGAACCCAAGCCGTATTTTAAAACAAAGAAAACACAGTGTAACGCACTAAAAATTTTACAAAACTCAACGAATTCACTCAGAAATGACATATCTTTACAATCGACATAACATCTCTACTGCTCAGAAGCACTCGACATGAACTCTAACGTTATCCTTCGACAAATGTCGAATTCGGTATCCCCAGAATAGCGACTTTTAAAATTTGTCGAAAAAATTACGCCATTAGAAATTTTTGTCGAGTTCGACACCATCTCTAAAATCGAGAATCGGCCCCCTGGTCCGTAAGGACTGAGGGACCACACTTTAAGGGCTGTAGTTTTTAGTATGTCGGTTTACAAATTCCCAGATTTGTTCTACAATTGTTTTAAGAGTACATACTATAAATAAAAATTCTATTCTATTTTTTTTTTTCGCTAAAAACCAGTGTAGTTCCTCAGTTCACACGCATGTAATTTAACAGCTTCGCTACGCATTTTCAAACAGCGTAAACTCTTCGCACAGTTGTGAAAACCGTCACACCAATAACATGGCCGCTACACATCTTCGCACCGCTTAGCTACCTCGCACATCCCTAGTGGATAAGCACCCGTGTTTCGTTGTGCCGGGCGTTCGAGTGAACGACTTGATGTGCGCCAAATGTGTCGCATTAGGAACATTAGATGCTCAGTGGGCAAATTAGCGGTCACAAGAGACAGCTGCCGGAGACAGGAGGCAATAATAGTGACGGCACAGATAGGACTGGGTAATTGAGACTATTGTTAGCTGGATTTAAATATATTGAAGGAATTCTGTGTATTAGAAATAATAACAGGTATATTATATAATTTATACTAAATGTTTAGATTTACGTTTATGTACGACACGACAATCCTTACTAATATTATAAAAGCGAAAGTGAGTTTGTTTGTTTGTTTTTTACGTCTTCACGCCTAAATGGCAAAACCGATTTTAAAGAAACTTGGTACACGGTACTTGGTAGACCATGTCTTGGAATAGGAAAATAGGATACTTTTTATCCCGGAAGTATGTTCCCTGGGGATAATTTTCTGCTATCACGCGAGCGAAGCCGCTGGGAGCAACTAGTTCTTAATACTTTATTGAACACTAAACTTATTATTAAACTGTCAATTTATGTACAAAAGCGAGCTTAACTCAACAATAAATTTTCTCCCAGCATACCTTTGAGAGACAGAGAGATAACATTCAATCCAGTGTACAGAACAACAATGAAACAACCATTTTTTTTAAATAGCTTCCATATAGCATAATTATAGTACTACATGCACCCGAATGATAACTATGTATGTGATTGTTCACAAAGAGGCTCATCAGAAGGCTTAAAGTCATCCAAAGGGCAATGAACGATAGCTCTCTAGGCTCGAAGTTCCCTTGCGTGATCTAGTCAGGTTTACCAACAAAGCCCAAAGAATCGCGAAACTAAAGTGATAGAGCAGAGCAGGCAGAACACTTCGTTCACAGAATAAAAGTTCGATGGGGCTGAAATTTTCTGGAATGGCAGCGTTAAAAGGCCTCCCACAGCGTGAACCGATGATCCGATTAAGATGCGAGAATCCGATGGATGCGAGATGCACAGAACTGGTAGTTGGGAGACTCTTATCTAGCACTGGTAGCCTTTCAACTAAAATGATAACAATGATAACTCGCTCGATTTGTAGTAAACAACAGAAAGACAGAAATAATAAGGATGACCAAAGACATCTTTATTCTTTCTATCTCTATAATTAGAAAGAATCACAGGATAATTGCAAAAGAATAGTAAAATTTAATAACATTACCCCTGTTTCAGTACACAAACAGTACATCATCATCATCATCAGCCTTTTAATGTTCCCACTGCTGGGACTCAGGCCTCCTTTCTAGGAGAGGGAATGGGCCATAATCCACCACGCAGGCCCAGTGCGGGTTGGTGAATGTCACATGTCGTCGAATTTTTGGTTCTAAGACATGCCGGTTTCCTCACGATGTTTTCCTTCACCGTTTTGAGAGCAGTGGTGATGAAATAAATTACACAAAGTAATGCGCCTAGCTGGGTTTGAACCCGCGACCTACAACTCGTAAGTCGGGGCCATTACCACTCGGCCACCACTGCTCTCACAAACAGTACAATAACAACTAAACAAATACTCTTTAACAGAAAACAGCAAAACAATAAACTGGACCAATTTTAATTCTCTCTAGCCTTGTTCTCGCTAATTTGTGAGAGAAGTAGGTAATAACAAAATTCTGCGACGAGTAGGCTCGGCTTTGCAGTAGCTGACGTAAGTAGCTAACGAGGAGAAGTACTGCTAATGAAGCTAGCCAAGTTTTGATGCTTTGAGTAGACTGAAATATAGAGGTGATACTATTTTTGGAGCGAGGATGGCAGGCGGTCGCTTTCTTCTACGAAGCAGTAATGCTTGCAAAGGAGGCGGCCCCACACGCGTGCGAATGGCTGATTCCAGTCACCGTAGGCGCAGGCTTGCGGACGGCGAGCAATGGGTAGCACGCCATTCGTCGTCCGGTAACCGTCTGGACCGATCCCACGTCGATGAAGGCGCGTAATGATCCACGCGCGCCTCAAGGGATTGTCAGCTGATTGAGCCCGGCAGGGTCGAATCCTACATGGCTAAGTGAAAATGAATCCACGGCTCTTGAATGTAAAGCACAGAAAGAACAAATGAGTGGGTTCGCTCCGCTCAAGGGTGAGAGATCATAAGGCCTCTGCCTCGAATTTTGCGAGCAGCGGGGCAGCGGCGGCGGCGGCGCGGCAGCGGGGCGGGCAACGCATCCTGTTCTCCAAACCAGCGGGCAGATCGCGCGGCACTATAGCGGTGTAGTGTTGTGTTCGTGGTTGTGATGTCGAGATATTTGTTTTTATTCGTTCCATATGGGTGTCCTCTCAAAGATTGTCGAAATAATTAGCTCTTGCACGTCCGAGGACATTTTGATACGTCACAAAAAAAATGTACAACACTATACCTACAATGCAGACGCGCAACGCGGGCGGTCACCGCTTGACTAGAGTGCACCGCTCGTTGCCCGCCCCCGCGCCGCTCCCGCGCCTCTGTATTCGAGGGCCGGTCCATTTGATTATACGCGTAAGATCCTGCCGCTCCCGCGCCGCCGCCGCCGCCGCCCGCTGCCCGCAAGATTCGAGGCAGAGGCCTAAGAGGATTTTCCCAGCAAAAAAAAAAACGTGGTCGACGATAGAGCACGCTTACTTAGGCGTAACCAATTCACTCTTTACTTAAAGAGCCCCAGGTTATAGCTTCCAGCAGAGAATTCCATTCCTTAGCTGTGAGCAGAATAAAAAAGACGTAAAGTCGTGTAGACTTGTAAGGCGTAGACACATAAATTTAAATTTATGTGTCTACGCTTTAAAATTATAGAGAGATATATTCTTTATTGTATACCAAAAATATAAATTACAATAGGAACGAAAGGACAAATAAAAAAAAACGCCGCTACATAAAAAGGCTAGAAGCGGCCACAAAAAAAAAGCTAGAAGCGTCCGCAAAAAACAGCTGAAGCGCGCGACAGCTTGAGGCCCGTGTCCGGGGACACTAACGGTCCCCGCACACGGGCTTCAAAAAAACGCCGCTTCAAGCTTTTTTTTGAGGCGACCTTTTTTTGTGGCTCGTGTGCGTTGGTGCAGCCACAAAAAAACGCTTGAAGCCACTTCAAACTTCTCCGGCCACAAGCTGTCACACGCTTCAGCTGTTTTTGCGGCGGCATCTAGCTTTTTTTTTGTGGTCACGTCTAGCGTTTTTTTGAGGCCCATGTGCGGTGACACTATATCAGGTATTAACAAAAGACGGTGGCAGTACGCACGGCTAATGTAGTGACTAGTGTACAAGCAGCTAACGATGAGAACAAGAGCTACTAATGAGGAACTGCTCTGCGAATAAACTATCCCCAGAGCCTTGTCTAGTTTAGACCTGCTGTGCAGTAGTGCTACAGTGATGATAATGTTTTGATGCTGATAGAGTAAAGTGCAAGCATAATGGTGATGTTAATAGCACAGAGAAACCAATATAGCCCTTTTTTTGGTGGGAAAATCATTTAATTCATGAATCCCCAAGCGACCACCGGTGGCCGCGCATCTATTGTCTTACTATTGTGTCTCTAATTGCCGGTATCTGAAGGGTTAATGACATCCCCCGCTCTTGGTGGAGCGGGAGATAGTGTGAGACTTTTACTGACTAAAAACCTACTCGGGTTCCTTCGTTGCCTTTCGTACCAGGGGCTGAGCTACCTTTCGGAGCTAACCCTGGCCCCAGAAGGCTTCGACCCAGCTGGGCCCCTGCCGTCGCTGACAACTCCTTGAGGCGCGCGTAAACAATGCGCGCCGTCATAATCAATATAGTTGTTACTTACGTGCATTGGAGACAGTTATCCATCACGGCTTTGCATGGCCCTATCCTGCAGAATTTGTACGATTATTATTTAAAAAATAACCTGAAAAAAAGCCTCAGTATTATATTAAGTTCCACGCAATTTATTTATTACTAGCTTTCCGCCCGCGGCTTCGCCCGCGTGGACTACAGTTTATATCGCGCGGGCAGAGACCCGTGCTCAGCAGTGAGTGGAATTATAAGTAGCCTATGGGTTATTCCAGTGTCTCTTCTACCTACCTACCAAATTTGATCTAAATCCATTCAGTAGTTTTGCGTGAAAGCGTAACAGATAGACAGACAGAGTTACTTTCGCATTTATAATAAGTAGGGAAGTAGGGATTGATATTTTCCTCGCTAGAGAGCTCCGATAAACGCGTGCGATTGCTGCAAATCATGACGTGCTATAGGACGAAGCGCGTTTTTTTTTGTTTGTGTTTGACCTCTCGCAGGTCAACCTATGAGGTTGTCGTCTGCTTAACCGAGCTTGCCTGTGGTGGCCCTGAATAAAATCAAAGCCTCCAGCCAGGGCTAGGACGAAGCGCGGCCATCAACGCGCTATTTATAGGCGCGGCGCCGCAACAACTACGTCCCTGCATTTTAAATTTGTAATATCGTCGGAAATATTCACTTAAATTACATACTGTAAAAAACATATTGATCTATAATAAATGCACAATTTATTTAAAATACTTAATTGGATAAGGATTAATGCTGTATTTTTTAAAATCACTTCGTAAATAACCATTTTTAGTAAAGGATAAAAAATGGTTATGGTGGGTTATCCCTAAGAGATAGACATATACCATCGCGGACTTTTTTGTTAAACTTTTTAAGGTGGACAATACTGTAGTACACTATTTTGGTCTATCTCGTAGGGTACAGCCAGAGTTTGCAATATAAGCGCAAAAAAAAACGTGCTTATTTACGACATCACATTAGAAATCTCTTTTAGCAGCGTTTCTCTACTATATTATGCATGTATTATACATATAAACCTTCTTTAAGAATCACTCTATCTATTAAAAAAAAAACGCATCAAAATCCGTTGCGTAGTTTTAAAGATCTAAGCATACATAGGGACAGACAGACGGCGTATAGCGACTTTGTTTTATACTATGTAGTGATATACTTTATTGTAGGTACTTGTAAGAAACATAACAAAAAATACTTACCTTATGTCTAAAACATATCCCTAGCCACCGCCGGGATTCTGATACCAATTTCCGGCCACCGTAGGCGCGGGCTTGCGGACGGCGAGCAATGGGTAGTTCGACGTCCGACCGTCCGGTAACCATCCAGACCGAGTCCAAGACGTCAACGGCACGTATGGTTCCAAGAAGTTGTCAGCAAACCGTAGGGGCCCAGCAGGGTTAAAGCCTACTGAGGCCAAGTATTTGTTTCTGAAAGGAAGATTCGGTCTCGGTACGAAAGGCAACGAAGGAACAGGAGTGGGTTTTTAGTCAGTAAAAGTCTGAAACTATCTCCCGCTCGGCCCAAGAGAAATTTCTATAACACATACAATGGGCGGGCTTATCGAATATCACACACTCACTGTTACATACAAAAAAATATAATGTTTTCACAAATAGGCATTTAACTTTTCCACAGCATGTTTATTAAAAACAAAATTCTGTAAAGTTTTGACCAGTCGCGCAATGAGAGCTGAAATTATGAAAACGCAAACCCGCATCCAAATGAGATTTAATTTTAAAGCACTCAGTTGCTCTGTACACATTAAATTATCTCACGAACTTTGAATTATTTTACTAAATTTTTACCAAAATTGGACTTCCTTTACTAAATTTGATCAGCATTTTAGGCTCTAAGATGGAGCTGGGAGGGCTTGAATGACTTTTACTGACTAAAACCACATATATTTGTTTCTTGGTTGCCTTTTCGTTTCAGGACCACGGGTTTCCCTTTCGAAAATCAACCCATGGCACCAGTATGCTTCGGCCCTGCTGGGTTGGGTGGGATTCCTCATCGCTCCGGATCATGGCCTGTACCAGGGCCCAGTGCGAGAGGTCGCCACCGCCACAAGGACAGGGCGATGCTCCACCCAAGCGGGACACACCTCCACCGTATGCTCCACCGTGTCATCCGGACATTTTCAGCACTCGTGCAAAACACAGTGAATCGCGTGCCTAAAAGCGGTAGGCATAACCTGGAAGCTGGTTTTTAAGTAAGTTTATTGAAAAGAACTTAAACTGTATTAGAATTTGAAGCAAGCAGATCGTTAAGAGGTTTAAAATAGAACAATTTAATACTGCAGTAAATCCTTATCGAGTCCGTGATGGCAGCTAAATAATACAAAACAACGTCTTTTATCTGGAATCTTAGACAATGTGTGTGGGGAAGTTCAGCGGGAAGTGTATGGTGACCATCTTTATGGATGGCTAAAGACTGATCCTGATTTTACTGTTTTATCTAAAGCCGGCCAAGTGCAAGTCGGGTTGACACATGCAGTTTTCCGTAGAAGTTACTGAGAACACAGATTTTGTTTTGTAAGTTTTAATTTTGTTTCTAAAATTTGAACTGCCTATTCTATATTATTAACGGTTCGTAAAAAAACCACCGACTGATACATGATACAGAATCCTAAACATCTTTCATACTTAATTTATTTTTAAATAAATTTTCGATTATAATCGAATGTCTGATTTTGACTTTTTAGGTTTTGCTTAAAACTATGGTTCTTACAAACAATGGCTACAGGCGTAATATAATTATAATAACAAAATATTTTTTTTAAAACAAATTTTAAAAAAACACTGACATCATTATTGATTTAAAAAATATAAATATTCTGTAATTGACTTTTTAAATGACATTGAAATTGTATTTTCATTTATGTTTGCATGCCTCATATAAGGTACTGCTCGTACATTGCGCAAGACGTACCTTATTACAGTTACATCTTATTTTACAAAAACTATAAATATATGTGAATAAATACGGACTAAAATTTTAAAGTCGTTACAATGAGATGTTTAACCATCTCAATTGTCTGGTTTTTTTTTAGTTATCAATATTAAAAGACTTAAAATAATAATACGCGAGCGAACGATAGTGATAGATAAAATGTTCTCCAGAGTTACTAGATATAACCAAGACTGATAGGTACCATTAATATGACGTAAAAACATTTTCTCGTCTGGCAATTTGACAAAGTAGGCTCTCGGCAACTGAAACGATGCCTAATGTACTTCCTTTGCGAGCCCGCAGTCAAATGATGCGTAAAAAAATACCGAAAGCAAAATTGTAAGTAAAATATTTCAGGAATGGAAACTACCTACGTCTACTTTGATATAAGTAGGTTCTGCCGCTCCCTAACATTAAAAAACGATTGTCTCGTATATTGTTTGGTATTTACAAACATAAGGTCTGTCATAATTAAAGATATCAATCAAAGCTTTAGGAGAAAATCTCTTTTGAATTTCATACAACCTGTAACATACATTACGTACACATTTAACATATAATTTATAACGCAGACTTTTTTTTGTGGATGAGAAATCATCAAACAACTTTTCTCGGTCTAGGAGCGAGAGGACGTGTCAGACTTTTACTGACTAAAACCCAGTGTTCCATTAGTTGCCATTTATTGAGAGCTCTGCGGTCATTTCTTTTAATCTTTGGATGTAGAATGAAGCTACCTGTGGCTCGCCGTCAGCAAAAAAATGATTGTATACATGACTAATTTTGAATCATTAAAAAATAAATAGCTAACAGACTGTTTCATTAAGTATAAATATCTCCATAACTCATCCCAATTATGCCAAATATAAAAAATCAAGAGTGAATAGGTTACTTCTAGGCAAGCGTGCTCCATCGTCGGCCACATCATCGCTTACCATCGGGTGAGATGGTGGTCAAACGCAAGCCTATCAATAATAAAAAAAAAATAAAAAAAAATGTCTACATAATTCTGCAACATGAAAGAATACGTTATATACAACTATCCCATTTTCACAGCAAAACATGGCGACCGCACAGATGTCATTACCAGACTGCAGCCGTGAGATAATGGAATGAAACTACTTAGCCCCCTCGTGCTCTTTCAAATTTCCGACCGTGTATGGAGTACTTCATTTCTTAACCTGTATGCCGGCGGAAATGTGGTGATGCCATTATTACCTGCTCATCTCCTTTGAAGTTCTTTGCAAGGATGCTGTTGTGTGTCGTTTTATTTATTAGCGTCAACTATGTAATCGATGGGCACGCCACAATTATGGCGGTAAGTCCCCTCTTTGAGGCGTGGCTGGAAAGACCTCACGGCATCCTTACCTTCCGCATGACGCAGGTCCTCACCGGACATGGCAAGTTCGGGAGGTTCCTGCATCGGATTCGAGCGGAAGAGACGCCCGGGTGCCGCCACTGTGCGGAACGCCCGGAGGACACGGTGGAGCACACAGTTGAGGTGTGCCCTGCTTGGGCGGAGCAACGCCGTGTCCTCGTGGGGGCGATCGGCGGCGGAGACCTCTCGCGCCGGGCCTTGGTTCAGGCCATGGTCCGGAGCGAGGAGGAGTGGCAGGCGGTCGCCTCCTTCTGCGAAGCAGTAATGCTAGCAAAGGAGGAGGCAGACCGCATCAGGCAACGGCGCCCCCGCCGCCGTCGCCGGGATTCCGATCCCGATTTCCGGCCACCGTAGACGCAGGCTCGAGGACGGCGAGCTATGGGTAGCTCGCTGTCCGATCGTCCGGTAATGGACCGAGTCTAAGACGTCGACGGCGCGCACTGTTCCCGCGCGCCTCAAGGAGTTGTCAGCAACAGGAGGGGCCCATCTGGGTCGAAGCCTACCGGGGTCGGGGTTATCCGAAAGGAAACTAGAGCCCCGGTATGAAGGCTAGAAGGAACGGCGCGGGGTTTTTAGTCAGTAAGACTCTGACACTGTCTCCCGCTCCACCCAAGAGCGGGTTTCGTCAATGATGATTTTCCCCGTCGAGAGAAAAAAAAAAAAAAAAACTATGTAATCGAGATATTTGTAATACATAACATGATTGAAAAGAGTGGCCATGGAGTTTCTTGTACATACTTATCCATAGAGATCTTCGCTTTGGAATGTGCAATTAGCATCAATTCGCGCCACGACACCAACATTCGCGCCACGGCACCAACTTCAATTCGTTCGTGATAGGAGTTACAACCCACCATATGGATACCTTCTTGAGAGAGGACTTTTGGCCGAAAGGTGCCATCTATCGACGTTTCCGAGGAAGGCTACGCGACACCACGCTGCGGAACACGACGCTCCGTTATGTGTTTAATTATAAATAGTTTATTGTTTGTGATATTTTAATATGTATTAGTTTATTTTGTTTATAAGATTGAAATGTTATGTATTTTATCGATGGGCCTTAGTTGCCTGACAATAAAGAAATAATAAAAATAATAATAATAATAAATAATAATCATTCGTCTGACTGACTGACTTCTTAAGTTCTTGACATTTCAAAATTGCCTGTTAATGGTTTATGTACGTCTACACTAAAATTATGATTTGTTCTTTTTTGTTTGTAGAAGGTAATCTCTGAAAGTACTTGTTCGATTGCTATTTTTTTTCTCCGATAGAAAGCTGCCTTATTGGTTAGTGACAAAAGCTATATTTTATGTATGCGGGCGAAGCCGCGGTAAAAGCTAGTTTGAAATAAAATGCTTTGAATCTTGAACGTTAACAAAAAATTGAGTAATTTCAAAACTGATGGCTGTAATTACATTTTAACTTAGTATTTAATTTTTGTATGACCTTTGATCTTTAAAATTTATTTATTGTATGTAATAGGTATTATTACAGAATGGATGCTTATGTTTATCTAAAAGGGTATTTAAATATTTATATGAAAAATTCTTACTGAAATAATTCTGTAAAAGATTGCTGTATTCAAATGGGAACAACACTCTTAGAGAGGCGTGGGTTTATTTCCCTCTTTTTCGGATTAGATTTTGATATGTATGTAACTCACCGTCGGTTTATGTTTGACTATTGGTACTTATAAACTAATGGATTTTCTTTTTTAGTGTGAAAAAATCATCCAAATGACATCCATAGATAGTGTCAGACTCTTACTGACTAAAAAACCCACCCCGTTCTTTTTTGCCTTTCATACCGGGGCCGAGCTACCTTTCGGAGCTAAATCTGGCCCCAGTAGGCTTCGACTCAGCTGCTATTGCTGACAACTCCTTGAGGCGCGCGGGAACAGTGCGCGCCGTCGCCATTTCCTGCCATAGTAAAAAAACCGTCCTAATTGTTGGTTAAGCCATAAAAAGCAGTTCTTGGATTTTTATTTCAGCACTTCCGAGGCACAGTGTGTAGCATGCAATGTAATGATACTTTTACTGCGTGTTCACCTCCTTTGAAGTTCTTTACAGAGATGCTGTTGTTGGTTTTATTCGCTGGACTTAGTTTGAGCCGTGTACTCGTATGTGTTGTTTAGTAAAGACAGATAGTAATTTTCGCTTTGGACACGTCTGTAAAGGTGTTATAATATAAATAAATAAAATAAATAAAATAAATAAAATAAATAAAATAAATAAAATAAATAAAATAAATAAAATAAATAAAATAAATAAAATAAATAAAATAAATAATATAAATAAAATAAATAAAATAAATAAAATAAATAATATAAATAAAATAAACAAATAAAATAAAATGTTATTTCTCGTAAAGAACGCCATGCATATTGGTCAGAGTAATGTAAAAATTCCATAACGTCGTTAAACAAGAGAGAGAAAACAAAGAAGGAAAGAATGAAAAAAAATTACAAGTATCCCCCGGCTGCGGGATTGTTGATTATTATTTACTAGCGTTACCGCGGCCCTAGAACGCAATAGACTCATTTGAAAATTACCTACGTTTTAAAATAAAACCAAGTGTCCTCATTAAGAGCGTTAACGTCTCGCACAGCAAGTCAAGATTAGGTATTGCAGTGCAAAAATCACGCACACAGACGCAAGCGCGTCTGTGTGCATAGAGTTGCTGCGGCCTCTCTGAATATAGTCAAATTTATAGTTTTGATCCATTTCTTGTGGCATAAAACGTAATGTGTATTAAGTCATTTTTTTTTTTTAATATAATTATACTATTTTGTTAATACTTTACAACCTCATTACAAAATAAGTCTATTAATACAACAGGGAGTTATTCCAAAGCAGTGATAAAAGCTATTACAGCTTACAACTAAAATATGAGGTACAAATAAGTTTAGTTCAGAAACTAGAGCTTTACTAAACATCAAGAATTAATTTATCATCCTTTGGGACAGAAACACAGAATTAATAATAAGTATTTCAGAGGTGACAATTGTGTGGCTACGCCATAATTATAGCGTAAGTCCCCTTAAGTCCCCGTCAGTGGCTGGAAAGACAACAGGGGCCTTACCTTCCGCATGACGCAGATGGTCACTCAACATGGTCAGTTCGGGAGATTCCTGCACCGGATTCGTGCGGAAGAAACGCCCGGGTGTCACCACTGTGTGGACCGCTCGCAGGACACGGTAGAGCATACGGTAGAGGTGTGCCCCGCCTGGGCAGAGCACCCCCGTGTCCTCGAGGAGGCGCTCGATGGCAACGATCTCTCGCGCCGAGTCTTGGTACAGGTGCGTGTATCACGCGCCACTCAAGGAGTTAGCAACAATACGGACCCAGCAGGGTCGAAGTCTACTGGGGCCATGGGTGATGCGAAACAGGTCCCCATAGCCCTAAAACTATGAGCAAGAAGAAGAAGAGTGGGTTTTTTAGTCAGTAAAAGTCTTACACTATCTCCCGCTCAGCCCATCAGTGGGGGATGTCATTGAATGATTTTGCCACCTAAAAAAGAAAAAAAGGTGACAATTCTGAAGAGATTTTGACCTAGAACTTACCACTACTTTGAAAGGACAATCTTCATAAAGCAGAGTACCTTTCTCACGCCATACGATTCAACTCTGGCCGGTCAATCAAGCCACCTGCTTTAGTACTCTCCAGGGCTATATATTATTCAGTCAAGGTAGATCCTTAACTTCAGAGCTACACTCATGTTATTGAAATTTGACCTACTTAACCCCTTTTAGCGCTGAAAACAGAAACGAAATTAATTTTTGTCGACAGTTCTCTGGAACCATAGTTTGAGGGAAGATTTTCTTGCTCTTTAACCGACAGTTTATCTATTCATTTAAGGTTCTTACAACATGATGATGACAACACAAAGTATAAAGGCGGACTCAATAATAATAATAATAATTTTTATTTACCTCAGACACAAAATAGATCCATATTTTTTTTAGTAGTTATACTTAAAAAATTAATGCCTTAGGCATTCTCTGCCAGTCCACTCAGGGTAGTGAAGAGGCAATATGGCAGATGCATAAAAAATAAAAGGTTGTTCAGAAAACAAAAGTAAAAAAGTTTACATATGTATAGTTAAAGTAAAAATAGTCTGTATTTAATATAATATATATTCATATAAAGTAAGGAAAGGAGTTTTTGAGACGATTCTGCTATTAGTGGAGAAAATATTTTCTTTGAAACAATAGCTTGAGGTAAGATTAGTTCACGCTTTATACAGACTTTGAAATGATTGTCTACTTAAAAAAAACCCTAGAGATTTTACTCATCTTAGGAATGGGTTTGCGGATGATGAGAAATGGGTAGCTCACCGTCCAGCCGTCCTGTAACTATCCGGACCGAGCCCGTGTCGTCAACAACGCGTAGTGTCACGCGAGCCTCAAAGATATGAGAGCAAAACCGTAGGAGCCCAGCAGTTCCAGTAGTTTAGTTTATTTTAAAAGGGATATCCGGGGTCCTGAAACACAAGTTAAGAAGAAACAAAGGACTAGATTATAGTCAGTCAAATTCTGACACACCCTCCTGCTCCAAGCGGGAGAATTCATTGGTTGATTTCCAACCTAAAAAAAAAAAACATAATGGCTAGGAATAAAAAGATATTTATGATGTGTCTGGTAAAGTCATAATGCGTGTTTTTAATATATCACTTCTATAAACAACATTAGTTTTAGTGTATGCGAAAACCGAAACAAGTTCGTTAGTATTTTTACGTAGGTACTCTAAAAATAATGTTGTATAATATAATAATCAAGTCAGCCAGTTATCGTTACAAAAAAAGAATTTTCAATTTTGTAATTTTATAATAAGGTGAAATCTTCGTAGCTTAGCATGTCAGATTATCATTCTTGTCTTTAAAGTAGGTCAATATTTTCAAACTCATTTTTTTATAATTAACCACAATAACTAAATGAAAGAATCCAATTTAAATATAAGTACAAACAGCTCATATTGTTAGGACATACATCTTTAATTAAACTCACAAAGCAACTTCACAAGATGAAAATTCATAAAGTCTTCAGACCTCGTAATTACTTTTAAAATCTGGCTCCACACCCGCCAGAGGAATGATAAGCGGGCCATTGCTCCCCATTGTCCTGTCGCCGCGACTTCACGGCTCTCGCTTCAACTTACAAAAGAGCGCCAAACATAATTGCGCCTCAATTAAAATACGCCCGCATTACGCACACATACACAACATCTACAGGCAGGGTTAACAAAACAAAAAAGCGACTGGAAAAATAAGGTTGAAAACAAAAGAAAATGCCAGCTGTCCCAAATGTGCAATGGCACTTCAATAACGCCTGAAGTGACCTCGTCATAATTTTGAATTAAGTCAACCAACTTCCAAAACTTAAAGTGAAAAAGGAGCTTAAATAAAAAAAGGCTGCTTCAAAAGATATTGCAATCAAGAATCCGCCTCAACATGGATATTGAGTTGAAAAGGTCCATTGAATATCTGAATCAGCTCCATCCGGCAGCCCTACCTCTACCGCCGCCATTTAATGACAGGCAGTTTTATAAGCCTCGCATAATTCTAGCTCGTCTGTTCAGGTCTTAAAGTCGCGAAATCTCCGTAATAAAATCTATAATGACGTGACATCAAACAAATCGTGGTCTCACCTAATCTTACGACCACTTTAAGACGTCTGAAAACTTCATTCTGGCGATGGCACTAAAATAGATAGGCATTTTTATACCTCGTAAGTTAAACGATCCTGTTTTTCTCCCCTTTCATGAAAACTCTGGAAAATTCAAGAGGCACGTTGTAACACGAAATTCAATTCTCAATTTTATAAAGAGCACACGTCGAGGCATGAATATAGAATATGCATTTCCCAAAACACAAACAAAGATGGCCAAAATATAGTAAAGATATTTGAATAGCGCTCTCCCTAACGTGAATTTTGTGTCCACCAGCTCAGCCTCTATAAAATAAAATAACATTTCATTTAACAAGAACTGCGTCATAAAACAATAATTTATTAAAACGGTCAACCTTGAATGGCGTGAGCTTTGCCGGGATCGTAAACTCACAGTAACCACAACTGTCACGTTCAAAAAGCATTTCGACGTTGAAAATAGAAATTAACTCGACGGTCATTCACATAAAGCTGGGCACGTATTCTGGAATCAATACGCGTCGTCGAGGCTCGGCGTGATTTCCCATTATTGGGCACATTCTTGGGAATATTGTCACGTTGTCGACGCCGTACTGGCAAATGGCCTATTTCGTGCATTCCCTTGAGCGAGCGCGGACAACATTATCAACGTTTGTAACAACCTTTGCTCACGATAGTGTTGAAGTTAAGGCATCTGGGGGTCAATTCTGCCAACCGCGTAATACTTACAAGACTGAAAGACGTATTAGACTTTACGCGACACTCCTTTTGTCTAAACTTACTTTGGTGCTTCAGAGCAATGAAATGAAACAGCTTCATTTCGTATCGCCCGTCTCAGTGTTATGTCAGCAGGGGTTTGTTTTATCTGCCTCACTCAGAATATAACATTTCAAATCGATTTTAGTTTTCACTTCGGATGCTCTTCAGCTTTTAGAACAACACCCTCGAGACGAAGCCGTCTTTCAAATATCTTTAAAGCGCATTGAAATTGATGGCTTTGTGAATACAAGATAATATTTTTCATGAATATTTATGTAAATAGACGTAATTGTGTACAGATTTGTGTTTTGATTCCAATAGATAATTTAATTAAAGACCCCAAAATAAGACAAAAACAAAAACTTAAATTTTAAGGTTTATTGTTACGTAAATATACGGTTAATTTATTTACAGGCACTTTTTGTTTA
This sequence comes from Mythimna lalbum, assembly GCA_949319445.1. Classification (NCBI taxonomy): domain Eukaryota; kingdom Metazoa; phylum Arthropoda; class Insecta; order Lepidoptera; family Noctuidae; genus Mythimna; species Mythimna lalbum. Next base: position 15,832,520 of record OX439356.1, on the reverse strand, counting down.
TTTTTATTTTTTTGTGTGCCTGTTGGGCTTCCCCTTGCCAGTTCTGGTGGAATCTCGCGCCATCTCCTAGATAGCGCGATGAATTAGACAGATTTTATAATCTGTCTAATTCATCGCGCTATCAAGTCTCTATACTATCTAGTCGGTCTAGTTATCTAGACCGACTATTTAAAGTATTTTTCTTTTCGTGTCGATGCTCACAAACTATACTTTTCTTGACCAATATTTGGCAACCTGTACGGCTCTCTCTCTCGGATCTGTTCGGGACTATTTAAAGTAAAAACAATAATTAATTTATTGAAATAAAAAATTATGTGAATAATAATAAACCTTTGATCATCCACACAGATGGCTAACAAGCCATCATTCGCAAAAAGACGGCTTCGCTGCTACGCAGAGTGCGGAGTAGTCGCAACTATATCCTGAGAGCGGCGGCGGAGAGCTATACGCCAAATATTAGCCATTTTGTGCAAAGGGTGATTAGGTAGGGAACATGTTTTCCTGCCTGGTCATACAAGCCTTAAATTATTGCCTATTTTACTTTTACTGTTACTAACACTAGAATACAAGTTGTGTGTAATACTAACATAATTATGGATCACTGTTGTCCGAAATAAATGTTTTCGGACTATGGTTATGGAATATGGGTTTATTATTATTATTATTTATTTCAAATCACAATGTCAATAAGAGGATATATGAAATTATTTTCACGGTTTTTCTCCTCCTTCATGATACAAAAAACTATATCTGGTAAATCGCAAGTATTTTAATGATTTAAATATTCTGTTATAAACTGATACAAGGTTTACTAAACCTGTTACTGACTTCCTCGCTCAAATTGAATCAAAAACGAATTTATTTAATGAAAGTCTTTTAAACGCTACATTTTAGGGTGAAACAGTTTTCTAGAAAACATTAATATAAATGTTTAAATAAAATTGTTCTTATCATGTCATTCAATAAAAATGTGATTTAAGTACATAAAACTCTAGTTGACTAAATTAGTAACCTACCGTTTCTGGTAACAAATACTTGTTAAGTATTGGTTTCATAAAACCTGGTTCAAATCCATGGTACCGCCAAGAATTCATTGTCAAAGCTGAAGGACATTGGCACACGTAGAGACAAACGTTTGAAGAACGTAGTTGTCGCACATTGTTACCACTGCAAATAGGGTTGGCGAATCCGGTCCAAGGATTTGTCAAACAGTGGCACAGAATTTGGACTAGTTTTCCGCTAAAGCTGTCGAAGCGATGCAGGATCTTGAGAAAGCAGGAATTTGGTTTAGTTTAACACTAACACTGGTGAAAGGAATGCAAGCACAGTGTTAATCTAAAAGTTTTTGTTACTTTGTTTCCCTACTAATATTTTTTAAAATATTATTAAAGTAACTTTAAAATTTGATTTTATTCCTATTTCTATGATATATCATCATCATCATCATCATCGTTTTAGCCGAAAGACGTTCACTGTTGGACATAGGCCTCCCCCAAGTGCCACCGCAATGATATTATTATTCTATGATATGTTTATTTTATTTCATTAATTTTAACAAACCTTACAGCTTATCTATTCTTTAAAATATTTTGTTAATTTTATGATCAACTTACTGCTATCAGTAGCTTCGTTCGCGCGATAAGAGTAAATTGTCCAAAGGGAACATACTCCCGGGATTATTTCATCACCACTGCATTCAAAACGGTGAATGAAAATATCGTGAGAAAACCGTCATGTCCTAGAACCAAAAAATCATGATATATGACACTGACATCCACCATTACGCACTGGGTCCGCGTGGTGGATTACGCCTCATTCCTGCGTCACAGCTGTGCGAACATTACAAGGCCGATTTAGCTTAGCTTGTATTAATGTGACGAGCTTCTAAATACAAGTACTTTACAAGTACCATACCCTAAACTAGATCGTCTTTAGTAACAAACAAGCATCTTCAAACTCAAAACAGCAAAACTCAAGTAAAACAGACCGTCTCCGTCAGTACAAACACGCTTCAAGTGACACCTAGCCCTCGAGACTAACACGTGGAATTCAAACACGCTCTGTGCTCAGAATTAAAGACAAAGCTTCGTCACGCTGCGAGACTAGACACGTGTATCGTATAATGGAAGCCTTATTTTTTCTACACGTGTATAATGAAGACACGTCAAAATAATCACGTTAACATGAAGAATGTTTTCGCTAAATTCTTTTAAAAAGATTCTGCTGAGGAATGAAACGAAAACTCAAGCTGTTAATTCGATTTTTAAACATTTTTAGGCGCTTTTGGACTGTAGGTAATTGTTGCCAACAAGAACCAAATAACAATTAACATTAAAACGTCTAGTTGACACTTAGCGTGACCTGGCTGGCTTTTACCTTGGACAGAGGATAAGCATTGCCATACAGCGTGGCAATGCCGCCAGTCTTTTGGGCATATTACCAGTCGACAGCAATGTGGAAGAGTTTTTTGACGCCATATTTTAGTTTGATTTTAATTAGTTGTAATTAACGTAATGTTTTATTATTTTTTGGTTTACTGTCATTATAGTTACTTAAATATTTTTTAAATGCAAGTTATTTGTTTTTACTGAATAAAAGTCGTTTTAACAATAAAAAAAACCATTGAAATAATCCTTTTTTGTCAATAAGCTCTTTTTTTTTCTAGGAAATCATGAAATGAGTCTCGAGCCTACGGTTGCCGGGAATAACCCTGCACGACGCCTTCGTACGTACGTGTTAGTTACAGCGAGAAGATGTCCTCCCCTGTAATCATTTTCAGAATTAGATGGACACGGGTACAAAATGGGCAGTTTTTAGTTAATCTAGGTATTCTTCTGTCTTATTAATATCATATTTTTCCGGTCCTATAGTCTATAGTCTATTCTGTATAAATCTCATCATCATCATCATTTCAGCCGATAGACGTCCACTGTTGGACATAGGCCTCCAAGTGTCGCCACAATGAATGATCCTGTGCGTCCCGCACCCATCCCGTATAAATGTCACTGTGAAGTAACTTCTCAACCCCATGATCGCTTCCGCTCTAGGGTGGAGTGTGAGGGCGTGTCAAACTTACTGGCAGAAAATCGCAAATTGCACCTGTCGAAATTTTCACGCTAATATTTTTAAGAGAATTAATTGATATGATGGTAAATATCTCGCCGTGAAAACTTGTTGGAGTGTTTTTGAAGTGAACTGTCAATACAGTTGATCTAAGGGTTGACAGCTCACTTCAAACGCACTCCATCGAAGTTTTCAAGAGAGTTTTAGAAAATAGCACTCCTAGCATGTAGTCATCAAGGTGATTTACTTACTCCAATATCATCATCATCTTCCTGCCCTTATCCCGTTTTATTTGGGGTCGGCGCAACATGTTTTTTTCTTCCATTCTGTCCTGTCACTCGTCACGCTATCACTAACTCCTTTTTCATTCATATCACTTCTCACACAATCCATCCATCTTTTCTTTGGCCTCCCTCTCCCTCTCCATCCATCCACATGTAAATTCATAACTCTTTTAACAACATGCGTTTCATCTCTCCTCTTTACATGACCATACCAAGACAAACGATTTCCTTTCAACTTTTCAGTCACTGGTGCCACTTTCAAACTTCCCCTAATATACTCATTTCTCACTTTATCCATTCTCGTCACACCACACATCCATCTCAACATTCTCATCTCCGCAACATGCAATCTTTTTTCATCCGTCTTTTTCACAGCCCAACATTCTGATCCATACAGTATGACAGGCCTTATCACGGATTTGTAGATTTTACCCTTCAACTTGAGGGGCATCCGTGGATCACAAGTTGTTCCCGTGACCTGTCGCCATTTCATCCATCCTGCGTTGATCCGATGAGTTACGTCCCGGTCTACCTCACCATCCCCTTGGACGAGCGACCCAAGATACCGAAAGTCGGAACAGATCAGTATGGGCGTTCCGGCGAGAGCTAAAGGCACTGGAGTGGAGAGACCGCCGAAATCGCAGAACAAGTACTCCGTTTTGGTTCTACTCAATTTCAGGCCAACACTTTCCAGTCTGTGCCACCACACCTCCAATCTGTTCTGGACCTCTAGGCCACTCTCGGCAACCAGCACAATGTCATCGGCAAACAACATACACCAGGGAGCCTCTTCCTGAATGTCCGACGTCAGAGCGTCCATTATCATCAGGAAGAGGTAAGGGCTGAGAGCCGACCCTTGGTGTAAGCCGACAGCCACATTGAAGCTGCCAGTAGTGCCCACTGTAGACCGGACTTGGGTACTGCACCGACTGTACATCGCTCGGATCAACTGCACATACTTCCCAGGCACACCTTTCTCCTGAAGAGCCCACCACAGAACCTCACGAGGTACCCGGTCGTATGCCTTTTCGAGGTCAACGAATACCATGTGCAAGTTTTTATGCGCACCTCTGTATTTTTCGCACAGCTGGCGTATAGCAAAAATGGCATCCGTTGTACCCCGACCTGGCATAAAACCGAATTGGTTCTGTGAAATTTCACTCTCTTCTCTCAGTCGCCTTTCAATAACTTTCTCCCAGGCTTTCATAGTATGTGACATTAGCTTTATTCCTCTATAATTGTTGCACTCAAGCACATCACCTTTGTTTTTAAAAATGGGCACCAAGGAACTGTTACACCACTCATCAGGTATGGCTTTTTCCTGCAACAACTTATTGAAGAATAAAGCTAACCACGTCCATCCATCCACTCGCAATAACTTCCAAACTTCAACTGGTATTCCGTCTGGACCAATGGCTTTACCATTCTTCATTCCACTTACTGCTATCCTAACTTCATCCATACTAACCATTCTCACTAATCCTACATTCACTGGTTTATTCTCTAACACGTTACTCCAATTATTTTCCTCATTCATCAGTCTTTCATATTTTGAAAGACTGATGAATGAGGAAAGGTCCTTCCACCTCTTTTTGATTTTCTCATCGTCTGATATAACCATTCCAGTTTCATCTCTTATACATCTTACCTGGCAAACATCTCTCGTCTTTCTCTCTCTTATTCTAGTAAGCCGGTATAGTTCTTTTAGGCCTGCAGGACTGTCTAGTGTGTCATATAATTTATCCTGGGCTTTTGACTTTGCTATTGCCACGGCTTTCTTTGCTTTCTTCTTAAAAATGTCATACTCACTCTTTTTTTCAGCTTTTAAACTAGCGTTTTCAGGCTCTACACGCTGCCATTCCTTGAATTTCATCTTCTTTTCTTTCAATACATTCTGAACTTCTGTGGACCACCACCATGTATCCCTATCTATTATGCCCTTTCCTCTGGTCTCTCCCAAAATATCTTTCGCTGCATGCCTGATACACCCAGCCATCTCATTCCAGCTTTCATTTATACTTCGATCATTCATGTCACCCATCTCTATCATTCTGTCCACCACTCGCTCCCTAAACTTATTCGCACAATCATTCCTCTCTAACATATGCCATTTTATTTTTGGGGGAGGACGCTCTTTGTTTTTGTGAGACAGTATTTTGACGACTGATGTCATAACCAGGAGTCTGTGCTGTGAGACTAGGTCTTCTCCTGGCAGTATTTTGCAGTCTTTGACATGCTTTAAGTTGTTGCGCCGAACTAGAAAGTAGTCGATTTGGGTCTTATGATTACCACTTTTGTACGTTATAATGTGTTCGTCTCGTTTCTGGAACCACGTATTGGCTACTGCCAGGTCAAATGCAGTAGCGGATTGCAGCAGCGTCTCTCCTTCACTGTTCGGACTACCGAAACCCCATACTAACCCCATACCACCATACAACCCCACTTACTCCAATATACATTCAGTCAAAAAAGTATCGGGAATGGATGATTTGTTTATGGTTCCAAATTCAAATTTTTGTTTTTTTTGTAGTTGTTAGATTGGCACAACTGTTTTCCATTTTGGCGCGGAGTTTGAGTTCCATCTGTTATTTATATTAAATACAGTGCTGGTTTTAGTAATATCATAAATAGTGTGTATTGCGAATTTCATAATGGACAAAAATATCGAACAAAGAGTTTGTCTTAAATTTTGCATCGCCAATGGAATTTCGTGTTCGGAGTCACTGAAAATGTTACAGAAGGCTTACGGTGAATCGACTTTATCAAAAACTCGTGCTTATGAGTGGTTCAAAGCGTTCAAAAGCGGTCGAGATGTGATGGAAGATTTGCCTCGCTCTGGTTGGCCGTCAACGTCTGCAACTGAAGTTAACATCGCAAAAGTGAAGGAAATAGTGACTGAAAATCCCCATTCAACTCTGAGAGAGATAGCCGCCGAACTTTCTGTATCTCACGAGTCGATCCGTACCATTTTAACTAATCATTTGGGTATGAAACATGTTGCTGCTCGGCTAGTCCCAAAAGATCTGAATTTTCTCCAAAAACTCAATCGCATGAAAGTCGCTGAGGACTATCATTGTGAACGATTTTTTGACCAAACACTCAACAAATACCATCCAGCAACTACCATATTCACCAGATATGGCTCCTGCTGACTTTTTTCTTTTTCCTAAACTCAAATTAGCACTTCGTGGCACCCGTTTTCAATCGATAGAAGACATAAAGGAGAATTCGCGGCGAGAACTGAACTCAATTCAGGAAGCAGCGTTTAAAAAATGTTTTGATGAATGGATTATTCGTTGGCGCAAGTGTATCGTTTCTAAAGGAGCATACTTTGAAGGTGATAAAATAAATTTGGATGAATAACAGACATTTTGTGTATTATTGATCTTTTCCCGGTACTTTCTTGACAGAGTAGTATTTGCCTTTTTACAAGCATTTATTTAGTTTCACCTGTCCCGATGTTTGTCTGTCATCAAATCTTGCAAATTAAATTTGACTTACTACCCGGTTACCGATTGAGCTGAAATTTTGCATGTATGTGTAAATCAGATGACAATGCAAAATTATTATGACATGGAGCTGATCTGATGATGGACTCGAAAGGTGGCCGTAGAAACTGGGTAGCCCCATTGAGTTTGGGCTCGTATGATTTGTCTTGACGAGATTTAATTATACATATACACTGCACTATAAAAGCTTGCTATGAAAAAATGATTTTCATTAAAAACTTGTTAATAATATATAAATATGTACAGTATTTTAATATTTGTACTCAAGAATTCATTTAACATCATAAATTTGCATAACAAACTTATCCATTCACGTCACAGCCCTATGACGTACATTTTTAAATGTTAAATTCTATGACGGCCCACAAGAGTGTTTTAAAATTAACAGCTTGAAAGGTCAACGCCTTATTAATACTATATTAGGGTTTTAAATAGCGCATCCATCTTCAATTAGAACGGTTGAGATCCGTGGGCATTAACTTTATTATTATTAGCTGTAGGCGTCATTGAAGTTGAAAGCTACTTATTATTAATCATAATTTATGTAGAAAAGGCACTTCGCAATATAAATCTGAAAAGGGTTTCTTTTTCACGTAGGAAAATATCAAATAACTTGGCCGATTTTTACCGACTTTTTTTAGGTAGGAAAATCATCTAAATAATATCTCTGCACTTGATCAGAACGTGAGGGCGTGACAGACTTTTAGTGGCTAAAAACCCACTACTGTTCCTTCTTTGCCAGTGTTCCGGGGCCCCGGGGTCTCTTTCGCATCACCCTTGGCCCTAATAGGCTTTGACCGTGTTGGGCCCCTGCGGTTGGGCCTCGAGGCGTGTGTGGAATACTACGAGCCGTCGACGACTTGGGCTTGGTCTGGACGGTTACCGGACAATCCCGCGCCTACGGTAGCCGGAAATCGGTATCGGAATCCCGCGGGTGAGGTGTGAGGGTACTTGCCTCGCATGTGCGGCCGCCTCCTTTGCTAGCATTACTGCTTCGCAGAAAAAGGCGACCGCCTGCCACTCCTCCGCCCTTACCGCTCGGCTCCCCACGCTTAGCTACCGCTCACAGCAACAAAGTCGTGAAAGGGTTGTTAGTCTAGTGAACAATTTTACAGCCCTGGCAGTCATTGACCGTAACGCTGAGGCAAGGATGAAACACAATGCGCGGTCAACTCGGTTCTGGTACGTATCGGATGGTAAGTTACTACTTGCTTGACATCCACAAGTCCATGCTCACGGTGACGCAGAATTGCTCTGCGACTCTCGATGACGCCGATGCTCGAGGCAATGTCTTCTGCTGCGATAGCTACGGTGTAAAGATGTCCTCAGTCTCACGCTTTCAAAGTTGGATAACATAGCTATTGTGAAGTAGCTCAAGACTGGTTATAATCCTAAAAAAAAGAGTCGAATGTCTGCAATGTTGTGAAATTTCGTCAAACTTGTCAAAACGACAAAGAATAAAAAAAAAACTAAAAAATCGAGAAATCACAAGCTACTTACTGCTATTATTTGAAAGAATTATCAACAGCCAATAGTTTAATTTTTAATTTACTTTGAAGCCTAGATTCATAATAACATTTCAATAAATAAACCTGACTATTTTTAATTAATTTAAAATTAAATTACTAAGAATTAATTCAATTTTCACTGACAAAGAAATAAAAGCCTTACAAATCGTTATTACACCGAACTTAATTTTGGTCTATCTCTCGCAAGCGTTCACTAAATAATTCGAAGTTAGCAAGATTTAATTACAACCATTCAAATAATGCCTTTGCCATCAATTATAAACTAGATAAACAGAACTGCAAATCATTTACAATAACTTAGTTTACTCAGCTCATGAAACTACAATTTTGTTTTCAAAACTAATTCAATTCGAACTACGAATGGTTTTATTCCACCATTATTCTCAAAACATTTAGTCCCAGGAGACTAAACCACAAAATAGATAGGTACAGAAGTCAATCTCACTCCTTCACTCTTTATACCTACGCATACTGTTACGCATCACGCTGCATGTTGCGTGTCAACGCACCTACGCGCGGACTTGCGGGAGTGCAGATTTGTATCATCGCGCGGGTTTTTTACGCACCCACGCGCGTAGTTGCGTTTTGTAGATTCACGTGGGCTCTGACTCATTTCATACAAAATCACGCACGGTACTATAAGAGTCAGTACCTCTTGCCAAGTTGATAATCTGCAGTCGTTAACGCTAGTAGAAAGCTTCAAATGTACGGGTATGACATCATCTCAACGCTCAGTTCATCATTTCAGCCGATACACGTCCACTGCTGGACATAGGCCTCCCCCAAGCGTCGCCACAACGAACGCTCCTGCGCGTCTCGCATCCATCGGCTTCCCGCAACCTTCACCAGGTCATCAGACCACCTTGTTGGAGGCCTTCCAACGTTGCGTCTTCCGGTACGCGGTCGCCACTCCAGAACCTTTCGGCCCCAACGGCCATCTGTTCTGCGAGCAATGTGCCCTGCCCATTGCCACTTAAGTTTGGCAATTCTTTGCGCTATGTCGGCAACCTTAGTTCTCCTGCGGATGTCTTCATTTTTGATTCGATCACGCAAGGTAACCCCGAGCATAGCCCTTTCCATTGCCCTTTGGGTGACTTTAAGCCTTCTGATGAGGCCCATTGTGAGCGACCACGTTTCGGAGCCATATGTCATCACTGGCAACACGCACTGATCATAGACTTTCGTCTTGAGACACTGTGGTATATTGGACGAGAAGACACCGCGTAGCTTCCCGAACGCCGCCCAGCCGAGTTGGATTCGACGGTTGACCTCTTTCTCGAAGTTCGACCTACCTAACTGGACTGTCTGTCCGAGGTAGACGTAATCTTCCACAACTTCGAGTGTAGAGTCTCCGATCTTGATAGGAGTAGGCGCTACATGGTTGTTAATCATGATTTTGGTTTTATCCATGTTCATTTTAAGACCCACTCTTTCGGAAGCTCTACTGAGGTCATTGAGCATTGTGCTGAGCTCCTCCATAGTCTCAGCCATGACTACTATGTCGTCAGCAAACCGAAGGTGAGTGATGTACTCGCCATTGACATTAATGCCTAGTCCACTCCAGTCCAGAACCTTGAAGACATCTTCCATTGCGGCGGTGAACAGTTTCGGAGAAATAACGTCTCCCTGCCTCACACCCCGCTGCAAAAGGATAGGTTTCGAGATCTGGTCCTGTAGTCGGACTGACATAGTGGCGTTTTCGTACAAACACTTCAGCACCTCGATGTACCGATAGTCAATTTGGCACCGTCGGAGAGACTGCAGCACCGCCCAAGTCTCAATCGAATCAAAGGCTTTCTCGTAGTCCACAAACGCTAGGCAAAGAGGCAGGTTATACTCCTCGGTCTTCTGTACAACCTGCCGCAGCGTATGAATGTGGTCTACGGTGCTGAAACCTTTTCGAAATCCGGCTTGTTCGGGAGGCTGGAAGTCGTCAAACCTGCGCGCGAGACGGTTCGTGATGACCCTTGAAAACAGCTTGTAGACATGGCTCAGAAGTGAGATGGGCCTGTAATTCTTAAGCAGGGTATTGTCACCCTTCTTGAAGAAAAGTACCACCACACCTCTGCTCCATGCCTGCGGCGTTTTTCCCTCGAGTATGACGGAATCGAATAACTTCTGAAGCTAGCTTCAACGCTCAGTTACTTGGTCAGAACAAAAGGATTGGGGGACGTGGTCAACTCGAGGTCACGCCACGCACCCACGCGCGTGTGTGCATGTTACTCCACATTTAAGCGCTTGATCTGCATGAACGCGCGTGGATGCATTTCGGTGTGTTGGACTGTGCGTGTTTTCTATACAAACGGAGATACTTACAAGCAACGTTAAAACACGCATTCACGCGCTGTGCTGCGTGGTGCGTGGCAGTATGTTAATCGCCATATCGTGGCCGTGAGTGGTGTCTACGTATGCATTGCTCGAGCGCGCTTTATATGTAGATTGTCTTCTGTACATATCTATTTTGTGCTAAAACTAAGTGAAACACTGTTGCCTCACGAGAGAATAACTTTGTTTGAACCACTAACGAATTATTCCTTCTACTAGTTAGTCACTAGCCTAATATTCCCTTGAGGTTGAATGTGGTGCGCAGTGGGTTGAATATCCTTTAATAAAAGAGATTCTGTGTTCACATTGATGCATAAAATGTCGAGCTTGAAATAATATCCTTTTGTCTTTGAATATTCTCGTCGAGTAAGATTTCTTTTAATATTGAAACAATAAAAGACGGTCGCAACCCGCTGTTCTTGTTAATTAAATTAAAACAGATGTCAAGAAAGCAATGTGAATTTTGTATTGTTTTTGTTAATTTATATATACTATATTTTATTTTTTTGGTGATTAATTAAACGTCATAAATGTAAATATGGTTTATTTACATTTATGATGATTGACTAGTTATTCTCTTGACTACTTTTATAGTCAAGCTTTATATCCCCCTAAATGTCCAGCTCAGCAAAAAAAATTTCAGCCATTTTTTATTAGAAAAATGTGCCGTAGGCAATAATATAATAATAAACGAGCCTCGACCAATATCTTAGGAGACGCTCGTTAAACGGCTGGATTAAGGGCGATTAGAAAATAGAACTTCTGGACATAGCACGTACAGTTAAGAGAAACTTCATCTACAGTAGTGGTACAATATTGGACAGAATGCACCAAGGCATTCTCTACCAGTCAACCTTTGGGTTCAAAAAAACAACACTGTGGTAGGTTTGCACAATAAATAAATAAAAGATACTGCAAACGGAAAAATATAAAATAAGTTGTGGATTCTGTTTTTTTTATATTTTAAAGCCGATAGGTTACACAATTTATTCATTCATTATAATATACTTTATTTTACACACAACAGAGTACATAGAAAAATTAAAAGCTATATAATAGTTCTTAATTATATAATCTCAAACACATACAATGGACAACGTTATCGCACTCCACGATCTCTTCAAGGCAACCTGGAATGGAAAGTAATTTCATTTATGTTCGAGTTAATGTTCTAGTTGATAAGATTCGACAATATGTTCTTAGTAACAAAATACTCTACAGTATCTTCCCACCCACAAAATACTAACGCAGCAAACTATCCCGGAACATTCCCGTCTTACAAGCAAATAACGGCGGCCACTCAATAAATCAGATCAAGCAAGTATTAGAAACTTGCTTTACTCTAAAATCACCGATAGCAGCACAAAGCAACTATTTCGGAGTCTCGGAGTCTCGGAGTCCCGTAGTCCGGGCCCCGGGACTTGCTTTTATGTCTGGGACAGCGCATTGTTTCGCCAATCAAATCATTGTTAAGTAACTGTTATGCTTGAATACCGATTTAGTGAAGCTTGGTATATTTTGGTGGAGTGGTCTGGCTCTGAATTCAGAAACTATTCAAGTATCTTGGTTATTATTTTAATAACTCATTTTACAATTAAATAGATATTTGTATTAATTTTTAAGCTCATAGGATATCTCTCGCGAACTGTCGCCACATGAACATGCGCTCATTATTTCTCACGTGTATGAAATTTTTGTTTCACGTTATTTAATCTTTTAATTGCGATTTAATAATAATGAGTAAATATTTTTTTTTTCTCTTTTATTTTTTAGTATCCGCTGGAAATATTTTTTATGTAATTTTTAAATAATTTTTGTCATAATCAAAGTTATAATTTAAATATAATTGGATTTATATCCAATACCAAATTGTACACAGATCTAAACTACAGTACAATTACCTAAATCTGACGTCTATTGATGTGTAACGGCTCTTGTTTATTTTGATAGTGTTCCTAATAATCCCTACTAATATTATATATGTCGAAGCGTTGGCGCATATCAGTCGGTCTGCATCAGCGCCACCTATCTTTCACTGGAGGAACTATGTAGTTAGATTGAACAGCTTACGTTTGGGAACGTCAAGTATTAACTTGGGGATGGTTAGCGTGGAGTAATAGCAACACTGAGCGAATAGTCGAGTCAAATGTCGATCCGGAGGTATAATCGATTATTCGACATTGACAGGTACTGACGTTGACAGGTAAATTGGCTAACCGGAATGGAGGTAGGTCCACGTGTCGGGTGACGGTTGATTTGGAGGGCACTTTGAATCGTTCCGTCGGTCCGAGCAGACGTTGGTTACTCCACGCTAAACTTCCCGCGTTCCTAAATTCTTAATCAAGCCATATCTCAGGCATCCTTGATTATTTTGTACTGAGTGTGTGTTACGAGTAATTAAAGGTGTTATCAAAGGTTTTTGTGAGTGTTATTTCCGATGTCGCGACCCACTGATATCGATCCTCCGTTATCAGAATTGGGATTGGACCACGACGACCCACGTGTTCAAAAATGAAAACGCTAGCGACGAAAAATGGATGCGTTTGTTGGAACAACAGAACCGCAATTTTCTGACGCTGATTCAAGCCATGAAAACACCTACTACGTCGTCACATGGCCTTCGTTTACCGGATTTCGATCCTGAGAAACAAGATGTAGATGCACGTGCTTGGTTGACGACTGCAGAAATGTGCTTGACGGACCAAGACCAACATGGCGCCCCGCTTATGGTCGCTTTAAGAAAGAAAGAACCGGATTGAAGAGCTGACTTAAATGGTCTGATTAGGTTTTTTTCTGGGGTTGTTCCCTAATCCTGAGCAACAAATGTTGGACCATGGTACCGCTGTATCCCCAGAGAGCAAATTACAACGTACCACCCAGCTAGTGACCGGGAAAAGAGCGATGGGTGCAAGTGCTCGTTTACGATGTACTACTTTCCGATACGTGCTTCGCGTGTGTGTGTGTGTGTGTGCGTGCCTGAGGTGCAGTGTGTCGAGTGCGATACCAGATCAGAAAACGTTTCACACAAAACGCTTGAAGTCGTTTCAAACGCTACCTGTCAAATGTTATATTGTGGAATAATTGGACGAAGCGAGCGACGTGAAGGCGATGGTGGTGCCAAGGCATCACGTAGCGAGTGACTGGATGACGTATGTGCTGTCAAAGGAACCAGGAACAAGGTCAGGTATTCACATTCCATTTTAATTCTGATGCTGAGTGTTATATCTCTTTCACTTTAAAGTCTGTCATCACTATTTCACGGCAAACGTAAACACAGTTTTGTTACATTGAAGGGTCAGTTTAGCGTGTTCAGATTACTTGCGTAGTTTGATTGAGGTTTTATTCACAACATCTATTTGCGAAGTGATATTTTGGCCGTGAAATATTGTTGCAAGGATTCAGTTTAAATAGTATGATCGTGCGTGACACACTTCTTTTGTTAAATTGCTAAAGTTCACGACATAAACAATTGTAATTACATCTACCCTCGGTATATCCGGTAGATACCGTTTCGATTTTTGTTTGACAGTGATAACTCCTCCATAGATAGTTTTTACGTTATTGACATTGACGTGTACCTATGACAGTATAGTATGCTATAAACGCGTGTTACATAAAGTGAACTTATTCGTTTAATTGACTCATCTTAGCAAAAGACGACCATAGCGGTCTAGCGCGAAAAAAAAATAATAATAATGCGTGAGCGGGTAGATGGATTGTTGCGTGCAAATATTATTTTACCGAGTAATACGGTGTCTGTTAATTTAGCTCTTTCGGCTTAAAAACTCGACCGGTCAGAAATAATGTGCAAAGACTACTGTAAACTAAACAATAACGTGCCTTACTGGTATTCGTTGCCACGTATCTCGGACCAAATAACTCGTTTACATAGTGCGCTTTATTTTACAAAAATTAGATTGTATATAGGCTAGGGTTAGGTTAGGGTGTTGTGTGTGTTTGTATTGGTTGTGTAGGTGTAGTGATTGCGTGACGAGGGACAGAACAGAATGGAAGAAAAAAATGATGATGATGATGATGATGGTGATGATGATGATGATGATGATGATGATGATGATGATGATGATGATTTCAGTAGTGTTTCAGCGGTCAGTATAAACATTTGACTATGCACTCGGTATCGAAACGTGATCTCTGTTTTTCAACGGGGTTTTTGATAAATCGGTAAATACCTACGTCATAGTTTGAGTTGTCAATATTTTGATTATTTTGGGATCTATTAAGAACTTCGAGAGACTTAATGTAGTATTACAAACGTTGATTAAAGCCGGATTTTCATTAGATTTGAAAGAGTGGTTGTTTTTCATAATGCAAATCGAGTTTTTTAGGATGTGAAATAAAGTCAAGTGCTGAAGTTAGGAGATATAGAACTTCAGAAAGCAGATCGCGTACTTTCGATTCTGCTCTCTACCCTACTTTCGATGCTGTTTATCATAGCTCAGTTGGGACAGTTAATAGGTCTAGTAGTTTACTTCGGGTGGTTTGAACCTAAATATTCTCGTGTATGCCGTTCTTCTAAAGATTTAACGTGCGGTAAAGTTTCTTTTTTTTGACAGCAGCGCCACGAAAACTGAATAAGAATTAATTTAATTTTTTTTATGAAAGAGTCGGTTAACCTTTAACGTTTAAAATTTTTCAATCGTGTCAATTAGAGGCGCAATAGAAAAACAGTGACACCGCAATAGAAAGAAAATGAAACGCAGGCGTTTCAGTGGGAACATAAAAAAAAAGGCTAATGATGACGATGAAGTTTACAGGATGATCAGATTATAGGAGATTTGATTTGTAGTCGTAGCTAATAGAAACCGGTATCTAGCGGTCACAGTAGTCCGTAAGTACGCGGTATTCAATTCAAATTGCGATCAAATCTGGGACGTACTGTGGGAAACCATTAAGTCTTGAGAGACTTGGCGATCCTGTAGGGATGCGCAGGAGTGATTGAGGTTCTTAATGGTGACCGTTATGTTTCGAAGTACGCACATAACCGCCTGCGAAAAATAACTGACGTTGACATGCACGTAGGCGATGATGACGAGACTAGCTATGACGAAAATGATAACGCTGCCAAGACTAGTTGAATACTAAGTAGTCAACTTAACATTTAGAGTACCTAGCATAGTAAGAGTTTTCTTATAATCTGTAACGTTATAGGAAAAATAAAGTAACATGTTGAACAAACCTACTTTAAGGATTATTTTGATTAAAGGCTCGAAATGATTATCTTGATGGTGTCGTTTGTAACCGGATGGAGGTTACATGTGGAGGTGACCGGATAGAGGTTGCCTGTTGTGTTAGTGACCGGATGGAGGTCGATTGGTTTGACGCTTATGGCCGGATGAAGGCTATAATGTGTGATGATGAAGACCGGATGGAGGTCGATTGGTTTGACGCTTATGGCCGGATGAAGGCTATAATGTGTGATGATGAAGACCGGATGGAGGTCGATTGGTTTGACGCTTATGGCCGGATGAAGGCTATAATGTGTGATGATGAAGACCGGATGGAGGTCGATTGGTTTGATGCTTATGGCCGGATGGAGGCTATAATGTGTGATGATGAAGACCGGATGGAGGTCGATTAGTTTGATGCTTATAGCCGGATGGAGGTTATAAGTGTGATGATGAAGACCGGATGGAGGTCAGAGTATGAGCACTGCAATATTTTAATGAGTTTCCTATTATTTGAATGAGTTTGAGTGTTGTTCAACATGTCGGCTTTGAGAGATTGAGATTGTTGTGATTTTCTTCTAGATATGATTGATGATTTTGATCAGAGTACCTTTTATGCCCCACCACTTTGGGCCAGGATTGGCCGAACGACTAGAATGAGTACTGTTCGAGGATTTTCTTTCATTCCAGGTACTCCACACGAGGACGTGTGATCATCAGGACGGCCGTGTTGAAGCGTTGGCGCATATCAGTCGGTCTGCATCAGCGCCACCTATCTTTCACTGGAGGAACTATGTAGTTAGATTGAACAGCTTACGTTTGGGAACGTCAAGTATTAACTTGGGGATGGTTAGCGTGGAGTAATAGCAACACTGAGCGAATAGTCGAGTCAAATGTCGATCCGGAGGTATAATCGATTATTCGACATTGACAGGTACTGACGTTGACAGGTAAATTGGCTAACCGGAATGGAGGTAGGTCCACGTGTCGGGTGACGGTTGATTTGGAGGGCACTTTGAATCGTTCCGTCGGTCCGAGCAGACGTTGGTTACTCCACGCTAAACTTCCCGCGTTCCTAAATTCTTAATCAAGCCATATCTCAGGCATCCTTGATTATTTTGTACTGAGTGTGTGTTACGAGTAATTAAAGGTGTTATCAAAGGTTTTTGTGAGTGTTATTTCCGATGTCGCGACCCACTGATATCGATCCTCCGTTATATATGTTAAAGTAACTATGTCTGTCGGTCTGTTACGCTTTCACGCAAAAACTACTGAACGGATTTAGATCAAATTTGGTAGGTAGGTAGAAGAGACACTGGAATAACACATAGGCTACCTATAATTCCACTGCTGAGCACGGGTCTCTGCCCGCGCGATATAAACTGTAGTCCACGCGTGCGAAGCCGCGGGCGGAAAGCTAGTATTAAATAAATAAAATAAATGCTTAAGAATCGCCATTGATACCCATACCATAGGTTTGCATAAAAACAACCAGTCTCATCTTACGATTTCGAATTGCGTCATTTAAATTAGGTTTATTCTAGGTAAGCGTTCCATCGTCGACCGCATCGTCGCTTTCCATCAGGTGAGACAGCGGTCAAGTGCAAACCTATCAAAAATAAAAAATAAAACTAATTATGCGTTGTCATCAAAACTGAACGAGTCTGTAAAGTTTCAGCTTAATCAAATTAGAGCCACGAGTTTCAAAATTAAATAAAAATCATTTACAAGATTAAACCTAAACAAACAAACACGATATATACAAAAATAAGTTAAATAAAAGCTTGTATAAAAATAATTTTGACCCAAATAACCTAGCCAGAGACCGTACCTTCAAATTTAGAATTACTGAGCTTCACACGCATAAACGAAATAAATATGTAGGTATGTTATTAAAATATTCCTATTATATTTTTAAACTTTTTATGGCATTTTCATGTTTCGTTTTAAAACAAAAGGATGGTGTTTCGCTCATAAAAATGCATTTTACATTGTTATAACTACGGGGTTGGCCGATGTTTTGTGTTTCCGGGACACGCGAGTGGCAGAAAATGCTGACATTTTTCCGGACGCGTAAAATCAGTAACATGCGACAGACCGTGGCGGTCCACTGCAATAGGTATATAAGTACATATGTGACTATATATATTTAAAATAAAATGTAAAAGCCATAAAAACGTTGCCTACTACTAGAGTTATTAAAATAAATTAAAATGGCGACACTTGGGGGAGGCTTATGTCCAACAGTGGACGTCTATCGGCTGAAAAGATGGTGATGATGATGAAGATTTTTGTTATACTGTTAGATATTTTTTGCATACTATTAGATAGTATGCAAAAAATATCTAACAGTATACTATGACCATTTTATTTTTTTATCATATAAATTACCTTGATTATTTATTCATACCTTTTCTAGCCTGAAACACAGGATGACTTAGTTCAGACATACATTGGTATTTGACAGAGTTACCCTGGCCCAGGAACCAAAGAGCAAATGAAGGAACATGGTGGATTTTTAATCATAAAAAGTTTAATTGCCTATGCGCTCTACCCCCAAAAATGAATGAATGAAAAATTTTTATGATTTCATACCCTAAGAGTGTTTTTAATAACTTGCGGATTTCATCACGCATGCGGGATTGCCCCGCATGCAGAAAATTTCAAAATGCACGCATTACAATAAATACTTGTATGAAATGGACATTTGCGAGGAATACGCATGCGGAGCAACCTCGCATGCTTGATCAAAACCGCACGATAATAAAAAAACCTCTAAAAATAAGAAAAAACTAGTGATATTTAAAAGTAATTGTTAGTTTAAAATAGAATTTCTGAACAAGCATGTCTTTATTTGTGGGACACAAACCTAGTCTAACAACTTTTCATATAATAGTCTAATGTAGATAACTTTTCTGAAATAACGATAAAACAAACAACAACCCTAAGTAAAGAACTACTACAATACCTTCGCAGTGGCCGATAGCCTCGTAGTCTTTGCTGTAAATGAAATTAAAAGTTTTGATTTGTTTATCGTCATAAATATCGATACCCTGAACGTCTGCAAAGTTTCTCTAACTTATTTAATTAAACCCTGTATTTAAACTCTGAAACAGGAGCTCATGGCTGACGTAATCACGCGCGCCTCTAGTAGATGTCAGTAAAACCGTAGGGACCCAGCAGGACCGAAGCCTACTGGGGTAAGGGTTCGCTTCTGAAAGAAATATCCGGGATCCCGGAACAAAATCCTTTGGAATGCGCTGCCTCTGAATATCAGAATGGCGACTAGCCGATATTCTTTTAAAGTGAAGGCACGAGAGCATATTCGCAGGATGTTGGCAGAATCATCATCGCACTGATTTCTTTTTTTCACTATAGCTCTGTTTATTTATATGTATGAATTTTTTTCTCATTTATTAAGTTGCACCTGCCATGTTATGTTTCTGCACCACCCTAAGGTCGACTGGCAGATAATGCCTAAGGCATTAAGTCTGCCTTTGTACAACTTTGTGCATAAAGATTTAAATAAATAAATAAAAGGCAAAGAAGGAACATACTCGTAGAAATGGGTATTAGTTAGTAAAAGTCTGACACTCTCATACCCGTCCTAAAGCCCGCTCAAGAACGGTGACTTTTCCCAAGAAGTCATTGGATGATTTCCCACCGAAAACAAAAAAAAATGCTTTAAGTAATAATAGCCTCAAGGAACAATTTCTAATTTTAAACACGGCTTGCCTAGGTCCGTCCGTGGATGGAATCATCATCATCATCAGCCTTGTTAATGTTCCCACTGCTGGGACTCAGGCCTCCTCTCTAGGAGAACAAATGGGCTGTAATCCACCACGCGGGCCCAGTGCGGGTTGGTGTATGTCACATGTCTA
This sequence comes from Mythimna lalbum, assembly GCA_949319445.1. Taxonomy (NCBI): domain Eukaryota; kingdom Metazoa; phylum Arthropoda; class Insecta; order Lepidoptera; family Noctuidae; genus Mythimna; species Mythimna lalbum. The sequence continues at coordinate 15,812,743 of OX439356.1, read as the reverse complement.
CGAATTTTTGGTTTTAGGACATGCCGATTTCTTCACGATGTTTTCCTCCACCATTTTGAGGAAAGAGTGGATGGAATATCATAAATTATATACTATTACTATTAAGTACAGTCTCACTGGGACCATGGGTTCGCTTTTGAAAGGAAAACCCGGCCCTGGAATGAAAAGCAACGAAGGAACTAGGAGTGGGTTTTGTTCAGTAGAGGTCTGACACGCCTTCTCGCTCCGCTCAGAAGCGAGAGATGCCAATGGATGATTTCCTACCTTAAAAAGAGCTATTAATCTCGTCGAGGTGAAACTTGCAACAAATCGCGCCACGGTGGATAGAGATCCAGCGGAATCTCATAGTGCTAACTCACGCACGTGCTGTACACGCCAGGGTGGTAATAAGGCTCTTTAGAGTAGTGGTCAAAGAGGTGCTAGGCAGCCTGTTACAGGGTGTTTCCTGGTCACCGCAAGGGTGGACTTGCATCATAGAGATAATTTATATATCGATGCCTTAGTTCACAATTGCACTAACTACAAAATTTTAAATTTTTACTTTTTTAATGCCAAATACACTAAATTTTATGCTCTTTCGTTTCCACGCATCGATATACCGTTATTCCGTCTCTTTCTATCAAAAACGTGGGTCACAGTTGTATTAAATGAGTTCGTTTAATGTTCCATGAATGTGATATTATACTAATGATCTTTATTTTTGTAAAACCAATCAAGATATATACTTTAACTGATTTTAAGTTTCTCAACTGCAGGAAATTTCAAAACACAAACGTATTATATACATTTGCAATATCTGCTCATACTTTTTAGCAGTGCTACAAAAGTGTATTATGTGTTGGTAGTACAAAAGGATCAAGAAAGTTTGATGCACAAGTGTGCTAAGTACTTTTACTGAAAGGGGCTTGGTGATTTTTTAAGTGCACAGATTTCAGATTTCAAAGAAATAGACATTTGTAAGACACAAACAATAAAAAAAAAAAAAAAATAAAGACATATGTATAAGCAAACTAAAGAAACCTCTGAAAGGAGCATAAAAATCACTGATTGCAGTGTCGCAAACCAAAAAGAAAGATCTGATAACACTTTTAAATGATGGGGTTAAACTCGTACTACCAGAATATGAGCACTATTACAAAGATATTCCACCCACTTCTGCGGCTATTGTTAAAAATAATTGTGATGACACTGAATCGTCTGATGATGATCCAGATGAAGAGTCTATTGTTGAAGAAATTTAAGTTTGGATTCAATTTTTAATTACCAGTTAGTGAAAATGAATAATTGTTACCTGAAACTGACGACTGACTTTATTAATTTTCTTATAAAAAATCTTATTTTATTTAATAGTGGATAAAAACTGTTTGAGTTTTATAGTAATACTAGCTTTTGCCCGCGCGGCTGCGCTCCCGCTCTTCCCTACTGAACCCTACTACTCTACCCTACCCTACTCTACCCAACTCTACCCTACCCTATTCTACCCTACTCTACCCTACCCTACTCTACACTACTCTACCCTACTCTACCCTACTCTACCCTACTCTACCTACCCTACTCTACCTACCCTACTCTACCTACCCTACTCTACCTACCCTACTCTACCTACCCTACTCTACCTACCCTACTCTACCCTACTCTAAATTTTCTTTGCTATAAACCTCACGGAGCCCGAGACCTTTCCAACGAATGCAAAACCGTGGAAATCGGTTCGTGCGTTCTGAAGTTATAGCGTCAGGAAGGAAAACCCGACTTATTTTTATATAGTAGACTAGCTTTTGCCCGTGCGGCTTCGCTCCCGCCCTTTAAAAAACTTTAAAGCTCTCTCCTCAAAATGTAAATTTCGTACTTAGTGCAATTGTGAACTAAGGCATAGATATCATCATTCAGACCTCATCAAGTGATGGAGCCTGGAGAGAGAGGGTATGTCTATACTTACTAAAAACCCACCCATGTGTCTCTTTGCTTTCTAGAGCCAAAGTAAACTCTTTTGAACATTCCAGCAGCCTAAACTCTTTGATCTAAACAATTGTTTCCAGAAGTTCTAAAACACCGTTTATTATTAAGTATTTTCGCACGCAAAAATAATAAAAAAGAACAGTCGAGAAAAATTTTCAGGAAGTCAGGCTATTCATCTTGTTTTAAACAACGCTTAATAAATATTATTGTTGAACTTGTTGAGAAGAGAAAGAATTTGTCAAGTGTACACCTTCCTTGTTGTGTCTTTAATTAAATATTTTGTATCAAAATATTCTTTTATAATTTCATTTTCCTGAATGTTTTCTATAGTAGGTACCTAGATGTTTGTATAGAATAACAAACTTTTAATGAAAATCATTTTTTCATAGCAAGCTTTTATAGCTCGGTATACCTTAATTAAAAACTCAAAGGGGTTGTGTCGTTTAACTACCAAGTTCTTATAGCCATTAGCCACCTTCCGGTTCCATCATCAGATCAACGCCATGTCATAATAATTTTGCATTGACATCTGATTTACACATACATGCATTTCAGCTCAATCGGTAACCGGGAAGTGGATCAAATTTAATTTGCAAGATTTGATGACAGACAAACATCGGGACAGGTGAAACTAAATAAAAGCTTGTAATAAAATAGAAATACATTGTACTCAACGAGAAACTTTACTGATGTTAGATGTTGTACAAAAGATTTTGTAACAATATTTCAGAACGCCATCAAGTCCCAAATTAAATAGAGCTTATGGTATGAGTACTAAAACCTGACCAACATACTTATACATTTCTAAATACATACATACATCACTTACACCCAGACACAGAACAATAAATGATCGTACAGCAACAGTAAACAATGATACAAGCCACACAGTAAAACATATAACAGAAAGCACATAATAGTCAGTGATAGATATGGGTGATCCGTTCTGTCAGCTCAGGAGCATATTAAAACTGGCCATGACTGCTGATGTGGTGATTAACTACCCAGAGAATAAACACCGAAACAAACTCAGTGGTCAAAGTCTCTTTTAAAGTCTTTAGACGTCCTGAGCGTCTCGCATCCATCGGTTTCCCACAACCCTCATCAGGTCATCGGTCCACCTTGTGTGAGGCCTCTTAACGCTGCATCCTCCGATACGTGGTTGCCACTCCAGAACCTTACGGACCTATCGACCACTTGTCATTTATATTCATTATGATAAGTTCTATCAAAATAACCTGTAACACCACTTTATCCCGACTTCGATTCACAAAATCCAGACTCTAATTTCCACTAAGTTCACTCCTTTTTTTTCCATTTCCATAGCATCTAAATAAGTGCCCTTAATCGTATATATACAGGAAAATATACCGAAAGCTTTGACATAGGACGTATCCCAAATAAAACGAGCCGTAATGTCATAATGAAAACTAGATGAGGGTATCACGGCCACCGAACACATATTCTGAGGGTTATTTCCTTGCCCTTAGGGCTTACATCTAGAATGAGATTTCTATATATTATGCCTGCCTTAACAAATATACTAGACGTATCATTGAACGTCTCCCGTATTGTTTTTCGTAATAAATGAAACAAGAAACTTGACAAATAAAACCTAAATCATCATTCTCATGTCCTAATGCCAAATTAATAAAATACAATAGAATGGATTGGAGTGGAATGGAATGGAATAGAGTAAAATGAAATGGAATAGAGGAGAATGGAACGGAATGGAGTAGAATGAAATGTAATGAAGGAGAATGGAACGGAATGGAGTAGGATGGAATGGAATGGGGAAGAATGGAACGGAATGGAGTAGAATGGAATGGAATGGAGTAGAATTAAATGGAATGGAGGAGAATGGAACGGAATGGAGTAGAATGGAATGGAATAGAGTAGAATGAAATGGAATGAAGGAGAATGGAACGGAATGGAGTAGAATGAAATGGAGTGGAGGAGAATGGAACGGAATGGAGTAGAATGGAATGGAATGGAGTAGAATGGTACAGGAGGGGCCCAGTCGGGTCGAAGCCTACTGGGGCCAGGGTTATCCGAAAGGAAACTCGAGCCCCGGTATGAAGAGCCTAGAAGGAACGGGGTAGGTTTTTTACTCAGTAATAGTCTGACACTATCTCCCGCTCCACCCAAGAGCGGAGGTTGTCATAAGATGATTTTTGCCCACCGTAAAAAAAGGAGTAGAAGGGTATGGGATAAACTTTATTGAGCACCAAAATAGTAATATAACATATACACAAACAAAATGTATAGGCACAATGGCGGTCTTATTTCTGACAGCGATATCTAACAAACAACCTTTGAATGGATCATAAGGACTTAAAATAAATGAAGGGGTTAGTCTGCGGTGTAGTACTAACAAATGAATCATACATTTAACATTAGCATAATCAGCCTTATAATGTTCCCACTACTGGAACTCAGACCCCTTTTCTAGGAGAGGGAATAGGCTGTAATCCACCACGCGGGTCCCAGAGCGGGTTGGTGAATGTCACATGTCGTCGAATTAGGTTCTAGGACATGCCTGTTTCTTCACGTTGTTATCCTTTGCCGTTTTGAGAGCAATGGTGATGAAATAAAATACACAAAGTAATGCGCTGTTTGACAGGGTTTGAGCCCGCAGACTAATTATCGTATGTCGGGGCCGTTACCACTCGACCACCACAGCTCTCACACAAACTTAACATTACAAATGTACATATCACACATACTTTTCTCCTAGACATTAACTATAATAACACACATACTTTTCTCCTGGACATTAACTCTATAATCACCTTTCTAGTCAGTTCAGGCAGTTCCAACCAAACATTTCTGAATCACAATTTTATAATGCCAACAATCCAAGATGGAACCGTTGAGAGCATAAAGCGGGGCGGTCGGCGGCCAGGGGCGAAGGGGCACCGGCTATTCAAATCCTCGCGGGTCAGCCATATGCTTCCGGATCCCCGGTTACTCCCGAAGACATCTGCGGCCATCCGCAAACCCAATTTAATGCCTCACGAAATCTTCACAAAATAAATGGAAAGAGTATCCTTCTTACAATACTCAAATGTAGGCACTCGTAAAACGGACGACGGAATAATGTTTACGCTAGGAATGTTAGGTTTGTTTGAAATGTGAATAGATTAGTTTTATGATTGTAAAGAATGGGACGTTGTGTTGTTGTCCTTTCTTGAATGCTTTATATTGTTACGTACGTGGGTAACCAAATGCCAATTTACCAATAGAGAACTTTATTTACCACAAACAGTAAGTAATTAATCCAGTCAACGATAATCCAAATCACAGTTAGCACTAGAGTTCCGCTATACTATCGCCTCGGTCGTTAGATAAAATCACTTCGCACACTTAGGTAGATCGCTCTCGTTAACGGACTCACTTCCGTTCGGGGGCTCGTATTTATACGCGGAGCAAAGAAAATTCTAGATACTGACGTCTCAGGATAGATCCAGAACAATAGAGTCGCGTCGCGGCGCCATAAATCAATTTTATTACTTTGTCCTTCGCGAGTCACTTTCACGCGAATTTCGACTCTATTGTGAATAGCGGAAAGTACCATTTCCCTTATCCACCTACAGATACCTACAGATTACATACCTACTAAATAGTAGGTACAACGAGTACTTATGAAGGAATGTTCCAGATCTTGCCAGGCTAGGTAGGTATTTTGGTTCTAGAGCTTTCGAACAGCAATGCGTTTTGATTACTCTTTATTTTGTCGGAGATATGACGTGTTGAAATTTAACGGCGTAACAATACTCAATACTCAATACTTTATTGCATTCCATATGTGTTTATGATGGTATAAAAAAAATGAATCAATATGGACCCTGTCGGGCACAGCAAAGCTAGGAGAGAGGACGAAGGCTAACTTGTCATCATTATTAAAAAAATATATATATATATATATGTATCCTGTAAATTAATTACCTATCTATTTAAATTAAATTAAATTGTTTAAAATGATTTAAATTAAATTGTGTATGCAAGTTATTGTATTATTATGTCTCTGCATAAGTATTGGTTTATTTTATTTATTTATTTTCGTGCAATATAAAGGTATATTTTAAAAGTTGTTGACAATATCTCTGCTCTATCTAGAAAGCAGCACAGGGATCAGTCCCTAGCTAAGTTGCTAATCTACAATAGTCAACGCTAGTAGAAAGTTTCAAATGTACGAGAATGACGTCATCTCAACGCTCAGTCACGTGGTCAAAACAAAAGAATTGGCGGCCAGGTCAACTCGAAGCGTTTGATGCAAGCGAAACGGTTGTAACTTGGCTAGGGGGGAATGGTAAGGTTAGGTTAACTATCTTTTTAAACGCCTACATCGAATATATCCGACTAGCACATTGTAGACCACATCATCACTTACTATCAGGTGAGATGGTGGTCAAACGCTCGCCTATCAATATAATAAAAAAAGGACTCGCATTTATTCCGCCAGGGTTACACATCCACAAACAAAAACTCCATCTCGTCAGCTCTTCTGTCATCTATGGGGATTGAAGAGCTAAAGGAGATGGAGTACCTACCCAGTCGTAAACACACGACCCTGGCGAGTAGGACACGAAAATATTCGTCAACCCAATCTGACGCAAATGGTTAAAGGACTAATAGTAGTAGACTGCAAGTTTTTTTTTTGTGGTGCTGGGAAATCATCAAATGACTTCTTTCACTTTAGGATAGAACGAGCGGGTATTCCGACCTTTACTGGGTGCGGACGGCGAGCCATGGGTAGCTCGCTGTCCGATCATCCGGTAATTGTTCGGACCGAGCCCAAGACGTCGACGGCGCGCACTGTTCCCGCGCGCCTCAAGGAGTTGTCAGCAGCAGGAGGGGCCCAGCTGGGTCGAAGCCTACTGGGGCCAGGGTTATCTGAAAGGAAACTCGAGCCCCGGTATGAAAGGTAGAAGGAACGGGGTGGGTTTTTAGTCAGTAAGAGTCTGACACTATCTCTCGCTCCACCCAAGGGCGGGTTTTGTCATTGGATGATTTTTCCCACCGAAAAAAAAACCTACAGATAGTTTTTCCAGGCGTAAGTACCTATCTTAATATGTGTGTGAATTATATGTTTGTTACCGAAGTCATGATAAGTACAGAAGTAAATCCTCACTAGGGACGACCACTTAAAAAAAAAACCCCAGTAAGGATTCATCACAATCCACACAAAACCTTTCAAACAACCAAATTCTCGACTCTATTAAAGGAAGCAAGAATCATTTAACATTATATTTATAAACAGAGAACCCATTCAATGAATCTCAATCTAATCTTTACTTTCAAAAAAGTCGGTAAAAACTGAGAAGTAAGTTTTAAATGAAATTTCTGAAGCGTCTGAGCGTATCATGCAACAGACTTGGGTACCTACTATGACGTCTAAAACTCCATAATTGTTCTATTGTAAGTGAAAGAGACAGAGCTATACGAGACGTAAAGCACTATCCCTCTTTTACAAGAGAATCATAATGGAATTAAGACGTCATAATAAGGCCCCAGAGCGGAGCCCCAGCAAATCCATTCTGTGGGGATTTCCGCAGTGGCGGTACTCAGTGAGTCTTATGTACGCGAAAAATTTAATTTAAAAGATAACTCCGCCATTGTTTGTTGCTTCATATGTACGTTATTCTTTGAATAAACGGACTTGGAGAATGTGTTTGGTACTATTGATGGATTCAAGCAAATCTCTGTCTTTAGAGCATCCTTCTCGAGGTTCATCTTAATACACTCGCTCTTACGTGATTATGAGGTTTTTACACATCTTTCTCTAGATATTTTGGATACACAGCTATCTTGCAGATATTATCTAGGCTTCTGTAGAAATCAAAACATATTTTTTGTAAAATTAATCTGGCCTCTGAAAATAGAAAGAAAGAAAGAAAAGAAAGAAAGAAAACTATTTTATTTTGCATACACACTCGTAGATACACACAATGTAGTAACAACATGTAGACACTAATAAATCTGTTATTTTACGTGAACTTTGACCCTTCATAATGTACTCAAATATTACAATTTATGTAAAAATGTACATGAATAATGCTTGCAATATTACCTTGCATATTTACTCGCGATTCCGAATGACCACAACTTTTCTGATAAATTTTAAGTGTTTAAAAAAAACACGTGTTTCCTGGAACAAGTTTTGTAAAATATTCGAGTAAATCACGGAACTCCCGAATGCCAACAAAATTTTCAGGCTTCCTTTTTTGCGTTGCCTCTTCATCAAACATCGCGTTAGCATGTTAGATGAAGCAACCAGCTTTTAAACCATGCTTGATGTTGACAATATGCGACTGGAAAAGGACCCTCTTAAAACGATTGAAAACACGGCTTCCTAATCAAAAACCTTAGTGGTGCATATCCTAGACCATTTAAAATTCAAAATGGTTGAGTTGAATAGTGCCAGCGTACGAATCGTGTCTGTGAACGGGCACCGTCAATCGGAACAGGTCTTCTCTTAGCTGCATTTCATTTAATTATTGGTTCTTTTCACTGTTTTTCTTTCACTCTGTACGCTTTTACTGAGCACGTATTTTTACATCATTCTCATGTATATTAATTTATAATTATGATATTAACGATTTAATCACAATCATGTTGAAATCCTGCTTGAAAATAGAAACTTGTCCCAAGGCATCCACAAGGTGGACCGATGATCGGGTGAGGGTCGCGGGTATTCGATGGATACGAAGCGCAGAGGAGCGTTCGCTGTGGTAACACTTGGGGGAAGCCTATATACAACAGAGGACGTCTTTTGGCTGAAATGATAAAGATGATGAGTGTGATTCATAGATTTAAAAGAGTGTCCTATGTCGACTGATTTCTTGCACTTTTTTCTTCATAGAGATCTACGCTTTAGAACATATTTAATAAATAACTCCATCTTTTTTGTGCCTTTCCGACCTAGATATTTCAAAAGTTCCTGTAAATGGCTTAATTACAAGTGATTAGCATTCAATAGGTTAATTAAAATAAATGGTTCTAGTTTGATTGTTTAGCCTAAAAGTGATAGAAACACGTCCACGCACGTACTCCATATAAAATAATATCAGCTTATTAAGTCACGAAAATGTAGCGAGAATTAAATGGAACATGGTTGCGAGGCACGTTATGGAATGGTATCATACGAAATGTGAGCCGTCACCCTCATTAATATGATAACAGCGTGATAGGTAACACGCCCCCAACGTACTCAAGACGTAACACAATAAGGGTATTTTCCACACGAGAGGCCTCCGAATTCTTCATTTGTCCCAATACTCTGGACTAAATTGATAACGGTACTCCAACGTAAGTAGCTATGAACGGAAATTGGATTAAGGTCTCAACAGACCTAGGCCTTTAAAAGAACCTTTTTATTTTTCTAAAATGAGGCACTGGCAATTTCAATGTGATACCCAATAAAATAAATGTGAAATACGTATTTTCCACTAGGTATGTTTTTAGATTTAGTGAAAACACATTTTCCAATTCAAGAGGTCTTTTATTGTTGAAAAAATGGAGTATTCTTTTCATAACTTTTCGGTATCTTTGTAGAATTCCAGACATTGCTATTAATTTCGAAAGTTGGAGCAAAGATAACCGCCATCCCAGCTGGCCCACCGCAAACTTACTTGATTGAATTGGCCCCTCTTACCCCGCCCCCTCTGAATTCAATCCGCCATGGTCCGCTTACGGCTTTTTAAAATATTTAAAAATCTAATTAATGTGCTTGAGTAAATTTAGCAATCTTTATAGAACTTGATGAATAATCAAATTAGATACATCTCGAGGAAAGTTCAATGAAGATTTGATTTACATTAATTAATTCAATAGGCTGTAGGGCTAATGGGCTTATTAATTAATTAGCTCAATGCTGAGAGCAGTGTTAACGGCCTAAGCTTACGAGCCGTATGTCGCGGGTTAAAACCCAGGCTGACGTTTTATTTTGTGTGTAAAACGAAGAAATGTGTGACATCCGCTAACCTGCACTGGACCTGCGTGGTGATTCCAGCTAGGATATCTTAGAAAGGAGGCCTAAGACTAAGCAGAAGGAACATTATAAGGTCAATTATGTTATGGCTTTAGTGTATGATATCCAGGGCCTCAAGTCTGCTATTACAATAGTGTCTGAATGGTCTATCATTGACTTCATAATAGTTGATTTTGACAAGTTTTGGTAATCTACTAATATAATGGCGTCATAATGACTTTCCAATGGTCAACCACTGATACTTCATTGAAAGAAATGGCTTAAAATGGTAATCTCGTACATAATGCCAAATGAATATCTGACGTATGCGGTAATTTGCAAACACTTTTGACAGTTGTTTTGATCAGTGACCTACCATTAGAAGGTTATTGTGCAGTTATTGGTTTTAATAAGCTCGATATTGTCATTCTATCACCATTCTATTACGAGACCACTGACCGGTCAATGATCGATCATTATGATTTAGCAGATTACGAACTTTTAGCAAAATGACAATGGGATCGTGTTGGAATGACGAATTTATAAAAATAGCAGACTCGGGCCCCTGGTTATGTTATCAATTAAACCAGTTTTAAAATCAATTATCTACTACTTCTTGTCTTATACCTATTTACTAGTTATTCAACACAGTAATAACAATATAATCATTACTGGGCAAAATAATTACCACAGCAGTCTTTAGAATTAGCACAAGAATGTACTGAAACATTAAACTATCTTTGAGTGCAAAGTACCGAAATTAAACTATATTTTAGGTCAACTTTAAGTACCTACAACAAAGTTCAAGACTATCTTCAAAGTAACCAATAAAATACAAAGTTGCGCACTTTCTGAAAACACAACTTTTGCTCAGTTTCTTTTGTGATACACTTAAATTGAAGAGAACACCTACTAGACTAGAGTTTTGTTTGGCTTCTCACGAGCTCTGCCGAAGTATTTCTAATATGAGCTCTGGATGTCCTAATGATAGTTTCGAACTGTTTTACTGGTAACATTGTAAAAGAAATGGTCGAACAGATAAAGTTTATATCGAAAGAATAAAACCTAAGTAGACTGTGTATTAAAATCCATTGAAATTAAAAAGAAGATTTTTTTACAACTAGCAAAGAAAATTTATGAACGTTCCCATACTTTTAGGCGATGCGCGAGCAAAAAGATGTGAAGTAAAAAGATGAAGATGAGTAGATGTGAAAAGATGTTTGAATGTGATATGAAGTATAATAGCAGTACTTTCTTTTAATGCGATAACGCTAGGAAACTCCGAACATAATTCTTTCAATTGCTCTTTGTGTGACTTAGTCTGTTGATAAAGATACAATACTCTCAGGAGGACATCAAACTAAATTGGCAATGGGCAGGGCACATTGCTCGCAGAACAGTTGGTCGAAGAGGCCAAACGGTTCTGGAGTAGCGATCACGCACTGGAAGACGCAGTTGCAAAGCTTCGCACAACGTGGACTGATGGATGCAAGACGCATTGTTTGTTGAACACTTGGAGGAGGCCTATATCCAACAATGGACGTCTTTCGACTGAAATAATGCTGGTGATGAACTGATGAGTATTACCGCTCTTGAACAAAGCTAAAACTGACTATACCACACATTAGATGTTTATTTAAACCCATAATAGCAAATCATTTCAAACTCTGCACCGTAACACATTCCTATGTAAATAAAATTACTTTTTTGTCGCACAGAAAGCACATCATAAACACAGTGGCCGAATCTTTTCACACCGTACCGACGCCATTTTTCTTTCTCCATAATACTTAGCATGATTTATTTTTCGTCCAGGAATTTATTATTTTCATTACAGCACCAAATTTTGGAGCACGTGACGCTTCAGACGAGGTCCACACCGGCGGGAAATTAATTTTGAGCTTCTTTTAGGTGACGCTCCTTGGATTATAAACAATTAAAGTAAATAATTTGAATAATTGGTCCTTCGCTCCGTTAGTGTTTTTGTTTGGAAGTTCTTAGTATAGTTGTAATAGTCCGGAATTTCGTTTTAGCGAATTTTTTTCAAGTTTTCGCATTAAGCCGACACGAAGCTACGTGGAGAATCATCAAATAGCATCTCCCGCTTTGGGTGAAGCAGGAGGGAGTGTCAGACTTTTACTGATTAAATCCTACAGTGATTCTTCAATTGCTCTTTTTGCGAGGACTGCGGTTACCCTTTAGAACAAGCTGCAGCTGCTGAGACTAGGCTGGATACGGGGTTGGATTGTTGATAATAAATACAATATTTACGTTTGCGAGTTTACATGTTTGTAAACTCACGAGGTCGATTTCACTACTAAGGGGGCGATTAGTAAAAGACAGAAATTAAACACTCAAAGCACCTTTCCTCTAATTTACGTTACATTATAAACTCACAAAATGGCTGCTTACATTAGGATAGAACCAGTCTAGGGGACTACTCAAAGCCGAGCCACTGAATAAACACAGATGAATAAACTGGTAAAATGTGTTAGCTTCGAAACTACGTTATTTTCTGTGAAAAGGACGAGATGAATCCGTACCAACCTGATGTGTGTACAGTCCATGATATTGACTTACTGTCTGCTGCATGAGGATATGGGAAAGCGCGGATATTCAATTTTAAAGGCAAAAGGATATTTACTGCGAATAGTATGAAAGGTTTAAATTGGCTGAGCTACAGAGATTCACGTTATACAGAGAAAACGACGACATTATTTTTCAAAAAATTGTCACAAACAGCTAATTATACACCCCTATTTTTAAATGGGGATCTATCTATACCCGTTACTGGTCATATTTGTGTAGTCAAAAGTAAAAAAATAACGAAATCCCAAAATTTGTGATAATTGGTAAATTCATTAAATCTCAAGCTAATGTAAGCAAAGCCGGTGTTCGCGCATTGTCTTTCTATTGCGTCTCCAATTACCACGATTGAAAGGCTTATTGATAAACAGATATACATATATATTTATTGGTAAAAATTACTGTTTTGTTACACCTGTGTGAAGCTGGGGTGGGATGCTAAAATGTACAAATATGCTTATTGCTTTTTTGTCCACCCAGGTCAGCATAGTTTATTCTATTCTTCTCTATTCTATTCTATTCTTCTCTATTCTATTCTATTCTTCTCTATTCTTCTCTATTCTATTCTATTCTTCTCTATTCTATTCTATTCTATTCTATTCTTTAATGAAACACCACAGCTTAAAATAAGACGTTACTTTTATTCCGCAGACAAGATATGCAATAACGCGCAAAACTTTACAAAATTAATAGAAACACCTTGGAAACTTTACGCAGTAAGATAAGCACTCGGCTACGGAGCGCACGGTTGCAAAAATGTAATTTAAAAATAGCTCATGCAACAGTACACTGTATACAACGGCAAATTGTGAATTATTCGTACAGTGTTTTGAATTTTTCGACAATAACGTTGGCAAATTGCATTTTTGGAGAATATGGAGGCCTGAATAAAAGTCTATTGCTTTTTGCTACATCTTGAAGCAATTTAAACCCAGTACTGTGTTACCAACACGAATGTGAGCTATGAATTTTAGAAGCGTATTCCATGACACTTCATCAGCTGTGGGTTTTGCTTGGGTATTGTTTATCCTACTACTTACTACCTTATCAAAACGAGCTTTCTCCTTGAGTTCTTTCCACAGATGGATTTATCATTGCTGAATCTATTTTTTTTTTAAGAATTAGCATTGCTATCCAACGTAGTAATGCTGCCAGTCTTCTGGGCACATTCCCGGATGACAGCGATGTGGAAGAGTACTTCGACGCGTAAGTGTACTTTGTTTTTTTTTGTATTTTATTTATGTACATTATGTATTTATTTAGGTTTTAGTATAAGTAAGTAGTTTAAGTTTTTTTTTGTAATAATATGTAAATTTCATCTAATATATAATTACTAGCTGCTCCCAGCGGCTTCACCCGCGTGATAGCAGAAAATTAACCCAAGGGAAAATACTAACGGGATAAAAAGTATCCTATGTCCTATTCCAGGACATGGTCTAGCCGTGTACCAAGTTTCATCAAAATCGGTTTTGCCATTGAGGCGTGAAGACGTAATAAACAAACAAACAAACTCACTTTCGCTTTTATATTATTAGTAAGGATTATACCATTTATGTCATTATCATTTCAGCCGAAAAAATGTCCACTGTTGCTTATAGGTGTCCTGTTTTTTTTATATTTCTGTGGTCTTCCCTAAGTGTCGCCACAACGAACGGTCTTGTGTGACTCGACATCGATTCGCCTTGAGGGAATCCTTTCAACGTTGCGTCTATCAGTGCGCGGTCACCACTTCGAACTTTTTGGCCCCATCAACCATCTGTTTTGCGAGCTCCGAGCCCTGCCCATCGCCACTTAAGCCTAATACATACGTACACACATAAACATATAAAGAAAAAACAGTTCATTAGAAAAGGTTGTACAAAGGTACTGCTCATTTAAGATAATATTCCTTCCAGCATACTTGCGAAAGGATTGAAAGAAGTGTAGACATTGTGTAGATACAAAAAAATAAAAATATGTGAAATCTTAAACTAAAATAACTATTTGTTATTGTATACACATACAGTTTAAATATTAACAAATACTTACGAAAATAAGTAAATAGATAATAAATATACTTAATTATCACAATTCTTTATTGGAAAGATAGTAACTCTTTAACTTACATTTTTAACAGTGAAATAGATTTCAAATTACTTTTTAAAAAGAGTAAGAAGATAAGAAGGGATGATGTAAAAAACACAAGCGAAGTACTAACAGTAGTAAATTCTGAATTTCCAATAGAATTATGTTAAGTCGATTCTCTCCCGTCAAACCAAAGGACCACTGACTACCACACAGCTTAAACAAACATTCATTAGGCTAAGAGAATATTCCAGAGAGAATAATATTATACAGGACGAACGTTCGACAATCCTTGAAGCAGGGGCGTAGCAACCGCCGTGCCAGCCGCATATTCTATCTAAAAATCAAACGACTTGGTATTTTTATAAAATATTTGATTATTTAAAGAATATTATATTTGATACTTTTCATAAGGTTCTTTTATTAGTAAACAATTATCAAGATCTCTTAATCAACCTTGATTATTGAACCAGTGTTGACTACATCAGATTTCATTTTGCCCTAATAATTACCCAAGTCGTTTGACTTTTTAGATAGTCTATATTAATGATACGGGGCCCTCAACTTACAGGGGCCCCAACATGTATAAAAATGTATAAAATGTTATACACCACCTTCAATTATCTTATTCATAAGATGTGTGTAGAATAAATTATAGGATGTTCCATTTTTATAGCTTGCTCCGTTCGTGGTCTTATGTAGACAATGCTAGTCATTGTTTATATAAGATCACAATAAAACATTAACTTTTTTTATTCCAAAATGTTTTAATAAACGAGCTCATTGGTCTCGGTCTTACATGACCGAAATCTATCCAGTTAGTCTGGTCATCTCTGACGTGGCCTATCGCATCTTTGTATCATGACTCTGTGCTAGTAGAGTCTACGCTGAAAAAAGAAACTCGATAACAGAGGAGCTTCTTTTCAAAACTTGATTATTCCACTATCGACAAAACTGATGTTTTTTTTTCTGTTTGGTAACATTGATATTTTTACTCCGTGAAATTAAAATTGGACCAAAACTTGATAATTACAGTAGAAAAAATATATTAAAAAGCAGGATTAAGTCAAAAATATATTTTTTCCCTTCAAAATTACATGACCCAAAAACTATTTTCTCAGATTGTGAAAAAACACAAAAAGTGGAATGGTCAAATTTTGAAAATAACCTCTTCAACTTTTGATATGAGGCCCCATTGGGACTATCTGCGCCACTGCATTGAAGTAAGATTATACTCATAGTACAGACTTCAATGTAGATATATTCCGAGGTATTCTCTCAAGTATATTGCAGTACACGTTCTGTAGTATCTATTACGTGTCTGTTGTTGGTACGAGCAGTATTATAGTGTAATACTTAAAGGCTTTGAGATGAAATGGTAATACTTCTGTTAGAATAGATACCTGCTGAAGGTTTATTTATATGGTTGTTTTCGTTTGTATGCATGTTTTGGTCTTGAGCAAGTTTTTCATCATGCAATGCCTTCAGCCGCTTTAGGATAGATAAATGGCAGATTTTTTTACTATAACTAAAACGATACCTACATCTTTCAGTTTCCCTATGCTTTCTAAGACCACAGGCTTCCTTTTCAGAAATATTCCGTGGCCATAGCGGCCATATTCAAAGACATGTGACATTCACCAACCCGCACTGGGCCCGCGTGTTGGATTACGGCCCATTCCCGTTCCCGGCCCCCAGAGAGAGAATGCCTAAGTCACAGCAGTGTGAACATTAAAAAGGCTGATGATATAGCGGGCATCGACTCTTCTGAGTCCTTACGATTTTGCTGATATCTCTTTTCGTGGCATAATACACGCCCTCGATGACTGACTTGGGCTCATTCCGGATAGTAAACGGATAGCCGGACGGCGATTTACCCATTACTCGCTGTCCGCGCGTCCTGAGCAGGTAAGTTACACATGAAAATTGGCTAAAAAAGGTAAGCTTGTTCTTCCAACTACGATATCATCATCATCATCATCAGCCTTTTTAATGTTCCCACTGCTGGGACTCAGGCCTCTTCTCTATTTCGCAATCTACCACGCGGGCCCAGTGCGAGTTGGTGACTGTCACTGGTCTTCGAATACCATTAGACTGTGTGTGACTGTGATATCATTAGACTGTAATTACTGCTATGCTGCTGCGATGATAAAACTTGATTAAGATCCAATTTGTTAAAAAGAAATCCTCTTTGATGAAGATCTTATAAGAAGCCTCACCGACTAAGAATAAAAAAATAGATACACACGTAATCAACATCCACTTACGAATTCCATACCTTGATATTCGAATGAAGATATTAAATTCCTCAAATCCTGCATACCGAGGACGTTAACGCGAATATCGTTTCCTGTGATACAAACCACAAATGTAATTACAATATTACGTTTGCAAATGTCGACTGTCGCAACGTTTGGGATTATTTTGAAAGCAAAATAATGACGTAGGAATACCCTGAAGCGTATACGTCATTAGTTCCCAACCATTAGTGAAATACAACGTGTAACGTTAAATGCGCAAAACCTGAAAATAGTTTGATCAGAATAACGAGCTGAATCAATTATACTACTTTTTAATATCATTCATCATCATCATCATAGGCCTCCCCCAAGTGTCGCCACAACGATCGATCTTGCGCGTCCCGCATCCATCGGTTTCCCGCAACCTTCACCAGGTCATCGGTCCACCTTTTTAATATCGGTTTCATTTTTGAAAAAAAAATCTTCATTTAAAATGTCGCCCGTTATGAATAGGTCAAGCCATCACGTGCGCAAACCCGCCGAAATAGGTAAACAAACACAAACGGTTGTAGTCCAATCAAAGTTTTCTCATACACATGATAATAAAAGCTCTTATTTCAATGCAGATATTAATTTTAAACCAACTAAAACTGTACATAAAACCTTAATTTTTTTACAAATGATTTTTTTTTCACAGTATTAGGTCAATTAAATTAAAAATCATTTGGGGTGTTGAGGTTTTGCGCATTTAACGTTACACGTTGTATAGTAAAAGCTGAATTGAATTTCGATGTGGCTTATTGTTCCTGTTAATGGCTAATGAATAATTTGCTTTTCGTCGCATGGAATTTGCGTAATCCGTCGATGTTGCACTAGGAAACTGATTTATTAATAACAATGTAAATGAAAACCGAATGGTTTGCTGGATTATGATTGGTTAGCGGCCGACAAGCTTGTGTTGTACCGCTAAATTGATCAATCAACATTAAATAATTATGACCATAAATTGTGTTGTGTTTGAATATTAATATCGCAAATGACATGAAAACAAGGTCCCTTGTTGTGTAGTTTACTAATTAAACAACAATGTTTCAATTATTTCGAAACATGTTCTTTTATATACAAATATAAAAAATATATATGTAGAATTTGTTTTTGTTCCCCGGGGAAAAGAATTTAATTTATTTAATTTATGTACACACAAACACTTAAAAAAGAAAAGAACAAATAAGAATAGAAGAGTACAAAGGATCTGCTTATCTCTCACGAAATTTCTTCCAGCAGACCTGGGACAGGACAGTTGATGATTAAAATGATAATACCTTCTTGTAGTAGGTAACTTATATTTTTATTAATCTTTTATTATTATCTGCCGTATTTATGCTAGAATGCTCTTATCCAACAAAAAATTATATATTTTGAGATATTTACGAACGAAAGTTGTTGAAACCTCTACGGTCCGGACTAAGCGTTTCACCTCGTCGTTTATACCGCGTACATCGAAGGACTGGAATAGTTTGCCTGCTGCGGTCTTCCCTTCCGATTAAAATTTGGGTGTCTTCAAGGCTAGAGTGAATAAGCTTTTAATAAACTAGTGCGCCTAACCATCAGATATTGCATTACTGCTTACCATCAGGTGGGATCGCAGTAAAGCACTAGTTTATAACAATTTAAAAAAATGAAAAAAATATATATATATTACAAAATATTTATCTATCAAATCTAAACTGTCTAAACAGCCACTGTTGGCATTTTCACTATAATACTCGTATGTATATCTTAGGCCCAGGCGATGCTGTAGCGCGTTAGTAGCGCGTTGACATTTTTTCTATAACGCTTGCAAATGCGATACTGTAGCGCGCTTACGAAACGCGCGATAGCATCGCTACAAAAAGTCGAAGTAGGCGAGGGGCCTTAATAAAACCGCATCAAAATGGTCCACAAAATCCCGTTAAATGTCAGTTTACATTTTTATTTGGTACTTGAGTTTAACGGTTTTCTAGCGTTGCTTTCCTAACTGCAACTTGATACGAAACATAACTTTAAATCCGTTAAAGAACTTGAAACACATTACAAACGTAGGAACTTCTTTAACGGCAATTAAGTTAAGCATTTTGTGGCAACATTTTAATTAAGATTTAAGTTGTAAAACCTTTGTCGCTTTCTAATTTAGTACTGTAGTCACGTAAGCGTACAAAATAGTATATTATGATATAAGTGAGTAATGTTAGTGATTACCGTCGAGGCGGTATTTAAACCCGAGCCATGGCGAGGGTTTTAACAGAGCCAAGAACGGAAATCATTTACTACTCACGTGTATCATACGATGTTTTACAATACACTTGTGAATACCATAAATATAACAAAATTATGACGAGGGAGAGGATGAACAAACAGATTTTAACGTTTAGGCCTCCCCCAAGCGTCGCCACAACGAACGTTCCTGCGCGTCTCGCATCCATCGGATTCCCGCAACCCTTACCAGGTTATCGGCCCACCTTGTAGGAAGCCTTTCCACACTACGTCTTCCGTCTTCCTACTCTGATTACATCGACCAAATAAACAATTTTGTTAGTAACAGTAAACCGGAAAGGGGAGAAGATTTAAAAAAGCCGAAGTTAGACCAAAATCAGAAGGGTATCGTATATACGAATGCATTACCAGCTAAACTCGCTAAATCTGCTGATGTACGAATTCAGAGAGAAAGAACCGTAATGAACTTACTATGAATCAAAATTCTTGGCAAGGATACCCGCGACTGTAATGCCTGAATGATGACAAACATATTCGTTAAATCGAAAAAAAAACATAATTTCTATTGAATTAACCCATTTTCTGATGCAATAAATTTTATATTGAACCGCACAAAGATGGCCATGTTGTGACGTCATGATTTACTGTCAAATCCAGGATATTTTATTTCAACTTTAATTATTTTACGAAAAATATAATTTAATTAAGAAATTTGAACGAAAAAGGTTTAATCTGAATCCAGTTCTTCAATTTTACTCATCACTGAGTTCTTCTATTTTGCCAAAATTTCTTTGATTTGACAGTACGACGTGACGTCACAACATGGCCGTCAATCCTATTCTCATTTGGAACGCATAGTAACTATGTTCGGTCTTAAAAATTAATAATAAACCAGGGCTCAGTGAAAACATGAGGCATGTAGTGATGTAGGTAGGTGAAACGTTGAAGCTTAAGTGCAACACACACATCAACTATGCTAAACTCAATGCACATTATAAATACAAATTGGAAGGCAGGAAAGGAGCTTTGCCTAATCGCTCTTATTATAGCTTTTAGGCTAAGAACTCACGAAATGGTTTACACCCGCGCCCGCCACGGCTGCAAGCCCTCAGCTTCTGTAGAATGCAGATATAAATGTAAAAAAATTAAAGCACATTTTACACGCCCACGGTGTGCGCGATTGTTCACGGCTCCTGTTTTACCGGCAGGCAACTTGTAACCCGCCAGATTTGCGGGTGAAAATAACAACCGCGACGGCTGCATAACCGCACAAAACTGCAGTCTCGTCAATTTAGAAATAAAACTGCCCCTCTAGCCAAGTTACAATCGTTTCTCTTGCTTCGAACGCCTCGAATTGGCCACGCCCCCAATTCTTTTGTTCTGCCCACGTGAGTGAGTGTTGAGATGACGTCATTCCCGTACATTTGAAGTTTACTCTTAGCATTAACAATTGCAGATTACCAACTTGGCTAGAGGTACAGGTGTTTTTCCCACCGCGGCAAACGCGGGTGTAAAACTGCTTCGTGAGTTCTAAGCTTACGATCCCTTTCATTTTTCACTCAGGGTTAAATAGCCAAATACATCCGAGCTAATTCTGCACTGCATAAGAAGCGGATAATAACATTTTCCACTTAGTTGTATTATGATTCAATCGGACTACAATTTTTAAGTACGGTACGAGTGCTGGATAACGACCTATTCCCTCTCCTAGAGAGGAGGCTGGAGTCCCAGCAGAATGAGTAGGTACACTGAAAAGTAAACTGCAAAAAAAAACTACTTGGTAGGTACATATAAATAGCGTTTCAGGCTTGAGCAAGCACGATTGATATTCAAAAGCATATACTACCAATATTTATGTAGTAGTAAATTAGCTGAAGCTTTAAGGTTAAAACTAAAATGCGCCCACACCACGTGGGTTCGCGGTGACCTGGGTGCATCGGTCTCTATACATTTTATATGTCAACAAGACTTGTAGGACTACATGAGATCCATGCCACGCGACGCCATGTGACGTCGTTCTACGTACAAATTAGGCGTGGTTTACGTGTGCGTCGGTCTAATATATTCTCAGAAATCAGACACGCTTATTTCAAATAGACCAATTACAGGCACTTTTGAATTGTCAGAATGTCGGTCAGTCAAAAACATAAAAGTGAAGCAAAATTGCACATTCCAAAGCGTATATATCTCTATGGAAAAGAACGTGCAAGAAACTCCATGGACACTTTTTAAATCATAATATGAGTTACATAAATCTTGGCTCTTTTGTCGCTTCTAATTCTAGCTTTAGGCTCAGTTTTACAGTAAACTCCACACACACAACGGTAAACAAACATACTAATACAAGTACATAATAAAAACAGCAATTAACGCGAACAGAGTTTGGTCCCTGATTGCCGAACACGACAAAGCCTGCAGTTAAAATCGGCGCATATCGCATAGGCACGTAATGCAGAAATATGAGCTGTATATGGCCGATTGGATCGCCGCATATTTCCCCTGAGGTTGGCTCAGTAACCGTTCGCACTGAATTAGTTTGCTTACATATCTTAACTCGACATTTTTGAGCTATTTATTATATATTAGTAAAACGTCTAGTTGTGGTAGTAATTAAAGAACCGGCTTGGGGATCGAATCCATAAATTATTACACTGATAGATGATGAAGACATTCATGCTTGGTAAACAAGAATGTTTCCCTCATATATGATCTTTCACAATGGTCAGTTTGAAATACTAGTTTCACAACATAGAATTTTAATGGGTAGAAAAAGGATAGGAACCCAAATAGTGATAGATTTAAGATTGAAATAGAAGTAAATAATAGCGTGACTGTATACAACCGAGAGTAGAAGAATGAACCCCAAGTTAAAGATTGGTGCAAGATGATGTAAGAGGTAATATGGGTGTATAGGAATAGAGGAAGATGGATAAATTGTGTAAAATATAAGGCAGCTAGATAGGGAACACATCTTCTTTAATGAATTTGAATAGAGAGGCAAAGAAAAAGGATTATACACACCGATACTCAACCGATACCGATTCCAAATCAATTCCATCATCAGATAAATGTTGCGATAAAAAATAATATTGTATTATATTAATTTTCTTTTTTTTATCCAGGTAAAATATACTCATTACCATTTCCAAACAACTTATGATGATTGAAATATTTAATGTATCGCCAATGAAATAATAAAATGAAATCATTACATTAAATTAAATTAAATAAAAACAAAAACATTAAATCTTATTAAATTGAAATCGTAATAATTATACAAAATAAAATAAACTATGTTTTTGCACAAAAAAGTTCGGCAACTGAATCGACAAAAAAACGGTCGAGCGGCCGCTATACATGATTGATGAATTTTCACAGCGAAACCAAATCTCACATAAAACTGTATTGACGTCTGTGAGCCATGATTTCCCTCGTTCGAGAGCTCCTTTGAACAAAAGCCACTACAGGAAAATCAAAGCCAAAATCCACCGCCATGGCAAACTTTAGTTTCACCTGGCTTTACTGTCCAAACAATATGGATGTTATTTCGTTTTTGTTTATCTTTTTTCACGCATAACTTCATAAGGCAAAGGTTGTTGGCGTACTTCTTAAGGGGCTGAGTACCACGTATAGTGATTTTGCGGTGTATTTTGGTTTATTTTTGTAAACATCACAGTAATAGTGTTGTAATTCGAAACAGCTCTGATTTTTTTATGTATTTTAGCTTTTATTATTCCTTTTTCGGTATACAAAAAACACTTCAAATTCCAACTTTTGGATTCGTTTTTCTAAACCTTTTATCAGAGAGCAGCGGAAAACCCAGTAGACTAACTACCCCGACTTAATAGTTGTAGGTCGCGGGTTAAATATCAGCCAAGCGCTTACTTTATGTAATTTATTTCATCGCTATCACTTTCAAAACGGTAAAGGAAAACATTGTGAGGAAATCGGCATGTCCTAGAACCAAAAATTAAAAACAAACTGCACTGGGCTTTTTTTTTCGATGGGGAAAATCATCGTATGACAAAACCCGCTCTTGGGTGGAGCGGGAGATAGCGTCAGACTCTTAGTGACTAAAAATCCCATCCCGTTCCTTCTAGCCTTCATACCAGGGCACGAGCTCCCTTTCGGACAACCCTGTCCCCAGTAGGCTTCGACCCAGCTGGGCTTCTCCTGCTGCTGACAACTCTTTGAGACGCGCGGAAACAGTGCGCGCCGTCGACGTCTTGGACTCGGTCCATTACCGGACGATCGGACAGCGAGCTACCCATGGCTTGCCGTCCGTTAGCCCGCGTCTACGGTGGCCGGAAATCGGGATCGGAATCCCGCATTACTGCTTCGCAGAAGGAGGCGACCGCCTGCCATTCCTCCTCGCTCCGGACCATGGCCTCGACCAGGGCCCGGCGCGAGAGATCTCCGCCGCCGATCGCCCCCACGAGGGCACGGCTCCACCGTGTCCTCCGGGCGTTGCGCACAGTGGCGACACCCGCGCGTCTCTTCCGACTTGATCTGAAACAGGTACCTCCCGAACGTGCCATGTCCGGTGAGGACCTGCGTCATGCGGTAGGTAAGGACGCCGTGAGGTCTTTCCAGCCACGCCTCAAAGAGGGGACTTACCGCCATAATCGTGGCGTGCCCAAAACCGCACTGGGCTAGCGTGCTGGATTATTCCTTCTCTTAGAGAAGGGGCCTAGCAGTGGGAACATTAAAAAAGGCAGATTATATACATTATAAACCTTGCAAATTTGCCGGCTGTCCCTCTATTTAATCATATTTTCTCGAAATGACTAGGTATAAGTACAGAGTTATTTGTAAAACACTGACAACCTTGCGAGACTGTTTGTTTGTCTGTTTGTTTTTGACTTATGTTCTGTGACTATGTATATAAATTTAAATCATTTATTATTCAAAATTGCCGACCGATCAAAATATTAACTCAACCAATCGTTATAATAAACCAGCGTTTCATTGTAACATCGAAATAATTTTTGATATTTGGAATCCGAATAACGCAGACAAATTGCAAAACAAATTCAAAGTACAGCTGAATCCGCGATACTGCAACGTTATACCACAGAGCAATGCGACGCTTCAGGGGCAGCACTAGCAAAAAGAAAGAACAACAACATATTTACTTGGCACACACACACAATGAAGAAACAAAGTATGTAGAAACTTAAGTAAAGTAAATAAAAAAAAAACAATGTTATCGAACATTGTGTATCTCACGCCAAATAAGTCCAGTTCAGTATAATGCCAGACGAGACAAGACAAAAGAAAAAAAATATAGCAGTTGCTAGACGCTGGTTTTCTACTGAAATTTTAAGTGTACAAAAAAAAACAACTTAACCGTGCCAGCAAGGGCACCTTTTTTATGGTGAGCAAAAATCATCCAATGACAACCCCCGTTCTGGTAGGAGCGGAAGATAGTGTCAGACTCTTACTGTCTAAAAACCCACCCCGTTCCTTCTAGCCTTCATACCGGGTTTCGAGCTCCCTTTCAGGTAACCCTGGCCCCAGTAGGCTTTGACCCTGCTGTTGCTGACAACTTGAAGCGCGCGGGCCGTCGACGTCTTGGGCTCGGTCCGGACAGTTACCGGGTGGTCGGGCAACGAGCCACCCAATGCTCGCCGTCCGCAAGCCGACGCCTACGGTGGCCTGAAATTGGGATCGGAATCCCGGCGGCAGCTGGGGCGCTATGAACGCCGCCGTTGCCTGATGCGGTCGGCCTCCTCTTTTGCTAGCATTACTGCTTCGCAGAAGGAGGCGCCCGCGCACTCTTCCACGCTCCGGACCATGGCCTGTACCAAGGCCCGACGTGAGAGATCGCCGCTGCCGATTGCCCTCACGAGGCCACAGTGATGCTCTGCCCAAGCGGGGCACACCTCGAGTGTGTGCTCCACCGTGTCCTCCAGGCGTTCCGCACAGTGGTGACACTCGGGCGTCTCTTCCGCATGAATCCGGTGCAGGAACCTCCCGAACTTGCCATGTCCGGTAAGAACCTGCGTCATGTGAAAGGTAAAGACATCGTGAGGTCTTTCCAGCCACGCCTCAAAGAGGGGACTTACCGCCATCATTGTAGCGTGCCTAGCACTGGGTTGTGATAGTCGCTGACGCCGAGCTGCAACTGCACAGCAGTTGCAGTTCGAGCATGATAATGTTATTGAACTAATGCGCGGCTGCAGCGCTGGAGTAGCACTGCAGTCGCGCGTCTTTTATTTATATGGAATAACAAAGCACTGCGGCCCTTTGCTGCAAATTAAAGGCACCCAAAGTGTTACCTTTAACTCATAAAAATTGGCAATCAATCTTCCAAGCCTTTGGGGTCGGTGGTGTCGGTTTCCAGTATAACTGGATCTATGGTAATTCAAATGGTGCCGCTACCTATCTGACTTAATCTGCGTAACAACCCCCACTAAGTTGAGAGATTTTCCTGATTTTTTATATATTTGGACGGCTGCCCAAGATCTCAGTGCTTACAGCGAATTTGCTACATCACAGCCCCCAAAAAGTGTAACGTTTATTTTGATGTCAAAACTATCCGCTGCCAGTACGTCGATTCCAAACTCTATGGTTCGAACAAAGAGTTTAATTTGTACTCGTTAGGAAGTTAGTAATATGGGCCAAAGTTAGCTGGCATCCGCTATTTTACTAGTACATTATCACTTTCACATACAATTTTGTAAGACTAGGACTATAAGTATTGAGAAAAATTATGTGGATTGATAATGAATAAATAAGGAACTTTAACTCTTACATAACTCACTATTATACTTATTACTTGGCTCTATTAGACAGTAAGATGATAAGGAGTTAGGCAGTGATGTACCCAACATAAAACACAGTACCTAGCATGCATACAATTGTTATATAAATCAATTCATTTAATTAACTGCTACTAATTTAATCCAGCAAGCAAGTCAAATCTGCGTGTAATACATCGCATCTACCCATAACAGTCTTATCAACGTTCTTGCGATTTTGATGCAATTAAAACTATTTCTACAAATTTTCAAACACCTTTTGGACATAACTTGTTTTATTGGTACAAAATAAACGAAAATAGTGTATTCCACATTTAAAAAAAAAAATTGAAATAGTGTATTCCACATTTAAAGAAAAAAAACTTTGAAATAGTGTATTCCACATTTAAAAAAATATGTGGAAATACACTATTTTCGTTTATTTTGTACCAATAAAACAAGTTATGTCGGAAAGGTGTTTGAAAATTAGTGCCTGTAGCATTGTTAAATACACTTACCGCAGCCCTGGAGTGCGACGTGGGCTTGCAGACGGTGAGCAATGGGTAGCTTGCTGTCCGACCGGCCGGTAACTGTCCGGACCGAGCCCAAGTCGTCGACGGCGCGCACTGTTCCCGCACGCCTCAAGGAGTTGTCAGCAACAGCAGGGGCCCAGCTGGGTCGAAGCCTACTGGGGCCAGGGTTTGTTTCGAGAGATAGCTCAGCCCCAGTATGAAGACATGAAGGAACGGGGTGGGTTTTTAGTGAGTAAAAGTCTGCACTATCTCCCGCTCCGCATCCGCGTCACGTAGTCTATATTCAATCAACGATTAAAACGGTTTTAACAATACTTCATTGCGTCGGATTCCGATAAGTAGATTAGGATCTATATGGGAACAGATGAACATACTCACACACATACAAACATTGCCTGTCAAAATTATAACCGTCCTTAGGCTTTGCGGTAGTCGGGTAAAAAGAAAACACTAATGACTTTCAGCTATTTTAACGACGTAACATTGAAAACTGCGAACAAAAACCGCTGTTTTTAATTAATTCCCAAAATGTCGGGCAGACAACGGGTCTCATTAAACGAGAACGTTGATTTCAGTTCAATCCGACTACTTCGCAGCGCAGACGAAAACTCTTTGCTGTGCAAAAATATATTTAGTTACAGGGAAATTAAATGCTTGACTATGTTTAAAAGTTTTGCAAGCAGGAGAGATTACGGCGCTGAAGTTGTAGCTGTATTTAGCTTGGTAGTTAAGGACATAAAGGCGTCTGTACAAATTACTAGTGTAGAGTTTTTAGTTGTAATAATGAATACTAAGTAGAGATAGTAAAAATAATCTAGAGCATATTATAAAGAGGTAAAGTTTGTTTCTTTTTGTTCTAGGAGGTGATCTCTGGAAGTATGGGTCCGATTTCTAAGTTTTTTTTTTTTTTCACGGATAGAAAGCAGCTTTATGCCTGAGTGACATAGCTTATATTTTAAGTACGCGAGCGAAGCTGCTTACAAAAGCTAGTAAACTATAATTATATTCATACCACTCATTGATTAATCACGAAATGTCAGAAATCATAACGCCTACAAACTTGAAATTTGGCAGGAAGGTTCCTATATGATGTAGAAATCCACTAAGATTTTCGGTATTTACGGATTTTCCGAAATTTACCCCCTAAAGGGATGAAACGGGATTTGTAAGTTTGTATGGAGAAACCGACTCTCACACGAAGGCGCTGGCAAAGCTAGCAAGTATATTATATGTTAAAATAAGGCTAATCATAAATACTGTTACAATGTAAAAAATAATAATATTACATTTGAATTTATAATTCTTACATAAATATAAGAAAAAAAAAAAAGAAAAAAAATAATAATAAATATTCATTGTATTTTCTCATTTTCGCGCCAATCTGAGTTAAATATTTAAACAGATTGTGATTGTCGATGGAGCCAAAATGTCCTGAAGAGGCGTCAACGTCCCGATAAGTATTGGAAAGTCTTTCTCAAGGTGGACTGAAGATCTGTACCGATGTAAGACAGTACCGGTCGATGGGGCGTCACTTACGGGAGGCACATGTCCAGCAGTGGTCATCCTCTTCTCGTCATCTGGCCGCCAAAATATCATTGCATAACCACGAAGCACCTAAACACGCTCAGACTAACAGGTAATCACTGAAAGGATGTAAGTTAACAGCGTGTGTATTCAACGCTTTTAAAGTTGATATAAACATAGAGAGGATTCTAACGGAATTTTACACAAAGATAGATCATACAGTGTTTGTCCCAATGGCTTCTAATTCTAAGTAGGTACCTAGTGTTTAATCATCCAATAACTTCTCTTGCTCTACGGTAGAGTGAGAGGACGTCCGGTTTGTCAGACTTTTACTAACCGAAACCATAGGTAACTGTGTCCTTTCAGTTGTTCGTTGCGTTCTAGAACGGGGTTTAGATATTCCCAATGGTCATCACGGCCATCAGCTCGGCTGGCCCTCTACGGTATTACTGACATCCTTTGAGGTGCCAGTGGAACACTATGTGCCATCGATGACTCGGGCTCAGTTCGACCGGCTGGACGGCGTTCTCTAATTCTAAATAGGTACGCTGAGTCTCTTTATATCTTTTCCATAACATACCTGTACGGTTCACGTACAGGTAAATCGCTAACGCCGCGACCTACTTTACTTTACTTTACGCTACTCGTTTTGTTTACTTTTATATTTGTAATTATAATAAATTTAGTTGACCAATAGCTGCCGTAGCGCTATTACCGCGCATCTAACTTAACTTAGTGGAACTTTTGCGAATAAACTCAATTATCGTGAACTCTGTGGTTTTCGTCAACTCACATCCAACAACTCAACTGTAAGTAACTAGTTACCTCTGAGCCATACAATACCTACATTTGAAAGCTAATTTGAAACACGTTTCATTTGCAAAAGAGCGCATTTTTTATGGTGGTAAAATTTATCTAATGACAACCGAACAACAAAAAAAACAGACTCATACTGGCTAAAAACCCACCTTCGTGCCTTCATACCAGGCCTCGAGCTCCCTTTCGGATAACCCTGGCCCAGTAGGCTTCGTCCCGGAAACCCGGGTCGAAGCCTACTGGGGCCCCTTGAGCGCCACCGTTGCCTGATGCGGTCGTCCTCCTCTTTTGCTAGCATTACTGCTTCGCAGAAGGAGGCAACCGCCTGCAAAAGAACGCATTCTATATCTATTTTGTTTTCTCAATACATCACATAAAAATGAAACTACATACATTCTGCAATCTCTATATTACTTTCATGAACGTTAACAACTAGATACAAAGTTGAAATTCCAACAGTTCAGAAGCCTGCAGTAATACATGGATAGTTGATGAGTGGTCACTCACTGTGTCGCCGGTGTGTCACTATGCGGCACTCATCCCCGCTCAGAGTGACAGGTAATCACTGGGAAGAGGATACGGTAACAAGGTATGTATCACAGCTTTTAAAGAGCTGAATTTAATTTTATCACAGGAAACTTGAAAAGGTTACGATTTCTTTTAATGTTACACTAGTGCTTGACTGCGATCCCACCTGATGGTAAGCAATGATGCAATCGATGATGGTGAATCGCACTAGTTTATTAAGAGCATATTCACTCTAGCCTTGAAGACACAGCTGTAGCTGCAATACCTATAACAACCAAGACATGTCTGCCTGCCAGGACTGTGGAATGCGGATCGTTCGAAAGAGTTACCATGGCCTTCGCAAACGGCAGCTAAAGGGATACTGTAGGGTTTTAGTAAGCATAAGTCTGACATTCTAACTCTTCAATATCATTTTATGATTGGCCATGTTAAAAACCTCTTAAAGTCATTATTTCCATAAGACATCAGATCCAATCTGTGTCCCTTTTTATTTACAGAAGAGCGCAAACCATCTTTCACATATTGTAAATTAGAATTCCAATCTACGACTTATCCTACACATTCCTTGTCCCTCATCTGTCCGTTAGTATATATTATGTCCTCAATAAACCATCACAACAAAAATCGGAACAACTATACGACAATGATTAATCACACTAAAGAATCTCCTGATTCTACT
Organism: Mythimna lalbum; assembly: GCA_949319445.1. NCBI lineage: Eukaryota > Metazoa > Arthropoda > Insecta > Lepidoptera > Noctuidae > Mythimna > Mythimna lalbum. Next base: position 15,782,849 of record OX439356.1, on the reverse strand, counting down.
CTAGCTCCTTCATAGTACCATTTAGTCACACAAAACACCAACTTTGTATTGTTAAGTTAAATTAATGCGAATAGTGCTATTAATGGCTGTCGCGTTTAGCCAAATATTCGCTTCAAGGCGGTGGACTGCAGCGCCATCTCGTGTTAATTACGACATTAATACTGGAAACTTTGCCATGTGGAGTTGGCCTTCTTGATTTTAAACCTACTGTTGGTAATACTGTATGTACGAGCTACGCTGTATATTAACTTTTGTATTAATTTGTAGTTTGATATACAAACTACTCGTAGCTGCACTCAGCAATGCCGATATAGTTCAGGTGTATTTAACATAACATTTAAGTGGAATAATTACATCATTATATTAAGTACCAATAAGGTAGTTGCTGAAGGTAGTTGTTGACAAAGTCGACTCAATAATAATGCAAGCTTTCATGCGGGTTCTAGTTAGATAGTATGCATTGTATAACTGAGCCTGTTTATTAAATAACATAATTTATTAATTTCATTGATGGCACTAACATAGTTTTTAATTCATGAATCCCCAAGCGACCACCGGTGGCCGCGCATCTATTGTCTTACTATTGTGTCTCTAATTGACGGTATCTGAGGGGTTAAGCAATTTGTACGAATAACTAAATAATGGAAATTATCCGATATAAACGTTATTTTTATTATAGTATATTTATCAAGGGAATCAATCGTCTACTCATTTATATAAGGTGTAAGGGACAGCCCTCCGCAAACTTTAAGGGCTTGCTCAGTAAACGAAACTGAACAACCTTCCACATATTTTTTTCAGGAAACGAAAAAAAAGTCAGCCTCACCATACAAAATTAAAAACTTGATTGAATAGTTTGTATGGAGAGGCCGATTTTTATGTGATAAAAATCTTTTGTAAGGTGGTTCAGTTTCGTCTACCGAGCAAGCCCGAGGGCTGTCCCTTACACCTTATATAACATTCTTACTGTTGTGCTTAACAACACCAACATTTGGTCGTTCAAGCAACTGAGTGTTGTTTGATTTAGATCTTTTACGGTTACGAATCAACCGATACATGACCGTAAAAGAACTAAATCACACACCATCATATCTGTCCAATCGGACTGGTCTTTTACAAGCGAGTTGCCTCAGTAGCCAAATGAAATGGCGCATTAGGCGCAGATCGTAGAAAATAACGGTTACACAACAGTGATGTAACGAATATTCGCATTTGCGGGGATATTCGCACATTTTTACATTTGCATTCAAATTCACAAGAAATATGCGAATATTTAGCATTTTTTCTTGTTTACTTAAATATGTTTTTTTTTTTGTCAAAAAAAAATTGCCAAAAATTCGCTTGTTTCTTGTGAATTTTGCGAACATTCGCGAATGCTAATGCGAATATTCGTTACATCACTATTACACAATACCAAGAACCAGCCCCTAGACCATGATCTTTAAAGTAAGATTGTTTTAATCTTGTTTTCAGTTTGACAAGAGATAGAGCTATACAGGTTGTCTAGCGCCATCTTTTAACAAGATTAAAACAATCTTACTTTGAACGTCATGGTAACCCCGCAGGACTGTGAAACAACTACCTATTCCTCAAAACATAGATTTAGGTGAACAACTATAGACTTGTAAGACTTCAGTGTTTTGATAGGAACGCACAATACTGTCGAATCCGGTGTCGGAAACATAATCGTACGTAGCGACCTGCGTCAGTTTCACGAGTGTTATACTCTGTTCAAAGTAGCATTAGAAATTCATTCAACCGATTTTGCCTTTTATAACGTAGGTGGCATGAAAAAAAGAAATAGCGACTGCAGTAAATAGTTCTATGCCTAAGAAATAGAAGTTAAAATTGATTGAACAGACAATAAAAAGGTTACTTTAAAATTTAACGCGAATATGGTATCTTTGAAATTCTCGACATTTCGCTACTATAAAAAATTAGACATATAGTAAATAAAGTATACATTTGAACTTTCCTCATAAACCATCGTGTTTGATGGTGAAACTCACATGAAATATTGCATATATTTTTGGAAAGTGTGTATATGTCATAATATGTAATTACTTGACTTGATTCCGCCATCGCCTTTCAACCATCGTACATAACTGCGAGTGTCCACCCATATATTGTTAACACCTCGACGGTCCGACCTAAGCGTTTCGCCTTGTCATTTATACTGCGTAAATCGAAGGACTGTAACAAATTGCCCGCTTCGGTCTTCTCGTCTGATTATAATTAAAGTCTTCAAGGCTAGAGTGAATAGGCTCTTACATAACTACTTACCAGCTGGTAGGAGCACTATCATGCTCTAGTTTATATCATTTGAAAATACAATTATATAAATCCGTTTAGTAGTTTTTGAGTTTATAGCAAACAGACGGGCGCAATAGATGTCTCTATGCTGTGTGTATCTGTGAATGCCAAATATAATTAAAGCAGCCCCGCAAACGTATATCTTGTGTCAGATACAAGCTACTGATGAATATTTGATTTCTATAGGACCAGTATAAAATCATCCACTCCCTGCGCATACGTAAATACATTTTGTGTCCAGTTGCTTCCACTTAGCACGATTAAAAAGTATTCGGTGTCGATAACTGGAACCAAAACCACAAAATAGATAGGTACAGAAGACAATCTCATTTATGTAGGTACTTCACTTTTTATACCTACGCTCTGTGGAAGCACACTAATGAGCGTTTGATCTGGAACTGTTCGAAGAGCGGGCTGAGACGCTCCAAGATATCTTGTCCGTGAACGGTGTCTATGTGTGCGTTGCTCGGGTGCGCTTTCTGTGTAGATTGACTTCTGTATATATATTTTTTGTGCCACACGTGTCTCCGTTTGCGCAGCGCCTTTTGTTTCCTTTCTTTTCTGGGAATATGAACTTTCACACGGGCAAACCTGCAGACAGAATCTAGTTTCAAAATAAATCTTCCTAAAATACCGTAAACATTATTAACAGCCTCGACAACTGTAAGCCACAAGTCCCATAATATTATTATCAAGATTCATGTTTATGGCTTTGTCTTTGTGTGCCGACCATTTTCTTTGAGTCATGGCTTTTAAAGTTTATATCAAGAGTCTTGGAAGTTCTTATCTGTTCCTAGGTTAGAACTCGTTTGTTCCAGGTTCAAGTATTCAAGATTATTATCGAAGAAAACTCGTCTTAAGTTCAACCCTTTGTAAATTTTGTCCTTTTGTTCAATATTTATTGGAGTTCTTCCTCTCGTTTCTTATAGATTTTCTGTAGGAAATTATGTTGTTTAATTGCAAGCTTTTTAGAGTGTACTATAAAATTTGGTCTAAGTACTTTTCTCGCTCTGGATGGAGTCAAATAAAAGTGCAATACTTTTACAGACTAAAACACACATGTGTTTCTCTCAGGTGCCCTTTGTGGTCTAGGGCTTATTTAAAGGTGGGAGGTCGTAGCGACATCTATGACGCCACATAAGAACTACGAAGAAAAATACGAAATCCTGCATCGCGCAATCAAAGTTCTCCGCGCGATTTGAATATATACGACAGCCCAACATCATCTATTGGGCAGTTGCCCACCAGACCATAACACCAGTCTGGTCGGAGGATCCTCCCTTTTCAACGAAGGTATGTAGGACTTTACTCTCAGTTCTGCATACCTCTAAAAAGTCATCCAATGACTTATCTCGCTCTGGAGAGGAACGGGAGTTCATGTTACACTTACTGACTAAACTTATACCTATGTTCCTACTTTGCCTAGCGTTCCAGGACCTCAGGGTTTCCTTTCGGACTACCCATGTGCCTTCCAGGACTGCGGTAGATAACTCTTCCGATCAATCCTGCAAACCTTGGTAGGTGTAGTACCTAATAATAAGTACATAATGCGTAACAAGAGAATTCAGTATATAAGAATATTCAATATATAAGTAGGTAGTTACTATTTATAGATAAGGATCAAATATAATACAATCTCCTCATTACGTATTCATGAAAACCAATGCGCCAGCAGCTGTACTCTGATTAGCCATACTAAATGACAAACGCTAATGGCTATCTGAACCATTAAATTTTGTGCGAAATTTTCAATTTCCTAAATTAACAATTTTGATGTAATCCCAATCGCCATCGGCCTGTGTACATTAACTCACAAAATACCCATTAACAACACAAATGTACACAACTCAACGCTTAACTCTGCAATCGGACGAAATATCTCCGATACATCGATATAATGAGCAACAAATCGTTCTATAAAGGGCCTGCCCACCATTAGTGGTTACTAAATGGCGTACCGAAATTAATAAAGCCTTACAGATAGCTCATTACTTTAATTAAACGGCTATCATTACGGTGGCTAAAAGAATAAGGCTCTAATTTGGGCGGTGGCACACTATTGCCACCTCGGACACGTCCCTACAAATTGATACAGACTACGTGAGCCACTCAATTCGATGACGCTCATTCTGGGTTCCGTACGCAGAATGACTAAAGAGAATTTAAGAGGAAAGTGATAAAGAACTATTTTGTCAAATGACATTTGCCCTCATGTCCCCCTACTTATGATGCTGATGAGAATAATAAACAACGAGAAGATCCTGAGGGTACCGTATTATTTGGGCATTTGGGCATTGGTAGGCCACTCGTTGTTTTCTTAATATTTTGCTGGTACGATATTGGTTACCCTTTTTCCAAGAAGCTTTTAGACACGGGTTTGTACAAACATTGGTTGTTTCCTATCCAAACCTCAATTATGGTAAAGCTGTATTTGAAATATTGTTAATGATGATTAGTTATAAAATGGGTTATACGAAAGTTTGTAAAAGACAGGACCGGTGAAATTAACATTGAAAACAGTGGCGTAACAAAAGGGGGTAAAAAGAGAAAACGCCCCGGGCCACTGGCCTAGGAGCCCATGAACTGAGGACAACCTAGCATTTATTACAAAATACATAAAAGAAACGTTATTTTTTTATTTAACCCTACAGATACCGTCAATTAGAGACACAATAGTAAGACAATAGATGCTCGGCCACCGGTGGTCGCTTGGGGATTCATGAATTAATCAATTTCAGATAATAAACTCAAGAAACAAAAATTACAAAAGTATCACGAAAGTAACACGTTTTGATACATACTGTTTTCTTCAGTATGAAACGTGATACTTCCCCGAAAAAACGAATTTTAAATTAAAAGTTAGTCAATTCAGTCCCTTTTATTAACTTTCTATAGTTTATATTCACGTTTCAACATGTTTTTTTTTTTTTTAAGTAAAACATAATTAGGATACCTTCCACAAGTGATATTTTAGAACAAGTTGCTGATGAATAATCCTGACTACAGGGTTGTGCCTGTGAAAGTACGCACCGTACGTCTCCATCTCTTGCCTAGCATGCTCTTACCTAGACAAAAACCACTAGAAATAATGCGGTAAATGTAATCTCTTGGACAGTGCCACACGCTAGACGGATTTCAACCATTCATAACTGCACCGGCGACAGTTTGTATTTAAAATGAGAAATTAGGACCACGTGTCGAACTACAGATATGAACTCAAATATTGACCACTCGCCAGAGAAGACGAGTCGTCTCAAAACTCATTTCCATTACTTTATATAAACATATATATATGTATATATTTAATAACTATTATATTTTTTAAATGTGTACCTACCACATATGTATTTTTTTTTAAATAAAATTATCTTATAACAAGCTTGGTTCAATGGTAGAAAATGCCTTAAGCGTTAAATTCTCCATTGTACCTTTGTATTATATAAAATTTTAATAAAAAATCATATATTATAAAGGCAAAAGTTTATAAGCATGAGTACCTTTTTGTTACTCCTTTAAGCTCTAACGTTTAAACGAATTTGGATGAAATTTGGCACACGAATAGACCATGTCTTGGAACAGCAAGGAAGCTTATATACTGAGAGTATATTCCCTAACAACTTTTTTTTTACATTCACTCGGGCGAAGCCGTCGGCAGAGCCAGTGAATCTATAATATAAAAATGAGTCGCAAAATGTTGGTAAGCGCATAACTCAACAACGCCTGGACCGATTTCGCTAATTCTTTTTTTGTTGTAATTGTTATTGTGAGGAAAAGGTTCTTATGGAAAAAAATTAGGGTAGTGTAGGATAGCGTAGAGTAGGGTAGAGTAGTGTAGAGTAGGGTAGAGTAGGGTAGAGTAGGGTAGAGTAGGGTAGAGTAGGGTAGAGTAGGGTAGAGTAGAGTAGAGTAGGGTAGAGTAGGGTAGAGTAGGGTAGATTAGGGTAAAGTAGGATAGAGTAGGGTGGAGTAGGGAAGAGCGGGAGCGAAGCCACGCGGGCAAAAGCTAGTAATAAATAAATATTTAACCAAAACTGTAATAGTGTTGATACATAGTAAACACTTATACGTAACTTAGTCTATCTATATATATAAAAATGAATCCCGTTTTCCGTTGTCATGACATAGCATGAAAACGGCTTGACCAATTTGGCTGATTTTTTTTTTGTTGTGATTGTTATTGTGAGGATAAGGTTCTTATGGAAAAAAAATAAAATTAGGGTAGTGTAGGGTAGAGTAGAGTAGGGTAGATTAGGGTAGAGTAGGGTAGAGTAGGGTAGAGTAGGGTGGAGTAGGGTAGAGTAGGGTAGGGTAGAGTAGGGTAGGGTAGAGTAGGGTAGAGTAGGGTAGAGTAGGGTAGAGTAGGGTAGAGTAGGGTAGAATAGGGTAGAGTAGGGTAGAGTAGGGTAGAGTAGAGTAGGGTAGGGTAGAGTAGGGTAGAGTAGGGTAGAGTAGGGTAGAGTAGGGTAGAGTTGGGTATAGTAGCGTGGAGTAGAGACGAGCGGGAGCGAAGCCACGCGGGCAAAAGCTAGTTATTTATAAAAAATAAACAACAATATAAAGCTTAAGTTCGGTTGTGCAAATAAGGTATTTCATAATGAATGTTTAGATTGTATAGGTTTGCTGAAAACCCGAGTATGGTCTAAACTCGCCTGTGTACATCACCTGTTCTATTTTTTTTTGACTGTAAAAGCCTTTTACAATACCGTAGCCCCCTCCCCCCCCTCCGATGACTTCACCACGAGCCTCAGATGGTGTAGTTACGCCACTGATTACAAGTTATGTGCGTAGCGCGGAGAGGCGACGCCATCGCCAGCGGGCGCTATTCGTGGGGGAGGGGGCTCGTCGATCGCCAGCCATCGTTAAAACCCGCTTGTCCCGACGTTTGTTGCGAGTTTTCACAAGTTCCACAATAAACGGACGCCGACGCTCCCACCACCTTCACAATTTACTTTTTCATCTCTCACGAAGGGCTCTTGTTGTTATTTGACATTAGGTACGCTTTCACGAAACAAGCTTTTAACCCTGTCGCGTTTGAGGTCGCTTAACGTCATTAAGTACACAACAGGCGAACTCCGAATACCCTCATCGAAATTTTTCACATTACGTAAAATTGTTTCGCACATTTTGTGTCGCCCGAAGGTGCCAGGTACCGCTGTTATAGTAACATTATCGATTTCTGCACGACACAACGCAACACTCATATAATTTCAGTTCGAGTCACTTAAAGTGGACAGTGATTATGTAACTAGACCTTCGGAAAAAGGTCTTCAGGTCGGGAAACACCTTCTATTAGGAATAAGTGACCCAATCCAGTTGAGTGGACGCAATTTTGTGGAACCTCTATCAAGTGTAGTGTGTACAGATTGCTTATGTGGGTCACGTATTATTCAATAAACCCAAAATTAATACTAAGTACGTGAGCTGCGTGGCTGAAGGGCACTTTTCCGTTATTTTGTTCTAATAAAGACAGTGGTCGAGCGCGCAACTATTAACTCAACTTTAGCAAAACTCTGTGCTGTCATTGGGGGATAATTTATTGGAGTGTAATTATTTCATTTCTGCGAAGTCTTGCAATTTGGTAGGAAAGTTTCTCAGGCGGCACGTTATAATTATTTAACCGCTATAATTAATAAGGCGCTATAATTTGGGAACAGCCGGACGAGAAGCGCGAGTCGTCATGGCTACCGGCGCGAGTTTGTACGCGACGCACGTCCTTTATTAATTTTCAACGAAATAGAATCAAATTAGAGAAATTGTTTGCCGAGACTAAGTTTCAATTATGGTTGGACCCTGTCTTTAATTTAAAAGTTGCTCCTTTTATTTAACTTGGGATTTTGATGGCGTTTTTTGGGGATCTATCAACAGTATTTTTTAGAGCGATGGGAAAAGTCCCATGCATATCGATTGACGTAGTTAGACTAGATCACTCAGTCAATAATAATTTCAAACATATTTTTTATCTATTTCCGTTGTTATTACCATTTTTAATGGGCTTTGGTTATTCCTTATTTATTAAAAATGATTAATGGTAATTCTGATTTTATCGACATCTATTGTAAGTAATGTAATGTCTCTTTTATTGTAAGTAATCGTTCAATAAATTTCAATAATAACGTTGGCCACCAACGTCAGACAAAAAGTCTGCAGGTCTGTTGCTGGTCAGCAGGACGTGTGCGTTGCACTATTGCTATCAGTGTGTTCTATTTTTCTCCTACGAAATATAGAACACACTAATAACCGTCCCACAAAAAGTCGGTCAAAAATACACAACAATTTTACAAATATACGATCATCTGTCCTACAAAAAGTCTGACGTGGGCGAGCAGCGTAAGGACCATAAGTAATAAGAACCATACAAAACGCAGACACTCAAACTTTTTTGGAAACCATAAACATTATTCAGCGGATCTCAAACTTACTAACTACATGGCCCCAACTCCAATTTATCAAGAAACCAAAAAAGTGTAGGTACTGATAAGTGGATGGGGGAGGAAATCGATGCTGACAGCCTCTGGGAAACATCTCGGGGGATAGAATTACGGGGTCTGGCAGACTGCGAGCCACTCTCGATATTATCCTGCCCAAACTGATTGCTGTTAACAACCTACCTATATACCAAAGCTCTGCACCAAAATTTCCGCTTATTGCGAGCCGCGAATTGAAAATATTTGAGAAAATACACCCGACCGTGGAATAGAAAATGCGGAATAGAAAATTTTCGCTGTGGGTTTAATCTAGGATATTTTATTTTCTGAATATATTACAGAATTTACATATATCCCGCCATCTGAAAATAAGTTATATTATTTGGAAGAAAATGGTCTATTTACGGAGTCTACTTTATTACTTGGTTCTTTTCTTTATGATATTTAGAAACCCAAGGTGGCCTGGCCCACAAGTCTGCTATTACCATAGTGTAAGAATGGTCTATCATTGATTTCATAATTGTTGATTTTGACAAGTTTTGATATCTACTAATATAATGGCGTCATTATGACTTTCTAATGGTCAACCACTGACACTAAATTGAAAGAAATTGCATAGAATGGTACAAATAAATATCTGACGTATGCGGTAATCTGCAAAAATTTTGACAGTTCCTTTGATCAGTGACCTACCATTACAACGTCATTACGCAGTTAGTGCTTTTAATAAGCTTGATATTGTCATTCTAACCCAATTCTATTACAAGACCATTGACCGATCAGTGATAGATCATTATGATTTAGGAGATTACAAATTTTTTGCAAGATGACAATGGGATCGTGTTGGAATGACGAATTTATAAAAATAGCAGACTTAAGCCCCTGGTAATTATTTTAGGTCATACACGTGCGTTACCCGTATATCGTAAACACGTGTAGCGTGGGTGTGTTCAATAACCATAATCTTTCTAGTGTACACCAGTACCCAATTATTCTGTTTAATTTGTCTAAGTAAGTTTGTCTAAGTAGACAAAATACGAACAGTGGTGAGAGGTTTATTATTTTTTATTAAGCTGCTCACATATATATGGCATCCAGACACTGATATATGTAGGCTATACAAATATTTGTTCCGTGAGGGATTCGGACCCGCGGCCGCGTCGAGAAGCACAGAACAGAGTAGAATAAAATAAACTTTCCTGTACACCTAAACACACACATAGCACCCAATCACTCAACCACTGCGTCAATCGCGAGATAGCGATAAAGCGCGAACCTATCAACAGCAAAAAAAATGGTGCCGTTTTTTTTTTAATTTTTATTAAGGTGTTTTGTCTCAATTTAGACCATGTCGCTCCATCGTAGCCAAATTTTGTATTATGATTTATTTTAAATGGTTGTAACAAATTTTGTAAAGGAATCTTGCCTCGTTTGACGTAGGCTTTGCTAAGATATTGTTGCAAATACCTATATCTAACAAATTTATAATTATACTAGCTTTTAGCCCGCGGCTTCGCCCGCGTTTATTAATATATTACACTTTAATTTCTCTCCCCTTTTACCCCCTTTTCTCATTTTTAAAAAACAAAAATTAGCTTATGTCCGTCTCCAGGTTTCCAACTATCTTTGTACCAAAATTCATCAAAATCGATTTTGGCATTTAGGCGTGAAGACGTAACAAACAAACTCACTTTCGCTTTTATGATATTAGTAAGATTATATTTAGCCTGAGGCATTCACTCCGCTCACACTCCACCAAAAGTTAGTGCTGAAAACTGTGACTGATAAATGGTGCCGTTATCAGCCACAGTTTTCAGCTTTCTAACTTCTGATGTCTTATAATTGCCCATGTAGGCCTATGAAATAAAAATATATATTTTTATTAAATTTAGCCCGCCATCTTTATTATATTGTATTATTTTTTTATTATATTACTAGCTTCTGCCAGCGACTTCGTACGCGGATCCTGTTGCTTATGCCAGCGACAACGGAGTCGTCAAAATCAAAGATCTGAAACGTCTGGTGTCGAATTCTAAGAGCCTGGAAAACAACGTGATGCGCGAGACGATTCGAGACGTTCCAGATCTCTCCCTTCCACTTACGCGCGTGACAGTGTGCACACACCTTGGTGCCATAGACAAAAATAAACAGAAAGCTCCGAACTGCTAAGCTATCGGGAGTTACATGTGTTATTGTGAGTCAATCATAAAAGATAGACATATGATGTCTTGGGATATTTTTTATATAATTTTAAGGAGAACATTTCCGTTATACTTGATTTCTGTGTAGCTTTAACCATTAAGGCTGCAAACGCGACGGAAGCTTAAAAAATGGAGTAATTTTTCTCGTTTCCCCAACATTTCCCTTCACTGCTCTGCTCCCATTAATCGTAGCGTGATGAAAAGTATACTATAACCTGCCCAGGAGTATGAAGAATGATTGTACCAAGTTTCGTTAAAATCCATCGCGTAGTTTTTGTTTCTATAAAGAACATACAGACAGACAGACAGACAGACAGACAGACAGACAGACAGACAGACAAAAATTTTACTGTTTGCATTTTTGGCATCAGTATCGATCACTAATCACCCCCTGATAGTTATTTTGGAAATATATTTCATGTACAGAATTGACCTCTCTACAATTTTCGATTTATTATAAGTATAGATAATTAGCCCATAAGTATCGTCCTACTGCTGGGCAAAGGCCTCCCTCCACTCCTTCCAACGATCACGGTTCCTCGCCTTCTCATTCCAATTCTTAAGGAAGCCATCCAGGTCGTCCCGCCATCTCCTTCGTGGTCTGCCTCGGCCCCGCGTTGCTGTGTCCGGGCACCAATCCTGCGTTTTACGTGCCCACAGCTCTTTGGACATGCGGCAGACATGTCCTCGCCCGCCATGTTATTCAAAAAAATTTTCAATTCCGCTCAAATCAAATAGCGCTCGCGTTTATTCCGCTTAACTCCTTGAAAGTGCTCAACAAGCTCTCTAAACTTTATAACATTGTCTTAGAGTCTGAATGCATAAGCGAACAGTTCCCAATGCCCGGTGTACTAAACATCATTAGTACAACTTTATGCATAAGTGTACAAACACAAAGTAAAGCCTGCAGTTGTTTCAGACGATCGTACTTGTAAATACATTGTTATGACTTGTTGTAGATTGCTGTATGCTTACAATGTATCTTTAAGACGAGTTATGTGGGTGTAACTGATAGTTTATGGCCGAGCCAAAGCGGCCGACATCTGCGTTTCAATAAGTTACAAGCTGAAATTGCTGATGGGATAGAGTTTTATTATTGTGATTACACAACATATTTTGATGAAAGGGTTGCCGTAGTAACTGAGCTTTTTTTATGGTGGGAAAAATCATCCAATGACAACCCCCACTCTTAAGCGGAGCGGGAGATAGTGTCAGACTCTTACTGACTAAAAACTCACCCTGTTCCTTCTAGCCTTCACACCGGGTGCTCGAGCTCCCTTTAGGATAACCCTGGCCCCAGTAGGTAATGACTGAGCTAAGCATAGCATGGGTAGGATGACAGCAGGACGAAATAGTACCTACTGCAGCATTATCATGTTGCTTAATTCGTTTAGCTAAATAAAAACTTTTTCGTTCGCGTTAGTTTACCTTTTTCTAATATTATTTTTTTTTGATTTGAACTTAGAATAGGAAAATTTGGAGGTTTGACAAGGAAAAATTTTATTTGTCATTCGGCGACGAAATTTTCTGAGAAAAAGTGCTTGATGAACACGAATTAAAAAGGAAATGTGATTATAAGTAATGATCTAACTGCGAAATGTTTGGTGAAACTCGGTAGTAAATAAAAAAACCGATAAGTGATAGTCAATATAAAGAACCGGTATGTATTTTAAATATTTTAAGTTTTGGCTGCTTTGAAGGTTCAGTTTCGTGTCTCATAGTGATAATTTTCCTTTTCTTCTCACGATAGATTATTTGTCAATCGGTTCTTCGAGTATTCTTGGAACATTCTTGGAGTATTTTTGGAGCATTCTGGATATAGACATAGAAATTCACAGAAGTGGACAATACAGCCCACTGCAATTCATAAATGCGTGCGCCAACTGGCGCATGACGATACTAGAGAAAACCCCGGTGGACATCGTGACGTCACTCCACGTGAAGTTTTCATGATCCCTATTTTTCCTTATTCTATAGCAGTAGCAAGTAATATTTGAGTAGTTTTTTCACGCTATCTGTTTTATATGTATAATCACAGCAATTCGTGTAAAAAGGTTGCGGAATGAACCGATTTCTTTGATAGTTTACGAGTCCGCGCCTGAGGTCCCGTGATTGCAATCCCGTACCTATAGGCACAACTTCCAAATTATAAATTTTTATTTTTTTTATATATCCATCTCGCCACCTTACTTAAACCCTATTTTTATATATATAAAGTCGCCGAATTTTTTTATTTCCTTTTATAATTTTTTCTATGTTGGTTTTTTTAAATGCAAAATTATACGTGTACAAGTGGTGATTTTCTTTTTTTTAACGCTACAAAAATGGCTCTCCGGCTAACATGAAGTAAGTGTTTTTACTTAATAACTTTAAAAATTTAAACGATTCTACATAAAGAATTTTTTTTGCCTTATTGAGAATGGTCACTTCCTCTGGGAGCTAATGATTCTTAAGCTTATTGGTTTCAGGACGTGGATTCTTCCATTCAAGAAGGGTATTATAGGATTTATACCACCAGTACAGATGTTTGAAGCTGTTTTTTTCCATGACATATTATTTTTTCATGAAATGTAATGATTTTTAATGAAAAATAATTTTGTGAACTATAAAACACATAACTGCCTTTTATTTTATCCACTTATCGCAGCAAATATAACGACAGGTTTCCTGATTTTTATTCCATATCCTTAGCTAGCGGTAGTTAGAACCCGTAGGGTATATATGGTGACGTGTGAATGTATAGGCTTCGGTTTTCAAGGTAAGCTTAGTATGAACGGTTATTTAGCCGATATTTTTGCTTTCTAGCTTGGCGTTTGCTGACTGCTAGTTGCTGGATTATTTTTGTCCAGTTGTTCATGCCGTGCCTATTTTTTCGCTAGGATTTAATTGACTTTAGTCTGTTCTTTCATTCGTTATTAGGTCTATATTAGTTACATCATGTCAGAAGAGGGGTTCCCTATTGGTGAGACACCATGTCGTGATAGTCCCATCATTTCGCGACCACAACCTCCTCCTATTCCGCCCAGAGCTTCTCGCGCTTCTTCACAAAGTGTCGTTCCTTCACCAGTAAGATCTGATGAATGCCTACAATTTACCAGGCAGTTCTCTCTTACTAAGTGGAAGATTAGTTTCGATGGAAAGACCTGCGTTCGGGAATTTTTCACGAGTATAGAAGAATGCAGGGAGGCCGACAATTTGTCTGAGGGATATTTAGTCAAGCGATTCCATGAAGTCTTGTCAGGTGTCGCACTTCAATATTTTAGATCGATCCGTCGCCCGGGTCTTTCCTTCTTTGAGATCAAAGAAGCCTTTTTTAATACGTTTGGTACGACAGATTATGAATTTAAGACCAGCCAGGAGATCCGTAACCTTAAGCAGAGACCGGAACAATTGATTAGAGAATTTATTATCGAAGTGTCTTATTTAAATGCAAAACTGTATAAGCCCATTGAAGAACCGGAATTGTTGCAAATCATTACTCACAATATGTTGCAAAAATACACTCCTTGCTTATCTATCCAGAGATTTCATGACATTAATAATTTAATCGAAGTCGTTACTCATTTCGAGTCCTTTCTAGAACCTCCAAAGGCGGTAGCCAGTCTCAATTGTGTTGCCGACCAGTCGACTTCTCAGGCTTTTAACTCGTCAAAACCCAGGCCGAACAAAACTTCCCAACGACCAAAAACTAGTAAGCCTCGGTTTTGTCCTAGTTGTAGTCAGTCTAAGCTTTGTTTAAAATGTAATAAAGTTGGTCATTCTTACCGCTCTTTTCCAGAGATCTCAGGCATAATTTGTTTTAAGTGTCGTACTCCTGGATTTATTACTAGAGAATGTCCGAAATGTAATCCAAAAAAATGTATAGATCACTGGCGATACGCTTCTTTCCGTAAAGTATCCCCAGTGTTTACTTCAGATTCATTTGATAACCGACCGTTTATAGAAGTATTATTATGCGGTAGAGTCGTTAAAGCATTACTTGACTCTGGTGCTCAGATGTCACTTATAAGCGATAATTTTATTCAGCAACTTGGTATTTCTTTGACATCAAAAAAAGCTTGTCCCCGTGTTATATCGGCTAATAATTCACCGATTGATATTCTTGGTTCTGTATATCTTCCGGTTAAATTTAATGGTAAAACTTTTATTCATCAGTTTTTAGTGGCAAGTTCGATGTCATCTTCTGTTATTTTAGGTATCGAATTTTGGAATAAATTCGGTTTGACGTCTATTTTTAGTCAGGCTTTTGATAAAAATATTGATGGTAATATGTTTATCCCTACTGTTCAGCACTCTCCCCCTCAAGTTTCTTCTGTTAATGAGGTTCGTGTGCATCGTAAAGGTTTGCAACATAAAGTCCCCGATGTTTTATCCAGGATCCATGCTAATCCTGTGTCGTTTGACCAGGGTCCTGAACAAACTAATGACCGTTGGTATAAGAAGGTATATATAGGTGCTCGAGACACGCCACAAATGTTCCCAGCATACGCTATAAACAATGGTATCCTTATGAGACGCATGCCTGTTTCTAGTCCTTTATCTTCTGAACCATGGCGTGTGGTGTTACCAGCTGAAAAGGTTCCAGACGCTATTTGGGAAATTCACAATAGTTTTCCTTCGATACATCCCGGTGTTACTAAAACGTATCTAAAACTTAGGGAGTTGTTCTACTGGCCAAATATGTTCCGTGACGTCACTTCGACGTTAAGTCAATGCGAGGTTTGTAAAGCCTATAAAATTTCGAACACGCAACCTCGCGGTCAGATGTGCTACCCTAAAGAGGTTTCTTTGCCCTTACAGATGATTTCTATCGATATAATTGGTCCATTGCCCTGTGCTTATTATGGTTATAAATATATCCTTTCTATGGTTGATGTATTTTCGAAGTATGTATGGCTAGTTTCTCTGAAAAAGATTGACGCTCTTTCTGTTATAAAAGCGTTAGAATATGAGATTTTCTTTAATTTTGGGGTTCCGCGTACTATTCTTTGCGACAACGCTACAGTTTTTCGTAGTAATCAATTCCTTAATTTTCTCAGATCTTTCCATATTCAATCACCTACTTTTACGCCATATTATACACCCCAAGCAAATACAGTTGAGCGATACAACCAAAGTGTTATTACGTGTTTAGGTATTTTGGTTGGTGAGAACCAAAGAAGTTGGGCTAAAATGTTACCTAAAGTTAAGCTTTACCTCAATTCTTGTGTTAATCTAGCTACTGGCTTTACGCCTAACTTTCTTATGTTTGGTAGAGAGGTCCTTATGGATAGCGGTCGTGTATATAGTCAGACTCGAAGCTCTAATTTGGCAGACAGTCGGGCTCTACATGCTTCAAACCTATCTTCTCTCAACGAAGTTTACGCAAAGGTTGCTGATAATCTTTCTTTAGCTTTCCTCCGTAACTCTCGTGCATATAATTCTAATCGATCAGCTATCACTCTGAATGTTGGTGATATTGTATGGAGAAGGAATTTTTCCAAGTCTTTTGGAAATGATTTTTTTTCTGGGAAGCTTGCTCCACGTTTTATTAAGTGCCGCGTGATAAGAGTAATTTCTAGGACCACCTATTTGCTACAGGATTGTGATTCAGTCCACTCCGGACAATATCATATCAAAGATATCTTAAAATAAATTGGATTAAATTCTCTTTATTCCATTTTATCATTAACATTTGCTTTGTAACACTTTTTCCTCTTTGGTTTATGGCATATTTCTTTGCATAAGTTTTTTAATTAAGTTAAAAACTTTTTAAATTATCCGTTAATAATGACATTTATTTATTTTTATGTTATGTCAACCTGCGTTCTTAGGTTGCCTGCGTAATTAGGTTGTTTTATTTCTTTTGTTTAACACAAATGATTTGTCATTTAACAATCAATTTGAATTTTTTCTTTGACTTAATTGACTTAAGTTAACTATTTCAAACTTAGTTGTTTGTTTTTTTTGTCCAATTTTTTTCGTTTCTTTAACTAAGGTTGGACTTTACGTGTTGACGTAAATTTCTTAATGTTGTTAGGTAATAGTTTAGTCTTATGTTAAGTTAGGCTAGCTTTAATTAGATGTATAATCCCCGGATTTTTTTCTTGTTGTTGCTAGGTAATAGTTTAGTCTTATGTTAAGTTAGGCTAGCTTTACTTAGATATATAGTTCCCTAATTGTTCTTCATAGTTGTTAGGATGTGGTAGGTTAGTGTTTGACTCAAATTGGACAATATACATTTTGATTTATGAGTTCGTTATTTTCTTTCATATTCTCCATTTTCGTAATTGAGATGTCGTGAGTTAGCGTGGATAACGTTTAGATGTGGAGGCCTCCGTGTTTATTCAGTATCTATTGCACTTCGATATCGTATGATTCAGAAATGATTCCTGCTGTTGTCTTTGTCTGTTCCAGTTTATCTTTTTTCTCACTCGTACTTTCGTCCTTTTTTTCTTAGAAAGGGGGTATTGCAGCATTATCATGTTGCTTAATTCGTTTAGCTAAATAAAAACTTTTTCGTTCGCGTTAGTTTACCTTTTTCTAATATTATTTTTTTTGATTTGAACTTAGAATAGGAAAATTTGGAGGTTTGACAAGGAAAAATTTTATTTGTCATTCGGCGACGAAATTTTCTGAGAAAAAGTGCTTGATGAACACGAATTAAAAAGGAAATGTGATTATAAGTAATGATCTAACTGCGAAATGTTTGGTGAAACTCGGTAGTAAATAAAAAAACCGATAAGTGATAGTCAATATAAAGAACCGGTATGTATTTTAAATATTTTAAGTTTTGGCTGCTTTGAAGGTTCAGTTTCGTGTCTCATAGTGATAATTTTCCTTTTCTTCTCACGATAGATTATTTGTCAATCGGTTCTTCGAGTATTCTTGGAACATTCTTGGAGTATTTTTGGAGCATTCTGGATATAGACATAGAAATTCACAGAAGTGGACAATACAGCCCACTGCAATTCATAAATGCGTGCGCCAACTGGCGCATGACGATACTAGAGAAAACCCCGGTGGACATCGTGACGTCACTCCACGTGAAGTTTTCATGATCCCTATTTTTCCTTATTCTATAGCAGTAGCAAGTAATATTTGAGTAGTTTTTTCACGCTATCTGTTTTATATGTATAATCACAGCAATTCGTGTAAAAAGGTTGCGGAATGAACCGATTTCTTTGATAGTTTACGAGTCCGCGCCTGAGGTCCCGTGATTGCAATCCCGTACCTATAGGCACAACTTCCAAATTATAAATTTTTATTTTTTTTTATATATCCATCTCGCCACCTTACTTAAACCCTATTTTTATATATATAAAGTCGCCGAATTTTTTTATTTCCTTTTATAATTTTTTCTATGTTGGTTTTTTTAAATGCAAAATTATACGTGTACAAGTGGTGATTTACTTTTTTTTAACGCTACACTACATATTGATACAAGTGCAGAAAGTTTGTCATTGCGACCGAGGCAAAATCCGCACGAGCCGTAGGTGAGTGTGTTATGGAGCCGAGGGCTGCAGTGACAAATTTGCACGTGTGTCAAACGAATTTTTTCAATACACTCACTGAAATTAATCCCCGTTTATTAATTTCAGTGAGTGTATTGAAAAAAAGTCGTTTGACCGGCGAGGCGCGCAAAGCCTGATACGATAAATGTAATAAAATTATAGCGAGGGAGAGCACACGCACTTTTTTGCACTAGTACGGGAAATAGCCTGTAATAGGTGCGATAAGAGCGGATTTTCGAGTGGTTGTATTGAAAATATATTATGTATGTTTTCGTCAAGATGAGATAAACATTGTATGAATCCGACCGCTGTCACCCGCACTATTCTGTAGCAATTGTAGTGTAATGGCTGCTTTATACTTAAAAAGATCAATATAATATACACCATGTTACTGGAAAAACCACAACCTCATAGGAAATTAAGTGTGTACCAATGACCTTGTGAAGGTTGCGGTAATCCGATGGATGCGGGAAGCACAGGATCGTTCATTCATTCGCGGTGACACTTGGAGGAGGTATATGTGCAACAGTGGACTTCTATTGGCTGAAATGATGATGATGATGAGGATTTATTTTATACCTACCTCTTCTGTTTTAGTTTAAGGCCGCATTCATTGTAAACTTGCACGTTATTCATCTAAATAAATAATAAAAAAAAACAAACAAATTCATTAAACGAAAGATGCAAACCAAACTAGATGGTCATGCAGTCGAAGCGCGGCAATGCCGCCAGTCTTTTGGGCACACTTCCAGTCTACAGCGATGCGGAGAATTTTTCCTTCCTAGTTTAAATAACCAGATTAGATTGAGATGGAGAATGACGAATACACTGGATATTTCCATTTTTCCATTCACCACGTCAAACGTACCCAACATGTAAAGGGAGAAGCAGGCGTCGGATGAAAAATAAAATAATTCACAAACGCTATATTTTATTTAATCCAACATTTTCACTATACAACTTTAAGTCCATACATCGTCGAAATTATATTCACAAATCATGCTCTATATTGCTACTATCTACTATACATTTGACTAGTGAGGTTATAACAGTTATATATGTATTATATTATATATTTTGTTTTACTCTACGGCCTCCAAATTGGTGTCTCCCCGAGGACTCTCAGTACTGAAACAAATAATACAAAAACATTTTCAAGTTGATGTACAACGAGTTGTGTTTAGGGATGGGATGTTTGACGTACTTATATACGTCAAACATCCCATCAAAGGTACATTAAGTACCTAAAATATGTATACAAAAAATGCTTTGTATTAATAATGATGCTGAATGAGATTATGCCTAATACTTTTAAGTAAAGTTGGAAGCTAGCTTTGAAATAAAGCCAATTTGCCCATGATTTTTCATTTTTATTGCAGCTTTTAAAAATAAAAACTCTTTTTTTGGCTTATAGTACTTAAATATGCTTATCCTTAGGTACCTATATTATAAAAGCGAAAGTGCGTTTGTTTGTTTGTTACATCTTCACGACTAAATGGCAAAACCGATTTTGATGAAACTTGTTACACGGATAGACCATGTCCTGGAATAGGACATAGGATACTTTTTATCTCGAAAGTATGTTCCCTTGGGATAATTTTCTGCTATCACGCGGGCGAAGCCGCTGCGAGCAGCTAGTAATAAAATAAATGTGGTTGAGTCCCTAATTTAACTTTTTAGGAATGTATTTCGCTTTACTTTTTTTAAGTAAACCTTTAACCGTTACAAATACTATCTACATAATCTTTATTTTTCGTGGTCACGCCATAACTGGAAAATGACTTTACCGATGTATTTCAACGATGTTTTTTTTGGGTTTTGGACTTACGGAAATGAAAATTAAGAAAATTTAGTAGACAATTTAAAAAAAGTCATATTAAATCTTCGCGCCTTTAAAACAGTTCATAGCTAAGACAGGAGAACATCTCGGGTTTGCTAGTCATATTTAAATATTAAATCAATAATGAAAAAGCTAAAAAATGTAACATACGAGAATTAGGCCTAAATATTATTTGTATTTGAAACTTAGATACATAATGTATTTTAAAATTAGTTTTCAAACGTTAAATATTACCTACTATAAAAGCTCAATAACTAATAATAATTATGCACCTACATTCTAGTAATTCTAGAATGATCGATACATTTGCAAGCACCAAGTGATGTCTAACCCATCTTTTAAATAAATTCTACGAAAGCTTACTCACAAAAGCTCAACCAACAAAGAAATTGAGGATAAAAGTCAGAATTACCTATCACCACCATCCCCTCTTGCCGTACGGACAAAAATGACCGTCTTCCCTGCAATGTATACGATAACATGCTATAAGTAAAACTCCAGAATCTACACTAATATAGTTAAGAGGTAATGTTTGTTTTTTTGTTTGTAGGGGTAATCTCTAAAAGAACTGGTCCGATTGCTAAATTTTTTTCATCGACCAAAAGCTGCTTTATATCTGAGTGACATAAGCTATATTTTATTTACGTGGGCGAAGTCGCGGGTAAAAGCTATTAACACTTATATAATAAAGAGTTAAAGTTGGTTTTTATGTTTTTTTGTTGGTAGGAAGTAATCTCTGAAAGTACTGGCCGATTGCTAAATTTTTTTCACCGACACAAAGCTGTTTTATTCCTGAGTGACAAAGACTATTATTTTATGGTCGCGGACGAAACCGTGGGCAAAGCTATCTACACTAGAAGAGAAAGAGATAAAATTTGTTTTTTGTTTTGTTTGTAGAAGGGTAATATCTGAAAGTACTGGTCCAATTGCTAAATTTTTTTCACCGATAGAAAGCTGCTTTATTCCTAAGTGACATAAGCATATTTTATGTACGCGGGCGAAGCCGCGGGCAAAAGCTAGTTATAAATATTTTCGGAAAAATCTGAGCAGCAACGTGAGCCACTTTTAAAATGTTCCTTTTAGCAGCTTTCTTTGGCTCTATTCTTCACATACTTTGCCACGACAATAAGTGTTGCCAACAATAGCTTGGATGTTTGAATACACTGCTTTGAAGAAGTTTTAAATGAAGTCTTTATAAACCTTCTTTGGAAATAAATCTGTAGCTAAGCATTGAAACCAACACCAAGCAGGTAAAATAAAATTGTTTATCGCAATTTCTAGAGTTTTGAGAGAATATTCGACTCCTAATAGAACAAGTATTGACCTACGGCTCTTAGGCTTCGGGAATTAATATTACGTATCTTGAATTATTATGTGTGGTGCTCTACTTACTAAGGTTTTTGGATGGACTTTTTTAGTTTATTTTAGACATTATTGACTTTGTTAAAGGAAAACGTCGTGAGGAAGTAATGACCAAAAATTACAATCAATAATCACGACACGCCTTGAGAAAGCCTAACTTTTAGTTGTTTTTAATTTCAAAATCTTTAATGCGATCCGTAATTTACATAAATGGTGGTCAACAACAACTGCAATAAAAACAATAGTTTTACAAAATAATGTCTTCACTAATAATAGGAAAACCATAACAACTAATCTGTTAACTATTATTAAACACAAAATTACGGCAGATTATGAACTTCTCGTGTCATTTCTGTGTAAGAAATGATTTTCGGTCCAGCATTGAGGCAGTTAGAGCATAGTTTTATAGCCACAATAATAAAGACAACTACCTCTACAAAGTTATTTGAAAGTGTTACAACTGTTGGCATAAGTAAATTTAACGTAAAAGAAAATTAAATACCTCGACTAAGCACTAGGGACATAGATATTCAGCAGACGAAGCTAGCCGGCTTCCCAGTGACTTGTTGAGTGCGATAACAATACACAGCCATGTTCCGTACGGAAGTTGGTCGTGCAAACGTGCAGCAATGTCAGAATGTTACCAACAAACGCAGCGGTATGTTACCAACGAACTCAGCGGTATCTCAAATGTGTTTAGAGCTTGTACTGACTGCGTTTGTGTGAAGTGGTTCAACATTCAAGTGGGTAGACGGTCGTTGTCTATCCAAGTTAATTGTACAAAGCAAATGTGTTATTTTTTATGGTGCGGCAAATCATCCAATGACAACCCGCTCTTGGGTGGAGAGTCAGACTCTTACTGACTTAAACCCCACCCCGTTCCTTCTAGCCTTCATATCGGGGTTCGAGCTCCCTTGCGGATAACCCTGGCCCCAGTAGGCTTCGACCCATCTGGGCCACTACTGTGGAACAGGGCGCGCCGTCGATCACTTGGGCTTGGTCCGGACAGTTACCGGATGTAACTGTCCGGACCGGTGGCCGGAAATCGGGATCGGAATCCCGGCGGCAGCGAGAGCGCCGTTGAAGATTTGTAATGTAATGATTTTTGAAAGCTTCGGTCGGATTTCTGACAGGTTCTGCCAGCAGTTTCGTCTGCAGGTAGAAAGTTATCGGAAGGGAACATACTCCCAGTATTAAAAATGGAAAACCAATACACAGATCAACATTTAAGCTGATAGACGTCCACAGCTGGTCCTGAGTGTCTCACATCAACCAGATTCCCGCAACCCTAACCACCTTGTGAGAGGCCTTCCAACGCTGCGTTTTCCGGTACACGATTGCCACTCCAAAACCTACCCAATTGACCCAATCGAACATCTGTTCTGCGAGTAATGTGCCCAATCCACGGTCACTTTGGCGGTCGTTCGGGCTACTTCGGTAACCTTGATACCTTCAATTCTGACAAATGGCACACAGATAATTATCTCGATTATGAAATAGCTAAGCGACTATAACGAAACAAAACACAAATGGTTCTGATGAAAATGCCGGGAAAAAAATCATAAAGGAAATTGCTATTCCGAGCGACTACAATAGGCAAGCTTTTTAATTCGTTCATTGAGTGAAGAGTATAAAACTGACAGGATTGAAAAAATTAGATCTTAGAAGTCAACGCGTGTGAAAATTATTTAACTGGGAGTATAACGAGTTGTAGGTCGCGGGTTAAAACCCAGCCAGGCGCATTACTTTGTGTAATTTTTTTCATTAGCACTGCTCCCAAAACAGTGAACTACAACATCGTGAGGAAACCGGCATGTCTTAGGACCTAAAATTCGAAGACATGTGACATTCATCAACCAGTACTTGACCCGCGAGATGGATTACGGCCCATTCCCTCTCCTGGAGAGGAGTCCCAGCTGTGGGAACATTAAAAAGGCTGGTGATGATATGTGTTGGACATGAGGAATTATGACGATTCGAGTAAATTTTCGTGAATAAACGTGATTGAAATGTCTATTTTATCCGATTAAGTAATTGCACTAGTAACGAAAAACATTTATTTTTCTTCTATTTTACTTTTATTAGAAGCGATACTGCGGCCGGAATCATTTTATCGTCAACATTGAAGAATATTCCCGCCCCAATACCGTTAAACTAGATAAATAATATATAGTCTATAAATAATACAGTAGATATCTTACGCATAGTACGGATGTTTTCCTTGCATGATGAGCGAGATAGCAGTCTTAGTGCCGCGCTTGCCCAGACCATCACCCGCCCACAGCTCCTTACTTAACATGTGATCTGAAAGTTACAAAACATCCAATTAAAAATAACACATTTATTGTGCTTAAGGGCCTATTACCACATGAGTAGATAAACCGTACAGAGGCAAAGCTTCAAACAACCGCTCGAATCGGTTGCACTACTACAAGCGCGCGGGGAATGTGTGAGTGACCACCGTCCGCTCGTTGCGTACGCGACGAATACGCGGCGGTTGTTTGAAGCTTTGCCTCTGTACGGTTTATCTACTCATGTGCTATTACACTACGCGTTATTCAGACTCATTTTGTCTATGGTTCGACGTATCGCGTAGTGTATTAGGGGTTAGACTGTCTTTCTATGAATGAAAAATAGTACGAGGATGAATATCGCATCTTTATTCAGCACAGTGTAATAGGCCCTATACAGATAAGGCATCGGACCAACGACTCCATAATAGCCTAACTCAGGTCACCCATGAGACTCACCATCATAGGTATGCCAACGAAGAATCTTTGATTTCTTTGGCCACATTGCCAGAAAGAGAGGTGATAACCTGGAAAAGTTGCTTCTGACAGGAAAAATAGATGGGAAAAGACCCAGGGGTAGGAGTCCGATACGTTGGTCAGACCAAATCCATGTTACACTGGAGACCACAGTCTGCGACGCCATCCAGACCGCTGAAGATAGGACAACATGGCGAAATATAGTCCACAAGAAAATTATTCGTCGAGGTCACGACCCCAACGCAAGGAGGAAGGACAACTAAGAAATGTAATTTCCTGGCGGAGCCTGTGTCCTCTTTAAGTCAAAGTCAAGAGTGAGAGAGGTTACTTCTACAAGCGTGCTTCATATAGAGTGTATACTGTGAATAGCTCCATCCCTCTTTCTCGTTCGCACGACTAACATGTACACGTCATGGTAAGTCTTTTGATCCAGGTCTTGAACACAGCTTCAGTCAGGATCGGATGACGAGCAATGGCTAGCTCGCAGTCCCACCGTCCGGTGGTAACCGTCCCGATAAGCCAAAGTTGTCGATGGCGCGTATTGTTGCATGTGCGCCTCAAGGAGATGTCAGCAAACTATAGGCGCTCAGCAGGGTCGATGCCAACTGGGACTATAAACCCGCGGTGCATAAGTACGACTCACACTTGACCGGTTTTTTTAGATAAGAGTTACTGTTTTACATGTAAGTTATGTTATTTCTCTAAATATTTTTAGTACATCTTGCTGTGGTGCAATGCTGAGACTTTCAATAAATACCTTTTCTGTTTAAAATTCTAAAGACCGAAAGCTAAACTAACCCCTAAAAATGCAGACCACAATCCCGCTAAGGTGGAAAAATCTAGAAAATAGCGCGAATCTAGAAAGAAACAGTTATATAAAACAAATAAAACTCCAGGACCTTAAGCCAACACTTATAAATGGAGCAAATAAATGCTGACTTTTGCTGCTTCGCTTTCCCAACACATTTCTAATAAAACGTCTGTACTTAAAACGTTGAAACCGTGATTATTGCACATTATTTCTCAGGCATAGTATGTAAGACTAGTTGTTGGCTGGGACATCGCCCGCTATGGCGATGTTATGGGTCTTATTTTTCTAAGGCCACAGAATTGTTCAAAGAGGTCACGTCGCTCGCGGCCGTGAAGCGCAAAGGCCAAGGGCAACTAGAGGAAAAAGCCCATCGATTTTCCTTAAAACATTAACATTTAGCTTTTTTTTTGAGGTTGGGAAAACATCCTATGACTTCTCTCGCTCCAACAAGAAGTAGTACAGCGTGTCAAAATTGCTAGTATAAGACTTTTCCTGACTAAAACCACACCTGTGTCCGTCAGTTGGTTTTTGCGTTCTATGACCACCGGTTTCTTTTTCAGAACCTATAGAGACCAACAGACAAATAAAGTGTTTTTGGATAACATACTACGATGAAAACATTTACATTTGTATTTACATACAGACATTTAATTTTTTTCATAGAAAAAATCCGTCCATTCATTTAAGAGCTACGATGCCATGGACAGACACACAGACTGATAGACACGTCAAACTTATAACACCCGTCTTTTCCCTCTTTTCCGTCGGGGGTTAAAAACAAATTGAACTAGTTTTTATGAAGTTTAGTGTTTCCCAAAACTTATGTTGATCGTCTTTTATTTTTCGAACTCATTTTTCTCAGTATCAGTTCTGTAAAATATTTCCTGGCAATTGAATCAAATACAAGCGCTGGTTCTACCTGAGCTGCGCTTTGATTCAATTCAAATTCTGTTCTTGAAGTTGTAACAGATCGACATGAAATCGTCTACACAATAGTGGCATCCGGGCGTTTCTTCCACATGAATCCGGTGCAGGAACCTACCGAACTTACTATGTCCGATAAGGACTTAAATAACTGATAAGATTGTTACTCGATTAGTCGATTATTGACGGAGTTTCCATTATGCTTTTGAAGTCAAAGTTAGAAAAGATAATATGTTTAATATTTTAAACCATCTCATATTCAACAATTCATTTCTTTAGCTGAAAGCAACGGATATGAAATATCTCGAAAAGAGAATTTCATTTCAATCTCATTATTTTTTTATTAGAATATTGTTTCAAGACGCTATTATTTTATCTCAAAAAGATGTCGAGGTCGTTCACCCCATCGGCTGGGGCTTTGGGTGGAAAATTTTGGAACAGTAACTACGTAACAATAAGGCCGGGAAATATTGGATAAAAATATTGTAGTTCCATGAAATATTTATCATATTTCGCTAACTTATCCATACCAAACACAGAACCTTATAAAATTAACGCGAGCCATTTTACTGCCTAAACTGAACTGTTTAAACAATGTTTAAAAGATAGAGCTATACACCGCTATTTTAAATGAGTACAATAAATTATATTTAAAGGGCTTATTAGAAAAAGTCTTCTTCTTATTTAAGTAAAATCTCAATCTTCTATACTTATAATAAATCTGTAGAGAGGTCAATTCTGTACATGAAATATATTTCCAAAATAACTATCAGGGGGTGATTAGTGATCGATACTGATGCTAAAAATGCAAACAGTAAAATTTTTGTCTGTCTGTCGGTCTGTCTGTCTGTCTGTCTGTCTGTCTGTCTGTCTGTCTGTCTGTATGTTCTTTATAGAAACAAAAACTACTCGATGGATTTTAACGAAACTTGGTACAATCATTCTTCATACTCCTGGGCAGGTTATAGTATACTTTTCATCACGCTACGATCAATAGGAGCAGAGCAGTGAAGGGAAATGTTGGGGAAACGGGAGAAATTACTCCATTTTTTAAGCTTCCGTCGCGTTTGCAGCCTTAATGGTTAAAGCTACACAGAAAACATGTACAACGAAAATGTTCTCCTCAAAATTATATAAAAAATGTCCCACGACAGCATACGTCTATCTTTTATGGTTAACTCACAATAACACGTGTAACTCCCGATAGCTTAGCAGTTCTGAGCTTTCTGTTTATTTTTGTCTACTCTTACGTTTATAACACTGAATGTCGCTGGCATAAGCAACAGGATCCGCGTACGAAGTCGCTGGCAGAAGCTAGTAAATAATAATCATAAACAGCAAATATATCCCAAAATATCACTCGATTTATAGAAATATTGTACAGGCTATTTACTACGAATGAATTAATGAATAGCGAAAAATGAAAAAAACACGGCACATAGTATTTTCTAGTGCTAATTGTTATGAATAATAATTTTGAGATTTTGTTTTTTTTTATTTTCGACTACACCAACGGGAAAAAAGAAATGGGGCTCTATTCGTAGATAGAGCCCCATTTTTTTTTTGTAGGTCCTAATTAAGAAGTAGGGATGTATAGGGTGTAGGTAGTATAGCTCCATCCTTCTTTCTCACTCGCACGACTGATATTTTAACATGTCGTGGTACGTCTCCTGATCTCGAAATATCGCCGCAAAATCCACATCACTTCGAAAGAGTTACTGCGGCCCTGGAACGCAAAGCACAACTGAAGGAACACAGGTGAGTTTTAATCACTTAAAGATTGACACTCTCTCTCGATCCATTCTAAGATGCGAGAGAAGTTATTTCATAACTTTCACATAAAAAGGCGCTTATCTACCTAAATAGGTACCTTACCTATTTTTATTATCGGTGATACTCGATTAGAAGCGAAATGCCTGCTGCTGAATGCCTTGACTTAATAGTCAGTAGATCAAAGTTATATTTTTATTTAATGATTTTTTTTTTAAATTGGTTTGATGGTTGTTGTTGGTGTCTAGTTAAATAGAAACTTACTCTTGAAGGCATTCCCTGTTCTCTTCCTGTACTCCTGCTCGACTGCCGGTAGGAGACCAGGGTACAGCGACAGTGGCGTGCGGTAGAAGTCTGGAGAAATAAGAAACACATCATATATGAGTAATTATTCAATAGGGTACTGTTACCAACTGCCTATCACTCCTTAAAAATATTTTTAAAGCTCACGAAAAGCGATATGTGCTAGTAAATGAATAAGAGCACTAATGTTTGTGCCTCCAAGTAGGTATAACAAATTTATTAATAATAATCAAGATTTGTAGGCTATATTATTGTAAAACATAAGAATTAAACATCTGTGGCCGATCTAGACAAAAGCCTATAATTCAACAATCAGCGCCAATCCCCTCAAATAATAAAAATTAATATATTGTAGCCCTTAGCCATCGATCAGAACTGCAAAAGTAATAAAAAATCAAAATCAATAAAATAAAAAATAAGTTCATTTATTGATATTTCTGGAAATAGAAATACTTGTAATATAACATGGTGGACATTCCACCTATACACGCAAAACATTTTGGAAACACATTCGTTTTGCGGGGGAGAGGGAGGCCAAAGAAAAGATGGATGGATTGTGTGAGAAGTGATATGAAAGAAAAGGGAGTTAGTGATAGCGTGACGAGTGACAGGACAGAATGGAAGAAAAAAACGTGTTGCGCCGACCCCAAATAAAACGGGACAAGGGCAGGAAGATGATGATGATTCGTTTTGCGTACAACTTAGGAGTCGAGTTTCCTGTCGGAGTTTGTGTTTCCTTATAGCTATAGCCCGACATTCAAGAGTGAATAGATTACTTCTTGTCAAACGTGCTCCATCGTCGACCACATCGCCGTCAAGTGAGATAGACGTCAAGCGCGAGCCTATCATTAACAATATAGGTACTAGTACTCCTAACATATAAAGCTCTTCTTTGCTTAGGGCTAGACGGCGTTGGGTGATAGGTAGTTGTGGAATATATAAAAATAAAAAATATAAACTATGATCATCATAATAAATCATCATCAATGTAGTTAAGTTTATATTTTGCCTCACGTCATGCAAATTTTTTCTAACATTCTTTCACTCAGTTAACATTCACAAAATATCTAATATAAAAAGTCCCGATTAGTTTTTTAATTATTTACTGTTTGCAGTTAAAACGTTAAACGTTAAACGTTTTAACGTTTGACGTTTGATTCGTCCCTTCACTCGAATCTAGACAACCCTTTAGGTACACATAATGTAACTAAATACATACTTAGTGGCCCGTGGTGGACCACATATCGCACACGCGTACCACACGTTACCTTTATTTTAATTGACGACTCAAGGGAACAGTTTACCTCGGTAAGCTCAAAGTAAATTAACGAAGGCTCTTAACAGTGAATTTTAACACATAATCCTACTAATATTATAAATGCGAAAGTTTGTATGTATGGATGGATGTATGGATGTTTGTCACGCAAAAACTACTGAACGGATCTCTGAAACTTCGATAAGAAACGGATCTCTGAAATCTCGATGAAACTTGGTACACGAGTAGACCATATCCCAGAATAACACATAGGATACTTTTTATCCTGGCATTATGTACGCGGGTGAAGCCGCGGCCAAAAGCTAGTTTTAAAATAAATATTATTATGTTTTTATCAAATTATACAAGCTGGGTTCTGCAATGCTCAGGCATCACCACGAGCTCTTAACGCAATCTACTTGATGACCTAAATGGTCTACACAGCTAGATGGCTCATCATCGCTACACGAATGCACGAAGAAGGCGGCCATCAGAGAGGAGTGGCGGCGTGTTGTGAAACTTGCCACCAACTTCTGAAGCGATGACCACGACCACTCTGTCAAGAATGATACCGACAGAGAAGCAGAAGATACAGCTATACAGGGTGTATATGTATAAGCTCCTTTACTCTTTTTCGCTCGCACACCTGACATTTTCACACGTCATGGTAAGGTTGGTTGGTTAGGCATTTTGCTTGTTTTGTACCATTCAATGCTATTAAATTAAAATAATAGCTCAGCAACTGACAGGCTAATATGCTTAGGTGAATACTAAATGCCAGAGAACAGAATAGTGAGAGAATAATTTCTAGAGTGCCTAAAGATAGGTTTCAAAACCAAAAAAAACGGACATGTGCAAGTCGGACTCGCACTCTGAGAGTTCCGTGCCAACTACAATTCCCGAATGGAGTCTCGAAGATTTTTTCGAATTGTAGTTTTTTTTTTTTGTAACAATAAAAATGTTTTCAGATTTATTCCTGTTTGGATTCTAGGTCAACGGGAAGTACCAGAATTTAGATTTTTGTTACTTGAAGCTTACAAAAAAAAACATTTAAGTTATCTATAAAGTCCATTCTATTCTATTCCAAAAATCGAAGACATGTGAAATCCACCAACCCACACTGGGCCCACGTGGTATATTACGGCCCATTCCATCTCCTAGAAAAGAGGTCTGAGTCAAAGCAGTGGGAATATTATAAGGGCTACTATGCTTTGATATTCTATTCTTACCAAGAAGGCTGGTTTAAGACTTTAGCCTCCCCAAAAGAGGGTACCTAGTAATATTGATTGTACTTGCACAGCTTGTAATATTATAGTTATAAAGCTATTGGTACTTACACAACATACGTTCCGCCGCCGCAGGTCCTTCAGACATGACGTCATCCGTTCGTGCACGCAAGTAATCTGAAA
The DNA here is from genome assembly GCA_949319445.1 of Mythimna lalbum. NCBI lineage: Eukaryota > Metazoa > Arthropoda > Insecta > Lepidoptera > Noctuidae > Mythimna > Mythimna lalbum. Next base: position 15,751,975 of record OX439356.1, on the reverse strand, counting down.
ATGAGAAACAGCCGTCACATAGAATGAGAAAAATGGTCTAATGATGATTAACCTAAGCGAGATTTAAAAAAAACAGCCCAAGATCACGAGCAGTATGAAACTGAGATCTGGGGCCCTGGGAGGAAGGCAAAGAAGGATCTGGGTTTTTAGTCTGTAAAAGTCTGACATCCTGCTCCGCCCAAGAGCAGGGGATGCCATGGGATGACTTACCAATCCAAAAAAAGCATACAGACCATGGTCAACCTGTGTGCTAACTTTCTCCCTAATTCGAGGGGCCATTGAGGAGTCATTAAAAAAAACATCCAAATATACGTACAGAATTTTGTATAAAAATACAGACTTCTATATATGTTTGTCTGTAATCAAATCTTGTAAGTTACATTTTACCCACTTCCCGGTTACCGATTGAGCTGAAATTTTGCGTGCATGTGTAAATCAGATCACAATGCGAAATTATTATGACATGCAGCTGATCTGATGATGGAACCGGAAGGTGGCTAAAGGAATTTGGTAGTTAACCCTTCAGATACCGTCAATTAGAGACACAATAGTAAGACAATAGATGCGCGGCCACCGGTGGTCGCTTGGGGATTCATGAATTAAACGATAGAAAAAAATATTTTCGTAAAAAGCTTGTTTATCTGTACTAGTGCCATCTCGTTATTTGACATAATCAAAGTAGACACCTATATTAATTTTAATCTTTATGTAAAATCCCGGAGCTAAAGGACAATCTTTGAATTATAATAAACCCCCTTCCATCTTTTATTTTCGCCTTTGAACGATAGAAGCGAAGAATGAAGCGACCCGTAAAGAGGATATCCTGTGTTACAAATAAATTAACCTAAATAGAAATCTATTTATCTGCGATGTTAATAAATAATTCTGTTTTGTTGTATTGAGAGAAAAAAAGCAGAAATATTCATCAACTGCCTTTTTTAAGGTGGAAAATCTTCCGATAACTTCTTTCCCTCTAGCGTATAGCAAGAGAGCGTGTTAGACTTTTAAACTTGACTGCGATCCCACCTGATGGTAAGCACTGATGCAATCGTTGATGGTGCACTAGTTTATTATGAGCCTATTCAATCTAGCCTTGAAGGCAAACAAATTATAATCACCGATGGAAAGCCGCTACATTCTTGAGCTTTAGGCTATATTTTATGTACCTACGCGGGTGAAACTGCGGTCGAAAGTTAGTCTATTAAAAATAAGATACTGTTCACAACTTCACACTAATCATAATTAAATACCAAACAAACCAAGTCCAAACAAAACTTTACTGTAGCCACGAAACAACCGCAAACGAAACAAGAAGACTAATGATAGAGCACGTACCTTTATAGAAATTGAAGCCATCTTTGCCCATGTCCGAGCCTTTCGCGCAAGGGGCTACGGCGAGCAGGGCCAGAATTGATACAAATGTTTCCCGCATTTTTGGCCGTTTATTAAGACTAATGAGCTAGCCGGACATAGGATCGGGGACGGTGGGGATTTATGGCCGGCTTGTCTGCCACTGCCGGGTTAAGCCGCGCGTCCCCTTTTTATAATTTCTATCTGATATGGAAGGGGTGGGTTTGCGTTGGTTGGCGGAGGGAGGAGGTTCGATTCTGCGTTGGACATTTATGTTTTTCTTTTTTGTTGAATAAGTAGGTATTTGTTTCCATTTCACAATATGGCTTAGATAGTAGATACGTTTAAAACTATATTTCCGTAATGAGATCAATAAAAGGTAGAACTACATTGGGCACACGTAAGCCACTTACGCCGATGTGGCCTTGTCAGTCTCTATACATTTCATATGGCTACTAGACTTGTAAAGCTATGTTAGATCCACGCCACGTGGTGCCACACAACGCAACTCTACGTACAAATCAGGCATGGCCCACGTGTGTGTAGGTCTAATGTAGTCTTCAATCGATATGTTTAATGTAACATTTAGTTTTTCAGTTAACGTATGAATCTCAAAACTAACCAAAATTTAAGTAAGTACCTCTGGTTCGTTATTCATATTCAAATCAATAAAAGGTATCAAAAATGCTCAATCAAAATAATTCGTTTCTGAATAAAACTCTCAGAAACGATCAAAAAGGTTAAATCTGTAAGAGTGAAGCTACTTGGAAAAAAGGTCGGGATTGTATGAAACTGGCAATGAAGTGTCGTAAAAAGGGCCAGTCCCTGCCGCATCATGCAGCCGAGATACTGCTGCCCAGTGTCCCGGCTTCCCGGGACTTTCCGTAGCGAATCTGATTTATGTCCCGGGTTTAGTTTGCTCAGCGAATGATACAGGTGTTTTGTAACAATAAAGGTAGGTGACGTCTCAATTTATCTCCATTTTTATATCAAGAAAGGACTTGCTTTTAACTTCAGTGTTTTCTTTTCATTGATAAATGAGTTAGTTCTTAATCATTGAGCTAAATATCTCAAAAATACATACATGACTGTTTTGTTCTTGGAACGCAAAGGGAAACTAAAGGACACAGGTGTGCTTTTAGTCAGTAAAAGTCTGACACGCCCTCACGTTCCACCTAGAGCAGCAGAAACCATTGGATATTTTCCCACCATAAAAAAGCGTAGATGACTACTCATCTTAAAAAGGAATATTTTCCAAAACACGCTAATATGCATACGCTTTTAAGTAGCAATATGTTGATATTGCGTAAATAGATTAAATAACTATGTTCGTTCGTTTTAACCCTTCACATACCGTCAATTAGAAACACAATAGTAAGACAATAGATGCGCGGCCACCGGGTGTCGCTTGGGGATTCATGAATTAAACACTTTTTAGTGCCAAAGAAGCAGCGAACAGAAAAAAAAGTTATAGGTATAACATTTTGATTTATAGAGAGCGGGACTCTCCATAAATCAAGACCATATCTGTTATATCTGTTGCCTACATTATTGGCAAATAAATTAATATTATTTCTATATCGAATAGTCCAAATAAGTATCCATTTAAAACCTGCAATTTTAACATCCCATTTCGGTCCCGGTCCCGGACTCGCACTACTACAGTTATCAGCACTAGCCCCACACAACGGGGAGCCGCCGCGGTCGCCACAACCTTATGCAAATGACGTCCCGGACAGACCCGAGATATTCTTATATAAACGTGATTGTTGCGATTCTAATGGCTTCCTCTGCAGCTGAAGGACATCAAGGCTTTGTTTACGTAAAAGGATATAAATAAATGGATTGTTCTGTAAATGTCAATTTGAAGACGGGTGTATTGTTTTCGATAGGTTTTTTGTTTTGTAGGAGACGCTTCCGTAGCAGAATTATTATATGAGGAGTACTTGCAGTGTGTCTATATGAACTTTCAGGTTTTGCTGGGTATATCATAAACTCATTTAAGTTTAAAAGGCAAAAGTTTATATATATAATTTGTATGTTTATTAAACCACACATTTAATGTGCGTACCTACTGCTAAAGAGAGGAATTTCCTGCTAAAGTCTATGTTTTCTGATAGGGACTAGAATACAATTTAGGAGTTTTTAAGTCAAGATTGAATAGGTTACTTCTAGGCAAGCGTGCTCCATTATCGGGCACATCATCGCTTACCATCAAGTGAGATGGTGGTCAACTTGCGAAACTCCATCACACATACGACTGAACGGATTTAAATGAAATTCAGCACCTGAGTTAGTAGGATATTTCCTTGAATAGTACATAGGATCATTTTCAACTTTCAAACCCACTTCCTTCCTTCCTTTTTCTACTGCTCTCTTATTTTATTTTCTTTTTCTTTAGGCAAAGTCCTATCTCACTCACTGACTTATCATCGCGCAGTCCAAACTCTTGGACAATGGCAATGCTAAAATTTTGTACAATGGTTTTTTTTACAATGTACCTGTACAAAAAACAAGAAAGGATTTTCCAAAATTCATCCCCTAAGGGGAAGAAACGGAGTTCCGACTCCGAGAAGCTTATCTCCGAATACAAGATGTAAGGGAAAGGTCAGGTCTCTATAAAACTTTAAGGGCTTGTTGCTCAGTAGACGAAACTGAACAACCTTCCTCAAGATATTTTTTCCGAAAATGAAAAAAAGTCGGCTTCTCTATCAACTACCCAATAATGTTTTTTTTGTTTGTTTAATATTTATTATGGATAGGCTCGCGTTTGACCACTATCTCAACTGATTGTAAGCGATGATGTGGCCGACGATGGAAAACGTTTGTCTAGAAGCAATTTAAACCATCATTAAGTCCGCCTTTGTACTTTTTGTTGCATGAAGATTAAATAAATAAATAATTATAATAATGAATTTTTAATTTTGTAAAGACAGACGCGATTTTCTTTTCTTTCCTGAAAGAAAAAATTGTGGAATGTGGTTCAGTATCGTCTACTGAGCAAGCCCTTAAAACTTAAATTGTCCCGTACACCATACATAGAATATAGATAGTATTTTTACTAAGTTAAAATGCTTAAGTGGCAATGGGCAGAGAGAGCACATGCATTGTTCGCAAAACAGATAGCCATTGGGGCCGAAAGGTTCTGGAATGGCGACCACGCACCGGATGAGGTCGCGTTGGAAGGTCTCCTACAAGGTGGACTGATGACTTGGTAAAGGTTGCGGGAATCCGATGGATACGAGACGCACTGGACCGTTCATTGTGGCGACACTTGGGGAAGGCCTATATCCAACGGTGGACGCCTTTCGGCTGTGATGATGATGTTGATGAGTATTTTTATTTAGAACATCCCATAACTTAGTGCTTTAAACAAAGTTCAGCAGCGAATTTCACGTTCACGCGTATCTGTCTGAGAACTAATAGTGCGCATTCTTGCTGACTAGAAAACTAGCACATTCCTAGCTAATTCGCTCCGTCTTGATTCTCTGCTAGCCTTGCAGAAATAAATGCGCGAAACCTATGATGCTGAGCAAAACCCTCTCCTGTAGCCTGTAGGTACCTAGGTTTCTTTAGAAACCATAATTATTTTAGATTATTGTGTTAACTATTTTAGTTAACACAATAATCTTAAAATTAACACATTTTATTTATTTATTTAAACTTCAGTATAGAACCAGTATTATTTTAGATTTTTGTGTAAGGGGCCGAAAGGTTCTGGAGTGGCATCCGCGTACCGGAAGATGCAGCGTTGTAAGGCCTTCTACAAGGTGGACCGATGACCTGGTGAAGGTTGCGGGAAACCGACGGATACGAAACGCACAGGATTGTTCATTGTGGCGACACTTGGGGGAAAGCCTCTGTCCAAGAGTGGACGTGTATCGGCTGAAATGATGATGATGATGATGTAAGCCATACTAAAGTACACATTTTATCGTCATTGCCATAAAACCGTTTTCCACATAAAGCTGTTTTTCTGAGTAAAACAAATGAAGATTTTTTTTTTAATATAGGTAAAGGGATTTTTTAAGCGGATCATTGTTGTCATATCAAAATGGAGAGGCTCCTGGATAAGCGGATTGATGCTCAAATTGCTCTACGAGGGAGGTTTAACGACACTGCTCTGACTGTGTCTCAGTAACTGGCTTGCTGGTCTAGTGGTTAGTAGCCCTGACTGCTATGCCGGAGGTCGTGGGTTCGATTCCCAACCAGGACAAATGTTTGTGAGATAAGCATGATCTTTGTTCTGTGTCTGGGGGTAATTTATTTGTATGTATTTAGAAATATATAAGTATGTTTATCAGTTGTCTAGTACTCATAACACAAGCTCTGTTTAGCTTGGGACTAGACGGCGTTGTGTTATAGTTGTGGAATACTATACTACTACTATACTGCTCTTGTAAATAGCAGTTCATTCTTGGAATTACCTGCAGATACAGGTTCTCAATTCTGCGAACAATTTGTCCTGCCCACTGCCACTTAAGTTTTGCGATTCTTTGGGCTATGTTCGTAACCTTGGTTAGAGAAAACAGATGGTCGTTGAGGCCGAAAAGTTCTGAAGGTGACTACTAAGATAGTACCAGAAGACGCTGGGTTGGAAAGCCTACAAGATGAACCGACAATCTGGTGCGTCTCACCGGAATCTGATGGATAATTAGACGCTTAGGCTTCTACCATATACATTACTAGCTTCACCGGCGTCCGGAATAAAGCAGCTTTCTATCTTTGAAAAAATTTTAGCAATGGGACCAGTACTTTCAGAGATTACCTCCTACAAACAAAGAACAAAGTTTGAAGGAGTCCAATAACAAACTTTATGACACGAGAATTTTTTATGTTGTATATTGTGGGTTTGTATTTTATTTATTAAATAATGAACTAGCTTTTGCACGCGGCTTCACCTGCGTACATAAAATATAGCCTATGTCACTCAGGAATAAAGCAACTTTCTATTGGTGAAAAAATTTTATCAATCGGACTAGATTCAGAGATTATTTCCTACAAACAAAAATTTATTAAGAAACGCTTTAAAAAAATACTTTCTCCAGCAAAATGCTACTTTATCATTAAGAGACGTAGGAAGGCATATATTTTCAACTTTCACGGGAGCAAAGCCGCTTGCAGAAGCTAGTACCAAATATATTAACTGTCCGATAGTTTTCATAACTAGTAGAATGTTACTACATCTAGAAGGCCAAAGGGCTCTCATCTGATCAAAAAAGCTACTACGATAGCATATCATTTCCAGTTTTCTCAGTGCAACTAACCACCCCTAAAAACCACCCCTTAGCTTCCTCACAGTGTCAGACCCAATTACAGTTGAATTGGATAATGCAAACTAATCTCCGGGTGGCCCAGACTTTAGCAATCTCTACAGTCTTCGATCCACTTTGTAACTCGAGCCAAGTAAACTACAGCTTTTTTAGGGTTCAGTATACAAAGGAATCCGATGACCTGGTAAGGGTTGTGGGAAGCCGGTGGATACGAGACGCAAAGGACCGTTCATTGTGGCAACACTTGGGGAAGCCTATGTCCAACAATAAAATGATGATGATGACCCAAAGGGTAAAAACGGGACCCTATTACTAACATTTCGCTGTCTGTCCGTTTGTCTATAACCAGGCTGTATCTCAAGAACCGCGATAGCTAGAAGGCTTAGGTATTTCTGTTGCCGCTATAACAATAAATACTAAAAACAAAATAAAATAGCTATTTAAGGGGGCTCCCATACAACAAACGCGATTTTTTTTTTTGCCGAATTTTCCTAAGGCCGGTACGGAACTTTTCTTGCGCGAGTTCGACTCGCACTTGACCAGTTTTTTTCCTTTTTTTTCTTTTTTCGCTTTACAGAAATCGAAATGTTGGATCTTGTACCTATTTACTTATCAAAAGTGGAAGTCTACGGTGGTGTCTCATTTAGCTAATGGCTAAGAGCCGCCATTAACTTTTTCGAATAGGATAAGATTTTGTATCCACAATGAAAAGCTTCTTTCATTAAGCACCTCTTAACAGAAGCCTAAATCAAAATGGGCCTCGCTTACAAAAAATAGTTTGAAACGTCTTTTTGAAATGCAAAACGAAACGAAAATGGCCGTATTTCTGACGACACTTCAGGCGGGGGCTTTCAGCAAATGAGCGACGGCCCCAGCGCTCCGAGCGACACGGACAAAGGACTTCTCGCGTCCTCAGGTTTTACCACCGACCAGTCAGGCCTGACCCACCAAGCTGCAGAAACTACTCATAAACAACAACTAACAGCCTAAGGCCACGGCTCTATTAAAAACAGCCAGTGGTACGTTAAAATCTCTGGCGTTCCGCTGCACATTTCAGTTGGAAGCACTGTACCTTGTAATTCTACGTACCTACATATTTACATTTATTTTTTTCAGTGCACGAAGTTTTACCGCATTTTCTTTTATTGCTGTTGTTAGGTTGGTCGTTTGCTTATTACCAACAGAAACACGCGAAGTTGTGTGTTCGCTTTTTAAACGCTCCCGCGTGCGCGATAACAGAAGTTTACTTATATTGAATTTTCTTAGTAGACATGCTATTCGACTATTTGGTATAAAATTGTCGTATCGAGTTACTGCACTGGGCACTGCCGTGGGTATCGTAAAGACGAATTTTAAAATAAAACTTAGACTGCGGTCCGTAAAACTGCACCCTAGATGCCCAACGATTATACCAACTTGACCTTTAAACAAGTTGGAAACTTCTGAATCATCAACTAGGCAAAAACGTCTATAATCTGTTCAAAATAACATTAGAAATTTATGAAAAAAAAATATTTTTATTACTATATTTTTATTTTCCGTTCAACAGCCACTTTTTAAATTTTATTACGTTGGTGGCATGACGAATGGCGGCTGCAGTAAATAGTTCTTATTGTAACGACTTTTTTGCTTTTAATGCCATCCTTATTCCTACGAAATAGAAGTTAAAATCAGTTGAACAGATAGTAAAAAAGGTTTCTTATTTAATTTCTATTCTTAACGCGAATAGAGTATAGTAACCGTACCTGCAGACGAAAAGCTAGAAAATTAATTGTAGTTACTGAGTTTTAGACAGTTCACAAAGGTAAGGAATCGGCAATAAATTACAAATCCCTAATATGGTATTGGAGTTTTGAAGTTAAAAACTGTTAAATTAAATCAATATTATCTCTACAACGCAAAAGTAAAAGCTATCTCAGTTATATCGTTAGATTTAACCCTCTTTTTTGAGGTGAAAAAATCAACAAATTTTTTGATGTGATGTGTGAGAACCCTCTCACTGTGTCTACATAGGTACTGTGTCAGACTTTAACTGACTAAAACCCACCTATATTTGGAGGAATATCAACTGAAGAGTATGTCAAAAGAAGATGTCTTTCGCGTTTCAAGGGCACACTAAAGGGGTGACCAGACGGTTGCAAACTGGCGTTCCAACCAAGGTGACTTTGGTTTGTGTTGCGGCTACATGGACGTAAACCACGCGCCAAATTGACACGCTCGGTGTTTTGGAAAACGCGCCTCCGAACCAAGGGCGTTGAAGGTAACGAATTACAACTACTGTCTACACGGATTGAAACTAGCAAGATCACCTAGGTTGGGATGTTGGATTGCAAGGTCACCCCTCTACCACAAAATATATAGTTCAGAAGTCAATCTATACACAAAGCACGCTCGAGTAACGCACACATAGACACCGCTCACGGACATGATATCTCGGTAGCATTAGCATCTCGCCCCATTCGTCGAACAGTTCCGGCTCAAACGCTCATTAGTGTGTGTCCACCGAGCGTTAGTATAAAAAGTGAAGTACCTAGTCTTCTGTACCTACCTATCTATTTTGTGCCTATACTCTTTCCAACATACCCTCAGCCTCCGAGATCTAATCCTAACCGACGATTACGAAGCTTAAAGAATAGACATTCTTCGTCACAATAAACGCCAAAATTCACTGACGGAGGTACGACGGAACCCTGACTCTCGTTTACAGACAAACAAATTAATTTGTATCCAGATACTGTCAGCTTAATAGGTCGTTAGTCGTGGCGTCACTCTTTGCGGCACAACAATGATTTATGTCCCCTCGACCAGCTTGCGATCTGTCGCCCATTGTACCCTTTGACGAGGTCTTGTCATCATTTGTACGCCAACTTTCGCTCAACAAATTATTAGCTGATGATCGATAAGATTAAGGAAATTTTTAAGTGTTTTTTTAAGGTTCTGTATTCTCAGTAGGCTTAAACGGAAACCTTATAGAATAACTTTATTGTCCGTCTGATCCTCTGTCAAGACCTATTTTCTCAGGAACGAGTTGAGGTATTGGTTGAAATTAGACAACTTCTCAAATCTGTTACCCTAAGGGGTACACTGGAAAGGTAGGGGGGACACTGTTATAAGGAACAGTGAAAAAATCAATCTTTTATGGCAACGCCATTCTTTAGATTGCGCAAAATCTAAAGATAAGGCCGTATGCTGCGATTATGGCACACATTTTGACAATCACGAAGCAATTAAATCTTCTACGGTACTTAGCAACCTACTTTCCGTTGACCAAGGATCCTGAAAGACAAGAGGCAAGGTTTCATAGTAAAAAGGTAAAAAGTTTGAAAAACGTAAAGTATCTAATTATGTCGAAATAGGTAATGTTTTTTTTTTCGGAAAATCTTTGAGACTCGATTCGGAAATCGAACTTTTTACACACGTAAGTTAGTGCGCGAGTGCTACTCGCACTTAATCTTTTTTTTTATGCTGTTGACTTTTTATAGATATTTTTATTCATCGTCATTTAAAAAGCTGTGATATTTTTCTTACTTAGGTATCTAGACTTATTAAACAAGTGACATAACAAACACACCACCAGTGAATGAGTGGAATTAAGCCTTCTATTGCTAAAATAATTTACCTAATAAAACTTAACTATCCCATCAACATCAGTAGGTACAAGCACACATGAGACATGATAGACACCTACACTCTGCAGTAATTAAACCTGAACAACATCGATTGTAACGAATCGGGCTTGTCTGTTTTATCGACACATTAACAAGTTTCGAAAAACGCTTGTTTCCCATTCCCATTTTCCGCTCAAACGTCCAACTATGCATTTATCGGCACGTACGTAATCTGGCATCGGGCAACGCGCTTGTCGTGACAAATGACGCGCGACGTGACGTGACGCAACGGATCCGATGTGACAACGACGCGGCGACGTCCCGCGAACTTGATACGACACGCGCGTAATCGAATTTCGGCTGAGTGAAATCTCTTATTTATTGCCAGTGCTACAGTTGCCACCTTTGACAATATTTCTAGAGATTTCAGTCGCAATATTCATAATGGGTTTTTTTTTTTGACGTGTTGCAATGCATCAATGTTGGAGCGATGATAGATAGACACAATCCAATTATTATTTAAATGAAAAATATTGAATTGCACCTGAACCTTGGCGAATAGTAGACATATTCAAAGAAATAAGAAGAAGTACCTAGGTACCCAGTGGAGGGTGCAAAGGTTTAGTGTCGTTGATTACAAGAACACCGAACAGAAAAAATTTATACCTACATACTCGTTGGTAAGCAACTCATAAAACAAACGAATAAAGATGAATTATATCCTAATAATTGCCGTCTGCCGACCCCATCGACCATCTGTTCTGCGACCAGTGTGCCTGTCCCTTAAGTTTGGCGATTCTTCGGGTTATGTCGATAACTTTGATTCTCATGTCCACATTATGTATCCGATAATATTGTAGGTGTATAAATCGACTTGTTGTAGACCGTATAATTTTGATGTTTTATTGATATTGTTAGATATGTGTTGTTGGCAATATTTTAATCAACTGATTATTTTTAATTTATAACCAGCTTTTGCCCGCGGCTTCGCTCGTGTTAAATTCGGGGTAACACGGTTGGTAAAGTCTAGGGATCGAACCACAAAATTCAGTGTTTTTTATTGTAGGTATATACTTGGTGCCCGGTATATTAAAGATTAATTATACCAAGTTTCATAGTAATCGAACCGTTAGTTTTTGCGTGATGCCTGAACAAACAGACAAAAATTGTTTTAATCACATTTTTGGGTTCGGTGACGTCGTAATTAATAATAATGCTCATGTAGTGGCGGATAATGCAGTGGGCTGTCACATTGAGGAAGATGATGATGAATTGTCCACAAATGCGCAAAATAATATGTCATTTCAATTTCCAAGGCAATGCCTATCCTGCTGGTAGGTATAGGTACCTACCTTCGTCCATATCTCTTAACACGTTTGAATATAATGAAATAACAAACATTACTTGAATTATTTGATCATTCCGCGGGAACACTGCACGTTTCTGGAATCAAATATTGCCAATGTTAATCTGGGATATTATAAACGTAGGTAACCAATTTTTATTCAAATCCGTTTCAGCTGGTTTCAGCCATTTGCGGGTAAAGAAATAACATAGACACACATACCGACTTACAAACATAATTACAAAATTTCGCCTTCATTATATTAGTATCTATAATCCTATCAGAGTTTTAGGTACTTATAGACCATTGATAAAGATCTCTTAATAGCCCTATGGGATTATATCATCACTCCAAACTGATATTGAACGCTCCATCCAAACAAGTATAAGATGGATTAGGTACCTACTTCTATAAAATCTAATAAAAAATAAATTGAACAGATCCGATTAGAATTTAGCTGACGTTCCCTAATTGGATGGAATGAAAGATCGAGTAGAAATTGATGCGGATTTTTTTTGTAAAACCAACGATGGTTTGTGTTGAGAAAAAAGATAATTAGGGTATGTAGCATTGAGAATTAAACAAACCTAGTAGATAGAACTATAGATTTATAATTTATGTTAAGTTTTTAGGGTTCCTCAAAAGGAAAAAACGGTACCCTTATAGGATCACTTTGCTGTCCGTCCGTCCGTCTTTCAGTCTGTCTGTCTGTCAAGGCCGTTTATCTCGGGAACGCGTGGAGATATCGAGTTGAAATTAAAACCAAATAATCAAACTTGAAAGTTAATGGTAAAAGAGATACTTCAGTTTATATGGCAAAAAACGTAGGTATATTTCGACACTCTCGAGGAAATCAAAATTCATAGGGTACTTCCCGTTGACCCAGAATCCTGAAATTTGGCACAAAGCAAGGTATTACAGCACAAGTATAGGAATAATTCTCAAAACTGTATTTTTTTTGCGATACGGAAAAGTTTCCGTGGAAATAGTCTTCCATTCCGGAATTGAACTATTTACATAGGTAAGTTTGTACGGAACCCTCAGGGCGCGAGTCCGACTCGCACTTGCCCAGTTTTTGTTTTATTTGGGAAATCATACAATGACTTATCGACAATCGAACAGCGAGCTACCCATTGCTTGCCATCCGCAAGCCCGCGCCTCCGGTACCTACTAGACCCCTACGGTTTTGCTGACCAAACATCTTGATCGCTTTGAACAATTGGATGCGCAATTGGAAGAAAAAAAGGAATGTCCTCCGATCAAACGGATATTGTGTCTGGTCCGGGCAACTGCCCATTTGTTGAAATCCGATCATTTTGTTCCACCTGAATCCGAAACAGGAACTTCGTGAGGATACCAGGAGTCCTTTCTAGCCACTCCTCAAATACGGGATTTACCACTGCGATTGCAGAGTGCGGTTTGACATTTACTCTAAACTACCCACAAAGCAGTATATTTTTAAGTAAAATACAGTCACTTGCCGCCTGACCCCGAGTCCTTTCTTTATAGTCTCAATATAGTCCTCATTCCCACAATCAGTATGTACCCTAGCGTCTAAGTCACAATCCGGTTTGTCCGAGTCCATTCGGACCGTCCTAACTGAAACTAATGCACCATATCTGTCCAACTTATTAAAGTTTACGCCCACGAGACGTGGGCCACGTGTCGAACAAAGTCTGTTGAGTATTGCAACTGCGGGTAATGTACGGTAACCTTAATGCGACTGTAAATCTTGTTTTAATGGTGGCAACGTGTGCTTTGTTGGTACCTAAGAGACGGGGCGGCGTATTGATTTATTAGGTTTTGTCTTTTAAGTGGCGGTAAGTATCCTATTTTAGGAGTGGTTGTAAAGACGCTAAGGCCTCTTCGCTTTCCGCCTGACACAGGTCCTCATCGGAGATAGGTGTTTCGGGAGTGCGAATGCAGTTTCGGCTGGACATGTCTTTGATCTCACAGTAACAAGCGCGACTGTTGAATGTGGAATCCTGAGTTTAATGCCCAGGTTGGGTAGTATTACTATGTGCACGGCCCTTATTCTGTCTAACGCCGAGTGCATCTATATTTGCAAACTTGTGCACTATGTCTCCCGTGTCGATGACTTGACTTCGGCGAAATAGACTTCTATGACCAAAATTGGTTTCTATGATCAAAATTGGTTTCTATGACCAAAATTGGTTTCTATGACGAAAATGGGCCTATGACCAAACTTGACTTCTATGATCTAAATTGGCTTCTGTGATCGAAATTGGCTTCTATGATCTAAATTGGCTTGTATGATCTACATAAATTGGCTTCTATGATCTAAATTGGTTTCTATGATCTAAATTGGCTTCTATGACAAAAATTGGTTTCTATGATCTAAATTGGCTTCTATGACAAAAATTGGCTTCTATGACAAAAATTTTCTTCTATGACCAAAATAGACTTCTATGACAAAAATTGTCTTCTATGACCAAAATTGGCTTATACGACCAAAATTGGCCTCTATGACTAAAATTGACTACCATGACCAAAATTGGAACACAGAGCAGCTTTTCAGTAGTCAAGTCGATGAATTACAATGTTCACGTCTCTGACATTACTGCAATTATTATTAGAGGTAGGTACGATGGTTGGATTTTATTATTAATAAAAATCATAGTTTTTGTACATGCTTATATTTCCATATAAAATATCGATTTTAATTTTAAGTCATTTGAAAATTACATAAATACTACACCTACGTTATAAATACAAGGACAGTTTACATCTGGCATCGTAAAAGAATACCAGACTCTTCAATACTTTTTCAATTTTACAATACATTATAAGACAACACTGTAAAAATAAAACAAAAATAATACAATTTTATCAAAAACTTGAGATGATAATAAATACTTTTAAAAAAACAACCCGGAAAAAACATATTTAAAAAAAAATCGAGTATATTTTTTTTTCAAAGACTAGCTTTCTGTACTGTAAAAACATAACCAAACATATTTGAATTCTGGCCACTAAAATATAAAATATAAAATCGGCACTTAAATATAATGTAACATAAGAATTATTAAGAATAACTTAATTAAGATCATTAAAAAAATTGATTATAAAGTCAAAAAATAAAAGTATTAAAAGTATTAAGTCTTAATCTATGCAGTTAAATACTTTTAAGCGGTTAGTAAAATGCACCCGAAAACCTCTACCTAAATTGATTTCATTTAAATACAAACAAATACTTTGTCGCAGTCAATAAGGCAGTGATATATGGCTAATTAATATACATTTTATCAAACAATTCGAGATATATTTCTATGTACTTATAGGCACATAACACTTCAACGTGTCAACTGTAGTAGGAGCTCATACATACGAGCAGCAAGTTCTTAACTAAATTTCTACTTTAGTAAAAAAAAAAATTTCGTAATTTCGCAACTTTCCCCAACTCCTTCGAAACGGTTTGGATCTTTAGAAACATTTTTACACGTAAAAATTGGTGGTTAAATATTCTTAAAATTGAACATAGCATATGTATCCATCAATATTTCGCGATGAAAATGGATTTAAAGGCCAACGGAGCTCTATCCGGGCGCAGCTGGCCACAATTAAGTGCACAGATACTCGTACTGCCGCCTAGGCGGGTACGAGTGTTGTGTCCATTTAATTTCGGCTAGATGTTCAAGGGACTATAAAAATCTTAACAGCATACAGTTGTCGTAAAAAACTTAATTAGTCAGTCTTTTAGATTGTTCAAAAATAAGAAACACGTATTTTTTTTATTTTTGAATTAAACCAAAAATGACAAGATATAGCCCATTAAAGTTACGTGTAACGTCACGTCGCCCGTGCTGCATTTTTTTGGCACGGGGTGACGTCACACGTAACTTTAATGGGCTATATCTTTGTTATTTTTTGTTAAATCGAAAAAAGAAAAAATACGTGCCCAATATTTTTTTTATAATCTAAAATACGGACTAAATAAAATGTAGTTATTTTGACCCTGGAAACTACCCTATTGTATGATGCTTTTGTGTATGAGCTCCAACATAAGGAATGATGATTCTGCGTGAGATTACACAATATACTCCTAATGCCAGCGCAATGAGGAACACATACTTAGACATCTATAAAACCAGCGTTAATTCCTAACCTACTTAAACAAGAACCATAATAAACATAGACTTTCGTAATACATAATTTCTAATTAAATATTTTGTGCATAAAACCTCAAAAGAGATCTTCAACAAAAGCGATTTATATTCTTTTTTTTTTAATATTCAATACTTTTGGTTAATGATTAAGTAAATCATTTTGCAATGTATAATAATAATAATTTTGTTTTTTTTTTTCTAAATGAGTATTACTTATCACTAATTTGAGTTTATAATAAAATATTTTATCTTAACACGTTACAATTTGGGCAGAGTTAGAACAGGCAGCGGTCTAATGTCGGTGGAAATGTAATAAACCGAATTACTGTATAAAAAAGTTGCCATGATAATAATATGCAAACACATAGCACTAAATTACTTTAATTTAACCACCTAGCTCGGATATATCCGACATTCTCGTGTTTATTCCACCAAGCTCGCACAACCACGATCAAATACTCCATCTCGTCAGCTCTTCTGTCACGTATGGCGATTGAAGAGCTAAATGAGATGGAGTACCCAGTCGCATCCACACGACCCTGGCGAATAGGACACACAGAAAACGCTCGACGGACAAATTCGAGGCAACCAGTTTAAGGGTACATTTTCTGGTAGAATTACTGGACGAAATAGAGAGTCAATATAATTCTAGATCGTAGATACCGTTGCCTGTTCAGTAACTCTGTCTTAAATATATTGTCAGCCATTATTCTCCTGCTGCAAAACACACAACCCTAACACGGCGCTACAACAGTCAAGCACACAATGACATCACCTACATCAGTTACGAGCTGCAACACAACAGGGTTGCCACTTGATGACAGCACCATTAATCAAAAATAAGTGACCAGTGTTACCATACCAAATATTACTTCTGGATTTTTTGGGCAATGGAATTTAAAGCATTCTGGTCACATTGTAACAACCCTTAATATCTGTAAGGAATACAACAATAAAATAGCTTCACTTTTATGAACAAACTTGTTAACCTTCTAATACTTATATATTCCAATACTAAATTCATCTCACAGCTCCCGTTAAGGCTAATTGGCCAATTTAAAAATATCTCTGCACTGTGGAGTTATCTTCAAAAATATATTTTAAATTACTGTTTAATTGGACGACATAACATTTGAAAATTAATTATGAACTGTTTTCTAATATAAATAACTGCTTAATCTAAACCTAAGCAGCTGCCATATTTCAAAGCTAACTCCACTATACAAAGACATATACATTGGATAATTCTATCAACAAGTATCAACATGTAATAATGTTATTTATAAAGACAGAGATTCAAGAGTATCCAAGATAGTTGGAGGTAAAGATGACAGAGTGCCAGTGAGAGGAAAACACAGAGTAGTGAAGAAATGGAGTGCTCATAATATTCTTACGCTCACTTGAAACGCAAATAGCGCTGAAGTAATTTAAAATGTCCTTCAAATTATTTTAATCATTTGAAGTTAACAGAGACAATGATTTAGGCGCTGAATGTGTTTACATACTTTTTAGCACAATCGATTCTTGGTAGGGTACGGGAATATACCACATAGCTTATTTGGTAAGTCTTACAAAACAAATGCACTAAGATTAATTGGACGTAAACAAAAAATGCTTTGTTAAATTGGGCTAATAGCATTTACTCATGTTTGAACGAACCTTTGAAATATAACAAGGTATGTGGAAAGGACATCTGGTTGTGAATAATTATTCACCTGATGATTCAATTGTGAGTTATACGCCAATATCTTAATTTTTCATTATCACTCCATACCGTTACTACTCTGTGTCATAATAGATTTGAAAGTTATCCTCCGAAAGCCTAGGGACAGTAAGATGAGCACTTGTGGTGTATATAAATAATCTGCACGACATAAACTTTAAACTATTATGCAACTAAATGCATGTTATATTTTAGTTGATGTGCGGAAGTTTAAATATTTAACTGGGGAATAACTATGGGGAAGAACGAACGTTATAATAGGACCGGATAAAAATGTTTGTCAAAATAATAGGATATTATGAAAATTTTATGGCAATAGTGATTCATCACTCGCCTAGCCTTATTATACTCATTATTATGAGCTTATGAAGTCAGCTTCTTGCCTCACTAAATCTCATCGAATAAAATGAGAGAATTTATAAATAGCATAAACAATCACGATTATCTGTTCGATACTCAATGGTATATTTTGTTTAGGTCCATAATAATTGAGTAGGTATATATCTGCTTTATAAATTGACAGACATAATTTCAGAAATACTTGTGTATTTAAAGGTCTTGGTCGACCTATTTATTGAATTGCTCAAAGTACAGTGTAAAAGCTATATAACATCACTTGATTTAACGACAAACTCCTTACAACGTCGCAATTACTTGACTTCGGTTGCTTTACCTTGTTTTCTATGCAATAATACACTATTGTATGTGACTGTTTATCGTCTGCTTTACACAGTAAAAGATGTCCTTTAACTTCCCCAACATTACAAGAACAACGATCTAATATAGAAGGTACAAAAAATTTAAAGAATATCAACAAAAACTTTCAAGATCAATTTAGTGGTAACCAAAATGTTTAGAGGTCAAAATAGTGTTAAAAAAAATGTTTAGAGGTCAAAATAGTGCTAAAAAAAATGTTTAAAGGTCAAAAGAGTGTCACGTTCATATTAAGTTCAGCACATCAACTTCCATACAGTCCTTGGTGGTAGTGTGTGCGCTGGTGTGTGCGTGCGGGGCGTGGTCGCGCGGCGCGGGCGCGTCACACGGCGGCAGGAGACGCTGATTGTCAGTGCCACTTCGCCTTCTGCGCGAAGATGTCGGCTCGCAGGTTCTGAGCAAAGCAGATGCCTAAGATCTGTGGGAATTATGGCAATGATTAGTGACTGATTGAACAAATTTTTTATAAAGTTAAAAAAGTAAGCATATACACTACAATTGCTATAGTATGGTGCCAGTGACAGCTGTCAGATTCATACAATGTAACTACCTATCCTTTTCTCTCAACTTAAAGATGCATATTTTCGTCCTGCTGTCATCCTACCCATGCTATGTAAAAAATACCTTAGGTATCGAAAATGTCTTCACAATTATGGTTCAAATTTACTACTAAACTGTTTTACGAAAAATGAATAATATAAGATTGGAAAGGATTTAAAAAAAAAAGTTTAAACTGGTCGAATTTTTTACATTTCAAAGGTGTGTTTAGAATTGATATATCTAAATGATAATTTAGGGTTTTACATAGCACTCTCTCTCTCCAGGCTCCATCAAAATACCAACGCTGCGTTATTTTTAATTTTTTTTTTGCTTTAAAAATATAGAGCATATGAGGAGCGGGAGATTGTGTCGGACTCTTACTGATTAAAAAACCCACTGCGTTCCTTCTTGCCTTTCGTACCGGGGCCGAGTTTCCCTTTCGGCCCCTGTTCGCAGCATATGCTGAGATAGGAGCCATGAAGGTGTGGTTTTCTTTCTTTCTTTTTCTACTATGCTTCCAGTCTTTTGTAAGTCATCCTTACGCAAGAACATAAAAAAGTTGACATTAAATCAGTTAAAAGTTTTTTTTTTTAATTATTTATTAAAAAAAAACATTAAGTACCTACTTTGATAAAGGTGTACATTTTTCATGAAACAGTAAAGCATACTTCAAAAGCGTAACAAAAGCACAATACATAAACAAACAACAAATACATACAACAATAGTGCATCTACAAACAAAAACTTACTTGTGCAAAAGCGGTACAAACAGCGGACGTGGCAACTATCAACAGGTTGTGGTCGAACCACTCCTCGGCGGCCTCTAAACAGCCCTTGTCATATATTATCTTTGTTCTATCATAATGCTAGAACAAAAAGAAACGAAAAACATCAACTGGAGGCAACTACATGCTAGATACTGCACATTCCAAGTAACAAGACATTAGATTTGCAAATTATATAACAATATCAATATTTTTTAATGTTCCCACTGCTGGGACTCAGGCCTCCTCTCTAGGAGAAGGAATGGGTCGAAATCCACCACGCGGGCCCAGTGTGGGTTGGTGAATGTCACATGTCTTCGAATAATGATGATGATCCATATGAATGAAAATAAAAACAGCTTTTGGATCTGTCTCTTGTAACAAAGACGTTGAAAGAGTGCAAATTGCAGTCAATTATAGTTTAGCCAACCCGCAGTGGGCCGGTGTGGTGGATTATGGGTCCATTTCCTTTCCTAGAGAGTGGAGGTCTCAGTACCAGCAATGGGAACATTAAAGCCTACTAGGGACAGGGTTATCTAACCTACTAGGGCCATGGTTATCCGAAAGGAACTTGAACCCCTGGTATAAAGGCTAGAAGGAACGGGGTGGGTTTTTTAGTCAGTAAGAGTCTGACGCTATCTCCCGCTCTACCCAAGAGCGGGGGTTGTCATTGGATGATTTTTGCCCACCGAAAAATATAAAAAAAGTTGATTATGCTTACGCCTATATTTAGTTTTGTGTTGCCTGTGCGCATACGAAGATCTATCTAGGTATATCCTTATTTTTAAGGTGAGAAATCATTCAATTACTAATTCTATTTCAGACTTTCACTTACTAAAACCACACCTAGGTTTCTTCTTTGCCTAGCGTCCCGGGACCCTGGGTTTAATTTATGGAAGTCAATCCATGGTCCCAGTTGGCTTCGGCCCTGCTAGGCCACTACGGTTACTGTGACATATCTTTATGCACTATTTGCATTTTATTTGCAAATTTTATGTCAGGTAGTAAGTAATGTACAAACTTCAAAATATGCAGGTAATTCATAGCAAAAATCATGATGTGCAAGGACTACCAGACTTACAAACTAATTAATGATCGGAAAAATGTAAACAAAAGGATAAAAACGGGTTATGAACGTCGTCTTTTTAGCAAAAATAATAAATTTATTTGACATATCGCCTTTATTTACATTTTCCCAGATACCAAAATACGTCTCCACAAATATAACGCCAGTGTAAACCAAGACTCGTAATAAACCTTAAGTGCTAGAGGACCGAGCAGCAAGGCTGCCACCGGCGCGAAGTGTCTCTGCAGCCAGTCCTCGCCCGCCGCCATACAGCCGCGCTCGTGAATCACTCGCTCGCTCAGTTGCTAGTACAAGTGGCAAATTAGTTCAATAGCTAGAACGCTTCCAATTTGAGAAAGTTTGAATATGGAACAAGAAATTCATATCAGAATGAGAAGATGGTGAACCTATTAGGTTCGATCCTATAGTTTGAATGTTATTGAATCTTAATTCATGAATCCCCAAGCGACCACCGGTGGCCGCGCATCTATTGTCTTACTATTGTGTCTCTAATTGACGGTATCTGAAGGGTTAAACGCAAAGGGACCAAGCAGCAAGGCTGCCACCGGCGCGAAGTGTCTCTGCAGCCAGTCCTCGCCCGCCGCCATACAGCCGCGCTCGTGAATCACTCGCTCGATCAGTTGCTAGTACAAGTGGCAAATTAGTTCAATAGCTAGAACGCTTCCAATTTGAGAAAGTTTGAATATGGAACAAGAAATTCATATCAGAATGAGAAGATGGCGAACCTATTAGGTTCGATCCTATAGTTTGAATGTTATTGAATCTTAAACGCAAAGGGACCAAGCAGCAAGGCTGCCACCGGCGCGAAGTGTCTCTGCAGCCAGTCCTCGCCCGCCGCCATACAGCCGCGCTCGTGAATAACTCGCTCGCTCAGTTGCTAGTACAAGTGGCAAGTTAGTTTAGTAGCTAGAACGCTCCCGTTTTGTGTAAGTTTGAATATAGAACTAGAAATTCGTATCAGAATGAGAAGATGGCGGATCTTTTAGGTTCAATGTAATAATTTCGAATTGAGTGTTGAATCTTAAGTGCTAGGGGACCGAGCAGCAAGACTGCCACCGGCGCGAAGTGTCTCTGCAGCCAGTCCTCGCCCGCCGCCATACAGCCGCGCTCGTGAATCACTCGCTCGCTTAGTTGCTAGTACAAGTACAAAATACATAGTCACCGGACCATCCAGGCGACTGAGGGATTGTTTTGCACTTGCATCCACCTGTTTGCTGGTGCCTAATTTCCGCTATGACCTGCGGTGACCCGTGTTGTACTTAGTGTCGGTGGTGTCCAACTTGTAACTTTTTTAAATATTTTTAGGAAAAAATATAGCATGTTGTAAAACTATTGGAATCCGTTTAGTTACTGATTCTGAACGAACTATATTGATAAGTAGCCATGGAGCGCAGTATCCTGGGTGTTCGAATTTCCGACCGCGTAAGGAACGCAGAGCTGCGCGCCAAAACTAAGAACAAAGATGTTACCCGAAAAGCTGCCACTCTAAAGTGGGAATGGGCCGGACATGTTTGCCGCATGTCAGATGAGCTGTGGGCTAAAAGAGTCACTTATTGGGTCCCATTGAACGCAAGGCGACATCGCGGCATACCAAGGCAAAGGTGGAGAGATGAGCTTGACAACTACCGGAGGGACTGGCCCGCAATGGCCGAAGACAGACGTGTGTAGAAAAGGGAGAGGCCTTCGCCCAGCAGTGGGACATAAATGGGCTAACTCATCATCATCATTTTCCTGCCCTTACCCCGTTTTATTTGGGGTCGGCGCAACACGTTTTTTTCTTCCATTCTGTCCTGTTGCTCGTCACGCTATCACTAACTCCCTTTTCATTCATATCACTTCTCACATCATCCATCCATCTTTTCTTTGGCCTCCCTCTTCCTCTCCATCCGTCCACATGTAAATTCATAACTCTTTTAGCAACATGTGTTTCTGGGCTAACTATATGATAATAAAAAAACAACTTAAAAACAAATCAGTACTCACATAAGTAGGTTTCCTAACATCGTATCCGCACTGCTTGTTCCTGATGATGTCTTGCGGTTTGTTCCTACAGCAGCTGAACGGCACGCCGCAGGCCTCGCGCGAGCCCACCGCGCCGCTGGAACAGTTGAAGTACGCGTTGCGGTCCCAGTCGCGAGGACCTTCCACGCCGCAGCATTGTAACTGGAAATGGAGACATTATTGTAAATATTGGTCATTTTAAGAGCCCCCCCCCCCCCTCGTCCGACTCGACACGTCTAACGTCAACCTAAGCACAAAATATGTAGGTACAGAAGGGCGCTTGTACACGCTAAGAAATTTTACCGTGTATGCGGCAGATAGGACCAATTCATCATGTACAAGATAAGAATTTTGTCAAACAATACCAATCCTAACCAAAGATATGAGGAAAACCAGACATAAAATATCATATTTAAAGATAAAGTAGGTAAACAACATTCGTTTTAGTATATACTAAACCCGAAAATGTGTGCAAAGGAGGAGGCCGACGGCATTTTTAGTCAGTAAGAGTCTGACACTTTCTCCCGCTAAGCCCGTATGTCATTTGGATGATTTTTACTTACCAAAGAAAAAACAGAAAGTCTCTAGTATTTTTATGCACAAAAATCTATGTACACCATTTCATAACTGTATCATTAAAAATAACAAAGTTATAAGCTTCTTAAGTCAACAAAAATACATAGTCACTGTGTCAAATACACACAACTAAGGGGTTGTTTTGCACTTCCATCCAAATAATGAATCATCATTTTTTCAGCCGATACACGTCCACTGCTGGACATAGGCCTCCCCCAAGCGTCGCCACAACGAACGCTCCTGCGCAATTATCCAAATAATTATACTATTGGAATCCATTAAACTGACCTGTTGATCTAGTGGTTAGTGGCCCTGACTGCTATGCCGCAGGTCGTGGGTCCGATTCCCACCACAGCACACACCACAGGACAAATGTTTATGTGATGAGCATGATCATTTGCTCTGTGTCTGAGTGTAATTTATCTATAATATGTATGTATTTAGAAATATATAAGTATGTTTATCAGTTGTCTAGCACTCAGCTCTGCTTAGCTTGGAACTAGACGGCGTTGTTTAATAGTTGTGGAATATTATTATTATATTATTCAGTTACTGATTCTGAACAAACTATATTCAGGTTTCGCATGAACTAAAAATAATGTGGAATAAGAACTGCGGGAATAACCAGGACCTCATGAGGAAGATTATGTACGAGTAGTTCACCGAACTCTTCTGTAGTTACAATTAGCAATTGTTCCATGAATACACAATCACAAAATGTGATTTACCTCTTTTAGAAATCTACATTTATCCTCTGTGCACATTCCTGTTTAGTATCAATGACAATAACAGAATAAATGTATTATCCTGCTTGGTAAATACACATTATTATATTTTAATATTATTTTAACTGATATACACACTAAATTGGGTAATAAATCTGATATCGGGATAATCAAATAAATGCAAATTAATATTTAGAATTCCTACTGGGAAAAATTTATAATATAATAATATTCCACAACTATCACACAAAGCCGTTTAGTCCCAAGCTAAGCAGAGCTTGTGTTATGGGTACTAGACAACTGATAAACATACTTATATATTTATAAATACATATTATGAGAATCCGTTGGATGCGTGACGCACAGGACTGGTCGTTGTGGCAACGCTTGCGGGAGGTCTATGTCTAAAAGTGGACGTCTTTCGGCTGATATGATGATGATGATGATGATGATATATTATAGATAAATTACACCCAAACACAGAGCAAATGATCATGCTAATCACATAAACATTTATTCTGGGTGGGAATCGATCCCACGACCTCCGGCATAGCAGTCAGGGCCACTAACCACTAGGCCAACAGGCCAGTCAAATTCATACATTGTTTTGGTATTAGCTGATAACTTACTATTTAAACAACAGAATAAAACTTATGCTATCTATCTTACTTGTAAACTAGTTTCTGACAGCGGCTTGGCCTGACTGATAGTTGAAAATTATTCTTAGGGAAAACACTCCCGAGAACAAAATTCTTGGTAAAAATCACAAACAAAACCTTTAACCTCTCAGGCACAAGCGTAGACACACTGCCACGGACCACGCAGCGTAACGCGTGAATGCGTGTTTTAACGTGGCTTGTAAGTATTTCCGTTTGTATAGAAAACACGCACAGTCCAACACACCGAAAATGCATCCACGCGCGTTCATGCAGATCATACACCTACATAGATACATGCACAAACGCGCGTGGATGCGGGGCGACACGCAAGGTATGGCACACTGAGTCTAGTAGATCCATGCGTGATTTTGTATGAAATGTGTCAGAGCCGCCGTGAATTTACAAAACGCACCTACGCGTGAAATCTCGCACGATGATGCAGGACTTTACTCCCGCAAGTAAGCGCATAGGTGCGTTGAAACGAAACATGCATCGTGTTGCGTGGCGGTGTGATAATCGCCTTAACACGGGTGAACCATAGCCTAGACCCCTAACCATAGTCTGCAGAACCTGCATGGAGGAGGACGAGACACCACTGGGCAGTTGAGCCCAGCGACCACTGGGCTCAACTGCCCAGTGGTCGCTGGATAAAGAGCAAAGTACTTCGGAAACGCAGGTGCAATGAAATAATCAGTAACACCAAGGCGCTGCTAGCCTTCCTTGAGGAGTTGGGGTGGATGGAATGATAATATTTGTCCCACGCATACGCAAAAAACGCGCTTTAGTCGTGGAGTTGCGGACATCTGCCCAAAATACAACCATAGCCTACGTAAAGTACTTATCCTAATTAAGTACTTTTCATCTCCGTCCACTTTATAATCTTTTGGCATAGTTTCCGATTTTCACGCAAACGTATTCTTAATCAAACTAGAAATAAATTTAGTAGTAATTACCCAGTCTTCTTGTATCCAATCAATCAAGTTCTGTTGATCAGGATCTTCGCGGTAATGTGTGATGAACGATTGGAAGCCAGTCGTTGCTTGTTGTTTTATCTGTAAAAACAAAACAACCTCTAATTAAAATAGATTTAAAGGCTCACTGTCGTTTGGGACACTTTGGTGGACAGTGTCCCAATTGACACTTTTTAATTTTAACATTATTTTTTTTGGTGACGATTCGGACACCGATAAAAAATAAACTGTTTTGTACAGTCAGATGAAAAAATTTTGTTTAAGTAATAAATATTAATTTAGACTAAGATTAGGTAATATAAATTAATATTTACCAAACAAAATTTTTCAGCTGAGCTTGTTATTTGCTTCTAAAATTGCAAACACGCCATACGAAGTTACGAATATTAAATAAAGAGATCGCGGAATGCGATAAGGCCGCCCATTGTATGTATGTGTTTTAGATTTAGTTTTTTTTGTATGTGTAATGGTGTAATACAATAAAGTATATATTATAATAAATAAATATAATAGTTCTTGTTTTTTCAAACTTGTATACTTGTAACTTACCCAATCTTTAAATACAAAGAACAGGATGCCTGTTGTCATCTCTGCCAGTAGTAATAAGGCAAGAAAAACTGCATACTGAAACAGAACGAAAACATGTTACTAACCACGTACCAGACGAACGACCATATGTCATCGATCGGTACCATCAAAAACCCTTCCGCCTGACCACCGCTAAGTTCATTTTTGCTTGCAGTCGAAACGAAAACTTCAAAGGGTTTGGTTTGGCGCCGCGCCGTAGGATTCAAGCGAAAATTGTTTTATGTGGTCAGGCAGAAATGACCATGATAGTACATGGTGGACATCCCAACCATACGCACAAAACGTTTTGGGAACCAATTCATTGTGCGTACAGCTAAGGAGTAGAATTCCAATTGCCAGGCAACTAGCACGTAGTTGTCTGACATTTTCTGCTCAACGGGATCTATTTGGCGCAACCGTGATACACACAGCGAGTGTTATTTTTTTAATCTGTTGTTTTTATACTGTGTGTCCTTAGTAGCAAATAAAATATTTTTTATTTCTTTCGTTACAAGCTACCACTGCTTAAAACTCCCAAAATTCAAGAATTTTCATTCAAGAATTGCACAGCAAAATTGTTTTCAAATCATATTAATGTACCAATCCACTCAAACAATTCAGGTTCATAAGACATGGCCTACGTCCATTATCTACGAATATTACCCAACTACAATATCCCACGCTCATTACATTTCATATTGTCTAAAATATTCGAGCAGTACCTATATACGGCAACAAATACCTTTGTTCTGAAATTTAAGTGAAGGTTCATTAAATTAACAAGTCTTACATGCGAGCATAATGATGATAATCGAATTCTGATTTACTTTATAAACGACATGGAGTATAATAAGAAAATGGAGTGATTGTATGAAGGCATCGCAAATCTCTACATAGTGTAAAACAAAGTCGGTTCCCGTGTCCGTCTCTTTATTTATCCGCTAACTGCTTTTAAACTAGGCGTTTTCATGCGTATTTCAACAAGGAGTGATAAACATGTAAGATTGGTGTACCTATATAATTTGCACCTCTGTAGAGCCAGGTCTAATTTATGTTCATTTCAAATAAAAAATGTAGTTTTGAAAACACTTGTCTAATAAGTTGGAGAACTATTTCGAAAAATAAAAGATTAACAGGGTAGTTAGGCACTTTTTCCAGGAATTTTTTAATTAAAAATCTCATTTAGCTCTTTTTTGTAAAAGTTCTCCAACTTTCTACCACTCTCATTCAAAATGTATTCGAACGTTGACATTCCTGCAGGTAAACATGATCACCCTGCCACATTCGCACTCCATTCTTTAATTACTCTGTGTCTACTACAACTACACTAATACAACAATGGCAATACTCACGCATGCTAGGAGGCACGTATTCTCACGGAGAGCACCGACGCAGCCCGTAAAACCGATTATAAACGTTATTGTGCCTGCAATCATATCATCAAACAATAAATACCATGCTACTGTGCAAAATAAGGCAGTAAGACAGCACACTGGCGAAGTATACCAAAAAATCACTAAATAGAATGTAACTTATATCAAATTCATATAATTGGACTCTTATTATACGAAAAAAAAGTGAAGTCACCTCCTCCTCCTGTAGGTTTACACCTACACACATCCTACTAGACCAACCGACCTACCAGGTTATAAAACATTTATCTATACGAAAAACGCCCCTAATACTACGACATAAAAGCGTTATTAATGTCAATTTTATGCTACATAATTGCAAGTATGGACATTGGAGCTTCAGTGTCAGAAGTAGAGATTAGCAAAAATTATACCTTGACCTGACATTATTCAATTAGATATTTTCTCTGGCAACATCAAAATTTGTGAGTTTTCTTTTGTCTCAGTGTTATAACTACAGCTAAAAACGATGAATCAATTTCAGATCAGTGTGTCGGTTTTAGGAGTTGGAGTATCTTGTGTTCCTCAGTAACCTGTGTTCCTTCTGTTGCCCTCTGTGTTACAGGACCTAATTTAAACAATCTGCAAACCTAGACAGTAATACCAAGCCTACTCTATAATTTAGTAACTCTGCATTACTTTTGTAAATAAGGCCCCTTTGTGTCACACTCAAAAGTCGTAATTATATGTCTACAGTACTGTAGTACTGAAATCTCACTGACTGCCAGCAATAAAACTAAGTACTTTAAACAATCAATGAATGGGTCTGTTTACAGTACGGAATAAACAGCTGGTGCAGTTTTAAAGGAAGATAACCAAGCTTCCGGCAGACTACCCAGATTAGACAATAATTTTATATTGTGTCAAAATTACAATAGATGCAAAAAACATTATTAATTAAAACCACCTGACTATATTGTTTTGACAACTGGTCCCAAACATGACTTTACTTTATGTCCTTTTTATACAGATGACATCCATGTGTCCTATATGGATCGCTTGATGCTTTGTTGGGTCTATGGTTGTGATTAAACATTGTTTTTTTACTATCAACTCAACTGTGGAACCATACTTGCTCTGGGTCGTCACCCAAGGTATGTCTAAGGGAGGACCGCTGCAGTCCCCTGAGCCTTACGTCAAAATATAAGAGAGAGAGAGATGGTCCTCCCACAGACATTGGTTGATGCGCCTGGAGGCGGGTACGGCTCTACAGTTGAGTTATTATACAGCTAGTTAGCTCAAACCAACTAAAAACAAAATTACTCTTTGCAAATCTAAATCTAGATTAAATAGATATGTTCCAATTTTCAATGCTGTGTACTCACCCACGCATATCAATATAAAAGCAGGATCCAATGCAATGTTTGTGAGCCTCGACAGGTTGTTGAATGTGTCCTTCTCTGTCCATGCCCAAACGCCGACAGCTAGCACAATCAGACCAAGGAACTGAAATGGACAAATTTCAAATTAGCAAACAGAAGAATTTAAGATAAGATTTAAATCTGTACTACTTTAAACCCCAAGCGAACGCCGGCATTCACTCTCTCATTGTCTGTCTATTGTATTGGTTAATAAAGCGAAAGCAATTTTTTATTTGTTCATATGCACTAATCTCTGGAACTGCCAGTTAGAGAAATCTTTCTGTAGGAGATAGCCAGATTTATAAGAATTTCCATAGTCAATCTCATAACATGCAAGAAGATCCTTTAGACCTTCCAGAGAAGAAGAGAGGGGTACTGAAGGTACTGAAGAGCAGAGGCAGTAGTGTACGAAACACAGGCTATTTATAACATCATGTTAGACCCATAGAAGTAGAGCAGTAATCAAAATTATGGGTACTCTGCAGGGGACAGATAAAACTTATCTCTTCAGGCCATTTTTAGATGGAAAATCACATCAGGTACAAATTGCCAGCGAGTCTGCTAGAGAGCAATCTTTTATGCAAACTTATTCATCTAAACTGGTATAAAATGAAGAGGTTTAATTAATTGTTTGTAAAATGCTCTAAACTCTGGCAGTATTGAACAAATATTTCTTACAGAAATAAAAGAAGCCACATTATTGCTATGTAGAGCACATAATATTCTGGCAAAATGCATGTATTGTATGGGAATAAAACCCCAGAAAAAAGATAGTTTATATAGAACTAGCAACCCGCCCCGGCTTCGCTCGGGTGCAATATTATACATATAAACCTTCCTCTTAAATCACTCTTATCTATTAAAAAAAAACGCATCAAAATCCGTTGCATAGTTTTAAAGATTTAAGCGCACATAGGGATATAGGGACAGAAAAAGCAAGTTTGTTTTATGCTATTTAGTGATTACTAATTTTGTTATCTTGATAATATTATGACAAAAAACCTTTAAAACTCAAATTACAATATGTGGGTATCACAATTAATCATTTAAATGCTATTTCCTTCCTTGTAACCCAATTTATGTAAAACTGAGATTCCATACAAAATTATTAATAATCCTTTATCCTGTTGAGATCATAAATATTTACTTTACCTTGTTTTAGTTAATAAAAGTAATGCACTAGTTCTATTAATTTTGTGTTTTACCTAGAACTAACAGGAAAATAATTTCAACAAAGCTCAACACCAAATCAATTGTGGTAAGGTATTGTGTGTTAACCCTTCAGATACCGTCAATTAGAGACACAATAGTAAGACAATAGATAGAAGAATAGAGGCCACCGGTGGTCGCTTGGGGATTCATGAATTAATTCATGTTTGCATAGAAAACAAATATTTTGACAATATGATTATTTTCTTTAGCATAATCATATTGTCAATCATATTACTAACATTCAGCTTATCGGTCTGTGCTGACCTGAATTATTTTTAGAAGTTTTTAACAACAAACTTATAAAACATTTCCGTTAATCAAGTATAATTGGAACTTGATTGTATCTTTGGCCCAAGTAATACCATATATTAATTGTTTGTTTCCTCATGAGTTAATAATAAATAGCAATTCTTCACAAATTGATAAGATAAAAAACAATTTGTTCTTATGAATGAGTAAACCACCTAGTATTTTTTTGTTCAAACTTGTGTGCAAATTCAAGGCTACTTTAATCACGGTCTTTAAGAATTAAATCCTTACAGTATAGTAACAGGATGCAGACAGTTATAGTACAGTTATAACAATTATAGTGTTGGTGCCTCTAAACAAGTCTAAGGTGACCCCAATTGTAGGACAATTTGCACAGGTGAGATGAAATCAATACCCACTCAGACAATGCAAGTAATATGAGTGCAATGCATCTCATTCACCAACTTTTACATCTCTAAAGTACCACATCTTATAACCATAACAAAAACCTTGCTTAGAATGATTTAGGCGAATGTCAATTTCGTAATTAATATGTAAATTGCAAAACTTGATTTAATAAAGGTCTCCACTTACCCAGAACAAAACATTAACACCAAAAATAACATATTTCAAACAACAGCTGACTTCGCTGGTGTCGCGTCGATATTTCCTTATACCAGGCATTTTAAGTATCACATAATCATGTCACTGTATTAATAAAAGTAGCACTGAATACTACATTTAAGAAAATTAGAACTAAAATCTAATAAACTTAGCAACTAGGCCAAACATCGGCCAAATCAACGAGAGCGAGTGGAGTGAACGACCGTCAAACAAAAGAAAGGAAGAACTATAAGGATAAATTAAAAATCATTGACGGCCTCACTATAAACGTCAAAATGATTTTGTGATTCATACGTCAGAAAGAGACAACGGATGAAATGGAAACACGTACATATTGCTCTCTGATTTAGTCGTATTACAATACGTGAACTGCGTTCCAATACTCGCAGGAATTTAAAAATTTATTAAACAATTACTGTAAATTAAATCTTTAAAGAGGTATTAGTTTTTTTTTGTTTTATGTTTGTTTTTTATAGGAGGTAATCTCTGAAAGTACAGGTTCAATTGCTGATATTATTTCACTGATAAAATCTGCTTTATTTCTGAGTGGCATATTTTATGTACACGGGTGAAACCGCGGACAAAAGCTAGTAAATATTATGTAGAGTTCTTAACTTTAATGATGAAGATTTCGGGTGTGGTAGGAAAGCGAGAGGTAGTTAAGGGCAGGTTTTATAGAACACTACTCGTGCCAACTTCATCACAATTTTTTTTTTAAATTTCTAAGGGAGATATTCTCCAATGATTTCTTCAGCTTTAGAGTGAAACAAGAAAGCGTGTCAGACTTTTACTGACTAAAACCCACCTGTCTTTCAGCTGCCCTTTGCATTCTAGGATTTTCAGAAAAATTGATCCGATGCCCGCTAGCGCCACAAGAAATTACTAGTCCCGTTTGATTTTGCTGATACCTCTTTGAGGCGCGCTTGGAACACAAAGTGATCCCGACTCAGTTCCTATTATCAGATGGCGAGCTACTACTATTACCTACTCGCCGTCAGCAAGCTCATAGGTACCTACGGTGGCGAGGATTATCCTGAGACTCCTGACGCCTGGGGTGTCTCCTGGGGTGAGGATAGTTATGTCTGCTCCCTCACGGTTGCGGTCATCTGCTTCACGATCATCAGATACTGCTTATTATGGCTAGATTGGCTAGAACTGGGGCCCGTGTGAGAGGACGCCGCCGCCGATCGCCTTCCCGGGGAGGACACGGAGGTGCTCCGCCCAAGCGGGACACATCGTGCGCGTGGGACTAGGCCTCCTTTCTAGGAGAGATTGTAACTTTGTAATATTCGAGGGGTTCCTTCAGAAGAAATCTTTCGCCCTGAGCGCTTAAATGGTTTGATCCGGCCCTGGTAGCTCTTTTGTACACAAGTGACCTAATTAGTTGTGAAGTCACTTTTCTGTATGTGCATCCTTATTCTGTTACTTTTACACTTTTCTCTTCTACCACATTTAAATGGGTTCTAGTATGATTCTACCTTGAAAGCGATTTTGTGATAAGTTACTTTTGATACAAATCATAAAAAAAGTTTAATCAACTACCTAATTCTTTAGTGGCTCCCTAAATACAGGTTGACTACCTTCTTGGTACCATAGTCGCGCTCGCGACTGTGAGTTGAGAGTTCGATTCCCCGGTTGGGCCAAAAGTGCTATTGGGTTTTTCCAGTACCTACGAATTACTCTGTAGCTGGCCAGAGTTTGGAAGTTGAAGGGGTGATACCCCCGTGCTACTTAAAGCCGTTGGTCTTGCGCCTGAGCTCCCTCCCGATCGTGTCGGATTGCAGTCCCATCGAATTATGAGAGTAAAGTGCACCACTTGTGCACTATAATCAACTATAATAGCTACTGCAAACTTGGCTAATCTCTATTGAGATTGGCCACGTGATCGAAATTTGGCCGGGGGCTTATAAATCGATGGGTCCATAATGGGAAAATCTGGAGGTGTACCTATCTAAAATTCTTTTTTATTTCCAAGCGGAGCCCACCATCTAATACATGGGACCCGTAGCATTTTTTTCTCTTTTTACTCGACTAATCCAGCACTAGATGAATATAATGTAAAAAAATTAATTGTTTTCAATATAGACAAAGGGTATGTAACGCTGAATACCTATAGGTAAGAGTCTGTTGCGATTCATAATGAGTTAGGTACCTTAATTATATCATCCAAATTACTTGCCTACATACCTACCTAATTTGGGCATTATGTAGTATCTACTAGGAACTGTGTTCTTATTATTTTTTATTACTTTGCGATCGATACTTGCCTATAGGCTTGTTTTGTCGTACTTATAAGATTGGGCGAAAGGCCTTGACAAATTGCTACCATTGCGACAGTAACTCGAGGGCCACGAAATGCGACGCTCCAAGAGAACTCGCCTTGTGCTACAAGCGTCAAAAACAAATGTATGTCTATTATCTACATTCTACAAGGACGCTTACACACATAGGATCGGTCGTTGTGGCGACGCTTCGTGGAAGTCCAACAGTGCACGTCTTTCGGAAATGATGATGCCTTTTGTGCATCAAACTCGCGGCGACTGGGTGGGGTGACACGTAAAGCACTTCATGACAGCGACGCAGCCAAAAAACATTGTTCCAATAGCAAAATCATTGTTGCATGCTTACTTTTTGCTCGTCTTCGCTTGTCAAGTTTTTCGAGGTGAATCTGATTGCCCTGAATTAGTTGCTCAGCTGGTGAGGTTGTCTGTTCCTCCCGTACCTAAACAACACCTCAGGCAGCGAACACACCGTTTGTTAGCTGATGCTTTATCTCGGACAGTGTCAAGAGCTAACTCACCACTCGTTCGTGCGCTTTCTGTGCTTAATGCTCTTCTAACTCTAACACTAGAGTGTGACTTGTTTGCTGGGAGATGGATAGATGTGTGTCGTGAATGTCTAAGGTTTTTTGAGAGGATGGATGAAAACAGCAAGTAAACCTTATATTATTTGGTTTTGTGGGATATTTTATTTTATTTTAGTGGTATATGTTTTCTTTTTGTTTTTATCTTCTTTTATTTCTTAGTTTCTGTACAACGCATTAGTTTAGGCTGTAATTTAGTACAAGTAAATTGTAAATAAATAAATACATACTGTAAGCCAGCAATGTTGTAATGTTGAATTCGTTGAGTCAAATTGCTGTGGTGGCACTTGAGAAAGTATCTCAAGTGGAAGAATATAATACTTATAACTGCCGACAAGTTTAATGGGATGACCACTCGGTTGCAAGCCAACCTCCCCAACAAAGGTAACTTGCTACTTTTAATTCGCGTAGACAGCAGTTGTAAACCACGACCTTCAACTCCCTTGGTTGGAAGGCGCGTTTTCTCAACCACCAAACGTGTTGGCGTATGGTTTCAATAAGGAACGCTAATTTGCAACCGTCTGGTCACCTCGTTAAGGTTTAACTGTTTTAAGGTAACGTGTCAAACTTATGTTTAGGCAGTTTAGGCATTAGAAACAATAGGTAGATACTATTACAATTATTTATTTTTATATACATAATATTTTGAACTATCTAAAATACTTATTGAGAACATCTCATTCCATCTGCCGTGTGCTGCAAGATCCATGCAATGTAGTCACTGACCTTGGTGTATACGCCTGTAATATAAGTGAGAAACAAGTTTAGAATATATTAATCTACACTAATACCTACTATGAAAAGGTAATGTTTGTTTGTTTTTGTTTGTAGGAGGTAATGTTTGGAAGTACTGCCTCTCTAGCCAAGTTACGACCGTTTCGTTTCGATTCTCTTGCGTCGAACCCCTCGAGTAGGCCACGCCTCCGATCCCTTTGTTCTGACCACGTGTCTGAGCGTTGAGATGACGTGATAATAAAGGAATTGGAGGCGTGGAAATAGACGTAACGTAACTTGGCTAGGAGAGCTGGTCTGACTAACATTTTTTCACTGATAAAAAGCTGCTTTATTCCTAAATGACAGGCTATATTCTATGCTCGCGGGTGAAGTCGCAGGCACAAGCTAGAATAGCTATTAATATGTAACTTTCATTAGTGGACTCATCATCAGTGTTAGCCTTGTCTTAAATACTGATTCTGCTGAGTAAAAACGCTACCTTCGGTAAGTAGGTAATTGTCTAACTAGGCTATCATTTTATTTCCAATGGCTAAACCTGATATCCAAACCTGGGATTGAAGATAAAAATAAGGCGAGAACTACACTAGATGTACATGTAGTGACATCTATGGTGCCACATAAGAACTACGAAGAAAATAAGGAATCCTGCATCGCGCAATCAAAGTTCTCCGCGCGATTAGAACAGCCCGAAATCATCTATAGGGCAGTTGCCCACCAGAATAGTCTGATGGGCTATTTGCCTGGAACACCTCTGACAGGCCTGTTGGTCTAGTGGTTAGTGGCCCTGACTGCTATGCCGGAGGTCGTGGGTTCGATTCCCACCCAGGACAAAATTATGTGATGAGCATGATCATTTGTTCTGTGTCTGGGCGTAATTTATCTTTAATATGTATGTATTTAGAAATATATAAGTATGTTTATCAGTTGTCTAGTACCCATAACACAAGCTCTGCTTAGCTTGGGACTAGACGGCGTTGTGTGATAGTTGTGGAATATTATATTATTATTATATTATCTAATGTAGCTCTACAAGTTCAGTTGCCATATAAAATGTATGGAGACCGACACGACCAGATTGGCGTACGTGGCCCACGTATGCCCAATGTGGTTCTACTTTTAAAGTCTACCTACCCCCATGGAAAAAGGCGTGAGTATGAATAACCATAATTTATCAATTATGGTACGGCAAAAGCGTGACGCGTCACGCGATACACACACAGGCGTGCATGTGACCACATAAATCTACAGCTGACAGGTGACGTCTGTATTTTAGTGAGTTCAGACACATTTTTTTTTATTATTGTTAGGCTAGCGTTAGACCACTATCTCACCTAATTGTAAACGATGATGTGATCTCCGATAGAGCACGCTTACTTAGAAGTAACCTATTCTTTCTTGACTTAAAGACCCCTAGGTTGTAGCCATCAGGAAACACAAACAGTACAATAAAAGTGTTACCAAATCGTTGTTCCAATAGCCGGTGGCGCAAAGCTGTACGTCTAGTGGTCCGTTGGTGGAACGGGCTTGGCTGAACTAAAATGTGCAATACACAACAACACACTTCTCGAAATGTGTGGAATCCGACAGGCTAGGAGTAGCAACACTAGCAACCAGCAACTCGACTTTGAAGCTTCCACGCAACAAGTGTTTTTTTTTTATTTGCCTTTGTTTTAAGCTGGGCTGTGCCTACTTTCATCTTAAACTTGCAAGAGCAGCCGAGCCCCGGTACAAGCTATGGTCCGGAGCAAAGAGGAATAACAGGCGGTCGCCTCCTTCTGCGAAGCAGTAATGCTAGCAAAGGTAGCGACCGAATGCGCGAGTGAATATTACGACCCCCACGCTTTAGCCGCCGGGGTCCCGATACCGATTTTAAGCCACCGTAGGCGCGGGCTTGCGGACGGCAAGCAATGGGTAGCTCGCCATCCGACTGTCCGGTAACCGTCCGGTAAAAGGATAATTGGCTGGATCCTTAACTTAGACCCAGCCAATAGGGTACTACACTCATTTTTGAAAAATGTCTCAATTAGATTCTATAATGCTAATAAACCACTAAAAAATACACAAAATTTTAATTTAGTCGCTAAGTACCCTAAAAATGCATTTAAAATTTACTTTTTCATATTTCGCGCATAATGCAGAACGCAGTGGACGCCATATTTACTCAGAGGTCATGACGTCAGTTGGATGTGTAAGCAAATGCGCTCAGTAATGCCGATCAGTTATTAGCAGGGGTTATTAGTCATTAGCTGTGTTTTAATTTACACAGCTGAATGACGTAATAACATAGTGGATAAAAGTAATATACTAGATAATCAAAACTGATAACTTTGAATTGAATTTATAAAAATATTTTGTTACTTTATGAGTTAAAACTAACAATTACCAAAACCCTATTTGTCAAGTAAATTCTTGGCTGTATTTTATAAGGCTTACGGGTGAAAGGGTGCAAATTAATGGACCCATAAGATAAGCCTTATGTGTGTGTATAGGCAATTAAAAATAGTAAAAATATGTTCCTTCTACAAGTGAGCAAAGAATAAACCAAAAAAACTTACCAGGATACCTGGGATCTGCGCATCCGATGCCCCAAGATACGACTCCTGCATACAAAACAGAAAACGTCTTAGTGAATTGTATAGTGATATAAAGTCACGTTGTATAGAAAACAAATGCACCTAAGTATGTTAATCAACGAAATTACAGTCGCTTATCAATTAAACGTCAACCTCGTAACTGTAACTCAGGAATTAACTAATTTACAACGGATTCTGTAAAAGGCATATCGAAATTGGCAAGAATACCGGTTTCTTTGGAAAGATCACTCCAGAGGACAGATACTAAATTACTCATCGCAAGTACATATTATCAGCATTGATGTGAAACCTGCAGGCCTGAGTGTGACTATGGCGCTAAACTCAACATTTTTGATTTATTTTGTTATCTGTAAATAATATTTTATAAGTGAAAATTAGTGTGGATGTCCGTTCCCTTACATATGCGGCTGTCTCCTTCGCTAGCAGTAGGTAATGCTTCGCAAAAGAAGGATACCGCCGCCCATTCCCCCTCGCTCCGGGCCTGGCCTGAACCAGGTACGCTCGGACGGCGAGAGAGGTCACTGCCACCGATTCACGAAAACATGGTGGTTCCCCACTGTCATAGGGGGGGAGGGGCCTATGACGGTGGGGTACACCGTCATCGATATGCTTCACCGTATCCGCCGGGTGTTCCTTCCGCCTTAATCAGGTGCAGCAATTTCCTGCGTCATGTGGAAGGTGAGGACGCCATAACGCCTCTCTAGCCAGTCCTCAAAAAGGGAACTTGGTTATTTTTAGTCAGAAAATGATTTTCACGAAAAACGGACACTTTATTGAACTTAGTCAAATGATTGCCTCTAAATGCTCCAGATTCTGACTGTTCAAGTCTGCAACTAAGCATGTAAGTATAGCGCTGCACTTAGATGCTATAGTTAGAGACATTTTTTATTAGCTTTAATTAACTTTATCCAGCATACGGTGAAAATATCTCTCTTCCAGCTTCAATCAAAATCTGGTTTAACTAAAATTTAAAAAAAAATAATTTACTGACTGATATATCTATTCATCAAACTATCTAGCCCCTTTACGTTGGGTTTTTAGGGGGTCAGCTTCGAGTTATACGAGTATTATTCCAATTATATTCTGTTTTACACGATCTACATGTTTTTTTTTGTTTGTAGGAGGTAATCTGAGAAAATACCTGGTTTGATTGCTAAAATTTTTTCACTCGTAAAAAGTTGTTGTATTTCTGAATGACATACTTAGGTAGGGTTACCAAATTTATTACAAGAAATATAGTATTTAGTTTGTTTAATGTTTTTTTTAGAGCTTCTCGCACATCATCATCAACCTTTAATGTTCCCCTGCTGGGACTCAGGCCTCCACTCCAGGAGAGGGAATGGGCTATAATCCACCACGCGGGCCCAGTGCGGGTTGGTGAATGTCACGTTTCTTCGAATGGAAAGACATCACGGCGTCCTTACCTTCCGCATGACGCAGGTCCTCACCGGACATGGCAAGTTCGGGAGGTTCCTGCACCGAATTAAAGCGGAAGAGACGCCCGGGTGTCGTCACTGTGCGGAACGCCCGGAGGACACGGTGGAGCATACAGTCGAGGTGTGCCCTGCCTGGGCAGAGCATCGCCGTGGGGGCGATCGGCGGCGAAGACCTCTCGCACCGGACTCTGGTTGAGGCCATGGTCCGAAGCGAGGAGGAATGGCGGTCGCCTCCTTCTGCAAAGCAGTAATGCTAGCAAAGGAGGAGGCAGACCGCAGCAGGCAACGACGCCTCCGCCGCCGCCGCCGGGATTCCGATCCCGATTTCCGGCCACCGTAGACGCGGGCTCGCGGACGGCGAGCCATGGGTAGCTTGCTGTCCGATCGTCCGGGAATGGACCGAGCCCAAGACGTCGACGGCGCGCACTGTTCCCGCGCGCCTCAAGGAGTTGTCAGCAACAGCAGAGGGCCAGCTGGGTCGAAGCCTACCGGGGCCAGGGTTATCCGAAAGGGAACTCATGCCTTGGTTTGAAGGCTAGAAGGAACGGGGTGGGTTTTTAGTCAGTAAGAGTCTGACACTATCTCCCGCTCCACCCAAGGGCGGGGGTTGTCATAAGATGATTTTTGCCCACCGTAAAGAAAAAAAAACGTGTCTTCGAATTTTTGGTTCTAAGATATGCCGGTTTCCTCACGATGTTTTCCTTCACCGTTTTGAGAGCAGTGGTGATGAAATATATTACACAAAGTAATGCGCCTGACTGGGTTTGAACCCGTGACCTACAGCTTCTCGCACAACATATTAATTTACAGTCTTTTAAAATTTCATAAGCCCCACCACAAAATATATCTACAATTTAAATAAATGAAAAACTCATTCGAGGCGTTCTGAAACTATTATTATGATTTGATAAAAAAAAATTATGAGCGTTTAAGTCTAAAACTTGTGAATTTATTATTGTGCATTATGAAGTTAAAGTTAAGGCTCACGCTTGCAACAAAACTTCTACAACTTTTAAGTTTTTTAAGTTGTTCATATAACTCATAACACAAGCTCTGCTTAGGTTGGGACTAGCTAGATGACGTTGTGTGATAGTTGTGGAATACTATTATTATATTATTGTAAAATATTAATGATTGTTATTACTATCCTTGCTTTAATTTTGGATATTGGAAAAATTACGTGTTGTAAGAGTAGTAAATAGGCATAGATTTTCTTACCTGCTTGGACATATTCCCCTTCAGTCTGAAATACTAGTAGCGGCCCACCGCTGTCACCCTGAAAAAAAAAACTTCTTAATAACTAGCTACTCCTTCGCGCAGGTGCAGTTAAGATTTAAAAGACAAACTGCTTGACCCGGTTAATTTAGTTAAAAACAAATACTTTATAACATAAAAAAATTATACAAATGTATGAGCGGATAGATATTAGCATTAAGAGGGCCCTTCCCGAGCCGTCTATCGTCAATCTGACCAATATTTAAGGGCCTGCGCTCACTTTTGACTAGACGTTTTAGATAAAACAGTTTTGTCTGCAACACGGGGCGCGAGGGCTGTTGATAAAATATCGAAATATCTGAGGTAACAAACATAAAAACATACAACCAAATTTATAACCTCCTCCTTTTTTTTGAAGTCGGTTTAAAAAATTGTTTACAAATTCTTTTGATATTTTACAATCTTATGGCGTTTGCAATTTTCCATTGACATTGTAAAAGAAGAAACTGACTGACTGACATCAAGGCACAGCCAAAACTACTGGGACTAGGAGCGTGAAATTTTGTACAAAGATTCCTTTTATGACGTAGGCGAGCGCTAAGAAAGGATTTTCCAAAATTCACCACCTAAGGGGGTCCAAAGTTTGTATGGAGAAACCGACTGACACGTGGGTGAAGCCGCTGGCAGAAGTTAGTGACGTCATGAAAGTATTATAACTCACATTTGACACTCTAAAGTCATTGGCCAATTCCCGCGTCAAAAAAAAACCTAGGCAAGAGGACAAATTTACGAAAAAATATCCAAGTCTTTCTCAGTAACAGAGACTGAATCATGGTTTTTCCTTCTAATTAAATGAAAATGACTCACGAAGACTCTCTTAATTACCTGCCTAGAATCTTAATTAATCGTGTGCCTAATTAATATTTAACTTACTTGGCAGCCATCCTTTCCTTTCGAGAAAGCGCACATCATCGTTGGCTTGAGATGTTGGGCCAGCTGCGAATTCATGCAATCTTCATCCGATAGAATCCGCAGACTGGCTTTTAATAAAACTTTTGATGATGACTTTTCTACACCAATTCGTCCCCATCCAACAATCGTTCCTATTCTATTTGTAAAGTCTTCACCTAAAATCATTTAAATACAGTTTCATTTAAATCAGAAAAATATACTAAAACATTGGTTAACAAAAAAAAATGCATCAAGATCAAGAGTATCATAGAGTAATTTTTATTAGACCATTATTTCTGGACAATGTTTTTTTTTTTAATTATAACCTAGATAATAATTCAGATTTTTATTTTATTTATTATGTATACTAAAAAAGGCAAAGAATTAAATTGATGATAGAAGTTTTTTAAGATGGGATAGTGAGAAAGTAGAAGGAAATCTAAAACAAAATAAAATTAAGTAGGTATAACAATAAAGCATCAATCATGGCAGGTTCCTCCGAAAAAATAACGCAGATGCCATTATAAATAGAACTGTTTTTTTTTATTATTATATTGTGGCCCTCATTCGATTTTTGAATTTATGAGGCTAGAGATGGTTAATGAAGTCAGGAGATTTAAAAAGGTTTTATTTTTTTATATCAGCACAGTTTTTAATCTTGAATTGTCGTCTCGTTGTACAGCTTTATTTATGTCCATAATTATAACAATTAATTTATATTTTATAGATTCGAATCGATTCAAAGCATAACAATAATAGAAACAAACCATTATTTACATACCTACTGGTTTGACCAATTATATACACGGTAATTAGCATAAAATTCATTTTGAATAGTTGGAAAGCGTTGTTGATATGAAGAAAGTAGGTATTGTTCCGAAGATACCATATTATTATGAAGGGTAAGAAAAATGAGATAAAAAATTGCAGAAGAATTTTTAAACAAATCCAAGGAGATAAATGTATGTAATTTTAAATTATTTAGCTTACCTGGTTTTGGTAAACAAATAGGTACAATATTATCGTTAAACAC
The DNA here is from genome assembly GCA_949319445.1 of Mythimna lalbum. NCBI lineage: Eukaryota > Metazoa > Arthropoda > Insecta > Lepidoptera > Noctuidae > Mythimna > Mythimna lalbum. Next base: position 15,710,260 of record OX439356.1, on the reverse strand, counting down.
GACTGGTTCATGCAACGTGGCTATCGCAATATCGTTTTCGTCTCTAACCGCAGTCGAGGTAAACAATTCATGAATCACAACGTTAGAGATATTTCGCTTCTCGACATTCTTTAAATCGTCCAAATTGTCTAATCCTATAAACACTTCCATTGTTTGAAAGTTATCCCTGAAATGATAAAAAATAATTGTTAGTTGAGGGCTTTTATTCATGGTCTGCACTAGCCCTTGCCAAGTTGCTAATCTGCAATCGTTAACGCTAATCCACCTCAACGCTCAGTCACGTGGTCAGAACAAAAGAATTGGGAGCGTGGCCAACTCGAAGCGTTCGGCGCAAGCGAAACGGTTGTAACTTGGCTAGGGGGGCAGGATTGTTCGAAAGAGTTAAAATTAGGCCTACTGTCCACCGACGCGTAGCTTTATAGTCGACGAAGCGGCAATAACATGGCGACACGCACGACGTTGCCGCTTTGCAGACGCAGTTTCATAGTCATAGTCATAGTAGTTTATTGGTAAGGGATTCTTACAAGTCATATACGGAATTCTTAAATTACATATAGTTCATAAAAGATTAAACACAAAAAAAAATACAAGAAAAATCACAAATTAAAATTAAAATAAATCAGAATAAAAGTTACAATAATTTTCAGTCCAAATTAATATTTAAGAACGTCAAAGTTAAATTAAATTCGTCAAAAAAAATAGAAGCTTTGACGCTTCCTATAGTCGGGACACCAGCCGCAGGCAGTTGCTTACAAACTGTCGGAGCCATAGTTTTGTATGTAAGCTTCACGCAGCCGTACACCAAGCGTATAATGATAAATACGCGTCTATGGAGCTACGCGTCCGTGGTCAGTACCTAGGCCATACCTAAAACACTGAATAGCAGATTCTTAATTATTACAGTTTTGAATTTAGAATCTAAGATTTTTTTTTATTATTGATAGGCTCGCCTTTGACCACCATCTCACCTGATGGTAAGCGATTTACATCATTAGTTGGCACCACTTATTCAAAAGGTCTTTTACTTTGAAAGCTTAACTTTTGCATGCACTCATTAAATTATAAGATGCAAGTCATCGCAGTCTAAGTATTGCTTCTCTTACATTTTCCCTGTGCCGGACTGCCGGGGCTACTTTCATGCATTAGGGACATATTTTCTCTTACCAGTTGCAATTTTAATAATCCTATAGGTACCCGCTATTCCTGCTCCTTTAATAGATTTTTTTTATTATTTGTTTCGCAATTTAAATATTCATATGTGAAAATAGGTATCAAAAATATAAAGCAAAATAGGCAAAATAGACACGGGCAAAAAGACCTCTAGGCTCTAATGGGATTGACATGTCAATGTCAGCCACATGCACAGTGACCGCTGAGTAAATGTCAACTCGCAGTCGGTCCAGAAAGAGGTAGTGAGGTGTAAACTATGCAATTTAGATGCGTAGATACAACGAGGGTTGGTTTTGACCGCGCAGGAGATAAATTTATGGTAGGATTTGGGGGAAACGTTTGCCCAACACTGGATCAGTAATGGCTAGAAAAAAAAAACAGATAATGTACCTCGAAAAGCGAACAAAATATCATGGTATTGTCCACTGTCTTAACTTACCACTTAAAACAGTGTCCCGCGCTCAGCACATGCTTGTTAGTGATCATTGCTCCACCGCAATGCATGCGGTCATTCTTCAAGATAGCCACGGTCCATGGGAACGAATGCGGTACAGCTCTCCTTCCTCCCACTATTCTCATTGACATCACATTGGGCTTGCCACATTCTGATCCAATCATAAAATGATTATGCCTTAAGAAGTAAAATGAGTCATCCCCCTTGCTATTTTCAATTATTCACAAATTTTCATCTTCCATCCTTTCGGTACTTAGTAAGTATTTTTTATTATGAGCAGAAGACAAGAAATTAGGTATAGTTTCATTAGTACCTAATTATTAAAACTCAAGACAAGTCAGGATAAAAATATGTAACGTAGATTATTCGAATAACAAACGCACATCTTGATACTAGTACGACACCCGCCGCCCGATCTACTAATCTATACCCAACGGTTTCGTATAGCTAATTATATTGAAATATCACATTAACAGTTCTTTGCTTTCATTTACATCATATAATAATCTTGTAACTATCTTAACTAATAAAAATAAGGTATAGGTATCTTATCTTGCAGTAAGTGAGAATGAGAGAGGTAAGAAACCATTGCTCGCAACGGCCAGTAAACTCCTAGTGATTCGTGTTTTTTTGTTATCTCGCAGCAGTGCTTCCTCGGGGATGAAGGTGTCTTTGCCATGGACCAACTAGCCTCACTGCAGTTAACATTCTAAAATTAACTCCTTAGCTTCGATTGTGATTTAAACCTTAAAGTTCCTCATCCCTGACATCTGACATTGTGTTGTTATCTTTCATTGATGACGAGAAATAATGAAAGATTAGGCCACCAACGCGCAACGTAACTACGAACTGTTCAAGATTATTGACGATATCCGGACGTAACGGTAAGTCATGAAAATTGCATCTTGGAAAAAAAAAATAACAAATAAAACGTCGTAGCATAGTAAACTACTACACTCAAGAAATTATACTTATGTATTGTTTTGATACTCAAATAAATGCGATTTTTTTAAATTTCGTGGTTGAATCCTCGTAAACTACTAAAATTGACATCAATTTGAACCACCATGTAACTGAAATTGGTATAGCCCTACTGAAGTGACGGTTTCCTAACCTAATTTGGATAAAACAAACTGCAATTAAAACTTTTTCATATGCTGCTGCAGTTGCATCGAGAATTTGGCACAGAGAAAGTCCATTAATTATAAAATAAGTATGAGATCATTCGGACGGTTAACTGTTTGGTCACAATCGGAACGGGTTCGAGTGGCACGTTTGTAGGGCGTCAGCAACACTCCTGTGAATAGCAACGGCAAGCAGCACGTGCGCTGCACATTCAATGCAAGTGCAGCAACTGCACCGAACACGTGTATTATACACACAACGATCCCCACGTAGGAACAGCATTCAGAAACAAACTAAACAATAATGCGCCTCCAATTCTCAGCAATACGAAATCACCTCCAGTAATTTAATTAAGACTGCACTAATTTCAGATTTCGTCTCAGTTTTACATTATTAGTTCCGACGATATCGATGTTTAAGTTTTTCCACTCATAAAATAAATTATTATTTTTAATTTCGCTTCCACGTTTAAGGCAACATAAATCTCATGACGGTAAAATAGTTATCAATAGACTTACGACATTCTGAGCTCCGCACCAGCACCACCTAAAACATGATCACTGTGATATCACGTGTACAGTAATTACGTTGATAATTTTGAATAATTATACAGACCTGACCGAGCCCGATTAACAAGTAAATAGTGCTTAGTATCGTGAACATTTCAGTACTTGTGTTGGACACTGCACTCACTCATACCCCTGCCGCTGCAACTGTTTTCTGCAACCGATGCTTGCTTATTTACGCTCTACACGGATTTAAAACGCAGAAATTATCCACGCGATAATATCCTTGTAAATTTAACACGCTGAAGGTTATAAATTTTATCGTGAACATTAGAACTATAATTTCCAAATGACATAATTAAATCAAACGCTACCCATTAGAAGCTTTTATTATGGTCCCCAAGAATATATTTTAATATCAACACAGCGGTCTACTCCCTCCTTAGTATTTTGGTAAATATGTTTTCTTAGGTCGTAAAGTTGTCAAATCGTATTCACGATTCAATTTGTTTCTCCGAGTATAGCCAATTTACGTATTTTCTTATCGGCAAACGATACGTTCTCCTCAGAACTAACAATGAGAAAATTCTTCATAATAAAACTTTATGCATCAAAAACGAATTTGAACTAAATCGTGTTAAATCGTTTCTACAACAAAATTAGGCAAGGATTATTATTTCTTGGTTAAATAATAGTATAGTTTTCCATTTTTATTGTACTTATGTTACAAAATGGTGATTTCCTAGAATTATACACAGTACATCCCCTTCTCCGTCTGTTTCTTGATCCAGGGAATGTATTTGGCCACGATTGTGTAGACACCTGAAAACATAATTTAAAATAGTTTAGAAAAATATACCGCAGTACAAACTACAAGTTTTAAATGATGGTATGGCATACCTGGATAATCTGGCATGGCACAATCTATCCCCCAAGATACAATACCTGTAACAGAATGTTTCATAATATATGTTATTAAGTCCAAAGTTTGTATGTATCTCACAGAAATAATAATTTATTGTTTTCAAAACTCACCGACTTGGTACCATTTTTTGTTATCAGATTTTTGGTGAGTAGAAAACAATGGTCCACCGCTGTCTCCCTAGAATAAAATAATTTAGCTTGTAGTACAGCTTCCAAGATTTTCGAGGCGTTTGGTCTTGAGCTCTGGTCGTAAAGTACACAAATGATTACCTGACAAGCATCTTTTCCAAGACTGTAGGCGCACATCATAGAGTCGCTAACCAGATTCTCCTTATAAATATTAGATTTTTTACATTTGTCGCCATCCACTATCTGTACTTTGGTTTCAAGCAGATATCTTGAAGACGTTAATGCACCTTGTCTCGTTTTGCCCCAACCAGCCACAGTCAAAGGTAAATGTTTAAAATCCATTGCTAGAAAGGAAGCAAATAATTTTAAGTTGTTCTCAGACGTTAGATTCCTAAAGAAATCGATAAGTCACCACCACCTTGTGACGATGTTGTTCCACAATTTCAGAAACTTATTTTATGTTATACAGGGTTATTGGTAAAACTCTAACAACCTTGCAGGACTATATTACTAAGATAACTTTTGTTCTATGACTTTTTACAAAACATAATTCATTTTCCAAAAACGATTCGAGATTTCGTTGTTATATTTAAAACAGTTCAACTCTGTATTTTGCTACGTCTGTATGACGCGACGCAAGTGCATCAAGCACCCTCGCCGCCTGATCTCTGTTCCCTTCTGATATTGTACTATCGCTTGCTTCGCATAGACTTCGTAATATTTAGAACGTTCAATTTAAATATTTTTATTTTTATTACTCTTTATCATATCGTTCGCAGTCTAGTGATTAACTTACTTGGATCTGGTAAACATATTGGCCGAACATTTTCAGTGAATTGGACTTTCTTTTCGAGAGTCAGGATTGCGATGTCGTTGATATCCCGAACGGCATTAGACGTAAAGTGAGGGTGTTTGACGCCGTTTACGACCCGCTGTGTTGTGTATGAGGTGTCCAGACGGTCATGCATGCCCACGTATACCGTCAACTCACGGTAATGGACGCTGGAAATATTTAACAACAAACAGTAATCAAAGTAAATGTACATTTTTATATTTAGATACCATGTAGGTAACGGCATTCTAAAATTCTAACCCGAAAGTAATACAATGTCCAGCTGAAAGGACGTGCTGATCGGTGATGATGGCGCCGCCGCAGTGCAGCTTGGGTCCCAACATGAGGGACACCAGCCAAGGGTATGCGTGGGGCTGGACCGTGGTGCCACCTACGATCCGCCGGTTCGTCCCAGCGATACCGCACTCTAGAAAAATGAAAACAATAAAAAAAAAGTCCCAATTTTTTTCCTACTGATGGAAAAGACAATATTGAAAACTTACCGCATGATTTATTGGCGGGGCCAGCGTGTGCCTAAAAACAATTAAAAATTGCCGCAAATATGAAACAATACAAACGTTCGATTAATGAAGTTCAGTTGAGCGTGTCACAAAGGAAACATATTATTACCTACAGGCGTTTGATGAGAATTTAAATTATTTTAATGAAATACATTTTTCTACGTTATTTTTTATAATAAATTAATATTACAATACTCACCCAACTGATTACAAGACAAAGTACAAACCATATCTGTATCATTTTATGGGTGTACTTAATCCCAGGTAAACAGTCTTCAAGAATTCCATCATCATCGGCATTGTTAGAATGATTTCTTTGCCAATAAATTGTAATAGAAGTACATAAGAAATTAATTAATTTTCTGTTTGAATATCGAAACTCAATCATGCGTAGATTACGGTCTGGACTTGATTAATTTTTCATTTTTTTTTCATTATATCTAAGACAAGAACTCAGCGTTGCAGAATAAAACATTAAAATTAAACATTGGTTTGATTTACATAATATAATGCAGTCAATGACATTATTTGTATAATTTTATTCCGGTCTGAATTAACATGACTTAATTAAGTTAATATAGGGCTCCAATAAAATATAAATTAATTAGAGGTATTTCTATTTAAATAAATGACGAATATTTTTCGTGTGTCCACGATTCTTATGTGATAATCGGGATTATTTTTCAATAGTATCCTAAATTACCCTTCCTCTCCGTCGGAATCACTCTTGACAGAGTGGTCGTGGTCATCACTTCAGGTGTTGGTGGCAAGCTTCACAACACGCCGCCACTCCTCTCTGATGGCCGCCTTCTTCGTGCATTCGTGTAGTGATGATGACCCATTCACTGCAGCTTTTATCGGGTCAGTCCACCTCATAGGCGATCTTCCACGTGGGTACCACCCTCAACCTTTCCCTGGATCACAAGTCGCTCAATAGCCACCTCCCCTCGGCGGCACACGTGACCAAAAAAGGTGAGGATACGAGACTGCACCAAAGATGATAAACGCTACTTGATACCGAGTTCACGGAGTATAGACTCGTTGGTACGGAATTCAGTCCACGATACTCCGATCATTCTCCTCTAGCACCACATCTCTAGTGCTTCTCTTCTCGACTTCTCGCAGGGTCCACGTTTTTGCAGCGTACAAGAATATGGAGAATATAAGTGCCCGAACTAGCCGGATTTTTGTGGCTCAATATAATATATTGCGATTCCTCCGTATTTTTTTCAACCTGTGCATTGCAGACCTAGAAATTGGTATAAACCTCTTCACTTCGTCGATAAATCCACCATTGTTCGTAAGATAAAAGTATAATTGCCCTACCCTAATCTAAATTAGGGTCCACTTGATGACTATGACTGGCCTGTTAGTCTAGTAGTTAGTGGCCCTGACTGATATACCGGAGGTAGTGGGTTCGATTCCCACACAAGACAAATGTTTGTGTGATGAGCACGATCATTTGTTCTGTATCTGGGTATAATTTATGAACCTAAAACACCTGTCAAGTATTTATTTTTATGTTAAGAATCTATATAAAAAATGTCTTAACTGTATCATGAAAAATCACTAAGTTATAAGTTTGATATGTCAGCAAAAATACAAGGTCACCGGGCAATCCAGGCGACTGAGAGGTTATTTTGCACTTGAACGTGACACACTTAAAAATTGTGTCGTTGCTGCTAACATAATAATTTTTCTATACGTTTGTTTAAGTTGGACTAATTTTAAAGTATTTTCAGATCACATTGGGACCCAAAATACTTCCCTGTGAAACCCTTTAACAGTATTATATATAAACTGTGGTAACTGTTGACCCTGATAGTCTCGAGTTCTGCGTTGCGTTGCGTTGCTCTGCAATCTATGACAAAGGGACGCTTCGAATGGTACCATACTTCATCTTCTTTAAGTGGTACTGTGTTAAATGCCAGAACTGAAAATGAAAACACTTAAATATTGTTGCCTTGCATTTTCGATATTTGAGTTAAGAGGGTCCTTTTCCACTCGCCTATCGTAAACATCGAAAATGGTTTAAAAGCTTGTTACTTCATTTAATGCAATCCAACGCGATATTTGACGAAAAGGCAACGCAAAAAAGAGATATAACGCCTGAAAACTCTGTTAGTATTCGGTAATTCCGAGATTTACTCGAAAATTTCACAAAATTTGCTCCAGGAAATAGCTGTTTTTTTAAACCCTTAAAAGTTTTTGGAAAAAGTTGTCGTCATTTAGAATCTTAATAAAATTTGCAAGGTCTCTATAGGTTTACTTTTTTGACTTTTTTAATTTTTAAGCAAATTATGAAGTGTCAAAGTTCATACAAAATAGGAGATTTTCACAGGTTTTTACTGAATTAGTTTTCCACAAATTTAGAAATTGGTTTCTTTAGAAACCTAGATAATATCCACAAGATACTGTGTTTCCAAAATATCTAATGAAAAATGTATAATAACGTCATAATCAGTTATGAGCGGTTGTATGAAAAACAGTGAAAATGTGAGTCATGATGCACCACCTTAATGGCCGTGCTTCCAGGACGTTAGAACATACATTTAGTTTGTTAAATCAAATCAAAAACGTATATTTTAAATACAGGCATTTTTGAGTTGTCAGAATTTCGGTCCGGCAAAAAAGTGCATGATTGGACGTTCCAAAGCGTAGATCTCTATGGAAAAGAACGTTTAAGAAATTTCATGGACACTCTATTTTACGTCGTCATCTTCCTCATGACTAAGATCCTCACCGGACATGAACCAAAGTTCCTGCACATTATTCTTGTGAAAGAAACACCAGGGGCTCACCATTAAGAGGACCGACCGGAGGACTCGCTCGACCATACGGTAGAGATGGGCCACGCTTGGGAGGAGCACCGCCGTGTCCTCGTGTGTGCGATCGGTGGCTGCGAACTCTCGCGCCTGGCCCTGGTACCTACAGGCCACGGTCCGGAGCGAGGAAGAATGACAGGCGGTCACCCACTTCTGTGAAGCAGTAATGTTAGCGAAGGAAGGGGGATTCCCACGCGTGAGGGAACAGCCGTCCTTACGCCCCAGCCGCCGATTTCCAGTCACCATAGGCGTGGGCTTGCAGCACAAACAATTAAGTTCTAAAAATCAACATCGCTCTAAAAAGGTTGGTACACCACAGAGCAACCTATTGCGAAAAAGGGATCTGTAAAGAAAACTCTTTAATCACGAACAGTAATGTCAGTATAATTATATGTGATTGAAAGAAACAATCTGTCAATGTGATTGAAGGAAAACGGCGTAAAAGGAGTTACAAGAGGAACCGTTTAAATACAGGCGCTATAATATAACTCAACATAATATACGGGTAATAGAAATATAAAAGAGGCTTCAACTAGAATACGGGCTCATCAGATTGACTATTCAAATTATTTTGAAATGTTACAGCAAACAGATTCGTACATGTTATGAAAAACTAGACAGTTTTTCGAAGTCTTTTGTTCACTAGAACGCTACCAACAACCAGTCAAGATTATAAAGATCGAAATGTCCAGGCTAATATAAAAACGTGGCCTTCTTGCTTACTACTCGTCTGATGAAGAAAAAAATTAATTTTTAAAAAACGAAACATCAAAAGTTCACTCTCTTTGAAAACAATACACTTATTTAAATACAAAAAGCCCTTGAGTGAGCTGCTTATAAATGTAGGTTCTTCATAATAATCCATTACTTAGTGAAAAATACTAGCGGTGAGTAAAGTCAAGTGAATAAAAAATGACGGCCAGTGATAACCCTCGGAAGAAATTAAAAGCAAATAATGTAAAGGATTTTAATAAGAAAAAACACGTTGATGTAAATAATAACAAAACTGATAGCACTCCGGTTACAAGATATATAGGAACTGATTACACGTATAAGCATCAAATAGTTTGGAAAAATGCAATAGGTTTTCTCATTTTACATGTGTTTGCATTGTGGGGGCTTGGTTTGATGATCACGGGGACAGTTTCGTGGAAAACCAGTTTATGGAGTAAGTGAATATATTTTTTGGAATATTTCTTGTCATGAGTCCTCTGTATCATTACTCTAACATTATTTATTTCAGCAATTTGTGTTCTATACATTGGTTCGGAAGGTGTGACAATTGGAGCTCACAGATATTACACGCACAGGTCATTTAAAGCTACACCATTTCTGAGAGCATTGATGGTAACTACGCAGACTCTTGCAGGACAGGTGGGCATATTATTTATTGACCATTAACAAAAAGATTAAACTCAGGATGCTGGAAAGTATCCAGGATTTGGAAAACTTAACTAGTTTTTAAATTTAAATGAATCTTTCATCAACAAAAGCAAAGTTGTATTTGACGAAAGAAGCGCCAGTTTAGAATTATATGCTGTGCAGTTTTATAAAACCACGCAAATTATGAAACTAGATGTCTGCGGTTAGTCTTCCACAGTAGTGATATTTCTTCATTTGTAATTTATTATACTTACATACCCAAACCAAAACCCTTTACGAATAAAACTCTTCCATTATTTTAGAATGTCTCATTATATTGTAATGTCTCAGCAGTGGGAACATTATAAGGCTGAATATGCTATAAATGCTATTTAGAATCATCGTAAACTGTTGTAATTTACCTACTTGATATCAAATATCATCATAGTCATATAATCACTCTGTCACAGAATTTTCTACCATACCTACAAAGTTATTTCAAATCCTACCATAACCCTAGCCTTAAGTCTCGTGTCGTAGAAAAAGCAAATAATATAATTTCGGAAACTGGAGACAATTTTTCCTCAGACTTGACAATCTATTTTCCTTTGCGAATTTTGGATCCAATCCTTAACTTGCTTGTAAAAATTTCACAGAATTCTATGTTCATCTGGTGTCGCGACCACCGGCTGCATCATCGTTACTCTGACACTGATGGTGACCCTCACAATTCCAAGCGTGGCTTCTTCTTCTGTCACATGGGGTGGCTGATGTGCAAGAAACACCCCTACGTCATCCAACTTGGCAGAAGAATCGACCTGAGTGACTTACAGGCAGACTGGATGGTCATGTTTCAGAAAAAGTATTATTATAGTATATTTTGATTAGGTTCCGTGGGTCATGCATTCATTTAAAATATATAAGTTGATTGATAATTAGTGACCGATAATTATACACATGATTGTACTCATGATTTCAAACAACTTTCCCAAAGAAACTATTTTTATACTCATTAGTTTTATCATAATAACAAAACAGCTGTTCGCGCAAATTCGCGCCCATCGCGGTCACCCATCAGATGGGTTTTCAATCGGCGCGAGTGCTCTATCACTATTGTAGGTAAGGTACAACAGGATAAAACCAAAGAAATAAAATTAACATTCTTGGGGAAAGTTGTTTATAATCATGAGTACAATCACGTGTATAAGTATCGGTCACTAATTACCAGTCACCCTATATGTCTCTTTATTTTCTAGTACTTAAGTGATATCCCTCATTGTTAAAATAGAATTGTACATTTTAATACCTACAAGTGGAGAAAGTTTCTCATTTCGACCGAGGCGAAGTTCGCCCGAGCTACAGGCAAGTTTGTTATGGAGCCGAATGTACTTTTCAATACACTTACAAAGAAATAAATAGGCGGGGCCTGCTATCGTAAAGATAAACACAATAAACTGTGACGGTTACTCGCCTTCTTTTCCGCACTAGTGCGGAAATCAGTAAACTGCGTATCTGAGGCCGGACGCACACACTCGATTTCCGTATAAGGTTTTCCGATCATTAATTTAGATTCGGAAAGTGTGCGCTTTTCTGAATTTTTTTATGAAAGAAGAGCATTTAGGTTTCCGAATCTAAATTCCTGATTGGGAAACCTAATACGGAAACCGAATGTGTGCGTCCGGTCTTAAAGTGGTAGAAATAGGAACGAATTTTCTAGTAAGTCTATTGAAAATACATTTACTGTGCACCATAACAAATTACAACAGGAGTTTAAAACAATAACAAGCCTTTCATCTATCATTTCGTGGTCAATTGCACATATTTTGCTCTAAATGATTATGACCAGCCTTCTTAACTTGAAGAACAGTGTGTGATGTAAGCCCCAATGTCTGACGGTTACAAATTCTATCGGGAAATAACTCCGTGTGTATGTAAACTTTTCAACCTTTCTTTCAGATACTACTATGTGTTATATCTGCTATTGGCGATATATCTTCCCGTATGTGTACCCGTGTTTTACTTTGGAGAGACTTGGTGGAACTCCCTCCTAGTGAGCTACTTTGCTCGATACGTCTGTGAATTGCATGGTACATGGTTCGTCAACAGTATCGCGCATCTGTATGGGACTAGGCCATATGATCAGTAAGTGATAAAAAATAATACCTATAAACAACATTGTCAACAAATATTCACGAGCGAGCCACCATCATATGCTGGAGGTCGTCGGTTCCATTCCCATCCAGGACTAATGTTTATGTGATGAGCATGATCATTTGTTCTGTGTCTGGGTGTTATTTATCTATGATATGTATGTATTTAGAAATATATAAGTATGTTTATCAGTTGTCTAGTACCCATAACACAAGCTCTGCTTAGCTTGGGCTAGACGGCGTTGTGTGATAGTTGTGGAAAATATTATTATATTAGCTAAATGGAACAAGTACATAGTCTACAATCGACACAAAACTATTGTTCTGTGTTAGGGCGCTTTCAATTTATGCGTACGGCAATCGGCTACCATGCCACAGCCAGCCAGTTGCACAGTGCGATAGAAATCCGACAACAAGCGCCTAAATTGAATACGTATGTGGCTTTCGTGCGTTTGTATGCCAGTGATGCACTATTTAACACTGCACTATTCAAAACCAAATTGAACACATGGTACTTGTGATGTTGCCGTCCTGTTGTCGACCGGTCACCGCACGGTTGCCGCACCGCGCGCTTTGTTTTACGATCGTCCATACGCAGTACGACTCACCACATCTGCACTGCAGCAGGCCATAAAAAAAACGCATAAATTGAAAGCACCCTTACCCACATCTAGCGTAGGTATATCAATAACTTGGTAATTGGACTACCATCGGACAAGGTCCAACAACGTCTGTCAGTATAGACTGACTTGTTGGTCTAGTGGTTAGTGACCCTGACTGCTATGCCGGAGGTCGTGAATTCGATTCCCACCCAGGACAAATGTTTGCGTGATGAGCATAATCATTTGTTCTGTGTCTGGGTGTAATTTATCTATAACATGTATGTATTTAGAAATATATAAGTGGTCTAGTACCCATAACACAAGCTCTGCTTAGCTTGGGACTAGACCGCGTTGTGTGATAGTTGTGGAGTATATTATTATTATTATTTTGTATCAGTCAAAAGCACTTTGGCCATACAGTCCATCCATTCTACGAGATCTTATTGACATCCAACCTTACAGGGTTAAACAATGAGTATTTTTTTTTCTCAGAAACCTGCAGCCTGTGGAATCATGGTTCGTGTCCTTCTTAAGTCTGGGAGAAGGCTGGCACAACTACCACCACGCGTTCCCTTGGGACTATAAGGCCGCTGAACTGACAATGCATTTCAACTTCTCTGCGACTCTCATACGGTTCTTTGAAAGGATGGGACTAGCTTACGATTTAAAATCTGCTTCTTCTGATATGGTAAGAAAAAAAAACAATACAATTCTATAAAGAAACTAGACCTGGCACAGTAACTTCTTCACAACTCACAGTGTTGAAGAAGAAAAAAATAAACAACCGTATTGATGACCTCCTCCTGAAGATGACCTCCTCCTGAACTTGATTTTCGGTTCGGGCAGAGTATTATCAACTTTTATGCATCTGTTATTTGTTAATACCAGCCCAACGTCTAGATTATTAATTGTAAGAAGAAGAAGACCGCTACCTATTTACATGAGATTTATAAACGTCACCGATAAACCAAAGTATGACAGATTATCTGAAGAGGAAACTCGTGAGCCTAAAAAGTAATGGGCACCTGAAGAACTGATGTGGTTTAAGTCAGCAATAGTCTAATACGTTCTCCCACTCCACCTTAGAGTGAATACAGTCATTGGATGATGTTCCACGTCAAAAAAATGGATGTAGTATAGGTACACCTCTACTATAGCCAGATGTGTAACGTGGACTAATTTAGACGTGGGCGAAGACCCATCAGAAAATGGGACAGCGATTGATGACCACATCGTCGCTTACCACTCGCTTACAATCAGATAAAATAATGGTCAATAAAGAAAGAAAGATAGAATAGAGTAGTGGTAGCCGAGTGGTAATGGCTCCGACTTACGAGTTGTAGGTCGCGGGGTCCAACCCTACCAGGCGCATTACTTTGTGTAATTTATTTCATTACCACAGCTCTCAAAATGGTCAAGGAAAACATCGTGAGACAACTGGCATGTCCTAGAATTATTGCATATATTATAAAACTAAATTCAATAAAGAACCCTCGCCCCTATAGATGCGACGCCGTGGGCAAGGGCCCACTTCGCCCACGCCTAGCTACGCCCCTGTGGCCTTCGAAGGAAAACGGCCAATAGGTGTTGTCATAAACTAATCGTACTTTTTCCATGTAGGTAACAAATAGGATTAAAAGGGCTGGTGATGGCAGTCACTACCAGCTGGGCACTGAAGAAGCGCGGAGAGCGGTAACCGCGACGGGACCGTTGCATCCACTCAACCCCACCTACAACACCACTCTCAAGTCTCCAGATGTCATACTCAAACCTGAAGGACTTCCACTGTACCACGAACATGACGTCCTGAACGGCGATATAAATAAGAGGACTTAGAATAAGATATAAGTTTATAGATATGGAACCCGTATGATTTAACTGTGTATCTCGCTAGAATGCGTATAAAAATAATAATTTATAAGTGATTGAACAATAAAATATACCTTTTTTATATTCTTCCTTGTTTATACAGGGTTATTTGTAAAACACTAGCAACCTCTCAGGACTACGTTAAGAACATCATAAACAACAACTTTTGTTATATGACTTTTAAAATTTATAATAGTTCATCAGATTTTCATACAAAAATAAAAATATTTAATTTTGCCATTTTAAGTATTACGAAGTCTATGCGAAGCAAGCGATTGTACAATAGTGGAGGGTACCTGAACACGAACTTGACCTAAATAGGTCAAGTTTATGTTACGGAGGACCCTCACTAGTCGGTCAAATGCCTTGATGCGCTTGCGTCGCGTCATACGAGTTCTTGTAGCGAAATTTGGCAGTGCGGACGTAATTATCTTTACATGATGGTATATCAATATCCTAATGTCGAGTACACGGAAATGGTGCGAAAGCTTGCTAGGTGTTATTACAACGTTTCTGAAGCCTGCTTTCTATTATTACGAGAACAGTGCGCGGAAGCCGTAAGTAGATACAGCAAAATACATAGTTAAAATGTGTTAGATAGAACAAGGAAATCTTGAAGGTTTGTTTTTTGTAAAAGTATTAGCATAGCATAGCATGACTAAGCTAATGGCCTTTAATGTTCCCACTGCTGGAGGCCTCTCTAGGAAAGGGAAAAAAGTATTATTTTGTCTAAAATGTCATAGAACAGAAGTTGGTTATAATGTTAGTAATACAGTCCTGCAAGATTGTTAGTGTTTTATAAATAACCCTGTATATTTTGTTACAATAATAGGTACCTTAGTAAAGAATGAAAAAAAAATAACGTAAAAATTACCGTTTCGACTTGCACAGGTACACAGTTAAGTCACTGAAGTCTTACAAATTGTAGGCGTGAATTTAAGCCAAATTATTTAACAGTTAATTTAACTTTAAAAGCAAATATTTAAGTTTAATGTTGTCTGTAAAAGTATTAAGTATGTCAAATGGTTTTTTACTCATTATTTGTTGTATATTTTAAAACTACAATAAAAACATCAGTGGAGATTGAAATATTTTATTTAACTATCGAATCTTTTTTTAATTATTTTGATTGGTCAATCAATTAATTTTGAAATTTTGCGACGATTGAAAAATTAGATTGACAAAACCCTTCAACCGTGCTTATAATTACTGTGCGTTTCACTTATGCCAAAGAAGGCAATTATTTTCTTTTTGTATTCTTTTTCTAGAAATTCTTTAGAATTTTTTTTTTTTTCCAAATGAAAATGATTTAAACATTGTTTGCTACACATGTATACATCTTGTACTAAGACATAATAAAAAAAAAAGTGTACAATTGTGCGTGTTCATTGTAATATCGCGAGCGCTAAGTTATAATTAAAATAACTTTGTTTGTTTAAAAATCAGCAATTGTTCACCTTATTATATCTGAACAGCATGACTTCGTCAAATCCAGGTCAACTAGCACTTTAATGGTCTTTACCCAATTTTTGTTTGAAAAGATTTACATGCACACGCAAGTTGAAGCTGTGTACACTGATTTTCAAAAATTTCGTTTTGAAGTTTGTTTAGTTCTTTCACGCATTTTCGACCGTACAAACAACAGTAAACACTGGTGGTCCGATGATGGAACAGGCAAGGCGGAATTAGGCTATGCAATTCTGACTCACACTCTCCGAAATGCAACCGGTAGAAAACCGACAGTCTTGCAATTCGGCGTCGATGCTCAAGACTTTGAAGCCTGGACTAGATGAGTGCATCAATACCAATTATCCTTCTGGCTCGTCTCTCTATTGTCTCAAGGGCAGGAACCTGGTATCGGGCAGATCCGTCCCAAAGATGAGAGCAGTACTCTATACACAATCGAACTTGCGCTTGAACTCTATTATAATTGTATAGAATTGTATGTATAATTAATATTTTAACTTTGTATTATTAACAGTTTATTTACGCAAGTTGAAAACTGTTAATATAAAAACCGGCCAAGAGCGTGTCGGGCCACGAAGAGTTTCGTAGTTTTCCGTCCGTCACAATAAGTGTCCACACTTAAGAGTTAAAAAAGTACAGCGCCATCTCTCGGTAAATTAGATTACTAATTTATACAAACTAGACGGGTTTTCGGTGAAAATTTTTGATAGCGTGAACCGATTTTAATAATTCTTTTTTTATTTGAAAGAACATACGTCCAGGATTATAAAATATGTTAACTAATTTAAAAAAATGCTTGCATATACAGTTAAATTGCAAACTTAGTTTAGAAATTATTTTGTACAACATTTCAAAAACTATTCAATACATCAAGTTCAAAATAATTTTCCTAGAAATTCTTTACAAAGTTCTACTTTTGAGATTTTTCCATATTTTCTAAACTTATGTTTCAAAAGTTAGAGGTGGGATAGACACATTTTTTTTAACTTTTGGAGCGATTATTTCCGAAAATATTAACATTATCAAAAAATTATTTGAGTATTTTAATTTAATTGAATATTCTAACTTCCACACTGATTCCTTTAGAAGTGCCGTGTTTCACCGAGGCTATGGATGCGTGGAGACTCGCTTGCCCGAATACAAACCCACCTAACAACCCAACTTCCCAGAGACGGTTGGATGAGCCGCTCTGCAAAGTAGTTCAGGAAAACCTAATCCTAACATCTGCTACTACTGCGGAGCGTGCGCGCCTGCTGGCTGTGGGAAATTGGGAGTCAGGTCTTTGGCTTCACGCACTGCCGTCGTCGAATATTGGCACCTTGTTCGACGATACCACTTTCCGCTTAGCTGTTGCCCTACGTCTAGGTGCGCCTTGCTGTTCTCCTCATCGCTGCCACTGTGGCGAAGTTGTCAACAGCCTCGGTCACCACGGCCTGTCATGCAGTCGAAGTGCGGGACGCATAGCGCGGCACGCGAACCTTAACGACATCATCCGATGAGCCCTTGTCACCGTTGGCGTTCCGGCTGTTTTGGAACCTCATGGCCTGGCACGCGACGATGGTAAGAGACCAGACGGTATGTCTTTATTTCCTTGGAAGATGGGTAGGCCTTTAGTGTGGGACGCTACCTGTTTTTTTTTTTTTTTTTTTCTCGACTGGGAAAATCATCATTGACGAAACCCGCTCTTAGGTGGAGCGGGAGACAGTGTCAGAGTCTTACTGACTAAAAACCCCGCGCCGTTCCTTCTAGCCTTCATACCGGGGCTCTAGTTTCCTTTCGGATAACCCCGACCCCGGTAGGCTTCGACCCAGATGGGCCCCTCCTGTTGCTGACAACTCCTTGAGGCGCGCGGGAACAGTGCGCGCCATCGACGCCTTGGCTCGGTCCGGACAGTTACCGGACGATCGGACAGCGACCTACCCATGGCTCGCCGTCCGCGAGCCCGCGTCTACGGTGGCCGGAAATCGGGATCGGAATCCCGGCGGCGGCGGCGGGGGCGCCGTTGCCTGGTGCGGTCTGCCTCCTCCTTTGCTAGCATTACTGCTTCGCAGAAGGAGGCGACCGCCTGCCACTGCCGCCGCACCATGGCCTGAACCAAGGCCCGGTGGGACGCTACCTGTGTCGATACTCTTGCGCCATCCCATCGTGCTGTGCTGGTGCTGCCGCGGCGGCTGCGGAGAACCTCAAGCGGCGGAAATATAACAGCCTCGTTGGCAGTTATATTTTTGAGCCGTTTGGGGTTGAAACTCTTGGGCCGTGGGGTCCGAGTGCTCATATGCTTTTTAAAGATTTATCCAAACGCTTAGTTGATTCTTCGCGTGACCCAAGGGCTGGCTTCTACCTCGGTCAGAGATTAAGCATTGCCATACAACGTGGCAATGCCGCCAGCCTTTTTGGCACACTTCCAGTCGACAGCGATGCGGAGGAGTTTTTTGACGTCATATTTAGTTAGGCCTTTAGTGTATATATTATTTTTAATTATTTAAGTTTATTTTATAAATTATTAGTTCCAAATGTAAAATTTACCAAAATAAAAATAGTCCCTTTGTCGTTTTTAATTTTATTTTAAATTTAAATTTATTTTTACCTATCCTACAATATTTCACACGTTAGGATTGAAATGAAAAAAAGATCACTTCCCACTTTACGTGTAGGGGACCCTATTCAAATTCTTTTTTCCACTTTTTATTTTGTAGTGTCTTTAGTGTTAGGAAGTAGGGTTTACTTGAATTAAACACTATGCACTAACGATATAGAGAATGTATAATTTATTAAACAATTAACAATATTAAAAATCTATAGGTTTGACAATATAGCACTGTGATGAGCGAGTATAATATTTCCGTGCGTACGCGATAGTCGTTTGGCGCGGACTGGCGAGGGCGACCGAGGGGCGCGGCTCGAGAGCGCGGGGTGGAGGCGGCGACCGCCGTGTGCCTCGCGCGCTTTTTACCGAACTTGCTCGATCTAGGTATTTACGTAGAGCGGGCGCCGGGGCTCCGCTAGCGGCCGGACTGTAGGTATAGCTAAGGGTGTGTACAAACGTGCGGAAGCATAAGGCTGTGTACACACGGGTGTTAAGTATTTATGTTTTGAGTATATTATATTACGCATGTATTTATGTAGTATGTATGTAAATGTTATGTACGAGTTATTTGTATTATGTATTTGTGTATGTGAATATTGTGTGTACCTTAGCTATAGCCTACAATTTTACCACTTTGTTGGCGTGATTGATATACATATTGGTACCTAATGCTAATTTCAGCTTTCTAGTGCTAACGGTCACTGAGATTATCCGCCTACGGATGGACAGATAGACAGACAGACTTGGCGAAACTATAAGGGTTCCTAGTTGACTATTGAACCCTAAAAATGTGAGATTAGATCGCTTTCAAATCGCCAAGGTCAACTGAAATTGTGAATAATTTAACTACGATAAAATGAAACTAATCTAAACAATGTCAAAAAAGTAGCTAATTAGTATACATGAGCAAGAGTTCAAGTTCTATCCATTGTAACATTAAACACAATGCCTAGTATACGTTTCATTATAAGTGTTCGTATTCTAGAGAAACATCAATAGTGATAGAGTCTCTTTCAGGAGAGGTAGTAATATAACTATTATCAACTTTGGAATACAACAGAAACGAGATGGAAGAAGTACCGGGAAAGACTAAAAAAACACAAAACATGCCTCTGACTGCTAAAAATATAGGCACGGATTATTCATATAAGCATCAAGTATTTTGGCCTAATGCAATAGGATTTTTAATATTACATTTGCTTGGACTGTGGGGATTGAAAGTTCTGCTGACAGGAGGAGTCGGGATAAAAACTGTATTATGGAGTAAGAAAACACTGATTTCTTTTCCTTTATCTAGCCATTACTGTCTCTCTCATTTTAAATTTCTTACCTATTTGTGCCTGTTATTTTGACTAGGATGAAGATAGAGCTGGTTTGTGGCTTATCTACGCTCCTAATAATTTGAGTGCTGGACTTACAATTGCAATATTTTCAGCTTGTTTCGTAACGTACATTGCGGCAGAAGGCATTACTACTGGAGCCCATAGATACTTCACTCACAGAACATTCAAAGCTACACCACTGTGTCGAGCTATTCTACTAACTCTGCAAACTTTAGCTGGACAGGTAATTTTTATTATACTTATGTTCTATTTCCGATAATTTTTATACGTAATCAGAGTTATCTTTTATTCTATAATTTTATGAACTGCTTGTCAATGCATTTATGAACCCAGTCGCTATTTTGAACGACATGAAATCATTGTTTTAACTTTCTATATACTTTTGTACCTTTGTTTACCTAGTTATATTTTCTTTTTTCATACCTCTACTTTGTTGTCTCTGCACTACCCTTAGTAGATTGACAAAGAATGCCTCAGGCATTATCAAAGCCAAAGCCAAAGTCATGCTCGAAACATGGTAATGAGGATGTTGAATACAGTACATAAATTCTACATGTTTCACCAATGATCGGTATACAAATATTAGGTAGTATAATAAAATTATTCATTTAAAATTCCTAAAGTCCATCTATAAATCTTTGCGTGTTTTGCGCAGACGTGGCGCATATTTTTCATTGATAATGTTTATAACCTGTAAGTTAGTCCTAAGATTACATCTTTTTTGCCAAATACCTTTGTGTTGCACAGAATTTAAACAAATGAATACTTTACAGAACTGTATGTTTATCTGGTGTCGCGACCACCGGTTGCATCATCGTTATTCGGATACTGATGGTGATCCTCACAACTCCAAGCGTGGCTTCTTCTTCTGCCACATGGGATGGCTGATGCACAAGAAGCATCCCCTCGTGATCGAGCTCGGCAGGAAGATAGACATGAGTGACATGCAAGCCGACTGGATGGTTATGTTCCAAAAAAAGTAAATTGACACTTTCACATCGAATAATATTTAGCAATATTATCAACTTTTTCTTTTTTATTAGCTCGACCAACTGTTGTATTACATACTGAACATTTCTGCTTTGTTTCAGATACTACTATCCTCTATATTTTATTCTAGCAGTTTTTGTCCCAATGTGGATTCCAGTACATTTCTTCGGAGAGCATTGGTTGGACTCACTACTTTTTTGTTATTTCTTCCGATATGTCTTTTCACTGAATGGGACGTGGCTTGTGAATAGCGCAGCACATCTTTATGGGACCAGACCGTACGATCAGTAAGTTGTCGATTCGATTTTTGTCTGATCGGTGTACAGTGCCGGACACATAATCGTTAGAGAAACGCCAAGAATAGTGTTTCGTTCTATTGTAGTTTGCATTAGCGGTATAATCCTTCTTAGATTACATTTCCGCCACCGCATACGGCAGCATTGTGCGTTCCGGCATTTGATTCACTTACAAAGTTACAACACAAGACTTATAGATATCTTTCGTTTCAGAAACCTTCAACCAGTGGAATCATGGTTCGTGTCTTTCATGACACTTGGCGAGGGCTGGCACAACTACCATCACGCGTTCCCCTGGGACTACAAGGCTGCAGAGCTGAGTAATCTCATCAACCATTCGGCCACTTTTATTAAATTCTTAGAGAAAATTGGACTGGCTTACGATTTAAAAACAGCTTCGCCAGAAGTGGTAAGTTCTACAAACTCCACAGAGTTTCTCAGTGGTACCAAAAGTGACAGATATCACCATCGTAATCATTTCAGACGAAACACACCCAGATCTAGACTTAGGCCAAGCGTTGTAAGCAACTACAATGACACCTTTTTATACAATTCACAGGTAGCTAACAGGATCATAAGAACAGGTGATGGCAGTCACTACAAGTTGGGCAACGAAGAGGCACGTGCGGCGGTGACCGCGTGGGGACCACTGCATCCACTGAATCCCACCTACACCACCACACTTAAGACACCGGATGCGATACTCAAACCTGAAGGACTGCCACTATTCCATGAAGAAGATGTTCTTAAAATAAATGAGAGAAACACCTCCAAATCAATTCATGCAGCACGATTTGCCTAGCGTCAGATTAAATTACATTGGTCGTAGAATTACCAGATTTTAAAAATGCCATTGGCATGGTGATCTTTCTCATGTGTTTTGGTTTGAACCGTGACGATGAGTTCTCATTAAATTTGAGTGTTATGGAAATTAAAAATTACAATCTACCTCTATGATGCAAGATTTTCATTGGGCTAGATTCATAAACACTGATTCGGAATAGTGTTATTCGAGAGAATCAATAAAAATCATTAAAGAATTGGCTATAGTCGTTGGATATCGAAAATATTTTTAAAAAATTTGAAATTTTTATGCACCTTAAAGAGTTCTAAATATTTCATATAGTTCTCTTAAATACTAATGTTTTGATAAGGAGCGGTCCAGAATTAAGTTCTAAAGGTTAAATACCGGTCCATATTGGTAGGCAAATCTGAAGGGTGCTGTTAAAACCGGACGAGATTGATTCAGGACGACCAAACAGTTTTCATATATGGTTTTCGGCCTCTACATACGACACAACAAGACTGCCTGCACAAAGACGTTCGCACGTTCAATGTGTCGGCACTATGAAATTATGATAGTTTAGCGATAAAAAGACAATCAGTTAATTAGTCCGGATGCTCCTAACGAGATTACTGGTACCTTGGATTACGACTATTAAGTACTTGAGTACCTGTTATAAAATAAATCAATAAGTCTATTATTACTTAGTTATATGTCATCATCATCATCATCATCATCATTTCAGCCTAAAGACGTCCATTGTTGGACATAGGCCTCCCCCAAGTGCCGCCACAATGAACGGTCCTGTGCGTCTCGCATCCATCGGATTCCCACAAGCTTTACCAGGTCATCGGCCCACCTTGTAGGAGGCCTTCCAACGCTACGTCGTCCGGTACGTGGTCGCCATTCTAGAACCTTTCGGCCCCAACTTATAGTTATATCTACTGTAAAATAAAACTTGTGAAGTGAATTGGTATTTTAATTCTACGTCATGAACCCTCTTCTAGAAAACCTTACCGAGGAAGGCTGTACCGCTAATTTATCGCAGTCGCCTTCACATATGTATTAATATTTTAGCTTGTTTTATTAACACTTTATTATAATGATGTATTAAGAAAAAAAAACACTGTGTTGTTTCAGTTTGGATAACACATTCTTAATTTTGAAATGAAAAGAACATTATTCATTAGCTACAATATAGGTAAACTTAACAGCATGTTGAAATATTTTTTAGACCCTATTTTCGAATTATCAGTCGTGCAATTAATTTTAGAATATCCCTACAAATATTATAAATGCGAAAGTAACTCTGTCTGTCTGTCTGTCTGTTACGCTTTCACGCAAAAACTACTGAACGGATTTAGATCAAATTTGGTAGGTAGGTAGAAGAGACACTGGAATAACACATAGGCTACCTATAATTCCACTGCTGAGCACGGGTCTCTGCCCGCGCGATATAAACTGTACTCCACGCGGGCGAAGCCGCGAGCGGAAAGCTAGTTATGCATAATAATAATCACTGTCATTAGTCACATTAGTCAAACATTAACAGTTAATATTAGTAATCGTGCACAAACCATTATAAAATCCTATATATTAAATTAGTGTATTTGGATGTACGCGGAACAGAGAGTAAAGTGCCACAAACCTCCGTTGAAAAGGGAGGATCCTCCGACCAGATAGGTGTTATGGTCTGGTGGGCTACTGCCGGATAGTTGATGTCGGGCTGTCGTATATGTTTAAATCGCGCGGAGAACTATGATTGCGCGATGCAGTGAGATTTCCAGTTACAATAACATCAATATTTATTTCTAGAAAGGAGACAGATACGCTTTCATATAATCTTGGGCCTGGGTAGTAAAGAAATTAAAGTGAGGGCAGTTAATAGTTACATATTTTCAACCATTTACTGAAAATTTTGCGAATTTTTTCACTCAGAGAGGAGAATTATTAGAGATTTAGTAGAATAACGCTTATATGATGCTGATGCGGATGAAACGCCTCTGTTGCATACCTATCTGGCATGTCCGGCGACGTGTTTCTGTCAATTGTAAATCTATCCCACAAGTACCCAAATTTTTTTTGTATCATACCTTTGTTTTTCCTTCAACCTACAAAGGGCAAAGTGCGGTAAGCGGTAAGTAAGTTTATTAAATATTATTTTAATTTTTTATACCAGTTTATTCATTAAATTCAAAAGTAATTATTACATAAAAGAATAAATATTTTACAATAAAATGCAACGTCATATGTCAATAAATAACCCGCCCCTGATCGTACCCGGTGGAAAGGTGACCATAACACTCGCCGCATTTCCTCGCTGAATAGCGATGGCCATCCTTTGCACCAAGAATGACCTGGATCGGGAGTCACACGTTGCCTAGCCGAGCCTACGGCCCAAATCCCACACAAAACGCCTTGCCTCCATACTCCAACTGCCCAGAGTCTCCACAGCAACAGGCATAAAATGGTCAAGCTGCTCCAAGGAAGCGTACTTTACCCTCTTCTCAGAGCAGGCATCTTCAGCGGCGTCAGAGGCAGTGTGCATGGTGCGACTCAGGTGACTGGCGGCAACAGTGCTAACGCAAGTTGCGTCCCAGATGAGGCACTTCCCGTTTTTCCATGGCACCAGAGTCAGCCCATCCGGCCTCTTACCATCAGATCTGCTAAGACCTGCAGGCTCAAGCACGCAGGGGACGTTCGCCGATATCAGGGCTATTTTAAATATAATATAATTATTTGTGAAAAAAAATTTGAATCTAAGCGTTAAACAGAATTCATTAGATGTGACGCCGCCGCCATATATAATGTGATAAGGGTAAAAAATATTTGTAATAGGCTGCTGCCATCTAAATCAAAACTAAAATGTATGGCAACTTTGGTAAATTTTCTTCAGTGCAAAATAAACAAAAATGCATCATAATTTTCAGAGAAAGTATTTCTTCGTAAGTGTATTGAAAAACGTCGTTTGCACCTGCAAATTTGTCACTGCAGCCCTAGGCTCCATAACACACTCGGCCACGGCTCGTGCTTATTCCGCCTCGGTTGCAATGACAAGCTTTCACAAACTTTGCACTTGTATCAAAATGTACTATTTTCGCACTAGGTGGAGCGAGTAGACGTGTGTTATCCGCTGAGTAAAGCAGCATTCAATAAACTTCTTCGACTTTTCGCGTTGCTTTTTTCACAAAACCTAAAAAAGGGTTGCATTTTCACTGTAGCAGGAATAGAGCAGTGGAGCGTGGAGCGGAGAAGAACAGTGAATGTATTTCCTTTGAACCAGAGTGGAGCAAAATGAGTTGAGCTACCCTCCGCTTTGGTGTTACCACACCAATCGATCGAACGTCGATCGATGCCATTGATCGATGGTAGAATGAATTAATTGAAGTCTATCGACATTTTTCTTTTTACCAGCCCAATCGATCGATTCTTGATCGACGATCGATCGAGGCTAGAATGGATTAGTCGACGTCGATCGTATCCAGAGTCTTCTGCGTTGGAGTCTCCGTTATAATAGTACGAGCAGCATCATAAGTACGATTCACAAGAGGAATTCA
This sequence comes from Mythimna lalbum, assembly GCA_949319445.1. Taxonomy (NCBI): domain Eukaryota; kingdom Metazoa; phylum Arthropoda; class Insecta; order Lepidoptera; family Noctuidae; genus Mythimna; species Mythimna lalbum. The sequence continues at coordinate 15,684,767 of OX439356.1, read as the reverse complement.
CATTTCTAAAGAAACGACGTCGATTGAGGCTATCGACCGACAATCGATCGATTGAATAGTCGACCGGTATCCTTCGATCAATTAAAGCTATCACACCAATCGATCAATGTCGACCGATATCGATGGATGACATCGATTGACGATCGATCGATTGTTGTAGTAATACCCTTCGCTCTCTGCTTGGTACCTGACTCCGTTTTGTCCGGTCCGAGGCATGTTTATTTGTTTTATTTTAAAGTCTGCTCAGCAGGCTTAGACAATCTGTCAGCGTTACTGACATTACCTGTCATGAGACTTCCTCAACAGATAATGTAATTACCATACCTTTTTTACATAGCCTTTTATACGTAGGGAATCCAATTCATATACCAAATATGAATTGGATTCCCTAGTTCCCAACTAGGTAGTCCAATACCGAATCAAAATCGTGATCCCGCAATCCTACGGTGCTAGTGTTCCACGGGCGCCTCAGAGATGTTAAAAAAGATGAGAAGAGACCAGATGGTATGACGTTAGTACCGTGGAAGGTGGGTAGGCCTCTGGTGTGGGACGCAACCTGTGTCGATACCCTTGCGCCATCCCATATTCCAAGTACGGCGGGCTGTGCTGGTGCTGCTGCTTCTGCTGCTGAGACCCTTAAACGGCGCAATTACTGTAACCTTATTGGTAATTACAGTTTTGAGCCGTTTGGGATCGGAACGCTTGGTTCATGGGGTCCGAGTGCGCGTCTCCTTTTCAAGGATATTTCACGCCGACTGATCGACACTTTACGTGACCAGAGTCCTGGCTCGTTCTTCGCCCAAAGAATTAGCATTGCCATTCAACATGGCAATGCTGCCAGTCTTCTGGGCACATTTCCGGATGACAGCGATGTGGAGGAGTACTTTGACGCCTGAGCGTGCTTTGTCTTTTTGTACATAGTTAGGTTTAAGTATAAATAGTTTATTTAGTATTTAAGTTTTTTTGAATGTACATATGTATTAAAACAAATTAAATAATGGTAAAAGTGGTTCAAATTGTGGTATGTGATAGCTGGATATATGCTGTATCGACCCCTTAACGTTGGACTACTATTACATCACACCCTGTACATTTATCAGTTTTTTTTTAGTTCTCGTGCCTGGCTCATGTACCTGCACCAGGTTCTTCGTGCGCTTTTGTTGTTTCCTCGGGAAAAAAGTCAAACTTCTCTATTAATAAATTTTATCAATCGTATGGTTAACCACACAGTTCGGGAGGGCGCCTTAGTGCAAAGCATAATTTCATCCACCGGTTGGCACCTAGTTGTTTCGATATTAAGATACATTCATGATGATGATGATAGCACAAGTTTAAACCTAAAAGGTTGGTATTTAATTTAGATAAAGAATACAGGATTGTATTCTTTATCAACGTATTTGCATTGAAGGTTCGTCTTCGTCGTGGTGCAATACTTCTGCTGGCGTACCGCAGGGGGGCGTTCTTTCTCCTCTTCTTTTCGCTATATTTATAAATTCAATTTCTAATGAACTTCTCTCATCCTACCACCTTTACGCTGACGATCTTCAAATATATTCGCAAGCTCCATTAGATGAACTATCCGAGGCAGTTAACATGGTTAACAAAGACCTAGCTCGTATATCTGAGTGGAGTGTGGCCCATGGACTGAAGGTCAATCCTTTAAAGACCCAAGTCATTGTTGTCGGTAGCCCTAGGTTGCGGTCAAGAATAGACTGGACGCGACTCCCACCAATTGTTTTTGATGGTACAACAATTCCGAACAGCGACTCAGTGAAGGACCTGGGTATTCTTATTGATAGAGACTTTTCGTGGGGTCCTCAGGTTCAGGAAGTTAGCCGCAAGTTGTTTGCGTCTGCGGGGTCTTTACGAAGGCTGCGCAATTTTCTTCCAACTGCTACCAAAACTGCGCTCGCCCAATCCCTCCTTCTCCCAATCCTTGATTATGCCGATGTCAGTTATCTGGATCTAACCGAAGTGCAGCTAAATAAGCTTGAGCGACTTCAAAACTTTTGTATTAGATTCATATTTGGATTGTGCAAATATGATCATATTTCTGAATTTCGTATTAAGCTCAAGTGGCTGCCAATCCGCCTTCGCCGGAATGCTCATATTTTATCGTTGCTTTACAGTGTCCTGTTTATTCCTACAACCCCCTCTTATCTCAAAGAACGTTTTAAGTTCATTCATGACACACATTCTAGACATTTGAGATCATCGGAGAATTTGACCCTTTTAATGCCCTCGCATTCTACAAAATTTTGCGACAAGTCGTTTGCAATCAAGGCTGTGCGTTTGTGGAATGCGTTGCCATTACCTATTAGGCAAGCCCAGTCACTAGTTTCTTTTAAAAATCTAGTTAAAAACCATTTCCTTTCTTTATAACATTACTTATCTTCCTTCTAAGTAATTTAATGTCTTCCACCTTTCTTTACTCTTTTATTCTTCCCTATTTTATTGAAATTGTGTAACATATTATATTACAATACATTATATATATATTTATAGTTATGTATTGTGTTTTATATGCAGTTTATTTGTTAGTAGTACACCACAGACTACCCCTTGTATTATTTTAAGTTCTTGTCCATCCTAAGGTTGTCTGGAAGATATCGCTTTCAGCGATAAGACCGCCATTGTACCCATAAATTTAATTTTATGTATAAGCTGTGTTACTTTTTGGTGTACAATAAAGTTTTATTCTATTCTATTCTATTCTATTCTTTTGTTTAAATGATAAATAAATAAATTTAAAAAAACCTTAAAAGTAGCCCCATAGCACCGTTAGTACCACTAAAAGCTGCTACCATCCATACAATTAAGGTTATTTTGTGAGCTGTGCTAGACATCTCCTTGAGGGATTCAGAAAGAAGTAATCCGGCAGAAAACCAAAAATATCGACATAGCTCATATAAAAAGTAAATTGGTAAACCTAAGGGTAGGCCTTAGGTTAGGTGGAGGTTGATGGTGCGAAGGAATTGAATTCTCTGCTGGAGTATGTTTTCTCATTCAATCACTGTGGTTAATAAAGTTTTTATAAGGCTGCATATTGGGTACAAAAGACTAGGTTTTAGGCACGCAGGAAATGGCATAGCTATGTGTTTACAGATATTTTGCAAATTAGTACAAATAAAGAAGACTAGCTTTTTCCCCGCGGCTTCACCCGTGTATATAAAATATAGTCTATCATGATATACTCAGGAATAAAACAGCCATAGATCGGTAAAAAAAAATTAGTAATCGGAGTAGGACTTTCAGAAATTACTTCCTACAAACAGGAAAACAAAAAACAAACTTTACCATTTTTAACCGACTTCTAAAAAAGGAGGAGGTTCTCAATTCGGATGTTAGTATGTTTTTTTTTGTTTGTACGCGCATAACTTCGTCGCTTGCCAACCGATTTGAAAAATTATTTTTTTGTTGGAAAGGGTATACTTCCCAAATGGTCCCATAGTCACCAAGTTGGTATCTGATGATGGAATTTTGGCGAAATCGAGGGAACTCCTCAAATTCAATTCAATTTGAGGAGTTCCCTCGATTGAAGTCGGTTATTTTTTTTTTATAAAAAGGTTTTTTTATAATATAATATTAGTGTCGATAGTGTATATCAGATATCTCAAGAATGTGGCATAGTCTTACCCGTTCGTCTTCAAGGTGATATTTTGTTTTAAAAAATACATTATTCGATTTATATATTAATTATTTAGTATATTTTACTTTTATAGTCACTTTTCGATACAATCCACTTCAAACATTTTACTGGTATGTTTTTACAAACTAAAACCATCATCTATCTCAACCATCTATCAATCTAAGCCAAAATAATCAATGAAATCTGACTCAACTTGTCACTTGCAATAAGACAACAATATATACATTGTGCATGTACATACCCCAATTTTACATACAAAGCGGAGTTCAAGTGCGTCTAATTACTCAAACGTTAATTATTTTATTAATGAACAAGGTAAGGACTATTCATTTATAAGTGGACTCATACACTCGATGAATCAGTTGTGGGTTGGCAAGCTAGAAGCAAGTGTGTAGCAAAACGCAAAAATGACTTCTGCAAGCATGGAAAGCAAAACTCCTGCTTCAAATACAGTCGATACAACTAACTCAAAAAGTGAAAATAATGATACAACTGACATAAGATCAATTACTATACCAAAAGTAATTGGGACAGATTATTCTTACAAGCACAAGATTGTTTGGAAAAATGCTATCGGGTTCTTGATAATGCATATTTTAGCTTTATGGGGCGTCATTCTCCTGCTTACGGGACACGTTAAATGGCAGACTATTTTATGGAGTAAGTGACTAATTTCATTGTTTATATTTCGCTGCGTTATGCATATTCATGTGTTCTAATACAACTTATTTTATTTCAGTTTTCTTTGTCGGCATCTTGTCTTCTGAATCAGTCACAATCGGGGCGCATCGATATTACACTCATAAATCTTTTAAAGCAAATGCTTTTCTGAGGGCCGTATTTGTTATTATCCAAACTATCGCTGGACAGGTAAAAAAATTGATTTCAACATTCTTCCACCAATTTGCTCAACCTTTTCCCAATTGTATCGAGGTCGGTTTCCAGTCTACTGAATGTAGCTGAGTATCGTTTTTTGCTTGAATAGACTGCCTATCTGAGCTTCACAACCCACTAACTGGCATGATACCTTTTAAAACTAGTGTCAGATATTAGGGCTTGTGAATAGCAGTAACCACTATCATAGATCTTCCAACCAACCGCTTAACGTGTTTTCCACCGCACTGAGAAATCTTGATTTGTAAAGACCATTTCATTCCATGAAATAAATTATATTTTTTTTTTTTTCTAATGTAATGAATTCTAATAATTTAATTAACTTATTATTATTCACCATCATCATTAACATAATTAAATAATGTAATTGACTTATTATAATTAATATCTTTAAATAATGTCATAATTAACTTACTTTCATTATTGTAATGCAAGTGAATCAGGAGTAAGTTCAACAATGATTAATCTGAAACTTTGTTTTTGAGGGCCTGATGACCTGATACAGGTTTTGTAAAAAAAAATATTCAGGCACCAGTCTAACACAAATAATTTTTTTGATTGTAGACTGTTTTAAGTAATTAATTTACCTGTACTTTGTGGATGGAAAATAAATAAATTATTATTATTCACAAGGTATAAATAATGTGGTCAAATATTAATCTTCCAAATGATCATTATTTTACAGAATTCTATGTTCATCTGGTGTCGCGATCACCGGCTCCACCATCGCTACTCAGATACAGACGCCGATCCTCACAACTCTAAGCGTGGCTTCTTCTTCTGCCATATCGGCTGGCTCATGCACAAGAAGCACCCCTACGTTATTGAACTTGGCAAGAAGATAGACATGAGTGACTTGCAGGCCGACTGGATGGTCATGTTCCAAAAGAAGTAAAATAAATAGTTCATTAACCGGTTCATCTTTTGGCTTGTCTTTGATTCAAATAATATCTTTATCATTTTTTCTTTTCAGATATTATTATCAACTATACTTTTTATTGGCCTTCTTGCTGCCTGTATGGGTGCCAGTGCACTTCTTCGGCGAGCCAGTATTTCAAACCATCTTAACTTGTTATTTCGCACGCTATATGCTATGTTTAAATGGGACATGGCTCGTCAATAGTGCTGCTCACCTGTATGGGACTCGACCCTATGATCAGTAAGTACTCCTTCATTTTCAGAATAAACACTATCAAAACTAATTGAATTAGACGATTGCAGGTTATATTTATTTTTGTTATAACTTTACAGAAACTTACAACCAGTAGAATCATGGTTCGTATCAATGATAAGTATGGGTGAGGGCTGGCACAACTACCACCACACATTCCCCTGGGACTACAAGGCAGCCGAACTGACCATGCATTTCAACCAGTCTGCGAGTTTCATCCGCTTTTTTGAGAGGATGGGATGGGCTTCTGACTTGAAAACAGCTTCACCTGAAGTGGTAAGGACAACTATAAACAGTTAATACTATTATTATAGAGTTAGGAACGATAGGCACGTCACAATCGTGCGTTGAGGAGTGGTCAAAGTCGACACCGCATGATCACTTTCCACCTAATGCAAGTCCGGCTCCGTTATTTCGGTAGATTCCAGTTTTTTATTCGGTCGGACGATCTCTCACGTCCGGCCTTGGATTAGGCCATTGTACAGAGCGAGAGGACATCAGTAGCAGAAATGCAAGCAAAGAAGATAGTGGAAAGCGTGAGGGAAAGAAAATCCTCACGCCGTGGGCGCTGTGACGGTCAACAGACGTGGGCTTCCGGACAGTTAGGAATGGGTAGCTCGCCGTCTAATAAGAACCAGGCATGGTTTGACAGCGCGTTGTGTTCCACGTGTGGTTCAAAGAGATAATTGTAATTTTGCTTGTACGATTTGGGATTTGTAACACAACCTAGTATGTTATTATTTAATGTAGTCTTTATAGCGCCACATACAATTACATTTTAAGTATAATAATTTTAATTGGTTGGATTTAAATTGTTTTTTGTATTTTCAGGTGGGGAATAGGATAATTAGGACAGGCGATGGAACTCACTTCAAGCTGGGCAACGAGGAGGCGCGTGCGTCGGTGACTGCAGTGGGACCGCTGCACCCACTCAACCCAACCTACACCACTACACTCAAGACACCAGATGCTATACTCAAACCTGAAGGACTGCCACTGAACCATGAAAAAGATGTACTTAACCTAAATGTATTGGAGAGGAACACTCGAATTGCTTAAACTCTTATTCATCGTATTATACTGAATTAATTCGATCGAATCATGGTAAAGATGCTACCGTCCTAAGCTAATATCCTTTTCATACATCAGGGTTTGAACCTTGAGGAAGGAGGTCTTCACCAAGTATGAGTCAAATTAAATAGGTCCTCATTTTAGATATTATTTTTGTGATTTTTAGACATTACTTAGTGTAAGATTACTTAGGAATAAGAAACTTTTTGAAATAAATAAATTATTCAAACTTTAACAATGCTTATTTAACAATAGTAAATACCCCAATAGTAATTAATTAATTAGTATTTATAGGTCATTATCGCGGCATTGAATTGTAAATCTAAAGCTGTTTTGCATCATTAAATTTAAAGGTTCAAGGTTTTCTGAAGAAAATACTGTCTTAATTCAGTCTCCTTTTCTCAATTTTATCCAGCGAGTGGCTGCTCGCAAAATTGCAAATAAAAGTACCACTAAAACTCCTGATGATGAGACTTTGACGTTCACGAGACGAGACTTTGACATCAGATCATGCTAAAAGAAAACATATGCAACAGTGTGTAAGGATTACTCTTGTATTGAGGGTACATTTTCAAATACTTAGATTCAAACCCAAAATATTATTTTTACTTCTTCCCATCCTTGACTATGCTGATGCCAGCTATGTGTAGGCGTATAAAGCCCAAGTGGTTGCCAATTCGCCTTCCGCCGGAATGCTCATATTCTTTCCCTTCTGTATAATATACTTTTTTCGCCCTTCACGCCTCTTTACCTTAAAAAACATTTTGAGTTTCTCTGCAACTGCATACAAAATTGCTAAGATTATCAGAGATGCCAATCCATACCACGGCTTTCTATGATAAATCATTTATTGTCCAGGCTGTTCGTCCATGGAAAAATTAACAGACACAATTCAACGCGTTCAATCGTTTCTTGTTTTTAAAGACTCCTTAGGGCACATTACCTATCGCTTTGATTATCGATAGTCGTATTTATATGTATTATATTTCTGTCTATAGTTTTCAAAAATTATGTATGTATCTATTACACAGCATATATATCTATGTATCTATTATACAGCATATATATATGTGTGTGTGTATTATAATATACCTATATGTTATGTTCTTCTTCTCAGTCGTATACTCTTGACAGAGTGGTCGTGGTCATGTCTCGGTCGAGTCCCGCATATATATGTTAGGTAAGAGTTATTGTGTATATATAGTTTTAATTAGTAAAGTTTTATTTTTATTTTTCATGTCCTTTCTAGTTTAAATAAATAATATAAAGTGATTTTTTAAATACTGGTTTGTCACACCAATGACAGCCCCATTTCTTGTCCAGGCAATTACTGTCCATACCAGGTTGCCTGGAAGAGATCGCAGAATGTGATAAGGCTGCCCATTATATGTATGTGTTTTAGTTACAATAAAGTATATAATAAATAAACATAAATAAATAAGCAATAATAAAATTGAGTTGCTAAATATAAGATTATAAATATTGAAATGCTACGACATCAAGTTTGAACAACTAAATTCAGTAAAAAAGTACACTAATTCTTAATCAGTATAATTTAGGTCATTATCACTGTCAATGAACATTGTAAATCCAGTCGTTTTGCAAAATAAACCTTGAATTATCTTAAACAGGTGCATTGTTTATTAGGTACTGAAGGGTTTAGAAACACATTGTATACCTACTAAACATATTTAGGAGCATACAGGGTGGATATTGAAGGTTATCGAGTTGGAATTTTCCGCTAGTACCGCTTGTGTAGACTAAAATTTTGGATTTGGCAAATGACATGACATTAACTTATGAACGATTTTTTATATTTTTGTGAATTAATTACAATAACCAGTTAATTATGGCAGGTTTACAGTTCTATCAACCAGTTCTTTTATAGAGTTGTGTCTAACGGAAACTTACTTCCTACTTTATTTTGAACTGGAATTGTGCAACATCTTCACCTGATTGCAAAAAATGTGGATACCGTCAATTAGAAACACAATAGTAAGACAATAGATGCGCGGCCACCGGTGGTCGCTTGGGGATTCATGAATTAATCTAAATTTTACCCTGCTGGAGTGTGAGGATGAACGCCTCGAGAGAAATCTGTTGAACACCTAATAGTACATTGTTACACTAGGGGTGAAAGTTACTTATTTCTTCTCTTATAAAATTATTATTATCACTATTTTAATCTGATGAACTTATCATGTTAATACAAATCTTTGCAGAACGGAAATGTAAACAAAACTCAAAAAAACCAACGTCTGATTTGCCACTTTCCCGCCATTTTGTTTTTTTTTTTCTGTAGCCGGCCAGCTATTCAGCCTCATTAATGAAAAATTAGAAATCAATTGTAATCTTTTACATATAACGTATTTTAATTCATGAATCCCCAAGCGACCACCGGTGGCCGCGCATCTATTGTCTTACTATTGTGTCTCTAATTGACGGTATCTGAAGGGTTAAAGAAATACTTGAACAAATAAGTCGCTTAAAAATATAATATTATTTAATTAATACTTATCTTTAAGTTATTTGAATTTTATGTCGCGTTGTGATTGACAGGCTGTATGGAAAATTAGAACATGGTTCAATAGAAATGTGAAGATAGAACTAGTTTTTTTAAAATAATTTGACAGCTGTCAGTTGAAAGTAAAACTCCCTAGGGATGAAAAGTATCATCATTTCAACCCGCTCCACAGGCAACTTCAGACCTACTTTCAGAGTATGAGTAATGAAAAATATGTTTGAAATCGGTATTTGTAACAGTGTCTTAGCAAAACCTGTGTCAGACTAAGCAAAAACTCTATATATAAATTACACTACAGTCATTTGAAATCCAAAATTAGGCTACGATCGAGCGATACAATAAATATTGTGACAAAGCTCCTTAACAAAGAATTTAAAAAAGGATTGTGAAACAGCTCTGCAGCATACTTTACTTTTAATTTATTCACACTAGTACCTACGAGATGACAAATTATTGATATTAGAATAAATTTTAATTTCTATGAGCGTATCATTAGCACTATATAGTGGGCATAAAAACAAAAGTACTTGGTATACCCGACATAGAGAGGTAATGGTGGTAAATTGTGTGTATCATATGATAAATAATACTCAATACTCAATACTCAATACTTTATTGCATTCCATATGTGTTTATGATGGTATATAAAAAAAAAGAATCAATATGGACCCTGTCGGGCACAGCAAAGCTAGGAGAGAGGACGAAGGCTAACTTGTCATCATTATTAAAATATATATATATATATATATGTATCCTGTAAATTAAGTATCTATCTATTTAAATTAAATTGTGTATGCATGTTATTGTATTATTATGTCTCTGTATAAGTATTGGTATATTTTATTTATTTAATCTACGCGTCTGTCTGTGATAAGGATAAACGGTGTTGTTTGATAGGTGACTTTACAGAGAATATTTATAGCTATGATTCAAGAAAAGCAAATTTTGGAGATCATCAGCCATTTTCTAGTTGATGAGAGGATGTTTGCAACTTCCATAGGTCTGATCGATTCCTGTTAGCCTGTTACTTCAATGATATTGCAAAAATATGCTTAACTTGGAAGCAGCAGAATACTCAACTCTTTAGTGAAATAATAATTTGGACTCATTAGAATTTCCGTAATTAATATAAATAATTATTACCAGGAAGTAATTGATGGAGCAAGTAAGTAAATGGGTAATGGATGGTAATACTTTAATTCATTCTATTAATAATTAGATAGCATATTATGTTTAGCTAATGGCTACAAAATTGTGGTTTATAAGACAGAGTATATGAATATGTATATTTGTGTGCATATGAACGAAAGATTCAATGAAAATGACTGGACAAATCTACACGATTCGATATGTCATGGAACTGAATTGTAAAAAGCATCAACTAAAAATATAATTTAAAAATACAATACAATGCTAAAGCGCAGGCTGTAAGCATGTAGCAAATGACCTAGCATTATGTTTTCAGATAAGTTTCAAATTAATAGATAAGAAGATAACTCAAAAATATCTCATGGTCTTTCTATGGTATCGAAGAAACTTTTCGACTCTTCAAATATTGTTTGCTGGTATTTTATTGCATTTTGAGTTAGCGTTTTTGTACAATTAACATTTAACTACTACTGAAATCAATCAATCAATAAAATCTGATACAACTTATCAGTACACAAGGTACAAACGAGACAACAATACGACCAGTGATGTTAATACTTCATTTAACATACAAAGCTGAGTTCAAGTGCGTTCAGTTACTCAAACATTCATTATTGTGTTAGTGAACAAGGTTTAAGCTATTCCTTTTACAGATAGACTCAAACCCACGACAGTCTAGTTGAGAATTAATGAGCTAGAAGCAAGTGTGTAGCTAAACACAAAAATAATGAACGAGATCCAATCGACATAACTAGCTCAGAAAATGAAAATAACAACACGAAAGAAGAGTAAATAATTATACCGAAAATAATTGGTACAGATTATTTTTACAAGCATACAATTGCTTGAAAAAATGTCACCGGGTTCTTTATAATACATATTCATGCTATTTGGAGAATTCACCCAACGTAACGTAACGGTATATATGTAAACACTCATAAATCTTTTAAAGCAAATACTTTCCTGAGGCCATGTTTGTAATTTTACAGACCATTGCTGGACAGGTACAAACAAAACAAAATTACAACAAAATGTATTTCAATGCACATGAAATATATAAATAACATAACCTTAATTTATACTATAATAATATTAATCTTCCAAATTATTATCGATTCACAGAATTCCATGTTATTTTGGTTTCGCAACCATCGGCTGCATTATCGCTACTCTGATACAGACGCTGACCCTCATAACTCTAAGCGTGGTTTCTTCTTCTGCCATATCGGCTGGCTCATGCAAAAAAAGCATCCCTAACGTAGGGAAGAAGATCGAACTCGGCAGGAAGATAGACATGAATGACATCCAGGCCGACTAGATGATCATGTTACAAAAAAAGGAAAATACATATTTCATAAATCTATGCTTCCTTTGGCTAGTCTTTAATTTTAATATCTTTATCATTTTCTTTTCAGGTATTATTATCAAATATATTTTTAATGGCCTTTTTGCTGCCTGTGTGGGTGCCAGCGCATTTCTTCGACGAGCAGATATATTAAACTATCTTAACTACTTACTTCGCTCGCTACATGCTAAATATAAATGGGACGTGGCTCGTTAATAGTGCTGCTCACCTGTATGGAACTCGACCCTATAATCAATAAGTATGCCAGTATTTTTAAAATTGATCATCTAAGTATGCCAGTATTTTTTAATTTGATAGTATGTGATATTAGCTTTATTCCTCTATAATTGTTGCTCTCAAGCACTTCACCTTTGTTTTTAAAGATGGGCACCAAGGAACTGCTGCACCAATCATCAGGTATGGCTTCTTCCTGCAACGACTTATTGAAGAACAAAGCCAACCATCCACTCGCAGTAACTCCCACATTTCAACTGGTATCAATAACTTCCACACTCAAGGCACCAAATGCTATACTCAAACCTGAAGAACTGCCACTGAACCATGAAAAAGATTTACTTGACTTCAATGTCATGCAGAAAAACCATGACGCGTGGATAAATCGATTTTTTAAATTTTATGCCAATTGAATTTTGTACAGTTAATTTAGAATTCAGTATAATTTACTTAGTTGTTAAATATTTAATATTTATAAGATATAATAGTATTTGTTTTAACAAAATATACAAGGAAATAAACCAATTTTCATTAAAAAAATATGCTTTTTTTTCGACCATCAGGATCTGATGAACATTAATTATGAACACAAGAATTTCTGAATAACCACTAAAACAATTTGTAATTTTACGTTTCATATATAAGTCATTTATATTTCAATAACTGGTATATTTATAACACGACTAATAGTGACTAAAAAAATATATTGTGGAAAAAAAACTTTTTTTTTCATAAACGAAATATATTAGCAATAAATATCTATAAAATAAAATTGCTATTTAACGTTAGAAACAGAACTCTTGTAAAATAACTACGGATTGCAAAAATATTATAAAATCAGTCAATACAAAAACATCCAGTGCTGGCGATGTTCCGTATCCAATCCAGGTACTTGGTGACCCGGGTGTAAACCCCTGGGTAGCCGGGACGACCACAACCGATGCCCCAGGATACTACTCCTAGAAAGAAAGAAATAAATTAAAATTAACAAATTTTTATACGAAAGTCAATGGAAAAGGGTTCCGAGATTAGAAAATCGAAAGTAGCTCTGTCTGGTCTGTCGGGCTTTCATGGCTAAAATACAGAATTGATTTTGATACTGTGTAAGCTTGAACCCCAAGAAAGGACTTGGACTACTTTTTATCTCGCTTCAACTTCGACTTTACGAACAAAATCGTGAGTAAAAGATAGTTTAAAATAATGCAGGTCAAAGAAAAAATATAAAACTAGATATTCATGTAGACATGGATTCTCTAGAGCTTTCTCCGCATTCGATCGATTAGAATAAACGTACTAACCTAATTGCTCGTGTCGCTTGTCACTTCTTTCAGCTGAAAGAGGACCACCGCTGTCGCCCTAAAAAATCAAAATGAACTATCAGACCCTGGTCAAACACCAAGCGAACGCCGCTGTTACTAGTACATTATGATATAAATGTGTAATGTTAGTGATTACCGTTGAGGCGGTATTTAGACCCGAGCCATGGCGAGGGTCTTAAGAGAGCCGAGAATGGTAATCATTAATTACTCACGTGTATCATACGACGTTTTTCAATACACTTGTGAATAAAATAACTGTAAAACTAGTAAACTTTTGTGGCGGTGAAAACCTGTTTTCATATGCGCGCCCATTTTGTTTTTCTTTTATTCGTGGGGGACAACCTGCGCCCATCCTGATACGATAAATGTCATAAAATTATGACGGTGGAGAGGTTGAACAATAAGGTTTTAACCACATTATAGCACTAGTGCGTAATGGTAATCAAAATGTCTCAGTTTGGTAACAAGTGCCATTATATACAAGTGCAGTGCAATAAGAGCCACTTTATGAGCAAGTGTATTGAAAAAAATATTACGCGTTCTATTTGTAGAAAATTTATTCAAGAACGTCAAACCTCTTCAAGTGGTCTGTAAATATCGAAAATAAGGTCTAAGGAGTGGCAGAATGCGCTTTCTCCGCCGCGAAACGCTGTGTATAAAAAGTGCTTGAAGAATAAAAGTAACTTGAATAACGGTAAGCCAAGAGGAATTTGAAAAAAGGAAACAGAAATCAATAATTTAAAAAATATGGTTAAATCAAAGTATACAGGGTTATTTGTAAAACACTGGACTGTATTACTAACATTATAAACAACGACTTTTGTTCTATGACTTTTTCAAAACATAATTTACCAAAAACAAACCTTCAAGATTTCGTTGTTCTTTATCTAACACATTTTAACTCTGTATTTTGCTATATCTACGTGTCTGTGTAACGCGTCGCAAGAGCATCAAGCACCCCCGCCGCTCGATCTCCGTTCCCCTCCGCTGTTGTACTATCGCTTGCTTTGCATAGACTTCGTAATATTTAGAACGTTCGATTTAAATATTTTCATTTTTGAATGAAAATCTGATGAACTAAAATATGATACATTTTTAAAAGTCGTAGAACAAAAGTAGTGGTTTTATAATGTTAGTAACATAGTCTTGAGAGGTTGCTAGTATTTTACAAATAACCCTGTATAACCTTAGTATGCTAGAACTTATCTAAAGAACGAACCTGACAAGTATCCTTGTTCCCTTTATCAGGGTATCCAGCACAGAGCATGCCATCACCGATCATGTTCGGCGTATACTTAGCATTCTTGCAGGCCTCATTGCTCAAGATGGGCAGCTCCACCTCCTGGAGATAGCAGGAGTGGTTCTTACCCTCTGCTACCGTGCCCCAGCCAGCGGCTATTGCCTTGACTCCAGTGTATACCTTATCTATGAAATTAATTATTAAATATTAAATTATTATAACAGTGGGTTCTGAAGACAATCATAAATTGGTAGCTATCGAATTCAATATGTCCAATAACTTTGAGTTACTGAAGTCAGACTTCTTTTTTGAAATAAAGCACTGGTATATTTAATCTAAAGTAATATACTTTCACATAATCTAGGGTACATATACATATAACTATACACAGTAAATTCAAAAATAAATCTACACTTTAATAATAAAGTGGTAAAGTTTGTTTTTTTGTTTGTTATGTAATCTCTGGAAATACTGTTCCGATTGGTAAAATTTTTTCACTGATAGAAAACTGCTTTATTCCTGAGTGACAGATAATATTTTATGTACACGAGCGAAGTCGCGGGCAAAAGCTAGTAAATAATAAAAGCCTACGCTAATTGAACTAACTAGAATATGGCCTCAAAAAACTCTTCCACATCGCTGTTGACTGATCATATTTATTCTTTTATTTCGTTGGCTGACGAATATCTTTTTATTACAATAACAAAAGAAACCGCTATGTATCTAAAATATTAAATTAGCATGATTCGACTATTCAAACAATTAACCCTTCAGATACCGTCAATTAGAGACACAATAGTAAGACAATAGATGCGCGGCCACCGGTGGTCGCTTGGGGATTCATGAATTAATAAACAGTTTATGGTAGTCAATGCATATTGCATTAACACAATAAACCGAGCTCTACCGTTATAAAATAAATTATAGTTGGGAATCCCAAACCCTGCCGGCTAATTGAGTTTAAGGCGTATAGTCCCGTGAACATCTGCCGGAATTACATGCACACATGCAATACCCGGCCTAGGCGGCAGTATGAGTATCTGTGCATTTAATTCCGGCCAACTGCGCCAAAAAAAAAACCTTAAAATCCATTTTCTTTGCAAAGTATATTTCTAAAGATCAAAGCCGTTTGAAAAAAGTAGGGAAAACCAGCAAAAAAATATCTTACTGTAATTTTTTTTATCAATAGTTAGTAGTTACTCTTACGAAAAAATTATATGTTGATATTGTCGTACATGTATTGTCGTATATTACATATATATATATATATATATATAATAGCTGCTACAGGAAAACGCGTAGGTTCCTAAAACATCCACATATTTCGTCCGTCATAATATTATAACTGTATTAAAATATATTGGACAGGTATTTTTTCTTTTGTCACATAAACAAGAAATCAATGCGATATGTTGAAAGTTTGCTTGAGGTCACAACTTAATACACTTTTGACCTAGAAACGATGGAGACAACGACGATAAAGTTAATCAAAATTCTGAAGTGTGACTGACACTCCTGAATTTTGATGTAACTTTGTCTTTGTTTAAACCAATAAAGAAAGAAGACTAAACTAACCAATAAAGAAAAAAAAATTCACAAAGTTGCAAAAAATGCGTGTCCAATATTTTTTTTTAATGTAACTACTGGACAAAATAGAATTATATATTATTGGATACCTCATCATCGCCAAAAGATACATCAGCAGATCTCAGAACTCAACTTTTAATCAGGTTGGCAATGCAACCAGTCCAGTCGACCAATATATTATAATACTTTGATGATTAGGTATACTACCATCATTTTTCGGCAAGCACACCGGCTTCACAGTGTCCGTCACCCGTACTGGCTTGTTCAGCTTCAGTACCGCGATATCGTCTCTAAAGTTGGTGAAAGTGAAGTTATGAGCCACCAGCTGGACGACGAAGCGGGTTACCGGCCGGTGCGTGGTGTTGCAGCGGTTGTGCTCGCCCAGGGTGACCTTGATCATGAACCACATGAACCTGGAAAATAATAGGTAACTTATTAGTAAATATGCAAAAGTTATCCTTACATAACACACACACACATGTTAGAAAACAACGATTACCGCCGCGTATATATGCCTGTCTGTTCACGATAAAGTAAAAAATACTAAGACACTGCCACGAGATCTTAATACGATCCATTAGACGACCTAAACTGAACTGTTAAACAGATGGAGATATATATGGTGTATGTTTATTTCTCTTACTTGCTCGCATGCCCGATATAATAGACTGAGTGATGGAAAGTTTAGTTGTACAATACATATATTATCATCAAAGATTTCTAACACTTGTGCAAAGCTGGGGTGGGTCGCAAAAACAAAATAAGGGTTAAATTACCTAATATAGAGGGAAGATAACCGCCGGAAAACCAAGGTAACCAACATCTAGCACGAATAATCGCCAAACCTAAGTAGCAGTGGGCAGGGCACATTGCTCGCAGAACAGAATTGATGGACAATGGGGACGATAGGTTCTGGAGCAGCGATCACGTATCGGAAGACGTAGCGTTGGAAGGCCTCCCATAAGGCATAACGATGACCTAATGAGGGTCACGAGAACAGATGAAAATTTTAACAGTGCTCTTAGTAACTAATTTTACTAATACTAAATTCTACGTACGTTTTAACACAGTGCGCAGCAGTGAGCACATATCTATCGTTGATGAGAGAGCCTCCGCAGTAGAACTTGTTGTGATAGGACAGCCGAGCCACCCAGGGGAACTCGTTCACTGCCGTCTCCACTCCACCAACTATTCGGGAAGCTTCGTTGCGTTCCCCACAACCTGCAAGGAGTAGACTAGCAGTAATGGGCGAAAAATGGTTGGAATTGGTATAAAAATCTCTGACTGGTTCAGGAACTCATTATGTATTTTTTAGATTTAAATTCTCTACAGAAAAGTTGGTAAGCAGCAGCATTGTAGATAAAGTGATCAGATTTGTAAAAGTAAGGTTCTTTATGGGGATTTTAAGTACAAAATGGTATAATCGAGGTCCTTGTTTCTTTATTATGTTACAAAATAATTGGCAAGTCTAGCCAGACTTGGTCTTAGTTTTTACCTGACTTAATGCTTTTGTCTTAGCTTTTTAATATTATAAATGCTGAATTAAGTTTGTAACGCTTTCACACTTCAACTACTTGACTGATCATCATAAAATTTTGCATACACTCGATCAAGGATAATGAGAAGGATATAGAATGTATTCTTTTTAAAAAATTACCTTGACTCAGAGATGAAACCGCAAGCAAAAGTTGTTTATTATATACTTTGTGGTTAGAAGTTTATTACCCTCTGGCCGAGTCATAATTCTTAGAACCAGGAAAGTTCATTAATTATGGCGTGTGTTTTGTTTATTTTTTATTTAACGATTTATTTTTTTATAAACAATATCAAGGAAACTTAAAAAAAAAATCTAATCGGCTAATAGTTGTTGTGGCCATTTAACTATTTTAAGGAAAGTTTTACCTAATTTGCAGTTTCCTGGATTTTGTGCTTAGAAAAAGTGTAAACGCAGACGATAATTAAATTAGTTTGAATCATTACTTACGACAGCTACACTTTCGTCCATAGTCTTCAGCATCAGGTATTGGTTCCGCTGTAGGTTCAGTATCATTATCTGCTCCCACCTTGAATAATTTCACTTTAACTTTAATTGTTTCTACCGAAAAATTTTATGTGAAATTAAATTTTTATTCTTATTTAATGAACCTTTGAATTTTCAAGTACATCGGAACCGTAAAGGCTACCAGGTTGTGCAAGTTTTTTACTCTTGCAATGATGACCCAATAAAGCAAAATTGTTTGATTCTGACTTACCACATACGTCGCGCACACACATATTATTATGACCACTGATATTAACTTCCACATAATGAAGATACCCTTTTAATTCACGAAATACTTCTAATTCGTATTCTGCACAGATATTGGCAACACCAGGCTAGACGTGCAGATCCCACAACGGGATGCTGTAGACAGGAATGGGGACGTTGCACTCCATCGAACTAGCGCCATAAACTTGAACTTGTGCCATTCAATGTATACTAAGGCATCATACCTATAGGCATAAACGATTTCATGGAAAGAAACTGTTCTAGGATTTTAAAGCTGACAATATTTTCAATAAGTTAGATATCAATACAATAATCCGACATTGTTAGATATAAATTAATTTCCTATAAAGTATAGATACAGTTAAGAATATGAAAAAAACCGTTACTTGCGCACACGCACGTAATAAACGATGAAGATGATGTCATGACGACATTACCACACCTCTGACAAAAAGAAACAAAAAAGTATGACTCAATGAAGAACGGTTCTTATGCTATAACAACAAAGTAATAATTAAGTATTCAAAGAACTATTCTGATAGTAATTACCATAAACAAATATTTGATGAAGTGGACGTAGCGAATATACAACCGTAACGGTCTTGTCATAATTAATTTTTAGAAGATGGAAACACGTAAATGAAACTGCTTTGTCCTAAAATATAAAATTTATTGCATTTCTCTGTCACAGTCACTGACAGTAATTTAAACCGAGATTTGGGAAGAAGTCATTATTTTGTATAAATGTATCCGGAATTATGTAATTTCTAGCAAAATTTTGTGTTTCCTCTTAACCGAGATTCATAATTCCTTTGTTTTTCAAATTACAAAAATACAAAAGTCAGTCAAGATGGAAAAACTGCTGAAGATTTTTATGTCTAATGGCCTTGTGTTCCAGTTTGATGTTTCGTAATCCACTTAATTTTTTGGAAGCTTTTTGTGTAATCTTATATTACGAATATACAAAATAAGACATCTCATAATTTCTCATCTCAGATGCGAAGCACTTCAGCAGTTGTGCTTTATCACGAGTTTGACCCGTTCAAAACCATAATTCACATGATTTCCAAATATAGATCAAATCTAATTTGTTTATTCAAGTTTTTATTAAAAAAAAACATGTTAGTAAGTTTTTATGAGTTTAAAGCTAACAATTATTTTAGTATTTGCAGTAACATCCTTCTGGCGTGTTGTCTCTGATCCAATCTAAGTACTTTGTTACTCTTGTGTATACTCCAGGATAGCCTTTCCTCGCGCATCCATAACCCCATGACACTACGCCTGAAAATTATAATTTAATGGTTAGTAAATTTTGAAATTTATATTTTAAACTACACTTTTTTTGCATAATAACCTAACATTTTATAATAAAAAGATCTGTGTTTTTGTTTGTGATGAATAAACTCTAAAACAACGCGATCTTTCACTAGTAGAATGCTACTTTATCACTGAGTTATATAGACTCAATATTTTCTACTTCCACCAAGCCGTTGGCAGAAGCTAGTATCATCATCTTCCTGCCCTTATCCCGTTTTATTTGGGGTCGGCGCAACACGTTTTTTTCTTCCATTCTGTCCTGTCGCTCGTCACGCTATCACTAACTCCCTTTTCATTCATATCACTTCTCACACAATCCATCCATCTTTTCTTTGGCCTCCCTCTCCCTCTCCATCCATCCACATGTAAATTTATAACTCTTTTAGCAACATGCGTTTCATCTCTCCTTTTTACATGACCATACCAAGACAACCGATTCCTTTTCAACTTTTCAGTCACCGGCGCCACTTTCAAACTTCCTCTAATATACTCATTTCTCACTTTATCCATTCTCGTCACACCACACATCCATCTTAACATTCTCATCTCCGCTACATGCAATCTTTTTTCATCCGTCTTTTTCACAGCCCAACATTCCGATCCATACAGTACAACAGGCCTTATCACGGACTTGTAGATTTTACCCTTCAACTTGAGGGGCATCCGTGGGTCACAAGTTGTTCCCATGACCTGTCGCCATTTCATCCATCCTGCGTTGATCCGATGTGTTACGTCCCGGTCTACCTCACCATCCCCTTGGACAAGCGACCCGAGGTACCGAAAGTCGGAACAGATCGGTATGGGCGTTCCGGCGAGAGCTAAAGGCACTGGAGTGGAGAGACCGCCGAAATCGCAGAACAAGTACTCCGTTTTGGTTCTACTCAATTTCAGGCCAACACTTTCCAGTCTGTGCCACCACACCTCCAATCTGTTCTGGACCTCTAGGCCACTCTCGGCAATCAGTACAATGTCATCGGCAAACAGCATACACCAGGGAGCCTCTTCCTGAATGTCCGACGTCAGAGCATCCATTATCATCAGGAAGAGGTAAGGGCTGAGGGCCGACCCTTGGTGTAAGCCGACAGCCACATTGAAGCTGTCAGTAGTGCCCACTGTAGACCGGACTTGGGTACTGCATCGACTGTACATAGCTCGGATCAACTGCACATACTTCCCAGGCACACCTTTCTCCTTAAGGGCCCACCACAGAACCTCACGAGGTATCCGGTCGTATGCCTTTTCGAGGTCAACGAATACCATGTGCAAGTTTTTATGCGCACCTCTGTATTTTTCGCACAGCTGGCGTATAGCAAAAATGGCATCCGTTGAATGGCAAAAATGGCAGAAGCTAGTATATATATTATTATTGACAGGCTTGCGTTTGACTACTTACTCTTGTAATTTAATTCATGAATCCCCAAGCGACCACCGGTGGCCGCGCATCTATTGTCTTACTATTGTGTTTCTAATTGACGGTATCTGAAGGGTTAAGTAATGAACTTACCTATTAGGTCATACATGTGCTCTTCATTTTCTGCTATCAAAGGACCTCCACTATCACCCTAGAAATAAGACAAATAAGACCGGTTAGATATTTAAGTAAGTTAGTGTGTTAATTTGTATTTAAATTAAACTGCATCTGTTTCACTCGACTCATTTGTATTACAGAAACAACTTACAGAAATAAACAAGGTTAGGCCTGTTTGCTTAAATAAGAAATATCTGTCAAGCCTATACAGCACGGCAAATTGCTAAATATAGTACATACATGAAATTACAGAACTGTGAGATGAATCTATAACGTGTAACAGCTGCTTACAAAGATATGACGTACATAAAAAGAAAGAGTTCATCTACACTAATATTATAAACAGGTTTTTTTTTATTTGTTTATAGGGGGTTATCTCTTTTCAGAGATTAATAATGAAAATGTGTTGAAACTTTTGAAAATGTGTTAAAAAATTAATAATGAAAATGTGTTGAAACTTTACATTGGTGAAAAAATATTATTTTTTCACCAATGTAAAGTTTCAACACATTTTCATTAAAAAAATTTAACTCAGAAAATATAGTCACATGACATAGCTATATTTTATGTACGCAAGCAAAACCGCGGGTAAAAGCTAGTCAAACTAAAGACACCATTTCAAACTCACGGTACAAGCATCCTTATGCGCCGTCTCAGGGAATCCCGCGCACATCATGACATCCTTGATCTTAGAAGCGTTGTAGTTGGTGTTGCGACAGGCCTCGTTGCTCAGCACTGGCAGCTCGGCCTCCAGGACCATGCAGGACCACTTGCCGGTTTCGTTCATCGCTCCCCACCCGGCCACTATTGCTGTTGTTCCAGTGTAGACGCTATCTGCAAGTCAGCAGGTTAAGGATTTCTAGGCGTGAAGAGTTGAACTCCTAGACGATTAGCCTGATGAAGCTAAAGACAGAGAAGAGTAGAAGAATGGTAAAGAGATCTTTTTTTATCTATTTAAACTTCATGTACAATAGTGGTGACTTAATGCAACAAGGTATTATCTCCCAGTCAACCTTTGGGTTAAAAAAAGACAACACTGTGGTAGGTTTATACAATAAACAAATAACAAAAAGATCTTTGCCCTGCAGTAGGATTTAACAGGCCACTATCCTGTTATATTTTTAGTTATCCTACTGCAGCGAAAAGTTTTTTTTACGGGGTTATTTGTAAAACACTAACAACTTTGCAAGACTGTATTACTAACATCATAAACAACTACTTTCTTTCTATGACTTATTACAAAACATATAACTAGATTTACTAAAAACAAACATTCAAGATTTCGTTGTTCTATCACATTTCAACTCTGTATTGCTGTACCTATCTACGCCTCCCGCGGACTGTAATATGTTCATAACTATAGATAGCCATAGCCCGAATAGAATTGTCCCGGCCTCGGTAAGTTCCGCAACCCTACATGTAACGTAGGTATTTTAGCCTCAAGAGCAATGGAATTATAAACATTTTTTACAACAATAACGTCAAATTTAACCATTACTGTGAATATTTATAAAAAGGATAATTTATTTATGCCCTTACTCGTCATTCAATGATTACACATCATATAACTGGGTTCCACAATGACGCAAAGTCGTAAAAACCTTAAAAATAAGTTGAAAAAAAAGAAAAAGCTCTCGTATTGGATCTGCCTTAAAAATGTACCGTACAATATTAAGCTATTAAAGTACAGATTTTGTACCTTTAAATTATTCGAAATAAAACAGGGCTCGTGAAATATACCGGTTTCTTCAGATTTATTGGAATCCGATACAGGCTTGAAACCCGTAGCGATCATAATCTTTGTTTTTTTCGCGCGAACCACGTCCCTTACGATTAGCCGGTATTTATTTTATGATACTTTTATAATGCAGGTAAGGGAACTTAATGGAGGCACATAATTTGCGTTCTTCATGTTTAGGTACGAACCCCAAAACAGTAGCATCATGTAACTTGTTTACGGCTAATGCAAAGTCCTTTCATCTTGATAATTCGAACATTATTTTTCATGATTGAAAAAACTTTGTCTTAATTTTCTTTTTTTTTCTAGCTTTATTATTTATGTTCGAATCAACAATGGGAAAAGATGAAGAGCTTACATTAACGTTAAGCATTACATTTTTTATTCAGTTTTGTTTTTTTTCTGTGGATAAATCGTCTAATGACATCCTCCGCTCTTGGGCAAGAGATTGGGAACAAGAGATAGTGTCAGACTTTTACTGACTAAAAACCCACTTCAGTTCCTTCGTTGCCTTTCGTACCGGGGACTGAGCTACCTTTCGGAGTTAACCCTGGCCTCAGTAGGCTTCGACCCAGCTAGGCCCCTGCCGTTGCTGACAAATCCCTGAGGCGCAGCGGTTATTCAGATATGATCCTTCCAATATTTCTTTGGGCAATAAATAAATTACTATTAAAAAAAGAAATGCTCTTACCATCATTCTTCGGTAAACATACAGGTCTAATGGCATGGTTGTATTCAACAGGTTTGTTGAGCTTCAGCAACGCGATGTCATTACTAAGATCACTCAGTGTGAAGCTATGAGCGATAATCTTCACCACACGGCGAGTCTCCGCCTTATTCTTGTCACAGCGATTGTGTTCACCGAATTTAACTTGGAATAAAAACCACATGAATCTGAAAAAAAGGTAATGGATATGGCCAATAATCTCACAGTTAGAACTACATTTAAAAAAGAAAGAGCTAAAAGAAATAAGCGAGACAATTATTTCAAATTATCCACAAATCGAGTGAAGAATTTATCATATGATAAATTGGATATGAATTCAAAATTAAACCAGTTGACTTGTAAGTATATCATATATCTGCTATCATATAAAAATACAAAAAAAAAATGGATAGTGATTAACCTGTCAACAAAATAATTGTATGCGAAACTGAATGCTTAAACTTGCTTAACATCATCATCATCATTTCAGCCGACATACGTCCACTGTTGGACATAGGTCTCCCTTAAGTGTCGCCACAATTAACGATCCTGTGCGTCTCGCATGCATCGGTTTCCCGCAACCTACGCCAGGTCATCTGTCCACCTTGTAGGAGGTCTTCTAACGCTGCGTCTTAAACTTGATATATTTCTAAAGTTAAATGTCTCTACTAGAGAACGCTCATTAGTGTGCGTCCACCGAGCGTAGGTATAAAAAGTGAAGTATACATGAGATTGTCTTCTGTACCTATCTATTTTGTGCTAATACATAATTACCTCACAATAGAGACGGATAAAAGAACATTAAAGCCTTACCCTTTGACACAGTGAGCGGCTGAGATGACAAATTTGTCATTGATGAGCGAGGCAGCACATCCGAAGGACTTCTCATAGATCAAGCGACCCAGCCAGGGAAACGCGTTCACGTTGGACTCTGTTCCGCCAACCACCCGCCCCTCCTCGTTGCGTTCGCCACAGGCTATAAACATAATAAAGCTAACGTAATTTATTCTTACTTTACATTATGATATAAGTGTGTAATGTTAGTAATTACCGTTGAGGCGGTATTTAGACCCGACCCATGGCGATGGTCTTAAGAGATCCGAGAACAGTAATCATTAATTACTCACGTGTATCATACGACGTTTTTCAATACAATTGTGAAGAAAATAACTGTTTAACTAGTAAACTTTTCTGGTGGTAAAAATCTGTTTTCATATGCGCATTTAGTTTTTTCCTTTTCCTCGTGGGGGATTACCTGCGCCTATCCTGATACAATAAATGTAATAAATTATGGCGGGGGAGAGGTTGAACAATAAGGTTTTAATGACATTCTAGCACTAGTGCGTAATGGTAATCAAAATGTCATAGTTTGGTAACAAGTGCCATTGTATACCTAAGTGCAGTGCAATAAGAGTCACTTTATGAGCAAGTGTATTGAAAAATATGTAGTAGGTCCCTATATAACATAGGATAGTAAAAGAAGTCTTATAATGTTCCCGATGCTTGGACTGAAGCCTCCTCTCTAGGAGAGGGAACGAACCCTAATCCACTATGAGTGCTCAATGAATATTTGGAGGATGTCACATGTCTTCGAATTTTTGATACTAGGTTTCCTAAAGATGAAATAACCACTAATTGTTTCCGGGGGCCCGTTTTGACACCCTGTTCTGCATACCTGTAAATGCACTTCATACTTGATATGAAGCATATATTTCCAGCATGAGTGTTTAGTAAAACGCTAACCTAACGTGACGTAACTATGTAAAATGTAAAAGAAGGGGGTCCCAAAGATTACCAGTGCTGCGGAATTCTTCAAAAGAGGAACGCAAAGGGCACTCAGTTAGCGAAAGTTTGACTCTCCCTGTCACTCTACCCAAAGCGAGAAAACTTATATGATGAATTCTCAACCACAGAAAACAAAAAAGTGTGCCAATCTCGCTTCTCTGGCTCTTTATATTCTAATTATTCTGCAGAAGTCGCAGAAAAGAGATCAGTTCCTTTTTTTACGTGAGAAATAATCATAATTATGATATCTCGTGGTCTTGGATGGAGTGAAAGTGAATGACAGACTTTTACTGACTAAAACCAACAGTGTTCTTTCTGAAGAAACAGATGCCATTTTGCTAGAGCCACGGTAACTTCTTCGAACAATCCGCAGCCCTAGTAGACGTTAAGTGGCCCTGCAAATCTTGCTGCCATCTCTTTGGCGGGTTTGATCCTTACTAGACGATCGGAAGGCGGCGAGACGGCGAGCTACTCAACCCGAAAGCAAATGCTGAGATGAGGATAAAACGACTTTGGCTGTGATGACAGGTGATTAGGTGACTAACCAAAGATGAAGACATCATGTGCAGGTTGTTCCAAGTTCCAAGAATCGGTTCATCAACGTACATTGAACCTGCAGTAAAGTTTCACACTTCGTTTACAAGTACTTACCTAAGTAAATATATACCTGTCAGTCTTAACTTCTCAAGTACTCTCTTGAGACGTTATGTTTTATTCTTGTGCGAAAAAGATACTTTGAAGTATTTATACACACCGGTAAAACGAAAATGGTACTTGAAACTCGAAAAGATGCTAAAGTATTTATTCTGTAAATTTTAATACGAAACAACATCAAAGTAGATCCTAAAGCTTTAAGCTAACATTTGCTTTTTTTTCTTGTAATGATTCATAAGATTTAACGTGAATTTTTTGGGTATTATCTTGTGTCCATCTTCACAATTTAACAAACAATAAGCGAATCGTTGATAATATTATTCAATTTTCATGTGAATTTGATTATCTAAAGTAATCATCTGCCATCCTTTTTTCAACGAATACCGAACAACAATAAGATCTCCTCAATTCTATAACTCAAATCTAAATTACAACAAAATAGCGACATCTAGATAATCCCACTTATTAGTTATCAATCTACACACTACACTCTGATGTACATCCTCGACTTCGGCGTGACCCCCACAGGCTCGTACTGGATGTCATGCCAAGGCTAGTTAAATATAATAAAAGCTGTTTGTATATGTGTGTAGAAATATTTAATAGGATACGGAGTGACTGAAAAATTCTTAATACCAGATTATTTAAAAGTAAATTGTATGATTGGCTGTCTACTAATAGTTTTTATAGTATTAAAGAGTTCTTTGACAAAAAACATTAATGACCTAAATGTATGCACAAAACTTTGCGCGCTTAAAATGTTAAGCAAAAACATGTATGCTCTGTATTTAATCTTTGTACCATCTTTTATACCGTGTTTTTATGCAAATAAATGTTATTCTATTCTATTCTATTCTATTCACAATAAGGAAATACAAAATTGTTTTTTTTTTTACTACAGCTTTGTTTATTTATATGTATGTACTATGTATCTAAGTATGTATTTACTATTGTATTTGCTTCTCTATTTATTCAGTTGCACCTGCCATGTTATGTTTCTGCACCACCCTAAGGTCGACTGGCTGATAATGCCTAAGGCATTAAGTCCGCCGTTGTACAATTCTTGTGCATAAAGCTTCAAATAAATAAATAAAATATTTATTAGCTAATTTACGACTGTTAAAAATTCTGGTATATTCCGGTGTTCGATGGTGTAAATATTTTCGACCTCACAAAGTCGGTTTGATCTCAGATGTGTGTGCACATTTTTTCTGAGGGTTTATCCCCAAGTTCTAAGTTCCCCAAAATATATAATTTTTCATACATTAATTCCCAACGTCCCCAAAATGTGAAATTGATTATTTATTTGTAAATTTCACCCTTGACCATTCCTCGTATTGACGTATTAAAGTTTTAGAATCATCGATATATATGTACTACGTTAGAATAAATTAAAATCAGGACTACCGAAACTAACTGAACGTATATTTTTTTCTATATCTACGTATAATTTGTAATGTGTTCTGAGATATATTTACTATCTAGGGTGTGTTAGGGATGTGTCACAACAGTGCCTGTGATGATGATATATACTCATGATAGATTACAAGATTTAAGGTATGGTCACACATGTAGATGTTTTGAAATAGCACATAGCACATATGGTTCCGGGAGTATGTTCCCTTGGGATAATTTTCTAATTTCACGTGAAGCTGCTGTCAGCAGCCAGTTTAAAATAATTTGATTTACGAGTCATATTTTTCCAGTTATAACTTATAAAAATGTAAGGTTTCGTGTCCAACGAAGAGAATTTCATAATCAATTTGTTACGATTGGAAACAAATACAACACTTAAAAACAATTTTAGGTTCACCTTCATCATCATCATAATTTCAGCCGGAAAGACTTCCACCGTTGAACAGAGGCTTCCCCCAAGTGTCACCATAACGACTGGTCCTGTGTGTCTCGCATCCATCGATTTCTCGCGACCCTCACCAAGTCATTGGTTCACCAAATTTTGTAATAAAATAAAAGTTACTGATAACAATGTAGTTAGCTACTTACCACAATCTTCACACGGCAGTAACTCCTTTTTAGCATAGCGTGCTGGTGCACGCAAAGTTTCTTCTGAAATCCTGGGATCTTCCTTTGGACACAATAAAGTAAACGTTTAATTTACAAAAATTACGTTTTATTCACAAAATTTCGTTTCATTGAAAAAATATATATAATTGTTTATTTCCACAACTATCACACAACGCCACCTAGTCCCAAGCTAAGCAGAGCTTATGAGTAGAGTACTGTATTTCTAAATACATACATATATAGATAAATTACACCCAGACACAGAATAAATAATCATGCTCATCACACAAACATTTGTCCTGGGTGGGAATCGAACGCACAACCTCCGGCCTAATTCATGAATCCCCAAGCGACCACCGGTGGCCGCGCATCTATTGTCTTACTATTGTGTCTCTAATTGACGGTATCTGAAGGGTTAACAGTCAGGGCCACTAGCAACTAGACCAACAGGCCAGATTTATGTGGAGAACACTCCATGGTAACTAATGAAAAGTATTTCTAATATTAAGATGGCATGGTTGGTGCAGTGGTTGCGCGATTGACTATACCGCATTGCGTGTTGGTTCCATCCCCGCACCAAACTAATATTTGTATGACCTACAGATAAGTGTTCTGGGTTTAAATAATAATATAATATTCCATAACTATCACACAACGCCGTCTAGTCCCAAGCTAAGCAGAGCTTGTGATATGGTTACTAGACAACTGATAAACATGCTTATATATTTCTAAATACACACGTAATATAGATAAATTACACCCAGACACAGAACAAATGATCATGCTCATCACATAAACATTTGTCCTGGGTGGAAATCGAACCCACAACCTAGCAGTCAGGGCCACTAACCACTAGACCAACAGGCCAGTCAAACTATATTATGTTTTTATTTAGTGTGCGGTGCCCATATCTGTTTAGTATTTATTTTTAGTTTAATGTTGGATTTAATTTATACTTAAGTTAAATTTTTTGTTTGTGGGTTAAGCTCGCTTATGTACATCTACTGCCCTATTTTTATTGTATGTTAAAATTTTTACAATAAACTACATTTAATTTTCCTAACAAAAACAAACAAACAAATCGTAAGTTCATACCCTTACCCAATAAATTATATATATTGATTCTAAAATATAAATACAGAATGAATCACTTAGTATGCGTAACCGCGCATGACAGCAGGTAGTACATTATGTAAATAAGACATTCGAAACATGACAGCACCTATTTACAAAAAATGTCGCTCAGTATACAGCGTGGGGGGTACCACCGTTTGAAATATAAAAGAGAAATAAGTTTACTATGTACTGTTATTTAACATACCTTATTTAGATTGAGCGGCGAACTGATGGTCAACGCACATAGAAAACACAACATGTAACACCACCACATTGTTATGCTTATTTAAATTAATTAAATTCAAACAACACACAATTTAACTGGTAACTTAAATTTTTAACTTTAGAAAGTAGCATGTGCTAAAGGTTCAATGTTTTTGATACACTAAGTCATGTCTTCGATCTCGACGCACTTTATGGGTACGAAGACTCTAAAATGTTGCACCGACCCATCCGAAATGAAAACAACAATTCAAACTTCTAAACTTATGCCAATGTTTTGGACAGTTGTCCGTTACTCCCCGCTAGCCATGGTGGAGTAGCGAGTCTTCCGCAAAATTATCATAACACATTAGACTTTCTGGTTAATATTCTAATGGTGAGATGCGTCATTTTAGCGTTCCGAGGGCTGTGCGAATGAGCGCTTTATTTGGCAATGACCTCCGCGGTCATTCACACCGCGGACCGGTAGACGTTGAAAAAGTTATCATTTTGAACCTTATTAACTGCACGACAAGGGCTTAATTACCTGCATAATTTTTGAATGCAATTATGTCGCAACACATTCCAATCAATATTCGGTCCAGTCCTATCGAATTAATATTATTGCATACGATTATGTGAACCTTAAAAGATTGCCGAATCTTAATTACGGCGACGAAATTAAATGACCCCCGAATAAATTATGTTGCCTAATTATTTGTTTAAAAGAAAATGTTACAAGTCCGCTGTGTCAATGACACAGAGGTTTAAGGTCTTGCATCTTACACCATCACTGATAAGCCGATTTTATGTGCAGCTCAGAGAATCCAGAGCGAAATGGTTTCAACAAAAGCCTTTAGAAATGTGATATACAATTTAGATTCAATTAAAAACATTTGATAATATTACCAAAGCAAAATTGAGTCAAACCCAAATACAAGAAAATCCTCGAAGATAAACGCTATTCCTTTTTACCGACTTCCCAAAAAGGAGGAGGTATTACGTTCGGCTGTTTGTATGTTTTTTTTTTTTTTTTTTTGTATATTTGTTCGTCGAATACTCCCCCAAATGTGGACGGATTTTCAAAATTCGGTGGTCCCATTATCACCAAATTAGGATCTGATGATGGGATCTTGGAGAAATCGAGGGCAATCTTCAAATTTTATAGGCTCACTTATTGATTTTCGCATATTTTATGAAGTATCTTGTGTATTTGCGTATGGTCGTCATCATCTCAGGTAGCTGGGCTGATGATGGAAGGTACAACTCCTTAACAGTAAGAAGTTACTCGAACAGGCAAGGACTGTTTTAGTAAATTGTTTTGATGTTTGATAGGGCATTTGCCACATTTGGTCTCATGATCAAGTCATGACCTGATGCTGCAGTCAGGATAGTCTGCAGAGTACCTAAGCCCTCGACAACAAACAGCAGATATATCGAGTTTAGGCTCATTGAAAACGGCTCGATGTGTGGATAAACGTACTGCTAATAAAGAACACCGAAGTACATAGAGACCTGATGCTGAAGCCAGGAGCATCAGGAAAAGTACAAACCTTGAAATTACAGCACCGTAGTCGTGTTTGGGCTCATTTTAAACAGGACTAAATTTTAAGTTCATTGCAATGTTGACATAAATCTGGCCTGATGCTACAGCCGGGATTATCAGCATCTAGTCTAGTGACTGATTGAAAGATTTACCTTTCGGCTTCATCATGAGATCAGTTCGATATATCTTTTCCCTCTCCAGCATCTAGTCTAATGACTGTTTGAAAGAAGAGGGGGAGAGGATATATCGAACTGATCTGATGATGAAGCCGAAAGGTAAATTAATGTAATCTAACCGTGTTTGGGATTATTAGAACCGTTATGAGATGCGCTCTGACTATAAGGTATTTAAGTTTGACTGAGGGGTACTTTTTAGTGGTGGTACCATAACTAAAAAGTGTAAAATAAAAAAAACTTTTTACAAAAAAAAATATAACCGACTTCAATGATAAAAAACACTGAAAAGTATCAAATAACTTTAATTTTGGAAGTCGGTGTTAAATAACGAAGCAACTAAACTATTGTAGAAGCACCGACTTCCAAAATTAAAGTTATTTGATACTTTTCAGTGTTTTTTATCATTGAAGTCGGTTATATTTTTTTTGTAAAAAGTTTTTTTTAGATCATAACAAACTCATTCCTCTTAAAATACGTCAATGCCCTCAAAAAAAACCCTTGTAATTTTTCACGACAGAAAGTTGCCTACTTATTATTTTTGTTGGACAACACTTTGAATATTTTCTTAATATATGCTGTGATTTTTTAGTGTGTGACCTCCTCGGAAGAAATTTTTGTTAAACTACTACTTGATAGACGATTCAGTAAATATCGGTTTTTAAAACAAACACTAAGAGAGTCAAATAACAGTAGTTTTATATTGGCTTTGCTACGCTAGGATAACGCGACGTCCTCCTGACCCAGTGAGGTCCGGTCCTGACCTTATAAATAGACAAGAGTGAAAGTGGTGAACGGACATCCCCCTCATACGCACGTAACGTTTTGGGAAAACCTTAATCATAGCTAGAACTTTGGCCAGGTTTTAGCTGTCAGGAAATACAGACTCCTTACAAAATTCTATTTCAGAAGTAAAGTCATTTCTAGGGATATTTTCCAGTATTAACTGCATCGACAAGCCATAATATGCATTTTTTTTTTTGTATTTTTAAATTATTTTAAGGCCTCTCGCCAAGCATGGCCACGTTTTCACTCATTTTTAGTTATTTTTTTCTAGATGAAGGTAATGCAGAGGTCTCGGTTTGATCATACTGGCCGAATTGGGAGCAAACTCGCTTCTTAACCAAGAGTTTATAAAGTTATTTAGTCCCTGGCTAAATCACGTTTAGTCTTTGGTACGCCATAATCACGGCGTCCTCACCTTCCGAATGACGCAAGTCCTCCGCAAGATTTGAAGATATGGTATGTTCGGGAGGTTCCTGCAACGGATTCAGGCGAAAGAAACGCCCGGGTTTCACCATTGTATGAACCGCCCGGAGGACACGGTGAAGCATATCGTGGAGGTGTGCCTCGCTTAGGTGGAGCATCGCCGTATCCGCGTGGGGACGATCAGGAAATGTTAAGCCGTCGTGTCCTTCTTCTAAGCAGTGGTAGTCAGCCGTCTCGACCCCGACTCCAAGTTCCAGCCACGGTTAGCGAGCTTATGGACGACGAGCTATAAGTACGAGGTAGCTCACCGGCCGACCGTCATCAGCATCGGGGCCCAGTCCAAGCCGTCGCGTTCCACGTTCTCCTCAAAGAGAGGTCAGCAAATCGTGGGGTCCCAGCAGGGTCTATACGTGCTAGGGCTTCGTTTTCTGAAAAGGAAATCCGGAGTCCTAGAACGCAAAGAACAACTGAAAGACACCAAGTGTCGTTTTAGTCATTACAAATCGAAGAGCAAGTCCCACTGGCAGCGACTGGCGGCGATGCCAGCATTGGTATTGTTATACCGTAGTAATTAGTTTTTCCACGAAATCTTTTTTTGTTTAACGCAGTACATTATAACAATAATAATATTTGTTTCTGACAAAACAATGTATCCCGTCGCTAGACTACGAGAAATGGTGCGCTCGGAGATGAGGAGCAAAGTTCCACAACCGAACTCGCGTTGCCGCTGGCAGCCGTGAGCAGAACTACCGATAAGACGAGCAGGCGCACGGCCGCTCGATGCACCGCGGACGGCCTCGCGACATTTTCAAGCTTTTCTAGTGATACTGTTCTTTTAAGTATGTAGATAAAGTTTAAAATTATTTCACGTTAAAATGATCGCTGCGTCGCTGCTGGCCACTGCTTCCTTTGTTGTTATGTTTCTACGATATTCCCTAAAGCACTCGTATATCGAAAGCAGAAGGTTAACAAGTGCCATGTTCTGGTTAGATGAAGCTTTTGTGGTTCTTCGTTTTAAGCGTGTATTACGCTTAAAAAGAAGAATCACGCTGCGGTGCGCTGTCCAGGAGCGCCAAAGGCACCAACAGTCGTAGCGATTTTGGAGAGTGGGTTCGTCTCTGGTTCGTGTCTGCTTATCAAACATAATCAAGATGGCGAACGTGTTATTGGGGTCCCCACCCTACAAAAAAAAGCAAAGCTGTAAACAAAATAGACCTGTGCCAACTTTCCATGAAACATACAAGACCGAAAACCGACCATCTTGTTTTTTTATTGATGATAGGTTCGCGCTTGACCGATATCTCACTCGATGGAAAGCGACGATGTGGTCGACAATGGAACACGCTTACGGTCTAAAAGATTTTCTTGGCATTACGTTGATATCTCCTCTGAATCTTGGGATGTGGCCCTTTTTTGTGTAGAGGCTAAGGCTCAGCTGAATGCGAATCCTAGCACAAGTAATATAATAATAAAAAATAATAGTGCAAGTTTGATCGTGTGTATGCATAAGTTAAATCCCGTTCCATTATCGGACCACCAGTAGTACGGTTTGGTGCCATGGGTTCAGTCTGGGAACACGTCATGGTTACACACGAACAACATTATTTGTAAAGATCAAACGGGATGCAGGCAGAACAAAACTATCTATTAATATAGCAGGGTATAATTTCCTTAAACAGATACCATAAGATGGTCAACAGAAAACTGTTTATAGCAATGTATATGGACATGATGCGTGCTGTTGATTACGTTGACCATAAAATTCTATTAAAAATGCTCAATAGCTACCATATTAGAGGTATTGTACTTCAGCTCATAATTCACTGTTCCCAGCGAATAATATCTTAACCGACTATTGCGATAAAAGTGCTTTTATAAGGAATTACTGTTCTAGAGGTGCGATTACACCCTGTGAATTTTTTTCACGTGATTCGTGCTATTATAACTTTTCGAGTTAGACATTTTGTAATGAATTTACCTGTACTATTCGCCTCTAAATAAAAACTTTTTTATATGACGAATATCATCACAATAGATTAATACTGACTCTTCACTTTCCCATTCCCAGTAAACTGTAATTACAAATTTATTCAACGATCTCGCTATGTAAACCTGTTAAGAAGCTAAAATCAAAAAACGGTTTTTTATTTTTCCTGTAAAATTTGGTGTTTTTAGTTACGATATTAACCGCTGGGGACGGATATACGGTATTCAGAAGGTTGAAAACAGCTTACTCAGATCAGCCAAATCAACATTAAGTCAAAAACTGAAACAATATTCTCCTCAAGTTGGTACGAGAACAATTTCGCACGGTGTTCCACAGGGGTCTGTGTTAGGTTCATTACTTTTCATCTGCTATATAAACGATTTTCCCAATGTAATCAGTCATCAGATGTGCTTATTTGCAGATGATAGCACTATTGTTTTTGATAAGGGTAATTGTGACGTATCCTCTGACTGTCTCCATAACGCTATTAGATCCTGCCGAAGCTTCACGTAGTACTAAACAATTTCTTGTTTTCTTCTTAAATTAACTTGATAAAATAAAATTCTAGTTAATATAGATTCGAGGTACTTTATTGGTTTAAAATTCGTACAAAATTATAAAATCAAAAAGTAGTGTCAGTTGTAACTGTGTAATTATGATATAATTATGGCAATACTCTTACAACATGATCCCATGTTGAATACCTACTTTGCTAGACATGAATATAAAACCTTAAAAGTCTACTAATCGACATTTTTGTACATTTCAAAAGATGTTATTGACATAAGTTAAAATAAACATGTTTTTTTCTTTCAAACGCTTAATCCATAGTTTTTCAATAAATACGAGTCTAAATTCGTCATGTAATTTCTTCCAAATATTTGGTTATAAATTACTTACAATATAATTATAAACTAAAGAAAAATAAGGTTGCACGAAACTAAACTAAATTGTAACGCCATCTATTGTAATACCATCACAACAGCTGCACATACTTTCATCTAACCCAACATAGATGGCGCTAGTTTACTAATCTAAAATCGCAGGAAATAAATGCATGTAATTTACACACCAGTGAGAGACACTGATGGGTCTACTCTACTCTTATAGGGTCTAATCGGTGCAGTAGCACCCGTCTTGCGTGTTCTCACGTATCCATTCGAGGTAGTTAGTGACACGGGTATAAACACCTGGGTAGCCTGCTCTTGCGCAACCGTTGCCCCATGACACCACACCTGCAAAAATCGTCGACTTTAGAAAGCGTATTTTGAATTATGCTAAAATTAAAATACATAAAACATTAGGCAGAGAAGATATTAGCACCTTTGTTCTCTAATGAGTTTTCTTTACATTAAGTTAAGTACCACCGTATACATTAAGACTAAGTATTTTCTCTACTTTCGATTTTCAAATAAGTTTTTTTATGTACAGATATTTGGCTTCAGTTGTGGCCTAGGTATTGCTGTAACTCATAATATGATTTAACCCTTCAGATACCGTCAATTAGAGACACAATAATAAGACAATAGATGCGCGGCCACCGGTGGTCGCTTGGGAATTCATGAATTAAAAGAGTGTCCATGGACTTTCTTGCATGCGCGTTCTTCTCCTTAGAGACCTATGTACTCTTTGGAACGTGCAATTTAGTTTTACTTTTTTTTTACTGTTCAAAAATGCCTGTAATTGGTCTATTCGAAATAAACGTTTCTAAATTCTGGTACGTCAACAAAGATACAGTGACAAATTGCCTGTTATCCTGTTAACTGTAACACGAAGCAGAGCAAAAAAGTAGACAGTCCAAATTGAAAACAAGCAGCACGATCACCACTGCATTGACTATCCATTATAGGCAGTTATGAAAAACTGTCCGTTCAACCGATTTTGACTTTTATTACGTAGGTTGGATACATGGCGGCTGCAGTAAATAGTTGGTATTGTAACCACTTTTTTACTATTAATGCCATTCTTATGCCTACGAAATAGAAGTTAATATCGGATGATCAGACGGTAAAAAAGGTTTCTTTAAATGTCTAATCTTAACGCGAATAGGGTATAGACAGATGAAGCTCGTTCACAGTCCTTCTGTTTACTGTTTATCTACCCGCAGCTGGGTAGAGGCATCTCTTCATGACTTCCAGCTTATTTTAGCCAATGGATCAGAGACCATATCAGGAACAGAGTATTTAGGTACAAGTTGGCTGCCCAACGGGACAACAAATTAATCATACCTACCTACATCAGAATTAATCCGTTATGTTACTTACCGATCAGTTCGTAACGCTTATCTTTCTTTCTTTCAGCTATCAGTGGACCTCCGCTGTCACCCTGAAACATAAAGATATCACCGTCAAACTTTATCCTTAAGACGCTCATCTTCGGCCAAATCTTCTGAACTATGTAGGTAGGGACTTTAGAGTCGGCTTCTAATCTAACCGGCTGCAGTTAGCCTACTGGCGCCAGGGTTAGCTCCGAAAGGTAGTTCTGTCCCGGTATGAAAGGCATGAAGGAACGGGGTGGGTTTTCGGAGTGGAGTGTTAGGGAGGCCCCACTAGCATAGAACTGAACTGAACTTTGTCCTTTTTTTTATTTACTAAAAAAAGACAAAATCAAAACTATCAAAAATGTTTGATACAGAGCCAATGTGGTTCTAGATACGCCATGTTCAACTACCCAGTTACTAAATAACATGATACCCCAGGTGAGACAGGTATATGACCGTATTAATTGTCATAGATTTTCGAAAAATAGCCGGCACCAACGTTAACGTTGTTTCCGATACATGGAAGGTTCTCGGTATGTAATCGACGGACAACTATCCAGTGACTGATCCAGGCAAATGTAGCGTTTTTCTGGAGGTGTTAAACGTAAGTGGCCAATTTTTTCAAGCTCTAAAATTAACCTGAACAAAGATCCTGCCGAGAGCCCAGAACTATTCATTTTACGACCTGAACAGAACTGTTATACAGTTAGAATCATATAGAGTGTATAACATAACCCCATTCCTCTTTCTCGCTCGCAGGACTGATATTATAACACGTCATGATAAGGCCACAGGGCTAGTCTTCTACGCCGTGTTCAATACTGCTCTTGTATAATCATTATTCAAGGAGAATAGGCCCCAAAATTTAATAATTATTTTCTCGTCAAACGACGAATGCCAAATCATCGAAACCAAGTCTATCACTATCTTCGTCGTAGTTTTGTTGTAGCTCAGTCGTAGCAGTTTCGTAGCTTTGTCGTAGCGGTAATGTTGCGATTTCATAGCTTCTATAACATCGTAGCTGCTTCGTAGCTTTGTCGTAGCGGTAATGTTGCGACTTCATAGCTTCTATAACATCGTAGCTGCTTCGTAGCTTTGTCGTAGCGGTAATGTTGCGATTTCATAGCTTCTATAACATTGTAGCTGCTTCGTAGCTTTGTCGTAGCGGTAATGTTGCGACTTCATAGCTTCTATAACATCGTAGCTGCTTCGTAGCTTTGTCGTAGCGGTAATGTTGCGACTTCATAGCTTCTATAACATCGTAGCTGCTTCGTAGCTTTGTCGTAGCGGTAATGTTGCGACTTCATAGCTTCTATAACATCGTAGCTGCTTCGTAGCTTTGCTATACCTCTGTCGTATGATCGTCAGTCTACTTCGATAAAGCTGTTTATTTATGTACTCAGTTTCAATATTAAGTGGTTTGACCACAATTGATGTTGCGATACAATAAAAATATTTGGTGTTGAACACTCTAAAAATCAAATATTCAATACTTTGAAGAGTTGATGAATTGAGGGCACGATTTAATATTTCTTTACCGTTCTAAAAAAAGAACGTTCGACTATCTAAAGATTCGTTTAACAGTGTCGATCGATTGACTACTTCGCTGATATGTCATAGTCCGAGTCTCAAATATCTAATCCGTTAACATTCTTTAAGTTAGCATAGCACTAGTCATCAATTTTTTGTTGAATATTCTAGATAGTACTCGTAATAGAAAGCATCGAATTGAAAGTAATGACAACGTGGTGCATTTGAGAAACAAATTAATACCACCAAGAAACTGATTTAAAAATTCATCATGACTTCCTAAGTTTCTTCAAATGAACTCATTGTTTTGTAGAAAATCTACGCGCACTAAGCGCCTTTGTGTAATTTATTTAGACATTCATTTATGAGTCGTCTTTTGTTAGTGAGAACACGCTTTAGTGTTTTGTTATTTTATTCCTCTGCCTACCCTTTCATTTATTAATTACTTTATACACATACAAATAATAGAGAGAGGGTAAGGCACGTAATAGAGCAGTACATCATCATCATCATCATTATCATCATCATCGCATACACTTAAACACGAAAAGAACAAACACAAATTAAGGAGCACAATGGTGCTGCTAACTCATCTCTTCAGTTTAATGTTCAGATAGCCTTTGCCAGCAGTTTCGCCCAAGTGAATTTCGCCTATTATTTTATTTTAAAAAAATAAACATTACCATCAGGAATCTCTCCTGTATTGTGGTTATATTCGCAAACATATGAACTCACATATATATAAGATTCCCTGCGATGTCGCAAGACGGCGCGCACTGTTCCCGCGCGCCTCAAGAAGTTGTCAGCAACAGGAGGCGCCAGGGTTATCCAAAAGGAACTCAAGCCTCGGTATGAAGAGGTTAGAAGGAACAGGGTGAGTTTTTAGTCAGTAAGACCCTGACCAACTATCTAAAGACCATACAAATTATAATATTCTAAATTGTCTTCAAATCCGTTGCAGATCTTTAGAGGCGTAATTGATTGATAAACATCCCCACTTTCATATTAAGATATCATACATATTAGTAAATTTAGGTTCCTCACCTGACAAGAATCCTTTTGCCCCGTCTTTGGGAAACCAGCGCACAGCATGTTATCCGTGATCATCGACGAGGTGTACTTAGTGTTGCGGCACTCCTGGTTACTGATAACTGGCACTTCTACCTCCTGAAGCGCACAGGACACCTTGCCTTCTTCCGTGAGAGTACCCCAGCCTGATGCGACTGCCTTCACGCCAACGTACAGGTTCTCTGTTGACAAGTGGTAGCACACATATTTGAGAGCACTAGCAATATTTAAGAATCAATAAATCAGGAGAAAAATTATTAAACTGGTGTAGCGCCGCCCGTATTAGATTTACTTTCAAATCAAATGATTTAGTCAATGTTCTAAATGTGACATAAAAACGTCATCATTTCAGCCGAAAGACATCCACTGTTGGACGTAGGTTTCCCCCAAGCATCGCCACAACGACCGATCCTGTGCGTCTCGCATTTATCGCATTCTCGCAACTCTCACCAAGTCGTCGGTTCACCTTTTTAAAAAACGTTAAGCTTTGAATATTCGACAAAGGATTAACTGATCATAAATCTACTCGAATGATGTTCCAGTAATTAGTCATACATCTACAAGAAACTTACTGTTGTCTGTAGGCAAGCAAATAGGCTTGATGGTCTCGGAGATCGGGACTCTCTCGTTCAGCCTCAGCAACGCTATGTCATTGTCAAAGTTGGTGAGTGTGAACTTGTTGGCAATGGCGCGAAGAACGAAGCGGGTCTCCGGTCGCGTGGTGGCGTTGCAGCGGTTGTGCTCTCCGAAGGTCACTTTGATCATGAACCACATAAACCTGGAACATTTGGTCAACATATTTTAGATACTAGATTTTGCTAGCTACAGTCTTTTGTCCGTCCACCTCATAAGCAACCTTACAGTTTTCTCATAGCTGGGACTCAGGCTCCGCTTTAGAGAGCGAATGAGTCATAATTAACCTCTTTGCTCTATGCGGGTTGGTGGATGTCACTTACACAACGTACAACTCGTAAGTCTACGATAACCTAATTTGTTCTATTCAGCAGGTCAATGTTTACCTGAATAAATGATGAAAAATTATAGCATATTGTGGAGTTGAGAATATAGGTATGGATGAGTGATGTGACGAGAACGGATACAGGAAGAAATGAGTGTTAGAGGAAGTTTGAAAACGGCGCGAGTGACCGAAAAGTTGAAAGGGAATTTGTCTTACTATCGTCATCTAAAGAGGAGAGATGAAACAAAAGTTATTAAAAGAGTTATAAGTATACACGTGGATAAAGGGAGAAGGACCCTCGATAGGTCGGCCAAAAAAAATGAATGAATCGTGTGAGGAGTAAGATATGAAAGAAAAGGGAATTTGTAATAGCATGACGGGTGGCAGGATAGAACGGAAGAAAAAAAAACGTGTTGTACCGACCCCGAGTAACATGGAACAAGAACAGGAAGGTGACGATGATGTTTACTCTGGCGTGTGTTTGGCCATCGAGGCATGGTTTATTAAAACATCAAATATACAGACTTATAAAAGTTGAGTTAGAGGTAATCTGCTAATAGTAAGCAAAAGATTACAAATGCAAGGAGCAAGGGTCTGCACAGCAGTATTTCATGGAACGGAGACTACCCATGTCTTCTATTTTTTAATGTGAATCAGATAATAGTCTACTCCTTTCTCTCATGTCTGGCAAATTTTGTACTCTGTTCAACATCTAATAATAATTTATAACAACTAAAACTTGTTTATATTTATCCTAGATTCAGAACAAGTTTTACTACGTCGTCGAAATCCTTAAAGAAAAAAGTAGATCAAATCTAAATATCGTATCTGCATCTTACAAAAACAAACTCATAAATCGGTTGCAAATTACGATCCTAAGCTAAAAAACAAGGATGACTCACTGAACCCAACATTAAAATCGCCCTCTTGCAAATATTTATGATGAGGCGTTATGATAGTTTTCGTCCCACCGCAGCTTTGCCGATATACGTTAGTATTATTGATACTTATTTGTGTATTGTATCAGTGCCAAGGCTTCCTAGTTTATGCAACGAAAACGCGACCAAAAAATTACAGTCCTAAATAATGTTACATTTTTGCGACATGTGAACAAAAGTTTTAAAAATATTATAATTTTACCGTCTGACGATTTTATTAGCATGATTGAGATTGATCATCATAGTTGACAGAATATAAGCAAAAAACGTGTTGCAAACCCAAAATAACATGACATTAGAAAAATTAAGATAATGATTTGTATTTTCAATAGCAAGTAACCCACTTCTTCAAGTTCAGAATTATGATAATAAGTATAAACTACTAAAAAATCTAGTGCATCGACACTGTGTTGCTAGACCGACGGTTTTATTTTAAATTACATTTGCAATGATTAATATTGCAAATGTAATGAGCTGTGGTGGTGCAATAAAATTGCCTGAATGTTTGTCATTAAGTACAGTATTTCCCTGCTTTTATAATTATATATACATATTTATTTATATATATTATATTATTAGTAATATATGTAATTTATTAGTTTATGTATTGTGTATATGTAAATAGTACACCACGAACTACCTGCATATCTTTTTCTCCTCCTCGGTCAAATCCATGCAAAGGTTGTCTGTAAAAAATCGCTTTTAGCGATAAGATCGCACATTGTGACACCCTATTAATTTTAAATTTCTTTTGTAATTTTTACTTTTGGTGTTCAATAAAGAATTTATCTATCTATCTATCTATCTAAATTGCACACAAAAATATACTACTACTATACACTATATATGATAGGGATTAATTGATTAAGATCATTAATTGTGCGTAAGGAGTGGAATTTTCTGTCAGAGTTTGCGTTTGCCGTTAGCTACAATCTGAAGATCTTATTCTAGGTAAGCGTGCTCCAATGTCGACCATATGATCTCTTACCATCAGTTGAGATAGTGGTGAAGCGCAAGTAAAGCGTTTTCATTAACTCTCCCTACGATTTAATAATTCTACACTAAAATAGTAGATACATATATAGTTTCTGTTACTGTGACAGATAATAAATTCACCCGGTGAACATCTATTGTGTAATTGATTGTTCATTTCGTTGTCAATTGTTCCTCGCGACTGTAACCAAGTCAAGTTGGTGTCGCCATTGAGCGAAAGTGTTTTGGCGGGCCACGGTCATGAATACTATTAATGTCCCTCATTTACGCTTTCACTTGCGTACATTAGTCCCCGCTACTGTCAAACAATACTTAAAACCTGAGACGCATGGAAATGGACACCTTTAGAACCCTCCGATGTTTCTAATTTACGACTGTCTGTCTGAAAACGAGCTCGGTACCTGAGATTTAGTTGTCGACAAAAACAAAAAGCGATCACAAACCGCCTAAAATGGTCATTTGTCGGGGATAATGAACTTTAAGTTTGGAGCTTGCTCCTGGGCCGGTTCCAAGGTGAACGTACTTATCGATACTGATTGGTATTCACAATTTTGTACCGCGAATTCATTTTGGACTTGTTTGCCAATTCTTAGGTTATCGGACTCGTATACCGATGATTAACGATGTCATCTGCAGTTTGATCCGTCCGTATTAGTCATAAAATATTAAGACCAATCTAAATATCGGGCATATATTAGTGAATT
This sequence comes from Mythimna lalbum, assembly GCA_949319445.1. NCBI lineage: Eukaryota > Metazoa > Arthropoda > Insecta > Lepidoptera > Noctuidae > Mythimna > Mythimna lalbum. Next base: position 15,641,879 of record OX439356.1, on the reverse strand, counting down.
TGATTTTTTGTTACTTTTAAACTGTTTTTATTGCTGTCCATTCCCAAACACAGAAAAAAATATGTAACGGCACTGTAGGTAATAATAATGATTATTCCTATGATCATCGTTATATTGTCATTAGCCTACTTCTAAATAATGTCAATAGCCTTTTAAATAATTATTTTGTTGATTTGTAACCAAGTAATATTTCGTCACCTGCCCTGCTTCGATTAGCCTTAATTATAGTAAACCTTTACGTTAGTTTGTGGATATAAGTAAAAACATTGATATTTTAATATTCCTATGAAATATGAGTAGGTGTTGTAGGTTGCTTCGTGTCAACACCCTGCGAAGTGCTTTGTTGAACAATCACTTAACATACAAACACGTTCACGCTTCTGTGCCATCTCAAGAATCTCCGCACATAAAAATGATTTATTTCTATAAACAGCTAAGCTTAAATAAAAGTAGAATTATGGAAAAATACCCATTATGTCTAAAATAATGATACTGGAGATCTGAATAATAATTCAATTTAAATTTCCTTTTTAGGACGCGATTTATTATTATGAAAGCTAAAAATCTTTAAGAAAAATATTTTGATAGAAAATTGTGTCATTTTTGTGTCTCTAAGCCCATATGGGCATAATATACCTAAACATATGACTTGAAGTCAATTCGTCAAATGACAAAAGTTTCTTAGAAAACAATACAAGCAACTGAAATAAAAACGGAATTTGTAAAATATGTTTAATTTCGGAAGTCGTTGTTTCTGGTTTTGTTTCTTCGTTTGTTTTGGACAGACTTCTGTAAAACTGTAAGTTAAAATACAATGTGTAAGAGATGACATTTGCTTTCTGCAGGATTGAATAAAAAATAAGTATAAAAGAATATAATTTCAAGAAAATCTTACAATTATCCGGACAAAGCTTTCAGGTCAAATTTTATTTCATCGACAATCTACAAAAAAAATACCTACCTTTTTGGTAGATTGTACTTATTACTTATTTAGATACCAAAGTTTGCATCAGATAAGTAATAAGTCCTATAGCGTCTCACATTAATATTCAGTTCAGTAAGGGTTCAGTAGTATCTGTTAACTCTACCTCTATGGTTGGAAAAAAAGGGCAAATAAAAAATGTACGGATTGTGTGAAAGATCTTATGCATAGTATAGCATAGTCGGCCTTATAATGTTCCCGCTGTTGGGGCTCAGGCTGGTTGGGCTTCTCTCTAGGAGAGGAGCCACAATCCACTACGCGGATCCGGTGCAGGTTAGTGGATGTCGCATGTCTTTCAATTTTTTGGTTCTAGGACATGCCGGTTCCCTCACGACGTTTTCCTTCACCGTTTGGAGAGCAGTGATGAAATAAATTACACAAAATAATGCGCCTGGCTGGGTTCGAACCCACGACCTACAACTTATAAGTCGGGGTCGTTACCACTCAGCCGCCACTGACTGCTCCGTTTGCGTGTGCTAATTGCATAGCCGTCTGTGTCAGCCACCATGAACATCGCGAAGGCGATACAGTGGTGCGGTAGCTCATATTATGTCAGTTGCTTTTTCAGGTTGAAAATCATCAAATGACTTCGCCCACTCTGAGTGGAGTGATAGGGATTGTCAGACTTTTACTGACATACCTGTGTCCCTCCAATTATAATAATAATAATAATATAATAACAAATTTATTAAACCATTGTTACAAATAAAATCTTAAATAAAATAATGTTAACGTATTATAGGTATGTAACTATTCGCTGGCTACAGTAATGTAATATACGGTGGTCCCCAAACTAGCGGCGCCTGTATCTTGGAAAACTGCTGTTTTCCATTGGAGATAATGTAAGAAACGGTAGGTAATTGTACTATTCTTTCTAGAGCTGCGGTAATTTTATCGAATAATCTGGCCCGCGTTATACGTTCTAGTCATTTCGTCTATTTAAATATAGGTAACAAGAACCTAATGTATGGATGAAGCCATTGATAATAATTGATATAAACACTTCATCATCTTCCTGTTCTTGTCTCGTTTTATTTGGGGTCGGCGTAACACGTTATTTCTATATATTCTGTCCTGTCAACCGTTACGCTATCACTTTACTTTCATATCACAATCACACCATTCATCCATACTTAGGCCTCAATCCATTTACATGTATACTCATAACTATTTTAGTAATAACATGCGTTTCATCCCTCCTCTTCACATGGCCATACCAAGACAAATGATAAACACTTAATGTACATTTTTTTTAAATCTCTCACCCCTTAACACAATGGGCAGCAGTGAGCACATATCGGTCGTTGATGAGCATGCCTCCGCAGTAGAACCGCTTGAAGTAAGACAGACGCGCCATCCAGGGGAACTCATTGATGCCAGCCTCGTCACCACCCACGATACGGGACACCTCGTTCCTTTCGCCACATTCTGGAATCACAGTCACGGGAATTAGATTATCCATATTTACTTCATTATTGCATTTTTTTTTTTAATCTATAATCTTATTCATCCAATTCAAAATCTCCTCACGTCTGTCGTCCGAGTCATCATAATCATCATCAGCCTTTTTAATGTTCCCACTACTGGAACTTAGGCCTCCTCTCTAAAAGAGGGAATAGGCCGTAATCCACCACGCAGGCGCAGTGTGGATTGGTGAATGTCACATGTCTTCGAATTTTTGGTTCTAGGACACGCCGGTTTCCACACGATGTTTTCCTTCACCGTTTTGTCTCGTCCGAGTGTCTTCACAATATTCTGCAATACCTTGAAAAGCTCATCGTAACCAGCAAAGTAGATGGAAAAAGGCTTCGTGGGCGAAGCCCAATACGTTGGTTCTGCCAGATCCGCACTGCTCTTGACTCTACGGTATAATGCTCTTAACAACGCCAGAGACAGAAATAGATGGAAGAAAAATCATACTTGACAAGTGAAAGTGATAAAGCAGGGAGGTCACGACCCTCAGCTAAGAGGAATACGATGCAAGGATGGATGGAGGAAGGGAATCCCCTATGTTTTAGTTACTGTGCCCTGACTCTGGAGATCTCAATCTCCAAATATATTTTTTTAGGTTTCATTGCAGACAATCTATACAATGGATATACCTCGTAATCTTCCTGCCCTTGTTCTGTTTTTTCCAAATGAGCTTTATTTGTTTGTTGACAAATGATGCATTTTTCACTTTAAGGCAGTGGTATAACCATATTTAGCATATGCTATTATTCTTCATCGAGGACACTCTCTCGTCTTGGTCATAAAACTATTGTTTGAGTTCGCGAATAGTCTCTAATTACATTTGTTTGCTAGGCAAAGTTTATTTATACAGCAGCTAATTTGAGACGACAATGAAAAAATCTGCATGCATTAAGAAAAGTCTTCTTTTTACTCATTTAGAGACTCTTAGGTATATACGTTGAACAAGCATCTTATATCTATTTCATTCATAATATATTTTAAAGAAATCAGAATAAATTAAATATTTTTGTATCTACATTCCTATTACCGTGTTCATTGATAACAAAATAATATTTCTGTAAGTGATGAAATCGATAAGGATTTTAATCATGCCACTCATTTTGAAAATATCCGATTTCTTACTTAATCATACTGTAAAACCAATAATAGGTATAGGTATAAGTACAGCTTAATGTGTATGTCCGTTGAATAAAATTGATTACAGGATTTATTTATTTTGTATAAATTCATATATCACTTTCCAGCCACACATTATTCAATTATCCTGAAAACATCGCAGCAGGAGCGCTATTGCTTTAATAAATCTAAATAAAATATTACTTTTCTCATAAGGATTTTAAGTATGAATCAGAAACTAGTCATATTGGGCAGTTTCGGTTTTTTTTTTCGGAGGGGAACATTCATAAGGGAAGGGATTCTTGCCTGCCTTTCGATAAAAAGGTATCCTTCAGAACCCAGAAATACTACAAAAACAGAACTTGCAGGAATGATGAAGCAATCTGTTCAATGTCGATGTCGATATGGAGGGTTATTATAGCTTCTAGGTAAAAAGTGAAGATTTCAGAAACTCAGATTTCGTCTACAGCTCCCCGAAAATCATTAGATGATGGTACTAACTGCAGGAGCACGTGGTTCTCGGCATGTTTCCTTCCATCAGCGGCGGCCGGTTGCCAAACACGCCACCGAAGATGTTCTTTGTGTACATATCTCTTGCATCCCGGACAACATCTCCCTGTGAGAAACATACAACTTTAATAATGAGTCAGAATTTGTAGATCACACCTGCCTAGACAAAGCAGATAATATCAGCAACAATGATAGGTATTTGAAAGTTCTTTTGTAAGAAAGAAAAACGAAAATGGAGAAAGAAAACACTTTTATTTAGCACACAGACACATATAATAAAGAAACAAGTACATATTTAGACACTAAAATTAAAAAAAAAACAACCAAGACGAGAGATCGTCATCACAATGCTAGCCAAACTATGTAGCAGTTTTCTGACACTGGTTTTCAATTGAAAATTACTTTGAATGTATGTGAAATCAAATATATGGAATTGATAGAGCACTACCCAGATGTCACGTAGTCTATCAATTATCAAACTATTAATTTAATTCATTAAACCCCAAGCAAACGCCGGTTCGCTCTCTTATTGTCTTTCTATTGAGTCTTTAATTACGATATTCGAAAGGTTGAAAGTCTAATCGCTCTGGTAAGATGTCACTTTGGCCAAGCAAGTCTTAATCAGTAAGTCCTAAGTAGATTTTAACCCACTTAGGACTATGATTATAGATAAATATGCAAGTATCGAGTTTAAATCGATTCTGTCTGTTACAATCTCACCTACAACCTGTAACTTTATCAATATTTTAGGCAGAATTCTAATTATGTTTTAAACAGGATTTCTACAAGTTACACATCGCTATTGGCTTTAAAAAATTCTAATGCATGACTTCTCCGTAAATGTCATATTTGCTTTACGACTGATTGCATTGCAGGTTTACAACGAATCATTTGTCGTACTTAATCTACCTGGTCTCTTGTCATCAGCAGGTACTCGTATGATAGCTGTCGCAGAATGAATTACTTTCTGTGCACAATCGTTAACTTTTTATGGACCGGTTAAGAAAGGAGTTTCATTCAGACTAAAATTAAGATGTTCATAAACTTTGCAATCATCATCAGTAGCAACACTCGTAGAAATCTTAATTTAACGTGTTTTGGCCACCGTCTTGGTCTCTGTTTCAGTGTTAGAATTGTTATAAATATACCAAAACCAAATAAAGGCAACTACATAATGATACCACATGTGTTCAATGATAATAAGCAGTGATCTAGCTTAGACCCTATTATACATTGGGGATATCCATTACGATATAACAGTGTCAAGTCCACGCTCTACTGGAAACCAAATGAAAATTAATTTTCGTTGACTTTTCATCTGTCTAACTTGCGTAATACTAATAATACTTTCTGTTTTATGATAATTACCTTTTACATAAAGTTATACTACATACTTGTGTGAAATTCCTCATTGAGGAATCGCAAATGCTTTTCTATGAGGTTTTAAAAACGCCCAATACATCGTTCACATTCAAAACAGCCCTTAATTTACGACCACAATTTTGTGAAGGGACTGTGAGGTTTCTCGGGCCCATAAATATTATAAGCTTCAAAAGTTTTACATTAGACCTTATGTTATGAACTAGATATTGCTCGAGTATACATTATAACAGTAGTTTACGAATATCGGGAATCTAATTATTCATAAAACTAGCCTGACACGCCTTCTACCATGAGTTTTACAGTTGTAAACAAACAATTTCGTAACTGGTTTTTTAATGGAGTAGGTAAGGATTGAATATGGATGTCGCGTCTAGAATTGCCAAAATCTTGCTTATTTTGTAGTTATAAATAACTGAGAAATCATGCGAACATCAATTAATTAAATTTCACCACGAACTGGCCTAACAAGAATTTTATTGATTATTAATTTGGCCATGAATTGGTCGCTGTCGATTACACATGCCACAGGACATTTTATGACCAAAATCCAATCGAAAGTAAAAAATTCTACCAACCTCAGAGCAAGTGAAAGTCAATGTCACAACCACTAAAATAAATAAACACTTCCACATTCTGGATCTGGTTTTTGAAAAAAAAAAATAAACAAAAAAAAGAAAAAAAAAACTAAATTTGAATTCAGATTTTGGCGCTCGGCTGGCGCATGGTACTGCCAGGAAAACTTGTCGCGCGCGCTCACTACGGACACACACTGAGATGCGCTGCGTCCACACGATGTTCAAACAACGTGTTTTGAATACGTCAAGTCGAACCCCACTTATCTAATAGCATCTTTACACGATAGGATACAAATCAGGCGCAAAATTAGAGCGATAATACAAAATGCGATGTGCAACAGGACAGGTAACTTGATCCTTAAGCCTTGCAGCCTGTGGAGTGTGGACGAACTTTAGAGAACCTAAGTTATTTGTCAAAAATATACGCCTTAGTTTAATAATAGTGCCTCACACATTATATTCTGCACAGTTCGGTCAATCACCTTTTGATATATTCGTCACAAGATTTCAATGGATCTCATTTAAGTGTAAATTGAATTCATTATACTCAAAAAAATGCTTACTTTTATAAGGATGCTTGACGCAATATACCTACGGGTAACACTATAACTTAGAAAAGTTTTTGCAACGTTGTAGATTTGTAGCATTCAACTGAGGACTTAGGCCAGGTTTATAAAGTATTTTATTTATTTATTTTTATTACAATATAATAAGAAAAAAAAATTAATAATAAAATAAATTACATAACTTTACACTTTTGAATTAAGAACGCCACAAACTGTAGTTAACTACCTTTTAAGAGGTTTTCAGGCTAAAGTAGAGTTTGAGAAATACTCACATTCAAATACACAGCAATGGAAGCTTAGGTTTACCATGGGATCTTGTGGCTAAGGAAAACGACATTTTACTGAGCTGTGAAAATGAAGCATCAATTTTTTTATATGTCTTCCAGTCTTATTTATCTCCTTTCACTCTGGGAGGAGTGAAAGAGTGTGTCTGATTTATATGACACTCTTATTTTTTAATTAGTATAAAAAAAAAACGAAAAATCAAAAACTTACGAAAATTGGTCATATTTTGTTTATTCATTATAGAATCAATCATTCATAACAATTGCTACTAAAAATACTATAGTCTGTCTAAAAAGTCAAATGACTTGGGAATTTTGTATAAAATTTAATCATTTAAAAAACTCTTATATTCGACACTTTTTATAAGATTCTTCTATTAGTAAAAAATAATCAAGATCTCTTAATCTACCTTGATTATTGAACCAGTGTTGACTACGCCAATTTCGTTTTAACCTCATAATTACCGTAGTCTTTTGACTTTAGACAGACTCTACGCGCAGTGTTTATCCATTTTGATCGTCATTTATTAATTCATAATCCTGTACAATATTTCCATAAATTGAGTGTCATTTTGGATTCAAACGCTAATAGTTTTATTATCTAAGTTAAAGTAGTTCATAACATAAGGTCTAATATAAAATTTTGAAGCTTATTATATTTATTAAAATAATTATTATTAATAAGACCTTTTCTAATAAGCCCTTTAAGTATTTGTACTTACTAATTAAAATTTAGTGGTGTAATATTGACAATAACTCAGGAAAGTTCCTTTAGTTACTCTTTGCGACCATTCCAGGGTCGCTGTACCTCTTTCGGACTCTCCCACAGTCCAGAATGAAGAACACTGGGCACCAATGTTGCATTCTTGTCATCATCTCCGTAGCCTTTTCCCAACTAGCTTGGGCTCGGCTTCTACCCTAGCTGGATGTGGTTGAATACCAGTATTTTACATGGAGCGACTGGCTATAAGACCTCCACAGCCCACTAAACTCTTTGGATAGACTGATGGTCAGACTTTCTGGCATATGACTACTTGTAACGACTATCAAAGATCTACGAATGACAACCGACCAACGGCTTTTTTGTGCTTTCCGAGGCACAAGGAGTCAGTTATGTCCTGAAAAGTAAAGAAAATCACATTGGTGCTTGCCGAGTTTCAAACCTGCAACCTCATGCATGAGAGGCGGGTCCCGAAACCAATAGGCCATCACAACAAATATTTATCACACATCACGATGTTGCCTGCTTGTAACTTAAGTAAAATAGGAAGATAATGACTCAAAAAAGACAAGTTTTACGAACACGATACAGTTATAATTGCAACAAATAAATCGAAGGTGTCTTGTCTAAGAATGTAGGTACAACTACAAAGTGTATCTAGGTCAGGTTTCAAAATTAATGCTCGCAGCGAAACAGGATCAAGAAGACATGTCTAACGAAAAGTTGTGTTCGACTAATGCGCATTTAAATATTCTACACTTGAAATCAAACGGATAGCTGCCCAATTACTAATTCGAAGCTTAACGGTACCAATATTTATTACTGGAGCAACTTTTTGCACATTGAACGATTTGGACAAGAAAAAGGATTTAATTATGGTCTGGCGCCATGCCGAAAAACACAGACGACTCTTGGTAAATCATCTAGGCTTGGAGACCTTATACTGGGAAAAGGTAAAACAAAGAGGAATACCTTATTTTCATTATTCCTCTTTCTTCTAATTAATCTTCATATGTATATTTTGAGAGCAATGGAGGCCCAGTGGTAACGGCCCTGACTTGCAAGATGTAGGTCGCGGGTGCAAACTCATCTTTGTGTAATTTATTTCATCACCACTGCTCTCAAAATGCTGAAGGAAAACATCGTGAGGAAGGACTTAGGAAGAAAAAAATTATGACTTGTGACATCCACCAATGCGCACTGAAACCACGAGGTGAATTTCAGTCCACTCTCATCCCTTTTCATCCCCATTTTTTTTTCTCTCTCTCTCTCTCTCTTTTCTGTTATCATAAAGCTCCAATTGTACCTATTTTTTCTATCTCTAATATTATATCTATCTCTTTATCTATCTAGAGCTTCTCTAGGCTGATTAATTACGCTATCTTTATTTATTTCCGTGGAAAATATTGAGACATTAATGAATTATCTAGTATCTGACCTGGATATAGCTAGAATTACATTAAACCGACGCACACATCTAACACGCTTAATTTGAACTTATAACGTCATCGCATGGCGTGGATCAAGTGTCGCTCTACAAGTCTAGTTTCCATATAAAATGTATGGAGACCGACCGCGACGCACTCAGATTCACCGTATTTGGCACACGTGTGCGCAGTGTAGTTCTCTAAATCTACCTTCATATAATAACAGCGTAGGTACAATTGCTATCTAAAACTGACCTAAGTCCGAGTCAACGAAATCATCATCATCATTACTTCAGCCGAAAAGGACATAGGCCTCCCTCAAGCGACGCCACAACGACCGATCCTTTGCTTCTCGCATCTGCCGCATTTCCACGACTCTCACTAGATCGTCAGTCCACCTTTTAGGAGGCCTTCTTCCGCTACGTCTACCAGTGCGCGGTCGCCGCTCATCACCACCCAACATCAGTGCTGTCCTGTAAGTCAAGAGACTTCAACCACTTTTAATCTGGGGTAGCAACAAGCAATTTGTGATAAGACGAATCTACTTCTCTTCATTAAACAACGCTCGTTGTATTTTGCTAGTGGTTTCATCCTAGTGAGCTTAAAAAATGATCCCACGATAAATTACTATCGGAAATCTAGTCCTAAACTAGACCATTGTACCTATACCCATGTTCCGTTATCTAAATCCGGAAGCGTGATAAAATGAATACTTATTCCCATTTGAAATAAGAAGGATAGGACTATTTTTAAAATTTTGCCTAAGCCGGTAAAAACGGGACCGTGAGGCGGTTATCACACTGCCACGCATCACGCAGCGTAGCGCGTGAATGCGTGTCTTAACGTTGCTTGTAAGTATCCGTTTGTATAGAAAACCCGCACAGTCCAACACACCGAAAATGCATCCACGCGCGTTCATGCAGATTACGCGCCTACATGCGGAGAAACATGCACTCACGCGCGTGGTGGGTGCGGGGCGACACGCAAGGTATGGCACACGAAGTCTCGTAGTACCGTGCGTGATTTTGTATGAAATGAGAGCGTGCCTGCGTAAATTTACAAAACAAACCTACGCGCGTGAGAGTACGCGCGTAAGTGCGTTGACACGCAACATGCAGCGTGATGCGTGGCCGTGTGATAATCGCCTTAAAGGATCACTTTGTAGTCTGTCTCCAATCTAAATCTTCGAGACTCGATTTGGGAACTGAAACCTGCTACGGTCTTCCCGTCCGATTATAATTTGGGTATCTTCAAAGCTAGAGTGAATAGGCTTTTAATAAACTAATGCGCGTCACCATCAGAGATTGCATCACTGCCTACCATCAGGTGGGATCGCAGTCAAGCACTAGTTTAAAATATATTATACGGAACCCTCGGTGTAGGTTTTTCTCAATGTCCGATTCACACTCAACCAGTTTTTTTTTAATTTACTTTTCTCAACGAATAGATAATTCTATGTCGGCTGTATGATAAACAATACCTATTTATATTATAGATATACGTATTCTTTATTGTACACCAAAAATAAAAATTGCCAAGAGGAATTTGCTCTGTGCGAATATTTTCCCTGTATTAATTACGAGCTATACAATAAAATACACCTGTAAAAAAAAATCGGCTCTCAAAATGGCTGTCTTTGCTCGTGATAAAGGAGGAGTGATGTGCGATCGTTTCGGCGCGACCGGTCGGCGCCGCGGCGAAAGTGTCACTTTCCAACAACGTCACAATGTGTCGCCGTCTTTTTGCACATTCACTAGCGCTGCGTACATCTAAACAGCCTTAATTATGTCAATGAGTTAGTAATTTCCTAGATCTGAAAGGTCATGACTGGTTCGAAGAACACTTGCCCATTGACATGCTTAGAAGTTTCTATTGTAATTATTGGTGCCAAGAAGACTTTCGTTCTGTAATTTCTATCTATGACCCCTCCGCATAAATTACTTCTTATACAGAAAAGACACGAACATGAATCTACCACAGTTGTGGTCCACAACCAACTTACTCAATGCTGGTTGAACATTTCAGAAATCATAAGCTTAGGTTTTCTCAATGTTTTGGATGGATGTATGGATGTTTGTTACTCTTTCACGCAAAAACTACTGAACAGATCTCGATGAAACTTGGTACACGAGTAGACCATATGCCAGAATAACACATAGGATACTTTTTATCCTGGGATTTTGTACGCGGGTGAAGCCGCGGGCAAAAGCTAGTATATTTATATTTTGAGATAGAAGCATGATAGCACAAGTTTAAATCTTAGTGGTTTTTAGTTGCTATTTAAGTTTGACAATCCTGTATTATTTTCTTAACGTGATAAAAAAAAATGCTAACCATTGTGTGGTCGACCGACATGCAATTAGAATAAGACCCTCCTAATACCAGTTGATCGATCCCAAAAAGCCAATCTTGATCATAATCAAGTTCCATCAGAAACCCAAATAGGTACCTATGTTTAATTAATACATTTTCCTGTAATAATTAGTATTAGGTAGGACTTGTGCAGACACCGCCTGAATCCAATGCAAATTGCTTACTAAAATCATCTGTGAAATTGGAATTACGCAGCACTTTAGAGTCATTTTTGCGTCTCAGATCCCTCCATACAAATCCCCAAAAATGTTTGTGGTTTTCCTTAATCCACCTTTTACAGCTCGGTCCAATCACATAAATATCACGTCTTAGTAATAAAATCTCAGACCCTACACTTAAAGGCTGATGTTAAAAATAAAGTCATAAAGAATCTTTTTTAAACTGTTTAATGTATAAGAGCACCTCTATAACAATTTAAGGGTAGTAAACATCTTCGAAAAAACAACAATCACATAATAACGAAGTTAATTAAATTAGTAATTAGAAATAATTTGTAATTTTAAATTAAACATTGATTTATAAAATTAATGAAATTAATCTAAAAATAAATAACTATCGTTATATTCAACAATTTTATCGTGATAGGGATCACAGACGTAGCCTAAAGAGCATTGCTTACTAAGCTAGAGTTTAGTCTAAAACGTGCTACATCTACATCGCTAGTCGCGTATTTTAACCGCTAAGTTAGAGTTAAGTTAATGGATAGTTAGGTGTAGTTATAATAGATGGCGCTGTCTGCAATCATGCTTATAAATTTATGTATACTTTGATTTTTATTTTTCAAATTAATCTTATTCAAAATCAATTTGATCAGTACTCTGAGGAAAACTTAAAAAACAAAAAAATGAGATTTGGAGCCAAGCCAAATGCAAATGTAGCGGTAACACGTCAACACACAACTAAATAAATTCTTTTGCGAACAAAATACATTCATCTCCTTCGAACTTATCCTTTCACTGTACACTTGGCACATTCCACGTTACGTCACAGAGTCACGACCTTTCTATAAACGACGGAATTAAATGCGCCTGCGAAAGTTTCGAAAAAAAACTGACAAATGCACAAATTATTTAAATATTGTTGCAAAAAAATACTAAAGCCCACATTCCAAGTCAGTTTGAAGAACCTCCACTCGATACATTCGCTATGATATGACAACGAAAAAATTCTTTGTAACGAGCTAGATAGGTCAATTTAATGATTGGAGGTCAGGTCTGGAGAAAATAACTTGGAATATCGGGATAATTAATTACTCGAATAAATTAATATTATGTACAAAAAACGTAGTGAACACTTAGGCAGTTAACAACGTCTTATTTTCTAATGGTAATCTGCACCACCGGCCTGTCCGAAGTAATTTAACTAACGATTACTTAAACGAGGTTAAAGGTAATTAAAAATAACAGTATTTATACTTCATTGTCATGACTTTGTCACACAAAGCGATATTCAAAAAATTCATCGAGTGGCACACGATGAACTTTAATATCTCTTAAATTAAATTAAAATATCTATGTAATTCTATCATAAAATAGAAAGTTAACAATAAATACTTAGTACTTAAACAATATTTAATAAATTTATGAAATTAAAATAATATAACGTATTTATTGTATACAAAAAATAATATTAACGTTAAAAGAAATCAAAATTAATTAGGACTGTCGAAAAAAAGTCGAGAATTTTATGTTTAAATTAATTTGTTCTAACCACAGTTTAATGATACCTTACTAATGAGTTTAAAGAATTCTAGATTATGTTATTAAAACGGCTCTACGTGAGATATTTAAAGTTACATGGTTGTCACTATTATGACATTTTCTTTATGAAAAATTTTAATATCAGTTTTGAAATTTAATTCTCATACAAATTAAATTACACAACTTCTTATTAGTAGTCATTTTATATTTTATGTATTCGCATTAGTACTTAAATCCCATGGTGCCAAATTCGTCATAGATTTTCTTCTAGCATTAAAAAGTTTCAAAATATTTTTATCTAAGGTCTACAGCTATTCGCAATTTCAACTAAAATCTGAGGCCTAGCTATGAAGTCTTCCTGCCATCATGATAAGATACTTTGTGAAAAAGGGATACTGCTATACACGCAGTATAGCACCATCTCCCTTTTACACTAGAACCATGATAACTTTAAAACATCATAATAGATAGCCTGGAACATCTAAACTACGAGTATTATTTCAGATTTGGCTCTTGACACTAAAACATAAGAAATGTTAGGTACTCAATACATTTGAACATGTTTTTAACTTGGCACTACAATTATTACATTGAAATATTATATTTACATAAATACATATTTATTGTTACTACTAACTTAAGCTACATGTCGATTAAAAGATCTTCTTTGTTCGGTTTCCTCGATTTTTATGTACAAACGCATTGTGACTTACATTCTACCGATAATCTAAAGTAATATCAAGTTCAAATTGTGTATACAGTATCATAAACTTTCAGGAAAACAGCCTGCTAATTCGGAAAATATACCAAAATATTGTCATCTTCTAAGTCAAGGTATGAGTAACATAAATCAGTTGCCACATAGGCAGGTATCCCTCAAGTTAGCTCTAAGCCATGGAAGATATCTTGTGATCCTTGTGTAGACACCAGGGTAGCCTGGCCGACCACAACCCACACCCCACGACACGATACCTGGAAACGGACAATTATCATTACTAATAGTAAGAAAAATTTGGTAAAGACTTTGATGATCATATTGACCTTGACTGCGATCTAAGTTATTGGTTCACTAGCGCCATCTATGTAGCATGTGACACTCAACTAAATAACTTAGCGAGTGCCGTTATTTAGGAACTTTTCAAAAGATGGCACTGCTATAGCGTTTCAGGTCATACGTGATCTGTGTCGAACAAATATTTTTCTATTACTTTAAGTTTATTAGTTAACTAGCGGCTTCGCCTACGTGAAAATAGCTTTTCCCATAAAAATCTTGGAATCCCCTTTCATTGCTTTTGGGAAATCCTCTCTTAGTGCTCGCTTACATAATAAAAGGAAACCTTGTGCAAAATTTCTCGCCCCTAGTCCCAGTAGTTTCAACTGTGCGTTGATATATCGATGATATATTTAGATGAGTTAATCTTTTTTTAGGTCAATCCCTAAACTACAATTTTTCTCTCCTGTAGATCTACATTTTATTGTGTAGTTCAACCTGTCTTTTTAGTCCCTACTTTTAAAGTACTAACCGACGATTTGGAATTTATCTCCCTGTTGTAAGAGCAGAGGTCCACCACTGTCTCCCTGACATGAATCCGTTGATGCTCTGCCAGCACATAACTGGAAATAAAATAATTTATTGATTAGTGATAATAAAGTTCCACGATGTTTCTTCATGATATTTTCTGGCATCCATTTTTTTTTTACATTTTATACAATTTGCTCAGCAATAAAACTAATAAAACACCACGCCACAGGCGGCCGCTTTCAGCAACTGTAGGGCAATTTACTTTGATATATGGGATATATGGGACATATAGGATGATAACGGATATGGTAACTGAAATTCGCCTCCACATATCTCATTCTTGTGAGGAACCGAGAACGCCGTGGTGCCTCAGAACAAGACACGTTTTTTCAGGAGCACTCCGCAAAGAGAAGACTTAACTCGACAATTGAGGCATGCACAGTGCTGTTTTGTGGCTGTCGCTTCATCCATATCGCCATAAGATCTTGCCGGAGTTCTATCTTTTTATTATTCACAGCCAATTTCTGAACTCCTCAAACTTACCATATTGCTAGTAATTCTCGAAGCCCTGTACTTCATGCCCCTACACTGATTCAGCGAGAGGATGGGCACTCGCACTTCCTGCACGACGGCAGGCAACTGTCCTCCTTCAGAAGTCCTGCCCCAGCCCACCACGATTCCCTCTTTACCAGAAGGGTCTACACCTGAAGCATAAAAATTACATAAGTGGTTAATAATAATAGCTACAAAAATGTAACTGTTACAAAACGTGAGCATTCGGGGATCGCCCGAATACATTAAACAAAATTGAATGCCGGAGGATAAATCAAAACATTTCTAATTTTCTTACATTTTAACAAATTCCGACCTTTCCTTAAAAATACAGTAATCGCCACCTTGAAATTGAAAAAACGTCTAAGAAAAAGCGCAAAAGGACATAAATTAGTGATGACCAAAGAATTAATTCTCAATGAACAAATATGTTACATATTTATTGATATGTTACAGAGGAAACAGAGCACAACAAGAGAAGGGACTGTGATTTAAGGGGTGACCACATGGTTGTAATCCAACGCCCCAACCAAGGTGACCTTGCTAGTGGCAATCTGTGTAGACAGCAGTTGTAATCCAAGACCTTCATCGCCCTTGGTTGGGAGGCGCGTTTCTCCAACCACCGAACGTGTTGGCGCGTGGATTACATCCCTATAGCCGCAACACAGACCAAACACACAAACCAAGGTTACCTTAGTTGGAACGCTAGTTTGCAACCCTGTGGCCAACCCATAAGTAGAAGTTTAACTTACCGGAAGGCGGCAAACAGACTGGCTTGATGATTCTGGAGAAGTTGACAGCCTTGCGCAACTTGAGAAGTGCTATGTCGTTGTTATAAGAATCAGGGTCGAAGCTGCGATGGCGGACGATGGCGGTGACGGCTCGCATGATGGCTGCACTCTCTGTCGTGATGGTCTGGTCATGGTCGCCCAGGATCACGCGGATCTTTGAGCGCTTCAGTCTGGAAGATGGAAACAGAACAATTGTAGGAACATAAAACTTGTCTGTACTTTATGCTGCTACACAAATTACAGATAGAATTTGTTCTTTATAAGATGCGCAAAGTCCTACAATAATTTGGTTGACTTTTCTGAACTTGAATAATTCACGTCTAAGCCGCGTGAATTTAATAAATACTTACGAAACATTGGTTCGATAACTGTTTCAGTTAGTCTTGAAAGAACTAATATCATGATTTTGTCGTAGTTAATCACAATTGTGATAAGTGCATACTTACCACCATTGTGATTTAACTTCATACATTGTAATTTTTTTTTCTCCTTCAAGCATGCTCTTCATGCTGCTCTTCATAAATAATTAATTGAATGTGAAAACATGTCATTGGTTAATAGTTGCATAATTTGTCTTATTAGTTGTTAACCCTTCAGATACCGTCAATTAGAGACACAATAGTAAGACAATAGATGCGCGGCCACCGGGTGTCGCTTGGGGATTCATGAATTAATACTGTTTGTTTTCCGATTGTAATAAAATAAAATAAATAAATAATAACCGGAGCAGGATCAAATGACAACCAAAAGGAGCCAGGGGTTTTAATAACTATACAGAATCAAGTAAACAAAATATGCCAAAAGTTAGGAATACACCACGGACGAATATGGTATAACTAGAGATGTGCCATTGCCGGCAATATGGGAATATTGCTGGCAATATTGCCACCAATATTCATACATCGGGCAATATTCCCGGAAATATTCCCACCAATATTCCCACTTCACGGCAATATTGCCGGCAACGACACATCTCTAGGTATAACAGGCTATAAATACAAATAAAAATACTTGGTTATTACTTTTCTACTGTTACATCATTGTTACATGATATTACTGCTATTCGTATATAAATACGAAGTTATATCAACATTTCCATACATTTTTATGAGTATAATTAATTATTATATTGAATTACCGTTTGTCATTCATATTATTTTACAACTTTCATCTTTCGACGTCTAACAAAAGACAGGTAATACAATAAAATTTATGATTTTGTAAATGTCGTGGACGTAGTCTGGAAATGATTTCGCAACTTTTTTCGCATGATTATGACATTTAAATTAGATGCGTAAATCAGGTAGAAATCCAAACTGCGGCGAATTCAAATGATGAATTAATATTGTTTTCATGTATGACTGCGTTATTTTGCATAGAAGTAGAAAACTTCGTATAATAAATGTCTCGTAAATTATCACACTTCATATTTTACCAGAAAGATTTATTATAATGAAACCAATTACTGGATTTTCAGGAACAGTATTTGTACTACCTTTTAACATCTACGTTAGATACATATTACATACGTGTTAGTATAGCGTGGTATAATGATTTATTATTCTAACAAGAATATGCGAAATATCAACCGGAAAAACATGAGGCTGGTGGTTGAATATCTAATAAGCCTAATAGTTAACGTAATGCAACATTGCGTGCATCTAGCTAGTTATGAGTACGCGCAGTTCCACGTAGCAACGATATAACAATATTGTATAACTATTTGTATTAGTTGCATGGCATCTCATCTACTGTTTCCTATAAAAGCGCTTAAGAATACATAACGTTAAAACTAAGTGGTAAGAGAACGATGAACACCAGACTGGACAAAGTGAAGGGGTAGGAGAACAAAAAATAGAAAAAGTGGGCAAGTGCTAGTCGGACTCACGCCCTGAGGGTTCCGTACCAACTTACTAATTTCAAATCCGGGAAATGAAGATTTTTCCGAGGTGCAATAACGAAAAATTTGTGTGTCGTAACAACAAACAGTTTTCAGATTTATTCCTATACCTGTACTATAAGACTTTGCATTATGAAAATTTCAGGATTCTGGGTCAACGGGAAGTAATCCCATATGAAATTTGATTTCCTCGCGAGTGCTGAAATATACGTTTTTTTTAACTAAATCAGCCGTATCTTTTTTTCGTTAACTAAGAAATTTGATTTTTTCACTGCTTCATGGTTTTAATTCAACTTGATACTTTCACACATTCTCGAGACAAAGGGTCTTGACAGATAGACACACAGACAGACACGGCACCCTACAAAAGAAAAAATATGATGGTTGGAATGTGTGAGCAATGAAACAAGGAAGAAATGACAGGGACAAAGGCAGACAGAGAAATATGAAGTTATATGACTTATGTATCATGCATATGTTACGTGAACAAATCGTTCTCGATGAGTATATAAAGATAGGTAACCACTTATTAAATACAAATCGCTTAATTTATACTGACACGCAATTGTTACACTAAAGCCTGTGCTAATGAATGAGCATTCCATAGCATGTGCAGCACTTTGCGTAGTATAGCCAGGCGTAGAGGAATATAGAATTTTCAATGAGATTTTTTACATTGTCCAAATGCCAAGCATTAAGATGTCAATCAAAGATAAAGTAATGATGAAAGATTGTTTAAGTTACCGCAGTCCTGGCACGCAAAAAACAACTGAAGGTTACGGTTGGGTTTTTGTAAGTAAAAGTCACGCTCGACAAAGAGACGGCATGAGTATCCCGAAAGAGATACACACTTATACAGAGATACCAACATAGCAGTTATACTTAAATTTACTTTAATCCCTCATTAAGCTATTGTATAGTAGAGACTGTAACTCAAAATTAATACTCCGATCTCTGAGATAAGCATTACTTATTCAAACAGATAGAACAAAAAAATCTCTTTTCAAGAAACACATAACTTGAATGTTTCGATTTCTAAGCAGTAATTGGCTGCAACGAACCTATAATTTCAATTGCATATCTACTAGCTTCCTTCTTAAACTGGAAGCCGAACTCAACAAGTTTATAACATAGTGCAGGCCGCATACTTTGTTGTAAAAGGAAATGGTTAGAAGCCAATAGAAATCATGTAAGTAAAAACACTCTAAAAGAAAAATTCTACGAACTTTAAAATCATATTTTCGTAGAGTTCTGTACTCTCATTATCTTACACCAAACTCTTTTCTCTATTAAATCAAATTTTAAAAATCAGTAATGAAATAAACATAAATATTGTAATGAAGGATAATAATCTGAAGTTTATAATAATCTTCAATTATAAGAGATAAAATGTATAGTAAGAAAGACGAAAACTGATTCAGCAGTATATCTGAAAGCCGATATATCTGAAGCGATTATCAGCTCGTCTGTTGCTAAAGAATATGGTAAAAAAATTGATGATCCACTTACTTCCTAACACAATGGGCGGCTGTCAGCACATACTCCTTAGTAAGGAGTGAGGCGCCACAGTGGAACTGTCCATCGTACACGATTCTCGCCATCCAAGGGTACCGGTTGGTGCCAGCCGGCATCCCGCCGACGATGCGGTTCTCCTGATTCGACCCGCCGCACTCTAGAAAGTGAACGCAGTTTGTTGAACTAACGTCATTGCTAGTACGAGTACTTGCTACAGATTTCCTGTTAGCTCTCTGGCTGTATCATTGCCGACTGATGGCTTGTTTATCTTTTTTTGTAACTTATGGCAATGTTAATTTGTGTGTGTTTTTTTTTTTAGTTTGAGGAAGATTGTTTTTTTTATTCAAAATAAACTTTAATAAACTAAACTTCTTTTTTCTTTTCTGTAATATATTTTCTCTACTCTTCCTCATTCATTAATGTAGCCAACAGAATAATTTTTGAAAAACAATTTCAGTCTTAATGACTAACTTAAACTATTTCCACCTCTTACAAATTAAAATGATAACAACTTTACAAGGGGCTATATTCTACAACAATACACACACAGTTATCAGTTAATTCATCGATCAAGTTCATAAATTATATTAGTGGTTTATTATGGTCGGAAAATACAACCAAGTGTGAATTGAGACAAGCGCGAGGCTAATGCTACTCAGTACAATTAAGTTAATTACAACAAGCGATACTTAACTGTAATTTACGATTGCAGATTATCTAGCTGTAAACTTTATACAGGTTCAGAGGAAATTAATTGATAGAAACTGAACTGAAGAATTTTCATTTGAAGATCTGGCTGTCCTCAGAAAAGTATCATTACTTTGGTATTTAATGAAACTAGATAATAAATTATTTAATTGGGCAAGTAGGTCTCAAAGTGTTGACATTTCTCGTCAAGATTATGAACTGGAATCTATAACTTTAGTTACTCTTCAATCGTGGAGGTCTATAACCTGCTCTATATTCCAATTCAAACATTCAGCAATTTATCTTTAAAAGCAATTTTGCTCCCGTCTGTACGTTGACAGGAACGGGAAATAATAGTGTATAAATAACAAGTTATAGCAGTTAATAGCGAGTCGCGATCCGGCGGGCACAGATCGAGTCCATTACACTTTCACTGTGATGAACGGCGGTTCAACGCTCAGAGCTACCCAGTACTTGCACACTGCACAGAACAGCTGTTTACGTGTAAACACTAATGGCTCTTAATGAACTTTATTTATCTTCGCTCTTGTATCTACAGGAAGGATGGTATTTGAGATCTTGGTAACTGCTTATGTAATTTATTTATAAATTATGCCTATTATAGTATGTAAGATTTTATACACATATTTCTTATCGAACCTCATTACATCGTCAAACGTTGAATCGTAAACTTTTTCATTTAAATGTTGTTTTATAATTACAGAAGTTATAGAAATTGATATGACCTTTAATAAACTCTGAGTTCTATTTTCAAACTCTAAGATGGAAAAGTTGCGTTGTTGTGCCTTCGAAGGTTTTACCCCTTCATTATCATCAGATAGCAATTTAGTATCAGTTGCTGTATCTGATACAATTAATTGTTCGTAAACATTTATCAATTTCATCTCTTATCTAACCAGATTTTCTATCTTTTGAATACACAGATAAATGGTATATCGTTCAAACTAAGTATTTAACATTAGTCAATGTTAATGAAACACATTTTTAAATACTTCTTAACGACTTCACACTTTTACTCTTCAGAATGTGCAATGACATGCCTGGGCTTAATTGCATTCACCTACATACCTATTAAGTAATGACTAATTAAGTACAGCTTTGGTCGTTTCACAATTTAACATAAATGCAGTATAATATGTTATAGTTTCTACCAACAATGTCAAAATAAATTTGCAGCTAAGTAATTTAACGTAAATATTTAAAAAAGTCATCGACATCATGATCGGTAGCTTCAATAAGTTTTTTAGGAGTTAAGTAGCAAAAAAGACACAAGATTAAATAATACGAAGACTAAAACAATTAAACATAACAAGGAACTAAATACAAAGCTAAACAAGATTGTTATTGACGTGCTAGGAAAGTTACATACAATATACAAAACATATAGTTACGTTTATAAAAGATACATTAAAGGAATTGTTATTTAGACTATGGGACGAATCTAATTACATATAAATACGATACATATCGACAATCTTTGGCAAAAACTATATTTATTTGTAACGCAGTATAAATATGGATGCTCACTTATATGTAAAGTAGAGAGTAAAACTTTGACTAATAAAATTATGACAGAAGTATAAGTTAAAGACCGACCATATGCAAGGTCGATGCCAATCGTTCGAGGAGTGGTAGTCCATTTAAATGAGTTTGGTTCGCAAACTCGCTCACCCCACAACTCAAAACTTTAAAATCCAGCGACAAGGATGAGCATCCATGGTGAAACATCGTCAAAAAATTACTTTACACTAGAGAAATTACGACTCTCAGTAAAGATAAATATGAAGAGGAGGAATGTGCAAGCTACAGGGTAAATACAGGGGTGCTGTCTACTTCTACAGGTTAACATATATAGGTACAAATCATGTGCTATACACAGATACAACTTACCCAACTTTCTAGGGAGTGGGTTTGCCCTGCCGCACTCTAAAACGTGAACGTGGTTGAAGATCATTAGAATTGCTTGAAATTGTAAGGGTACAGGCTCACGATCGAATTTTAATTAAGGAACAGATCAGTTGATTTGAAAACTTTTACACTTATAGTAGAATTAAAGCTATGATCGATAATATGTATTTGCGGGCTCATTATTACCAACTAATTTTGTTCGATCATCAACTCGAACCCTTATAGTGACTAATAGGAATTGCAGAACTAACTAGAAGACTAAGATTGGAAAACTAGAAACTGCAAATTCTAACTAGAGTGCTGAATTATTCTAATTAATTATCGGGTGTATACACATAAACATAAGGGATTAACAGGCTGAATTGTTACATTTATGCGACATTTTATAATATGATGAAGTTTCTCTCAAGTTATAATCATGTTATTGTAGAACTTTCCAAGATGTGAAACGTTCTGAATCCTTAAATGGATTTCATACATGATTACGGTAGATATGAATCTGACTTAACTTTCAAATATGTATTTTAAATGTTTAATGATGAAGATAATAAAAAAGATGACGTTAAAGCCAAAATAGATTTTAACAAAACTTACTAATCTAATAATAAATCTTAGGACTTGTGCCATATTTACAGATTATTTTATCTTTCTACATACCACAGGAGCATTCCTTGATCTGATTGTCCTCATCATCATCTTCGACGCTCTGCTCCTCCAAGATCGGTACCTCCAGCCCGAATATTGCATCGAACAGGAACCGCTGCGTTCTGTACCCTGATGACACCTGAAATTATTGTAAAAAAGTTCTTCAGTCTCCATGTTCTAAAGCTTGGAGTAGGGTTTCAAGCGTGGTTTCGAGTGTGAGTCTCAGTTGGTATAAGATTATGGATATTTATCCAAGGATCTACGGATTATCGGAAATCCCATTTAACTTATCAACAAACTTGTAGTATATACAGATACACCTAAGATTGTTGGTTACGGATGCATTCGTTTACTGTTGACGAAGATTGACAAGAGTGTGTACCTATCTACACAATGTCGTTACATAACACATAGCTATTACCATTAAGTCATCAGTCATCATTGCATGTTAGCTGCAGTCGGAAGTAGGTAATCGTGCTAGATTTTGTAAAGGTTCATATAAATTGGTGTTGACTTTTATGCATATTATGTAACGGCCAAACTGGTATCTGATGGTTCCATCGGAAATGCACTTATATAAGTTTTGTTTACCATTTTAATGTTGGCAGCTCGGTTTACTTTCGCAGCTTCGTGCACGCCATGGTTGCGCAATGTCCGATGTTAATTGGCGACTAATGTCAATGTTGCTTTCACAATCTTAACAGCCGTGTTCCGGTACGTTATTATCCTTTTTTATTCCACTTTAATTTCAGAAGCACTTAAACTTTCGCTGATCTCATTATTGGTGATGACGGGTAATTTATAGTACATTAGGAAATCGTTAGTTCGGACGAATGTATTGGAATGCGTCACTGAATAAATGAATTTAAATGCCTGCCTTACATTTGGATTTTGGAAAGAAATGAAAGGCTCCAGAACGAGAAACATTTTATTTCAGAATGGTTTGAGTGTCAACTTTCATAATAAGACTAAAATACATAACAAAAAGTCCAAAATGTAAAAGGCTTGTGAAGGAACATTACTTATCTCTGTAATCTTGTTTTCGTCTCACCACTTATTTTCTTACTTAGATAAATGTAGTATTAAGCACCTATATCATTTGTTATTAATATTTTTTTATTTGTACCAAATTCAACCCCATTTTGTATCCAGGCATCTCAATCCTTGCCAGGTTGCCTGGAAGAAATCGGCGAGTGTGATAAGGCCGCCGATTTTATGTTTTTTTATTTATTAAAAGGTTGCCTTTTTTAAATAATGTAATATTGGTGTACAATAAAGTGTATATGAATAAATAAACAAAAGTTCCTTAACAGAAAACTCGCCTGCCTTATTCGTTATTCAATATGACATATTCAACAGATTTGTCATTTGCCCAACGAAGCTGTCAGTTAAAACAAAACCTACATAAGTTTAGCAGCGCCGACTGCGCATCGTCGCTGACTGAAGGATGCGCAATGATACTTTCCCTCTGGTGACCCACTCGTGTAATGCTGTGACGAAACAGCGCATGTTGTTGGTCGCTAGTTAGCTAACAATATATCGTGACATAATAACCACTTATGAGGCTAAGGTTGTCCGTGCGCCATGTGGACACCACCACTTATACGGTCATCTGTGCCACTGGGTAGGAAGTTAGATAATGTTTGTATTGAATACAGAGTGCTGCGATTGATTTTAAATAGAGCAAAGTCAGTACTAGAATTTCAACGTGAGATAACCATATAGAGCGGATATTATGAGGTCAGATACAGTTGCTTACAATTCTTAAATCAAGAACAGTGGAAACTAAACAGTGGAGACGGACAAAATGAACCCTGAAATCAGATTTATCAACTGTGATCAAATATAGACAGATAGGCAGATATATATATTCTTTATCGTACACCAAAAATTAAAATTTAAAAAGCTAAACAAGGAAAAAAGTCAAAGTACTTGACTTTGACTCAACAAGGTCTAAAAATAAATAGCCCTAGCCGTAACAAATATTAAATAACCGAATAATGTCATGGTTATCGTTGAAAATGAATAAATTCTAGAAACAACTACATATTCGCCTGAAACACTGCTCCGTGACCCTAATAGTGACGAATAGGTGTTGTAATTGACCATGACAGCGATTAGCGGTCTACTTGGCGTCTGAAGTTCAATGTCGGGTGGCGAGGACTGGACAATAGAGCTGAGACAGTGACACGTTACCTAATGCAGTACGCTAAATTAAACAAGATGCTGATAGCAACCAACTAGATATCAGTACGCAGGTGCCATTTGTTAAGCCGAAAGTGAATAGTTGAAGTAGTAAATGAGTAGACAATCTTGAGATAAATAAATAAGGCTGATAAAAAAAAACTTAGTAATATTAATCTAGGATTTAAAATATCGTGATCTTATTTTATTTGTATCGTAGTCACGAGTCTACAGTTATATAACTTGGTATTTGACTAGATTATGTTAATAGATTGATCTTTATGCTGATTAATTACTCTAGGGTATCGCAGTTTCTATTTATATCATCGAAAAGACTACAAAACTGGTCTTTATTAAAACCATTTTCAATTTTAGTATAATTTACCTATGTACTGAAATGCCTTTCCTTTTGCATAACAATTACCGGTCAAAGCCCTCAGCCCTATTATGGTTAGAGAGGCTGCACTAACGTAAGAACATCTTGAAGGCACGACATTTGATTTCAAAGGTCTCAATGCCTTGAATAGTGATAATGTCAAAGAGTATCATTATAATCGGTTTTCTCCAGTTAATTCTATGAACTAGCGCTTTGATAAAACAATTCCAGCTGATAGTTTCAAACCAGTGTGAATTCTACAAAGCGACAAGCAAAAAACAATTTCGAATTCAATTTATTACATGCCATTGAAAACGAAATGGTGCTTAAAATGTTATCTAAACCAAAACAACAGATTCTTGACACAATCAAAATCGTCAAAGTAGGTGGTTACGGCTGATTGGCGTCATTTTCACCGCACTCGCTTTTATTGTGTGATCCCGTGAATTCGTAAGGTCAGCAAGTAAACTACTTTCCAAAGTATGATTGCGAGGCGCCTTTCACGAGGTAATTGTTGTGGTGCTCTCGTTTTTGTTATCCGCAGCCGTTTATCAAATGTAAGAAAGTAAGTAGCCTCGGCGATATATTTCGAACAAGCTAGATTTATAAGCTGGCGGTAAATAATAAGGGAAATAGTTATACCTTCAGCCATTGGCCCATTGTATCGGTATTAGTAACTATCTACAGCTCAGACAATGCGTGGTTTGAAAATTATGATACCTACCGATTTATGGTGATTATAGCTAAGAAGTTGTTTATGGCAAGAGTTCCTAACGATCCTTCCTCTTGGATATAATAAGATTTTTCTAAATTGTCTTATATTAAGGCAATTTAGAAAAATTGGCAATGATTATTTCAAAAGACATAACAATATGATGGTTTTATATATTTCTATATTTTTTATATCTATTTAAATAATGCATTTGTAAATTTCGATTAATAGCTTTTGATTGATAAAGTAGAAAGTTAGGCTTTAAATTGTTTTCACAAAGCTTTGATCACGTTGAGATATATAAACATAGAGATAAAAGAACTTGTTCTTGATTTCCACATAGCTACTCTTCCGACGAGCTAACAATGGTGAATTATAAATTATTAATTAATTAATTTGGGTGCAGTTGCTGGAGTCGCACCGTAACGTCAACTTCAAGGCGTTCGTGGTGCGAGTCCCGAACACTTTTCTGCCCCTCGTGTTGAAGGAAGACTTTTGGCCGCAGGGCGTGGTGTTCCGTCGCTTCCGCGGACAGGTGCCACAGAACAGCACGAAGTGAACTCAGTGCAATGTGAAGTGTTACTAATATAGATTTAAGTCTTATTTACTAACGACAACTTGTATTTACTGTTTATATATGTTAGTCTGTAAGGTATATATCTATGGACCAAGATAATTTATTATTTTATTATTTATTTATAAAAATTGCAATAAAATCAAAAAAGCCTTAGGCTCGCCACACCAGAAGAAATAACAACTTTGATAGTTTAACTTTAGAAGATTGTTGATTGTAAATGGTCGTATACCCTGCAACAATTCGGCTTTGGAAAGGGAAAATTTTCCCTAGGATAGGCCCACTTAGGAAAGAAATATCCTCACAGTAAATAACCCAAGAACCACCTATTATCGCCCAAGAACTTCCAAAAGTTGGCATTGCATCATGCGGATCTCTTTCAAAGTTCTTCTGACTACGAAAATCAAAAAACTGCGATCTTTTCGCAAGAAGAGTAAAAAGAATCAACGAAAATGTTTGGTTTACTAATCTAAGAGCACGGACGTGCTGTTATATTAGTTTTGTCAACAGGACTATTGACATGCAAAACACTGTAGGAATCTAGACTCCGTAAAATAGAGTTTTAAGTTATGAGTGTGTTCTAATTTAGGAGTCAGAATTTTCTAAATCTTAGTGACTGTGTTTAATTCACTGTAATTTTGTGCACGTCGACCTAGTATTTATCATGCTAAAGGTTTCTGTATAAATAAAAATTATTATTGTAATACTTAATAGGTTAGGTGACAGAAACTAACATTCGAGCACTATGGGCTACGGGAATGATGCAGCGTTACTTCGGCTCGGAACGCAAAAGGCGACTGAAGGAACACCTGTGGGTTTTAATCAGTAAAAGTCTGGCACTCCTCGCTCCACCCAGAGCAAGAGAAGGCTTTCAATGATTTCACACCTCAAAAAAAGCCCATTTATCTTATTATCACAGAATGTTCCGGGAATGCTTATAAACCTTGACAATCTTAATCAAATACTCAGCGCAGTGACTCTGGAACATAAAGTGCAACTGAAGGTCACAGGTGGGTTTTAATCAGTAAAAGTCTGGCACATCTCACGTGGAGTGAGATGTGCCAGAGCGGGAGAAGTCCCTTGCCGATTTCTCACTTAAAAAAAAAAATAACAAACACATTACCAATATAATATGAAATCGACCCCTGTTAGTAGATGATACTTCGCATATGAAGGTCAGCGAGGCTCGGGGGAGATCCTTTTACAGTCACCTCAGAGATATATCTAGGGTTGCACATTGGGGATTCAGGAGAGGTTTTTAAGATATAAATGGGCTTCGGATTCCTGTGTTTTGTAGCCTCTTCTATGTGCTGAAGCCTGATGGTGATTACCGCTGGGGTGATTTTAATTAGCTAAAAATTCTACATTGCTCAGACTTGTCCCCAAAGTATGGGCACGTATTAAAGATTTCCTCCGCAAACAAAAACAAAAAAACAGTATATGGCAGCCTACAAGTTGGCTGAAAAGACCGGGCGTTGTGTTGTTGTTTTCCTGCTCCCTACAATCCGGACCTCATAACATAGTAGGTAACTGTGTAGATTTTGTAACACCTACCTACTTAAAGAGAAGAATAACAGCCATTTATCATAATCTAAGGCCTACGCAAACTAAGCAATCCATTACATCTCAAGATGTGATTCTTAGCATTCCTAAAATGGTTGGTTTCAGATTGCACATCGTGATCTTCAGAGCCAAAGTTTCGTCAAAACATTGCATTAGTCATACAACATTCATAGAAAATTTATGCAATCGATTTTGTAACATGCAAAATCCGAAAGGTCATGTTTGTGTTTCATACTGGGTCTCTGTAAGAATTTGATAATGGGACTTTACATGGCATTACCCACACACGAAATATTTTAAGTTACTCTGATGAATCGAGGATAGAGGTAGAAAGTAAATTTTAAATACCTGATCTATATCTTTCTTTTTTACTCAATATCTTTCAGACTTTCATCCCCTTTGTATCCTCATTTACAAAAATTCTTCCTTTGTGCTGATCTTCAATAAACTTATAGGTCGAATATAAATGGAATTCTAGACTTAGTAAAATAGCGAATCAGGCTCTGGCTCTGTGCGTGTTTCAAATTCAAATATAACTTTACCGTAGAAAACTATCAAATACCACTTTCGTTGGCAATTATTTTCAACTTAAATGTAATTGGCTTTGTTCTCTAGAAGATTGTTGGAATGTCCATATTATCGAATTAAATATTATATAACAAAAACAGAAACGTAACCGGCGAAAGTAGTGCATGTCCGGATCATCGGTTAATTTAATTACCTCAGCCGAAAGGTATTGGGAATCTTTAACTATGTAATTACCGTTTTATGAAACTATAGACTTTTAATTGTGGTAAGTAATAGAATAAATAATAAGTCTGCAAGGTGGCCTAAAGGTTGCGGAAATCCGATGGATGCAAGACGCACAGAATCGTTCGTTGTAGTGACACTTAGGGGAGGCCTATGTCCAACAGTGGACGTCTATCTAAGAAAATAAAAAACCTAAAGTAACAAATTAAGAACCTTTTTCAAAGTATTAAGTAGTAGTAATTATATTTATTTGAACCTCCAAAGTTATCACAGCTCAAAGCAACTAGCGAGCAACTTTATATATTGTCAACATCATCGGTAAAGACCTAATATTATCTTTTACATAGTTATTATGGGTAATTAACAAATGACTAATATCTACGAGCATCATCAAAAACATAAGATCTCATTGAGTCCAGCATTATGATTTTAGAAACTAGCCATTTTGGCTAGAGAAGATTAAGAATGGTCAAAATTGGAATGTTTCGAAAAAGCACAAGACACGACTTAGGAACTATTGAGATCAACATACGTAGGTAGGGCTATCTTGATAGATAATATTTCATATTGAACAACAGAAAAACGTGAAGATGAACCCGCTCGACGATCATTTTTGTTCATTTTGATCGTCTACTAATCTACCTATTTACGTGTAAGCAGAGAAACTTGAATTTTAGGACCTTTATTATTTATACTGTTCATAAATGACATAAAATATTGCTTTCAAAATTCAAAATTTCTCTTATACGCTGACGATTTAAAAGTTTTTAAACAAATCTCAAATGAACAGGACTGTACTAAATTTCAAAGCGATCTTGATCGTTTCTCAGACTATTGCGCTTATAATAAATTGTTCCTTAGCTTGCCTAAGTGTCACAGTATAACGTTCACTAAAAAGAAGAATATCATACACTTCAATTATCGACTAGCTAATAGTTTTATCAACAAAGTTAACAATCTTCGTGATCTTGGTGTGCAGCTAGACTCGAAACTTCATTTTGATATTCATGTGGAAACCATTGTCAATAAGGCATATCAGATGTATGGCTTTGTAATGAGAGCATCTAGAGATTTTCGTCGACCATCCACCTTTTTGCACCTATATAAGTCCATAGTTAGGCCGCAATTAGAATACGCAGTACCGATCTGGAATCCTTACTATGCGAAATATATGGAAATCATTGAATTAGTCCAACGTAAGTACCTTCGCGCGATGCAATTTAGATGTTTTCGGAAGAAAACATCTATCAAATCGCTGCTTAAAAAATACGATATGCTTACTTTACAATCAAGACGCGTCCTCCTAGAGACAATGTCATTATTTAGTATATGCCGTAACAAATTTGATTGCCCTGACTTGGTGTCTGGTTTGTGTTACCTGGTTCCTCGAACGGTGCATGGTCGTAAGGTGCGCGCCAGACGACTGTTCGCCACCAGCTTTTGTAGATCCAATGCTGGTGTGCGCTCACCGCTATACCGTTTAGTCGACACATACAATACGCGATTTGATGCAATAGACATATTGTTCCTGAACAAATATGAATTTAAAAGAGATGTAATTACCGTTTTAAGGGATCAGCAGTAGGCTCTATATTCCACAATATGGATATCACTTTTTATGGGGACCTGTATGATTAGTATATTTTTAGTATATTTTATTTTATTTTATTTTTGGTTTGTGTCATCTTTTGTGAAATATTGTTTACCTTTATTTCTCTTTTAATATCCTTTTCTTTGAGTTAGCCCTGCTACAGTCTACGTTTGCTAACAGTTTGTTTTTATTATATAACATAGTAATCTGTGGAAAATGTTGTGGGTAGTATATTTGTTAATTTTAATTTTAAGACGTTTTTAAGGCTGTGTATACTTAATATACTACTGTTTGTTTTCCCAAATGAAATAAATAAATAAAATAAATAAATTTAGGTACCATAAATACTAAGAGACATACTCAAAAAAAAAAAACTTAAAGATTTATCTACCACAATTTTTTATTTCTGTCTTACATAACGTTTACTTACTACATAACAATAGGTAATATAAGATTACTTGATTGTTAACTATAACTGTGTCAATCGGTCGGCATCGGCAATGACAGCGATTATGCGGTCTCATGCTGACCATGCCAATAACATGTTTTATAGCCTTCATGCAATCAAAACAATGCTACTTATATAACCTTTTAAGTCTCGTAATCAATTAGGTAGGTTATACAATAGACCTAGGTATCTAATTTGGGTTGTTCGCTCTGGTGTTATCTTTGTTGGAAGCTCTGGAAGCTCCACAAGTCTATTGTTCTCGAAAAATGAAAATTCATACATTAGGTACTTCCCAGCGAGGTGCGCAATGGGTTCACGACTTTTTAAAATAAGTACTTTTACAATATTTTCTTGCCCTACGGGTCCATGAGAATGTTTGTTGAGTAGGTATATACCTACTATAAGCGGATTTAACCCTTCAGATACCGTCAATTAGAGACACAATAGTAAGACAATAGATGCGCGGCCACCGGGTGTCGCTTGGGGATTCATGAATTAATGCAACTTTCCAGCTAACTTTAGGTTAGATTTGGTAAGGTTTTCTCGACTCTTCGAGTTAAGAGAATCCGTTTTATGAAATCGATTAAAATGGCAACCTTTTCACAAAGGAAAATGCACGAAAAACCGAACAGCCCAACTCCAAAAAACTGAAAAGTGGGTAGTTTTAAATCGCTTTCCACGGTTAATTTTAATGTAATGCTTGCAGATGCGGATGAATAAGTTAGAAAATATTCGAAATATCCGGAAAGAAATGTTAAATTAACCGTGAAAACTCGCTAAAAGCAGGAATCGGTAACTTAAATTATTAATGTTTTTTTTTTTGCTTAATTTATATTGATTTCTTTATTAATTCAATACATCAAGGTGTTTATAAACAGTTACATGAAGTAATCCCTGTAGTAACATAACAGAGTTCCTTCACATTAAATACATCTTTGTACAACCGATAAATTATTGATTAACCCTTCAGATACCGTCAATTAGAAACACAATAGTAAGACAATAGATGCGCGGCCACCGGTGGTCGCTTGGGGATTCATGAATTAAGGTTGCTTCCGCGAATCTTATCGATCCGATGAAGGGGCGAAACCTTCGTAGAATTTTAAATTAGGTATCCATGTCCGCCCAAGGTTAAATATACAAGACATTTAATGTCTTGTATGGCAGGTCGTAAGGTGTTATCATCTATTTTGTAAAAGACAATAATTTAACTGACACTATGCGGTATTTGAGCTAATGGGAAAATATTGCTTGATTCACAGATTTTACACGAAAATCAAAATAGACGTATATTTCAGGAAACATTTTTACAGCAGATTGCTTTGATCTATAGATGGCTGATAATCAGCACACAAGAAATGCAAGAAGCACTCTACTAATGAAAGTAAAAGTGCATTCAAAGTCAATGCTCCGAAGCACATGCAGCTTGACCGATACCGCGTCCACGGCTTGATAGTGACATTATGATAATCAGCCTCTACTCACATGGTTGTGATGGGTAGCAGCGTCCGGCGAACTGATCTCCCTGGCATCGTACGAGTTCAATACAAGGAGCACGTAAATTATAGTCACAATACTCCATTGGCACATTGTAGTGGGTATCCGGGGTCGAGAGCTCGTTATCATCGGTGCGCACCACTATTTATTAGCGCGTCATCTCCGCGCTCAGCGCGTTCACTGGCAAATTCGGCGTCAGCGATTCAATGGCATTATTTCGCAAACAGACTGCCCATGAAACGCCGGCCGAGTGTCGGCCGCGGCCGCGCGGAGTCCACCGAGTGCGTCGAGCAGGGGTCTTCGCCACCACCAAGCGTACTTTCTCTCCGCGCCAAAAACCTATTGCCAAGATCCAGCCCCCACTCGCGCCTCCGTCGAGCTGCACCGCTGCTACACACGTGCACTTTGCAGTCTTCTTAAAGCCTGTGTTGGTGGTACTACCAATCTTTACTATGGCTTTTATTAGACACATCAACGAATTTATAATGACACGGATGATTGATATGAGTTACTGACTCATGGTAAGCAGGTCTATTCCGTAAGGCCTATTGAGAACGGTTTATAATCTGAGTACCTGGTAATCCCAAAACCGTATTCGATTGTTACCTAATATTTTTGTTTCTTGAATATTAATATTTTTGTTTGATGAAACAGTGGTCCAAAGTTTGTATGGAGTAGGTAAAGCGATGGCTTTAGGGAGTAAATTTTGTAAAATCCATTCTTATTCTATAGACAAAAGGAATCTCTGTGTGTGAAAAATTCAAAGTTAGGTCCACAGTTTTGAACAGGACTTTGCCTGACCTACGAAGCAATCCATTCCCATAAATACTTACAAATATTGCCTTTTGCGATGTGGGATTGATAACCATTTGTATTAAAATACGGTACCTACCCACATAATAAATTCCAATAGAATTCGAACTGTCGTATTTGACATGGAAGTTTGTTATTCCAAAAAAAAATATTCTAAATTCAAATTAAATAGATATGTAAAAAAAGTACATAGTGTTTTAAAAGGCGACACGATATTTCAGCAAGTAAGTTCTTCAGCCAATATTAAATCATGTCATTACGTCCCCGTAAAAAATCTTTGCTTTTACTTTTCAACGACCATCCGCGTTAGCTACCAAACAACAAAAACCGCGAGAGACAATTATAATAAAAAAAAGTTACGTCTGTGGGAATCAGCGGCGGATAACGCTGGATTTTCCACACTGATAAAATGAAAGTGAAATCAACGGTCGCGCCGTTTCCGCAGCGCGAGCGTGCCTACCACCGACACGTAATCGCGATATTTATACAACCAACCAACCACTTGAAGACTACGGGACGTTATAAACTTTGAATAGGTACCTACGTACCTACTATACAAGACGCCAGATAAACCTGGAATAAAGTACATTGACCTTTTCCTAATATCTCTGCGTAGATACCCGAAAAATAAAACTAACTGTACCTATATAATTACTAGAAAGTGTAAAATAGATGTCGATTCAATACAGTTTTATATTATTGTTTCCGTTTTAGAATGTCAACAAATGTAAGAGGTCCAATGAACGTTATTTTAGAGAGAGAGAAGAGAGTTTACCTGGTGCCTCAGTATCCTAGTAGCACCTTAGTATCTATCCAGTTTAGGAAAGTATTGATATTGTTAGAATAATATCAATACCAGCTTAAACTAACCTAGAGGTATCTTCGACAAAACAAATTCTCCTCGCTCTTTTTTTGTTGTAAATACAGATTATTTTCCTTTACAATGCGATTCAAATAGGTAATAGGAACGTCAATGACTTATCTGACAAATGTCACTTTTTTTTTCGATGGGGAAAATCATCTTATGACAAAACCCGTCTTGGGTGGAGCGGGAGAAAGTGTCAGACTCTTACTGACTAAAAACCCCACCCCGTTCCTTCTAGCCTTCATACCGGGGCTCGAGTTTCCTTTTAGATACCCAACCCTGGCCCCAGTAGGCTGCGACCCAGCTGGGCCCCTCCTGTTGCTGACAACTCCTTGAGGCGCGCGGGAACAGAGCGCGCCGTCGACATCTTGGGCTCGGTCCGGAGAGTTACCGGACGATCGGACAGCGAGCTACCCATGGCTCGCCGTTCGCGAGCCCGCGTCTACGGTGGCTGGAAATCGGGATTGGAATCCCGGCGGCGGCGGCGAGGGCGCCGTTGCCTGATGCGGTCGACCTCCTCCTTTGCTAGCATTACTGCTTCGCAGAAGGAGGCGACCGCCTGCCACTCCTCCTCGCTCTGGACCATGGCCTGAACCAAGGCCCGGCGCGAGAGGTCTCCGCCGCCGATCGCCCCCACGAGGGCACGGCGGTGCTCCGCCCAAGCAGAGCACACCTCGACTGTGTGCTTCACTGTGTCCTCCGGGCGTTCCGTACAGTGGCGACACCCGGGCATCTCTTCCGCTTGAATCCGGTGCAGGAACCTCCCGAACTTGCCATGTCCGGTGAGGACTTGCGTCATGCGGAAGTCAAATGTTACTTGAAAACTACGTTTGGCAAAGAAAATTTATTTTCATATCAATCACGGTTTTGTTTCTGAGTCAAGGTGATGCATCACGACACTCATTTTCACTGTTTTTCATACAACCGCTCATAACTGATTTTGACGTTATTACACATTTTTCATTAGATATTTTGGAAACACAGTATCTTTTAGATATTATCTAGGCTTCTATTGAAAACAGTTTTCTAAATTTGTGTAAAACTAATCCAGTAAAGACCTCTGAAAATCTTCTATTTTGTATGAACTTTGATACTTCCTAATTTGCCTAAAAATTTGAAAAGGAAAAAAATTAAAACACAAGAAGCCTTGCAAATTTATTAAAATTCTAAATGACGACAACTTTTTTCAAAAACTTTTAAGGGTTTAAAAAAAACAGCTATTTCCTGAAGCAAGTTTTGTGAAATATTCGAGTAAATCTCGGAATTACCGAATACCTACTAACAGAGTTTTCAGGCGTTATCTCTCTTTTTTGCGTTGCCTTTTCGTCAAAAATCGCGTTGGATTGCGTTAAATGAAGTAACAAGCATATAAACCATTTTCAATGTTTACGATAAGCGAGTGGAAAAGGACCCTCTTAATCACAGTTATTCGAAAGCTGGCGTTCACTCTCTCATTGTCTTAAGTTCTATTGTGTCTCTAATTTCGGCATTCGAAAGGTTAATTAGATCTAAGTGAAGAATAAACATATAATATTTAAGTTATAATTTGTTTTAAAAAATACAGTTTCATTTCTTATTTTCATTGCTGGCAACAATTGGCAAATTGGCCTTCTTCCATTCTCCACTACTCAGACAGTCATTGATGCAGAGATGAGCTGAATTGAAGAATTAAATTATTTTTGTTCATTATTCGTAAATAAACTCAATTTAAAAAATATCTCGTCTTGTAGGTACCCCCTATTGATAGATATGTCGTCACCACATGGCTAAGTCGATCCTATCATTATTTGAATCGCATAGTAAGTAGGTAGGTAACAGTATTAGCTAATTTTGTGAAATAATGTGAAAAATATTTTTTTTCGTTTTTGTTCATTTCAGGGGCCCCGTATTAAACATTTTCTTTTTTTGAGATTTTTATTGGAGCATTCTAGAATAGGTTAAGTTTTTTTGTGACCTTAGGTACCTGTCTTAAAAATGCTGGAACGATCGGAGCTAGCTAAGTATAATACACTAATAGTCATGAGACTATCTATACAAAAAGATTAGGGATAAAATGTTACGAATTTTTGCAGACGTCCCTTTAAAATTTTCGTGTTTAGGGCTCGTAGTAGCACTGCACTGCTGTCCTCTACGGTTAGCTTTCAGGTATCTACCTAGGTAGGTACTCAACCAAGTCATGTGCCTCGCTTATCAAATAGGTACCTACCTAACCCTTGATTCTTAATCCGATCGCATGCACAAGAGTTCCGAGCAATCCTTGGTTTGATTTCCATAGCACGTTATTGGGTTGTCCCTGACCCTTTCGAAATTGCCTCAATGGCAATCTGGGTATCATCCCTATTGGATTCATGTAAACTCTATTTATACCTCTGCCTCTGGCTAAGTCAGTCAATAGGTATAGTATTGTTTGCTATGCTTTTCGTGGAACTATAGCCGTTTTTTGCAAGCATGCTGCCTAGTCTTCTATCAATAATAAAGCCTATACTTTTAAAGTAGTAATGTTATGAATGTTTCGGATAGTTTCTGTTACGGATATTAGAATTATAAACGTAAAAATAAAATACAAATAAGTACCTAGGTATTTAGTAAGAATTGACTTATTTCTATTTTAGACAATCATTTGTTTAACCGGACAAAATAAAAACCTTTTCCTCCACTTTTATATCGGTGTCGGTTAGTCACAGAACTCCATACCATCCGTTTTAAAGTATGGTACTTAACCACTTCCATGTTCAGCATTCTCCGGCCGTCTTTCCTAAACGCCTTTAGTTCGAAGCCCTAGTTCGTCACGCCAGCATTTCATGGCCTCCCTCGATGACAACTTTCTTCTAGCTCCCATAGCGTGACGACTGGCCCATCTGTCATTGTGTACAAATAACCCAGCACAATCTCACTTCTGCCCAGCAGGTCTGTTGCCTAGTCTATTTAGGACCAACTTGACCACGAATTTGGAGAATCAGAAGACGGATATAGGTAGACAATGGTGGGTTTCTTTTTAACGAAAAAGCGCATGATGAAAATGCTTTAACCTACACAATATAAAACGTTCGATAAGTAGAGAGAACATATTATATCTATCTAGGCTGCATTTTATCATTTTCATCTGGTTGCAAAATGGTAACTAATGGTGATGGTACTTCTATACAGGTAGGTACCTAGGTAGTGTATGGTGTCTAGAACCTTACATAGGTACAAGATATAAAATGTTGAAAATAATATTCATCATTTTTGCGCGTTGTTGGACATTCCTGCAAGTAGGTAGGTAGGTAGGTACCTACTTTTTGAATGTTTGTCCATTAGGTAGGTACCTACCTAATGCAAATTGTTCCTTCTCAGGTGCAGCCCTGACGTCCAATAGAAGAGATCACACTATACCTACCTCATGTGATTAGAACTAGTCAAACCGAGGGTGGTATACCAGCTAAACACCACCAAACTATGCCTCTGCCTCTGTGAAGATTACTTAATACCTAGGTATAGTTTTAAGAGTGCCTACTAGTTTCTTTGATGCAAGTTGCAATATCCGCTATATCTCACTAGAAGGCCTTTGCAGGCGTCGGAATAATATAGTAAAGCTCCATTGGACTGGAGAAATTCTTAGCCAGGTATCCTTAACTTTCCTTGCTAATAATTCAGATTTTTAAGGGCCTAGAGTGTACATATAGCAGCCGTGTAGGCTATCAGCATAACTTGATCTTCACGAGTACAGGCGAAGAATTAATTACCTATCTCTTCCATAATGGGGACAACAATATTCAAAGGTCCAAGAGCAAAGCAGAAGCGGGTCGCAGGTCAATCTTCAAATGAGTTTCAAATTAAAACGTTCCCAAGGTAGATTGAAGAAATGTCTTTTAGAGGAATGGACAAGTATCTCGAGCATTGATAGCTAATATCGCAAAAAACAGGGAAGTAAGGAACAGGCCCCTCTGCGGCAATAAATTAGAGGCTTCTGAAGTATGGTCGCTCACAATGTGCTTCACCAGTGCTTATTGCTAAGTAGAAGAGAAAATGGTTCTGGGGTGGAGGCCATACCGGAACACGCAGCGTTGGAAGGCCTACCCCAAGGTGGATAGATAACCTGGACAAGGTCGCGGGAATCAGATGAACACGAAACGCATAGGACCAGTCATATGCGTACGGCCTCGAGTCTATCGAGTAATTTCCCATAACTATTTCTATGTCTGGTATATCTGTAGTTTCTGGGCGATGTTCTGACTCGACTACGCAGTCAAATATGAAAAAGGGTCGCATCAGTCCCTTTGAGAAGTTAAAGCGAAGCCTAAGTAGGCGATGATATAGGCAGTTCAAATAATGGCAAAGGATATCTTGACTACTAAATCAAAAGTAGCGTGGAAAAGCGTGTGTACAGCCACACAAGTGTGCCCCACACTGAAATATAATCTTGTATCGTCAGTGAGTTCACAAACATCTGACTTACACAAGACACGGAACATCGATCCAATGTTCCGTGCGGGAATGGGACCACATGCGACACAGCGCAACAGCAAATTGAAAACAAAGCAGCCTAACCTCTGCGCTAAGCCGTGACTTCATTCAGGTAAACATTCGAAAGAATAAAACAAGTATTTTTAAAAAATCTTTATTTTTGAACATGATAACCGTATTTAAAAAAATAAAATGTGTGCCAACTTATAAAACAACTTACCTGCGAGGAAAGGAACTTCGCAGATCTTTTAGACCCCCATGCCCCCGAAGTTCATCATGGAAATAAAATTAACAGATTAGAAAGGAAAAGTAAATATGTAATGCCTACATCAATCTCAGTATGAAAGAAAACAAAAAAAAACTTAAAAAAAAACTGATCACAGATAAGAAAATAATCGAAAAAAATAATACGGGAAACTGAAATAAGACCCGAGAACTACTGAAGGTTGAAGGTAGAGATGAAACGGAGTGGTTTGGTCCGATACCGGATAGGTACCCCCTATTCAGCCCTTTTTCGCGTTTCATGACGCGATTAGTTTGATTTGCTAGGATGTTTTTCAGCACCTGGCAGTAGCATTTACACTGAAAGGCTGTTTTCAGCTGTCGTTAACGAAGCCAAGAGAAGCCGCTCTTATCGAAAAATGCGGAAAATATGGTATTCATTCGCCACAATTTGCCAATTGTTAAATTTAAATACTGAACTAATTAATACCTATAACCCATTGTGATATAATTTTCCTTGTGTAAAATAATGCGTATTATATGAATTTAACAATCCCGAATCCGAATAGTCAAAACAAGGCCGAATAGGCCGGATACAAAATAGTATATCCGTTTCATCTCTTAATAAGTCTGTTGAAAATATACTTTGCAATTCTTTAGTGCTTATCGAAGTTGTGGGAGACGGGAACGTAATAAAAATTCTATGAGTAGTGTAGTTTGTTCTATGAAGACGTCTCTAAAATTACCTTTCATTATCTGTTTGTAATCAATAATAAAATATTGCTAAATAGTTTCATCGATATATCGAGAATTACGATGAGAAGTTATTTACTATGTAATATACATTCTGAACACGGACTTATTTCTTGATTTGTTCCGACCCATCTAAATAAGCTATATAATTAAATCTTACTTTTAAATAGACGCCTTTACTCTGATAAGTACTGCAATGTATATAATCACGAATAGATAGATACTCAAATAAATGCCTACCTATTTATAAAAATAATACGAAAATTGACACCTATAACCTCCCGTCTGTTACTATATCTCCAGGAGATATCTGTCAAAAAACGCGTGTCTGGTAGAAGACTCCTGGAGATATCGTGGATCGGGTCGGATTTAATGCAAAATATTGCCTGTCTAGAGTATACCTATCTTACTCTAACTTACACAGACTGTAGGTGAAAGAATGAGAAAGAAATAAAACATCACATGCTAAACATTCAACAACATTTTTTATCGGAACGTTTTTCTGTTTTTTTGTTCGGTGTGCGGGTTGACACCTGAGCCGTGTTTATGTTATTTTTGTTTAGCTTGCAGGTGATAAATATGTGTACAAATGTGTGTTCTTTTACTTGATTATTGTACAATAATGTGTTATTATGTAAACAAAACAATAACTTTGGAAAAAAATTAAAAAATGCGTTTATTTTATTAATATGACGACTTTTGTACCAAAAACTGGGAAAAAGTAGCTAACCCTACTTTCAATTTCGAATCAACAATAATTCCACGTTAAAACTGTACAAAACTATAGAAAATCAAACAGAGCTTATTTCATAACGAATTCAGTGACATAGGGTGTGTCGAGCTGCGCTCTTTAATTTAGGAGCTATCGTAGTTTTAGTGAACGCGGAGAAATGGCGCGAGTTCGTCCCGGCGCACTGTGACAGTTCCGCGGAGTTGCGCAATAGTTGCCAAACGTGTCAGAGGATATAAAACTACATACCTTTCTAAATACATACTCCTGCTTAGTTCAATCTTGCTCGTAATATCCGTATCATCGACCTCTATCGCGTTCGATGTGTTGTACACTGGTGTACAAGGTCTAAGACCACATGCCGTTAGATAACGGTAATACAGTT
This sequence comes from Mythimna lalbum, assembly GCA_949319445.1. Taxonomy (NCBI): domain Eukaryota; kingdom Metazoa; phylum Arthropoda; class Insecta; order Lepidoptera; family Noctuidae; genus Mythimna; species Mythimna lalbum. Next base: position 15,601,319 of record OX439356.1, on the reverse strand, counting down.
ACATACATACCATACAAATTATTTGTAACTGTACTAAGTAGCATAACAGTTTCTATAACATCTTTCTCTTTGAAAGCATACAGTAACTAATCCTTGGTTTTAGGGTCTAAATAAGTAGGTAAAATGCACAACAATAACTATTTAGACATAAAATGGTTTATTTATTCATCTACATCATTATCTATAATTAAGTCAGCTTAACTATTTTAGTAAGGTTACTTACTTTATAGTATTGCACAACTTGGGCAGTGCTGACGTAAAAATAAAATAAAAAAGGAATATATGTACAGATCTAAAGAAACAACCCTACATTTTTGTATTAAAGTTTATTTTACATTACATTAGCCTAAAAGTCCATAATACTAATCCTAATAATCATATAACAGCTATTTGAGAACTTAATACTGAGTAAGGTCAGGAAATTAAAATAATCATGATTCTTCATAATCTATGGTCAACTAAACTCTGATCTCGTTCACCTAGCGTCTATATGAGGGATTCTTACAGAATTATCCTAAATTGTACTTAATTCGTAAAAAAAAACGTAAATAATTCTCATTTTACATTTCTATATCCTTAAAAGTATGTCACGACAAGTACCTAGGTACTACAATAAATAGAAGACCATCTTACAATTCAGTACACATATAAAAGTATTCTAATCATTCTAAAAGATAAAAAGAGTCAAGAGCTCCAGCTACAATTCTATTGGTTTTCCTGACGCCTTCTCCTAGGTGGTCTCGCGGGCGGACCATGAGGTGTGTATCTAGTGCTCCGGAGCGTACTGCCTACACTAGCGGTTAACACTGCTTTACTAGTGTACTTAGCACGAAACCTAGAGATTGAAAAAACCTTTAATCAGACATGTAACAGTTATAAACTAACAATACAGGCTACCTTCATAGCATTAATCATTGGAACTAACAGTACTTACTAGTCATTACTAAATATCTGTAGCTATCATTTCCTAGACTTAATTAATGCTATGTAGTGCTCAAACATAAACCTAGATTCATTGGAGAATTCAACAACAAATCCACACAACTTCCTATAGGAGGTAATGGAAATCGTTACTAAGTTCATGAATTTATGAAGTGTGAGAATATGGTGAATGTTAGGCCATGAGAAATCGATACTTACATAGACTAGAAACGCCCCCCTCTGCCCTGGCCGCCACCGTAGTTGCCGCCGCCGCCGCCACCGCCGCTGCCGTAGCCGCCACCACCACCGCCACCACCGCCTTGGTTCATGTTGTAGGGTGCGGCGCGGTTGTTACCACCATACTGTTGGTTCCTAGTTGGGCCTCCACTGTAAGCCTGCTGACTATAATTGCCGAAATCTTGGTTACCCCAGCCCCCGCGGCCATTTCCGCCGCCCCCGTAGCCACCGCCGCCGCCGCCACCCTGGTTACCACCCCAACCTCCTCCCTGGTTGTTATCCCAAGGATTGGAATTATTCCATCCACCTTGGTTACCACCGCCATAGCCACCTGTAAACACAATTTAAATACCATCCATCAATTAGTTGCTCAAAATAAGGATCAATGAAATAAAGACCATGTGAGATTAAATATACATACCACCATTGCCCCAGCTGTCATTCCTGCCACCTGGGCCTTGTCGACCACCTCCTCTTTGTTCCGCACCATCTTTAGGAAGGGCTTTCTTCACATCTAGTTGCTTGCCATTGATTTTGTGTGGACCGTTCACTATTAACAATGAAACAATTAGTAAATATGATCCAACAGACAGAAAATAAGTATTATATAATTAGCAAGAAAGTGTACATTGACTTGCGTACCATAATCTGCCACTGAAATGATAGTCAGGTATAGCTAAAATCAATAATTAATTTCCACAATCAGAGAAGCCAGATTCTGCCACTAACAAGTTCAGGTCTGGGGCAAAATTGTGGGAAATAAAGGAAAATAAATAAATAATTGTTATGATACTTACAGCATACTTTGTCGACAGGGTCATAGTCATCAAATTCCACGAAGCCAAAGCCACGCTTCTTTCCTGTACTTTTGTCAGTAACAATGCTGACATTCTGGACATTGCCATAGCTTGAGAAGTACTCCCGCAGTTGTTCATCATCATGATCATCTTTGATGCCACCAATGAACAGTTTCTTCACTGTAGCTCCAGCTTCCGGATTTTTAATGTCTTGCCTTGCTACAGCACGCTTGGTTTCCACGACACTGTTGAAATATATTAATTGGGTTATTGTTTTTAAAATTCCAACTTATGAAACCGTTCCCACGCCGCTCGATGTCAGTTGTCGACCCCACAGAAAATGCCATGTGTACAAAATTGCACGCAACATTCACCAAGTAGCGTCTTATATTATCTGCAGCATAAAACGATATGAAAGAGAAGTTTCAAGCTCTCATATAGCTGGGCTGCAGTAGGTATAGGTATTATAGTTATTTAGAAACTTACCGGCCATCAATGCGATGCGGTCGGTTGTTTTGCGCATCATCAACCATGTGCGCTTTTGAGTAAGTGATAAAACCAAAGCCACGCGACCGCTTGGTCTTGGGATCTTTCATAACGACGACATCCACAATTTCTCCCCATTTCTCGAAATGTGACTTGAGTGACTCATCAGTGGTCCTGTAGTTGAGACCACCGATGAAGATCTTCCGGTGAACCTCGGGCTCATCCTGAAAGTAGGACGCGGCGTCAACAAAATGGCGGACAGCGTGATTTCGGGGATCACTTGTAATAAATCGATTTTCACGAAGAACATTACCAGCGAAGCTTGCAATTAGAACTCAAATAATAGTTATTACAATTAGTTACAGCAAAATGTCAAAAATACTACTTATCAAAAGAGATCAAAACGGCACACAAGGCTAAAGGAATGATAATCGATAAAAATACTTACAAAACCGTCGTCGCCACCGTTTTGCTGTGGCCTCATGTTGGCTTATTGTTTTAGACACACAACTCTTATCAATTAATAATAATAATATTCAAACGTTAATATAAACTTCTTTTTGAACGCGAAATCAGACCGGCAATGCGACACAAGCACAACCGCTCTCTACCGAAGCCACGCCAAAAAGAAGGATGGGGAACTAACGACAAGATGAGTCGGCGTCCGGCGACGTGGGCGTCGGCAAGGCATTGTCAACTTGAATCTCGGTCTTTTCAGATATACTTTCTTTTTTTAATCGACTAAGACTATGTACTTTTAGTCGATGTTTATGCTTATGGGATAGTAGCGTGTCTACCTGTACCAAGCACCAAGGTACGGTTACAAATACACATGCTCATAAAATGCCATGCTTAAAACAAGCCTGCTCTTTAAACTTACACTTTTGCTATTGCTAAGAGTTGTAGATCGCGGTTTCAAACCCAGCTAGACGCATTGCTTTATGTAATTTATTTTATCACCACTGCTCTCAAAACGGTGAAGGAAAACATTATGAACAAACCGACATATCCTAGAACCAAAAATTCGAAGATATGTAACATTCACCAATCCGAACTGAGCCCGCGTGGCGGATTACGGCCCATTCATCCATTTCATCATATATCTTTACTCTTATGAATCACAAAGGATTTATTATTACTACCAGACGTACGGCGATGCGCCACCGGTACATGGTGGACATCTCACCTACACGCACAAAACGTTTTGGAAACACATTCATCGTGCGCAGCTAAGGAGTGGAATTCCTTGCCGGAGTCTGTGTTTCCTGATAGCTACAACCCGGGAATCTTTAAATCGAGAGTGAATAGGTTTCTTCTAGGTAAGCGCGTTCCATCGTCGACTGTATCGTCGCTTTCCATCAGATGAGATAGCGGTCAAGCGCAAACCTATCAACAATAAAAAAAAAAGTTCCGTTCTAGTCCAGTTACCTAACTCAAGTGTTTGATCGACGCTCACAGGTCCATCTTGACAAAAGACTTCGTACGATACTATACAAGTGGAGATGAGCAATGTTTCTGCTCGGTGGGAAAGTATAATAACTTCCCGGCATTTTGAGCATTTATTTATATTTGCCCGATAAAAACACGATCGCATGGCATAAAATATGGGGATAGTTAATCGTGATTTAATATAGTTTTCCATATAAAATAGTATTTATTAAAGAAATAAACGAAGTAATGTCAATGATTGAACACATTCTTAACCGACTTCCAAAAAAGAGGGGTTCTCAAGTCATATGCACTAGCTTCTGACGTTTTATAAGTGCCCTTGTAGGCCTATATGAAATAAAATATTTTGACTTTTGACTTTTTGACTTTGATATACATATTTTTTTATATTTTGTTCAGCGTTATCTTCGTCAAATCTTAACCGATTTCGATGATTATTTTTGTTTTGAAGAATGTGTCTGCCAGGTAGTCTCATTCAAACTTGATGACGAACTGAAGAAGAACTTCGGAGATAACCATGAAATATTTATTTATTTATTATGAGGAACACCAACGACAAATTAACAAATTCTTATACAGATAGGCAATTTTATGGACATTAAATTCTGTGTAAATATGTCAATTAAAGGCGTCCACAGCTTATACAATGTGACGATATATAAAAATTATAATAATTATAAATTGAATTAACATTGGATTTAAACTAATTAAGATTTGTTAAAGTTTTGGAAATACATTACCAAATAATCAAACAAAATATATAGATATTTAAATTAATAAATTAAATTAAAATTGTATTAAATTAAATTGATAAAATAGAATTGAATTAAAATAATAAATAAACCTTAAAATAGTGACTAGTTTTAAGTTGACTAAGGGAGCTGACCACAAATCAACCATGTGCAATTTTCAATAAATGATAGCCAAACATAGAGAATACTATATACATAACATCACGCCAATATGCTCTGAAGGGTATCTCAGTCATTCATGTATCATATAAAGTTTACCCAGCTATACCCTCAATTCACCAATTATGGTAACTTTTTTATTTATTATTGATATGCTCGCGTTTGACCACCATCTCACCTAATGGTAAGCAATGATGTGTTCGACGTTGCAGCACGCTAACCTAATCACTTTTGACTTGAAAACCCCTAAGTTGTAGCTAACAGAAAAGTCAGGCTTCGCCAGGGGATACAACTCCTTAGTTGTACGCAAAATGAATGTGTCCCCAAAACATTTAGTCCGCATATTGTGGGTCTCCACCATGTACCAGTGGCCCATCGCCGCACAATTCTGGTTGTGCAATTTTGTCACACTCACACACTCCCCGAAATGCCACCGGTAAAAAACCGACCGGCTAGTAACTTGGCGTTGCCGCGTCGGTACTGTTCCGGCGAGAGGTACTATCTCACCCTTGCCAGGATTCTCAACTTTGTGGCAGCCAGGCAAGTCTTTACTTCGATGTGTGGTGCAGGGCAGAATTCCTTTAGGCAGCAAAAAGTCACGCCGGCAGCTTTTAGCAGCATTGAACTTCATTAAATCGGCATCGCCTCATTCAGAGACTGGCTGCAAGGACAAGTTCAAACGTTCAACAATAGCCTCTTGGAGAGAGTAGATTTGTGACCCACTAGCTCGCGCGCTGTATACGTAGCTCTCAGCAACAGTATTGTCACCATTGGAATAGTAGTTGGAAGCGGAATCTGTTTTGGAACCGGTATCGGAACCTGTATCGGATCCGGTATCTGAACCGTTGTCGGAACAGGTATCGGAATAGGTGTCGGTACCGGTATCGGAATAGGTCTCGGAAACGGTAACGGAACTGCATTTGGAATTGGCACTGGAAATGAAAAGCAAACACATTATGCCAAATACGAAACAAAACAACAAGTGAAAGATTAACTCCCACTCACCAAAATTAACTGTAAGAGAAAGAAAAAAGATTGTGCGTGAATACAAAAAAAAATTAAAAATTGTAGTGCTGTGAAAAAATATTTAAAATTAGTCCAGAAAGTGTGCGAAAAATAAAAAAGAAGAGTTTAGAATACCCTAGTCTTGCAGACAAGTCACGGTCGGGGCATTCTAGGGCTACTACTTTTGTTGATGATCGACAAATATTATGTATTTTATCTATGGACCTTAGTTGCCTGACAATAAAGAAATAATAAAATCAATTCCAAGATTGTGGTACGAGAGATCAAAGATCAGTTGCATTGCAGGTAGCAAGAACCTCGTTTTCTGAAACTACTATCAGGCGACGCCAGTATGATGCTAATGGGTCACGTTGCCAAAAAGAAACCTCTTTTAAAAAAAAAAGGTAAGAGTTCACCCGCAAGTATTCAGTTAAGCCAATAGACTTTTGAAAGACTGTAGTTTTCAGCGATTGACAGAAGTTTATCAATTTTTCATATTCACGTACAATGTTTGTTCAACAAGTATTTTCTATACCAAGCTTTACTCGTTATCGAGTCAGCCATTATCCTCTTAAGTCGAATATTTAGAGTTGTCGAATAAATGGATCGAAAATGCGAGTTGGCCCATCGCTAAGATAGATGACGTGATGTTTTATGATTTATTTGACGTTCTGGTTTTGACAGTTATTTTATTCCTTCTTTCATTCAGTCAGTCATTCAGCATTTCAATTTTGTTTAGTGCATTCATTTTTGATTTTGCGGTATCCTATAATTCTGTATTTACTGTAATTAGCGCGGAAATATAGACTTAACTTTAAAATTAAAGAATATTGTTTTCATTTTTGTTGTAAAACTTAGGATTTAAATCGTGGCAGAAGATATGAAACCGAGCGGAGGTGGCGATGACTACGTAAGTAAAATGAATGAATTTTTTGTTTGATTATGTATATCGTGGAATTTTATCTTTACATGTAGGTAAATAGAGAATTACTTACAGGAAAAATATTTATGTAAGTTCTTGTGCAAATTGAAAGTTTAGGTCACAAAAAAATTATATCTGACGTGAACACCGCACCGTGGCAAGGCTTCGGTTATCGGTTCGGTTCGGGTTCGGTTCTTTATGTTTTCGTTCACAGTAAAACTCGAACATTCTATTACTAATCGGCCCTGCATTCTGTGAAAGTTCAATTTTAAGATGGATCAACTTTTCCAAAAGTTTACTATTCCCAAACAGACCTACATTGTAGAATCACAGAGTTATAGAAAATACTAAAGTTTTGGAAAAGCAAGTCCTTGCAGTTGAAGAATGTTGTTGAATATTTGGTATGCCTTATTGCCATGTCCGTTATAAGCATACATTCTTAAATATATGTTAGTAATGGATGTACCAGTACTTTCTTCTTTAATAAAATAAATAAAAGTACTATTTTTCATTAATAGTTTAATTCTTTAAACCTCAAGCGAACGCCGTTCGCGCACCCATTGTTTTTCTATTATGTCGCTAATTATCATGATTGAAAGGTCAAATAAGATAATACAAAAACAAAAGATGATAAAAAAAAAAAACAAAAAATTCAAAATTTTTATTGTCTCACAATAGGTATATTATTACTACTTTTTTTTAGTGTCTACATTTACATAATTTATTATAATACTTATGTAGTATTACACATAAATGGCTGACTCACTCACTGACTTAAAAACACAATATTCAGTCAGCTCGCTCAGCTGGCTGGAGCTCAGGGTTTCCTTTTATGAAGTTTAAAAAGCCTATGAAATGGCTTTCCAAAACTCACCCCCAAGGGGGTCAAAAAGGGGGTCAAAGTTTATATGGAGAAACCTACTTTCACATAGGCAAAGCCGTTAGCTGAAGCTAGTATAAAATAAAGTCTCATTTGTTTTGTCTGTGTCCCTAATTCTTCTAAGCAATACAATGGATTTTCACATTATTTGTGAAGGATTACTCATACAATTATGCTGTTGTTTTGACTTAGAATACAGTACAGAAATTAATCATTAGAGTGATGTAACAAATATGTGCAGAATTTCCAAAAAACATGTGAATATTTGGCATTTTTTTTAACAAATAAAAAGGTATTTAAGTATTGATTGAATGGATATAGAATGATAATACAATTGATGTAAAGAATTTTAAATTTTGATGAATATTTGCAAATATATTCACGTTGTCGAATAATATTCTACTGTAGATCAGGGCAATTCAATGTAAGTACTATATCAAAATTGTGCACAGTTTATAAATTCATTGTCATTTTTATTACAGGAAGAGCCGGAGCATTTGAGGAAGTTATTCATTGGTGGCCTGGACTTCAGAACTAATGATTCTTCTCTGAAAGAATTCTATGAGCAATGGGGCGAAATTGTAGATGTGGTTGTTATGAAAGACCCTCAGACCAAACGGTCAAGAGGCTTCGGATTCATCACTTACTCTCGGGCACACATGGTGGATGACGCACAGAAGGCTAGGCCACATAAAATAGATGGACGGTAATATTAATTCAACTAAATATAATGCATAGTTTTGCTGTAAGGGTCACCAGTCACAACCACCATACTGCATTGACCACTAAACCCCAATATAAAACAACGTCACATGCCACTTGCGCATTTAAACCAGAGCAAAGAAGCTCTGGCAGACTGGTCCATTATGATACTGCATGTATGGAGTAAAACAAGCAGCAGCTACCAGCAAAAGTGGCTATCGCGTGATTCAGCTGCCTTTGTGACTGCTTTTAAATTCTAGTAGCGGCATTTGTGGCTGGGGCATGTGGCGGGTGTGGCGCCAACGTTTAGTCTATTTTTAGTTTTAAAATTTAAAGTTTAAAAAATCTTTGCAGAGTTGTGGAACCAAAAAGGGCAGTGCCAAGAGAAGAAATAAAGAGACCAGATGCTGCCGCTACAGTTAAGAAACTCTTTGTTGGAGGACTGAAACAAGATATAGAGGAAGAAGATTTAAAGGAGTATTTTAGCTCGTATGGAAGTATTGTTTCTGTGAGCTTAGTGACTGAAAAGGATACAGGGAAAAAGAGGGGCTTTGGATTTATTGAGTTTGATGATTATGACCCGGTGGACAGGATATGCTGTGAGTTGATCATTGTCTTAATTCTTCATGCAATTTCTCACTTAAGAACAATTTTTTATTCTACTGTTTTCGTCTTTTTTCCTAGTGCATCCAAACCACAAAGTCAAAGGGCATCGCTTGGATGTCAAGAAAGCCCTATCGAAGTCTGAAATGGCGGCTGGAGGACCTGGAGGTGGCAGCGGCGGTGGTGGTGGAGGCCGAAGGGGAGGGGGCCGAGGTGGCGGCGGCGGTGGCTGGGGGAACCGACAGAATCAGGATTGGAGCAACTCGGGTATAGTTATCATTTCTTTTAGAAAGAATTAGCGACTCATTTCTAAATCTCAGCTGACACTGTCTTTTTGTTTGTGGTTTATATGATATTATAAACCACAAACCATTCTGAATTAATTCTGGCATTGTAGAAAAGACTAGCAAATGTTGGTTTATTCTTAGTATTTATTTTATTAAAATAAATAATTCATTTTATTAAAATAAATAATTCATTTTATTAAAATAAATAATTCATTTGCTTTGTTTTACATAACACTAGCATTTTATTGTGTCATTATCTTGCTTTCATATAAAAATATACTTATTCTGTTAAGTACATTTTTCTTGTCTGATATAATACAGCATTCTTTAGATATTAAAGGTGACATTCATTTCATATGAAATTCTTTCAAAATAATTTACTCTTTTTTTGTTTAAAAAAAAGGAGATGGTGGTGGCTACAATTCAGGATATGGACAAGGTGGATGGAGCAACCAAAATCCATGGGACTCAAACAATACTGGTGGAAATTGGGGCAATCAAGGTTATGGGGACCAAGGAGGCTGGAGTCAGCCTAATAGCAATTTTGGTGGTGGATACCAGCAAGGATATGGTGGTGGGCCGATGAGGCCAAACTACAATACATCCAGACCTCAGCCTTACAATAACTCAGGTTAGTACACTTATCAATTGGGTCAGTTTTTTTTGGTAGTCAGCATCAGCTATATAGCGTTTTCCCAACTAGCTTAGGGTCGGCTTCCAGTGTAACTGAATGCAGCTGGATACCCCTGTTTTATATTCCATGACTGCCTATCAGATCTCCATAACCTAGGTACTGGGAAACACAACAATCCTTGCATAGACTGATGGTCAGACTTTCTGGCACCTATAACAACTGTCAAAGATCTATGAATGAAAACTGGTGCCAACAGCTTTATATGCTTTCCGAGGCACGGGGTGTCTGTAAAGTCCTAGATAAACTTAGATAATTACATATGTAATTGATAATTCACATTGGTAGTTGCCTGGTTTCAAACCAGCAACCTCATGTAGCCCTAAAAACTGGGCCATCAATTTTCTTTTTAAATCCATTAAAGAACAATCCAGTTCAAATATAATGGCAAAATACATACATTTGCCACTACTTGTAACTACTAGATGCGTTTAAAATTATTACTACTACATGCTAATGCAAGTTTAGATTTAATGCTTTTTGGCTGTGTGTCAAAAGTTATTGAAAAGATCAAGGTTACTAAAGTATTGAGAAGCTGATGGGTTCGAAGGTGGCGGCGGCGGTGGGTACGGCACTGCGAGCGGAGGCAATACTGGCGCGGGCGCCGGCGGGTACAACCAGACGCAAGCCACCAACCAGCGCCGCTTCTAGGCCGCGCCTGACCTCTTGTGAGTACAACCATGACCTTACTCGACACTACTTCACTCTTTCATTTAACTTACATTGATTCCAAATCTTAATAAAACAGCGTATTGGCAGTAACTACTCAGGGGCCTTCTATAAGTCATGCGTGCTTCGCATACTTCAGCGCGCTTCGCATACTTCAGCGCGCTTCGCATACTTCAGCGCGCTTCGTTGTTCCATTGCATGCTCATAATGATCGTGTCATCCGACGTGCAAAACATGCGTGACTTGGTGAGACCCTTTCGGTGTCCCTATATTAATCGAAGCAAAATCCTCTAAAACTTCTCACACATTTTACACAACATAATATGATATTAGTTATTGCATGTTTTTCGACTGTATCAATTTAATTATACCTTTATAGATGATAAATTAATTTCACACACTTTTGTTTGTCCATTTACTTGTAAACTGTAACGCGAGCTTCCGTATTAGTCCTATAAATGAAAGAAAAAGAAACAAACTTGCATACTGAATAACAAAACTACGATCGATATACCCGTCGGTCTAATCGTAACTGCAGCGATTAGTACTAGGGACACCTTTATTCAAAATTTATACATTCCCACTGTAATTTATTGCAACAAGTTATTTTATTTAAAATAAAAATAACATTATAAACATTGTCATACATTTTTTTGTGTGATAAAATGTCAGGGCCCTTTCCATGGAGTTGACATTTTTGAAAGTGTATGGTGTGTACTTACGAAAGTATTTTTTAACACGTAGGTCTCAAGTTGCGCTTAGTTGAAGCTAGGCAGGCAGACGATAGAATATTACGGGAGGTAGGCCAGGAGCTCAGCTAGCTAGTGAGGGACAAGCGGACTTAGTGAAGCGACTGCGTTACATAGTCATTTTACAATTTTATTTTTGCTCCTTCAAGTAAGGTTTGTTCACAATAAGGTACTGTGTAGGCACTAGATTCTTTTATTTCTATTATTGTTAGTCGTTTAGCACGTAATCACAGTTTTTACATTTCAATTACCACTTTTTAATTACCTTCCGCACGGCTATGTGTTAGTCAGGTAATGCAATTTTAAATTAAAATCTGTCCATGTCCAATCGGATGATACTGTAAAAGCTGTGGCATAAGATTAATATTTGCGTTTTTAGTCATTAAGCGAGGAGATTTATGTTATTTCTGTTAATATTTTAATGTTTTCTTGTAGATTATAATTTAATTTTTCATTGATATCGTCCATGATTAGATAGAGATAGCTATAACATTCCAAAAAAATATTATTGAATGACAGTGTTGTGTTACAGTATCATTTATGACTGTATTTGAGAGCACCAGTTTAGTTAAAAAAATATATTGCAAATTGAAAAGTTCTTGGTGTTAGAAATAGGAAATGAACTTTAATGAATTTGTTAATCAAAATCATTTCTAAAATGATGGTTATTTTTGACGTTCCAGTGTGAACAACGAAATTAAATATTTCACACTACAAATATATTATTATAGGTATTCTATCTAATTCAGCAAAATGAATTGTATAAGCATTATAAGTAATATAACCTTTTATATGTCTTAAAGGGGCCACCTACGAGAAGTCGAAAGCCGTTTATTCGATATTCGAAAATGTAATCATTTATTTTGTTTTATTTGCAAGAAACTAATAACTAAACTTTCTAAAAAGTTATGAGGCTGAAAGCTCACTATATCGATGCATTAAAATATCGATTAGCTATAAACTCGAAACATCGTTGGAGCGAATGGAGTCGTCTCGACACATCATTTCTCGAATAACTATTATATTTAATGTATGTACAGGATGATTTCAAGGGTTTTTATTTTAGTACAATACTAGTGCCTCTTTTTATCACCATCCAATTTTATTATATGATTTAGAGAAGGAACAACAACGAAATAAATAATTATGTATATATGTAAATATTTAGTATATTATTAAATTGTACTAAAATAAAAATTCTTGGAAGGATTCTGTATAATTATTCGAAATATTGGTCGATTGAGAAATGGTGTTTCGAGACCGTCAATCGTGTCACCATGTTTGGAGCTAGCCTATAGCTATTCGTGATTTTATTGCATCGAGATTGTGAACTATCATGCTCATGATACTTCAATCTCAAATAGATTTCGAGATAACGTTAAAATTCAATTTCACGTTGGTGTCTCATCTTAAAGATATGTGTTATCTTTTTAATGTTAAGTTGTTTTAATGTGAAGATATGATTGTTTTTATTTGTGTGCATAAAATTAAATAAACACTATTTTCCATGGATTGTTCTTCACGTGCGCGAGCCTTCCACCGTGGAATAGGCCATGGTAAGTCGACTATCCAAATAAAACCACTCAAAAACTAACATAATATTTTTTTTATTTTAACATCCTCTTACCCTTTATTTTCTATTAAATAGGTTTATATACACGATTCTAATTACATATTGGTTAAGGAATATATTCTTTTAAGTACTTAGGAACGTTCTACAAATTTATTTCTTACTTTTGAATTAATTTATTCCACAATACCTAAGTTTATATCAGTTTTAATCAGATTCATCCAAAACAAAAATAACTCGACATTTTTATTCATATTTTATACATCATAAAATGATTCATGCTTATACATACATATTTTTGGTATGTTTGTGGATGCTATCAAAAGCAATCGCACTAAAAAAACAATATAATGACCTGTAAGAAGGTCGTTCACATAAAATGTTTTAAATCCATTGGGCCGCGGCCAGATACGGCTTACAGTTATACTGATATTTGTAAATTATACTTTGTTATTTGTGTGTGAACTGTGTAGATGAGTGCACAAGTAGAAATAAATATATCGGTCATTCATCCCAACAATGTTCGGCTTTTCTCAACACTCTTAACATTTCTCTGTTTCAACAAATTAACTGTTGGTCTATGAAACAAAACAACGTTCCGCATCTTTAGGCAAGTTCAATAGCCTCTGGAAAGTACAAATTAAAAACCAGACTTAGTCTGTTTACAACTGATATTGATGTTGAAGCATATCTAAAGGCTCTATTATACACTACTTACGGCTATGGTAGGCGTGATGTGCCATGAAGGACATTGACATTATCCATGATATACCTACCTGAAAATCGAACAGTGATCTGTTTTTCATTAGGTACTAGAAAATGTAAAGGATCACGATACACAGCTTTGTTTTTATTTCCAAGTTCATTATAGTAAGTTATGCCAAATAGTGATGCCAGGGTTTCTTTGAAATCTGGGTCGACCTCCCAATAGCTATGATATATCATAAAATTTCAAATCTTAGTTCGATAAGAATTACTCTTTTTTTTTTACAAATAAAACAACTATAATGTATTTTGTGATTAAATGGTTGTTTTTTTCAAACGCTTTTTATAAGGGTAGGAGAGAAACAGTGCAGTTCAAATGTTTCCAGTTGTATGGTTAACCCAAGACAACAAAAGAATTACTTTTAGTCATGCATAGCAAACCTCTACCACACATCCGCATCATCTGCACAGAGTGAACAAGATAAACCCGCATGGGTCGCTGAAAATGAAAATTCGATTTTGCTCTATGTTTTCACGCAGTGACGCAGCAAAACACAATTTATGATTGTAGGTTAGTATCTACACATTACGTGTATAAACAGAAATGCAATGTCATAGCATTGTTTGGTTTTTCGCAAAACTAACATTTTAAACAAATAATAACTTTGAAGAGACTAAGAGTTGGAACTTAGTGTCAAAGTAACTTTTGTTCAGCTCAAAAATACTTATCCAACGAAATATAATAAACATTGCTAATGGAAGGTACACCCAGGGTTTGCACCCTCCTTTATCTGGCTTCTACAGGTATCGGCACGGATCTTGAGCGCTGGCTTTAAGTTGCACAGAAGTCAAATATCGGGCCTATTTAGTGGTATGAAGTGAGACGCGGGGGCGGGGAGTGTCACTGATTGGCTTGATGCGCCATCGTGTCATAGACGTCACTCGGAATTCGTTCCCCCTGCGCTTGCTGCATGTATCTAACAACGACGACGATTGGCTCGCCAATGAAAATGTATGGAATGCGCAAAGCGATCCCCACTCTGACACCTAACACTCAAGATCCATCCCGATACCTGTACCTAAATTACAGTTGATTTATTTGTCGTTTATTGTTGGTGGGTGCTGCACTGGCAGGCAGGGGCACGGCGTCGGAGCGCAGTACGCAGGAGACAGCACGGTCGGGAACAAGCCTGATGCAGCCGCCAAGTGTCTATAGAAAAAGAAAGACATACCTTAGTGCTTTTAAGTAGTGAACGCTCTAGTTATAACACCCTGTTTTGCTTTTTCTGGTACCTTTATACCTAGTTTCCGTTTTTTAAAGCGTTGCCTCGCACTAGGTAAGTATGACTCCTACGATACTGTTTATTTCGGGAGTATTTGCGTTCCCTTAGGCCATTTTATTTTGCTGTCAGATGAGAGGTGCTTCAGCCTAGGTAGATAATATAGATAGGTAATCTATATTACCTAGGCTAAAGCAATCTTAACCGAATTGGGTCTGGGAGAGCGGGTGTTCCTATGTTATATGAATGTGTATGAAGCATCGGGAGAACCTGTCTAGAAATGTAGAGTTAATCTTTACGTTCGCATATACCTACTTTGCTTTAGCTTGCATGCTTTATCTTTGATTCCTATTCTACCATTCAGGTACAAGGTCAAGAAGAAAACTTGTGAATTTATCCGTCTGTGCCGAATTATGTCTGCGACTTCAGATTTACCGTTTTACAACAACAATGATCATTTTTGTCGCTGCTGAGTCATGCGAAACTGTTATATGTAGGTAGGTTGGTAGGTACTGTTGGTTCCTGCGATACTGGGTCAGTACCTCACTGCTCTGATTCACTGAATAATTTTGCCCAATCATATGAATGACCCTGTTATGGAAAGTCGAAAAATGCCAACGGTTTGATCGTGAGGTCTGGTTATAATAGACAGGCATTATGATGGAGCGAGAAGTGAGAGATTATTGGCTAAAACCAACCCGAGTTCCTTCAGTTGCCTTTTCCATTCCAGGGTGACTCTTTCGAACAATTCCGCAACCTTGGATTTTCAGTAAAAAGTCAAATTATTTCTATTCTATTTAGGCATAATCAGCCTTATAATGTTCTCACTACTGGGACTCGGGTCTCCTCTATGAGGGGGAATGGGCCGTAATCCACCACGTGGGCGCAGACCGGGTTGTTGGATGTTACATGTCTTCGGTCTGGATTTTCAGTGCCGTAGGTATTATTCTAGGTAGGTCTATAAATAATAACTTCTAGTGAGAGAGTGACATACAACAGTGTCTCAAGCTAAATTATGAGAAGTAGCTATTCTGCATTCAGTGCTACTAAGCGCCAGTGGCATGAATATCAGCAGCAGGCAGCCTGAGGCACTTCTCACGTTCCAATAAGAAAGTCAATAATGCCGTGGGAAAGGGCACACTCAGGTTATAATCTGATACTTAATGCATTTAGTATCGATTTCGTGAGAATCCTGAAACTTGTGACTACGGTCAGTGCCGGTGTTAGGGCTACTGACACCCCGGGCATCGTAAGCGCAAGCGCAGTGTGGTCGAGGAGCGACTATCGATATCGTTAGAGTCGCTCCTCGACCACACCCCTCAACAATCCATCTAAAAAAATCGCAATAAAAAATATGCATATGCGCAGAGCGTAGAGCACAGTTTTGGGGGTTTGCACCAGGGGAGCAAGAGACTCTCTCCAGACTTTGGCGCCCCCCTGAATTTGTCGCCCTAGGCCGTCGCCCCACCGTACCCCCGCTTAACGCCGGCACTGACTACGGTACCTACCTACGACGGTTGATAATATCCGTCGGCAAGTACGAGCTATTTCAGATAGCTGGTGATTTGTTCTGTAATATAATTCAGATAAAACACTAACCATCAATCTATATAAAAACCAGTAAATAAATAGATAAACTGCGGGAAAGTTTGAAGAAGTTACCGTGGCCCTATACCGCAAAGGGCAAATGAAGGGACATTAGTGAGTGGGTTTATTATTTACCCTAGTGATTTGATGATTACCTAGAAAAAAAAACCTAAAACCCATAGTTCTTTTGAGTGCAGTCACTCAGTTTCCCATGTGTATGTGTATCTGCCTATCTATTGTATCGTTGTAATCACGTAGGTACCATAGCGGTCATTTCTGCCTGAGCACTTAAATCATTTTTCGCTTGAATACTGCGGCGCAGCGCCAAACCAAACTCTTTGAAGTTTTCGTTTCGAGTGCTAGCAAATATGAACTTAGCGGTGGTCAGGCGGAAGTGTCTTTGATGGTACAGCTACCATAAATAGGCAGTGGCGTAGCTAGGCGTGGGTGAAGGGCTATTTCAGCTGATGTTAAGCGATGTGATCGAAAACTGGGTTGCAACAATCGCTGTCTCTTTTTCGAATTTATGAAAGAAAAAGGCCGCCCTGATGCGCCTTCGCCCACGTCTAAATTAGTCCACATTTCGTTTCGCTAAGGTTAGACAGACCTCTATATCGATAGATTTCTATTGCTATGCTGCCTACTGGCTAGGTACTAGGATAAGGACTAAAATGCTGTAGGCACCTGTACTGTTGATCAAGTTGAGCTTTTTCAATCCTTTTGTCTTTAGCTCTTCGATTTTGGAACCAAATCTTGACTTGAGTTTCACTGAGCGATAGTGCAGAAGCTAATTCACACCTGTAATAGAAATTCTTCATTCAAAATGTAACATTTTTGGGTATGCCATTGGGTATTGCCAGCAGTGCGGTTACACGGTTTCATAATTAGTCTTGCACTAAGAAAATAATTGGTAGGTAGGTATGTACGTCTGCTACACAAACTGAAAGGCGCTGTTTATAGATGTAATCAGCCTATTATACGGGATGTAAGGGACAGATCTCCGCAAAAATATCGGTCTCACCAAACAAACTCCAATCAAATTTATAATTTTGTTCGGAGACGCCGATTTTGTTTTTCGTTTCCTGAAAAAAAATCTTGTGGATGATAGTTCAGTTTCGTCTTAAAAGCTCCTTAAAGTTTGCGGAGACCTGTCCCTTACACCCTGCATTCACACTGTTGGAACACACACAGCTGAAAAAAGGGGAAGATGCAGCGTTGAAAGGCCTCCCATAAGGTGAACCGTGTACTTGGTGAGAGTCGCGGAAATCCAATAAACGTACAGAACCAGTCATTGTGGTGACATTTGTGGGAGGCCTACGTCCAGTTATAGACGTTTTGTATCAGTAATGATGATGATGTTGGGATAGTCTCTCTCTGAGAGGGAGTTAGGCTGAACCTATATTATGTGCATCATGCTGGACTAGTAGGTAGGTACGGGCAGTGTGTAGCCCATTCGTATGTACCCACAGGCAATGACTATACAACCATGGTTTTATTCTCTTTCAATTGTTACTTCAAAATTGCCAGATTTCTCACGATATTTTCTCTAGTATTTAGAGAGCGGATCTAATAATGAATAAAAGTGCACCATCTAAAGCGCCTGCCTATATAGATGCGACAAAGGTGCTGCAAGTGAAGTCATTGCTATAAAGTGCGACGCCTTGAATGTCTTGCTTATGATGAGTGGTTGACGCTGACTTCTCAATATACATAGGTAAATTCTAAAACATATATTAGGCTCATCTTTAGGGCTTGACTAAATTACGACGGTGTAGATATTAAATATGGGATATAAAAAAAAAACAAAATACATATTAGACACTAGGTGAAGATAACATCTTTATCCACTATCATCAACTAAAGATTAATGTTACGATTGGTTCTAGTCAATGGTTGTCAAATAAGGATTTGTTGCCGGACACAGCGACGTGGGGCCGCGGTAGACCACGTCGCAGCTGGCCGGACACCTTGGATGTCTTCCTTGAGAGTTGGAATGAGAAAGCGAGGAACCGGGATCATTGGAAAGAATGGAAGAAGGCTTTTGCTCAGCATCAGGACACTACATGTTAGCTGCCTATAATAATGTGATTATGGAGGTTCAAATTAAATTGTTTTATTAACAAGAATTCGTCACACCTATCTACTCGTATCATTAAAAACATTGTTAGTCTGCGCGTGGCTAGTGATCACATGGTGGTTTCTATTGCAAAGGCTCAAACATGCTGCTCTTCCTCGGACCTGCCTTGTCTTACCTTCTCGCCCTAGCCACGTATTCGCCCCTCGCGTACTCCAGCTCCAGTCGAAGGGTCTGGTGTGCAGAGAAGGTGGTGCGCTGCCGACGAGGCCGACTCTCCTTGCGGCGTCTGCGAGCCACTGCCACCAACAAACACGAAATTAATTTTCATCAATCTAACGGTAACGAGAAGGTTTTTTTTAAGTTGACATTATCATCTAATGACTGATCTCGCTCTAAGGCGGAGCGGGGGGGGGGGCGTGTCAGACTTTTACTGAGTAAAGCCACACGTTCCTTCTCTGTATTGCGTTATAGGAGCACGGGTTTTCCTATTGGAAGTACATCCATGGCCCCAGTAGATTTCGGCCCTGCTGGGCTCCTACGGTTTTGCTGACATCTATTTGGGGCACGTGGAATAAGTAGGTATTACGCACCGCCGTCGAGGCGTTGACGACTTGGGCTCGGGTTATTGGACGGCCGGAAGCCGAGTTACCCATTGCTCGTCGTCCGCAAGCCCAAGCCTATGGCAGGAAGAAACATACCTACCTAGTAGGGATGTTACGGAAGTGGTTTTATCGGAATCGGAGTCGGAATCGGAACTTTTAAATTTAGTTTATCGGACTCGGAACCGGAACCGGAACCGTAACCGGAACCGGAACCGGAATCGGAGTCGGAGACTGAGATGGTGACAAAAAAGAGATGTGTTAAGTTAAGGATACAAAATAAAATAAATCATAATGTAATCAGCCTCTTTAATTTCAATTAAAAACGATAAAAAATATTATAATTATGTTTCAGCACACACAGCTATTTAAAATAAGAATGTCATAATAATATGGTTTTCAGAATTTCTTAAAAATAAAAAAAAGAGTTAAATCTGATGTATTGACTCTAAAAGTAGCATATTATATTTAATAAATAAAAGCTTGGAAGCTTTATCACCATCCAGTCTATTTCTTAGTGGGCTGTATATTAGGCCAGCACCACTAAAAAGTTGCTCGCTAGCTACCGAGCCTGGTGGACAGGACAAATATTGGCGAGCAATCGGTTTAAGATATTGGAATTTTGTATTTCCATTCACTTTCCACCACAATAAGGGATCGTCACCGATAGGTATACGTTTTTCTCTAATATACTCATTAATTAAACCTTTAAATATAAGAAACTTGTCAAAAACTTGGTTGGATGAATTATTATCAATATTATCATCGTCATCATCGCTACTCAACAAAATATTGGATAATATTGTTTGGACATTACTAGTGGTAGGTTCTGGTGAAGCCATTCTTGCCCGTTTTTCTGGTGGAACGTTAATATTTTCAGTAATATTTCTAGAATTATCTTCATCTCCAGCATTAAGTAATGTCATCAATTCGGTTTCAACATTCTCCTTAATAACTTCGTTAAAAAATTTTGCTTTATATCGAGGATCTAGGTATGTAGCTATTGCAAAGTACTTGTTCAATTGAAGGTCTCCAAATCTTGAATTTAATTGGTCGATGGCACATTTTATTATTGTTTTGAATTTTTCACTTGTGTCTGGTTTACTGTCTTCTATTTGTAAAGTATGCTTTAGTGTGTGTATTAATGGAATCACTGATGAGATGCTCGTATTACTGTCACTCATATTGCGGGTTATCTCTTCAAAAGGTCGTAGTATAGTTACTAGTTTTTTAAGCTGCAACCATTCTTCAGGAGATAATTGTGTGATATTGAATTTACACGCGTACAAACATAGTGAATCCTGTATTTTAATCATTCGCTCCATCATATATAATGTACTATTCCACCTGTAACAAGTAATATTATCATAATTAAGTGACAGTAATAATTTATAATTTAATTTGAAATAGGTACTAAGTATCTAGTGTAAATATAAACTAATATAAATACAAAATAAATCCATATTTATATAAAATTATTTATAGCTGTGCCCGGGCTTCGCTCACGCATTTTTAACTAATTTGTGTACTAATAATAACAAATGTTTTAATTTTCAACATATCTACGACACAACATCACAAAGTTCTAGATACCGTGAAAAAAACGTCAATCGTTGGTTAGTCAACAGTTAATGTTTTGCCTAACGAACGGGATGGTTAGTCCCGCCACAAAAAAAAAAAAAACAACTTAAAAAATTACATTTTATGATCGAACTCGCTACGCGTTGTGCAGCAGCCAGTTGCACAGCCACTACGTCAACCGTGCAGTCATTGTCATAGTTAAATAACTGTGACTGGTGGGTCGTGGGTTCGAGTACCACTTACAGTTTTTGTTTTTCGAATTTATTTATTGTTTAGGTAGGTATTAAATAAAGTAACATATCGACGCTTCCAAGCAATAACCCGGCAATCTAAAAATCTAAATTTTACAGGAAAAAAGATTTACGGATTTTGTCAAATAACTTTTCAACGAGTGGGACTATTGAAGTCATTGATGTATTAAATGAAAGCTATTTTTTGCGAAGTCTACCTGTGCCATTATTATGAAAATCCTTTTGTTCAAAACCTAGTAATTTATGAAAATAAATAATACCTAAAATTTTATACATACAATATTACAGTAATACTACTTACGGGATTATTGCAGTAAATTTATAAAATAAAATATTTCATAACATAACATTATGGGCTTCTACGGCGTTATTTTATATTGTAGGGCTTATACATAACTTGTTTTTACGGAGTTATTGTGGTAATGTCAAATTATTTTAAAAACAGGTATTAATAAATAACATTATTATTACGAGGAAAGTTATAAAAACAATGTTATTGTTACCACTCGATACCGTTTTTAAATTTAAATGTAATATTTGAAGATAACAAACGAAAAAATAAAATAATTTCGATTATAAGTAATATTTATTATAACACAGACACTTTCCGACGCGAACATTTATTAATAAAAATATTCCAATGAATCAAATCCTGTAATCAACTTTGAGCTACATAAACTCTTCAATTTAGTTCTTCTTCAGAAATATTTTCGTTTCCCACTTCAGAACAGGACAAGGATTGATAAAAAGAATGGTAGCTCTGAGGAATAGCTCCACTTCTACATAAACTTAAAAGATCTGTATGCAAAGCCTGGCTTATTGGTATACGTTGGTGGTATGCGCGTTGCAACTGCACATTATCCATATATACAGCTGCTTCTTGATACTCGCACGCTTTCGTCCTCTTCGTCTAGCTGAGGTAGAGGGAGTGTTGTTTAGATCAAGCTCTGAATAAGTGTCTTCAAAATTATATTTGAAAAACAACTTATTTATTTGTGAGTCGACCACGCTTACCTCCATGACTTCAGCCCAGCGGATCACATTTCCGTCTTTATCGCACCGCCAATACTTGTCTTCTACGAGTGGTTTTAAATCGTAAACTTCTGTCTGCTCTAATTCTTTGACTCTGTATTTTTCGCCAGTAATCTTTGAATTTAAAATAATGTTATAAATTTGGTCAGGGGTATATAAAACTTTATTCTTTAAGTTTTTTTCTATGCATGCATGCATGGAATCTCCCTCGTTTTGACTGTGTCCAGTTTCAAAAAAACGGTGGGTTATGGTAATGCCAAAAAGTTTGGCAGCATATACATAAAGGGCGAAAATGTAACGTTTTTTGTTCTGCCCATAACATCCATCCGAATATAATGAAAACTTTATTATACCTTTCTCACGTTCAGTTTTAAAAAAAGATAACAAAGCACTTCCTATTTCTGAACTACTTCTTTTAACGATTTGGTGATGCCATACATAACAATATCCTATTTTTCGTACTGCATCAAACACAGTAAAATTGTAGCATGGATATTTTCTTTTGTAATGAAGCATTTCATTACAAAAGAAAATATCCATGCTACAATTTACCCGAGTTATACAAAACTCACACTCACATTACATTTAGTTCTAATACGTACCTCGTAACTCGTATCTTGACAGAACTTGATTGGTAAAAGTTTCTTTTACACTAGAATCGTTATCAATTGCAATAATACCGCAATCTGTATCTGAAATGGTAAAGACAAAAATTTAAAAAAAGAAAACTAAAACCACCCTTACAAAAATATCAGTTTGCACATAGGTACATCATAACCCTGCATTTATGTACCTATTTGTTTAGATTTAAGTAGCTGGCACCGAATTGAAAATATATCTGATCATTTAACGTGAATGGAAGTATTGATGTATTGTGTAAAACTACAGTATAATAATTGAAAACCCCTCCTTTTTTAAAAAAAAAAACTTAAGTACAAAATTCCTCTCCGCCGCCTCAACAAGTCGAGGCACTGCGAGAACAGCTCCAGCGCAATCTCAGCACGGTATGGAGGGAACGACTGTCGCAACCGAGGTTCGGGTACGTCGCGATCGCGGAGGTAAGACCCCTCTTTGGGGAGTGGCTGGCATATGCTAGGCGTCACAACGTCCTCACCTTCCACTTGACACAGATCCTTACCGGACACGAATATTACGGGGGGTTCCTGTATCGTATAGGAATGAAAGAAACGCCTGAGTGTCATCACTGCGAGGATCGCCCAGTAGACACGGTGGAGGTGATAGTCGGCAACCTCTCGCGCCCGTCACTGGTCGAGGCCATGCTGCGGAGCGAGATGGAATGGGAAGCGGGCGCCTCATTCTGCGAAGCAGTCATGCTAGCGAAGGAGGAGGCCGGATGCGTGAGGGAGAGGACAGCGTCCACATCGCGACCCAGTCACCGCGGGAAATGCGCACGGCTACGGATGTCGCGAGGCGATTTCCAGCCACCGTAGGCGCGAGGCGATTTCCAGCCACCGTAGGCGCGGACATGCGACGGACGTGGACAGTGAATAATGGGTGACTCGCCGTCTGATCATGGACCATGCCCGAGTCGACTGCGCGTCGTGTTCCACGCGCGCCTCAAAGAGCTGTCAGCAAGCTGACAAGGCCCCCTTAGAGGGCCAAAGCCTGCCGGTGTCGTGGAACGTAAAGGGCTATTGAAGAATCACCGTGGATTTTAATCAGTAAGAGTTTGACAATCCCTGCCGTCCCACCCTGGGCGGGAGGACTCATTTGATAATATTATTTTACCACTATAATAAAAAAAGGACAAAATCCTTTTACACTTGACACAACCGACTTAACGACGAATTAAAGTTACAACCATGTTAAAGTTATATACAACTTATTCTTCTTTAGTAGTAGTGAGTTATTAGGTATAATAAAAAATCTATAAGTACCTAAACCTTTTGATAATGCCTGGACGTCAGACTTTGCACTGGTAGATTTCTTTTCACTTTGCTTCGGAGTTATTTTGGAACGTTCTACCTCTTGATCGGCGCCTATCATACAGTAAACAAACATATTACAAAATACACAATAATATTATAACTTAATATAGATAAGTCGCACTAATTTGTAGTAAGTAGGTACTTACTTGTAATTGTCGTGTCCTCAACCATTTGTAGCATTCGTTTCACACGTTCATTTATTAATGGTTTATTTCTTCTAAAACTCATTATCACTTTGCACTGAATAACTTCACAAGTAGTTTACTTCAATCAGTTTATCACTAAATTGTTTTTTTTTTTTAATTTGTGAATTATTGTTTACGTAAACAAACATTACGCAACGGGCCGATGGTCAAGGACACTTGTGGGGGCGTGGCATATATCTATTACTGTCTATCAGCTACTAAAAGAAAGAGACAACCACTCTTTGCAAACTATTGCACGGCTAGACCAAAACAGTAATATCCAGAACAGAGCTAGGTGTATTGAAATTTAGAATAAATTGACCATATTGAAATATTACGTACATTAATAAGCCAATACCGAACTTAAATAACATTGTTAGTGCATATTACGGAACACGTATTTTAAAATTATTTCAACAAAAACCGCATAAACACGTTTACCAAAAACTTTATGAAAATGATTTACGCCAATAACCCGGTAATCGCAACTTACCAAAATAAAAAATAAATAGTTTTTTCGTACAGACCTATAATAGGTTTTTTGCAGAAATATTATTGTGTCTAAATTCCCAACAATAAACATGTGTGTCATGATTTCTTTACAAATATCATTAGAAAAAATCTGAAAAAAAATGCTAAGGTGTATTCCAGTCCATAGATGCCGAATTTGACATAACAGCATAAAGCCCATAATAGTACATTACCGAGTTCTTGGTTGGGGGGATCGATATGTACTAAAGCTTATACACAACATAATGTAAATATTTTGGATTAATAAATAATGTAATTTTAGAACTTACCGTGTAGGGTAAATACGCCAAATGTCGGCCTCCCCCCAATCGTCGGCCGTCTGCACGTTTTTAGCTTGCATTCATTCAAAAGGTATTTAAGTGATAATTTTACCTCTCGAATTGCAACTTTAGTTCATACTCTATATGTACAAACCGTTATTATCCGATTAAGTCACTTGCTTTTCGCACACTGAGCATCAGCAGGGATTGTGTCGATGAAGCGTCAAGTTTGCATTAAAAGTAGCTTACTTGATGTGAATACTCACACTTCGGGGATTGATATTACAACGATAAGACATTTCTTTATTTTTGTTTTAAGCTTTATTATCACTAAAGGGTTATTTTTACTATATTTTGAGATAGTTTTTTCAGCGTTTTGCGTATATTTTTCAGGGCAAAATAGGAGGCCGCCATTAGGATCACAGTTTTGACTTAAAACCGGATTCTCGGCCGTGGCCGACTTAAAGTAAATGCAGTCTGTTTTATGAATTCCAATTGTACCAATTCCATTGGCTAAATAAGAGAATTTGCAAAGCTTCTAGATAAATAAATCTATTTTACGTTTAACCCTTCAAATACCGTCAATTAGAGACACAATAGTAAGACAATAGATGCGCGGCCACCGGTGGTCGCTTGGGGATTCATGAATTAATCGCCAAATAACGGCCGGGGTGATATTAATCGAATCTCGAAAAATCAGGTACAAGGAATAGGGGCCGACATTAGAAACATTAAAGATCGTAATGTCGACCAGCGTCGAATTCGAGCGCCACTATACAGGCTGATGCATCGATTGGGTAGTGATTTTTTATTTGTTTATCAAACTTATTTAAAGAAGTTAAGTTTAAATGTAGGAGTTGACAGCATTGAAGACATATTATTTTATGGTAGCTTTATGGTTTTGGAATTTAAGAGATAAATAATATGAATTTCTCTTTGGAACTTGCTATCTATTAAACACTTCTTATTAGCTTAAAACATAAATGGTTGGTCGAGAATCTTTGTTGTACCAAAAAGCAGCCCTTAGATAAATACTAAGTTTGTTTTCACTTAGTACTTTTAATTTAAGGTAGGTAATGACAAAACAGGGAGATCTAAAGCCTTCACGGAATCAAAGAAAATTATGCGGTTACGAATTTTTTAAATGTTTACCGACTTGTTTGAAAAATAAAAATAATAAATAAATATTATTACGAAGACGTTAAAAGTTTATCAAACAATTACTTTATTAAAACATGATGCAAATAAATAAAAGAATGAATATTTTACAATAAAATGTAACGTCACGTGTCAATAAATAACCCGCCCCTGATCGTTCCGGGTGGAAAGGTGCCCATAACACTCGCCGCATTTCCTCGCTGAATAGCGATGGCCATCCTTTGCACCAAGAACGACCCGGACCGGGAGTCACCCGTTGCCTCGCCGAGTTTACGACCCAAATCCCACACAAAACGCCTCGCCTCCACACTCCAACTGCCCAGAGTCTCCACAGCAACAGGCACAAAATAGTAAAGCTGCTCCAAGGAAGCGTACTTCAGCCTCTTCTTAGAGCAGGCATCTTCAGCGGCGGCAGAGGCAGTGTGCATGGTGCGACTCAGGTGACTGGCGGCGACAGTGCTAACGCAAGTTGCGTCCCAGATAAGGCACTTCCCGTTTTTCCATGGCACCAGAGTCAGTCCATCCGGCCTCTTACCATCAGATCTGCTAAGACCTGCAGGCTTAAGCACGTAGGGAACGTTTGCCGATACAAGGGCTCTACGGACTATGTCATTCAGGGCATGGTGACGTGGGAACCTCCCTGTGCAACGCCGACAATTGATGAGGGGAAATAAAAATATATTTAACTATTAAACAAATACAATTACATAGGTACTTAGTGTTATATTAGAATCCTGCCAAAATAAATCACATTAATAATATTGTTCACTGTCTTAAATTAAAACACCCTATACCCGGCCGACATTTGGGAAAAACGCGACCGACCATGGGCCGTGAATGGCCGACTTTAGGGTTTTTCTGTTCTCGACGCATCTAAACCTTATTACTTTTTTCTTTTAGTAGTAAAGTCGATCTTATGCCTATAAACATAAAATAGACTAGATAAACTATCCAAAACTGCTTCAGAAGCTATCTTTCGTTGAAAACTGAAGGTGCTAGAGCAATCGGCAGTCAGAAAATCGCTAAGGGGGGCCGACATTTGGCGTATTTACCCTACTACATTCTTGCACCACACCTAAAACTTCTTGGTTAAGTTGTTCTTTTTGTATTTTATGAAGTTCACTTTGAGCAATTTGGGAATGATTAAAATGCGTCGATACTTTTTTGCATTTCGCTAATAAGTTTTTGATTTCTTCGTCACAATCTAACGTAGCTCGCACACATAGTTGTAATTGGTGTACGGTACAACTGATATCAGGTATTCCAGCGAGTCTCATTGCTCTTATCATGTTAGATCCCGAATCGCGAATAAAACAGTGAATTTTATCATTGCTTATGCCCCATTCAATTAACATACAATTTATTTTTTCTTGAATTAAGTCTCCTGTATGTCTACCGTCGAATGTGTGGCATTTTAAAATAACTTTTATCCTCTTAAAGTTATCAGTTATTCCGTGCGCTGTTAGACTCAATAACGATACATTCGAACTTGGTTCGCTCCAAATGTCTGTAGTAAATGAGATTTTCTCAAATTGTTTTATCAAATCATTTATTTTCTTTGCTATTGTTGCATATAACTCACCACAAATATATTCGGTAAAAAACTGTCTACCCCTTAACTGGTAATTCGGTGCAATGAACTGTAGAAGTTGTCGAAATCCAATACCTTCTACGAAATTGAAGGGTAGATCTTGCAAAGCGATCATTTCAGAAATCAATTTGTCTATTTCCATTGATTTAGCATTAGAATTACACCATTTTTGATTTTTAGTAAAAATTTCTTTCATTGTAATTTGTTTTTTTGCCTCTTGAAGAGCCGTTGAAGTTGAAGGCTGTTCTGTAGGTTTCTTCTCTGTTTCTAATTTAATTAACTCTTCATAATCAGTAGCATGCATAGATTTGAGATGACTCTTTAAAGAAGAAGTCGTAGGTACCTCCCTTTCGGGAATACGTCTTCTCACAACGTTTACATTTTGCCGTATTTACACTAACTTCACTAAAGTAGTTCCATATGAAACTAGATTTTGACTTCATTGTCCAAAAATCCAAATCAAACACAGTTACACAAACTAGTAGATAACTCAATACTTAATTGACACGTTCGTCGCGCAACCACAAAACAATAACAAACCTTCATCAAGATTGCGTAACAAGGAGTGAAATAGTAAGTACGTAATCGACGACAGAAAGCGCACGGGGAGTGGGGCTGCGCGACCTGCAAAAACCTGTTCATACGTGTTGACCGCGACCGCCGCTATGCTTCGACCTCCGATTAAAACTTCCGATTTAAAGTATCGGAGCCGAAGGCGGAACCAGATGTGTAATATCAATCGGAAGTTCCGACTTATCGGAATCGGAGTCGGAGCTCCGTAACATCCCTACTACCTAGGTATGTTTTAATTTGTAGTCACATCAATCAAATTGACCTTGGTGCTGACTGATGGAAAGCCAAGGTGGAAAACTATAATGTAACGAGCAAACCCAGTTTTTAAATATTTTGGCGTTACGGGAGTATTTTGAAGTTCAGATTGGTACTTACATGCTAGTTTTGTTGGCCCCTATAACACAACCAAAGAGTTTGTATTTTTTGGCGTCCTTGGGTACATTAATAGCCTATAATACTCAGGGATAGTGCAGCTACATATTAGTAAAATAATTTTCAGAATCAATTCAGTAGTTTCAGACATTAATCCACCTTCTACATAAAAACTTTTATTTTATTTTAGTGTAAACTGGTGCTTTCTACGATCCCACGTGAAGGAAAGCAGTGATGCAATTTTATCTAGATACCATTTATAAAATTAGTACAGTTGCGTCAATTTTATTAGTCATTTATTTTATTCGTTTTATACGTCAATATTATGAAGGGTAAAAACCCAAAAACGCCACGGAAAAGAAGTTTCCCACGCAAATTCAAAGACCTAACAAAAAGCTCCGACTAAAGTAAGGATTCCTTGCAATTCCTGTGTGTCGGTACCTTAATATCCATAGCCATGAGAAAACTACGCTTGTAAGACCTCCGATTCCACGCCATATTGTCCCGGAAGTGTCTCGGAGAAACCCTGCGCCACAAGGGTGAATCACGATTATTTAATCGTTCAAAATTTTGCTATCCGATATTGTTAACAAATCATCCCGACACTGATATGGCAGGGGTTCCGTAGGTATACATTTTTAATTAAACGGAACTGCATGTTGTTAAAATACACCACTAATAATTTTCAATTAGTTCAAATATTTAAAAGGCTTTTTAGAAAGGTCTTATTATTATTCCGCGTGACTGGTGCGCCTCACCACGGTAATAATATCATAGCCTCACCATCAACGATTGCATCACTGCTTACCATCAGGTGGGATCGCAGTCAAGCACTAGTTTATATCAGATTAAAAAAAAAACATAAATAGCAAAGTAGTATTTGTTTATATCACAGAACAGAAGAATTTTTGATTCCTGTGTATATATATACATTTTAGGATATAAACCACAGAGGTTTATATCCTAAAATGTATAGGAATCTATCAGGTAAGCTTGTATGAAAACCTGCACAGTTGTGCAAGATACACGCTCCGGTTTACCTGTACAGTACAATACCCCCTAGCCAAGTTTCTAATCTGCAATAGTTAACGCTAGTAGAAAGCTTCAAATGTACGGGAATGACGTCATCTCAACGCTAAGTCACGTGGTTAGAACAAAAGAATTCGACGAAAGCTTGCGTCCGTCGAAGCGTTCGACGCAAGCGAAACGGTTGTAACTTGGCTAGGGAGGCTGGTCACCTGTACTGGGAAACTTGTCTGGTATAGCCTAGCGTCTATGGCTACCTAAACTCTAGTTTAATTAAACAGATACAATTCAAATTCAGGCGGAACCCTAGTGTTCAAATAGAGCGTGCGACATTACATCGTCGGGATTGAAGCGCTTCGCAGCCGAGAGGCGACATATGGCGGCGGCGACGGATTGGTGTACGTTACATACAATAGTGTCCGGTCAATTAGTGACAGACTCATGAGCTGATACTGCCTTCCGTATCCTGTGATTTTAAATCGGGTATGTAGCAAAAACCTTATTAAAAAAATGTTGCCCATTATCGTTGTCCCACACTATTGACTATTGTATTGAAGTTGCGTTCAGAAACATGTAAACTTACATACACAAGACACCCAGAGCCAGAACAACTATGAGCAATACAAATAGGTATTTGTTCCGTACGGGAATTGAACCAGCGACGCGAAATCTCTGTGGGAATCCGATCGGATATCTATGGATCTACCACTGTGCCAACGATGGCATCGAACTTCAAGCTCAAATTGACTTCAAATTTAAATATAATATACTAGCTATCTATATATCTAGCTTCTGCCAGTGGCTTCGTCCTCGTAAAAGTAGGTTTCTCAATGTAACGAACTTTTAGCCCCCTTTTTATCACTCTAGAGGGTGAATTTTTTAAAACTCTCTCTTAGTGGTCGCCTACGTCATAAATAATTATGTACTAACAATAGCTTTAAGGTTGTAAAATTTCACGCTCCTAGTCACAGTAGTTTCGGCGGTGCATTGATATGTCAGTCAGTCAGTTTCTCCTTTTACACATGCTACATAATATCAAATGAATACCTAGGGATATAACTCATACCCAACTAAACAATTTCAGTTAGCGAAAATATCTACATTATTATTTCTATAAAGGAAAAAATAAAAGTTCGCATGATCTGTCTCGTTAGGCGCAAGCCGCGGATGCGTGCCAGATTGTTCTCATTTCATTTGTCTCTATTGAAAGCACCCATTGTCTGAATTGAATCGTTATTGTAGAAGATACGTAGGTGTATCTAATGAGGGATATTAAATACAGTTTTGTGCGGATACGTTTGCTTAAAACGTTGAGCACCATTCATTAGTACACAAAGAGCTACTAATACCGAACTTGGTGAAGTAGCCCACGACCTCGCACCCAAAGGGGCATCTCACAAGCGAGGACTCTTTAAGAATGATGGTTTTAGGTTCCGTACCTCAAAAGGAAAAAAACGGAACCCTTATAGGATCACTTTGTTGTCCGTCCGCCTGTCTATCTGTCTGTCAAGCAAGACCCTTTAACTCGAGAACGCGTGGAGCTATCGAGTTGAAATTAAAACCAGCAACATCCAAGCTGCGAAAAAATCAAACTTCTAAGTTAACGAATAATAAAAAAGATACGGCCGTTTCCCGTTGATCCAGAATCCTGAAATTTGGCACAAAGCAAGGTCTTATAGCACAGGGCCTCAAGTCTGCTATTACAATAGTGTCAGAATGGTCTAGCATTGACTTCATAATTGTTGATTTTGGCAAGTTTTGATAATCTACTAATAATAATGGTGTCATAATGATTTTCCAATGGTCAACCACTGACACTTTATTGAAAGAAACTCGTACATAATGACAAATGGATATCTGACATAATATGCGGTAATTTGTAAACTTTTGACGGTTGTTTTGATAAGTGATCTACCATTTGAACGTTATTGTACAGTTATTGGTTTTAATAAGCTCGATATTGTCATTCTACCACCACTCTATTACGAGACCATTGACCGATCAATGATCGATCATTATGATTTAGCAGATTACGAACTTTTAGCAAAATGACAATGGGATCGTGTTGGAATGACGAATTTATAAAAATAGCAGACTCGGGCCCCTGGTATAGTGAACCCTCAGTGCGCGAGTCCGACTCGCACTTGCACAGTTTTTATAATTGATAGGCTCGCGTTTGACCACTATTTCACGTAAGTGACGATGTGCTCGAACACTGGGTTCCGTTGCAGTCGCTGTCTCATTTTCGAATTTATGAAGGAAAAAAGCCTCGCCCACTTCTAAATGAGTCCACGCTACGCCTCTGGTACCTACGTAAAATTTGGAGAAGAAAAGTTGAAGGAGTAAAACTCCTGAGTGAATTGAAAAGCAATAAGTATAATGTTTAAAGTAAATAGGCTTTAGATTCTCTTGTGTATCCATAGGCGTCGCACAAAGATTCGACCAATCCAAAAAGTTATAAACAGTACCTACCTAGGTATTCTATTCAAAATATTAATATTTGACATAGGCCTACATGGGCACTTTTAAAACGTCAGAATAAGCTAGTGCACTGTTCCATTTGGTATCCCATGAAGAAGAACTGGAAAGAAACTCCATGGCACGGTAATATTATCATATCCGTGGTTTCTACTATTTTAAAAGCAGTGCGTGTTCACCAGTTTACCAATGAGCAGATATTAGTAGATAGGTAGGTATAATCTGGCTTAACACTAATAAGTCAGTAAAACACATCATGTTAGTCTCTGAGCCATACATACACGTATGCACAATCAATATAATTGAATGGCCTGTGGTCAAGTGTTTAGTAGCCCTGATTGCTATGCTGGAGATCGTGTCTTCGATTCCCACCCAGACAGTTTGTGTGATTAGCACATGGAGTAAGTATAAAAGCGATCATTTGTTCGAGTCACTCTAACTGCCGCACTCAGAGACGTCATTTTACTCCTCTCGAACGTTCGCGAACTTTCACCCTAAATGCCCCCCGCGGCGAGGATTTTTCGATTATTCTTTTTTTTTGGTTTGACCTTGAGAAAAACGCAAATTTCGTGGTTATATTGATAATTATATGCAATAAATTATACCTTCCCGGAAAGCCCATTAGTTTTCCTATCGAACTGTGTAAGATTATAAATAAATGAAACTGACCTGACTTCGTAGCGACGAGATAAATTGGCATTTTGCAAATTTTCTTACACATAACCTTTAACTTTCTCACATTACACCAAAACCACACACATATTCTCGAAAAAAACACTTGAATACGATAGTCCATATATTTGCGCAAAAACAATATTACTCATATCACATCAAAACACAATAATTACACGACACAATCACTTTTTCCGGAACTCAACAAAAAGCCGCGCCATTACTGGCGCGCGTAATGTAAACACTGACGAGATAGGTACATCGCGGCGTACTGTTGCCAGAACTTTGGCGCCATTTTTACCGGTTTACTTTCTTTCAACAACGATTATGATAACAATATGCAATTATATCACTTTGTAGTAACTTCATTATGTTTATAGGTAAATAAACTAACAACTTATGTAGATTTCAAAGCATTTCGAGATAAATTTTGCACTAAAACAAGTCGAAACACGACGGTCATGACGGAAAAAAATACGCATCTTCACAAGTTTCGTCACTTTTTCACTGGCATATTTATTACTTTTCCAAAAACAAACACTTGCAACGTAATCTACACTTATTTCTCAGTAATTCTATATAAATCTTATAAGATTATTCACAGTTTTCTAATTGGAAACATGATTTGCGTCCGCACGCAACCACACGCAACAATGACGCCAAAAAGTGACAGATAGCTGAATGACGGATCACTTTATTTTTTTCAATCTTCTTCATTCCATGTATCGATATTGCCAATGGAAAATATTTTAATAGAAAGCGAATGAACTATTCTGTTCAATCGACTAAAGAACGGGTTGCAACTTGAAAATATACGTCACAGAAAAAATATCCAATCGGTGCAAGTCACTCTCGTACACCCGTGTGTACAATTGCGCGATGGGCACTCAACTCTCTCGTACACACGGGTGTACGAGAAACGCGCGAGAGGTTTCAATTATAGCAAAACCTAAGGTACTTAACATCATAAAGATATAGACTATTATTCAATGACAAAATTAGTAAATCAGAGATTAGCGTTAATGGGCGTCTCTGAGTGCGGCAGTAAGTGTAATTTATTAACTGACTTCAAAAAGAATTCTATGTTCGGCTGAATTTACTTCTTTTTCTATAATATGTATGTATTTACAAATATTTATGTATGCAAAAACACAAGCTCTGCTTAGATTGGGACTAAATGGCGTTGTTTCAAAGTTGAGCAATATTATTTTATTATTATTAATAGTCATTAGTTCTATGACGTTTACCCAAGAGCCAGATTATAATGCAAGCGAATAATCCGCATCAAAATCAAGTGCACACAATCTACTAATAACAAGATTGGTTCAATTAGATAGTGGGACAGAAAAGGGTGGATGTCCCTGGGAGCCGTCAGCTGTGGTCCCCGTGAGCACCGTATGTATGTAATTGGACCACAATGGAGGTATTATCTGACTGAGCGTTGTCACATTAAATTGTCATGCGCTTAATCGAGTCGAAAGTGAGTGTTGTTAGCGAGTGGGGGGATTAGATTGATTTGTGTTTTTTTTTTAAATTTAGTTGAATTTAAATGAAAGGAAAAAAAGGGTTTATTACTGCGAGTCGTGGTGCGAGTCCCGAACACTTTTCTGCCCTTCGTGTTGAAGGAAGACTTTTGGCCGCAGGGCGTGGTGTTCCGTCGCTTCCGCGGACAGGTGCCACAGAACAGCACGAAGTAAACGTAGTGCGATGTGAAGTGTTACTAACATAGATTTAAGTCTTATTTACTAACGACAACTTGTATTTACTCTATATGTATGTTAGTCTGTAAGGTATATATCTATGGGCCAAGATGCCTGATAATAAATGATTTATTATTATTATTATTACTTTCTGTTGTTTTAAATGTATACCTAGATATAGAGATTTAAACTTGCCTCTATACGTTTCTTGCTTAATGTAAGTAGTTACATCCTAAGTCATCCTAAACTACCTAAGCAGTTACATCCTCCAAACCTTCATCTCGATTGGTGGTACTTTACATAATTGAACTAATTCTGTTGGTAAAGATCATTCCAAAGAGAGACAAGAATGTTTCTTTCATTAGAAGATGGTAATTAAAAATAAACTCTCCATTAAAAAAAAAAACACTTGGATATCGATCATAGATTTATCTTAACTACAAAAATACTATTGTTGTTAGCGATTAAAAAAGTGATTGTGTTTAATCAACAATGCTAACAATAGGAGCTGGCCGCGTTAGGGTAGGGCCCCTTAATATTCATTAGGAAACATCCCCTAATTACAGCTTCATTCGACCATTATCGAGAGGGCATTTAGAAAACCGATGGAAGTGCCACACCTGACTTGTTCGTACTTTTGTTTTCCATGCCTCTCGCCAGATATTGATATTACGAAATATCCGCTTCACCGCATTTCAATTGCGCACAATACTCGTAGATACAGAAAACTCGTAGTGAAATCGTGTTCTTAATATTGCCAACTGGCTCTTCCCCGCTTGCTGGAAGTAGTGATGTGGAAAAGAAATACTCAGTCTGTTGGATTTTTGATATTGTAATGGCTTTGCTTATATTCTGGACTATGGAACTAAGCTTACCTATTCATTCCTAAACTCGTCTGGATAAGCGGGTAAATAAAATAATCGTCATGCTCATCATCATCTGATGATGAGCATAAGATGCTCATCATCAGATGATGATGAGCATCTTCCTGCCCTAGTCCCGTTTTATTTGGGGTCGGCGCAACACGTTTTTTTTTTTCTATTCTGTGGTGTAAATAAAATAATACTTTCCTAATAGGCAATATTAACAACAAGTTTACGAACCATACAAGAAAAAAAACAGCTAGTCTATCTATATTCTATATATATATATATATATATTATATATATATATATATATATATAAAAATCAATGCCACTTTTCGTTGTTATATTATAACTCAAGAACGGGCTCACCTATCCAAACCAAATTTTTAGGCTTTGTTCGGACTATTTAGATGATGGTTTATGTGAAGTTTGGTAGGGTAGAGTAGGGTATAGTAGGGTAGAGTAGGGTAGAGTAGGGTAGAGTAGTGTAGAGTAGAGTAGTGTAGAGTAGTGTAGAGTAGAGTAGTGTAGAGTATTGTAGAGTAGAGTAGTGTAGGGTAGAGTAGGGTAAAGTACAGTAGAGTAGTGTAGAGTAGGGTAGTGTAGGGTAGAGTAGGGAAGAGCGGGAGCGAAGCCGTGCGGGCAAAAGCTAGTATCCTATAAATTTGAGTTATATTGTGCGCTACGAGATCGCTACGTGCGTGGTATTCGAGTTCGTAGCCCACGTAGCAATAATCGTAGCAATATTAACACTAGGCCATATTAGACAGTGCTACAATTTGGATTTGGTGTCCAGCACCCCTAGCCAAGTTCATAATCTGCAATCGTTGTTAACGCTTGAAGAAAACTAATCAAATGTATGGGACTCAATGTTAAGTCACGTGGTCAGAACAAGCGAATAGAAAATTCGTAGCCAAGTTCACATCGTTCAAAATGATAGAATATTGTTTCTACTACTGTATGATTCCTGTGTTCTGTGGTTTCTACAATGTTCAATTATTGTTTCATCTTTTGTTATACAAACGCTACATTGTAGAACGAGCGGCCGACTAAGGCGCGTCAACATGGCTACCAACTTATCGTTTTCTACAATTGCTGACACCGAGGCGTTACCGATTGGAGAACGGAATTGGACACGAAACGGTTGTAACTTGGCTAGGGGGGCTTTACCGTCTTACCTTACCGCATGCTGCCGAATACCAGTTTTATTAGGTACGTGATGCGACTGCCTATCGTGACTCTACACGAATGTTGGTACTAGAAAACACCATACCTTAGGTATTATTAGGAACAACATGTAGAGTTTTCCATAGGTACGTTCGTTCGAACGTTGACAGTGTCAGCTATCTTAGGGCCTGGTCGCGCTCGATTCCACGTCGTGCAAATATAGAAATGGAGTCTGGTACCGTACCGCGTCGTACCAAGAGCATGACACCCCGTTTCGTTCATGCGCTGCGTGGTTGTCAAAAAGTTTGCAATCTTGAAGACTGATTGCAAACTTTTTTAAACAAAGGGTTTAGCGACGTTGCCTTGTTGTGTGTACTCGATGCGGCACTGTACCGTGCATCCGCTCAACATGGCTCGACACCATATATCTGCTTTAGCGGCATCTTGGCGCAATCAGGCGCCACACCGTGGTACAATGTGGCCAGTTATTTAATCTTCTCATTTAAACGTGGAACGATACACGACAACCTACACAACGGGACAAAATTGTTGAATTTTAGTTAAAAAAAAATTACAGTATCACTTGAACTGTTTGTTTTATTTAATTTTAAAGTCCGAACGGTCTTTGTCTCTTTGTATACGAGTAAAAGGAGAGAATGACTGACTGACACATCAACACAACTAAAACTACGGGGCATAGGAGCGTGACATTTTGCACAAGGTTTCTCTTTATGACGTTAGCGAGCAATAAGAAGGGATTCACTTCCTAAGAGGATGAAACGGGGGTCCAAACCAAGTGTGTATGGATTTCCAAAGTGTGTGTGTGTGTATGAACTTTCACGCGGGCGAAGCCGCTGGTAGCAGCTAGTCTATATATAAAAGGAGAAACTGACTGACTGACATATCAACGCACAGCCGAAAATACTGAGTCTAAGAACGGAAAGTTTTGCACAAGGCTTCTTTTTAGGACATAAGCGAGCACTAAGAGAGGATTTTCACAAATTTACCCCCTAAGGGCATGAAACAATTTGTATGGAGAAACTTACGTTTACCCTTTAGCAGAAAGCTAGTCTTTATACAATAGGTACCTACATATAGGCACCAATAATCTAAACCTAACCTAACAATTGAAATGGAAACTGAACCGTATTTATCCAACAATCGACTATACGACTGTCAAATTTATAACAGGCTGTTCAGCTTAACTCACCACAATCCACAACAAAACCGCATTTCGGCCAATGTGATGTGAAACGAGAACGATATAATTTGTTGCGACTAATATAAATCGAAATGCTATGATGTCGGGGACGAGAGCCGCGCACGTGCGGTCTCCCACGAGCGCATCCCTATGCGCTAAATACTGCACAATGAACATTTTAGTGGCCATGATGATAATGATAGCGACAAGAAACATGTAACAGAGATATTTGTAATTACGTATTATGATTGAAAAGAGTGTCCATGGGGCATGGAGTTTCTTGCACATTTATGGAGAACATAGAGATCTACGCTTTGGAATGTGCAAGTATAATAGCATCATTTGTTCTTTCTAACTGACCTGACTTCTTGACATTTCAATCGGGTAATTTTTTTTCGAGAGTAGAATTTTCCGTAACTTAATGTTTGTTTTTTAATCCCTGACCCACAGTATTGTAATTTTTTTCTTTTTTTTTTAATTTTCTTAAATGATCATGCTCATCACACAAACATTTGAACCGAACCCACAACCTCCGGCATAGCAGCCAGGGCTACTAACCACTAGACCAACAGGCCAGTCAAGTACGCATCATTTGATACCTACTTTTGGCCATTTCGGTTGTTCATTCCTACTTTTACCTCATCTTGTAAATTACTGAACCGATTTAGATCAAACATAAAGTATCTAAGAACCATCGCTAGAAAAGCTGCTTTCAACTAAAACAGTAACAACCAGTGCCACAAACAGATTTAAAACGCACACAGATAGCGGTCATTATCATATTCTTTTAAAACGCACACAGATAGCGGTCAAACTTATAACACCCCTTTTTTGCGTCGAGGGCTAGAAATGAAATTGTAAGCATATTCATATCATATTCTTTTAAAATAGATCATTAGTTCATTCCAAAAAGTTGTTCCCAGAAAAGCATTATTCACCCAAATTCCCATTAACTAAGCGCTGAAACAAAGCGAACCAAACACAAACAAATTGTAACATTTGTATAATCAGTTTCATGGACTGTTATTTCGCAATAGTTATTAGAGAACAGTGGATTTTATAGCGTAGCGGAACAGTGCTAACAATTTTAACGAGAGAGTGAATTCGAATGGGCTCCGGCACGCCTCTATTTGAAGCCAGCGAGTCGTGGTGTGGTAATCTCATCATGGCTGTGCCGACAAGCGGGCCGTCCCACCTCCCCTTTCCCCCCATTTACAGACTCTTCACCAAAGGTTTTTCAGCGACGCGACAAACCATTATGATTCTACTTTCATGGCAATAAGACTCCCCACAGTAAAAGATTTTCATACTAATAAGCTTAAATGGAAATTATAACAGTCATTGTTGGAAATGGAGATTTTGTTATTGTAGCTGTAATGTTATTGTAATTCTGGGGAAATGTTTTGGATATTTTTATTTCTGAAACAGTATTTAAAGTCCTATATTTACATACCGTTGGTGAATTGCAATGAGTTTGTTGAGAACCTTGATATTATGATGCTACTAGTCTAGCAGCCAGGCTGCTATACTTTCGTCATTTTATAAAAGCTGATAGTTTGTCAGTGCATGTCCCCAACACAGGTAGGAAGTCGTTGGTAGGATCCAGGAGTTGGGACTCGAGGTGGCGCTGCACAAATCCGAGGCCATGTTTTTCCACGGCCCTCGGACGGCGCCACCATCGGACTCCCAACTTACGGTAGGAGGAGTTCGCATCGGCGTCGGGTCGACGATGAAGTACCTGGGACTCGTTCTCGACAGCCGATGGAATTTCGGAGAACACTTCCGACGTTTGGCTCCCAAACTCAACCGGGCCGGGGCTGCTCTCAAGCGGCTCCTGCCCAACCTTGGGGGTCCAGACGCCTCCTGCCGGAGGCTCTACGCGGGGATCGTTCGGTCCATGGCCCTCTACGGGGCGCCGGTGTGGGCGCCGTCGCTGGCAAAGCGACCGGCGTCCATACTGAACGCCTGCCAGAGGGTCATGGCAATACGGATGGTGCGGGGTTACCGCACGATCTCCCGCGAAGCGGCGAGTCTTCTGGCTGGCCTACCACCGTGGGATCTGGAGGCAACAGTCCTTGCACACATGCACGATAAGCGCGTGGAGATGCAACGCCGGGGTGAAAGTCCACTACCGCGACAGGTCGAGGTATGGCGGACAGAGCTCCGGCGGGATCTCACGGTGAAATGGCGTCAGCGACTATCGCAACCCAGTGCTGGGCACGCCACAATTATGGCGGTAAGTCCCCTCTTTGAGGCGTGGCTGGAAAGACCTCACGGCGTCCTTACCTTCCGCATGACGCAGGTCCTCACCGGACATGGCAAGTTCGGGAGGTTCCTGCATCGGATTCGAGCGGAAGAGACGCCCGGGTGCCGCCACTGTGCGGAACGCCCGGAGGACACGGTGGAGCACACAGTCGAGGTGTGCCCTGCTTGGGCGGAGCAACGCCGTGTCCTCGTGGGGGCGATCGGCGGCGGAGACCTCTCGCGCCGGGCCTTGGTTCAGGCCATGGTCCGGAGCGAGGAGGAGTGGCAGGCGGTCGCCTCCTTCTGCGAAGCAGTAATGCTAGCAAAGGAGGAGGCAGACCGCATCAGGCAACGGCGCCCCCGCCGCCGCCGCCGGGATTCCGATCCCGATTTCCGGCCACCGTAGACGCGGGCTCGCGGACCGCGAGCCATGGGTAGCTCGCTGTCCGATCGTCCGGTAACTGTCCGGACCGAGCCAAGGCGTCGACGGCGCGCACTGTTCCCGCGCGCCTCAAGGAGTTGTCAGCAACAGGAGGGGCCCAACTGGGTTGAAGCCTACCGGGGTCGGGGTTATCCGAAAGGAAACTAGAGCCCCGGTATGAAGGCTAGAAGGAACGGCGCGGGGTTTTTAGTCAGTAAGACTCTGACACTGTCTCCCGCTCCACCCAAGAGCGGGTTTCGTCAATGATGATTTTCCCCGTCGACAAAAAAAAAAAAAAAAAACGCAGGTAGGAATGTGGCCCTAACTATATACTTTAAACGTGCGAGCACATTTATGGCGTATTTCCCAACATTAATTGATTATTTATTATTAACGAATGTTTTTTTTATACCAGAGATTTTACAGATGTTCTCGAAAGATCGGAACTATCGATTGATTTCGGATCCGAAAAATTTGAATCGGAAGTTACGAGTATAAGAAGTACAAACAATTGTTATACTTTTCGCGTGGGAGGTCGAGGTTCTTGCACATTGTTTCCCATAGAGATCTATGCTTTGGAATGTGCAATTAGCATCGTTTTTCTGACTGACTGACTTCTTGGCATTTCAAAAGTGCCTCTAAATGGTTTATTTGAAATAAAATGCTTTGAATTTGAGTTATTATTTGGTATGTTGGGAGTTCGTGCTTCATTTATTATATTAACAAATAGGCTGAGGTTTTTTTTTTTTGTCGACGGGGAAAATCGTCTTTGACGAAACCCGCTCTTGGGTGCAGCGGGAGACAGTGTCAGACTCTTACCTGGGCACGCCAATATTATGGCGGTAAGTCCCCTCTTTGAGGCGTGGCTGGAAAGACCTCACGGCGTCCTTACGTTCCGCATGACGCAGGTCCTCACCGGACATGGCAAGTTCGGGAGGTTCCTGCATCGGATTCAAGCGGAAGAGACGCCCGGGTGTCGCCACTGTGCGCAACGCCCGGAGGACACGGTGGAGCACACCGTCGAGGTGTGCCCTGCCTGGGCACACCTCGACCTGGGATTCCGATCCCGATTTCCTGCCACCGTAGACGCAGGCTCGCGGACGGCGAGCTATGGGTAGCTCGCTGTCTGATCGTCCGGTAATGGACCGAGTCTAAGACGTCGACGGCGCGCACTGTTCCCGCGCGCCTCAAGGAGTTGTCAGCAGCAGGAGGGGCCCAGCTGGGTCGAAGCCTACTGGGGACAGGGTTGTCCGAAAGGGAGCTCGTGCCCCGGTATGAAGGCTAGAAGGAACGGCGCGGGGTTTTGAGTCAGTAAGAGTCTGACACTGTCTCCCGCTCCACCCAAGAGCGGGTTTCGTCAAAGATGATTTTCCCCGTCGAGAAAAAAAAAAAAAAAAAAAACTCTTACTGACTAAAAACCCCGTGCCGTTCCTTCTAGCCTTCATACCGGGGCACGAGCTCCCTTTCGGACAACCCTGTCCCCAGTAGGCTTCGACCCAGCTGGGCCCCTCCTGCTGCTGACAACTCCTTGAGGCGCGCGGGAACAGTGCGCGCCGTCGACGTCTTGGACTCGGTCCATTACCGGACGATCGGACAGCGAGCTACCCATGGCTCGCCGTCCGCGAGCCCGCGTCTACGGTGGCCGGAAATCGGGATCGGAATCCCGGCGACGGCGGCGAGGGCGCCGTTGCCTGATGCGGTCGGCCTCCTCCTTTGCTAGCATTACTGCTTCGCAGAAGGAGGCGACCGCCTGCCATTCCTCCTCGCTTCGGACCATGGCCTCGACCAGGGCCCGGCGCGAGAGGTGTCCGCCGCCGATCGCTCCCACGAGGGCACGGCGATGCTTCGCCCAGGCAGGGCACACCTTGACGGTGTGCTCCACCGTGTCCTCCGGGCGTTGCGCACAGTGGCGACACCCGGGCGTCTCTTCCGCTTGAATTCGATGCAGGAACCTCCCGAACTTGCCATGTCCGGTGAGGACCTGCGTCATGCGGAAGGTAAGGACGCCGTGAGGTCTTTCCAGCCACGCCTCAAAGAGGGGACTTACCGCCATAATCGTGGCGTGCCCAAAATAGGCTGAGGTTCGTGGACGTAACCCTAAATTGAATCTGGGTGAAATTAGTTTCTATAGGGATTTAGCTGTCAAGAATTGGTCGCATTCGGATCACTGTCACGGTAATGCAGAGGCTGCGAAAGACTTTTCTCATCAGTGCCCTTTAGATCTGAAAATTATTTATTATGGAGACTAAGAGATTAAAATTTTAAATTATAGAGTTCATAATTTAAAATAGTCGTGCAATTTTAGAAAATGCGACTGTTTTCCGTCCCGTTACTTTGTTGAGGGACAACGGGACAGAATGTACATGCAATAATCTTAGTAGGTATAATATCTAATTTTGAACGGATATTTATGAATTTGAATGAAAAAGATTTTTATAACAACAGCTGATAAACACGAATAAGAAAGAAAAATATAAGAAAATCTTGGAAAACTTTGAAAAAACACGTTTCTTTCATTCCATAAAGAGATGTCCGGCAAAGAGTTGTGTGAAAGGATTAGGGAAGGTGGTTCTACGACGCAAACAGCTTATCTATGGTCACCCTCCATTATATTCAAATATTTTTCTAGTGATATTTTATTTTTACGAGTAAGCTGTAAACGCAAAAAAGATATCTTTGATCACTGTTTCTTGAAGAGACGACATTGAAAAAGGATTTTAGCGCTGTTTATTTTTATTTAATCTTATAATGTTTTGCTTGAGAGATTGGAAATGAATGTAAAAACGGGTATCTTTGTAGGTACCTAATCGGCGAATTAGTGTAAAAATAATAAAATCCTGCCGGGATCTTGTGCCTTTTTGTTGGTTATAAACATGTTATAAAGACCAATAACATATGAGTTGTTTCAATTAGGTACCAATCTTAATTTTTATGATACGAACATGCATAACGATATTAGAATAAGCGAATAGATCGACAGAAATTCAAAGAAATTGAAACAATATATTTTCATAGAATGGGCTCTATAGTGAAGTTTGTCCTAGGAATACTGATTTTATACAATTGTATAAATCATTTGAATACTTGTAGGTACCTACCTAGATATTCTTGTGAGCGTAGGAACAACAGCAATCTGCTACTGCCATAGATATCAGAAAGTTCTATGGTTACAGCTTTAATTGATTTTTTGATACTTAAATAAAACGAGTTCAATTACAAAAACGCTATTAATCATGATGGTGATTTTCTTCGCGAATTTCGTAAATTTCTGTAATCTGCATAAAACCGTTCTTATGTTAATGCTATTCAACTGAATTAAATATTTGATGTAGAAGCGCATCTTAAAATGGTTTGCTTACAAAAAAAAAAAAAAACAAATATTATTTGAATAAGTATATGTTTTTTTTTTATATGATATAAACTAGTGCTTGACTGCGATCCCACCTGATGGTAAGCAGTGATGCAATCGTTGGTGGTGAAGCGCACTAGTTTATTAAGAGCCTATTCACTCTAGCCTTGAAGACGCTTAAATTGTAATCGGACGGGAAGACGGCAGCTGGCAAATTGTT
This sequence comes from Mythimna lalbum, assembly GCA_949319445.1. Lineage (NCBI taxonomy): Eukaryota > Metazoa > Arthropoda > Insecta > Lepidoptera > Noctuidae > Mythimna > Mythimna lalbum. The sequence continues at coordinate 15,557,365 of OX439356.1, read as the reverse complement.
CCAGTCCCTCGAAGTACGCGGTATAAACGACGAAGCGAAACGCTTAGTCCGGATCGTAGAGGTTTCAACAACGTAAGGGTGGATACTCGCCGTACGTCGGTTTGTCCGATGGTAGAAATGAGATGGCGGAATCAAGTCATGCAATTCCTGCGCACACTCTCCAAAATGCAACCTGTAAAACACCGAAAGGCTGGCTATCCTACGCCTGTGCTCAAGGCTTTGAAGTACGATCTATTTACTAAATATATTTTTTTATATATGTTGTTTGTACAAGCTAAAATTGAATGAAACAAGGACCTAACACACTAGTTTATTTATACAATTGAATGTGATATTTCGTCCTCAAAATTTTGTTGTACATTATGTTGTACATTATAGCACTAATGCGTAATAGTAATCAAAATGTCACAGTTTGGTAACAATAAGTGCCATTATATATCTAAATGTAGTGTAATAAGAGTCACTTTCGGAGCAAGTGTAGGTATTAAAAAGTAATAAAATACAAAACAAGAAATAAGAAAAAAATATAGACTTATCTAAAGATCTGAGCTAAGCAAGTCTTTTTTTTTCGGTAAGTAAAAATCATCGCGGGTGATACTGTCAGACTCTTACTGACTAAAAAAGTCACCCCTTTGTCTTTCATACGGGGGCCGAGCCTCCCTTTCGGAAATAGACCCTTGGCCCCAGTAGGCTTCGACCCAGCTCGGCCCCTACGGTTGCTGACAACTCCTTGAGGCTCGCGGGAACAGTAAGCGCCGGCGACGACTTGGGCTCGGTTCGGACAGAAACCAGACGGTCGGACATGCGCTAACCATTGCTCACCGTCCGTGTCCGCAAGCCCGCGCCTACGGTGGCCGTAAATCGGGATCGGTATCCCGGCGGCGGCGGCTTGTGCGTGACCGCCGTTACCTGATGCGGTCGGCCTCCTCCTTTAATCGCATTACGGACGATCGGACAGCGAGCTACCCATGGCTCGCCGTCCGCGAGCCTGCGTCTACGGTGGCCGGAAATCGGGGTCGGAATCCCGGCGACGGCGGCGAGGGCGCCGTTGCCTGATGCGGTCTGCCTCCTCCTTTGCAAGCATTACTACTTCGCAGAAGGAGGCGACCGCCTGCCATTCCTCCTCGCTCCGGACCATGGCCTCGACCAGGGCCCGGCGCGAGAGGTCTCCGCCGCCGATCGCCCCCACGAGGGCACGGCGATGCTCCGCCCAGGCAGGGCACACCTCGACGGTGTGCTCCACCGTATCCTCCGGGCGTTGCGCACAGTGGCGACACCCGGGCGTCTCTTCCGCTTGAATCCGATGCAGGAACCTCCCGAACTTGCCATGTCCGGTGAGGGCCTGCGTCATGCGGAAGGTAAGGACGCCGTGCGGTCTTTCCAGCCACGCCTCAAAGAGCGGACTTACCGCCATGATCGTGGCGTCCCCAGCACTGGGTTGCGATAGCCATTGACGCCATTTCACCATGAGATCCCGCCGGAGCTCTGTCCGCCATGCCTTGACATGTTGCGGCAGTGGACTTTCACCCCGGCGTTGCATCCCCACGCGCATGTCGTGCATGTGTGCAAGGACTGTTGCCTCCAGATCCCACGGTGGTAGGCCAGCCAGAAGGCTCGCCGCTTCGCGGGAGATCGTGCGGTAACCCCGCACCATCCGTATTGCCATGACATCTGGCAGGCGTTCAGTATGGACGCTGGTCGCTTTGCCAGCGACGGCGCCCACACCGGCGCCCCGTAGAGGGCCATGGACCGAACGATCCCCGCGTAGAGCCTCCGGCAGGAGGCGTCTGGACCCCCAAGATTGGGCAGGAGCCGCTTGAGAGCAGCCCCAGCCCGGAGAAGCTTGGGAGCCAGACGTCGGAAATGTTCTCCGAAATTCCATCGGCTGTCGAGGACGAGTCCCAGATACTTCATCGTCGACCCGACGCCGATGCGAACTCCTCCTACCGTAAGTTGGGAGTCTGATGGTGGCGCGTTCCGAGGGCCGGCTTGGAAGACTTGGGCCTTTAGGTCACATAAACGGTAGCCTTCCTTAAAATTAAAAGAAAACTCATTGACATGTGTATCCTGCTCGTCTGAACCTACGGTTCAAAACTCAACAATCATATATATTGTAAAAACTTAAACTTGCTTTACTAATAAATTATTATTATTATATTATTATTATAAACAAGAAAATTTGACATCTACCGGGATTTCGTGATATTCCTAGGGATTTCATGCTCATTTCCATGCGACATATCTATCTATCTATATCTCTATGTTATGGACCCAAATATAGAAGTTCCTAGTGCAATCATGTCACTTGCATGTAACCACACACACATAGACTTGTGTAGATTTCTAAGCCGTACAATTTTTACTCATTCATTTGATTTGATGAAAAAAATTTTACCTAATTTCTGAAGTATAGATTTTTATAGAACATTTAGGTGTCTTTTCTATAACATCGATCGCATTGAAAATATACAAAAGCGTTTCATTAAATATCTTTGTTTTCATCAAAATATTCCTTATCAATCCATCGATTATCTCCGACTCTGTAAAATGTACCGTTTATTACCTCTCAAAGATCGACGTGACATTGCTGATTATTTGTATTTGTTAAAAATTTTCAATAACAACATTGACAGCCCAGAACTTTAATCTAAATTTTATTTAAATATACTGAGTAAATTTTTCCGTCATAATCTTTGCGTGTACCTTTGGCTTCAACCAATTATAGACAGAATAGTTTTATTATACGTGCAAGTAGACAGTTCAATAATATGTGTGAGCAGCATGACTTGGATCCCTTTACAACTAGTGTGGCGTCGGCCAGAAGACGCATAAGCCTCAGGTTTTTTAAGTAGCCTTTTAATTGTTTCCCTAATTTTCTGCAATGTATTATTAATTCTACTGTTACTCATTTTCTGAAAGGTTTGTAGTCACTAGTCGTTTAACCCTTGCAATTGATTTTGTTTATGTAACTGTTAAATTTTAATAAGGTTCATCAATCATTATGCAAAGGGTGCTATGGTCACTTCTCTATTGTAATTCTGATACTATTCGTGAGGACTTGTAATTGGTTGCTATCGTCTATGTTAGTTTTTATTTTTTGCTTGCTTAAGCTGTAAGTCCTCCAAGATGTAATAAATAAATAAATATACACCAAAGACATTAAATATATACTACCAATAATATCCTCTAAAGTTGTCAAAATATAAAAGGCCCGTTTTGACGTTTGATGTTTTAATTATTCACGTTATCTAACCGTCTATATTACATTATGTAACCATTTGTAATTACTATAAAACACTATATGATTAATTAGATATTATTTTAATGTTTCTTTCAGTTCCTTTCCAAGTAACATAAATACTAGGCTCTTTCTCAAATTAATGTCAAAACGGGCTGCCTCCTTCTGCGAAGCAGTAATGCAAGCAAAGGAGGAGGCCGACCGCATCAGGCAACGACGCTCATGCCGCCCCAGCCGTTTCCGGGATTTCGATCCTTAAGGCGAACCTCTATAAACTGCCTACTGTACCCTGTATCTAATAGCTATTGATTTTTGGGGCATACTAAGTCTCCCTAAAGCGCCACCACAACAACCGATCGCATCCAGCGGATTCCCGTAGCCTTCACCAGACCATCGGTCCGTAAGCCTTCTGATCAGGCCCATTGTGAGTGTCCACGTTTCAGTTGCGTATGTCCTCACTGGTTTTTGAACACTAGCCACAGACTGTAGCCTTTTTTGGCCTTGGTGGCAGTGGTCATGCTGCGGCATATTAGTCAAAAACATATCTTTTTGAACGCTGATTCAACGATTAATCCCTTTCTTTAAGCCTGTATCGTGGGTGCTTTCAAAAACATGTAAACTCACATACACAAGGCAAACAGTTTATATCAGATAAAAAAAAACACTTATCAGTGGTCCAAATATTAGTTCCGAGCGGGAATCGAAGACGCAACACGCAGCGCAGCAGTCAATAGCTCAACTGCTGCACCAACCACGGTGCCGTCGCTATTTGACAGGGGGACTTCATGCACTGGCTTACTCTAGCCCCCATCAATTACTTTGAACCTGAACCTAACCTATCTGTATCAGGGTGTCCTAAGTCTGGTTTCATCACATGGTCGCCCTAATTTGTAAATGGTCTAAGTATTAGGTAACCAATAGCGCCGCTTAGTCATCAAGCTTGCCTGTAAACTGAATGGCGTTAGATGTGAAATAATTGTCTGAATCTAGGTTATGTACATTAGAAATGGATGCACAACCGCCACCAGCCATAATCAGTATCTACTTAGATAAATAATTATCTGACACACTAAATTTGCCAACCTTCCTAGCACTATTATATTTACAAACTGCATGTTATGGGAATCTATCTGTATATACAGCGTTATTTGTAAATCACTGGCAACCTCTCAGGATTATGTTTAGTGACCGATAAAGGAATAGTAGCCGATATTACATAGGCAAGCTCAAACACTCACAACTTTGAAAAATATGGTTACGGATTCCTTATCTCATTTACCATATCTCATTTTTATTTAGATTAACTTTCCATGCCATTAAGTACAGTATTTCTCTGCTTTCATAATTAAATATATATTATATTGTTTGTAATATATGTAATTTATTAGTTTATGTATTTTATATAAGTAAATAGTACACCACGGACTACCGGCGTATCTTTTTCTCCTTCTCTGTCAAATCCATACAAAGATTGTCTGTAAAAAAAATATTTTAGCGATAAGACCGCTTATTGTGACACGCTATACATTTTAAGTTTCTTATGTAATTTTTGTTTTTGGTGTACAATAAAGAAAATAATATATCTAATCTATCTATCTATCTACATTCCTAACTTTCTATTTCCTTATGTGTTTACTGGCTAAAATATTTAGGCACCGCTTATTCATACAATCTAACTTAGACAATAATTGGCGACTTAACTTTAACTTTATATGCAACTAGCGACACGCCCCGGCTTCGCTCGGGTGCAATATTATACATATAAACCTTCCTCTTGAATCACTCTATCTATTAAAAAAAACGGATCAAAATCTGTTGTGTAGTTTTAAAGATTTAAGCGCACATAGGGATATAGGGACAGAAAAAGCGACTTTGTTTTATACTATGTAGTGATATCAGTTTACAAACCCTTATAATATTTTTTATTCCTTGTAACTTAAACGAGTCTGCTTTTACTACAAGGGCGTATTAATTTCACTTGACATTGAAAAAATATTTATAAAGCAATTTGAACTCACAGAAAGCAGCAAGACCAGCTCCAAAGGCCAGCTGTTGATGCGGCAGCAGCATCGGGCGAGGACACAAAGGCAGAGGCGGTGGCGCCGGCCACAACGGAGCCTCCCTCGGCTGGACCTCCGAAAAGCTCTCGCTCTCACCGATCTCCACGTCTGAAGACGAGTCGCTCTCAAACCCAACCACATTCTCCACCACACTCGGTCTCTTAGGCTCCTCCAGATGACCGTAAATACGAGCAAAGAATTTCCGCGGCGAAGATGGTCGAGGTACCTGAAGAGTTTGGGCCGTTTTCGCGTCCGTCTGACCATTCTCTTCGACTTCCTCACTCATCGTGTCACACGTGTTATTCGATTCCGGGAGATTGGTCTATTGACAGCGTCAGGTGCATACTGACTGCTGACATCCCCAAGGAACTCCGCCCCGCCCCCTACCCGTTCCCTCTTCATCCCGTGCGCGTATAAAAGGGAAAGGGTGAGTGACGACCAATGGGGCGCTCGGTTTTTATAAACCCGACCCTCTAGGCGGGATTTCAAGTGATACAAAGTTATTTCTTGTCCTAACTTAGTTTAAAAAAACTTGTTAACAATCTGGTAAAATTGATAACTGGTACCGACCTACATTGTTAATTTATTAAGTCGGCGTGTTCATATAGGCAGACCTACTTTCAGCCACCAGCTTTGCCCGCGTGATAGTAGAAAATTATCCCTTGGGAACATACTCCCGGGATTATTCCAGGACATGGTCTATCCGTGTACTAAGTTTCATCGAAATCTGTTCAGCCGTTCAAGAGTGAAGGAATAACGAACATACACACATTACACATACACAAGCTTTCGCCTTTATTTCATAATCTAATATTTTTGTGATTATTGGTGTCTTGAAATTACAACTAATGTTAGGTACTTAATTAATATGTATGTTTTATTCATTAAAAATGTATTAATGTAATAACTATAGAATGCCTTTTTGGGAAGGTTAGTGTTTTCTTAGGTAAGTAGGTATGTGTTGACAGTATTCATCTCTAGGTATTATTATTGTAACTTATTTTGTAGGTACTAGGTAGTACCTATTTGAATATGCTTAGATATGCTTGTGTATATGAATTGAGCATTCACATAACATCTGAAAATGTTAGTTTTATTTACAGTTATAGGTATTGATTTGTGTTCAGCAATAAAACTTTGATGGAGAATGAAAATTGCAACACTAAAATAGGTAGGTACTGTTCATTTTGGCAGGCTAGTCTATGTTTGACCAGACATAGGTAGGTTCTTACCTTATACCATATAATCATAATTATATGTACCTATCTATATGTATTTGTTATATCCATAGAACGTTTAAGAACCTAGAAGTTACAGGGTGGTTTTATATATTTAGCTAACCGCTTTTTTTACAAGCTTTTATTTAGGTAGTTTCTCCTGTCCCGATGTTTGTCTGTCATTGTAATCTACTAATCATCTGTAAATTAAATTTGACCTACTTCCCGGTTACCGATCGAACTGAAATTTTGGATGCATGCGTAAATCAAATGACAATGCAAAATTATCATGACAAGGAGCTGGTATATTGATGGAACCGAAAGGTGGGTAGGAAGGTGGCTGGATAGGAACTTGGTAGTTAAACGACACAACCCTATCGAGTTTGGGCTCGTATGATTCGTCTTGACGATTATTATGTAGTAGTATACCGAGCTATAAAAGCTTGCTATGAAGAAATGATTATCATTTAAAGCTTGTTTTTAAGGTGGATCTAAGACTTCTCAAGGTCTGGGTGGAGTGGGAGGGGTGTCAGAGTTTTACTGACTGCTACAAGTTTCTTTTTCAGAAAATCCCCGAGTCCTCGGCCCCTACGGTTTGGTGACATCGCTTTGAGGAGCGCGTGGATCACTATGCGCCTGTCGACAACTGGGGCTCGGTCCGGTCGATTATCGGACTGCCGAATGGCGAGCTACGCATTGCTCTACGTCTGCAAGCCCGCGTCTATTGTGGCGTAGTCGGGTCGGGGGTCTTGGCGACTGGGGCGTGAGGATGTTTATCACAAGTGCGCCTTTTAAATGACTGCTTCGCAGAAGGAGGCGCCCGCCTGCCACTCCTCCTCGCTCCGGACCATGACCTAACCCAGAGTCCGGCGCCGGCGGCGAGAGATAGCTGCCACCGATTTACCCGACATGCGCCGACCACTGTCGCTGACTGCTGACACCTGTGTATAAAATACATCGATATATATGTACTCACTAGAATATAAGTCAATGATAAAATACAATATAAACTTTTTACACGTCTTTTTACATTTGAAAAACGAAATGGCCCGTCAAAAATATTATAAATGAAATAGGCGAAGTTTTCAAAGAAGTCGATTGGGCGTTATTATAGATTGCCAATGAATTAAATGAATAAATATTTAGTGAACTGCAGTACAATGCAACGCAATGCCGTGTTTTTGACTTTATTGTGCATATTGTTGTGCCTCACTTTCAACTACACTTTTCCACTACACAGGGAGGGCTCAAATTTGTACATAAATGTTTACGGCAATCGTGAGTATCGTACTTTCCACGAATATTTTCTTATAGGTAGGTGGATATCTAGCTGTCTCCCGTGATTTCTTTCGCGCATAACTCTAACTTTTCGTTTTGGCGATGTCTCTCCTGGAATTAAATCCGGGGGGATTTAATTCCAAATATCCCCTTGAGAAAATAATTGCTTAAGTTATTACTCATTATAACGTTAGCAATTACAAAATGAAACCCCTGTTCAGCCGTGTAGTTTGAAATTTTGTTCCTGAGCCAAAATGCAGTTGAATCGACTCCCAACAGGGATAAAGGGCAAGTAAACGGAGTGTGGTTTTTATTTGGACCATATCAAATGTAGTAAACAAAAACTTAGCCTATGTTGCCAAAAACAGTAGTTACGGGTGCACCTTGCCAGCGTTGCGATATTGTTAGTAAGAGTAAGGTTTTAGTCAGTACCTACATACAAGTCTAACATCTCCATCCTTACTCAAGTAAAATACGGGTGCATATTACACTGGAGACAGTGGTGGCCGAGTGGTAACGACCCCGACTTACGAGTTGTATGTAGGTCGCGGGTTCAAACCCAAACAGGCACATTACTTTGTGTAATTTATTTCATCACCACTGCTCTTAAAACGGAGAAAGAAAACATCGTGAGGAAACCGGCATAACCGGAATTTTTGGTTCTAGGACGAACCTAAAATTCAAAGACACGTGACATTCACCAACTCGCACTGGGCTCGCGTGATGAATTACAGCCCATACCCTCTTCTGGTGAGGAGGCATGAGTCCCAGCAGTGGGAACATTAAAAGGCCGATTATGCTATGCTATGCTAATATTTTACTGGTCCATTTCAGACCCTAATGAAATGCAAAGATTATTTTATAGGTTCACATATTTGTGCCAGAATCGATCACCGTGGCATTCACAAGAAGATGACCAGAGATGCATTTAACAATATTGATTCTAAACAAGACACTTCTAAACATGCTCAAACACAGTGGAATGACAAGAATTATCTCAGTGATGATGACCTCCGACAGTATGAACAACTTGTTATAATGAAGAAATATCCCTATCTAGATCTCAAGGAGATAGAGTTAAAATATAATAGTCCTTCTGAGAAAAATACCAGGCAAAGTGGCAAGTATGACGCTGGGAGCTCCTACGGTGGTGATTCCAGTTTTTGCGAACCCTTCGAAGATGCACCTAGTGTTGAAATTATTAACAGAGGTCTCACTGGCTTTGCTATTCCGGCTAAAATAATTAAAAGTTCAAAATTGTTGGAGAACAAGTTGAAATTGAACAATTTAAATGCTCTTGTCGACAGTGGGTCTAAATATAAGATTAAATTAGTGAGTTCAACTCCTCATGTGTCACAAAACCTTCATAGTAAAATTGTTGATTTTGAAGAAAAAAAATAGAATAAACGGTTGAAACAAATCAACGTGGCTTTATTCATGTGTTTTGATAGGTTCCTACTTCCTACCTGATGATGATGATGCCATCTAGCCGATTTATGAGCTCTACTTCCTACCTATATTATATATCAAGATGTTTATCTAGACGAACGTTGATTTGGGCCTAGCTTTATGAAAAAAATTAAAACACCGCAGCTCTACTTACTGTATTTTGGCGCCATTGTTCAGAGACAATATGTCGGATTGTACCTTGATTTACATGTTTTATTTCTGTGACCAAATTAATCTCATATTTAGGCTACGGTTTCACTGAAGATGTAAGAGGTTATAGCTATTATAAGCGGTGAAGCTAAATTACGATGTGTGTTTTCCACTAGAGCTAAAGCTGCATAAATGTGCGACGCAAGCTATTCACGATGCACATTTTAAAATATAAATTGATGATAAAGATGTCATGACTGAACAGCACATGTAGGTACGAGTTCACGAGTTGGTCGCGCTAATTATAAAATCCTGCTCTGCTAACTCAGCTGCAAACCGCCGTGTCCTCGTGGGCGATCGGCAGCTGTGACCTCTCGCGCCGGGTCCTGGTTCAGAACATGGTCCGGAGCGAGAATGAGTGGTAGTCGCCTTCTGCTGCGATGCTTTAATCAAACTAGTATAGAAAGGACATCCTCACGCCTCAGCCGTCGATAGCCCGTTCCCGACTATCAGCTACCGTCGTAAGCGCGAGCTTGCAGATGACAACCAATGGGTAACTTGCCTTCAGACCATCTGGTAACTTTCTGGACCAAACCGAAGTCATCGACGGCATCTAAAAGTATTTCACGCGAACCTTAAAGAGATGTCAGCAAAACCAATGGTGCCCAGCGCGACTGATGCCTACTCTACATGGGTTGACTTCTGAAAAGTTTAAGTACGCGTAGTCCTAAAGCGCAAAGGACTATTGAAGGAAATAGGTATGGTTTTAGTTAGTAAAAGTCTGAGGCGTCCCCTCCACTCTAGACTGGGAGAAGTTTATAGATGATTTTCCACTTCAAAAATAAATCACGGAAATAAGACATTCATCTACGCAACTCGGCAGATCCCAGTGAGGACTGTCAAATATTTTTTTACGAAGAGAATATTGATATTGATTTGTAAAATTTCTGAACGTTAGAATACGTGTCCCTTTTGACTTTTGATGTTAGTGTCAGTGTCACTGGTGTCATTAGTGATGTGTCGAGCGATTCTTGGCATTCGATTAACTTGCAACGAGTAATCATTGAAAAAGGAATTGACACGGTTACGGAGTCACGGTTCCTGAGACTCGAATACGTATTCGGGTAACAACATGAGTATTAGATTACTTTGGTGGATTCAAGTAGTTTGTAGCGACATCTATGACGCCACATAAGAACTTCGAAGAAAATACGAAATCCTGCACCGCACAATCAAAGTTCTCCGCGCAATTTGAACATATACGACAGCCCGACATCAACTATCGGGCAGTCGCCCACCAGACTATAACTCCTGTCTAGACGGAGGATCCTTTCCAAAGGAGGTTTGCGGGACTTTACTCTCTGTTCCGCATACCTCCAAAAGTTTTTTGATGTGTGCTCAGAAGGCTCGAAAGCTTGCTTTCAGTTCAGTATATACTGTCATAAGTTTTGTATGACGATGGGAAAGTAATAAAATAAAATTATTATTGTGTGCAGTAAAAGTCGATTAGCTTCATTGTGAGAACAAGTCAAGGGCAAGAAAGTGTACAAAGTTGCGATTAAAATAGTCGACTTAACATTCGAATAGCGTGAAACAGTACTGCAACTGCAAGTACCGAATATTCGAATTCTATATTGCAGTACTCGAAAAAATAATTATTTACTAGGTATTCGAGTCAGCCAAACTCGGCACATCTACATCAAGAAATGTCAATGTCAAATGAAAGTCGGCGATTTGACGTTTTGTTGATTACATCTTTCAAAAGTTCATCTTGAGTTCATCATTTTAATTTCGTCTAATGAAACATTAAAATAATAATTACAGTATTTTCAACTCCTTGTCAGGATCATTTCGACTAATGGACAGTAACAACGTACACAATTGATTATATGTGTTAGTCTTATCAATGGTGCTCATCGTTGTATTTGATTAATAAGTGTTTCTACTGATAGTTCATTTAAACTTATTACTTATTGTAGCATTAGATAAAGAAGGTAAGTACTTTAAACTATTCAAACAATGTTCAATAGTAAATTTATGGTTTATCATTGAAGTTGGTGAGGCTTCTAAGAAGTTTTGTATCAAAGATTGTGTTATTTCTTTCAGAGCGATGGAGTTACAGTGCAAAGTTCAAAATTATGACTGGGGCAAGTTAGGGCTGGATAGTAAAGTGGCAAAATTAGTGTCTAGCGCTCACCCAGACACAGTCATTGATCAATCAAAGCCATATGCTGAGCTGTGGATGGGTACCCATCCTAACGGACCATCAATTATCATTGATAGGGATGTACTGCTCTCTGAGTATATCAAAGACAATCTGGATGCCATTGGACCAGAAGTAAAGAAGAAGTTTGGAGTTGCTGTGCCCTTTCTGTTTAAGATACTGTCTATAAGAAAAGCCTTGTCTATTCAGGCTCACCCTAAAAAGGTAATTGTATTCTTTTAAAGTAGTGATAATCAAAAATGCTATTAGCTCTTCAGAAACCATCAATTAGAGACCCAATAGAAAGAAAGTGACAGCGCAAACGCCAGCATTTGCTTGGGGTTTAATGAATTAATTGCAGTTTTAGTCTACAGAACATTTGTTTAACCTTTTGTATGCCATAATTAGAGACATAATGAAAAAGGTATTGTGTCACGCGTAGGTCTGCGCTCTGGCATACAATGGGTTAAACAATGAATTGCAATATTATAAATGATAAAGTGTAACTAATCTATCGTGGTTAAAAATGCCAGACATTGTCATTTTTAACCACAATAATATGAAAAAACCACAATATGTTACACTCTTATATTTATATTTACAGGAACATGCAGAGGAACTACACAAGAGTTTTCCTGATATGTACAAGGACCCAAACCACAAGCCCGAGCTTGCCATTGCTCTGACGCCATTTGAAGCTCTCTGCGGCTTTAGACCACTTGGAGAGATCCAGAACTTCCTGAAAAGTTAGTTTTTATCAGTACCAGTTTAACAGCACTAAACAATTTATTGCAAAAATCTAAAGAAGCACAAATCAGGATATTTATTCTGAGTGTAATTTCTGTATATTTGAAATATTTTGCTTTTTATCCTTAATTTATTTTTAATTTAATAATTTTTAAATAAAGACCATTGGTCTCTTTTGGTAACTATCATGAAACAAAAATAACATATATATTTTAAAAGTATTTAGTGCATATTATAACAGCAAAATGGGCTGTTGAAATAATACTGTTATTATTTATTTCCTAGCCTCTCACTGTTGGGCAAAGCCCTGTACCATCAAAAATTATTATTATTAATATGAAATATTGTTATTAGCCTTCTTTATCATTACATGGTATAAAAGAAAGTCACTTCCCACTGCTATCAATTTATCTGCTCACACCTAAACTGCAAAGTTTTCTAAGTGGATTTCACAAATAGAAAGACCGATAAACAAAGGAAGCTTTAAGCACTTCACACCCATACAAAGCTGGTATGCACGAGTCACTAGTGTCCTAACAATAACAATTTTCTGTAATTCTTTCCAGAGCTCCCAGAACTTACCAGTTTCTTATCAAAAGACAGTGTAGACAATCTGTTATTACATCAAGAGCAAGGGGATAGCCAAACAGTTTTAAAGCCAGTGTTCCACTCCCTGATGACCAGTGACAAGGCTGTAGTAGCTAGCAGTTTGAAAAATTTATTGGACAGACTGGAAAAAGAAGGTAATGGCTATAGAGCAGTAATAATTTATAGTAAAGCTAGCGGCTTAGCCCGCATGGTAGTAGAAAATTATCCCAAAGAAACATACTAATGGGATAAAAAGTATCCTATGTGATATTTGTTTTGTTTTTTCCACAAATATTGCACAACACTGTCTAGTCTAAGCGGAGCTTGTGTTATGAGTACTAGACAACTGATATACATACTTCTATATTTCTAAATACATAAATATATATATATATATATATATATATTTATATATAAATAAATTACACCCAGACACAGAACAAATGATCTTGCTCATCGCACACACATTTGTCCTGGGTGGGAATCAAATCCACGACCTCCGGCATAGCAGTCAGAGTCACTAACCACTAAGCCAAAAGGCCAGTTAGGATGGAGGATATTTTCTACCTGTGTACCATGTTTAATCGAATTCCATCCAGCCTTCCGAGAGTGAAGAAGTAACACACACACATTCAAAAACTTTTGCCTTTATTGTGATGTTGGAATATTTTTTTTATCAGTATTTTGATGACTATAAGTCCAATGGTAGCAACTGAAGGAATACTGGTGGGTTTCAGTCAGTACATGCCTAACCTTTCGCTCTACCCAGGTTGGGCGCAGCAAAGACAATCTCCATAGGTGGGGGTTCACGGATGGTTCCGATCTTCAGTGTTTGTGCGGCGTCACTGTAATGTCCGTAATACGATCCGCAGACGATGTCTCACCTTCCGTCCTGCACCACGTGCCCGGTTGCCTGCTTACGTAAGGTCCTAATAAGAGAATCAGCAGACGGCATTGCCGTGGCCGGTTTCTGGGCTGGGCAAGAAATTTGACTGATTTTGCCAACGATACTCTAACAGCAGTTTACATGATGATTTCCCATTAAAAAAAGCATCATACAAATGATACTAACTAAATAAGCTTTCTATTCTTTTTCAGATGCAGCAACACAGTCATCTCTTCTCTTCCCACTGCTACAAAGGCTGCATGCTGACTTCCTTGGTGACGTGGGCTGTTGGGCACCTTACTTCATGAACTATATGCTACTTAGACCTGGACAAGCTATCTTCTTGAAACCTAATTTGCCACATGCTTATTTGAGTGGAGGTAATTATTAAGTTTTACTTTTCTTCATCAGCGTAATTTATTATTTATTATTTTGGATTACATTTTATTATTTTACATTTTTAATTAATGTTATAAAAAAATAGCCCTTACCTCTTCCTGATGATAATGGACGCTCTGACGTCGGACATCCAGAAAGAGGCTCCCTGGTGTATGTTGTTTGCCGATAACATTGTTCTGGTTGCCGAGAGTGGCGTAGAGGTCCAGAACAGATTGGAGGTGTGGTGGCACAGACTGGAGAGTGTTGGCCTGAAATTGAGCAGAACCAAAACCGAGTACTTGTTCTGCGATTTCGGCGGTCTCTCCAATCCTGTGCCTTTAGCTCTCGCTGGAACGCCCATACCGATCTGTTCCGACTTTAGGTACCTAGGGTCGCTCGTCCAAGGGGATGGTGAGGTAGACCGGGACGTAACACATCGGATCAACGCAGGATGGATGAAATGGCGACAGGTCACGGAAACCACTTGCGACCCACGGATGCCCCTCAAGTTGAAGGGTAAAATCTACAAGTCCGTGATAAGGCCTGTCGTACTGTATGGATCAGAATGTTGGGCTGTGAAAAAGAAGGATGAAAAAAGATTGCATGTAGCAGAGATGAGAATGTTAAGATGGATGTGTGGTGTGACAAGAATGGATAAAGTGAGAAATGAGTATATTAGGGGAAGTTTGAAAGTGGCGCCAGTAACTGAAAAGCTGAAAGGAAATCGTTTGTTTTGGTATGGTCATGTGTAAAGGAGGGACGAAACGCATGTTGCTAAAAAAGTTATGAGTTTACATGTGGATGGATGGAAGGGGAGAGGGAGGCCAAAGAAAAGATGGATGGATTGTGTGAGAAGTGATATGAAAGAAAAGGGAGTTAGTGATAGCATGACGAGTGACAGGACAGAATGGAAGAAAAAAACGTGTTGCGCCGACCCCAAATAAAACGGGACAAGGGCAGGACGATGATGTTATAAAAAAATAGCAGAAGAGAGAACAAGCCAGTAATTGTTTCGGCTGGTAACCATTCCTCTCCTAGAGAGGCGGCCTGAGTCCCAGTTGTGGGAACATTAAAAGGCTGATTATTCTATGATTGCTATGAACCCCGAGGCCCTGCAACGAAGGCAATGATCCTTTTTTGCCTTCGTTCCAGGGCTTTAATTTCGCTCCTCGTAGGTTTTAATTTCGCTCCGCCCAAGAGCGAGAGAAGTCATTGGATGATTTTCCACATAAAAGAAAATCCTGTAATGGTACTACTGCATAGCACAGCTAAACGTCATATATTACAGAGCAGACACAAGCAATAGTCACCATGATTGATCAAGGCTTGTGGGCGATTTCAGATTTATATTGAGGTTCTTCCACTCTTCTTACACGCTCATAGCTCCTCCGATACTATTTAAAGTGGTGTTCAGACATCGGTTTTTCCCCTCATATGAAGTGTAATTCCAACCATGAAAACTATAGTGTCATCGTTAAGCTCCATAATTACGATAATAATCAACGTAATTATTGACGTAGGTAAATACAACTAATTAATATCCATAGTATCAGCTTATTTGTCTTATCTCATCTCTGCGGGATTAGTATGTGGATGAGTGGGCATAATCAACAGATGACTATACACTTATACAACATTATTTTTAGTATATGCGAAACTTTAATATAGTTTGTTCAGAATCAGTAACTGAATCGATTCCAATAATTTTTACGCCATGTTATATTTTTTTTTCCAAAAATATTTAAAAAAGTGTCTCAAGTTGGACACCACTGAAACTACCTAAGTACAACACAGGTCACTGCAGTTTATAGCGGACATTATACACTAGCGCACTGCTGTAGGCTGGAGTAAGACAACCCCTCAGTCCACGGGTGGCCCCGTGACCATGTATTTATGTCACCAACCAGGTTCCATAACTGGCTTATAACTTTACGATTTTTAATAATACAGTTTTGAAATTTTACTTTGAAGTTTTGAAATTTATCTTTACACAAAAATACTAGACTAACTACTATCTTCACTACTTTGACTATCTTCACTTTATCCAGATTGCGTAGAATGCATGGCCTGCTCCGACAACGTGGTACGCGCGGGTCTGACGCCCAAGCACATCGACGTACCGACCCTGGTCGACATGTTGGACTACAGCAGCTACGCTCAAGATCAGCTACTGTTCAACCCTCAGCTTGAAGACGAAAACTCTTGTATCTGGAGACCACCAGTCCCGGATTTTGCTGTGGTCAGGATAAAGGTATGTATGATAAGAATATGTGGTTTTAGTGGTACTTTGGTGGTCTTCGTAGTTCTTATGTGGCGTCATAGATGTCGCTACAGTACTAGTTAATCTATTTCGGATAGTCGTTCTTACTTATTACGACTTAGCTGCAATCTAGTTCTGGGCGTCGGGACTCGCAGAGCTCCACCAACCAGCGCTAGCGGTGGCTAGGGCGACGACATGATATTCAGTATATCCGGAGTAAATTAACTGTGACTGACTGACTGACTGACTGACTGACTGACTGACAGACAGATACACGAGTATCCTATATAGGTTCCGATTTTTCATTCGAACGTTCGTACTGCAAATAGCCTAAATATTATTATAATAATTTAATATTGTAATAATCTAAACAAATCCATCTCTTTAGGTTGAAAGCGGAGACTCCTACAACACTCAAAACCGACCCAGCCCAAGTCTGATCATCATCACGTCAGGAGCAGGCGAGGCTTGTGACACGGAACCGATCCCCGCCAAGCCGGGAACCGTCATCTTCCTGAAGGCTAGCAGACAGTTGACCCTCACTCCGTCTGAAGGGAACCATCTTGAAGTATACCAGGCTATTTGTAATGTATAATAGTTTAAGTGGAGTTTAGTTGTTACCTTAAATGAAATGTTAGTTTACACGTTGCCAGTTTTTAGAGTGTTTTTAATATCGTGCGGATTTCATCACGCATGCGGGGTCTTTCTGCATGCAGAAATTTTCTAAATGCAAAAATACCGCGTCCCGCGTGCGAATTTCACGCATTACAGTAAATACTTGTATGAAATGGACATTTGCGGGTGTTATGCTAGCATAAGCCGTTGGTCCTGGCTGTCATTTCACCTGGTTAGTTAGAAACCAGGACATCAGAGATCAGTCACCAGCCAGTTGTGGAGGTCAGGTAAGCAGTCGGTCCTTGTAAAATACTGCAACCGCATTTAATTAGACTGTAAGTCGATTTCAACATAGTTGAAAAAGAGCAAGATAGATAAACTATTTTTTTTTTAATTAATTGATAACGATTGTTTTAAAAGGTGTAAATGTTTGTCTATGAATTCTTTGTATTTTATGATTATTATTGACTTACATAATATTAATCAATTATGTAGCTGGTTTTTTTTCGCATTGTAAACGTGTAAACTAACATACACAGGACACTCAGAGCAGGAAAAAATATCTTTAGGCCATACAAATACATCGTTAAATTTTGATCGTTTTAATCCCGTGGAGGGTCGAACCGGTACATGGAACACTATGGAGTTGTAAAGATAAAATAAAAAAATCAAGTAGCAGTAAAGTAGTAGTACGAAATTAATTTCTTTAAGAAAACGTGAGCTGAGCGAGTCCAATGACCTGTAGGTAGTTTGTATGCATTAAAACAATCACAAGATTAAAACAATCAAAATTTAGCGGTGTATTAGTAACAGTATAATTAATAAAAATACATTGTGTAGTCATAATACAACTAAAGAGATTTTTATTATGTTATTCAGAAGGTTTAATTATGTTAATGCGCTTTATTAATTTTTGTTACCATAAAGTATGTTGATTATGGACATTGCAATCGGATT
Source organism: Mythimna lalbum (assembly GCA_949319445.1). Classification (NCBI taxonomy): domain Eukaryota; kingdom Metazoa; phylum Arthropoda; class Insecta; order Lepidoptera; family Noctuidae; genus Mythimna; species Mythimna lalbum. The sequence continues at coordinate 15,539,339 of OX439356.1, read as the reverse complement.
GTTACTCTTTGAAATATCTGAATGTTCCTACTAAATAAGTGCCTTTTATTTTTATCAATAAATAATGTTTATTAAAAATAGTTTTTAATTTAAAATTCCAATTATATTTTTTGTGTCGCATTGGTGTATCACATCTAGACATTAGGTACGTCACATGAATTTCATGAATTTTGTATCCCCCCCTAGTCCTTATCAAAGTAACTGGTCATTGTTAGCCACCCCTAATGTGACACATTTTGCATAATAACAATTAACTCCCTCGCAGTGCTCGGGAGTTATTTTTTATAAATCCCTCACTATGTTCATGACTACAATTTAGCAACATTCGTTTCTTACGGAATTCAACAGCCCACCCGCGATTTCAAGACTGCCTTATCCCCTAGTCACTTAGTCCTATTCCACAGACAGATAAACTTTGACCAGGTCAAATTAAAGCTACTAGGTAGTAAACTAATTCAATTAAATGTATTAAATTAATGGTTATGTTTTCTTCCCCAAGTATTTATGAATTAAGACAACGAGCACAAAAATACTCCTACCTCTACATACCTAAATAGGTATTTCAAGGTTGGCCTCTCATTACTTAACAAAACAGCAAGAGCTGAACCGACTAAAACTTTAATTAGCGCTATAATTATTATAATTAAAAAGATAAAATAAACAACCGATAGAACAATTGATTTTGCCCAGAGCCTAGCTTGAATGGATAATTGGCACATTGCTGGTAACTCTGAAATAGTGGACTCATTTCACGGTGACCGACCTCTGTTACCCAAGGCACGATGATGCTGAGTTGATAAATCGTGGTGAATTGTTATAGATAGGTATTTCAACTTTCTTAACAGATGTAAACAATGTGTTTATTGAATTGGAACTGGGCGGGGCATCTGTGAAGATGGAAAGTACGAGATGGTTAAAAGGGCAACAGTATGTATTAGGTCAACGGTAAAAGAAAGCAAGGGAGACAAAAAAGAGATGGTGAGTCATATTTACCCAATGTAATAGATTTAACTCGATGTAGAAATCGTGCGGAGTGATTCAGGGGAGGCCTACGCTGCAGAGGCGTCTGCAACGAAGGATAGTTCCACTTCGCTTCAAAAACCATTGTTCCCATAATCTTAATATATATACATAAGTACGCTGATACCACCACGCCCCAAGAAATAGAATCAATAAAAAAATGAATTAGCACAAAAGGCAAACCCCTCACTTCAATATTTTAAGAGGTATATATGTACGAGTATACTTAAAAAGTATGAGTTTATAGTGCACTTCCAAGACATTAAAACCGAAATGGTAGTGCACTTATCAACCTATGTGGCCGTTTCGACAGAGGTATTTATCGACACACCGTTAGCGTACAAGTATCTGTATTAAATCGTTCGATCTAGTTCTAATCGCTTGACTGGAATGCCTCCGTCGGATATACCCGTCAGAAACAGGTGTCGTTCCAACATTTCTGCGCAGCCTGTAATTTTTTAACGGGCATGTTATTATAAAGGATCTTGCAATATCGCTTATATTGCCCCTTGTATGGATAAATAATGCGATTGACGGATAGCTAACTTATATGGCATAGCTGGTAAATTGATAATAAACTATGCGATAAATGATTTAATTTACCCTGTGGTGGAATAGAAAGGAGACTGACTGAAATCTGTCAAGATGCTTTGTAGGTATAGGTATGTCAACTTATGTTGCGACATCGGAGAGGTGAGGCGATGGCTGACTGAGAACCAATTTACTGTTCTTTGTATTAGAAATAGTTTACCAACAATTTTATTTCCTAACCACTGGATAGGTTAAGCAAGACTGGTAAACTGCATGTCCTAGGTAAAATTATCTAAATTCTTTGTTAAACACAAAACCATAACGTAGTAGGTACCCAGTGATTTGCTAGTTCATACACGAAGGCGAGTTTAACTGCACAATGAGTTTTCTCCCAGCGAACCTTTGAGTGATATGAGATCATACAAGGTTAGGATCCAGTGTAGGCTACCTATAAATTGGACTTACTTATCTATGTACTTATACGTCCAGAGAAGGACTGTTGTCTGTCATCATAGCGGCTGGAAGCGGGATACGGAGTACCTACGAAGAAAAGTGTTATTGCAGTTTGCAGAACGAGGTACTTGCTCAATGCGTTTACGACGGTGTTGAGGAATATTAGGATTGAGGCAGGATAGTATAGTCGAATTGGCAGCCAACTTCTGGTCCGAAACACCAACAAGTGGTCGCATTTTTGGAGGCCAAAAATAAAGTGGATGCACAAATTCTGCAGGCGCTATCTCCATAGAATCTGGAAAACAGATTTCCGCATAGTCTATGAGCCATAGAAGAGATTGGGCATGCAAGTTTAGTGTGAAACGGCAAGAATTTTCGGAGATGTTTAAAATTCTGAAAAGAATAAAACATACATACAATACACATCGGCAATATAAACCTCCCAAGAGAGTTTAGTGTTCATATGGAAGCACTTTGGGAATAAAACCTATGTACTTAATTATAATAATATTTTAAGTAGACGAACTTACTACCATTGCTACCTGCTGCATTATTTTCCTAATAGAATAGTACCGCTCTAAAAGTATTTTTTACCCAAAAAAGGCACAGGTGCCTTATTTACCTATATACTAGTTCTAGTGCTACAAAACTGGCCGTAACTTAACATTGGACTGACACCAATTAAATGCAGGTGGAATTTCTACATACCTACATACAGACAAGCATTTAAATATGTAAACGTAAATAGTTTTTAGTATGTTTAGTAAGGATAAAAATGTGATGGCCTAAACATCACAGTGATGTGTTTATGGACAAGATTTGTCCTTCTTTGGGCAGTGCAAAGATGACTGAGGTTTCACTTTCATCACATGCACCCTATTTCTCCAGTAAACCACTGTATATCATGGAGAGGATGGCATTATGCTGCAGTCCCGTAATATTTAGGAGTGATGCGACTTATTGGCGAAAATTGTTCCTAAATCATTAAAAAAAGGAATAAGTCCGTTAAAGGTCCTATTGGACAAGTATTCACAGAACACTTTAGCTGTACGAACAGCTAAGGAGTGCAATTGCCTGTTGACTGCTAAGTGCGTGTGACTTAGCTACTATCTAGGGATCTTTAAGTCAAAAGTGAATAGGTCACTTCTAGACAAGCGTGCTCCGTTGACGATGACACCATCGCTCACCATAGGTGGTCAAACGTGAACCCTTCATTACATAAAAAAAATTAGACGTGGAATCATAGCCAAGGAACAATTAGTTAACTGCATATAATTTAGATATCTATCTTCAAGTAAGTACACGGTTATTCAACACTTTATCTTTTCTAGTTATATCTCTATCTATTTATTAAATCGTTGCGGAAAATTCGCATTCGCTTCGACCAAGTAGGCCGAGCCACCATAAAGAATAGGACAATTTCATAAGATCTTTGTAATTCGCATAAATTGTCTCGGACATAACGTAATACTACTTAAATGCGGCTTGAGAGATCTCAGTTGAACTTTTTGTTAATTTACAATCTCTTTGTTTATGCATAGATAATTAGTAGCTTGTTTCATATTTAGCTTGCAAATTGTTATATTTCTGTTTTGATTGTGTCATTAGTCTAATCTATATCTAAGACTATCCGTAGGGGCCCAGCAGGGTCGAAGCCTACTGGGGCCAAGGATCTGCTTCTAAAAGAAAGATTCACGCCCCCCCCCCCAAACGGAATAGGTTTTTAGTCAGTAAAAACCTGACACTATCTTCAGCTCCGCCCAAGAGTGGGGGATGTCATTGCATGATATTCCCACAAAAAAAAACCTATAGACTATACCCTAGTCACCTAGTGGTTGACAACTGAATGTGGGGTCTTGCCATCAGTGGCGGCTTTAGGGGGTAGGGTGCAAGGCAACCGGCCGGGGCCTCGCTCTTGTTGGGGCCACAGGCAACAACTCGATTAAAAAATTAAACTAATATTTGATTTATTCTAACCCACCTTTAGCGTTTGTAATAAGGTTTATATTATTAGTAAGATAAATATCTTATTTCTAAAATTCAATGACATAAAATCGGTTTTTAGCTTTTGCTACTTCTCAAATGAAAATGACGAAACCTTTACTAGCTAGCTAGGTTAAAAAAATAGTTGAAAAGCAGTAAACATCATTTACAAATCCGTGTCAATATCTATATACCTACACAACGCTATCGTATTTATGATTGTTGTTGAGCTAGGTATTGGTTCAGTCTTCTTCCTGGATCCGTTTCCTTAACTGTGTAAAGATAAAGATCTTGAATGCTGGATACATCGTAGTAGGTAATCCGTGAGTATTTTATAAGTCTCAAAAATACTACATCTTTGTCTACGTCGATCGAGTGTGACAAGGTAAGGTCTCGTTTAGTTTCTTTGAGGCGTTAATAATGATTTAAATTATGTCTTGAGTATTTTGAAGAGAATAAATGCCGCAACAAGTTATTCTAAGGACTGTAAATACATAAAGTTTACTTGTTTGTAAAAGTGAAGCAATCAATCTGTTCCGACTTGCGTCATGAACGCACCTGCGGAATAGATGTGAGCAGTCTGTTTGACCCCCGGCGCTCGCTGCTGGGTTAATTGCAATATTATAACTTAGTAGCACATTGTGCGGTGTAGACTGATCAAGGGTTTGTAAATTGTATAAGTTTTATAAAGACATTAGCCTTTACCAGGAGCATTGCTTGCGTGAAAGTAGAGTATTATCCCAAGTGTACATACTCCCGAGATAAAAAGTATCGTATGTAACATTCCAGGCCATGGTCTACCCGTGTGAAAAAAGTCCAAATTCAATCAGCTGATTACGCGTGAAGGAGTAATCAACACACACACACACATAACATACTAACTTTCGCCTTCATAAAGTACTATGTAGCTTCTACCGGGCCCGAGTCTGCTATTTTTATAAATTCGTCATTCCAACACGATCCCATTGTCATTTGCTAAAAGTTCGTAATCTGCTAAATCATAATGATCGATCATTGATTGGTCAATAGTCTTGTAATAGAGTGGTGGTAGAATGACAATATCGAGCTTATTAAAACCAATAACTGCACAATAACGTTCTAATGGTAGGTCACTGATCAAAACAATTGGCAAAAGTTTTGCAAATTACCGCATAGGTACGTCAGATATTAATTTGTCATTATGTACGAGATTACCATTTCAAGCCACTTCTTTCAATGAAGTGTCAGTGGTTGACCATTGGAAAGTCATTATGACGCTATTATATTAGTAGATTACCAAAACTTGTCAAAATCAAAAATTATGAAGTCAATGATAGACCATTCTGACACTATTGTAATAGCAGACTTGTGGCCCTGAGGTCTCGCTCGCGTGGTAATAGAAAATATACGCCTTTGTCACTCAGTGATAATGTACTGGTGAAAGAATTCTTCAAATATTTCTATTATACTTATACCTATTTGAATTTCTTTATTCATCACCTGTTTAATTTATTATAATTTTTCAAAGTCTCACCACAAAGCTCTCGAAACATGTAAAAAGTCACACCTACATTGGTTTATCAGGCATTACAATATCTTTTACTTTGCAACACCTTTGTGAATATAATATTGCGTATTTTGTGTCAAACAAATAAAATAAAATCACCTATAGGTAATCGTCTTGCCTCCATTATAGGTCCATCAGTAAATTGTTTGCCTTTTAAAAACCCCGTTGCTGCTTTTGCAATAGCTTTACTTTTGAGTTAAAAGTATTTGCGTTTACACATAATTATCTATATACCTACTAACCTATTACTTACTTGTATATTACTACATCTAGGTATATAAACTCGAAACATAAAATCATCAGGTAGATCAGATATATTTCATTACTTAGTAATAAGCGATGAAATATCTTATCCATCTTATTCAACGCCTTATTTGTAAATCTATAGAGATAAGATTTATCGATGTTGCCAAATTAGGTTCCATTCATTATTATCTATTGTATTGATTTGTACTCGGTATTGATTCAATCCACTTACTATTATTTGTAGTTCACTGGGGTCAAATTGATTTAGGCGATGCCATTGACTAACTCTTACGAAATGTCGGTGGAATTTTTAGTTTGGTACAAAGCCTTTACAAATTACTTTAGGGTCGGCTTCCAGTCTTATCGGACGCCAATGAATACTTAGCAGTATTTTACATGGAGTGAATGTCTATCTGACCTGCACCACCCAGTAACTGGATAACATGATTGGTACTTCTTAGCATGATTCACGTCAGGTTTCTTTCCTTTTCTTTTTCACCATCCGTAACATCCGTCAAAAATCTACAAATTAATGATCATCGAGACCAAAGGCTTGTTTTCCGAAGCATGAGGGAATCTCAATATGTTAAGATAGTCAGTCATCCTAAGACTGACTCCTGCGTCTTATACACGTCGTCATGCAGTAGCCTGGGGGTTATAACTTTCGATTTTGAACGTTATTTTACTCAATTTTAGCATGAGAACATTTCAAATTTTAGTAGCTAATTTATTAAAATAGAGTGTGTCAAGTTCAACTACTGATCACTAGATTAGGCTTGCGTAAATTACAAAGTAATATCAAAACTGAGCTAGTCCAATATTACGCTACCTAGCAAAAAAGTGATAATAACAATGTTAGCAGGCTGTTGCAAACGTAAACCCATAAGTTAAGCGAGAACGTTAAATTAAGTGCGGCATGTGCGGTTATTTAGCGTTGACACTATTTACGAGACGCACATACGAGAGCGCTGGGCGAGGCGCGCGCCTGCGTTTACGCACGAAATGCTAGAAGATAGATTCAGAAGGTCCGTTTATTTGCCTGTTTAATAGATTCTGTTCACAGTTTGGCAATGTCTCTAAATACAAAGCAGCTCTGCAGTGTTTCCACGAGCTCTTAACGCGATCCATTTTACGATCTAAATTGAACTGTTACAGAGATGGAGCTGTATAGGCTTTATAGTTACATTTCTCTTTCTCGCTCGCACGACTGACATTTTAACACGTTTTGTTAAGAGCCTAAGAAAGGTGAAAATTAAAAATTTTGGTTGTACGATGAATGCCACCCATGCCGCGAATGTTAATTGCACTCAACGCTTTCATTGGATGCAGACCAAGATCAGTTTGCTGATGAATGAAAGGCGGTACTATCTGAATTTTTGGGGATAAGTGGGATTATTACTTCATTAAAACCACCACGGTGATCACCATCAGCACATAGAGCCCCGTTACCTGTCAAAAGACCATTCCAGAACCCCCTCTGTGCAACGCCTGTTACGGCACATCCCTGAGGTAACGGAGGTCCCTTCTATGCTTCTCCTAGTTTCATATTTGTATTAATTTAATCTTAATATAATATTATTAACACAGAAGTAAAATTACATAAAAAAAAACATAAACATTTATTAACCTGAATACTATTGACATGAGTTTTATAAGAATATTAATCAATTTAGCAATATTACGATCAGAGGAACAGAGTCATCAATAAATCAACAAGAAAGTAATGAAAATACATGATACCAGATCGCACCGAACAGCTGGCGGGTAGCGTTTTCCCGCGCTTCCGCACGCAACCGAATCCAAACCAAAAAGATGGCGCGTCCCGTTGTCTGCGGTCGTTTTTTTTTTTTTTCTTTGTTGCCAGTCCGTTTTTCTGGGCAATGGTAAAAGTATCCAACACGACCATCCTGATCTGGCGTCGTCCTCGACGGCATCAGAGAAGTCCGGCAAGCTCTGCATTGCTGCTCCATGAGTCATTAGTTGTACGGGAAAGCCCAGCGACTGGCTCCGTACCTTATTGGACAGAAGTAGTGTCTTCAGTCAAGTCATCTGCTGTGAAACCAACAAGAAAGGTTAACATCTCACGGAGAGCACACACATTTGCCTATTCTTCAGCTTACACTCATTTCATCTTATGTGGCCTTTTTCTTTCATTCATCAGAAACATGAATTAACTAGCTAAGTAGTCTATGAAGTACCAAGACGTTATCTTAGTACTCCATAGAGTTCCATTCGTCTCACTAAAATTTCATGACTCCTGGCACCGACAGTCATACATCATACAAATCGCTGTCATGTAGGGCGTTTATCGCCAAGAGGAGCGTCTCGCAGTCCGTCCTCTACATGACCCATCGTGTAGGGCGATTACCAAATCACCGAAAGGAACGTCTCGCAGTCCGTCCTCTACACGACAAAACACACGTTATACGGGAACGACCTCCGTTATACGTGGGTGGCAAGGCCACACTTTATGAGACCGGTCAGGTACCTCGCAGTTTACCTGACGTAGACGTCTCGCAGTCCGTCTACTGTCTCACCATAAGATCTACATCACCCTCTATAGCAATGTAGATTTCTTACAGTACATGAGTACTCATGCCCAAAGAATGCACCGCAGGTCTCAGGACGCCACTCCCGTTCCAGAGCACCATGTACTGAGCAGCAGCTTGCGTCGTCCCTCCACAGGAGCCGGTCAATAAGCGCCGCTCTTATATTCCACTTGGCAGCGTGCGCATGACCCGGTACGGCCCTCGCATACCATGGTCCATCTTTCCAGTTGCCTGTGAAAACTTAATTACGAAAACCAAATCATTCACATAAAAACTATTGGTGTTTGTCGATTTCGATTTACATAATTGTCCTGGTGAGACCGGTTTCGTTTCAATAAGTTAGTTGCGCGGGCTCGGCGTAACTTTCTTTGTGCTACACGGTTCGGCTGTACAGTGTCTTCCAAAGCGACGTCTTGGACCAGTGATGACGGGGGTCACCGGACATCGGTGCCCACCAGTAAGTAGATTTAACGGTGACAGCAGTTGTCTTCTACTTGGTCACGTTAAAGATCAGCTGGAGTCTCCACAGTGTTTCAGACCAGGCTGCCCCTTTGTGATTGGTCTCGATTCGAAGAAGGTACAGAACAGTTCGGGCGTACCTCTCGAACTGGCCGTTTGATTGGTGCATCTATGGAGTAATTTTTGGCGGACCAAAAAGTGATACTGCGTTTGTGAACACTCTTAGAAGTTCGACGTCCTGCCTATGAATTGGGTAAAGGAGCATGTACTAAGTGAACGCATTAACTTTTTGAAGTTTTTCCGATGAAGTTATATTTTGTTGTGGAGCCCTAAGCACACGTTTCTTGGAAATACAGATCAAACAATGTTCGAGGTACTTTTTAACGAATTGCCTGAGGCCTGGGAACCAAAAGTGCATAAGGATTAGATCTAAAGTCTTGTCATAGCCAATGTGATTGTGCTCGACATGGAATACTCGTAGCATGCTAAGTCTGTGACTTCGGGGAACAAAGCAAAGTTCGTTTTTCTCAACATAGCGATTAGGGTCTAGATTGCCTTCTCTAAGTTTTTGGGGAAATTCCCGTGTCTCCTCATCTGAAGCTTGTGCTATCTAAGCCCAATTGCGATGTTGAGTGATATAAAGCATTTTACGAGGAGTGTTCCTGCTTGAATAATCGTCGTGTGACATCATTGACTCTTTTCGGTACTCCATATCAACGTTGAAATCTTGAAGGTACATCCACCAGCGGACAAATTTTGGCAGCAGATCCTTTTTACGCTCGGTAGACTTGAGAGCATTGCAGTCTGTAATTAATTTAAACTGGAGTCCAATTAGATAATGTCGAAAATTCTGCAACGCTCTCACGACCTCCAACGTCTCTAACTCATAAGAGTGGTATCTACTCTCTGCGCCTTGAGTAGGCCGACTGAAATAAGCCACAACTGTTTTGTTACCTTCCAGGTGCGTTTGCAAAAGAATTGCGCCATAACCGATGCTACTCGCATCAGTATGTATCTCTGTGGGTAGACTCGGGTCAAGAATAGCTAACACCGGCTCATTAGTCAAGATTGAAATAATTTCCAGACGCTTTTTTTTTTCTGTTCAGAACCCCAATTGAACTGAACTCCTTTTTGGTTAATTGTGAGATTATTGGAATGTTTTCGTGGCATAGCCCACAATGTACCTACTTCCTAAAGCGCCCAGCCAGTCCCAGGAAATGCTTAACTTGTTTGACATTTTCTGGGGAGGGCGAGTCTATTAATTCCTGAATCTTTTGAGGGCTCGGCCTAACCTGACCTTATTAAGCGCTTCACTGCCTATTAAGACATCGACCGGTATGCTATGTACTACGGTGGTGGTTATGCCGTTGCTTTTTTTTTTTTTTTTTGCATGATCCTGACAATAATTTGCGTTACGCTTGTTCTGCTGACCCTGTGATCGAACCGATCTTTCCTTAGCAAAACAAACGTCCTTAGTATGCCCTAACTTTTTACAAAACATGCGGGTTGGAGCGTTGGAGTGTACTTTAGACACTGGCTTGGTGAAAGAAGTGACCTTACAGTTAAAACAGATCTTACGTTTATTCGAGTCTACCTGCCTTGCATCGCGTTTTCGTGATGGAGGGTAAGCAGACCAGTAATAGATTTAGTTGAGTCAATCTTAAATTGATCTGGTTTCGCATATATGGATACCAGATTGTTTGAAAAGAGTTTAGCATAATATATGCCGCCGCCGCCTGCACTTGTGTATCGTTTATGCCACGGACCACAATTTGTGTCATCAACTCTTCACTAATGCCTTTGACGATGCGCAAGCGGAGCAGTGTACGCTTCGCGCACTCGGCGTACGACATGAAGCTGTTAGATGTCGTATTCATCTCAAAAAGTATCGTCGCATAAACTTATTTTCGAGAGCAAAGTGATTTAAACTAATATGTCTTAACTAAAATTACTCCACGATGTATCAGAGGCAGCCCATTCATTCAACCACGTTTCCGCGTCGCCCTTTAAACATCCGGCTACGCGTAAGAAGCATTCCTGATCACCCCCGCGATTGACTAATAGGGCGCGATCTACTTCATCACACCAAGAGTCTACGTATCCATGACGTATACCATACGTACGATCATTTCTAGTCAAGATAATATTGATTCTAGCGTTCGCGATTCTGTACGGCTAGACCGCGGTGTTTGGCTAATGTATGACGTAAGCGGTGGTGTCCCGTTCGATCGTACACTATAGGAATTCTGTTTGCGACGGTTATGCGACTTATTTCGAAGTTTTAGTGAGCTATCTCGCGACCTATCGTGCCTACGATGCCGTCGGTGCGATCTGGTACGTGATTTACTCTGCTAACAATGCATGTTAGGCGAACATTACACGGTAGGTTTTGCTGTCAGTTTTGCCACAGTCAAAGTTTTGATTGACGAAATACCTATCGCCTAATGCGATGATTAACGTTTTTTAGTACTGATTGACGAAAATCATCATTCATGATTGATGGAATTGACTGATGCTTGCACGACCATGTAATGGTCGCTCTTGGCATATTCACACGGCAAAACAAGTTCTATGTTCACTAAACAACAACAAAATTCACACATGTGGGTGACAACAAAGTTCCTCTGTTATGAAATTCATGCTAGTCAGTTGGCTTAAATTGAGGTTGGATTGTTATCCCACTTCTGATATTAACACAGAAGTAAAATTACATAAAAAAAAACATAAACATTTATTAACCTGAATACTATTGACATGAGTTTTATAAGAATATTAATCAATTTAGCAATATTACGATCAGAGGAACAGAGTCATCAATAAATCAACAAGAAAGTAATGAAAATACATGATACCAGATCGCACCGAACAGCTGGCGGGTAGCGTTTTCCCGCGCTTCCGCACGCAACCGAATCCAAACCAAAAAGATGGCGCGTCCCGTTGTCTGCGGTCGTTTTTTTTTTTTTTTTCTTTGTTGCCAGTCCGTTTTTCTGGGCAATGGTAAAAGTATCCAACAATATAATAAAAGCTTTACATAATTGTTGAATTTTGTTGTTCTGGTTAAAGAAATAAATAAATTGGCTGTTGTTATAAATGGGCCTTCTGTCAGTCCTGCATCTCACCGTACGCACACACATCCGGAGAACCTGTCGTACATGTCGTAAGCTTTAATGGAGTTTAATACCTGTACCTACGTATAGGTAATTATCTAATTGATTATCTGTTTTCAAACCGCGGCCAATCAGTGTCTTTAACTTTGATAATCGCAATCAGTTAATAGACATGTTTATCTTTGTACAAAACATGTTACTATTATGCAATTTTGGATTGACATGTCAATGAGAGGCTTGAGGGTTATCCGGTGTAAAGTGTAAAAATGAGTTGGTAGGTGGTTGGGTACTGCAAAGTAAAAATTTACAGACACATGTTTTCCAATGTAAGTACTCCTATATTGTTTCTTGATCTTATATGTTCTCATTGAATAGATTTATAGCAAAAATATATTTTCATAAGATATGATTTGGTTATCTTCTTTAACTTTCCTGAAGAGGTCTTTTTGGCTGCTCTACTTTAGTGATCGAAGATAACAACATTCAATTATTTCAATGAATGATTATTTCTTTCTTTACAATGAATGATTTTTTATGTTAGCTGGTTACTCTAATTTGTTGTTTTATGTCACGTGCCTAAGTGATTGTTGCACTGAAGTCTAATTTTAAATGTTATGCCACTGTATTCAGTGTGTCGAGTGAATATAATATAATAAATAAAATATTCCTACAAAATTACTGTTTTGAATTGATAGTTATGCAGCTACAACACCAAGCAGTATCTTCTAATTTTGTTACCATTAATTTTTTGAATTGCCTTCCACTATTCAAAAGTAGACGGCAATTTTAAAAGATATATTCACGTCAACACTCGCGCATATCAGCCTGAGAACCGTCCTAATCTCCTAATTCTTTTTAATCATATTTTTTACAAGTTATTATTTGATAAATTACCTAGTTGTTATTTATAATGAGCCATTAGGTCTAAACCCTCTAAAGAGAGCTACTGACGTAAAAATTATAGTATTTACAATCCCTATCTTCTGGATATCTTCAAGGTTCATCTTGTCTCCTCCCTACTCCTACTGTTACTCTCACTGTTTCAGCCACCATTCTAAGAACCGTACCTACCGTGAAGCCTGTCACCACTCGCAAGGTGTTGCAGCGGAATGCGGCCGGCCCATCAATCAATGGAGTCCGGCCTTAGGGAACAATCCACGACTCTCGTTATCTCTCATTACTATCGCTACATTTGCGACATACGAACGTGTTGGCGAGCCTTATCCGATCTCACTTTGTTATTGCACACGATATTTGCAGGCAAACAATCAGGTAATGGTTTGATTTGATCTCATTTGAATTATCTGATTTGAATGTCGTTACTTCGAAGTTGGAATTGGGTCATATGTGTACCAAGGGATGGTTTCAGACTGTCTAGTGTCTGCTGGTCATGTGCTTGCAAATATACTTTTGACCATCACATCCCAAGTTAAATGTGTTTTTTTTTCCTGTTGAAAACTTTACCCCACAATATGAATTACTCCTGTGCACTTATTGTTACTTATCGTAGGTACCTACGTTCACTTATATCTAGTCCAAAGCTAAGCAGAGCTTGTGTTATGAGTACTAGCCGACTTTTAAATACTTGTATATATCTAAATACATACATATTATAGATAAATTACACCCAGACACAAAACAAAATGATCGTGCTCATTACACAAACATTTGTCCTGAATCGATTCCGGCATAGCAGTCAGGGCCACCAACCACTAGACCATCAGGTGGGATCGCAGTCCAGTACTAGTTTATATTAATTAAATACTGTTTAATTAATGATGTAAAATCATTAACATTTACATGATATTATTGTTCCGGGTCTGGTGTATGTAAGATGACATGTTTATGAACGCACCCACGACACAGGAGTAATTCCTAGTGTGGAGCAACTTTTTTTTTAATCAGTTCACAAAATAGTTTACCTCGAAATCTGAAGGTACCTTTGGATATACATTCTCTTTGCTTTGAATTAATGATACATAAACCACACATATTACATCAGATGTTTTTGAGGCAGAAACAGTGCTATTCCGGTTCTAAGCCGCGTGACTTGAAATGAACCTTATTTACGTACTCTCTAGTGATTAATTGCTATTTCACGAATGGTAGGTACTAAATCTATCTACTATATATTATAGATATATAATATAGGTATAATAAAGAGGTAAAGTTTGTTTTTATGTTTTTTTGTTTGTAGGAGGTAATCTCTGGAAGTACTGGTCCGATTGCTAAAATTGTTTCGCCTATAGAAAGCTTTTTATTCCTGAGTGACATAGGCTGTATTTTGCTAGTAAAAAAAACGAACTGACTGTATATATCAACGCATAGCCGAAACTATACAGCGAATTTTGCATAGGATTTTCTTTTATGACATATGCGAGCATTAAGAGAGGATTTTCCAAAACTTACCCCATAAGGGGAAGAAATGGTGACCCAAAGTTATAGGAAACATACATTCACGTGGGCAAAACCGCTGGCAGAAGCTAGTATTATTGTAATAATATTTAATAGCGCAAATGCATTTAAATGTCGTGACGTACAATCGTACATGTGTTTTTAGTGTCTATGTTCCTCGTTCAACGGCTTTTGACTTCCTAATTCCATACCATTCAGAGGAAAGTTATGGTGTGTTTTTAATTTCCCATACGGATTTTGGTATCATGGCCATATCAGTTTACAATTTATTTATTAGTTAGGATTAAATATCATATAATTTGCTTAGTCTTTTAACGATTTCGCCTACATTATAATTTGGAAAGCTATTAAGCAAGAGGTATTACTGCCTACGTAGGAAATTTACTGATTATTATCTTCCATAATTAGTGGTTAGAAACTAAATTCTAGATATGAAAATTGATAATTTGGATTTGTAATATTTAGATGAGGTTAGGAGTGGTAGATGATGGAGAAGATAATAGGAGACGCCTGAAGCCTACACGGGCTCTTAACATGATCATTTTACGACCTAAAATGAATTGTTAAAGGGTTGGAACTATATATGGTGTATATCCCCATCGTAGATACTTTCTCGCTCGTATGGCTGACATTTTAAAACGCCATGGTAAGGCTGAGTCAAGAGGTGGATTATCGTTTAATCCTTTATTAAATTCACAAGTTTTATTTCACATAGGCCTACATGGGCACGTTTATAAAACCTCAGAAGCTAGTGCACGTTTCCAAATTGGTCGTTTCCCATGTAGAAGAACCAGAAAGAAACTCCATGGTTACTATTTTTTTTTAAATGGTTGTTATTACCTTTTATCAGATTGCTGCATTGCTGCTTATACCTACTTATGATTTTTTAATCCAAATGTTATACTATATTTCCCTGGTTTGTACGAGTATGTCTATATTGGTGTCTCTTTCAAACAGACTGATACGATCTATCAATATAGTATTGTACCAGTGTAGTGCAAATTTCGCTGTCAAAGACAAGGGCAATGCATGAAGATCATTATCACTTATTGCTTAACTCCAAGGACTTAAAGTAATTAATTACATCAAACCGTCTCATGTGGACAGTTGTAAACTTGACATAGTCTTATGATGACATACTCTAAAGCCGGTCGTGTACCATGTCACACTACATCGCCTGTTGTGATCCGTGATGCAATATAATTGAAGGCTTTACTGATATTACAAATTGTAACACCCGGTCGACACGTGTAATCTGTATAGGTATGTAAATAGAGAAACTGACTGACATATCAACGCACAGCCGAAACTACTGGGACTAGGGACATGAAATTCTGCACAAAACTTCTATTTATGACGTAGGCGAGCACTAAGAAGAAGATTTTTCATAATTCTCCTCCTAAGGATGAAACGAGGTTTCAAATTTTGTATGGAGAAAACTACTTTCATGCGGGCAAAGCTGCTGGTAGAAGCTAGTCTTATTATAGAGATATAGGTACGGGGTTTAGATTTAGAAGGCGCGCAATTTGCAATTGGTGTTCACTTGATGACAGTAGGCTTGCTCACACTTGAGAGTAACGAATTGTGACTGTACTCTGGGCCCCGGCTCAGGCCATGGTTCGGAGTGAGAGGGAATGGAAAGCAGTCCTTCTGCGAATTAGAACCAGATATAAAAGTTTCGGATGAAGACCGAGTTGAAATTGTCATTGGTTACGAGAGTTTTTTGTTTTGCCTGGCCAAACAAATGATAAATAAAAGTCAAATCTTGCTATTTCTATTTTACTTTTATAATTTTAAAATTCTAATATCCGTAACCAAAACTATCCAAGACAAGCAGATAATCCGAAATTTCATATTTAGTAGTAGTAATAGTATATATAATACCTAGGTAAAATAATAAAATAAATGCGATTAGTCAAAGGCTCAAAGCGTAATAAATCACTCAACAAATTTCGCTTTAATTAAACAAGTAAAAATTTCCAAAACAAGTCGTAATCAAATTGCTCAGTGCTTAGAACAGGTTTAACCAAAAGCGAGTAAACATAAAAAATGTTTCCCATGTCGTATTTTATGTAATTTGCACACCGCCGGTGTTTCTTAACCAGCAAGTTCCGAAACAGTTTATAGCTTGCACAAATCTTTGACGTGCTACGGTAGATATTCATATGGAAATAAATCTTGTACGCCTGTCATCTATTAATCAATACTTACTTCATTTCCAAGTAAATGGCAATCACGGTTGGTTATAGAACGTAGTGCAACTGGGTTAGCCTTAGGACTATTGCTTTAGTCGCCATTTTTAAAGACCCCATCATAATCTTCTTGTTAGGCCGTTGCGCTGCAGTATTGTTCGAAAGAGTTACTACAGCACTGGAACAAAAAGAGTAACAGGAAGAACACCAGTGGGTTTTAGTCAGTAAAAATTTGACACTCCCTCTCGCTCTACCCAGAGCAGAAGTTATTTGACTATTATCCTACAATAAAAAAAAAAGATGCCCTTCTCCTATGCTGCTTGAAGTCGACGCAATATTTTTACGTTTGTGAGATATTTTTGGAAG
Organism: Mythimna lalbum; assembly: GCA_949319445.1. Classification (NCBI taxonomy): domain Eukaryota; kingdom Metazoa; phylum Arthropoda; class Insecta; order Lepidoptera; family Noctuidae; genus Mythimna; species Mythimna lalbum. Next base: position 15,522,472 of record OX439356.1, on the reverse strand, counting down.
ACCCTAATATCAATAAAGGACAAAACAATTTGAATCTTTGAAATATCTAGACAATCAAGAGTACTAACTACTATTTAAAAAGTGCCTGATATATTTCATGAGCAAATATAAGAGCTAGCAGATCTTCGTAATGTCAATATTAAAACGGACCGGTTAATGCCAATGTAATCCAAAATGTTCGAACCGTAAAATTATAGCGATCTACTAATATTCGTAATTAGAAATTGTAAATAAACAGGTCTTGCGTCAATACTTTAACATTGCATTGCTTCTCCAATATAACCGAATACATTTATAGAACTTGCAAGATACGGCTTAAAATATTTTAGGTCAGCACTAAGGAGGCTGTATATAGCTACTTTTCGATTGCTCAACCCATGTCTAGACTCTAGACCAGTCACTTATTGTCGCCCCATTTCTAGTTGCTAACTTAAGAAATGTTTAGTTTTGATTTATTAAAGATGAACATTGTGAACTTTTCAAAAGGTAGAATTTACAAAATGCTAAAGGCATTAAGTCCGCCTTTGTACTCTTTTGTTCATGAAGAATAAAATAAATAAATAAATATATAAGGAGACAAAACAATATCCACAGAAATAAAGAAGTATACATAAGAAGAAATGCTTGGCATATAGGGAACTGGAATCATAAAGGTAAAGGCAAAAAAAAGCAAATTAACTGGAAACGACAAAATTTTGGACGGAATACTAAACAACAGTGTAATCGTAATATCTAAACCAGTGACAGTGCATTATTTAACGAAATACTACCTGCGCAATAGACGAAATCCAATATTGTCCTGATATATATAAAATAGGAGATAAAAATAAGAAAGGCAAATTAACTCGAGACGACAAAATTTTGGACGGACTACTAAACAACAGTTTAACTGTAATATCCAAACCAGTGACGCATCTATTTAACGAAATAATAGCTACTCCCTGCGCAAAAGACGAAATCCAATACTTTCCTGTTATATATAAAAAGGGAGATAAACATAACATTTAAGTTAATAACTACAGGCCTATATGTCTAATGTAGAATTTATATAAAGTGTTTGTTGAAACTTAGAAGAAAACCATCCAAGAGTATTCTGCCATTGACCAGTATCTCATAGAGAAAGCAATCACTGATAAATTTAATGAATTTATGGCAACACGAGCCACGAGCGTGGTAATTGTCGATTACAGTAAAGTTTGAAACTCTTTGAGAGTCATAACTACGTAAAAAGAAGACATTACAAAAACAGGGCGTAGAAACAACGTATATATAAAAAAAATAAGCTTAATTCACAAAAACTCCACAGCAGGGGTTCAACATCAACAACAAGGCGGAGGGTTTAGTATCCAAAAGGCATAGTATCAAGGAAGATACAGGCACTTTCCCCAAAAATGTTCACGGCAGGTTTAGAAAATAATTTCACGAATTTAGACTAACTACTTATGGAATAAATGTAAAAGAATCGAACCTTAATCACTTAAAACTTCCTGACGTTATAGAGATATTCGCAAATTGACCCGATATATAACTGTGTTAGATAGGTACAATAGTTAGAAAGATATAATAAAAACAGGATGATCAATGAATTTAGCGAAGGCTTTATCTCCAATCTATCTGTCTTATTTATGACCAATGCAGTAAAACAGAAAAAGAACAAGAGGTAATATTATTATTTTATATAACAATCTGGCTAATGGCATTAGTAATTATTAGAAAAAATAAACTAAATTAATTAGCTGTTCTCGCAATGTTGCTGACGCCATTCATCAGTTGTGCTATTTATGAAGCGGACCATATCAGCTAAGTCGGAAACCAAAATAAGAGAACAAAACATAAAAATGTACTCAAGGTCGTCACTTTGAAGCTAAACGGTAGATTTTATCCCATATTTAGGCAGCCAGTGTTTTATATAATTCATTTATTTAGCCGTAGGAGAACCAACAACTTTAACAAATGGGTAACAATTGTACCTATAATAAACTTAGGATCATTAACAAGTACGATAAAAAAATCAAGATGAAAGTAATAATATAGCCAAATCTAAAGGTAGTCATACACGCTAGGGTATACCTGTCAGGTAAGTTTGTATGAAAACCTACACAGTTTTGCAACATACACGCTCGGGTTTACCTGTCGGATATACTATACCCTAGCATGTATGGTAGGCATAAGGAAGTAATAAACCCTCATGAAAACGATCTTAAATTTCTTTCTCTACTTTAATAAGTAAGTATTCGTTTTTATCACGGGTTTTTATTAATTCATGAATCCCCAAGCGACCACCGGTGGCCGCGCATCTATTGTCTTACTATTGTGTCTCTAATTGACGGTATCTGAAGGGTTAATTTAGTGTCGTATTGGCATGATATTTGAAGCATCCATTTTTTATTTAAAGCTGTGTATATCTAATTAAAATAATAATTTGTGAGTAGCCACACCTTTGCACGATATTGATAAAATTTTATTGCTTGCAAATAACATAACTGTAAAGTCGTTACTAGTTCAAATTCTATGAAAAGTATCTGCAGATAATTTGTTCCCGTAGCCATTTGCAAATAACAATAAGTCCACAATATAAGTCTAAATAATTAGTCCTATTAGCCAGAACAATTGAAAGCTTGACATACAGTTGTATATTTAAATACCAGTACCTACGTGGACTTTAATAGACATAAGATATTTGTGCAATGCGTGTGCAGACATAAACTTGTCTTTCAAATAACCCATTATGTTTGAGTATTAACTAGAACTTTAATACAGTAATTTGAAAGGCAAATTTGATCATATATAGTCATACAACAATTACCTAATGGTGACTGGTTTTAGGGATTTTTTGGCGTTATAATTAGTGAATTAGCTTTTTTAACTACCTATGTTTGTTTTAGAATTTACTTTTCTAGTTTTTAAAAAACATTGCCGACTCTAGTAATAATTCCTGAACCGTGGGTGTGTCCAGAAACGGATAAGCTTATATACTAACACAACACACCTATCCACACTCGGAACACCTATAGTATAGGCCATAATTTACGAATATTTGTTCCGTGTAGGAATCGTCCTGCTACGCAGCAGCCAATCGTTCAAGCACTGCGTTAACCATGTCATCAGCAGGCCCAACCAAGTTTCGATCGTTTCGTTTCGATTCTCTTGCGTCGAACGCCTGGAGTCGGCCACGCCTCCAACTCTTTTGTTGAACGTCATCTCAACGCTCAGTCACATGGTCAGAACAAAAGAATTGGAGTCGTTCGACGCAAGAAAATCGAAACAAGTCCGTCGTAACTTAGCTAGGGGGGCTGATATCAAATCAAAATGACACAGACATAAAATTTTTGGAAGACCTGTGGTACTTATTCTGTGCCCAACTCATTACGAGGTTAAAGCAGCATGGCTATTGATTTGTCTACCACAGAGCTCCTACAATTAATCATCTTTTAAACCAGAACATACAATAATTCATTAATAATAACCATACGTGAGGGTCACAGAACAATCAATCAATGCGTTTGTAGAACAATTTTTCAAGCCCATTGTGGTTGGTCATTAATATGGCAGGATATATTGTCTTATTAGGCAATTAGTCAGACTAAGGCCATATGCTTGGGTATGCCGTGACCCGACCACTTACGAAATGTACCGAGCGCCTACGAGCCGCGCCCTCGGTGACAATCCAGCACACACACGTGTCTCAATGATATATATTTGAACTAATTGTTTATAAGTAGGTATGTAGTATACTTACTACCTACATACCCTAAGCTTGAGCGAAAGTTGTATCTACAGGAATGCATGGAATCAAAGAGATGTCAGCAAAACCGTAGGAGACCAGTAGGACCGACTCCCACCAGGGTTACGGAAATTTCTGAAAGGGGTACCGTGGTCCTGAAACACAAAAGGCAACTAAACGCCACAAGTGGGTTTACTCTGTAAAAATACGACACGCCCTCTCGTTCGACTCTGGAGCAGGAGAACACACCAAAAAAAGGTTTTCATGGAAAGTCTATCAGCGGTGGACGGAATTTCCACCAAGGAAAAATAAATTATCCTGAAATTATATTGAATTCATAAGCATATAGTCAGCCATATAATGCTTCCACTATCTTAAACACAGACCTCCTCGCTCGGAGAAGCAATGGGTCGTAATAGCTCACGCAGGTCCAATGTTGGTTGGTTAGATGTCACATGTTACGAATTTTTTAATCAGTTTCCTCAGGATGTTTTTGTTTATGTTTTATTTAATGGAGTTAAAAATACTATTAAATTCAGGAAAAATAAAACCATTTTAAAGTAAACATGAGATCGAGTCATTGCATTTTAATTATGATTAACCTCGACGAATCGGAAATGGTTTATTTTTGTCATCAGAATCATAAAGGACGTACTTGCTACACGTTTTTACATGTTTTGAAGTATTTATTAAAAAAAGGTCATTATTCTCTTGTTCTGTACATTAATTAAACACCAAATAAGGCACTGGTTTACCAATAAAAAATCATTAATTAAACAGATCAAACAAATGTGTTCGTTCGTAAAAATATTTTAATACTGTTATGATGACCTTTTAAATTTTTTGTTAAGGTCTAGACCGCAAAACCTTTTTTGGTATAATCAATAAAAACGTGTGACAGCTATGCGGAAATTAAAAAAAAAGTTGACCCAGATAAGGATATAAAACATGAATGTTGTTGTGTATATTTATAAATACACTAGCTTCTGCCAGCGACTTCGTACGCGGATCCTGTTGCTTATGCCAGCGACAATGGAGTCGTCAAAATCAAAGATCTGAAACGTCTGGTGTCGAATTCTAAGAGCCCGGGGACTGGAAAACAACGTGATGCGCGAGACGATTCGAGACGTTCCAGATCTCTCCCTTCCACTTACGCGCGTGACAGTGTGCACACACCTTGGTGCCATAGACAAAAATAAACAGAAAGCTCCGAACTGCTACGCTATCGGGAGTTACATGTGTTATTGTGAGTCAACCATAAAATATTGACATATGATGTCTTTGGATATTTTTTATATAATTTTAAGGAGAACATTTCCGTAATACATAATTTCTGTGTAGCTTTAACCATTAAGGCTGCAAACGCGACGGAAGCTAAAAAAATGGAGTAATTTTTCTCGTTTCCCCAACATTTCCCTTCACTGCTCTGCTCCCATTGATCGTAGCGTGATGAAAAGTATACTATAACCTGCCCAGGAGTATGAAGAATGATTGTACCAAGTTTCGTTAAAATCCATCGCGTAGTTTTTGTTTCTATAAAGAACATACAGACAGACAGACAGACAGACAGACAGACAGACAGACAGACAGACAGACAGACAAAAATTTTACTGTTTGCATTTTTGGCATCAGTATCGATCACTAATCACCCCCTGATAGTTATTTTGGAAATATATTTCATGTACAGAATTGACCTCTCTACAGATTTATTATAAGTATAGATTAAGGATGAAAATTAAGGCAAGGCTGCTGATGATGATATCGTTCTTGTAAATCGTAAGAGTTAATTTCTTTACCATCCATTGATGGACAGAGAACCAAATTGCGTAAATGTAGGTCATAATTAATTGACATAACATGATGTGCAGATTACAGATATTGTATTCCTCATGTGCTAACGTTACACAATGGACCACTTCGTTATTATGTTACAAAAATATCCGATTTAGTGCGTAATGCTGAGACGAAAGTTCCACGAAGACTTGTTACTCGTTTTGTTTTGCAATCGTTGCGGAATTTAGAATGAAAATTATGGTCCAATCAGGATTGGTTTCTCAATGACATTGGTAAAATTTAATATTTAATCGGCGAATTATAGCGAAGCATAGATTCGCAAATGGAAGGCAACTGGCTGGTCGATGGAATGCCCCTCGGCGCATCGCGAGTGCGCGGGCGCCGGCCGGCCTTCGCAGTCATACGACTCCGGAGCTTCGTATTGATCTACTTTTCACGTGCTCGCGGCTCGCAGCCATTACGCAATTATATGCCCTTCAACATGCACTCTAATCGCTGCGAGGAATCTCTCTACGAGACGCTCGATGTAGATAAGAATTTACCTTACACGAAACTAGTGATTCGGTGTTTAGTCAGCAACTGTATTTATTTGTTACTGCAACGGTCACTGAGTTCATGTTTTATTTTGTAACGTTATGAAATGCAACGTTCCAAAGTTAGGTAAAATTACATCTTTCACGGTCGGTCATAATGTTGGCATTTAAATGAGAGAAATCCGGTAAGCTAAAGAGCTATAATCACCTACTTGCCGACAAGTTCTGACATTTATTAAACTGACATTGAACATACTTTAATAACCTTTATTATACTTTAATTCATTATTATCTTAGAAGCAATAAGACTAGATATGATCTTAAACAGTCTTTGGCTTGGACTAGGCTATTCGTTTGAAGATACTTATCTAGCTTACTTGGGTAATATACGTTGATAATTGGAACATTTTACATTTCGTTGGTTTTGGCCAATTGATATTTACTATAAATCATTTGTTTAACAAGTATGCTTCGCCTATGTAAATGTCATGACGTGTAGGTGTGAATAATGTATATCTGTTTGAGAATGGAGATCGTAGATTAGTCGGGCTGTGACTACTTCATTACGATTGTAAGTTCTTTCTGCATTAGCACACAATAGACCACCGCGACTGCGGCTTTACTAGACTTCGACATTCTATTTCGCTTCCGGGTTTTTCACTTTCTAACATCAGGCTATCTGTCCAGTTCACTTGATATTTGTAACAACTTTAACTAGCACCAAGCACTTTTATAAAATTACTAGAACCTTAATGCAGTTTCCAGCTATTTCATTACATTAACAAACTGTCAAATGCAGTGACAGATTGCTATGGTATATTATCAACTAACCATTTTGTGTTCATTCCAGGATTGGCATGAAAATGGCAGTTAATTGTTACAAATAGCCAACAATCAGTGTTACATTAGATCGACACAAAAGCTTTTTCAACTCAAACTTCAGGCTAACGTCACAAATGCAATGTAACCATTTTTTATGAATTTTAGTATGGAGATGGTGGACCTTATAGGAAACTTATTGAACCGACTTAAGAACAAGATGAGGAAGGGGTCCCAATTTGTCGAAATCTTTTATTCTGATTTACGAGTAGGGGAGCATACTCGTAAATCAGAGATGTACCGTATTAGAAAATTATGATGAGTCCTGTAGAAATTGAGGGATCTCTTCTTTTATTGGCACACTTGTAATGATTATATTCTATAAGGTACTATAAAATATAACAGTAGAACTTGCACACTAATTAGATTTAACGGTTTTTTACCATGACTAAAAAGTGTAAAAAGCGAAACTGTTTAAAAAAAAAAACCAACTTCAATACAGTACTAAAAAGTGCAAATTTAATTTAATTTCAGAAGTCGGTGTTAAATAACTAAGAAATAAAAGCAGAAACAACGTTTTAGTAGTTTTTGTATTGAAGTCAGTTGTAGTTTTTAGTAAAACGTTTTTTTTTTATATTCTGAGAGTAGATATGTTGGAATTCTTGATTTTACGAGGGCGAAGTCACTAACAGTAGGTAGTAATTTTATATATTTCGCAATAGATCGTGAGGTTTTAAGATATTATAACACTGGTATTTGCACAATGATTTACTTTCCATTTCACGGTTGTATGACTGTTAGCACCTAACTAAAGATACCTAAGTAATTGTTTTTTGTTCCTTTGGTCGGGTCAGTAAACCGAGTCTAATGTTTAACAAAAGCACTTTTTCTCATACAAAAAGTTCTCTACTTCAATATTTTTTGGTTAAGTAAGATCAAATACCTAAGTGTATGTTGCACTAAGGTTTTTTTATTATTGATAAGCTTGGCTTTGACCACTATCTCACCTGATGGTAAGTGATGCTGTGGTCGACGATGGGGATGGGGAGTATCTACTTTAAGGCAAGCGTAGACCACATCTTCCTCATCATCGTTGGATCCTTAAGTCACGAGTAAATATATATACTCTTGACTTAAAGACCCTAGATTATACAGATTCTGGTAGAGAATTCCATCTTTAGCTAAACGCACATTGAAAGTTTCCCCATGACCGTTTCGTGCGTGTGGGTAATGGTGGTGTTCACATTAGAACTAATGATATACTTCTATGGATTCCATATTACGAAGACACGGAATACTTAGGATACAGCTACCAATATTAGTCTATCCTCTAATCTCTTCTTATTCTACAGACAACTCTGTCTTTTGCCGGGTCTGTATTTTTGACTCCATTTCGTCCATCTTTGCCTTGGTCTCTCATAATGTTGAGTAACGGAGTTTGTGTGTCCTGATAGCTACAACTTAGGGATCTTTAAGCCAAGAGTGAATGGGTTACTTCTATGCCAGCGTGCTCCATCGTCGGTCATATCACCGCTTAACATCAAGTGAGATGGTGGTCAAATGCGAGCTTATCAATAATAATAATAATAAAAAATTGTGTTCAAACATCTAAAATGACCATGGAGACCTATAACATTTTTTTTAGGAAGTCTGTGTTGGTGAACGTCCATGTTACACCTTGGCCTTCAATTATTGTCTAGGAAGTTTCAAACTGATCATATCCCTCTGAGAACCGAATCTTTTAAGATCTACATGTGCATGGAGGCGGGTACTTACTACCTATATCTGATGCATCCATTAAGATTTTGAACATGAGATAGCTTTGTGCTGTAGAATCGTGCTGCTTTTGATCTTTGCGTATGTACTTACATTTTAGCGTTGTTTTTTTATTTTGTTGATATAAAATAGAATAGAATAGAATAAACTTTATTGTACACCAAAATCCGTAAAAAAAACAAATCAACAAACAAAACAAATCAAATAGCTCTTGACCGCTACCTCAGCAGATGGAAAGCGGCGAGGGAGCGCCCTTACCTAGAAGTAACCTTTTTTACGTTTGACTTAAAGATCCACCATGTGAGTTGGTTAGCACTTCAACAACGATAAAATAGAATAAACTTTATTGTACACCAAAAAGTAACACAGCTTATACATAAAATTAAATTTATGGGTACAATGGCGGTCTTATCGCTGAAAGCGATATCTTCCAGACAACCTTAGGATGGACAAGAACTTAAATAGGACATAAATTAATACAAGGGGTAGTCTGTGGTGCACTGCTAACAAATTAACTCCAAATAAAACACAATACATAGCTCTAAATATTATATGTTACACAACGATAAATTGAATCAATTAAATCCAGACTGACGTCTCCACATTTAATCATTTTGTAAAAATACGTAATTGAAAGGCGGTAATAAATAAATATACGGAGTCGTTTGAGACGCACGATAAAAAGATATCTTCAAAAATAACTGTTCTTAAATATAAAATAACTTTATTGCAAGGTTGGCCCTTCAATAAAAGGTTCGCGTAATAAAGCAACGGGGCCTTGCACAACCGGTTTTTGAAAAACACGTTGTCACCTGTTTTTCAATAAACCTCAGCACTTGTTTTGCCCTCTGATAAATGAGATCATTCTTTAATACAGTCATTGAACTCTTTACAAGTTTCAGGAAGTCATAGTATGTCGTGACCCGATCTTTGAATTGGCCACTTCATGATGTGACCGGCTATTTCATGAAATAATATATATATATATATATATATAATAATAATGGCAATTCATGGCAATGGCACATGGCATTGCCCGTTGGCCGCCATTAATTTTAAGATCTGGTCACGACCTGTATATGTCGCAAGAAAATGAGGATATCAGGGATTCAATTAATAGTACATTGTTACACTAGGGGTGAAAGTTACTTATTTCGTCCCGAGAAGGAGTTGGCGGCCGAGCGTAGCGAGGTCGCTAATTCGAGGGACTAAATAAGTAATTTTAACCCCGAGGTAAGCATTGTGCTTTTCATTACGAATACAAGAAAATAGACCTAGTTTTTTTTTTAATAATTTTACAGCTGTTAGTTGAAAGTAAAACTCCCTAGGGATGAAAAGTGTGATACTTTTCAGCCCGCTCCTCAGGCAACTTCAGACCTACTTTCAGAGTATGAGTAATGAAATAGTACATTGTTACACTAGGGGTGAAAGTTACTTATTTCGTCCCGAGGAGGATTCGAGGGACTAGATGAGTAACTTTAACCCCGAGGTAAGCATTGTGCTTTTCATTACGAATACAAGAAGATAGACCTACTTTTTTTTTAAATAATTTGATACTTTTCAGCCCGCTCCTCAGGCAACTTCAGACCTACTTTCAGAGTATGAGTAATGAAAAAGATTTAATCTAAATGCAACACAAACTACATAGGCGGGCTTAATGTCTTGTTTAATAAGTCTTGTTACTAAAATTTTGTGAAATCCCTGATATCCTCATTTTCCTGCGACATATATGTGTATCGAACGTTATACCAATATCAAGGTTCATCAAATATACAGGTTTGAGCTGCGGTATTGTCCGAAAGTAACTGCGATCCTTGAATACAAAGAGCAACTTAAGGAACACGTTAAAGACTGACGTAACTTTGAATATAATATAATTATGTAGTTGATTTTTTGTCTATTGTTTTCTATTAAGGTGATGCATCTCGACACACATTTTCACTGTTTTTATTACTGTGGGGCTGAACATGTTAAAATGTCAAGCGTGCGAGCGAGAAAAACGGATGGAACTATACAAGTATACTATACAGTTACACCCTACATAAGTCCATTTCTACACACGTTCAGTTCTTTGATCTAATTTCTGTCTCAATCTTAGGATTTTTTACTCTTGAGCTATCTGAACAGTATGGTCTACAATAGTAATCTATCAATCATAAACTTGTATTGAAGGTAATTAGACAAGAAATTAACAAGAGGTGCGATGAATCTAGAGATCGCTTTGAAGAGTGCGGCAGCCGCGAAGGACGGCTTTAAAATAATTGATTTTCAAAAACTGATTTTCTTTCTTCATGTCTTCACGTTCTGATTTTGTAAATTAACACGTACCTACCTATATATACAATAGAACTTCTACTAACAGTAGGTACATATTTTTGTTAGTTTTTTTTTTTTTAATTTTTTTAAACGACAGACGTAGAGATAGAGGAGTCGATTTTGTATGTAAAAAGGATTGGCCAGAAATTAGCTAAGAACAGAGAAGAGTGGAAGAAAGGAAGGGAAGAAGAAGAAGAAGAAGGGTTTTTGCCCCGTGGGACACAACGGCCTCATAATAAAAACTCATGATAATTTTTTTATGCATTTACAAAAGCAATTTTTTCTGAGACAGTAAATTAGTAAAAACTCTTTCTAAATCCGTTGTCTGGTTCAGGAGCAGATAGCGAATAAAAAGATAGATACATCGGATTCCCGTGACCTTCATTAGGTCATTGGTCTACTTTGTGGGAGGCATCCTGATCCCACACTGCATTTTCCGGTACGAGTCGCTACTCCAGAACCTTTAGACTTCATCGACCATATGTTCTTCTTCGTGCTATGACGGTAACTTTTCTGCGGATACCTTAATTTCTGACAATTCTGACACATAAACAATTTTAATCATAATCATGCTGAGCAATTTTGACCTTGCAGATAAGGCATAGCCTTTGCAAAGGGTATCTAGTTGGCACCATTGGTTTAGCTGGTGATTGAAGTCCCACAGTGCAGTCAAGGAGTGATAGATTATTTTTATACTTTTTGTCATACCTGCTATAGTTTAGATTACTGAGCAAAGAAAATGAAACTCAATTTACCTATTTTCAGATCAATTGATGCAACGTCTGTGGTTTATTTCATGCCAATTTAGTTACGGAAGTATCGGATGCAAATGATGTAAGCGTGGTTGCACTTCGTGGAAATACACTGGGCCGCAAAAATTCCGGGTCGCTAATAGAAAAGGTGATTGATTCTTATATGCATAAATTGAATTTGTGAAACTGTAATATGTTTTAAATGACTGATTAAAGAACATACAAAAAATATGATACGTTTTATAAACAATTTAATTTCATTTTAATTGAGTACAAAAATTTCACCCAAAAAAATATTATTTTCTAACTTACGACAAAATATACTTACATTGCAGTTTATGTTAAAAAAACTGTTTGTTGTAGTTTTAATAATTGGTGTTTCCTTCACGATTCTCGTATCACCAAACGTGTTGCACGTAGTAACACGACAGCTCGGTTTGTTAAAAAATCTTTTACTAATTTTAACTTTTGTAATTTTTTAATCTGTAACTTGTACAAATGAGACCTTTTTTGAGACTTAGAATAAGAATTATCTACTTAAAACATATGATTTAATTGAAAAATCATTTCATATAAGTATATCTACAGATTTAAATTCGGAAGGTTTAGGAATTTTTCTGTGTGACCCGTTATTTTGCGGCCCAGTGTATTTTTACACTGTTTGAAATGTGCATTACTCAGATCTTGTTGAAATGCTGATGTTCGTGAAATTGGGTGCGATTGGGTGCAACCGAGTCTTTTGTTGGTGTCTATGTATTGAACTTATTGACCTGTATCATTGTAACATGATTAGATACGATGCTAAAAGATATTTGTTAAAGAAACTGATTTGTGAAATACTCTTGTGGGTTATTCTGAAGTTTTTGAGAACATACTTATTATTTTCTTTACCAACTTCCTTCTTAATTAAAATGAAAATCCAACTGTAGAGTAGAATCTATCAATTTTTTTTATTTTATTTAGGAAATCATCAAATTTAGAAAATCTCTCTGCTGTTTTAGTGAGTAAAACCCACCAATAATATCTTTGCAAAGAGTGGAAGCCTGGTGAAGAGGGCACGGTTGACGCAGTGGTTGTGAGATTGCCTGCTGCGGTGTGAGTTGCGGGTTCGATTTTCATTGGATGATTTTTCCCACCGAAAAAAAAGAAAAAAGAACATGGAGCAAGTATTTGTTTGGTTTTATATTTGTTTGTATAGTTGTTTTGGGTCTGGGTGTCTTGTTTATGTGAGTTTAAATGTTTGTGAATGCACCCACGATACAGGAATAATTTTTAGTCTGCAAAGACGGTGCAAAAAAATAGTTAATAAGATATTATGTATAATCACCATTCAATTAATAAAGAAAACTCATCATTTGATTTCTATATAGACGAATAATTAAAACATTTTAAATTAATAAATCACGAATTATTCCAGGAATCTTTAAATACTAACGAACTGATTATAACTTTATTATAAGTAATCAGTTCATGTAATATATAATATAACATTAAGGTAGGTAGGTAATAATTACACACAATTTAATTATTTAAATTTAGAATCGTCCCACGACGTAATAAATCCTAGTCGGCCTTGGATGCATGCTGGACAAACGGTTAATGCAGTGATCACGACTACTCTGATTATATCCTTTTAGCAGACGACTATAATTTACGACTGGACGTTTAATTGATTACGTTAGACACTGGACTGTACCCCTTGCTAAGTTGATAATCTGCAACCGTTAACGCTAGTAGAAAACTTCACATGTACGAGAATGATGTCATCTCAACGCTCAGTCACATGGTCAGAACACAAGAATTGGGGGCGTGGCCAACTTGAGGAGTTCGACACAAGAGAATCGAATGAAACGGTTGTAACTTGGCTAGGGGGGCAGATTAGACTCGTACGATCAGCTGCTCGGATTTCGACGAAACTTGGTACAGGGATTAACCATATCCATTTATGATACTTTTTATCCCGGGAGGGTTCCCTTGGGATAATTTTCTACTTTCACGCGGTTAAAGCCGCTGGTAGCAACTATAGTAAATAATTAATATTGCAGGCCGTGATCACGACTTGTCTGATTATATTCTTTTAGAAAACGACTATGATTTACAACTGGACGTTTAATTAATTACGTTAGACACTGAACCTCAGTCTAATCTGCGATTAAGATTGCTTTTAAATGACAATAAGTTCGTGCATGTGTGTGGGATTTTTTATTAGGCGTGAATAGACATGTGCCGTTGCCGGCAATCTGGGAATATTGCTGGCAATATTGCCACAAATATCCATACATCGGGCAATAATCCCGGAAATATTCCCACTTTACGGCACTATTGCCGGCAACGGCACATCTCTAGGCGTGAAGTCATTCAATGACTTCTCTAACTTGGGCGAAGTGGGAGGACGTGTTAGACTTTTAGACTAAAGCCCAGGCCTTTGATCCTTCTTTGTCTTGCGTTCCAGTACCCCGAGTTTTCCACTCAGAAGCAAACCCATAGACCTAGTAGGCTTCGGTTCTGGTGGGTACCTCATACCACCATCACATTAATATTACTAAGGCGAAAGTTTATAAGTGTATTTGTTTGTTACTTCTTCACGGACTAACAGCTGATACATGGATAGACCATGTTCTGGAATAGCACATAGGATACTTTTTACCAAGTGTGTATGTTCCCTTGGGATAATTTTCTACTATGACGCGGGTGAAGCTGACAGCAGCTAGTAAGTACTATACATTCAAGTATTAAGATTTGAACTCTGACGATATTTTATTTTATTTGGGAAACAAACACGTACATTATACAAGGTGTAAGGGACAGCCCTCCGCAAACTTTAAGGGCTTGCTCAGTAGTCAAAACTGAAGGTTGTTCAGTTTTGACTGTTCAGTCACCACAATTTTTTTTTTCAGGAACCTAAAAAGTATCGGCCTCTCCATACAAACTGTCCAATCAAATTTATAATTTTGTATGGTGAGGCTGTTTTTTTTTTTGTTAAATTGTATTATGAACTAGTCTCTGGAGCGGCAAAATATAATTTGATTATTTGGTCATTATTCGCAAAATATAAATATAGCATAATTAGCTCTATAACTCTATAATCTGCCACACAGCATGGACTCCGGCCTCCTCTCTAGCAGAGAAAATGGCTGCAATCAACCACGCAAGCCCAGTGCGGTTTGGTGGATGTAACACGTCTTTGAATTTTTGGTTTTAAAACATGTCGGTTTCCACATAACCTTCACCGTTTTGAGAGCAACATTGGCATTATTATTCTGATGTTGATCTAATTATATAACATTGCTTAAATTCGTATGTACCCCAAGGTGTACAATAAACATAGAAACTCTATTATTCGCTCTACATATTCAGTACCTACCGCCTATCAGTTCAGTATCTATTGCTCTCAATCTACCCACATTTACATATTAACAAAACGAATGTAAGTACTTATCCGAAAGATATATTACATACAGCATGTTAACTAAATCGCAGCAGCCATTAGGACACGCCTTAGCTGTAACTCACAGAAGTAGGTAACGACTGTCTGAATCAAGCACCATATGTAAGGAATTACGAGTAACTTAAATACGAGTACAGTTTTGATTAACGAAAGTGGTTCAAACTTAGTATCGTATTTGTACACCATTATTTTGAGCTTATGCGAACAGTGCCGTAACTAGGGCGGTGACAGCGGTGCATACCCTGGAGGGACGCAAATATGGTATGTAGTCCTTTTTGTTTGTATTGTCCTTTTTTCTAGAGGCGCAGTTATAGAAGCTCGCACCGGGCATATAAATGGCTAGTAACGGCTCTGTATGCGAAACCTGAATATAGTTTGTTCAGAATCAGTAACTGAATGGATTCCAACAGTTTTTACAACACGTTATATTTTTTCCGAAAACATTTAAAAAGGTCACAAGTTACCGATAAGTCACTACCGATACCAAGTACAACACAGGTCATGGTAGGTTATAGCGGGTATTAGGTGCCAGCAAACAGCTGGATGCAAGTGCAAAACCAGCACTCAATCACCTGGATGGCTCCGTGACTATGTATTTTTGCTGAAATACTCGTACAAGTAGTAGTTCAAGCTTATAACTTTGTGATTTTTCGTGATGCAGTTATGTGCACATAGATTCTTTACATAAAAATACTAGGCTAGGCTAAAATTAATGTTACTTCACGTAAAATGTACGAAATCGATGTAGGTGACTTTTATACTTACATTAAAATTGTGTGTAACTTGATATATTACTTAGACTGTTTCATCGCAACCGATTGACTATATCGCAAGATATAGATACTACAATCATTAACTGTTAGGCGGTATGGAGTTAGCCGGGTGAGTTTGTCGTTAATAAATCTGATTTATATTGGAACTCGGTGTAACAACACCTCCCTCTCTATCCCTCACGCCCAAGCTAGAGTGGGACCAATCATTTAATGATGATCAGAAAAAAGTGTAACAATAACTACTTATATGACATGCAGCCATGAGAATAAAATAGGCAACAAGGAAGATCAATCTAAAAAGATTTTATTTTTATTTTTTTTTTCAGAGTATTCCAATAAATAAAATAATATATCTCTCTTCTAGAGAGAAGAGGCCTGAGTCCCAGCAGTGGGAACAGTAAAAGGCTGATTATACTATGCTCATAATTAAAATATAAGTATATTCTGTACCTAAAATATGAAGCAGGAATTAAAAGTTACTCTTTATCTAAGGTTATATTTTTAAGTGTGAAATCATAAAATAACTTCTCCCACTTTATGGTTAAGCGAGTAGGCGTGTGAGACTTTAATTGCTAAAATCCCACCGCATTCCTTTAGTGACACATTGCGTTCGAAGACCGCGGACAATCTCGCAACAGGTAGATAAAGTTATACGAAATTAAAGTTACTCCAATGACCCAAATTATTTCAGGACTTAACTTTCAAATATTTCATAAAACTGGTACTGATGTCAAAACAACAGCTGCAAACTTAGTCCTACAATGTCATACAGGATTATTTCACTAACATACGTGCGTAGGCTGCATTCAGAATGCGAGCAAAGCAAACTTGTCTTAGAAAAACCAATCACATCGGACCATAATTCTGCAATTAAATTAATCAGCAGTACCGATAAATTATAAGCCTGCATGAATTTATCGACACTTGTGCAATACTATAAAAACCGTAGCCATGCATTCTCATTAACAAATATTATGAACCTACGAGAAGGCTGCATGCCGACCACCTATAAAACGTGTACGTTACTATTACTAATGTTACTATGTACATAGTTTATATCCGAAACGGATGTAATGTCGGTTTAAAACAAGACCTCCATATAATCTACTTGATCATTTACATATGCCACTCACGAATGTATCCCAATTATTCAGGTATTTGTGTTTTCGTCTGTGGGACGGAATGTTACCAAAGATGTCTTTTCGAGGGCACAGGGTACGCGCGCATTACTCCGTGCATCAGATCTATCTTGAAAAAGTCAACCGTGAAAAGAAATTAGGTTGTATCTTGAGATGCAGTGTTTTTGTTTTATAAATTTTTTTTGAAAATCATCAAATAATCCTCAGCTCTACGTGAAATGTGCACTCATGTTCCTTCAGTTGCCCTTTGTGACCAGAGTCGTGGTAATTGTTTCAAACTATCCCACTATAAGAGTTCATCATACTCCAATAAGTTTGTTAGTCGGACGTTGCTTTTTTTGAGGAAGTGAAATCATAATGTTAGCTCAAGCAATTCGCAACCCTAGACATTGTTACCTAGGATTGCATTTTAACATTTCGGGCTAATCTTGAATACACTGCGAAACACCATAAGAACTTGCTGTATTAATCATTATCATCTACGAGGCTTTTTCTCATCTAACTTGGGATCAGCTGCCAGTCTTACATGGAGTGACTGCCTGTCAGACCTCCACAACCTTGTTACTGGGCGACAAAATACGATAAATTAAAATATTTAACACTTAGACACCTTCTTACAGTATATTATTTATCGTTGCAAAATCAAGCTGTCATTGTTAATTTTGTGTATAATGAACTCAAAGCGGTCGCAGACAATGGACGTTGGTCTTCATGGTTGGCAGTAGAGCGTCGCGATCGTCAGCCAGTGGCTCTTCGATGATCTTGCATAACGGCCTTCCGTCTCGAGTAGTATTTGTTCACAACTCGTTTCGCCACTCTGACATGCTCTTACCCAAACTGATTGCGGAAAATGATCCAATAAAATGGGACAAACCGGAAAAAGAGGTGTTCTTAACTTCTTACAATCTTACCGCATGTTTGTTACTACAATATCTCCTTTCTATAGAGCTAGGTATAAAGTATACGAGGTAATAAAGTTGAATGTTTACCTCATTATGATAGTAGATTGTCTAATAATGTGGGTGCAGCTCATCCGGTTACAGTTAAATTATCACCATACGAGAGGATATATAAATATTGATTTAACTGCTAAGCTTAGATACATTTTCGACTACGACCGAAAATGGAACGAAAATTATTGAAAAATTAATGTCAAATGCGCTATGAATGGTTCAATAAATTTGCATCAGCCAATCGACTTGACATGCAGATATTTTGTATGATGGTTCAAACATTTCTTCCCAGAATTCGAAGATTCTGAATATTAGATAAAAAAAATTAAGTATACTTTATAAATTTTTACCCAGATAACATTTAGTGTTTTTATTTATCCAACAACCCACACTGGGTCGACCAGTGTGGTGGGTCATGGCCCAATCCCTCTCCTAAAAAGAAGGCTTCAATTTTAATAGTGAGTACATTATAAGGCTAATTAAGCTATGCTATATAACATTAGAGCAAAATAGAAAATGTATAATGCAATTGCCAGATAGCTTTATAATATTTTTATACCTATTATAATAAATTAATAACACACAAGATATCTGACAGGAGGAATTAGCCATATCGATGCAAATCGCAGAACGTTTTAATATTTATTACCGATATAATATTCGCGTTTGACACCAGCAATCAAACAAGGTGACACACATAGCGACAAACTTAATTGGTTTACAAACAAACTTTAATTAAACATATTATCATCGTATTGACGAAATTATGCAACCGCTAGTGGTTTTGTAAATCAGGTATGAGACAGTGTTTTTTTTTCTGGTGTTTAGCCCTAGCTTTGCACGGGTGCGAATAATATGCATAAATCTTCTTCGTTTTTTGACCTTTGTTAGGGAAAACCAAAATTCGTTTTGCGAGGTGTAGGAAGAGTTTCCGGATAAACAGACAGACGCAGTAAACATCATCATCATTATCTTCCTGCCCTTGCCCCGTTTTATTTGGGGTCGGCGCAACACGTAGACAGACGCAGTAAACGATGTCTTTAAAAAAAAAAATCGTTACATAGTGTTTATTATCGAACTCCTCCGAAACGGTTGGATCGTTTTTGTGTATTTTGGTATGTCTGAGAACTTCCTTACCCTCTTACCCCACCCCAATTTTTAATTGCGACGTTTCTTAAACAATTTATTAATATTTACATCCATTTTATTTACACACATTTAACCCTTCAGATACCGTCAATTACAGACACAATAGTAAGACAATAGATGCGCGGCCACCGGTGTTCGCTTGGGGATTCATGAATTAAACAGAGTTATTTAGTGAGTATAGGTATGGCAGAACAAAGTTAGGTTTTTTAAAGTAGTGAGTACCATATAAACTTAGGCTTGCGTTAAACCACAATCTCTCATCTGATCCACACTCACCTGAGATAATCTTTTCACTCTTGCCTTAAAAAATCTCAAGTTATATGTATCAGGGGTAACCACCAAATAATAAAATACGACAGGAAATTTCACTGACAGTAAACACAAAACTGATCTAGACAAAACTTTTTGTGTTGTGGGACAAAACCGATATATTTTAGCGGCGGCGGCGGGCGTTTGTAGGTTCTTTGAGTGTGGGCGCCATCATTATTTTCATAGACCGTAATTATTCTGTCTGTCTTAAATTGTTCCATGCTTGCTTTATACGTTTACTCGTAAATTAATTACACATATTTGCCTTCATAAAGGTAGATTATATAATAAATATTTACAATCTTGAAAACATAGTCGTGATTAGCTTGTAAGGAGATCTAATTATCCAGTCGTCGCCGTCGGCACATGTTTATCATAAAACGCATTCAGCTGTACTTATTTGTCGTCAGCTCTATACTTGACGATAACTAATTGTATTTTAATTGATAACACTTAGAAGATTGTCGATAGCATCAGTTATTCAGCAATTTGTTTTATTCACACTTATTCCAACCAAAGCGGACTTTCTAGAATAAATTTAATGTATCGGTTACCAAATTTTCGTATATTCCGTAAGATTATAACAATTCTTGCAATGTACATATGGAATTCTAAATATATCGTGAATAAATATTTTGAATACAAAAACAACCATTAAAGATACAATCGTAGTTTCTTAATGATATATTCTTAATTATTAGAGATTAAAATTACAAATTTTGCAATGTCCCCGTGATATATTTGTTAAGAATTCACCAGTATTTTGTTAGATAGCGTTATTCTTATTTAATATTATAAATGTGAAATTTGTGAGTGTTTGTATGTTTGTTACTTCTTCACTATCGAACGGCAGAACAAATTAGATATAGGTAGACCGACCATGTCCTAGAATAGCATATAGGATACTTTTTATCCCAGGAGTATGATCCCTTGGGACAATTTTCTATTCGCATGTGGGCTAGTCTTAACTAATCCGTCTCACAAACTCATGTGACAGATCAATATCTTTGCTAGGATTTGTGGCTTAGAAGAAAATATTAATGACACAGATAAATTAGTAAGAACTCCTTATATGACTCAAGTATTTGTACCAACAAGTTAATTATAATTTCCAAATATCGTCGTCGTCGAAAGGTCGCTAGCCACGATTGAATTCTAAGTATAGCACTAATATAAAGTAGAACTCATGTACATTGAATTGAAGCAGGTAGGTGCAAAAAGTTTATAATATCTGTTATAATGAAATAATCGAAGAAACGTAAAATAAAATGTTCCTTTTAATAAAAGCTTTTACTGAGGTTATAACAATTAACGTGCTGAGGCAACATAAATGTGTATTATCACACTGCAGATACCCAAAAAAGGATTTTTATAAGTTCATTATGAAATGTACATAATTACGTATTAAGTTCAATATTTACTTACAAAATATTATGAAAATGTGATGCAAAGAGCCCGCCTGAATAAATAATAAACAAGAAAATATGTGTGTGCCTATTCGTACAACCTTATTTAGTGCTTATTTCTACCTAGATATTCAGGTCACATGAATTTTTATCTGCCTACTAGGGTTACCAGGTCTTAACACCGAAAAGATGGACAGACCAGTCAATTTAACTAGATATTGGTTAAATACGTCGAATACCCTTAATTTTTAGTCTTCGTGTACACGATATTTTTTAAAGGCTTTTTCATTATTGATGGCCAGCAAAATACAGGATGTGTCTAGTTCGGGGCCCACGGCCACTTCTAATGTGTTCTCTGTTTAAATTCTTTCTAATTGTATATTTCTTATTTTCGTTCAAACTTATTTGTGTCAATAAATCAATGATTAATAAAATATAACAAAAAAATAGTCAAATTTAAAAAAGCCTGATAAGCCAGACCCCGTCTAATATGGCCGCACACGTGACCAAAAAGCCCATGCCTGGCTTTGTCTAGATGCCTGGTCACACTACCGACAGCACTTTATAGGTTATAAAATTTAGTGACGTTTGTCATGAACCATGTAACGACACATTTATAATGTAATAGGTGGTAAAGGTGGACACTAATTGGCTCAAAACAGTTTGGAAGAAGGCCAATGTCACCGGTACTTGATCACTAGCCACTTGCAACAAATTCAAGCCGCACCCATATAATTTAGATGTAATCAATTTTTAAGCACAGCCATTTGACAGGATGTCTTAATAGGATGCTAAATGCTTATAAATTTTGTGTTTACCTCACGGATCTGTATCAATTACCTTGTTTTTTTTTTTCGAACATGGCCCTATGTTTATAGCGAGTACATAAATAATAATAATGTCTTCATCAATAAGGAAACCAAACATTGTATGAACGGTTCAGGAAATAGTAAATAAAATACTGTCATCATTATATTGGACTTGGTTTGTGAGATTGTTAGATAAAGTTATCATGTCCCTAGAATGTAAAAGACCACTGATGGAACACAGATTGGTTTTATTCAGTAGAAGTCTGATACGAGTTGCTCCGACCAAACCAGGAAAGTTACTTGATAATTTCCCAACCACAAAAAAAGTATAATTTTGCTTAACTTATGTATTAGACATTATAATACTCTGCCATTGTAATTGGAACTATTATTCCCCTAAACACAAGTTAAATTTTACATTGGTACCAGAGTTTACCGAAAACTTTTTTTGTAATAAACCGTAATCGTAAATAGTGTTGTTGGTTTAAACTTAATGTAATATATATTTTTTTTAATTTACCTTTCGAACACCGTAATCAGAGACACAGTAGAAAGACAATCAGAGAGAGTTTAATGAATTAAAGCGGCCTTATGGAACTTTTGTTGTTTTTGCCAATGGTTAGTTATGAACTTATTTCCCTTAGAACTTAGTCCCCCAAATAAAGTTCAGTTTGAAAGGAGAGAGTCTTAATATTGATATTCTGTGTGGGCGTTCAAATTAAAGGTAAGTAAGCTGTTTAGCATTCGATGCAAGCTGTGCAAGACCACTAATACTGCAGCCAGCCTTGCTCTGAGGACATCAAAATAAAATATTGCTTGCACACGTGCGTCAAAGTGTATTTTCCTTGTACCTAAAGCTGAAGAAATGAGAAACGATTGCGACATATTTTTTTAAGAAATCAGGGTACCTAGTTGTGTCCCTAGTGGGACTCCTCTATGAACCATATTGTAAAGAGAGAAGATTACAACACATTCTTCATACTATATGAGTGGAGTAGTATAAAGCTAGAACTACATTACACCGATGCATACGTGTAACCCGCCTGATTTCTACGTAGAACGAAGTTGCGTGGCGTGGATCGCAAGTCTAGCTCTAGAAGCCTAGTTTTCATATAAAATGTATAGAGACCGACGCGCCCAGTACCCCTATCCAAAATACAATATTTAACGCTAGTAGAAAGCTTTAAATGTACGGGAATGACGTCATCTCAACGCTCAGTCACGTAGTTAGAACATAAGGATTCGACAAAAGCTTGCGTCGAAGCATACGACGCAAGCGAAACGGTGGTAACTTGGCTAGGAGGACTGGTCCGTGTGTGTAGCACAAGTGCGGGCAGTGTAGTTCTAGCATTATAGTTTTCTATGTTTATATGAAAACTGAAATGAAAAATGAGACGAGGCAAGCGTCATTAATAATGGACGTGTGTCCTACCAAAATCTAGCTGATCAACTACTTACGAGTATGTCGGTGTCAGCTTTAATTCCAACACCTGAATGAAATAAAATGAAGATTTATGTAACTCATAATATAATTTAAAAAAGTGACCCCAAGGAGTTTCTTGCACGTTCTTTTCCATAGAGATCTATGCTTTGGGACGCAATTTAAGTTCACTTGTTTTACAGACCGACATTTTGACAATTCAAAAGTGCCTGTAATTGGTCCATTTGAAATAAAAGTTTCTGATTTCTGAAAATCAGTAATCTACATGAAGTAACTGCCTATTTTACCTCCACTTTACAACCCTTCAAGGGTTGTAATGACGTGATACCCACTGGGTAATAACGGGATATTACACTTTCTGAACTAACTTTTAAACGTAGTAGATGGTTGCATGTTGTTTTGCATTTGACCAAGTGCATTAAAAGAGATCGTCAACTTTTTTGGAGCTGTGAAAAAAAGTGGAGAATATTGAAATATTCTATAATTACATAACATACACAGATATTAAAACATCGGTATTACTACCAAGCTAACAACATACAACTTAGATTTATTCGTAATCTACATTAGCGTTCTTATTAAACGATTGATTAATTATAGCTGGGAGACTCGCGGGCAGTCCCGGGGCGGGCTTGCAACACATATCAGATACCACCGATCAACTCAGCACTCTAATAAGAGATCGACCTCGAACTACATACATTGCCGATTTGAGTCGTGTGTGAGCTATTCGAATTAAACATGCGAGCTTTCAATGAAGGCTATAGACTTGTAGATACAGATGTGGGGGGCGGACGAACATCTCACAGCTACACATTACACGCTGCGGTCGATAAGACTTCGTGACCGGGAGCGGCTATCATCAATATTTTATTGCGAACAGTTTATTAAAACACGATATACCTATCGATAGACCAACATTTCGTAACACTCGTAATAACGAACTGTATTGAAAAACAATGGTATACTATACTTGTAACATATATGCAACCCCGATAAAGACATAACATCAATGCTTACATCTAGAACACATCTCTGTTACAATACCTATCATTGTCCTCTTATTTGTTCAGAGTTGTCAAGGTTGACAGCAATGTCAGCATGTAACATGACAACTTCAATGGCAGCAGTCGAATCTGTCGCCGTTTGACGAATTGATCAAATGAGTTACGACGAAGCGTAGATATGGAATTGACCAACATGTCAGAGAACGTTAAGTCGATCAACGCAAAATCGATATTGGTTTTGAGATTAGGTACGTTTATCGCAACCTACTAAACCGTATATGACAGTACCTACAATAGACCACTAAATTAGTTGCATATTAAAGTTACAAGGTCGATCTAAACTAACAATGCACACTAATGTTACAAATGTAAATATAAATATTTTTTTATTGTTACAACTCTAAATCGCGAACCTTAACGTCGGAACAGGCTCATGAATGAAGTGATTGATGGATGATGATGAGTCCATTGTTTGTCAAATTTATCCGTTGGCTTCTGTTTTACGCAACGAAGCATTTTGTAGGTGTGGTGACATTCAGAAATTCTTGCCTAGACATTTGTCGTGACATGTTTGTGTTAAATCTTTAACGTCATCTTCATCAAGTTACGGGTCTCAATATTTAGTAAGTTTATATTTATTTACTAACTAACTTTTTTTCGTGTTTTTACTCGCGTTAATTTAGATTTTGATAATCCATCAAATCTTTTCTCCCGTTATGGGTAGAAGGAGGGCTTGTCAGACTTTTACTGATTAAAAACTACCTGTATTCCATACGGTAACACTTTTGAATATTCCCGCAGCCAGATTAACAGTCATCAGTTCTACTGGGTCTAATAACGTAAATATATGTAAAAATGATGATCAGTTCAGTCATTCAGTGTTTTAGGCGTGAAATGGTGACAAACAAACATACTCTCGCATATGTAATATTAATAAAAAAAAACTGAAGGTTTATCAAACACTGAAGGTTTCGTACAAACTCACCTATGTAAATAATGTAAATAGTTAGTAGTATAGCAGAGTGTTCCACGCGCGCCTCTATGAGATGTCAGTAAAACCGTAGGGGCTCAGCAGGGCTGAAACACACTGGGGCCGTAAGTCCCCTCTTTGAAGCGAGGCTGGAAAGACCTCACGGCGTCCTTACCTTCCGCAAGACGCAGGTCCTCACCGGACATGACAAATTTGAGAGGTTTCTGTACCGGATTCGTGCGGAAGTGACGCTCGGGATCGTCACTGTGTGGAACGCCCGGAGGATATGGTGGAGCACACAGTCGAGGTGTGCCCTGCTTGGGCAGAACATCGCCGTACCCTCGTGGGGGCGTTCGGGGGCGGAGACCTCTCGTACCGGACCTTGGTTAAGGCCATGGTCCGGAGCGAGGAGGAGCGGCAGGCGGTCGGCTCTTTCTGCGAAGCAGTAATGCTAGCAAAGGAGGAGGTCGACCGCATCAGGCAACGACGCCCTCGCCGCCGCCGGCATTCCGATCCCGATTTCCGGACACCGTAGGCGCGAACTTGCGGATAGCGAACAATGGGTAGCTCGCTGCCCGATCGTCCGGTAACTGTCCGGACCGAGTCCAAGTCGACGATGGCGCGCACTGTTCCAGCGCGCCCCAAGGAGTTGTCAGCAACAGCAGGGGCCAAGCTGGGTCGAAGCCTACTGGGGCCAGGGTTAGCTTAGAACGAGGTAGGTTTTCAGTCAGTAAAAGTCTGACACTATCTTCTGCTCTGCCCAAGAGCGCGGTTTGTCATTGGATAATTTTCCCACCATAAAAAAAGCACACTGAAACGAAACCAGAAAGCAACGTAGCGAAGGCACATAGGTGTGGTATAACCATCAGTAAAAGTCTGACACGCCTTCCCGCTGCGCCCCAGAGACGAAAATGTCACTAGAAGACTTCCCACTTCAAAAAAGGCTATCCATAAATTACATCATAAAGTGACGTAATTTATGTGAAAAAAAACAATCCTGTTTGAAATATTAAGAGGGTCCTTTTCCACTCGCCTATCGTAAACATCGAAAATGGTTTAAAAGCTTGTTAGGTACTTTATCTAACGCAATCCAACGCAATGTTTGACGAAAAAGCAACGCAAAAAAATTGAGATAACGCCTGAAAACTCTGTTAGTATTCGGTAATTTCGAGATTTACTCGAATATTTCACAAAACTTGCCCCAGGAAATTGATTTCTATAGAAGCCTAGATAATATCCACAAGATACTGTGTTTCCAAAATATCTAATTAAAAATGTGTAATAACTTCATAATCAGTTATGAGCGGTTGTATGAAATACAGTGAAAATGTGTGTGACTCACATTTTGTAAAACTAATCCAGTAAAAACCTCTGAAAATGTCCTATTTTGTATGAACTTTGACACTTCATAATTTGCCTAAAAATTAAAAAAGTCAAAAAAGTAATCCTCTAGAGACCTTGCAAATTTTATTAAGATTCTAAATGATGACAACTTTTTCCAAAAACTTTTAAGGGTTTAA
Source organism: Mythimna lalbum (assembly GCA_949319445.1). Lineage (NCBI taxonomy): Eukaryota > Metazoa > Arthropoda > Insecta > Lepidoptera > Noctuidae > Mythimna > Mythimna lalbum. Next base: position 15,495,834 of record OX439356.1, on the reverse strand, counting down.
AAAAAACAGCTATTTCCTGGAGCAAGTTTTGTGAAATTTTCGAGTAAATCTCGGAATTGCCGAATACTAACAGAGTTTCCAGGCGTTATCTCTCTTTTTTTGCGTTGCCTTTTCGTCAAACATCGCGTTGGATTGCATTAAATGAAGTAACAAGCTTTTAAACCATTTTCGATGTTTACGATAAGCGAGTGGAGAAGGACCCTCTTAAGAACATAAAGCAATAATGTTCATGACGGTGTGAATAACTGACGTTCTGATGACGTAGTTCCTATTAATTGGAGTCACATGATGCTCCGCAACCGCCTCGTCGTTACGACAAGGCCTTTCCTTTGTGAATGGATGGTCGCTCCTTTCCCTCGAGATGCGAGTAGCCGCGAGTGCTCTTCAAATCATACAGTGCGCTGTTATGAGTTTGTCATCATCTTATAGCTGACACGCCTTTTATTATTTGGTCTGTTGGTCTAGTGGTTAGAGGCCCTGACTGCTATGCCGGAGGTCGTGGATTCCCACCCAGGACAAATAATTATGTGATGAGCATGATCGTATGTTCTGTGTCTGGGTGTAATTTATCTATAATTTATGTATTTAAAAATATATGTTTATCAGTTGTCAAGTACTCATAACACAAGCTCTGCTTAGCTTGGGACTAGACAGCGTTGTGTGATAGTTGTGGAATATTATTATATTATTATTATTATCCTTCTTTCCAGCTCGCAGTCCTGACATTTTAACACGTCATGGTAAGGCCCCTGATCTTCTTTCAGTAACTCTCTCTCTCTCTCTGATCTTGTATTGGCGTACAATAAGTGTTCCCGCACACGGGCCTCAAAAAAAAGCCGCCACAAAAAAAAGATAGAAACGGCCACAAAATAAAAGCTGAAGCGCGCGACAGCTTGTGGCCATGCGAACAATATCATAATGGACTCTGATGAAGAAGGATTAAATACGCGAATAGCATGCGGCGGCATATGTCATTATCATTAGTTTAAAAAACACCGCCACAAAAAAGGCCGGTACAAAAAAGCGCCACCACAAAAAAACGCTAGAAGCAGCTTCAAGCTTTTTTTTTGTGGTAGCACCGACGCACACGGGCCACAACAAAAGGCCGCCTCAAAAAGAAGCTTGAAGCGGCTTTTTTTGTGGTCCGTGTGCGGGGACACTAAAGAACATATAGGTATCTATCTCTACATTGTTTTTTACCTATTACATAAAGCATGTATAACAAACTCTACTTCTCCCAGATGTTGTGAAGAGACATTCTCTTCTTCCAAGTGTTCTTTAAGACCTAGCCATCATAGTCATGGTTACCTAATTTTAAAAGTCAGTCAGTACCGGTCTAGAATTGTTTAAAGGTCATTAATTGTCTGCCTATGAATTAGCACAGTCAGATAAGATCTGCGAGTATTAATTGATATTAAAGCAATAAGCATGTCAGATGTTCTTGATGGAACAATAATTCGTTACATCATTAGAGCGAAGTGAAACAGACTGTTAAACACTTAAGAGGTACAGTTCGCTTCAACTAACTTTGCCGCTCTGAAGTTGGCTACATCATTGCGCATTAGTCAATTTTTCGAAAAAAGACAGCACTGCGCATGCGCGCATGCTTGCACCTCAGTGTTACGTTTCTATCTCAGTCGCTCGTATAGCCACTTTCCGGTTCCATCATCAGATCAGCTCCATGTCATAATAATTTTTCATTGTTATCTGATTTACACATGCATGCAAAGTTTTAGCTCAATTAGTAACCCCGATGTGAGTCAAATTTAATTTACAAGATTTGATTACAGACAAACATTGGGACAGGTGAAACTAAATAAAAGCTTGTAAAAGTACGTAATATGACAGCGATTAAGTACCAGACGAATAAAAACGCGTCTACATATAAAAAAATGCAGACTGAGTTGTGTAAATGCATTTTTGGTGTAACAACTGCATAATCGACATTATATTATTCCGACGGCTGGGACTCAAGTCTCTACTCCAGCACCTCGAGTCGGCCACGCCTCCAATTCCTTTGTTCTGACGTCATCTGACGCTCAGTCACTCGAGGCGTTCGACACAAGAGAATCGAAACGAAACGGTCGTAATTTGGTTAAGGGGTTGGGGAGGGAATGGGCCGAATCCACCACTTGAGCCCAGTGAGACCTGTCGATTTTTTTATTCTTGGACATGCCGGTTTCCTCACTTACTGTGTTTGTATGTTTTCATTTACTGTTTTAAAAGCAGTGGTAAAAAAAAGTAGTTAGACGAAGTTATGCGCCTGGCTGGGTTTGAACCCGCGACTTATAATTCGTAACTGGGCCACCACGGCTCTGCTGGGTCACCACTGCTCTACTTTTGCTAAGATACTAAAGTAAAAAAAAAAACTTTCGAAATCGGTCCACAATTGACCGAAATATCGGTGAACATACATACAAAAAAAAAAAAAACATACATTCAGCCGAACATAGAACCTCCTCCTTTTCGAAGTCGGTTAAAAAGTAAGTACCTACGTAAGATGACAGCCATGAAGTTCCACCTACTTCGAAACGAATAAAAACGCATCTACAAAACAAAAATGCAGACAGAGTTGTGTAAATAATTTTTTGTGTAACAACTGACAAAATAAGATTTATAAAACCAAATTTTATTGTAATAAAGTGGAGATGATAATTATGTAACGTTACTTATAATATATTATTGCAGTATTATTGCATACATCGTTTTGTAGACAGGTGCATAATAAGAGCAAACTCAACATGATGTTACAAAAGTTTTAAATTAAATCTAAAATTATGTTTGCGACAAGCGTTTCACATAACGTCTAATTTAATTAAAACTGACTGGCAAATATTTATACAACAATTAATTTGCATGCAGATTCATTCAAATTATATCTTAATTAGCTGCTATAACATTAAAAAGGAAAACGCCTAATGCAAAGTCATCACATAAAATACAAAACGGATACAAAACTAAATTAAATTTAAAAAAAATCTTACACGGTCTTTTTAAGCGGGTATTTATTTCGGTAAATCAAGAATTTGTAATTTTTTGAGTCTAGAAATCATCCAATGACGTCTTCCGCTATATAAATGTTAATAGTAGATTATGTGACTAGGAGATAAAGCAGCGTCTTTAAGTTGTGTGCGACATGTTGAATTCCGAACGAAACGAAAGTTATTAAGTTTTATTCCCGACCGCCAGTGAGGGATTTATATTATTAACTACCGAGCATGCGAGGGCAGCTTTATATCAGTCTTAGATACTTTTATTTTTACACCAACGACTATACTGAAACAAGTTGGGTCTATATTAGAGAAACATAAGTAGATATCATTTACAAGTTATTGCATGGTTTTTATCAAATTCAGTCGGCGTTTAAACAGACTTTCGTTTTATTTTTTTACTGTGGAGTTACGTCCAGTTTGGTCTAACATTAGATAAGGTTAATAATGGACGAAGCATTAATATTAAACTAGGTTGACAATCTCCGGCATTTCAGTCACCTGGCATTTAATGTAGTCACCCACTCATCTAATTATTCTTATTGTTATGGATGGTTGTACAATCGGTAGCTATTTTTGCTCAGGCTGAAGAGACGGCCCCTCTAAGGCTGCGTAACAAAGAACCAGATATTAACTATGCATAAGTGGTCGTGTATTGTTTGTTTTAACTTAATCATTATGGTAATATGTAACTCTATAGATATGCACAGTGCCGTAACTAGGGTGGAGTGCCCAGACACAGGGCGAAGACCCTAATGGGGCGCAGAATTGATCAAAACAAGGCCAAGTTTTTATTGTTAATTACATCAGGTTCCATGTAACTGTTCCCCATTGCCCCTCACCCCGTACTATGGGCTGAATCAGAGCCGGACGTCTAGGTCGCTACCATCGATCGCTGCAAACTTCCACCATAAGCTTCACCCTTAACTCCAGGCGATCAGCACAATAGTGACACCCAAACTTTTCTTTCCGCCATATCCAAAACAGGTACCTCTCGAAACACTCATGTCTGGTGAGGACATACATACATCAGGCGAATTAAACTTGCCCAACTCGGACTTTTTTTTAAGGGCGCAGTTTCATAAACGAGCACCGGGCGTATAAAAGGCTAATTACGGCACTGGCTGTGCATTATGAGTAGGGAGAGATAACTCGTACCAAGTCGAAATATATCGTCTAGGCACGAGAGAGCTGCGACACTGCTCACGTACGAGTATACAAGTATTCCAGTAGTACTGAGAAGAAAGAACTGAATATGTACCTATGTATAGAGAAGAAGAAGTCCTTTAAGAGACAGATATGATTTATCATCATTACATCTACATCCCACGTAACAGCCCTTAGAATTTATAGACCTTCCAATTAACTTGACCTAAATGGCCTGTCTCAGGCCACTCACTTTTACTTATGTCAAAGGGTGTTTTGACGTAAGTAGGGGTTCGCCTCAGACCATGGTAAGTTAACAAGTTCCAAAATGAAAGGATTTGGTTAAATTCGGAACTGCATTAAACTTGATTCCCCCATTAATTTCTAATTATCGCAACAGAGACTGTAATTGTCCTAGATTTACAAGGGCTAATAATGAGAGACAATTCTCTTAATTTATGCACAACGAACATGAGAGCACGTCGGTTGATGTGAGCATGTCGAATGTGACCGTAATTATAAGACACTAGCTTTTGCCCGCAGCTTTGCCCGCGTATATAAAATATAGCCTACTAAAAAAAAAGCTAGAAAAAAGCTAAACTAAAGCTAGTTTAGTTTATAATATAATAATTACATTATTATATTATAAACTAAACTAGCTTTTGCCCGCGTGCATAAAGCACTCTGCGGCACTCAGGAATAAAGCAGCCGTGAAAAAAAATTTAGCAATCGGACCAGCACTCTCAGAGATTACCTCCTATAAACAAAAAAAATAAAAATACAAACTTTACATCTTTATAATATTAGTGTAGATTATATGAATTGTGTCCTTTTATCAGGCTGAATTTAAAATAGGGAATATGTACCACAAAAGTACATATTTGTTAACTAATCACTTTATCAATACGAAAAATACTACTCGGAATTGTGCAATAATATCAAAATTGATAGGAAAGCAAACGAGATATAACAATTGACAGTAGAGCCTTTTTCATCAACACCTCTTTAGAAGATCTAGAACTAACACATAATAAAATAACTCTAAGTTTAATAATAGACGTGATAAGGACGACTGTGAAGCCAATAGGCGCGAGTAAAATCTATATAAAAAAGGTTGCTACGTGAGTCCGTTATAAACTATGAAACTGTCCAACCGATGTGCCCCAAACGCGTTTCATTAGATAGGCAACAATGCATAAATAAACAATCTCTAGAATCAACTCAAATCTTCTAGAATTAATATAAAATCCTACAGTTTAGCTCCCTTAAGAGGGTCCTTCTCCACTCGCTTATCGTCAACATCAAAAATGGTTTAACAGCTTGTTACTTCATTTAATGCAATCCAAAGCGATGCTTGACGAAAAGGCAACGCAAAAAAAGAGAGATAACGCCCCGAAACTCTGTTAGTATTCAGTAATTCCGAGATTTACTCGAAAATTTCACAAAACTTGCTCCAGGAAATAGCTGTTTTTTTAAACCCTTAAAAGTTTTTGAAAAAAGTTGTCATCATTTAGAATCTTCATAAAATTTGCAAGGTCTCTAGAGGAGTACTTTTTTGACTTTTTAAATTTTTAGGCAAATTATGAAGTGTCAAAGTTCATACAAAATAGGACATTTTCAGAGGTTTTTACTGGATTAGTTTTACACAAATTTAGAAATTGGTTTCTTTAGAAACCTAGATAATATCCACAAGATACTGTGTTTCCAAAATATCTAATGAAAAGTGTGTAATAACGTCAATAATCAGTTATGAGCGGTTGTATGAAAAACAGTGAAAATGTGAGTCGTTAAGCCTTTTTGTAATTTCCGGTCATAAATACTAATACCAACATAATAATACATACCACGTAGATATATACCTACCTCTGTCTAATTCTTATGTAACAATATTTCTTAGGCCTTCAGATTTAATAGAGCATTCAGAACGATCTTTGGTATTTCTGCATAATGCTGTTATGCCAAAATGTTTGATTGAGTATCGACTTTATGAGGCATTGTTCTTCTACTCTTTGAAATATTTCGGTTTCATAAGACGTTGTAGTTTAATTATCGACAAAAAAAAGTGAATTTGATACTATACAAGGTGACAACATTAAGGGCTTGCTCGGTAGATAAAACTGAACAACCTTCCACAAGATTTTTTTCAGGAAACGAGAAAAAAAAAACAGCCTCACAATACAAAATTATAAACTTGTATGGAGAGGCCGATTTATTACAATACAGGATTTGGCAGCAACCGTAGGGGCCCAGGGTCAAAACCTGCTGGGGCCAAGGATCTATTTTTGAAAGGTAGGATCTGCCCCGGTATGAAAGGCAACGAAGGAACAGGGTGGGTTTTTTAGACATGAAAAGTCTGACACTATCTCCCGCTTCGCCCAGGGGCGGGGATGTCATCTGGATGATTTTTACCCAACGAAGAAACAAAAAACCCATTTGTGAAGATTGTCTTCGCTGCGCCCAACTTAGATACGGAGTCTGACTAGTTTTAATTTAGTTAATTTTAAATTTAAAACACGCAACGGCTCGTTTATTCTGCTTAAACTTTGCAAAATAATTTACAGATTCCAATTATTTAGTCAGTTTAGCAATATTTAGATTATCGAGTCGGATCCAATTAGTGATGTTCTGAAAAACAATTTTGCGTAACAATAGTATTTGAAACATTGTTACTTTTCGAAGATCCGAAGGCCGAAGAAAGTGTGAACTTGTTACAATAGTTAGTTGATTTAGAAGAATGGAAGTTTTTTGTTTGAGTTCTAATAACTGGTAGAGCGGACATCCACTTTCTACATATTAAGTGGTTGCGAATCTTCAACGCATTCTCAGAGCACGGAGTCGCCGCACCCTCCTGCTACCAGAGCCACCAACCAACTAATATACTTAAGCTTTTCCCAACTTTTTCTCGACATGTGTTTTCGACCTGTATGGCGAATGGTTACTTCCAGGTATGCCATTAGGCGCGAGTTCAATAGACGCTCCATAATCTTGCAGATAATTAGAAGGATCCGCACAACTGCCCTTTTTGGACACGGGTTGCACGTTGGCAAGCTTCAAGGGCTTAGACACTATACCAGTCCTAAATGAGAGGCGATACAAGCGCGTTAATACAGGAGATAATTCCAGGCGCCTTGCGAAGATTCGCTGTTATACCATCGGAGCAGTAGCTTTATTCACATCTAGACGACACAGTGCTCACAGAATTTCTTTGTTCCTTTGCGAACTTCCAGTCTAATCAGATTCTACTAGATTTCACACGAAGTGATTAGGTATCAATCTAACCACTACAACCCAGTAACTTAATGACACAATATCTCTTGGCAAGATTGTTGTCAGGTTTCCTGGCTTCTCACTAACGACTGCTAACAGGCTACTTATGACAGCCAGTAACAATGGTATAACGTGCTTTACGGCACCAATCAATGTGCAGTGTCTTTTTCTTGCGTATAAAGCTTTTTAAATATATAGTTTACTAATAGTATGACTATGCGTATCTAGTGATCGTTGAGGCCTCTCGGTGATCTGAGACTGGGGTTGGCAATTCTTGAAAAAATCAAACAGGGAGAGTTTCATTATACAGAAGGATGTCATTGGATTAATAAAAAAATCACAAGAATTTGTTTCAATTTTAAAAATTATATTATATTTACATTGAGGTATCATCATCATCATCAATCAGCCGGCAGACGTCCACTGTTGGACATAGGCCTCCCCTAAGTGTCGCCACAACGATCGATACTGTGCGTCTCGCATCCATCGGATTCCCGCAACCTTCACCAGGTCATTGAGGTATACGTGGCGACAAAGACAGACGATGACGCAGCGCCACGGAGGAGAGAAAAGGCCGGGCGCCAAATTAGAATTCAGACTAAAAAATCGAATTGAAACCGTAGAATTATATATTAAAATTAGAATAAGTCGGACACAAAAGCAATAAAACTAAAGTCGTAACCTGTGTGATTATGTCATAATTACCTACACTTGACTATTTACATAATATGCTATTGTAATTTTAACCTAATTTAAATTTAGAGATTAATTTATTATTTAATTGTAGGTATTTATAGTCGTAGTATGATATTCATAGTGTGTAATGTGTAAACATGTTATTAACATAATTTTAAGTTCATTATCATCACCGTTCATCATTTCAGTGGAAAGCCGACATAATTATGTGATATATTGTGGACTCTGAGGATTATACAGTGGAGTAAATTCATGGGAGCATGTCACCACAACAACCAGTCCTGTGCGTCCCACATCCATTGGATTCCGACGACCTTCATCTTATTAAGGGCCTTCCAATGCTGCATCTTCCGCTATGAAGACGCCACTTCAGACCCTTTCGGCCCCATTGACCTACCATCTGTCCTACAAGCAATTTGCCCTGCTCACTGCCACTTAAGTTTGACAGTTCTCCTGCGGATAATTATCTTAATTCTTGTATTTACAAGTTTAATTACGCTAGTCAAGTAAGAATATATTGAGCTTGTATCTGAAAATATATTATGAACAATATTAACACGAAATATAATATAAAGCTGCTATATTAAAGATTAGCTTCTGGCAGCAGCTTCGTCTGCTAAAGAGTAGAAAATATATGCTATGTCACTCAGTGATGTTGAAAGAATTTTTTAAATTAGTCAAAATACAAATCTTTCCTTTTTAATAATATTAGTATAAATATGTAGAATAGTTAAGAAACTGAAAATACACCTACACCTTGAATCCACATTACATACTGTATTTTTTTTTATATTTGACTTCGGTTAACAAATGTAGTCGAAACCAATCAAAAGCTGAGAAGAAACACCTTCGAAAATAATGAAAAAATTTCGTTTTCAAAAAATCATAACTATTATAATTGCTTTGCATTGTCGATTCCCACAATTGACTTGAGTCCCAGCAGTGGGAACATCGGAGGAAAGGCTGATGATGATGATTCTTTGCCAGAATAAAAGTTTTATTAATCGATGATCTGATGATGGTATACGATTTGGAACATAAAAAAATCTAGAAATGTGGATATAGGAAAGTGGATGGAGTAGTGCAAGCCCAAGCACCACCCCACCGACACTTTAGGATGAATGTAACATATCTTCAAAATTTTTGCTGTAAAGTATGCAGGTTTCCGCACGATGTTTTTCTTCACCGTTTTGAGAGCAGTGATGATAAAATAAATTACACAAAATAATGCGCCTAGCTGAGTTTAAACCACGACTCGATTTACGAGGCTGGATCATCACAGCTTGACACACATACAAGTGAACATATACGTCATCGTATTAGCAAACGCAAACTGCAAATAATAACCGCTTGTCGTCAGCGAAAACATATTGAAAAGGTCAATATAATCACCGTCTTACGAGCTTAAAGATTATTAATTTACGCTTTGTAAGGATAACGTGTCTACAACGAGACATCGAATAAGACCTTAAACACATCCCAATAGAATTTTAATCGATAAGTATCATATAATAATGAATATGCATTATTAAAATATTGTATAATAGCTTTTTCCCGCAGCTTCACCCGCGTAAATAGAATATAGCCTAGGTAACTCAGGAATAAAACAGCTTTCTATCGGAGAATCAATTTTAGCAATCGGACCAATACTTTCAGAGATTATCTGCTACAAACTACAAACTTTACATTTTTATAATATGTATGTAGGTAGATGTAAATATTGTAAAAGTCGCTAAACGGTTCGTACCAAATTAACTGTCAAAGGTCTTCGTGTTTCCAGCTATCTAATTAACCCTTCAGAGACCGTCAATTAGAGACACAATAGTAAGACAATAGATGCGCGGCCACCGGTGGTCGCTTGGGGATTCATGAATTAAATCAAGGTTTTATTATGATCTAACGATGAGAAAAATAACAAATTCAGATACACTCAATAAATAATAATAATAAATTTATTTATAATACATAAAAGCAAGACATAGCAACACAATACATAGAGAAAAAGTAGGTTGTACAGTCCAGTCAAAATTATTGTCGAATTCTCGAACTCCAATAGGTACACAGACCTGTATCTCAGGAGTCGGAAATTTTGCGGCTTCTTTTTATATAACATCTACAACCGTGACATTTTTTTTCTAATATCTAGTTGTTACCACAGCTAATGTAGAGAATAAATATGCTTGTGGTTGTGTGTATGTGGAGTGAAGGTGTGTCAGCATTACTTCAAATGAGGTTTTATCAATTTAAGAGTCAGAGAAAGTAAGATTATGAATAAGGCATACAGGGGAAAATGGAATAAAAAACATGTTGCAACGACCCCAAGTTACAAGGAAAGGAAGATAAAATTATTTTTCAATAAGGAAAATGTAGCAGATGACTGGACCACAGTTTTACTTTCGAATTCGAAGCCAGCTCCGTGATTGACGGAGCAGCTATGACCACAATAAGAACGAGTTGAGGTGAAGGACCTCAGCGGCCATATGCACACACCCATAGACAGGTCACACAGGTGTTCTAAACTGACCACACAATCTTTAAATCATTCATAAGTAAACCTTCGTCTTAAATTCCTCGATAATGAAAGCAGAAATATACCTAAAATTTAACTGCCCGGACTAACAAAAATTTCTTAATTGCCTTCAACCAACCTAGAAGTTTGATCCCCGAGTAGAGTAAGAGGATAAATTTTTGTATTGTGAGCCAGCTCATCAATTCAGTAATGCAGGTGGTACACAGCTGCATGATGCATGAAGGGCTACCGAATGAACACAGTTTAGTCAGTAAAAGTGACCCTACTGCAGTGGCACAATAAGTTATTTTCATTTAAAAAATACAGTTAACAATTAACTCCCAACCTCCGTAATAGGCAAAGTACTCTTTTTTACTTAAATATTTAAAAGAAAATATAGTAATGTAAACCAATACATAAAACTTTCATGCAATCAATATATTTTATTGAAGCCGATTTCAACGAATCTAACAATTATTGATGCACGTGTGTAGGTGTTGTTATATTAGCTTTAATCGAGACTTCTAGCGATAGTTATAAAAGTAGATTCGTTTACAGTATTTGATTAATAGCATAGTCTAGTAGTTTTCCTGAGAAATCTACTAAAACAAGAATGGAATGATCGGTGTTATGTAAGCTAACATGAGGTGTGTGTGTGTTTGTTCGTTACTACTTCACAATCACACGGCTGTATAGATTTGGATGAAGTTTTCACACGGCTAAACCATGTCCTGCAACGTATTAAAAAAATTTGTCCCTGGGATATGTTTCTCTCGAGATAATTTTTATAATTTTGCGCGGGTGTCGCCGATAACAGAAGCTAGTTAATATTAACTGCTATATATTCAGCTGTCAACAGTTCCGACAGCTAGAGAGGTTTACAAAGGAAACATGATGATAATAAAAGAGACTTCATCGAAGTTTTGCCGTAAAAATATTTCTATTTATCATTTTCACTAACATTCAAGTATTTTTAAAACACTCGTAGATAGATACTAACTGTACTATGGTTATTCGAGTAAATAATCGTCTAGATATTAGTCTTTGAAACATAATATATATTTTGCTAAGTTCCAAACAATACTTACATCTCTTTTTACCATTTTGTATAGCATTAGATTATAACTATTATTCACCTCTCCCTCGTTCATTTGTCGTAACTTGGGTGTGATTTGGATAGCTCCCGACAAGACAAAACACGCGATTTTCGCTTTCTAACATCCTACAAAAATACTATAGTATCACACGCTTATTGTAACATAATATTATATATCTATTATACGGCCGCCATCGTATCTCTATACTACATTATATATGTATTAATGATTAGAGAAATAGAGAGGGCGCGGGGCGTATAACCTAGCACGTGATTTCGTGAAAGTCACAAATTCGCATACATAACAGAGAAATCTTCTGATGCACACTATTTAGTATAGAAATGACAGAATGTGGAGCTTACTATTCATTGTCTATGGTATTGTTGTTGGCTATTAACCTCCATGTATAATATTTTATTTGAGAAATTATCAACATTAAATATCTTTTTTTTGTTTTGCGTTTGACCACCATCTCACCTTATGGTAATCTTCTCCTACTCTGACTGGGACGGGAGGAAGTGTCTGATTTTTAGACAATCTCCTAGCAAGCGTCGGCCTTAACTAGCCCTGTTAATTTTGCTGGCATATCTTTAAAGCGCGCGTGGAAAACAACGCACCGTTACCGTCGACCCGAGCTACCGGACCGTGGCTAAAGACCGTCCTGCGGATCTTTATAGGAAATCTGACCACCAGTCAGGACGAGTCTTAGCGTGCTTGGAATCTTGTCAGATACCATAAACACTGGGTTGTAGAAGTCAGGTAGACATTCGCTCCTTGCAAAATATCGTATTCAACAGTTAGACTAGAAATCGACCACAACATAATATAATATTTGGGTTTAACCCAAGAGAGAGAATATTTATTTTTCATTGTGCCAGTCATTATTGCATGTTATCATACAAACATTGCAGGTTTACATGCTTCATCATTAGATGAAGATGTATTCTGTTCAATTAGTCTCATGTAAATGAATTGCAGTTTAATGATCTTGAGAATAAAGATTCTTGAAAGCTAACAAGCCAGATCGGCGGACGAACGTTAGTAATTTCGTAAGTGACACAAATAACAGCGAAGCGATTATTTTGGCGCAACTATAAGGACTCGACTTGAATAAAAACTGTTTGAACACTGTTGCATCTGTGGTTACGAAAACTTGGGGCGTTGCATGCTCGAGACTCGCTGTATAAATAAATCGAATCACTGATCAACAGTGGCGTAATCGATTCTATGGTGAGAGACAGATTATTCGATCCGCTCACATAACTATTCATTGTAATTTTGTTAACAAGATTATGGTGGATATGTTGAGAAACTACTTATTGATCTATTTTCTAGAGCTATGTGCCCAACTATCAATCGAATTTCAGAATTCTTAATACAGCATGAAATTAATTCAAATAGGATATCGATTTGATTACTAAGTTTATAGTGCTCGTAATCAAATGTTTGGCAATCGATCCGGTACTTTATGGCAATCATCGAATCTTTGTAATAAAATTAAGTTGAATACACGACGAATATTTCAGTTAATTACGCAAGTATTAGTTTTGCTCGTGATTTAGTAGGGTTGTTTCGGAGTCACGACTTTTCAATGAATCTATATATTTTGGTAATGTACTTGTTGGTTGAATTGAAATGAAAATCTGTTTTTATTAGGTCTGCATAGGGGGCAGCGAGGATGTTCGAAACAGTTAGCTTGGTCCTGGATTGCAAAGTGTAACTATAGGAACACAAGTGGATATTAGTCAGTACAAGTCTGACACGCCCAGCCCTCTTGCTCTTACTTTTCCACCGCAGGTATGTAGAAAAGTATAAGAATGAAACTAAGGCTAAAACAAGATAATTACTTGTCAGCGGTCACAGATTTGATCATCAGCGATTTATGAGGTGCTATATATAACTCACCGCTAAGAATGGAAAGAGCTAATAATATCGATCTTAATATGTGAAGATCCCACCGTACCTCGGAAAACTGTAGGCTGGCGTCATCTATAGACTTTGGCAGTCGTTACGGATAAATCAGAAGCCAGGAATCTAACACCAGTCTTGCCAAAGTGTACCTACTGTGATACCCAATTATGGACTACTAGCTGCTCCCAGCGGCTTCGCCCGCGTGATAGCAGAAAATTATCCCAAGAGAACATACTTCCGGGATAAAAAATATCCTATGTCCTATTCCAGGACATGGTCTATCCGTGTACCAAGTTTCATCAAAATCGGTTTTGCCATTTAGGCGTGAAGACGTAACAAACAAACTCACTTTCGCTTTTATAATATTAGTAAGGATGGAGATCAGATAGGCAGACACTCCATTTAAAATACTGATATCTTACTGATTCAGAACCCATCATAGTTAGGAAAGACGGCGCAAAGTTCCACGAGTGCATCAAAGGAATGTCATAAAACTGAAGGAGCTAGCAGAAACAATTCGTATTAGGTCCATGGGATGACTTATGAAAAGGTATTCTAGTACTAGTAGAACCACAGCCCTAGAACGCAAAGAAAGACGAGAAGACCGCTGCAGGCAAATTGTTCCAATTCTCCGACGTAAGTGGTATAAGCGACGAGACGAAACGCTTTGTCCGAACCGTAGTAGTGTCAACAACGTAAGGGTGGACTTTTGTCGTAAATCGGGTTGTCTGATGGTTATGAGACAACCCGATTTACGACAAAAGTAACCCGAAAGGTGATGGCGGAATCAATTGTCATGTAATTCCCGCACACACTCTCCAAAAGGTTCCTGTAAAATACCGAAAGGCTTGCTGGCTACCTGTGTTTCAGGCTTTGTAGATTGATGTTAACCAAATCTGGATCACCAATTAGCCTCTTCGCACGCCTTTCCACCGAGTCCAAAGCTGCCAGATGGAAATTTGCTGCACCAGCCCATATGTTGTGGCTGCAGTACGCCACACACGATCGGACCTGTGCTTTGTATCCATTGTTTTATTTTTTACCTTAACCTACCATGTGTTAGCATCAAATGTATCTACAATCAAGACCATAAATCCCTTCTGGGTAGGTAGATACTCGTTAAGATAACCGCAATAGCACTGCGGTTTCAAAATACAACCGTAGGTGTGCGAGATGTGAAATATATTCGTTCTAGTAGGTGTAACATTATTTGGTAATTTAGTATTTTACTGATAATAATAATTACTATACATATAATAAAGACCGACGTAGCTCGAAGAGTCGCCAAACTTAAGTGGCAATGGGCAGGGCACATTGCACGCAGAACAGATGGTCGATGGGGACGAAAGGTTCTGAAGTGGCGACCACGTACCGGAAGACGCAGCGTTGGAAGGCCTCCAATAAGGTGGACCGACGACCTGGTCAGGGTCGCGGGAATCCGAAGGATGCGTGACGCACAGGACCGGTCGTTGTGGCGACGCTTGGGGGAGTCCTATGTCCAGCAGTGGACGTCTTTCGGCTGATATGATGATGATAAAAATACCACTGCATTTTATTGTGACACAAGCGTTGTTAATTAATTGTGTCTGCAATGTCAGATGCAGACCGCCAAACATGGCTATTGTCCATAAATAAAAGAGTGTTCACAATCTTCGGGGCATTGACTCTCTTAAAATGCATTTGTGAAGGTAAAATTCAGTTTTAATTATAAATACAAAAGGAAATCAATTTGTCAATCTTCGCTAGGGTAGACGCTTCTAGATTACATAAATTACTAGTTTCAGTCACGATTTCCAACTTTTGATATAAATCATGGCATCGCAATGTCCTGAGAACGATCATATCTGGGCGGTTGAGTAAAATTCATAACATACACATACTATCTTCTACATCTGATGTTAACCTGGACTATTGTCTTGATTCATTTTGTAAAAATAATCACTGCACAGCACTTATACTCTTATTTATGTAACATCTTTTTATGTGTACAAATCAAGTGGTTTGATTTAAAAAAAAAACACGCTAGGAATAACTCCAGTATCGTGGATGCATTCATAAACATGTAAACTCACATACACAAGACAACCAGACCCGAAACAGCGGTCTATAGGCTATAGAAATATTTATTACGTATGGAAACCCGCGACACCCAGCGCAGCAACAGTGCTTCAACCGTGCCGTCGAAATAGATTTTTGTAATTTCATAACCCGTTGGTCGTAGCACCGACTACAGAAGGTGAATTTATACGTATAAGCATTGTTTTCGATAATAAAGGGCATGGGTAAATATATGATTGAAAGCCCTTGTTATTGTGTTCTTCTTGGTTTTGGCAACCCCTGTAATGCTATCTGGACCAGGATGCACCTTTGTGACGACCCATTTAGTAGACAACTACTTTTATAGCATTTTCTCATACCTCGAGACATGACTTCTATAGATCTGCAAATCTGTAGGGATGCCCAATATCCTAACAATAGACACAAACAACACTAAAGTTACACTAAATGACCTAATCTCAGTAACAATAACAACATCGTTTCATCAGTAAAAATAAGATGCTCAATGTGTACGAGTTCAAACGTTAAAACCCATGATCATAATGTATAGCTAAATCAAACATCAAAAGCCTCGCATAAACATGACTGTGATTAACAACGGCTTAAACCTTCCATAAACATTTATTTACCGACCACTTAGAAGCAGAATTACAAGTGAACATCATTTACGAACAAATTACTCAATGAACTAAACTGGTTTTAACTAAATGCATCTTGAATTTATTCATCAAACGCTAAAATAGTTTTGATCATTAAATTCGGCCTACGGGTATTGTTCGCAAGAGTTATCGAAAGGGAACTGAAGGAAGAATGTTTAAAAAAGATAATAAGTTGTACGTGAATATTGAAGATTACACATACGAGTAATTGCTTTACCCTAGTCCGTGCGTCACTGCGGGGTGCCAACTGAAAATCAACGCTGGGTGTCTAACGCCCAGCAAATGCTGAGGTGGTCACCCTTTCGGTGCGGGCACGCTCGGCGCACTTTGTACTTTTATTTTTGTTTACTTTGTGTATATAACCGTTGTGCTGTGCTGTGTCTGTTCTGTACCGAATAAAAGTATTTCTATTCTATTCTGTTCTATTGAATACATACTAGCTTGTCCCCGCTGCTTCACACTGCTGCTTTATCATATAAATCAGTACAAAAACCTTAGTATTTAGCTCAAACAAACAGCTCCGTTTAAAAACTATATTTATGGCGGTAAGGGGCTTATTAGAACTCGTAACTTTTAAGTAATTAAATAATTTTTAGCTAAATGATTTATATAAAACTAGCTGCTCCCAGCGGCTTCGCCCGCGTGATAGCAGAAAATTATCCCAAGGGAACATACTTCCGGGATAAAAAGTATCCTATGTCCTATTCCAGGACATGGTCTATCCGTGTACCAAGTTTCATCAAAATCGCTTTTGTCATTTAGGCGTGAAGACGTAACAAACAAACAAACACACTTTCGCTTTTATAATATTAGTAAGTATTTTATTTCTTCTGTGCGGTACGAGGGCAAAGTGACCCCGTATTAAAATGGTGTAACTAATTTTAAATGTAACTTTGTTTTAACAAAGCATCTTAGGTCCTTCTGAAATAGATTCTTCCCAAATTGACCTTGGCGGCGTCGTTCATCCTCAGGTATCCGCTTTCTGGAGACTCTTACCCAACGATCAGTATGCACTGGCACACTCCCGGAAATATAAACGATAGAAAACCGACAGAAAAGCAACTCGGCGGCGATGCTCAAGGCTTTAAAGCTTCGACTCTACATAATTGTCAATGATTCTCTTGGCTTGCCTCTAAATCGACTCCAGCGCATCAAGCTGGTATTTGGCAGATCCATCCCAAGGGTAGCGATGTACTATTAACTTTCCTTGTACTCGTAGTGAAAAGCACAGTGTTTACCTCGGGGTCGCCTATTCGTGGGACTAAATAATTTACTTTCACCCCTAGGGTAACAATGTACTATTAATGTCTGCGGTGCTGTTATGGTAGATATTTTTTGGCAGACTGATTTATTAAATTTAATCTATGAATAATGCAGTTGGCTGCAACAGGTTTTATGTTATAGCTATTTATTACCCCTCAATAATACATTATATAAATAATACTTCAAAATTTCCAACAAACAGTTTGACTTTTTTAAATTATTACTTTCGATAACAGCTTTGTTTTAACCTCAGAATCAATAACTCCAATTTCGACATCTATAAAAACAGTCAACAACATAGTCATGTGATAACATAAATATTTTAATGTAGTCACATGACTGCTAATATTGAATTTAGTCAGCAGTTCATAAAACACTATAGCTATCCCGCGCGGTTTCACTCGCGTCTTTGGTTACTGCTCCACTCCTATTAAATATAGCGTACCGTGGTGGTTTAGCCATAGCCTATAGTCTCCTGCAATTTGTGGGCTATTCAATACTGAGAGAATTTTTCTATTCAAACCAAGTAGTTCCAGATATAAACGCATTTAAACAAACAACCTTTTTAGCTGTATAATATTGTCTGTGCTATTTATAATATTGGCCCGCTCCAGTTTCGCATCTTCAAAAAAACTGACCTGTCTGATCGGTCGATCTAACTCGGTACTTTTTGAGTTTATTGTAAACAAGCTTTTGCCCGCGACTTCACCTGCTTACATAAAATATAGCTTATGTCACTCAAAAATAAAGTAGCTATCCGTCGGCGAAAAAATTTTAGCAATCGACCCAGTACTTTTAGAGATTACCTCCTACAAACAAAAATACATAAAAAATGACTTTACTTCTTTATATAAGTGTAGATATAAAGACATACAGACGCGGTGAAGGACTCAGTTTTACAATATGAAAGGAAGTGTAGATAAAACGTTGAAGAGTTAGAAACTTTTATTTTCAAAATTATTTCGCAAAACTGTTTAGTTATGATTGATGAGTGATGAGTCAATGTTGATTCGGTAATTACCATAGTATACATAATATAATACGAACGTATAGTTTCTCATTTATAATCTTTTCGTTAGATCACGTGAACTGGTTGCCTCATCACCGACACACCCTCTAAATACCAGGTTGATGGTTCACTTTTTGATTTATTTTGAAAATCGATTTCCAATTTTATTACAACAAGGTTGTAATGGGGATGTCAGAATAATTAACTTTTTTAACTATACATAATCATCCAATGACACCTCCCCCCCCTTTCATGTCAGACTTTTGCTGACTAAAACTCACCTCTTTCTAAAACTCATGGTTGCTTCTTTGCCTTCGTTCCAGAGCCCCAGGTTCTCTTTCGCATCACCTATGGCCCCAGTAGGCTTCGATTCTGTTGGGCCTGATATCACGCTAATATTATAAAGATTAAAAATGAAATTTTGTATGTATGTGAGTATGTTTCTTGCTCCTTCAATCTTTCGAACAGATTTAGATAAATCTTATACTATGGAAAATAGGGCCTATATTTTTATTCCTACAGAATGTTCCCTTGAAATAATCTTCGCGTGTGAATTTGCTACTGAAAATGCTTTTTCATATTTTTTCCAACTATTAGCTATCAAGCCTTTGATTATACAACTCAACTTTAAAAAATTTAGGGAATAGCCAATGATGAAGATACGTCATTTGGATCAGCATTTTTTTTACTGAGCTTTTTGCTACAGCTACGACCAGATAAAGTCCTCAAGATTAAAAAAAAAATGTATTTTATTGATCGTCGATATTTCTCTCATAGTAACAAAAAATCGGGCTATAAACTCAGTTTTTAGGATTCCGTACCTAAAAGGTAAAACCTACCTGTTACTGGGACTCCGCTGTCCGTCTGTCTGTCCGTCTGCCAGCAGGCAGTGTTCTCATGAACCGTGATAGTTAAGAGTGTCGACATTTTCACAGATGTCGATGTATTTCTGTTGCCGAACAACAAATACTAAAAATAGAAAAAAACATGCATTTGAGTAGGGCTCCCATACAACAGACACGATTTTTTACTGTTTTTATAGATAATGGTACAGAACCCTTCGTGAGCGAGTTTGACTCGAACTTGGCCAGTTTTTTTTTTTTTAATATCTTTAGCATTTTTTGTGCAATAATAAACTTTAGACATAATTATCATAACTAACAGCTCTTTTTTTGTGTCCAAACAATAATTTCAATATGCATCTCTATTGCATTTCATGTATTTAAAATATTTAAATATTAATATTTTAAGATTAGGATCTATTAAAAATGCAGTCATTTGATAATTTATTAGACTATAATTCTCCATTCTAAATACTCGTAGATGTGTGCGTGGGTTACTGCTGTTATTTGAATTTACATAATTCCACATTAAACCTAATTCTAACATTCCAAACTCGGAGTGAGCTTAGCTGAGAACAGAATATAATAATATTCCACAACTGTCACACATCACCGTCTAGTCCCAAGCTGAGTAGAACTTATACTATGAGTACTAGACAACTGATAAACATACTTATATATTTCTAAATACATACATATTACAGATAAAATACACCCAGACACTGAACAAATGATCATGCTCATCACACAAACATTGGGCGGGAATCGAACCCACGACCTCCGGCGTAGCAGTTAGGGTCACTAACCACTAAACCAACAGTCCTTTGATAGGCCTGTTGGTACCTATCTAGTGATGTAGATAGGTACGGCTAAATGTATTGCTTGAATAATTCCCTTAGAAATTATTGATCTGTATTTATTTAATTTTATATGTACAGATATCTAAGCACTGCCTAGTAGTGAAAGGTAGGCACACTTAATGCACTATCTACCAGACAAACGTTGATGAAAAAGATAAGACTAAAGATCTCGTGGGCGCTCTCCAACGCGGTGGACGGACCTCATCAAAACCGTGACGCACTGCAGCATACTATTGGTAATTCAGAAACGCGGAATCATCTCTGCTTAACCTTCACCCAACCATGTTATCAAAATGTATAAAAACTATTGGAATCCATTCAGTTGTTGATTCTGAATAAATTATATTCAACTAAAAATTATGTTACTGCTCGTGACAGCTCTATCAAAGCTCTTCAAAATTAGAATTATAAGAACTGTGTATCCGGCTATACAGCCCTAGTACAGAAAGCATAACCGCCTCGAGTTTTCAGAAATTCTATAGTTCAGTGACTAATGTGACTATACAACTATACTACTTGGGGCTTATGCCCCTAGTAGTAACTGGGTTATGCCAGTTACTAGGTTACACAATACTCCTACAGTTCACGAATAAACAAAAGCTATAATAACAACGGTTAAAATGATTAACAAACCGGACAAAAGATCAACGACTTATTACCGAAACGTAAGCGTTTTGAGATAACCACAGCCGTGATTTCACACAATAGTGTGAATTAATACTAAACATGCCTACTAAGTAGACAAAATGTTCATAACGGTACATTGTTATGACATAAAATATGTTAAACGTTGTATTTACATGTCGAACATCGCACCGAAACCGAAATGTCCTACTAGTTTTACTTCTCAATACGATCGGCGCAGTGATTGAGAAATTTACTTATGTGCTACATGTAGCGGGTTTGATTCCAGCCCGAAACAAATATTAACACAGCCTGCAGAGATGTTGCGGGTCTGGATGTCTCTTGTAGTATACATGTTTGTGAACGCAGCCACGATACTAAAGTAATTCCTAGCTTAGCATAAGCATGCATAGCATACACATGCATACTCTCACGCTCCGTTCTCCTGTGGTGATAAGTAGAAACTTTCGTTACACGATTGATGTACAAACATAAGGTTAGGTCTCAATTACCAAAATCATAAGACATGCTTGACGAATAACCATGGTATCAATTGCAAAATATAATGACACACTAACCCAAATAGCCCTCAAATCAGTTCAAACTAAAAACGAATCTACCAATGTGCTAGAACAGATTCACCGTGAAGTCTCTCTATATTTAGCATAAAGACTTACTATCAACAAAGTTAGTCTGCCGTCGTCCTTCTGGCAGTCGCGAGTTCGACTTTCATTCGACAGGCTTCGACGCGGCGACGGAGGCTCGCGACTTCAGTGTCGGTCTCGCCGCACTATCGCCAGCACGCGCACCAAACTATCTCCTGTAAAAAAATATATATATCTACCCTCAAAAGTTTGAAGTTATGAACATAACTTTAACTGGACTTAGTGAGTCTTTGTGCCTAATGGTATAAGTGTTGTGTCGGACTTTCAATTGGACAGTGAGGGGACATGATGATAATAACGAGGTAATTTGATTTTTTGTTTATTTTTATTTTTTATGGATTTATTTTTCGTTTTGTTTTTTTATACTTAAATTACAGCTCCTTTTTTATTTTTAGCGTCCTTAATAATTATTATAATACATTCCATAATTGTCACATTTATCTATCTGCTGAGATTTTAGTGCCAATATATTTAGTTTATACTTAATTTCAATATTGAAAGGGTATAAAGAAAAATCTGAAGAATTTTCTTTTACATTTCGTTGAAGTCTTTTGTAGGGAAGGATCGTAGCGCTACGAACCGGCGCTACGAACAATAGCGTAGCACGACTCGGTACAGCTTTTTTAGCATACTATTATTGAGTATGCGTATCATTCAAGACTTAATAGTGATTATTAAACCTGTATTATGATTATCTGACTTATATCTTTTTATGGGTTGGTTAGTATTGTACAGTGATAATTCATAAATCATCTTGTTTAATATAATTCATTTGATATTCTAAATTTGATTGACATTATTGAAATACTATCTATATGGGTCAAGCAGCTGTACTGTAGCTGTGTAATTAAATAATAAGTAAACTAAGACAGAAATACGTAAACTTTAATATACTGGTTCGTGATTACTAAGTGATTTATTATTTTAATATTCCACGGATACATTTTACACTATAAGTGTAAAGTTTCTACTAAATACGATTCTAGATTTGATAAATTTACAAAATATGGTGCAATTAAATTTAAAATTAAAACACGGAACATCAGTAATTTAATATTTTGCAAATATTAGTAGTTCGACCTCTTGACATAGTTTTGAAGAAGGTTTGTTATCTTTGTATTCTAAACTTAGTTACATTAGCATATATCTACATAAGTATGCATAGATACAACCTACGTTGTGTTATATGCATTAACGTTAATTAATTAGATACCATTTCAGTTACTAATTGGGTTACGGTTCTTAATAAATTTTTGGCATAATTTGTAATTGGTTAAAATAGTTATTATATTTTTCTGACTTATTTTCACAGTTTTTCTAAATGAATAATACCAATAAAACTAGGGTAAGGTACTCTTGGGTAATCATCATATTATTTATTTTTTCTAGATACTAATAGGTATATTTTAAAATATTCTTCGTTACTATCAATAACCGATTGATATAATAAAGTGAGACTCAAACGTATATCGTCTACTATGTCAGACAAATAAAAAAAAAATAAGAACACTATATAATTTAAAGCTTTTAAATAAAAGTTTCATAATTAATAATAACTTTAAAACAAAAGTGAATTGAGAAATAAAAGAGGTTTTTTGTTCTTTCTTCAATTCTTAATTATTTAGTGTACACCATAATAATTTACAAAATATGTGGATATCAGAGTTCATAGGCGAGGTTAACTCAAAGTTGAGTTTTCTTCCCGCAAACCATTGAGTGATAGAGAGAGATCACAGTAGGGTAGAGGATAGGATCTTTCAACGTACTATTTAAACTTTTTCCAAAAGACATTACCAGCCAATCCTTTGTAGTGAAGAGATAATACGCTATCTACATAAGTAATTCTGTGCGGAAAAGTAAAAATATATTTAGGTATTTTCTGCATGGTTATTTACAGACGGAATAATAAAACCTGAACAAGAATAAAAAATATCATGATGTAATTGGCTTTCTAAGTATTGTCCTGTTCGTCTTGACTGCCCTGTTGGTCTAGTGGTTAGTGGCCTTGACTACTATGCCAGAAATCGTGGGTTCGATTCCCACTCTGAACAAATGTTTTTGTGATGAAGACAATCATTTGTTCTGTATCTGGGTGAAATTTATCTACGATATGTATGTATTTAGAAATATATAAATATGTTTATCAGTTGTCTAATACTCATAATACAAGCTCTGCTTATCTTGGGACTAGACGGCGTTGTGTGATAGTTGTGATAAAAAAAAAATATAATAAATGTTTTTTTTTTTGTCTGATTTTATTAACTGTAAGTCCTTCTTCATGTACTAAATAAATAAATAAATAAATATTGCCCATCTAAACTGCGATACGTAATACATGTAAGATGTTCAACAAATACTCATATATACACTTATATGCATGTCATATGTCCTTCATCATCATCATCATCATCATATCAGCCGAAAGACGTCCACTGCTGGACATAGGCCTCCCCCAAGCATCGCCACAACGACCAGTCCTGTGCGTCACGCATCCATCGGATTCCCGCGACCCTGACCAGGTCGTCCTTACGATATAACATTTACAAGAATTCAACATCAAACCACAACCTCTTTCAAACTTAACACCTTGAAACAAAATAAGTGACAATCAATGAAAAAAATCCAACAAGTGAGATAATTGCATCACTTACGGTACAGCGCAATATTTCATCATTAATAATTCCAGATTCAATTTGAACTAGGTTAAACTTTTTAGGGTACCGTATTCAAAGGATAAAACGAGACCCTATATTACTCACTCATTTTGTATAGTTTTGATTTTGAGATAGATTCATGATAGCACAATTTTAAACCTTATTGGTTTTTAGTTGCTATTGAACATAGATAATCCTGTATTCTTTTGTATAAATGATAAATAAAATAAAAATACTAAGACTCCGCTGTCTGTTCGTCTGTCTGTATGTCCGTCTGTCACCAGGATGTATCTCATGAACCGTGATAGCTTAGACAAT
This sequence comes from Mythimna lalbum, assembly GCA_949319445.1. Taxonomy (NCBI): domain Eukaryota; kingdom Metazoa; phylum Arthropoda; class Insecta; order Lepidoptera; family Noctuidae; genus Mythimna; species Mythimna lalbum. The sequence continues at coordinate 15,471,266 of OX439356.1, read as the reverse complement.
TGAAATTATCACAGATGATCAATTTCTGTTGCTGCTGTAACAACAAATGAAAACCGAATAAAATAAATATGTTAGTGGGGGCTCCCATACGACAAACGTGATTTTTTCCCGGGATCAACGCAGGATGGATGAAATGGCGACAGGTCACGGGAACAACTTGTGACCCACGGATGCCCCTCAAGTTGAAGGGTAAAATCTACAAGTCCGTGATAAGGCCTGTTGTATTGTATGGATCAGAATGTTGGGCTGTAGTGTGTAGCGGAGATGAGAATGTTAAGATGGATGTGTGGTGTGACGAGAATGGATAAAGTTAGAAATGAGTATATTAGGGGAAGTTTGAAAGTGGCGCCGGTGACTGAAAAGTTGAAAGGGAATCGTTTGTCTTGGTATGGTCATGTAAAAAGGAGAGATGAAACGCATATTGCTAAAAGAGTTATGAATTTACATGTGGATGGATGGAGAGGGAGAGGGAGGCCAAAGAAAAGATGGATGGATTGTGTGAGAAGTGATATGAATGAAAAGGGAGTTAGTGATAGCGTGACGAGCGACAGGACAGAATGGAAGAAAAAAACGTGTTGCGCCGACCCCAAATAAAACGGGATAAAGGCAGGAAGATGATGATTTTCGCTACGTACAGTACGGAACCCTTAGTACGCGAGTCCGACTCGCACTCGTTTTTCCTTTTTAAGGCATTATTACCAACTGAACGTATCTAACCAGCAGTAGTGGTAGCTTAGGAATCCATATGGTCATAAATCATTGCAACTGTCACTTAATTCAGTGAGGCACCTTAATCCTGATGATGCAATTACAGCACTCGTGCCATAAAAAGTTATTTTATTTCAAACGAGGTCGTTTTTTTTTATGATTTAGTACCCAATTATTAGAACTGCATAAAAAATGAAATAGAATAAATAAACGAATTATAAGCTTTTTGTGGTGCGAAATAATTAAATAACTTTTCTCGCTATGGGTAAAGTGAGGTCTTGTCAGACTTTTACTGACTAAAATCTACCTTTGTTCCTTCAGTTACCCTTTGAGTTCCAGGGCCACGGTAACTCTTTCGTACATTCCTGCGGATATATAAGTCAAAGACCTTACTTAAAATGTTTATATTAATAAAATACAAATTATTTATAAAATATTTTATGTATACTGTATTAGTTTCTGCTACCGTGTAAAAGTAGGTTTCTTCATACAAACTTTGAACCCTCGTTTCATCCCTTTAGGGGATTGATTTTGGAGGACCGTCTCTTAGTGCTCACCTACGTCATAAAAGAAAACCTTGTTAAAAATTTCATGCTCCTAGTTACAGTAGTTTTGGCTATGCTGATATACCTGTCAATCATCCTTTTATATACCTACTAGCTGCTCCCAGCTGCTTCGCCCGCGTAATAGCAGAAAATTATCTCAAGGGAACATACTTCCGGGATAAAAAGTATCCTATATCTATTTATAACTATTCCAGGACATGGTCTATCCGTGTACCAAGTTTCATCAAAATCGGTTTTGCCATTTAGGCGTGTAGACGTAACAAACAAGCAAACAAACTCACTTTTGCTTTTGTAATATTAGTAAGGACTAGCGGCCCATCCCGGCTTCGCACGATGCCTATGTTACTCAGGGTGAATGCTTCCAATGGTGAAAGAATTTTTGAAGTCGGCTTTGTAGTTTTTGAGTTTATTCATTACAAACATAGTAACAGAAATACAAATTTTTCGTCTTTAATTCATGAATCCCCAAGCGACCACCGGTGGCCGCGCATCTATTGTCTTACTATTGTGTTTCTAATTGACGGTATCTGAAGGGTTAAAATATTAGTGTAGATAAAGATATATATGAACTTAATAAATAAACAAAACCAGTAGTAGCCTAAAGGGATTTAGTATTTTTCATTCAATATACCTATCACTATATACAAGGTGTAACGTTAAATGCGCAAAACCTGAAATTAGTTTGATCAGAATAACGAGCAGAATTAATTAAACCACTCTTATATAGGTTACATGTTCAAAAAAATCTTCATTAAAAACTTCGACCAGTCTATTTATGAACAGGTCAAGCCATCACGTGCGCAATCCAGCTGAAATAGGTAAACAAACACAAATGGTTGTAATCCAATCAAATTTTCTCATACACGGGATAATAAAAGGTCTTATTTTAATGCAGATATGAATTTTAAACAAACTAAATCAGCTCATAAAACCTTTAATTTTTTTTAAATGATTTTTTTTCTCACATTATTAGGTCAATCGAATTAAAAATCATTTGGGTTGTCTGAGGTTTTGCGCATTTAACGTTACACGTTGTATATACCAATCTTAGCTCCGCTCTCTTAAACTCGGCTTTGCCTACATAATACCTACGTTCATGAATGTGAAGGTACGGTTAAGCAGGTGAAACCGGCGCGTGCGTGAACCGGCCTCATCAATAACACTCGTGGTATTAGCTTGTACCGTTACCTACCGTCTGCCTTAGAGATACGCGGTGATATAGGAAGAGTTGAGCTCCATGGAAAAATGAAAGTGCTAGTGTATTACTATAATTTAATTAGGTCATTCTTTTTTTAAACTTTGTCCCATACTTTTAACTCCTGTATTGTGTGTTCACTCGTTAAGCAACATTTATATTTACATGGACTAGACACCTAGACCCGCAACAATTATCGGCAGGCCATACAAATATTTGTTCCGTGTTTAAATGGGAACTCGTGACACACAATGAAGCAGTTAATTCCTCAACCATCACATCAGCCATCATTATTTCAATCTATTTAACTTATTGTGCTGTGCTTCCTGAAGGCCTTCTCTTTGACACTCGCCTGTATACTGTCATTGCAGGTCAGTCATTCCGGTAAGAGTCAAGTTCATCTTTCTATCTTCGTCATAATCTGCCACGACGTTGCTTAGCATGCACTGGGATATAGATAAATGGCTGTTTTAACCCTTCAGATACCGTCAATTAGAGACACAATAGTAAGACAATAGATGCGCGGCCACCGGTGGTCGCTTGGGGATTCATGAATTAATTTACAGCTCATCTGACATAAGGCAGACATATTTGGCTCAATCTTACTCGAGAACAGCAATCTTGTCCTTCGTCATGGCGTCTCATTCGATTGCAATATAGAAAGGGTTCTTCAAAACAAATCTGCCTATGATTGTGCTTTAAAAAGCACGTTTCATTTTCCAGAATGTATGGTGTTCCCATCAATAATAATATTAGCATGTACCGTCACCTCTGCCTTATAGGTACCCAGTAATACCCGGGAAGCCGTGCTCTATGGGAAAATGAAAGTGCAGCTGTACCTTATAAGGACACGAAGACGACAGATTTACAATGTCTTTTGAAGATCTCGTAGTTTAGAAACTACTTTCATTTTCCGGGATTCATAAATAGACTGTCTTGATTATCTTATGTTAGGAGTTACTCCTCAAACGATGATGTGAACCCGCATTTTCATAAGCAACATTAACTTTTACATAGTTTATTACCTATAGTCAACATAGGTGGTTTTATTATCATTCCCAAGTTCTATAATTTTACCATATGTAATACATAGACTAATGTCGTACAAATGGAGTGCGCATTCAATATATTCATCACCGTATTATTTTGGCCTTATCCCATCCATCGTATGGATGGATATCCATCGTTTCTTCACTCTTCACTTATTCAGAGTACCAGAGTTGTGTTAAAATATTGGTGAACCATAAAGCATATACTATTGATATATTCTTATGGCCACCTGCATTCATATCTCAACACATTCCACTTTCAAAATGTTACGCCTCTTCTCAAAATGCGAAATCAATTCAGTAGTTTATCAGCTGTAAAATCTAGCTAGTCAATAGACAGAGTCAATAAGACTAATCCGGAAGAACTTAACGATCCTCAAAAGTGCAATTGAAATATAAAATGTCAGCTTACATAAACACAAAAAACTTTCAATTTTTACCAAGCGAGTTTACTGAGTGAAAAGGAAGTCAAGAGAAATAAATCGTACACCTACTGTACTCCTTAGAAAACGAAAGCAAAACAACACCGATTATATGACACAACAACAACAAAAAAAAACAATTTATACCCACCAGAGTGACATATGAATTTGCGGCCATTAATAATAAAACAATGTTCTTTATAATAACTGTAATTATGTTGTTTATGATTAATGTCATGGTGGAGAGCACGACGCCGATGTCATCAATGGACGATGGTCCGTTACAACTACGCTTCGTTACAATAATGCCCGGTTAAAGGTACGGGTCGTTGAAAGCGAAAGCTTAGCCAAGATTTGATCGATTACATTATATACTCGTTACGTTTAGTGCTGTATGAGTAATGATGGTCGAAAGTCTTGTTCTCGTTTATTATACTGCGTTGTTTAGTTATGGAGTGTTGTTTTACTCGACATTGGAACTACACTTGTTAGATTCTATCGTAGTTTAACTAGAGGTCATATTATTGTTATGTCACTGATTGCGACCTCCGATTTTAGAACTGTCTACCGGAATGTATTGATTTTTTTTGGTGCTAAAACTTTAGAAATTGCAAAATGACCTTAGTTGTTACTTTAAATTTAATGCACAATTCTAAATTACTACCTATATATGGTTACTTACCGAACGCATCTTGCGATATGTTTCACAACGTTACGTAAAGCGCAGTAAATATTTTGAACCTCCATTTATTTTTTTGGGAGGTAAATTAAAGTTTTGCTTCACAATTGACTTCAAGGTCAGGGTCTATAGAAACAGAAGCGCATCACATTTGTTTCCTAAATCTCTTCGTAATGGCTTTTCAAATATTGTTTAACGTCAACATTGCTCCGAACCGACTTAATATTTTATGTAGAAACTCGTTGGTTTGTTAATGAAGTTGAAGAACAGCATTGTGCCAGAACTCAGAAGTTGTGTCTAACTGTAAATAAACCGTAGCAATAATAGAACCGAATATGATTATCTTCACAATAAAAATACCGTTAAAAGATTTGATTTGGTTTATAGGCTTTTGAGGGACAACTAACTGAACTTTGACATTATGTAGCATTGACAAACAGAGAGACAACTGTTACAGAAAAACATTTTTTTTCTTCGAAAGTGTGTTGAAAAATGCAATTTGAAAAACGTGAGTTTTTATCATCGCACTTTTGGGATTCATAACTATCCCGTCTTGGTTAAAATTGTAAACTTCGCCCACTTGCATCAAAACGTACAATTATATAAGTAACTTATAATTAGATTGATTTTTTCCAACCTCTCGAGCGCCAAACAATATTGCTAATATACCATATTATTAAGGCATTTTGAACCTAATCCGCATAAACCTACGGAGTTCGGAAGTATTTTCTTTTATGAACCATTAAAGCCTCATTATTAATATGGGGAATACCTAAAAAAAATATTATAAGCATATAAATCTGCAAACATGTCTAGTGATGTAACAAACTGGGTTCAAGTAATATATAATTGGATGATCGGAAGAGTGACCGGTTCTCTCGCGAATTTGTTACTTTCTAATGAACTAGAATCCTCAGCATCTTCTCTAATGGTTTGCAGAAAACATATGTATGTTTTAATATGCCTAACGTAATAAGTTTTCTCGCTAATCTTGTTATGATAGATGAACTGTTATTAGTTTTATTACTTCGCAGTTCATTTTTCTAGTGAGGGATTAATAAAGTGGCAATTAATGATTATGATCCGTCATGGTCATCAATTTAATTGGAAAGGTGACAGTTTTACCGTCTCGTCTAGTTTATTGTATCTCCTCTACGCTGCTGTTGGGTATCAGTTTTTAGTTGCGAGTTTTATTCCCACATGGAACCAATATTTGTATCACAAAGAGATATTTGTTCCAGTTCTGGGTGTCTATGTGTATGTTAGTTTACATGTTTGTGTACGCATCCCCTCCATATTAAAATGGTTTTTAAAAGAAAAATAAATACCAGCACAATAGAATAGAATAGAATAAACTTTATTGTACACCAAAATAGTAACAATTTCACAGAAACTAGTAACCGACTATTGTTATTTATTTAATCATCACCTAGCTACCTGCTTCGCTAGCATGTAAGTAGAAAATTATCAAGGCAACAAACTCTCGAGATAAAACGTCCTATCCTTTGTGCTATTGCCAGACATGGTCTACCTGTGTGTACATTTTTTTCCAAATCTGTTAAAATGATTGAGAGAGAGAAAGAGCAATTAGGTAAGTACTTGTAACACTATCAGCAAAGGTAGTAAATATTGATTACAAACTAAGCAACTTAGGAACAAATAGACTGTAACATATTTTATTTCGAAAAATTCAACCAAGAGAATGGACCAATAACTAAACATCATAGACGGTAAAGCCCAGTGAAGGGTGAGGGGTCGATGACGTAAGCCGCGCATCACTATGAGATGACCGTCGCTTGCGCAACTCGGGAACGGTAAGACGAGAGAAAAGTACGCGATTTATATTCGTCTTTTTTTCACATTCACGCCTTATGACGTAATCGGCCAATGATGCAGTCCTAACGGCATGAAATATTAACAAGTATCTTGTTTACTGACTTATGTAAGGTTTCAGGAAGCATTTGTTGTTTTTAGATTCTATCGCCAATTAGCTTCTTAATTTTCATTCATATAGTTAAAGTAAAAAGCTTATAAACTTTGATTAAAATGATGCAGTTATCAGTGATTCTTTGATTGAGGTAGTTTGGTTAAAACAAGCACGATAGCAGTTTTTAAGGAAAAGAGTTTGACTAAACACTATTAATGTCTTAATGAACCGTCTAGCATTAGCTGTGCTTTGGTGCAACTACAGGAACACAGTCTGATACTCCGTCTCACTCTACGCAAAGCGTAAGAAGATATTTTATGACTTCCATTTTAAAAGTAATAAAAGTCTTCTTTAGCTTTTCCTTCAATTTTTCTTAGCCAGTTGAACCAGGAAATGCTTGACACTTCCTCAATAAGGACTTCTTTCAGTACTCAGCACATGCCTCCATATTGCTTACAACGTTGTGTAAGCGAAGAACCTACACGACTTTACCGAGCCACAACAGTATGCAAGTCACGTAACCGTGCCCATAAACTTCAATGGAGTATTCTTAAATTGTTTGTTTTCTATAAATGTTTGGTTGGAAGCACTCATGATGTCGGTCACGCAAGCGGAGCCGCCGACGCCGCGGTCACTGGGCCAGCCATGTTGTGTAATGGAGTTGAAACAAAAAATAAAAACATCGTTCCGCCAGTCATTTTATTAGGTTCAATGATTTTGTTGCAAAAACTTTAAGTAAAGCAAAATTTTAGAGATGTGTTTTCTTTATTTTTTAAAGTTATGTGACTATGATAAATTGATCTGATCTGATTTTTTCTTTTGTAGAACTATTAAAATGTGAATATTGATATCGAAAATATGGTCATCTTTTCTATGTGCAGATTTAGTGATGTATCTGAAAATAAAAAATGTTCGAAAGTTACTGTGGTCCTGGAATACAAAAGGGTATTGAAGGAACACGGCTGGGTTTCAGTCAGTAAAAGCCTGACACTCCTTCTTACGCCACTCAAAGCATAAAGAGTTATTTAATTATTTCAAACCCCATAAAAGAAGTTCTTACTCAGAAATTAAAAGAATCACTCGAACCTTGGAACTGTAAATCCTTAGATAATCTACACTAATATTATAGAGAGGTAAAGTTTTTTTTGTTTGTAGGAGGATATCTCTGAAAGTACTGGTCCGATTGCTAAAATTATTTTCTACCTAGGGCGTAACCATGATGCGTTAAAATGTCAAGCGTACAAGCGAGAAAGAGGGATGGACCTATTCACCCTATATATGTAGATAGCTCCATCCCTTTAACCCCCTTTATCGCGTTAAGATCTCGTAAGAGTCTCTGCCCCGACTTTGCACGGTTGCATATTATTTACACAAGCCTTCCTTTTTAATCGCTTTTTCTCAGTGGCGTAGCAAATATATTTGAAAGTTTGTTTTTTTGTACGAAATAGCTTCTACTAATATAGAAATAGTGCATTGAGAGGCCTCAAAATTGAAAATGAGCTCTTTTTATGGATCACTTAGTAGGACGTACTAAAATTGATTGAGTTTCTATTGTCGTCTTGTATGTAGAAAATGCTAAAAAGAAAGGAGCGTGCTAAAAGCTATTTACAGAGTATCATATTATGAGTGGTCAATATTCATTTATTCCTGTCCATGAGAATTTGAGATTATGGACAACATGTTACAAATTTTGGCTTAAGTCGGGGCCCCTGTAGCTTGGGGGCCCCGTATAATTGATACGGCAGATACGGCGGTAGCCACGTCCCTGCATTTTCTGTTAGCGTGAAAAGTAGAACCGTATCAAAATTTATTACATGGTTCAAAAGAAGTAATCAGAAAAACAGACAAAACTGACGGTGACTTTGTATTACATAAAAAAAATACATTTTTATTTCGAGATTTACTCAGCTATGCGAGCCTTTTTTTGAAGTGAAAAATCATTTCTTCCGCTTTAGGGTGGAGTGAGAGGGTGTGTCAGATTTTCACTGACCAAAACCAGACCTATGTTCCTTCAGTAGTGTTTTTGCATTCTGGAACCACGAGTATCCCTTTTAAACGCCTGAAACACTACGCAACGTTGAAGACTCGGACTCAACCATGCGAGCTAGGCTACAGTAACTTAAGGGTGTTTTAATATCGTGCGGATTTCATCACGCATGCGGGATTGCCCCGCAAGCAGAAAATTTCAGAATGCAAAAAATGCGTCCCGGGTACATTACATTACATTTATTCCACGCATAACAATAAATACTTGTATAAAATGTATATTTGCAGGAGTTACGCGTGCGGATCAATCCCGCATGCGTGATGAACTCCGCACGATATTAAAAACACCCTAAGCTATTGTAATTTTAGACCGACACAACACTTCATTTATGTGGTAGACAATAGTTATAAACTCTATGGTTCGTGCTCAAACGTCATTAGAAATGCTTTATACTCGTTATTTATAAAGTGCTCTCATTATGCGCTAAACAAAATAATTTGTCAGACGTCTCAATCGCGCGCACTTCCACCATGGAACATATCAGAGCAATTAAGCCTATGTTTTGCTATGAGTACCAACTGTAAAGTAGAGTACTGATAAACATACTTACATATTTCTAAATACATAAATACTATAGTTAAATAACACCCAGACACAACAAATGACCGTGCTCATCACACAAACATTTGTCCTGGGTAAGAATCGAACCCGTCGTGGTCAGGTCAAGGGCTACTAAACACTACTTAGAGATCATCATTGAAGCTGAAAGACGTCCACTATTGTACACAAGCTTCGCCCAAGTGTCGCCATAATAACCGGTTCTGTGCGTCTCACACCATCGGATTCCCGAGATCCTCACCAGGTCATCGGTCCACCTTGTAAGAGGCCTTTCAACGCTGCGTTTTCCAGTACTTAGTGGCCACTATAGAACCTTTCGTCCCCATCGACCATCTGATCTACGAGCAATGTGCTGTACTCACTGCTACTTAAGTTTTGCGGTTCTTTGGGCTATATCTGTAACCTTGGTTCTCCTGCGGATATCTTCATTTCTGATGTGATCACGCAAGGAAACTCCGAGCATAGCATATATATAGCATATATCCATTGCTCTTTCAGTGACTTTAAGCCTTCTGTAACACCGCAGGGGCCCAGCAGGTTCGAAGCCTGCTGGAGCCATGGGTGATGCGAAAGAGACCCCCGGGGCTCTGGAACAATGGCAAAGAAGGAACCGGAGTGCGTTTTTAGTCATTAAAAATCTGACACGTCCTCTCGCTCCACCCAAGGTCGAGAGATGTCATTTAGATGTTTTTCCCACCTAAAAAAAGCCTTCTGTAACATTAATAATTATAACAGGCCAGTCAAAAATAATTATATCAATATTCCCGGTGAGAGGATTACTTACCGATGGCATTTAGTGTGGCGAGGTCGTCAAGATCCGAGTCACGACTGACAAGACAAACGGAAACGAGCCATTTTTTACAAATGGCCGCACATTAACCGTGTCCTGTGACCAATGGTTCATTTACATTGGAATTTTACTGGTGCAGTTTGCATACCGTCTCATTGGTCTACTAACTCGTTCCTGGATCTACTGCTGAGGTTCATTAACTCGACTCCTGGGTCGGGCATTGTCATATATATATTCCATTGCCAAGGGAGGAGGCCTGAATCCCAGTAGTGGGAACATTCTTCTTCTTCCTGCCCTTGTCCCATATTACTTGGGGTCGGCGCAACACATTTGTTTCTTCCATTCTATTCTGTCACGCTATCACTAACTCCCTTTTCTTTCATATCACTCCTCACACAAACTATCCATCTTTTCTTTGGCCTCCCCCTCCCTCTCCATCAATCTACTTGTATACTCAGAATTCTTTTGGTAATATGCGTTTCAGACTCCTCTTCACATGACCATACCAAGACAAACAATTTTCTTTCAACAGTGGGAACATTGAAAAGCTGATTATGCTTTGCTATGCTAACGCAGGAGGGTGGCATTAAAAAAGTTAGAAAAGGTTACTCTATTGTAGACATCTCTTTAAATAAATTTAAAAAAAAAACTCTATTGATAAAACAAACTACAAAAACTGACTTTGAATATATTTTAATTCGATTAACTATTTTCGTAACATAAATAAATATTAACATTTTCCATTACCAATGTGATGGATCAATTAACATGGGCTGTTAAGATAAAATTAACATAAACGTAATAATATATATTGCCGCGAGGCAGAAAGCCGATAGAAAGTTGTGGATCACTTTACGAAATTACTATATCCTCAAATAATTGGCCAATGTTTGTGAAAACGCGTGATTAAATTTATAGCTTTTGATATTACGTTTATTTCACGAATAGGCGGTGCGAATCGTTATGTAATGTCCGATAGGTGATGGATAGTTCTCACCTCTTGGCTCTGCGGATTATAGACAAGACAAATGGAGTTACTGATAATTCAGACACAGTGTCCTAATTGACACATTTTATTTTCAATATTTTTCCATTGACAAATTATACACTACCAAATTTATTGAAGCTATTTAGTACAGTCAAATAAAAAAAAAATCTTTCAATATAAAATAGAATAGAATAGCATTTATTAAGAGCAAGCAACACAATATACAATAACATAAAAAATAATAAAAACAACAAAAAAAGAGTACAGAAATAAATAAAGCTATAAATAAAGTTTATTACCCAAAGTTGCCACCTAAAATCCAACCTAACATAGTTTTGATAACGCTTTTTTCCCCATATATTATATATTTTTTTAAATATCTGACGCTGTTTAGTGCAGACTAAACAGCGTGTATTCGAAAGGTCAGTGAAAAAAATATTGAAATATTTTTTTTTAAATTCGGACACTGTGTCCGAATCGTCAGTAAATGGACAAATGTAGCAAGACAAGTTTTGCTTCAATAAGGCCCAGTAGTATAACTGGTGCTTCATGCTTGCTCATTAAAGCACCCTACCTAGTTGAGATCAACGACTGTGCTCACTTATCACCTTGTCGGAAATTAACGATAAAATAAAGAGTTAAAGTTTGTTTTTTGTTTATAAGACGTAATCTCTGGAAGTACTGGTCCGATTACTAAATTTTCTTCACCGATATAAAGCTGCTTTATTTCTAAGTGGCATAGGGTATCTTTTGTGTATGCGGGCGAAGCCGCGGACAAAAGCTAGTTGCTGAAAGTGAATTTACTCCATCAGCTCTCAACAAACCCAAACGGTTTGAGAATGAACTGAGCTATTAAATCCTTCAGTAAGATAATTTTGGTCTTTTATTACCAGGCTAGACATTTAGCAGTGCCATACAACGTGGCTATGCCACCAGTCTTTTGGGCTCATCTCCAGTCGAAAGCCATTCGGAGGAACTTTTTTACGTAACAATTTAAAATATTCTATTAGGAGTATAACCCATAGCCCTTAAAACAAAAGCAGTAGGTAATATTGAGCATTCCTGAAAATACTTAGACTATTGATCTCGCTGAAATAGTTTTAATTTAAGCATTGGTACTTTGCATGGTCTCAATATTGCTTAAGTATAGTTCATTAATATTTATGATAGGCATATGCAAGACTTGGTTTCAAATTTAAAAGGATATCGCAGTTAGGGCACTTAAAAACGATATTATAAAAATGTGATATAAGACATAATATTTTAAAACCATATTTATTTATGTTGGTCATGTTTTATGTATACCTTCACATACATTAAAGGTAGCTTTACGGTTAGACTGTGTCAAATGTCGATACCTTACAGATAGTTTTTATGAGTTGTTGCCAAGCCATTCAATAATGTTACCAGCTCGTACCTTGATTGTAAAATTATTAATGATCAAATATAATTACTCGGCTCTTTAAGGAATGTTGATATCTATTTTTATCGAGGAAAATTTATATCTATGTCAGCAATGCCTTTCATAATAAACTAGCGCAAAGTTTCGGATAACTATTTACAACTAGTTTTTGGAGTCAACTAAAGTTTATTTACGAGGTTGTCAGACTCGATCTGTTCATTATTTCTATATTGCCTTACACAAACCGTCTTTATTTCGAAATATAAATACAGCCTAGGATTCAAGCAATGCTCTAGTTTAAATTTCAAAATCATTACTAAAATTTTGAAACACATTACATTCGCAAACAAGCATGCGTACTGGATCACTTGCAAAATGGCGGCATCATGGCCGAATAAAATACTTTCAATCATAATTAATAAATAAGAAGCACTTAAGTGTGATGATGACATGAGTTATTAAGATGTATCATAACTATTTTAAATTTTAGTAACTGGATCGAATGCTGTAATGATCTCTGCAACATTAAAATCTTCCATATGTATGTTAGTTAAGTAATACTAGTGTTTAAAGTTGAGACGATCATACACTTCTACACCAAATGCAGGATTATTTGAAAGGGTAAGAGTGTTTTTTAATTCATGAATCCCCGAGCGACCACCGGTGGCCGCGCATCTATTGTCTTACTATTGTGTTTCTAATTGACGGTATCTGAAGGGTTAATATCATGCGGATTTTATGACGCATGCGGGAATGGATTTACTCTTACTGTCTTCGCAAACGGGCAAAAAAACGACTGAAGCGCGCGACAGCTTGTGGCCAGAGAAGCTTGAAGCGGCTTCAAGCATTTTTTGTGGGGGCAACGCCGTACACGAGCCACAAAAAAGGTCGCCACAAAATGAAGCTTGTAGCGGCGTTTTTTTGAGGCCCATGTGCGGGGAGGCTTATGGTCCGGCAGGACTGCGATCCAACTCGGCTAACGAGAAATCAGACATAGACATAGCTTAACGTAGTGGTCACATCACCAATTTCCAAACTCCGACCAGCTACTGAGTAATTCCTGACGAAAAATTCACTTTTAATCAACCTGAAAATCAAGTACAAAAACTTCGTCTCGCGATTGTGACCGTGAGACCAAAGTATGGCATTTAAAAAATAAAGTTGACAATGTCACAAAACCCAACCGCGATAAACCAAAAAAAAGACGTTTGAAATAGGTCACTGAAGCAGTTGGTTTGAGTTTATTTGTTTATTCATAGATTTGACGGCACAACTGCATCAGACTGTCAAAATGTTCTCAAAAAACTGTTTTCTTTCTTTTTTGTTTTCTTTTCGATTTTTTTTTTGTTGTTTTTTTCAGTCCGGTTTTTTAAGTGTCATTGTTAGCTTTTATATTTGAGTACCCACGAAATACTTCTAAAATCGTCTCATTCGGCACTTTATTTTGGTAACCTACTTGATTAGGTATGTCGAGAAAAAAATATATAATTAGGCAACAAAAATTCACCATTCGAACTTTTTATAATTTCATGTATCTGCCCAGTGTTACTCTCACAATTAATACTAATCTAACAACACCTTTCAAGCTAAAATGTAACAAGTCATTTAGGCTCTTGGTCATGTCAAAGTAATAAATATGCATATATACACACCTATTACATATAGCTGCACTCGAAAAACAACAGTGAGGTAAAAAGTAACAATAGTGAAAATTGCTCTGTAACAACTTTCTAGGCACAACCCTAAACCTTGTTACTGTTCGAGAGGCGTCACATCGCTATCATTAATTATATTGCATGAACTGCCGGCATAGTCAAGTAGTCAAGTGATGCATTGGTCACTTCGTCTATCGTCACTCGTCAGTGGGGACCTTTCACCACACGCCATGCCTGACACTCCATTACTCTGTAACAACTTACCACCTTAAGTTTATCTAGTAGATATCGCTATCAGCGATAAGACTGCCAATTTACCCATATTAAGGGTTATTTGTAAAACACTAACAATCTTGCAGGAGTGTATTACTAACATCATAAACAACAACTTTTATTCTATGACTTTTTACAAAACATAATACAATTTTAACAAAAATAAACATTATAGAATTAAGTTGGTTTAAAAGTTTTGTTACTATTTTGGTATATGGTTTGTTTTATTCTATTTTATCTGTAATAGACGCCAATGGAAACGAATACGACCGAACAACCGAGAAAATCTTTCATAACATAATTGGAATTTTCCTAAGAAATATCCGACGTAAGATTAAGTATGTAATTCGGTGTGGTAACCTATAAGGCACAAGGACGTACACTATGTCTAAACGTTAAACAGCTCGTTATGGACTTATAATCAATATGCACTGCAATCGTTTCTTGTCCTATATTGTACCATCGATATGAGTAAAACGAACGTAGAGCGTTTTCGGTCTCTAAAAACTTTAATTAAGACCTAGAGATATTTAAAACAAAATATCGCATATCACAAAATTTCAAAGATAAACGCAAGTCAATCAGAAAAAATCAACGTTAAATCGAAAATAAAAAAAAATTAACTACCAACTTGACTGTAGGGTTGTTCGAAAGAGTTACCGACCCTGGAACAGGTCAATTCGGGAGTTTCGTATCTCAGATTTAAACGGAAGAAGCACCCGTCGTATACAATAGAATCCATCCGGCTTGGGCCAAGCACCGCCCTGTCCTTATGGAGGCAAACGGTGCGGCGGTGGCGATCGTCTGCGCCTGCTCTAAAGAGAAGTATTATGATATTTCCCCTTAAAAAAACGGGTAGTTAGTACCTCCCTACGAATATATTTACACTACATAGTAACTATTGATATGTAGTTACTATGTAGTGTATAACTACTATGTAATCATCTCAAATGAATCACACAACGTGCGATGCGGTTTTAACACCTGGGGACGAGACGGTTGAATTGACCCAGTTTCTGGTGACGGTACTAAAGTCAGCCACCTTCACAAATACGACGAGACTGTAGATAACCGATTCTATTCAATTACATTTTCCAAACTAGGATTTCTTTGTAAATACTCGTAAATCGATTTTTTATTTCAAACGATTCTGTGCAAGATTGGAACGCGAATGAAATCGATTTTCGAATAAAATAGCAAAGAAATCGCCGAGAAATTGATGTGACCGCTGAAATGAAATGGCGGCTGCCAATTTGTGAGGTTAATCATTTCCTCTTACAAAACTATTGTAGGATAGTTATAGATCATATTCTGTGTAAATGTTAAAGTTTCAAACTGCCAAAATGACTCAGAACTAAATTAAATTCCATAAAGATCTTGTTACCATTGGCGTACTACTAGGATTATTTTTTGGTGAGGCCCCTTACATACTTGATGTTTGTGTAAAGCTATCAGTAATTTGGCGTCGATCATAGAATTTCGATTCGATAGCGCATCATTCTGGAATGGGCACGGCCTACTCGACCCCCCCCCCCTCCCCTCAATGCTTGTTGCCCGAAACCTCACCCTCTTCCTCTTAATTTCCATCATAAACTTCTTATTTTCCATCATAAACTGTCTTGCCTTTGTCCAACTTCAAGTTATCTTCTAGCCCAACTTCTTCTCAAACGATTTTCCCTTCCCTCAATGTTTTTAACGTTAAACGTGGGTTTATAAAGGCATTTGTGGCGTTTTTAGGACCTCCAAAAAGCAAAGAGCAGATGTAGGGACACTTTGGGCAGTCGTGGGCTATCGTCTGGTTAGGAGCACCATAAATAGCCAAACTGAATACAGCTATATTTTCCGAAAATTTTCGACTAAGACCTCACAAAATCTAACCTCTGACCCTTTTTTTCCAGAACGTTAATAACAGCGCTATGCTGCGCATACGTAGCGGCGCTGTCACCGCTGGCTCCGGCGCACGGCGTGGGCGACAACAGCGACTGCGCCCTCTACCTCAACGGCCCGGGCCGAACCTCGGCGTACGACTACAGCATCAACCTGCTCAAGGGCAACTTGTAAGTACTCTGGATTACTGCAACACTTTAATACTTTTCAATTAAGTAACGCAAGAAGCAGATACTTGTTTTTTTTTTTCCAATCAGCTGTTAATGATAATTGCAAGTTGGTCGGTGGTTGTCGTTAAAAGCGCCGCCCTCGAGGCGAGGCTCGAATTGTATATTACAAAACTAATTGATGAACATGTGTTGTCGTGTTGGAAGGGTTAAAATACTGAGCTGCGGGAATATTCAGATCCGTGCTCCTTTCTTTTAAGGTGAGAAATTATCTAATGACTTCTCCCACTCTAGGGCGAAGTGGGAGGGTATAATGACTCATATAAAATTATTTGACACTACTCTTGAAAAGCAACAGACGGGAGTTTTTAGCCTATAACATTCTGACACATATCCCAGAGTGGTAGAAATTATTGAATGAAATCTCGCCAAAAAATCTGTTTTAGATAATAATAACAATTCTTTATTGATACGTACAACACTTGTTAACAAATAAGTGAAATTATTTATTCAAAATACTTTATACAAGATGAATATTAAAATTAAAAAAAAAACGTAAATAATTTTAAAAATTTATTAAAACTACACAAATCGATCAGTATCAATACGGCGTCTAAGACGAGAACAAAGTAGGACTTGGATAGTAGAGTATCAGATTCAAACAAAATTACTGTTGCCTTCATGCAAATACATGTTCCAATCGTTTGATATTGCAACAAGTATCACACAATCAACGAGATCATTAATTCATAACCTACATATGTACCATAATAATTCAATTCCGTATTATTGAGTATGTTTCTCAATATACATTAACATTAACGATGATAGATAGCTCTATTGCATGCCTATTAGGCCATTTAAGTAAGCGGTTATATGTATAAAAACATTAGCGTATATAGACATACTCAAAGACAGGTAAAATTGGTCTAAAATTACCACTCCCGCTACCAGAGGCGTAGCGTGGATTAATTTAGACGTTGGTGAAGTGGCATTAATGAGGCCTTTTTCTTTCAAAAATTCGTACACGAGACAGCGACTGTCGCAGCCTAGTCTTCGACCATGTGGTCGCTTACCATAAGGTGAAATAATAGTCAAACGCGAGCTTATCTACACTAATATAATAAAGAGGTAAAGTTTATTTTTATTTATTTATTTTTGTTTGTAGGAGGTAATCTCTGGAAGTACTGGTCCCATTGCTAAAATTCTCTTACCGCTAGAAAGCTGCTTTATTCCTGAGTGACATAGACTATATGTACGGACGAAGTCACGGGCAAAAGCTAGTAAATTATAAAACTAAACTCTCGTTGTTATAGAGCCCTCGCACACGTTCGTAGGCCATGGGTGATGGCCCACTTCGCCCTCGCCTGGCTACGCTACTTGCCCGCCATACATAATGTATTGACTTAAGTAAAACGACAACTTAAGCGTATTTCAATCAGACTCTGAAATGTACCTGTCAGTAAAATTGCGTGGCATGCAATTTATTTCCTGTTTATGTTAAATTCAGTTGATATTTTAACGAAGTGTGTTACAAAACCTGTTGGATAATATTGTTCGTTTATGGTGCGGACCTTATTGAGGGTCATCAAAAAAGTATTATCATAAGTAAAATTGTTTTGCCAAATACGTTTTTAAAAAATTTTTTTTTTTTTTTTTGTTGCAAGTAACCTCTGTACCAAGACAATACTTTTTAATGAACTTCTTCATATTATTGTCGATCATGTCGATCACGTTTCTCAACTGCGTCGTTGTTCTAGTGTTCACAAACTGCTGAGCTTGAAGTCCTAGTTTTGATTCACTGGAAGATCCTACATGGCTAATCTCCGTTTAGATTGATGTTCATTTTTTTTTATTATCGATGGGCTTGGGTTTGACCAGTATCTCACTTGATGGTAAGCGATGATGTGGCCGACGATGGAGCACACTTGCCTAGAAACCACCTATTTCGTTGACTACTTGACTTAAAGTCCGGAGTCTGTGTTTCCTAATAGCTAAAACTAGGGTAGGTTATAGCTATCAGGAAACACAGACTCTAGCTGTACGCATAATGAATGTATTCCCAAAACGCTTTGTACCATGGCCGACATTCAGACGATACAATTACGTTACTACAAAATACCTTGGAGGTGTCCATACCAATCTCATAGATAGTGTTGAAGATAAAACCGACCAGGTTGATCGATCGGCCTTTAGATTTCCATCTGTATCGGATTACGTTGAGAATGTTCAATTTCACTGTCACTCGTCTATTGAACATGCTTCGAATGTCACGCTTTCGCAACCACTCGTACTTGCTCAGGCGCACAATAAGATCTATTGCACGATCTATTGTGTCTGCATGCATTAAGTTTCCAATAAATAGCACTAGTTCAGAAAGTAAGAACTGAAGGTTGCTCGTCTGCTCTTCAAGGATGGAAGAATAGCAAGTTGTGATCGAGAAGCAGTAATTGTATCTAACTTTATTTTGATACCAGCTTCTGTCAGAGAGGCTTCACTTGCGTGAAAGGAGAAAATTGACCCATGGGAACTTTCCGCAATAAAAACTAAAGTATCATGTGTGTTATTCCAGGACGTAGTCTACCTGTGTATCAAATTTTATAATAATTGTGTGATACATACGATAGCATCGCCACACAGTGGGTTGGGACAGTAAGATCTAGTAAAGACCAAACCACTCCAAGCATTCCAGGTGAAATATAATTTAGGTGTCTTCAAGGCTAGAGTGAATAAGCTCTTAATAAACTAGTGCGCTTCTCTATCAGCAATTGCATCACTACTTACCATCATGTGGGATCGAAGTTAAGCACTAGTTTATTTAAAAAAAAATATCCCCATTATTTTTTGTGAGACAAGAATCGAGCCCTAGACCTCATGTATTTAGCGGTTGACCCTCCACGACACGACATAATCTTTAGTCATTACCAGCTCTATCAACTTTTCCACAAATCTTCCCAATCCCCATCTTCTAAATGACTTCCTCCTCCAGCCCTACGTCTCGCCGGCCGGCACAATGTCACCCGCGCGGCACTCTTTACTGTAGCCGTCACATTACATCACACGCCGCAAACTTGACACACTTCCGCGACACACTTGACACTGTGCGAGACACTCACTTGTCTTTCTCTACGTGATAAATGACATGACAAACATTGTACCATTGTACGGTAGACTGAAAATAATTAGCGGTGTCAATGACCTGCGCTGGTGTTAATTTGTAGATAGCTAAAGCTTTCTATTATATTTTTGTTGTTCTATTGGTTTTAACCTTTCGAATACTGTAATTAGAGACATAATAGAAAGACAATGAGCGAACGCCGGCGTTCGCTTGGGATTTAATGAATTAAATGTTATATTCTAGAACAATTACTTTTTCTAGTGTATTAGAAAATTTGAAAAGCCGTTTCTTTTCCACGATGAATAGTCGGCTTGTCAGTCAGTTTTATTTATATCTAATTAATAATACCTACTAATTTTGTATACAAGAATTGCATTTTATATGCTTATTTTTTATTAGATGTGTTAAGCAATTCCAAAAATGTACCTTTTGACAAATATAGTATTTTTTTAAATCATATAAACTATTGCTTGTCTGCGATTCCACCTGACGGTAAGCAAGATGAAATCGTTGATGGTGAAGCGCACTATTTTATTAAGAGCTCTCCTTGCCTTGAAGATATCTAAATTATAATCTGACGGAAAGACACAAACGCAAATTGTTCCAGTCCTTCGATGTCCTAGTCGTTTATACAGTACGCGGTATAAACGACGTAGTGAAACGCTTAGCCTAGACCGTAGAGGTAAAGTAGTAAAGTAAAAGTATATTGTACGAGTAGATATTGCGACGATATTAGTAATAAGTTTGCAAACTGGCAAGTAAATAGTCTTTTAAGGTTTGTGCTAATAAAAAAGTTTAGATGGAGATTGAAATTGATTTTAATAGATAGATGTCAACAATGAAAAATAAATGCAATGAACAACATAACTTAAAGGCTTCTAACAACATAATAAGTTAAATTAAACTAAAAACCTTTTCATTTGCGTCTCCGCACGCCACAATATAAAATAGTTACTTTCTTCAATACAAACTTCCGAACAATAAATTACACAGAGGAACTATCTCTCTATAATTATATCAAAACGCTTTTGTTCCTCGCTCCACGCTCGCCGCAGTGACCTATGTCGTAATAGAACATTATAACATGGGTCTCAATGCTTTTGAACGCTTTCATCTCCGCCAAGCGTAGCATTAACTACATAACTGATGGATCCCATTCACTTTCAAAATCCTTTCGCTTAATTTGTTTGTACCTTTATTCCGATTACGCCGTTAAGTCGTCAATATCTCTCTCTGTATCTTGATTTGTAACACTTATACCAACAATGTATCTCGATTTGTAACACTTACGCTGACAATGTATCTTGATTTGTATTTTCATAGCGAAGTAATATTGATACGTCGCGGAGTAAATAAATAATGGAAAACAAACTACACAAAGTAACAATGGACGTTACTTTCAAAAGCTTTTATTTATATTGTATAAACATACTCGTTAATAATATTAATTCGAAATAAAAATTTAAATTCCTTCTCACTAATCAATCCACATTCGTTTGCGCTGAATCACTTCATCAGTTTTCATGTCCAAACATAGTTATACGATACTAAATTATTCAAAATGACATCCTTCCCTTAATTGCTTCCAATTCGAAGAATTCATTTTAAAACCATAAATATTTTTTCAAGATTCATAACGAAATATTTTTTTATTGCAGAATTTCTCTGTGAGTAATTATTATGTTACTTGCAATATGGCTCACCCTCTATATAACTACGAGACTAGGAAGGAGTGCTACCAAGAAAAATATATCCTACGTCGTAAAAACACGTATTTCAAATCCATTCAGTCGTTAAGTGGTGGTGACTAATTAAAAATAACTAAACATAGAAACTTTCACATTTATTGTGTTAGCAAGATTGCTTACCTACTCTTTATTGTACACACAGCTTTAAAAACAATTGGAAACCGAGTGGCTCATAGATACAACACGAGCGAGCTGGGTTTTCCTACAGCAAAATTTAAAGCGAAAGAAATTTTGCACATGAGCTTACCTTGCGAACTTTAAACTACTCACACTATCATAAAGTCTATCCTGGTACCATCCATCAGGCACAAACGCATTGATCACTAGCAAACATTGTCCGAGAGTAGTATGTCCGTATAACGGTGCGACCCGTTCCCGGTACCATGTGACTCTATCTGTGTCGTGTGTAGGTACCCTCTCGTTTGTCTAGCACTCGGTCACGTCTCTCCTCCTATTGACAATATTAAGGCAAAACGGTAAACCACTCGCGGACTTATCATAATCACTGCTAAATGAAACGGCAATAGAAATACCGATGGTATTTCCAAGATGGTGATTTTATCCATTCTTAGAACTGTGTGATTTACACACTACCGAGCTAAGACATAGCCTATGTGTCGGTGTATAATTTAGGATATAGTCTACCCGATATCCGTTCAGCTGTTTAGGCGTAATTGATTACCAAACAAACACAATCTTTCTACGGTTATATT
The DNA here is from genome assembly GCA_949319445.1 of Mythimna lalbum. Classification (NCBI taxonomy): domain Eukaryota; kingdom Metazoa; phylum Arthropoda; class Insecta; order Lepidoptera; family Noctuidae; genus Mythimna; species Mythimna lalbum. Next base: position 15,449,374 of record OX439356.1, on the reverse strand, counting down.
AGTAGGAAGGAAGTGACATTCAGTTACTACCGATTGGCATACCTCCCACAGTTTTCAATCTGTCATCACAATATGGCTTTTTCTATTTTTGGAAAGAAAGAAATCAAACAGTATCGATCAATGTTAAATGTGGTGATAAAAACGATAAAAATAAAGTAGGTAGTCTAGACTTCACTGCACATAGCCCGAAGCTACAAATAAATGAATATTCCTAGACAGTTTAGTGTTGATGAAAACAGAATATTTATTTGAGCATCAAACTTTTGGTAAAATTTTAATAAGGAAAGAAGACGACACAAAGAAGACGCTCCTCTCGGCTACATAAACAGAAACATAGTTGGTTAATACTTAGGACTGATTTTGGATTGGCGATTTTCAAATGAAGAATATTTCAAGCCTTTCTTTTTCTTTCTTTCTTTTTCTACAGGCTAGGGCATGACCATTTACTCGCTAGATGCTTTAACATTTATTATTGATTTTGTTTTCAGTGTGTGAGAGCATGAAATAGTATTGGTTAAAATCGAATATTTCACTTTTTTGACCTAAGTCGAATTATTGCCTCTAAATCCACCTAATTCTTACTGTATATATTTCTAACTATAGTGTTTAAGTGCAGTACTGTACTTAAACACTATAGCTATACTACAATGTTTGACAAAGGTGTCGGGCTACTGTAGAGTTGTCAAATACTCAACTTCAAATATTAATCTTATTAATAGTATTACGAAAGCAATTGTTAACAAGAATACACCAAAGCAAAGAATAAAAAACAGCCTTTTAATGTTTCCACTGCTGGAACTCAGGCCTCCTCTCTAAGAGAAGAAATGAGCCGTAATCCACCACGCGGGCCTAGTGCGGATTGGAGGATATCACATGTCTTCGAATTTTTGGTTCTTGGATAAAAAGCTTAAAGCTCCTACTAGTATAGTATTAGTGTATATTTCTGTGTAGACGTGAAGAAGCCGTTTTGTAAGATGTTTGTTATTCCAAACTTAACACAGTACAATGCTCCAATCTATGCTAGAAATTATTTAAGTCACAAGATTACGAAAATACACAAGAAAATGACCAGTCATTCATCTACGTTATGAGGTTAAGAAAATACCATTAAGCTTGTACAGACATTAACAACCGCCGTCCGCTATGCAAACATCTTTTATTTTCGCAAATCACGCAAAGTAGTGTAAGAGCAGCAGACAGACTCTGTTGCAATATTAAAGCATTGGTCGCCAACCGGTGGGCCGCTAAATATAAGTAACCCGTTAGAGATTTTTAACATTCGGTCCGCAAAAAATAGAAATTTTCCGATGTTTTTATTCGAAATGCCTTATTTTCCATTTATATAGTCAATAATATGGTATGCTTTGCTTTTGATCAAAGTTAATACTTTGTTTTGGCCGTCTCTCTTTTCGAGGTTCTGTACAAATAACCAACAAATCTTACACTTATATTTTAAAGAGGTAAAGCTTATTTTTTTGTTTGTAGGAGGTAATCTCTGAAAGTACTGGTCCGATCGCTAAAATGTTTTCACTGACAGAAAGTTGCCTTATTTCTGAGTGACATAAGCTATATTTTATGTAAGCGAATGAAACTGCGGGCATAAACTAGTAATCTAGGAAAAATGTATTATATATCCATTGGACTGTCAGGTGCTACAAACATATGAAGTGGTTAATTCCTTATGTTTTGAATTTTTAACTGTATTTTTTTTTTGTACAATATTTTAGACCATTTTTGACTAAACTACAAATAACACTAAAAAGATTTTTTGCTGAAAACAGCATCAATATTGGTATAAGAAAGTGTGGGGGCTCGCAAACTTCAGTTTCCCCTTTTACTGTATTTTAAAGGAAACTTACTTAGTATTAAAGGGAATTGTTTTTTTTTTCCTATTTGCCTTTTTGAATAGTTAATTTTTGATATAATTAAAAAGGGTCAATTAGAAAAAATAGTTATCACTAATCAAATAGCCAATAGTCAAATAGCCAAATAATCAAACAGGCCATAGACATCGCCCTAAGTGAAAATAAGGTTGTGAACCACTGACTGAACACCAAGTAGCCGCGTAGAAAGGCTAGATGGTGAGAATCGAAGAGGCTCGGTAAACTGTATCGTGGACGTGGGAACTCGGTTGGCAACCGCCACCCGTCAGTAGACGACCGGCGCGTCGACGTGTCTTTATTGCTACACGATGCTACACGGTGTATAATTAAACGATTGTCAAGATTGAGAGCCAGGGCTGTGGTTCCTTCGAGAAGTTACCTTGTCTCACCCACTTGTGTTATCATTGTCATTCTCTTAAATTGTCTTTATTGCTACACGATGTAAAACAACTGTATAATTAAACGATTGTCAAGATTGAGAGCCAGGGCTGTGGAATCCTTCGAGAAGTTACCTTGTCTCACTCACCTGTGTTGCCATTGTCATTCTCATAAATATTGTTAATCGCATTTGACCATTTCGGGGACACTTAAAACCTTTGATCTACCTTCTGGTGAACGAAAGGTTGACGAAGTATCTTCTTACAAATTTATAGGATAAAAATTGACCGCTCTGGCGACGCTTTGTGGGCTGAAAATCGTAAAAGGTGGACGGGCAAGCTTTAAAAAGCGCTATCAAATATCTAACTAAGCTGCTGGAGTGTTCAAAAGAGTTGGAACACAAATGAACACTAGAGGGATTAAAACAGTAAAAGTCTGATACTCCATCCAGAAGTTATTTGATAATAGAGTGACTAGCTAATCTTTTTTTTTTGTTAGAAACCCAAAATAAAAAAGTCACGTTAACGTTTTATGAGTGGTCTTTGAGAAAGGGCCGTGTATTGTAGATGAGCTTGGAATTAAGCGTTTAAGGTACTTAACCTATATTAAAAAAAAAACATCAGTGTAATTAGATCTCTTGAATGGCACCGAATGCAATAATCTATACTTAATACTAATAATATTATACAGAGGAATGATTAGTATTTTTAGATTTTTGTTTGATATGAAAAAACTTAAAAACTACTGGACTGATTTAAAAAAATTATCACCAGTAAAATGTTACTTTATCACTGAGTGACATAAGCATACTCAAATATGGGTATTTTCTACTTGTATGTAGATCATAATAAGTTAAATTTAAAGATGCATTTGCACAATATGCAATAGAACGATTCATTGAAATCTGCTTTCTCTGTGAAGAAAAACAAATGTCAATGTACCTCTAAACTAGAAACGTTTTCCAATATCCACGTGAGTTGTTACAAAAACACAATGAAAGTTATTTTCTAATAAATACAACAACGATTTGTTAGATGTAGCAGTTTTGGTAATATCGCATATTTATGTAAAATTATACCGTCGCACGACTCCAAACCGGAACTCGTCGCAAATAATAATAAAAATTTAGGACTACAATCTATATTTATAGGTATAGTAAAAATAGAATGGTTCCGTATAATAAAATATATTTATTATTCATGGAAACGATTTATGACAGTTAAAAGTATATTCAAGGAAAAACAAAAAGAGAATTATTCATATAGGTACATGAAGAGGGCGATTTACTTAAATATTTATTTACTATAAGAAGTTACAGCACAAAGCATATAATTATTAATATAATTTATGTTGTAAATTACATAGTTATTACAATTTGTATTATATTGTAACGTTTTGATTGACTTTTTATAGAAATCCGAGCTTTTTTTTTCATGTATCTACTATGTATCTATTCGCACTCTCTCAACATGTTTTGTAAGGATCCCAAAAACTTTTAAAGCTTGAAGGCGCTAACCAATAATAATTAGATATTATAATATGGTTTTTAATTTCCATATAATTTTCTGCGTGCGCCACTTCCTGCCTACTGCCTCATTTGAATATTCAATTAGAGTGTAGTGGTATGTTGTAACCCAGGGTTTTATAAGGACTTTCAAATTATTAAAAATATTCAAACTCTTCAACTTATAATGTTTTTATTGTTAACATGAAACAATAAAGATGTTACCTACTTATATTACCTAGTCAAGCAATTTGAAAATGAAAGAAATGAATTTGAAATGAATTTGAAATGATTGTGAAAATTAATCTTTTAATTGGTTTAATTTAATTATTATGTTCAACATCTCCTTTCAACACAATTTTTATCTAATTATTAACGTCAAACTCGCAAAATTTATGTTTTCATTGCGATAATTACCGTTTTATTCACAAAGCGAGCAATTTAAATCTGTTTACAGTTAATAATGGTTTTATTTTCCCACAAGTTCTATCACGTAACACGCCATTTGTTGTCTATCTAGAAAGGTAATGAGTGCTCCGGTATCAGCCGAGCCATCTTCAAGCGATGTTACCAAATTTTAGAATCACGTGAAAACACTTAAAACATGTTGGATAACAGCGATTACTATCATGTTGCGAGTTAAGTAACGAACGGCCTTAGACGTTTAACTTGCCATCGAATGTAGGCCACGGGGCCAATTGCGAATTAATATGTATCTTAACTCTCAGATTGGGTGAATTATTGCTGTTAATTATGTGGATGCGCTGTGCATGGGTACTTACGCCATCTTTAATTCCAGATTACAGTACTTACAGAACCTACAGATGCGTGTACTTTAAAGATATGAGTCGTAACTTAAGATGTTATTATGCTCTTAAGGCTCAAAAAATCCTCAGTTTCCATTCATGGACACAATAAAAAATACCTTTTTAAGAATATTGAATGCGCTCAAAAATAGCCAACACTTACCAACAGTCTGTTCAGAAATACTTGAAAGCGAAACATACATCCGAAGATTACATCAACACTGACAAATATTTATTTAACAATTCAATTAGAAACAGTCACGAGTCTACAGTAATTTATAACGCATAGAAAATAAACGTGGTTTTTGTTTGTTCCAGCGGATACGAAGGACAGGCCAACTGCATCACATACGAAGCCATCAATCAAGCTTATCTGGAAGGCAGAAACAGAATCTGTAAGTATTTTAAACTTTGTAATCTGTTATTTTAAAAATTTCCATTTTTGAAATCTACGAAAAAAAATGTTGGCTAACCAAATGGACGAGAACACCAGCAAAGTTTCTTTTTATTAAACTTTTTTGGTACTCAGAATGTTTGTAATGTGAACATACGAAGTCACAAGTAACACAAAAAAGTAATAAAATTACTCGTGAGCGCAAACACGCAAGTCACATTACGATGTCATCAAGTGTTGAAGTGCGTGAACCGGAAGACTCCGCGACCCGTTATGTTACCGCCATCTTATACAGAACTTTCGATTTATTATAATGCAGCGACATTTTGCAATAACACATAACATTGAGTACTATTTACATCATCATGTCAAATATTAAATGCTGAATCATCCTTTGCAGTTCTCAGTTTTGACAGTTCTAACATGACAGGGGCAAATATTCAACCTCCTGTCAGTAATTAAACGTGACCATGCAAATTAGTAACACCTTTCCTTCAAAATGTGTAAACAAAATATATTTATATATTATATAACTTAGTAAACCAGTATAAACATTCAAAAGGAAACTTAAATCTAAAGCATACAATAAGCGGCCTTATCGCTTTCCGCGGCATCTTCCATACAACATGGAATGATTAAGTAATTGCCTGGACCAGAAATCGGGCTGACGTTAGTAGGATAACCATTGACATATATATTACTAAAAATATCATGTAAATGTAATATGTTATGGTATTCAAATATACTAAAATTATAGCCAACAACAATAAATGACGACTAACGATTGGTCTAGCAATGTATTCCCCAGACAAGCAGTACGTAGGGCACAGAATTTATCCAAGAAAGTTTTGGTATACTCTGTCACTTTAAGTCTTACATATTCTAAGTATTAGAAATTTCGTGTAGAAATCGTATAGAGTCTGAAAACTTTTTTTGTATACCTCAAGAGGTTTTATAAGAGTTTAAATGAGTTTTATACCTATTATAAAGACTGATATTCAATTGTGATTTCAGTGGTCTCGCAACCAAAAGGAGACTGGAAAGCCGAACACTTCGCGAGCGTCGGCGAGCTGATTCTCGACATATCCATCAACCTGGCCCGAAGGTAAGCTAAAATTAAACTGACATTAAGATCCATTCGGTGATTTATTCAAGCTTGAAACTACTTTCTACATCCGTCTCGACAACTCCTTAATGTCAACAAAGGTAAACTAGGCAGGATTTGTTAAATACATTGCGACCTTTGGGATAATGCGTACAAAGTCATGGATTGGATTTAATTACGATTCGCAATGAACTTTCGTTCGACATTCACCTACTGAACTCTTATCATTACCTACGAGAGGTTACAACATGATCTCATTATCCTTACACGAGTTTTAATTGAAAACAAGAAACATGAGCATCCAAGGCTGGTCTTCTTTCAAATCCGTTCTTTTGTTTTCTATCAATTTATTCATGGCCAGCGTCCACTCACGATGCGGAAAGATACCAAAGAATCTATTGTACCATTCTGGCGTACTGCACTTAACCCTTCAGATACCGTCAATTAGAGACACAATAGTAAGACAATAGATGCGCGGCCACCGGGTGTCGCTTGGGGATTCATGAATTAATCAACTAACATTTATTCTCCAGCTGTCATGGACCTAACCTAATTCTAGTCGACCCCGTATCGAATCGCAAGCTACTCGAGTGACACACGATCAAGGAGCCGTAAAATGATCGTTTAATTTGAAACCTCAACCGCAACAATGTGTGCACATGCAAAACATATCGACTTTAGTTTGTCATTGAGTCATAAAACATTAAATAGAGGAAGTAAGATTTTTTTCTGACATAATTAGTCCAATTAAATTTAATTGGTCTAATTCATTCATAAAAAATCTATCTACCTTATTGAGTTTAAATGTCAATGTAAGCACTAATCGATTATTTTATAATTATTTGCCGAACATGCATGTCGTTGTACATTGAAATGGTGTTAAACCTAAACCTTGATCTTACGGTTGTCGCCTACGAGGTGTACTGACCTTTGTAGTGAATGTCCTGCGCAAATGTCATCTCGGCTCATTAGCGGTAAGCGGAGCAATGGGCAGGGCTGAATCACCGGCCACCGTTACTACGTCACCGTCGGTACGGAAGAGAGCGAGAGTGGTCTATACCGCCGCCGTTCCTCCTTTGTACGTCGATATGCGATGGCCGTTCACTTCCTAGTCTGATAGTAAAGGGCGATTATCGAACATAGATTGGTAATTGGAATCGATCACCGTTACTCATTTGAAAGGTGATTTGTATTGTGAAGCTTTGGTGTGCGGCTGATTTATATTAATTGGCTATAGCTCAATATATCGACCGGGTGTTGATTGCGGCAGCTTTCTTGATGTCGCTTTAGTGGCTGGAAGGAAGCTTCGTTTAGAGATTTATATTTTACCAGTTGGGATAAGGTCGGTTGGGATAAAAGTAGCGGGAATCCGATGGATGCGAGACGCACAGAATCTTTCGTTGTGGCAACACTTGGGGAAGCCTATGTCCAACAGTAGACGTCTATCGGCTGAAATGATGATGATGATGTTCGAGATTACTGGATGGTTTGAAACAGTCACTATCACCGCTGCCCTGGAACACAACAGGAACTTTCTTCTCGCTCCATCCAGAACAAAAGGAGTTAATTGATGTTTTCGCAATCAAAAATAAAAAGTTATTAGCTCCTTTAGTCTAACCTAAAGTCTAAATATTTTATGTGTTGCAGACTATATCAGTTTATAAACTTAACTTCAATCATGACTTCACTGCAATTTTGGTCAACAATAAAAGAAGTCCAAAGGCTGCATTTGAAAAGCAAAAAACGCATTACTACCTAATAACATGACTATAAAAAGTATAATACGCCCACACTGCAATTAATTTAATAAAATTCATATTTTTGGAATTCTGTTCATCTAAATTAAAATTGCAATTTTATGCTTATTCCAACATTTAAACTATTGTTGTTTTTGGTGTAACACTAATTTATAATGCAAATCTGCTGTATAATTTGTTGTAAGTAATGGATTTAAAGTTTTTTACAAGTCTTTACAGTTACGACATCCGCTATGCAAGCAAATGTAAATTAGTAAAACTAATACAAGGTCGGATGATTGGTCATGTTTATAAAATATGTATTTATGGTAGATATATTACTACTTTTTGGAACTAGTTTTTATTTTGGACTAGTTTTTTCGTGCAATTTCGCTTCAGTAGGCTATACTTACCGTAGAGATTGTGCATTCTTCAGGAAACATATTAGCCAACGACACTAAGCTTAGCCCATTGTAGCTTTTTACCAGTGAACTGATATTCGTACCTGGATCAGCATTTAGAAAATTACTTTTATAAAACACTAGCGGCTCGTCCCGGCTTTGCACGGGCAATAAATATAGCCTATGTTATTCAGGGTGAATGTAGCTTTTCAATGGTGAAAGATTTTTTTTTAATCGGCCTAGTAGTTTTTAAGTTTAATCATTACAAACATGCACACAAAAATACAAATTTTCCTTCTTTATAATATTAAGGTAGATAAACCATTTTCTCTATTTATAATATTAGTTAAGAGGATATATGTACCTATATTTGTGGTCTAACATTGGCAAAAGGATTCACCATTTGTTCGTCACCAAATTAAAGAAGAAAGTTGATGTATACAGGCGAGCTTAACAAACAATTAAGTTAAATGTCGCGGGGTATAGCACATAGGGTACAACTTTTAATCCCGGAAGTACCTTGGGTTTTTTTTACTTTCGCTCAGGCAAAGCGGTATAAACTATAGTTGCTTGTACCTGTTTTGCAAAACAGGGCGTTGAAATCTGCGGTTTGATTTTGTTTGATTAATGATCTTCTTAACTAACACCAAGGTTACTTGTTTAACTGGCAGGTATTACTGTAACAAATCAGACTTTTAATATTGCATGTAAATTATCAAGTGGGTGGCGATTTGCTTGCGGCAAATATCTGCCATATTATCAATTTGTCTTTCGCTTTAGTTTTGTAAAAAGCTGTAAATATTAAAAAACAATATATTTACATCACAAATTTTTTATTAGTACAAATACTTAAAGGGTTTATTTGTGAGGATCTTGTTTTTTAAGTAAAGTCTCAATAAATAGTGTTCATAAACAGCAAAGTGATAAGCGTTTGTTTATATCCCAAAATGAAATATTAATTATGAATGAATAAACGATGATGACGATCAAAATGGGAAAAACACTGCGCTTAATATTTTCTAGTAGCAATTGTTATGAATGATTGATTCTATTATGACAAATCGGGGACAATTTTGGGAGTTTTTTTTATTTATTTTGACTACAAAAATATGATCAATAACGTGTACGGATAGAGCCCTAATTTTTTTGTACAACTCACAATAGAAAGACAATGGGTGTGCGAACGCCGGCATTCGCTTGGGGTTTAACGAATTAAAAATTGGGGTGTATAGACTACGTTAACTCGTTCAAAAAAATTTGAGATGAGAAATCCTCCAACTACTATTCCCCGTTTAGAGTGGAGCTAAAGGATTTATCAGACTTTTACTAAGTAAAACCTACTTGTGTTCCATCCTCTTTGCGTTCCAGTACCACTATAGTATCTATCTTTTTCAAAAATTTCCGTGACCGTACCGGGCATCGCCCCACTGGGCCCTCACGGTTTTGCTGACATCTCTTTGGAGCACGCGTGGAAGCGTGGAACACTACGCGATCCATACCGGACGACCAGACGGCGAGCTATCCATTGCTCGTCGTCCACACGACCGTTTTGTTTATGAAGCGTCGATTGTTCTTTTTTAAAAATCGGGGAGTAAATCTTTAAAATATTATCAGATATTTTTTATCGTGACGTATCATCGTGAAGGTCGTCGAACAAAGAATTTAATTCCAAGTCTGCCTGTCAGCCTGAGTGACGGATCTAGGTCGATATTAGACTCGCATTGTTTCAATGTAACTTGTTACTTGTCAAACGGCTACTGAACGATCGATACAGATAAGTATTTAATTACTCATTCATTTTTATATTACGTGAACGTATTTCTATTTATAGGAATTGGACGTTCTTATTTTTATTTATTTTTTTAGGGTTCCGCACTCAAAGGGTGAAATGGGACCCTATTACTAAGAATCTGTCTGTCACCAAGCTGTATCACATGAACCGTGATAGTTAGATAGTTGAATTTTTCACTTTATGTCTGTTGCCGGTATAACAACAAATACTAAAAAACAGAATAAAATATTTATATTTAAGGGGATTCCCATACAACATACATGATTCTTTGCCGTTTTTAAAAATAATGATACGGAACCTGTTTTTTTCGTTGAGCAAAAATCATCCTGTGACAATCCCCGCTCTTGGGTGGAGCGGGAGATAGTGTCAGACTCTTGCTGACTACCCCACCCCGTTCCTTCTAGCCTTCATACCGGGGCTCGAGTTCTTTCGGATAACCCTGGCCCCAGTAGGCTTCGACCCAGCTGGGCCCCTCCTGTTGCTGACAACTCCTTGAGGCGCGCGGGAACCGTGCATAGTACGGAACCCTTCATACGCGAGTCCGACTCGCACTTGACCTGTTTTTTATTTACTTTTCCTTTCATTCAGAAGTCATTGCTCTCGTAACCAAACCGAAATTAAATATAGAGTTTCAGCACAAAAGCTACTTATTCAACTTTTTGTTGTTTTTACAAATGACTTGATTAACTTTTACTTTCGTGTGATTTAACGTTCTATTGTAATCAACAAAAGCCACAAAATAAAAATAGGTAATAAAAAATCAGCTTTGTCTGCAGTCAGTAGCATCATAAGTGCAATCTCTCAGATAGAAATAGGTAGAGAGGTAAAAATAAAACAGCAGCCAACAGTTACGTTTTCTTTTGTTATTTTTAAAATTCGCCTGTTAACTATAAGAAGCTAGTACTCTACTTCTTACTATTACTATGGCTTATAGTCCGAAATTCAATACACACAACACTCGTGCACCTAGGCGGCAGTACGAGTAGCTGTGCATGTAATTGCGGCCAGCTGCGCCCGGACAGAGCCCCGCTGACTTTTAAATCCATTTTCTTGGCAAAATATTGATTGATTTACATTTTTGCTGCTATGTTCACTTTGAACAATATTTAACTACCATTTATCTAAAGATCCAAGCCGTTTCGAAGGAGTGCGGAAAAGTTACGTTTTTTTTTTTTTTTTAATATATCACACGAAAAAATAAAGTAGTTGATAATGTTGTTCATGAATCTATTTTTTTTTTCCAAAACTAAGTATCACACAACGCCGCCTAGAAAATGAATATTAATTATTATTTATAACAAATATTTATTTTCTTTAAACCTATTAACCTGACCGTTACCGAGGAAGTAAGCTTCAGAAAGTCACTGTTTTATGGCATTGCTCGAGCGCTTAGGCTCTAATTAGTCTGTCCTGTCGTCTCAAACCTATTGATGTTTTATTATGGGAATTTTTTAAAAACTATTTTTTTTGACGTACTTAACCACATTTCTTAGCCAATTTTTCTCTGAATAAAACGACCAATTAGAACCGTGTAATTACTGATGCTTCTGATGTTTTATAAGTGCCCAGTAGGCCTATGTGTAATAAAATTATGTAACCAAACGACTTCGTCGGTCAACTATTTCGGCATTATTATTATGATTTCCTATTAGCAATGGCGGTATGCTATATATAGCGCTAATGGCGTGATGTCAAATGTCACTATTACTACAACTGTTACTCTGACATTAAAGGCCACAGAAATAAATTAACACAGGTCTCTCGCCCACAGCGACATTTTGTAGCGATTCTGTCGCGCGTTTCGTTGCGCGGCAGCATCGCTACTAACGCGCGATAGTTGCATTTGCAAGCGCTATAAAAAAGATGCCAACGCGCTACAGCATCGCGACTGTATCGATGCGAATGCGCTACAGGATTGCGACTGTATCGATACCAACGCGCTACAGGATTGCGACTGTATCGATGCGAATGCGCTACAGGATTGCGACTGTATCGATACCAACGCGCTACAGGATTGCGACTGTATCGATGCGAACGCGCTACAGCATCGTTACAAAAAGTCACCGTAAAAAAGAAAGAAAGAAAAACATTTTATTTACGCGAAATAAGACGCATACTTATACGTAAGGGCCTTAGGTACTTGTAAATGCTTTAACAACACTATTAAAACATCGCAGTTCAGATTGGAATATTAGTGGACAAAATAATTAAATTTGTATCATCTTCCACATCATTAATATCTAGATAGGCTAGTAGCTACATAAGTATTTACTGCATAAACCTTTTTTTAAGTAAATCCTAAAGGTATTTAATGACTCTTTTGGTGGAGCGAGAGGGAGTGGACTTTTGCTGATTAAAACCCAACCTTGTTCCTTGTGTTGATCTTTGCGTTTGGGGTCGCGGGCAATAATATCTAAAATCCAACAGTAAAAAGAGCCCACATAATCTTAGCTGAACCGTGGTTAATAGCCTATTTTTTTATTTTTTCCCGCTGCTTAGCAAAGGCCTCTCCCAAATCCTTCTAGATATTGTTTCTCGAGCCACCTAGTAACGCTATCGATAGACATCTATTAGGTCACCTGCGACCTCTTTTCAGGTGTCCTCGACGGCGTCCTCATCCTCAGGCGCCCAGTTTGAGCAGACTCTTGCCCAAAGGTCAGGTCAATGTGCTTGCGGCAGACGATATTTTATTATAGTATTCATTTTAAATTCGATGATAGTTTCAAAACCTCGTGGTACGAGTATGCATATTGCTATCATAAAACGGCATTGAAGGGAGAATAGAGTTCACATGTTTGGTTATATAATTTTGTTATGAACTTAAAGTGTATTGAGATGAAACTTTCCAATCATATTGTATAACATAATATTTTATAGAATTAAATTATTTGTGAGGGTTTTTCCGTCCTATATGTCATAGTCAGTTTCAAACAAACAGAATTGAAAAGATTTAAAAATTTTAAAAAGAGTGGGAAATAGTAAGTTCGCACTTGCGGAAGGGACTTATCTTTGCTTCCCACCTCTCCCTGATTTGAGATCTGAAAATATATAATAATTTTCCCGCTTCCCGGAAGTTATTAAAAATAATCTAGTTTCTCCTGGAATTCCAAAATGCAGTTCAAAAAAAGGTCAATAAAACAAATTGAAGACAAGAAGACAACGGACAAGAAGATGTTTTACGAGATTCATATTTTCGTTCAGAAACCTTTATAGGTAACTAGCTTTTGCCCGCACGGCTTCGCTCCCGCTATTCCCTACTCTACCCTGCTCTACCCTACTCTAACCTACTCTACCCTACTCTACCCTACTCTACCCTACTCTACCCTACTCTACCCTACTCTACCCTACTCTACCCTACTCTACCCTACTATACGCTACTCTATCCTACTCTACCCTACCAAACTTCACATAAACCATCTAAAATTTGGTTTGGATAGGTGAGCCCATTCTTGAGTTATAAAATAACAACGAAAAGTGGCATTGATTTTTATACATATAGATTTAAATTAAAAATGACATGATATTATTCTCATTTTTCATGAGCCAGACTCAAGTTTCGCTTTCACAAAAACGCTAAATTAGTACCTTGAATTATTCGGATCGCATTTTATTTACTCCGTATATAGACAGCCATAATAAGCCTTACACTGCCCTTGTATTGCAGATGTTCACAGACGTCAGTGACAATGACAACTTATGAGTACCATCAGGTGGGCCCCGACTGTTTTGCAACTCTATGATATAACAAGACACATGCATTGGTCCTCAAAAATCAAACATCGTACAATATTATCTTCTACCAGTGGCTTCGCCCTGTGAAAGTAGATTTCTCTATACGAACTTTGGAAACCCATTTCATCCCTCTAGGGTGTGAATTTCAGAAAATCATCAATTTCAAGCTTCTAGTCCCAGTAGTTTCGGCTGTGCGTTGATATTTAATTCAGTCAGCTTTTCCTTCTATATACATAGATTACTCACCATTACTTTTAGATCTATCTCAATAGTTATAATCGCATATCTTGCGCAATTTCAAGGTCAATAGATATTAATCATAGTAGGTAGGTACCTAGATATACGTATTTCCTATTGCGAATTTTGGTTTTAAATGTGTACCCTTGAAAGTTACCAATGATTTTTAAATACTTAGGTACCTTGTACGAGTAGTCGTAAGTACAGTCAGTAAAAGAGTTTGGTATGCTGATGAAAAGTCAATCAAATCGTCTTAAAATTTGAATAAAATGTGTGTAAATCAGACGAACAAAGAAAAGACTTATTTTTAGATAAATTTAAGAAAAACAAAATTACAATCCTTCCTAACATTTTAAAAGCGAAACTGAGTTGTTTATTAGTTTGTTACGTCTTCACGCCTAAATGGCAAAACCGATTTTGATGAAACTTGGTACACGGATAGACCATGTCCTGGAATAGGACATAGGATACTTTTTTATCCCGCAAGTATGTTCCCTTGCGATAATTTTCTGCTATCACGCGGGCGAAGCCGCTGGGAGCAGCTAGTATTATATAATGTAAAATTTACTTATAAAAGGGGGAACTTACATTTAAACATGTTAAGATGTGGGTCAGTAAACCCTAACCTAACTCAATCAAATCTAATTTAATCAATGGATACGAAATCTTCGTGCTAAACTAACGTATCTCGCTCGGTTGACCTACAGCACATTGTCTTAATTTAAATTCAATTAAAACTTGTACATGGGTGCCTTGAACTACATATGCATTATATTTGACCTTTATTTATATATGGTGTAACAATATCTTACACATGAATCGTTTGTGGACACACCCATCTTAATTTTCTGATCAGGTGCTTAAATTTTCGTGACTTTACAAATTAATATTTAAAAGCAAAATATCTGCTCAGCATTTTGCATATTTTGTAACGAACACTGCGCATTAAACACAAGAAATTTTATAAAAAATTAACACGTCCAAAAAAAAATTTGAGCGTACTTTTGAAAATCGAATTATAAACGGTTTATAATTCAGGAACCCTTGTGCAAAATTTCGCGTTCCTATTCCCGCTATGCATGTTCCAGCTATGCGTTGACATGTCAGTCAGTCATTTTCTCTTTTTATTATTATAATATATTTTTATAATAAATAAAGAAAACTCTCATTCAATTTTTCAATAAGAAGTATCATGCGATTTCCATCATCACCCACAGACTTTCCTTCACGGATTTTATTAGGCTTGGTAGACATATTAAAACAATTTAATATGGAGCAATGTCATCCGAATATCCTCGACAAAGCGATACATTTAAAATCTAAAATAGCCCAATTACACACTGCAATAAAATTCAAATGATCTCATACCATTTAAAGTGCCAAATGTCCCAAATTAATCCCACAACCAACGTTATAATTGGTGTGCTCAAATAAATCTTTGAACAAACTCTCGTTACGTTGCCAATAAACCTTGGCATTTGAATATCCGTTACCGAAGTCATTGCAATAAACGTTTGTGAAGTGTATCAATCAATTACTTTAACGTTTTGTGTTATTTTGTTAGCAATGAATGCCTATTGCTTCCTACGGCGCATTATGTTCGCTTCTAATCGACATATTGTATTCGACATGCATCGTTATTTAAATATGCCATTTTGAAAATTTGACTGTTCTACTTTATTTGTTTGTCTTTTTCCTGCTTTTGTCACATAGTCAAGAGAATTGATTATTTGCTTTTTTATTCTGCTATTTTTTTTTTGTGTTATCTGAAGTATCAATTTTAAACCCGTTGCAAAACAAAAGCTGAGTTAGTTATCACGCATATTAGCTGTGGTTATTTTAATTTATTATATTAACATTTATGTACACACATAAAATAAAAGACAAGAAGAAGGAAACAGAACATTGAGTACAAAGATGCACTTACATACTTGAAGTGTGCTTAGTCATATACAGGTAGGTATGTACATTAATAGTTTGCTGTCTGCACCCAAATGTTTATTTATATGTTAAAAATCTCTCTTACAACCTATTATTACAGGTTTGTACACAGTGTATTGACGCAGTTTTACTACTTATAAACTTATTTATAACTTCAATTTCTTTGCTCTGGGCACAATAAAAATCTTCGGTCTACCAATAATCGACTTCTACGATGTCCCTCACACCGTTCCGGGCTTATCCACTCCTCCTTTTTCGTTCAAGCGATATCCCTTTGGAATGCGCTGCCTCTGAATATCAGGATGGCGACTAGCCGATATTCTTTTAAAGTGAAGGCACGAGAGCATATTCGCAGCATGTTGGAAGAATCATCATCGCACTGATTTCTTTTTTCACTATAGCTCTGTTTATTTATATGTATGTATCTAAGTATGTATTTACTATTGGAATTTTTTTCTCATTTATTAAGTTGCACCTGCCATGTTATGTTTCTGCACCACCCTAAGGTCGACTGGCAGATAATGCCTAAGGCATTAAGTCCGCCTTTGTACAACTTTGTGCATAAAGATTTAAATAAATAAATAATATTTCCAAAGTTCGAGCTAAGCTCTCGTAGTCTACCATATTCGTATCATATCGTAATCTACCGTACCAATCTCGTAGTATACCAAGCAATTTTTGTTTAAACATTACCCCTACACTAGGAATTGCTCCTGTCTGGTAGGTGCCATACAAATGTATGTTCCATACAGGAACCAAACTACGCTTAAAACTACGGTTATAAGTTTGGCTCTGGCTAAACAAGACAGACTATCAGATATGGACAATTCTACATTAGAAATTAATAAAGTTACAGATATGCTACAACATGCCTTCATCAGGTATGACCATAATAGTTCATATAAGCTACCTGGACCTCCTAATATAGGCAGACCTAAGGAAATTGACTAATAAAACACTAATTTTATGATTGAATCATGATTGAATTTAAATATTTCGCGGAAATTGAAATCTAGTGTTAGTTGATATTCGAAACCAACTTGTGAAACGAATTCAATATCTTTAAATTCTGTTCGAATCAATTAAGAAAAAACTTACTTCTATATCTTATCTCTCTTTTATGCATTTCATACAGAGCCATGAAGTGTTTCGACATCAATGACGCCATATAGGAATTAATAATTCTAAATCCTGCATCGCGTTATTAGATTTCTCTGCGCGATTAGAAATTTAGAACATACAGCAGTCTAAAATCAACTATAGGGTAGTTGCCTAGCCCGGACACAACACCTGTCTAGTCGGAGGGACCCCCGTTTTTAACGGAGGTTAAATTTACACCCGGTTCCGCATACATCCAAAAGATAATCAGCATGTCTTTTATTGCTGTTTTTACAATATCTTCAGCAGATCAATAAATAATAACGTACAATCTTCTTCCCCAGGTACGGTCTGACCTACGAAGAGATCGAGAAGGGTTTACCTCTCATCGATACGTCTCGCACGCTCATCCGTGAAGTATGTCCTCCAGTCTTCTCCCACGTGGAGTGCCGCGCCGGCAAATACCGACGTTTCGACGGCCTCTGCAACAACCTGCAGAACCCAACCTGGGGTGCTACCATGGCTCCCTTCCAGAGGTAAGTAAACGAACATAATACTCAGCAAATAGATACGGCATCAGCTCAGTAGCCATAAGGATTTCCAGCGTAATACTTCTGCCGCCAATAGATGTCGCTGTCTTTAAGTGACACACATTTTATTTTCAAGGCTAGAGTGAATAGGCTCTTAATAAACTAGTGCGCCTCACCATCAGAGATTGCATCACTGCTTACCATCAATTCAAAAAAAAAAATAACAATACATTTATGCGACAGAAAAGTACTGGCCGGTCGCACGATAGCTTACACAAAATTACACAAAATAACATGTTTATTTAAGTCGTGCTTAAGATATTATCTCATAAGCAAGGTTGGTAGCTCAACTGCACAGCAGGGTGCGCCGGAAAAGCATTTCAAAGGGTTTATTAAAATTCAATATGTCTCACACCTTTACTCATGCCTTTAACGGGACCCAACGGTTCGATAGCCTCTGTAGTACTTACTGAATGATTCATGCTTCTTAAAATAGATGAAAACTGGTTTAAACAATATTAAATAAATGCCACATTAAAATCCAAACTGCGTTGAAAAATAACTCTTAAAACTGTGACAAATTAATCGGGAACTCCGATAGCAATCTAAATTATTCTATAAAATGTTAACGACAATGATTCATTCAGACGTGTATTGTCCAAGTTTCTAAAGTGGCACCTAATCAGATAAGTCTATAATAAAACAAAACCAAGATTCAAGACATATTCAAGTTTGTGGCTTGAACGAGAAAGTGAAATTCGCAGTGCAAAGCCCCCTGGCGAGTAGGTGTAGAAAATACCCGCTTACATATTATGGAACTTGTGTGTCATATGTTTCCTCTTTTCAGATTAATAGGGCCGCTTTTCGCCGACGGTATCAACTCGCCGCGTATTGCTCATCATGGCAAGGATCTGCCGCTTTCCCGTGTGGTATCCCGTACGATGCACCCTGATGAAGGCTTCCACGATCACGCTGGTACCGTCATGGTAATTGCCTGGGGACAGTTCATGGATCACGATTATACGCTTACTGGTACTCCTCTTGGTAAGTACATATATCATTATTATATATCAACTATTTTTAAAGTTCAATATTAAGAGGTACCTTTCCAGGATTTTCACGGTGTGACATCACACAAAAGGTATCTAACAGCCTAAAACATCTTCTATGCAAATTATTAAAGTCAATGTGTTTTAATTTAGTCAAATCCTGCCTTAATAGTGCAGCATACCGTCTTGTGTTTTATTGTTTCTTCTTCCCAATAGACCCTATAAACCGCAACGACCCTGAGGAGTGCTGCAAGCGCCCCCCTCACCTGAAGCACCCCTACTGCAATGAGATCCGCATTCCTGATGATGACTACTTCTACCGTCTGTTTGGAGTTAAGTGCATCGACTTCGTGCGAGGTTTCCCGTCGCCAAGGCCCGGCTGCCGTCTGGGTAAGGTTCTTTCACCTATATGAAGAAAATTTAAAAGACTTTTAAAAATGTTAACTGAAAACCTTCGAGTTTTTGTGACTTTGAAACTATTAGAAATGTAAGGTCACAATATCACTCCGAAAATACAAATAAAATTTAGCTTTTTAGCAAAGGTCAAATGCACTGATTCACACGCGATTTACTTTGTTTTTTTTTTTCTAAATTTTTCCCGCCGGTAATTTCGTCTCCGACCATCAATTGCGTTAACAGGCAAATCCAATTTACCTAAATCATAGCCATTGTTCGGAAAATGCAAATCATATTCAATTTCATACGACGTATGTTTCGCTCTCATTGTGGTTGTTTTGCGACATATAGAACAAAACTTTAACTAGATACTTGAAACTCTCCAACATTGTTCTACAATTTGCCTTCAGCTAATTCAAATCTATCTTAATGTAATTTTCTCATTTCCGGAAATAAACCAGAGGATATTTCACTTTCATTTTACGATTACGCTTTGTATTAAGGAAACCGCATACAAAGTGCGGTATTAACAGCCGCATTATGTCCAAACTGGCGCAGCGCGTAGTCGGACACGGAGTGACCTCAGTGGCGCTGTTGTTCATGAACATTTAATGTTAGAACTTGATGGTAATCTCGGAATCTCGTCATCTGCCTACGGACAGGGAAAGTGTTGATCATTGCGTTGTTCTTATATTGCGCAATGTAGTGTAGAGGTTTGTTTGTCCGATCTCGTTTGGCATTTAGATTACAGATAAGATAAATGTAGGTATTGTGCCTTTTGCCTAAGTAGAGAGCACCAGAGCTATCATTAGGATGCGGTTTGTTAATAGTTTGGCAATTGACAAGCACGATGTGAATGTTGTAATCAATAAATCTGTTGCTTAGAATTTCACTCATTCAACCTAGCTGCTATTCTATTAGATAGAAAAAAGGAGAATGACGAACAAACAAGTTAACGATCCAAATCCGATAGAGATATTTGCAGCTACATACCTAGGCAAAAGCCGATCACATTTTGCGAGCTTAGCGCCACGGGGCGCCGCTTTCTTGATGAATAAAACAAATGAACGATACCATATCGCTTAATTTTCATAATAGCTAAAAGACACTTGACTAAATTGCAATACCTCTCTGTTGCAAACATGTTATTAAGAAATCGATTGCAATATATTGCACAGTTAATTTTATGATAATATTGTATGTTTAACGACTCCATGCAATAAATTTGTTACTTGCCGCATAATAAACAGACATTATGAGGAGACTGGGTAAATCTGGCGCACTAGCTGAAGGTTGACCACTTCACTTGATGGATAATAGACCATTTAATAATTTGATTGTCCTTAATTGCATAGATAAGACCGTAACCAATCACGACGGAGTCGATATGTGACGTGACATATTTGCTGTAGAGTAATATTGGCAGCCCCATAACAATTTATGAATGTTAATTTATGTTTTAGGATCAAGAGTTCCTTTCAACACTCTAACTGGAACCATAGATGGAAACACAGTGTATGGTGTAACTGAGAAATTTGCCAGGTAAAAAATTTTGTCATACTTACGAAAAATTATTTATACTGGTTGTTATTCATTTTTATTTTGTAAAAATACTACTTTGCCCGCGATAAATTGACCGATAACCGCAATCCCACAAATGGAAACAGAAGAGGAAATAGTTAGCCAATAGCCACTTTCGATTTTCAGCATTTATTTAAAGTCGAGTCATAAATATACATAATGTGATATCTAAAATTGCAACATTCTACATTATGTTAATATTTCCATAATTTGATAAATTTCAGGAAGCTACGTACTGGTTTCGGTGGTCTGTTGCGTATGAACCCAGTATTCAAAGAGTATGGTCTTAAGGACTTGCTGCCTCTCAAACTTGACATCCCTGATGAAGGATGCACTAGGCCTAACAAGAACATGTACTGCTTTGAAGCTGGTAAGTCTATGGCGTTTGTTACTTTTACACAATCCACATTGCCATCTTAGGCTAGTGGAAAATATGTATCCATTTGCTAGCTTCGGCCAACAGCTTCGCCTGCGTGAAAGTAGTACATACGTCTTCTTCATCGCGTTTTTGTATTACAGTCAATGTTTGTAAAAAGGTTTTTATTTATCATCATCATTCAATATAAATTTTCTTTTCAAGGTGAAATCCGTGTAAACGAACAATTGGTTCTAACTGTGATGCACACTCTCATGGCCCGTGAACACAACAGAGTCGCCAACGGTCTGGCCGAGGTCAATCCTCACTGGGACGACGAGACTCTCTTCCAAGAAGCGAGACGCATCAACATTGCCGAGATCCAACACATTACTTACAATGAATTCTTGCCCATCCTACTTGGAAAAGACGTTATGGAGAAATTCGGTTTAGTGCTTGAAAAAGAGGTAAGAATCTTTGAAACAAATACAGTAATAATAACAATGCTGTCGACTCGTGGGTATGAAAACCGGTTTCTAAATAAACTGAGTACGATTTCAATATAATTTTACAAATTTTCTATCGATCGATGTTGGTCATCGATCACAGTTCAGTGATGTAACAATTTCACAGCTAGGTAATTGAACTTGTGTCATCTCGCGATGCTCTACTTAGCGATTGCAAAGACTGATCGATCGATTTGTTTCAGGGTTACTGGGACGGATACGATCCAGAAGTCAACCCTGACGTCATCGCTTCGTTCGCTTCAGCTGCTTACCGATTCGGACACTCTCTATTGCCTACTGCCGTTGAAAGATGGTCCAAGGCACACAAATTCATCGGTAAGCTATCTATCTACACTTGTTTACATAATAATAATATTTAGTTAGGAATTAAAACTAAAAATTCATATCCATCGTAATATTTCCAGCCTCCAAGAGACTGTCGGACCTCATTCGTAGACCATACGACTTGTACAGGGCTGGTGTCCTCGACGAATACGTCATGGGTCTGATGAACCAGGTAGCCCAGGCTATGGACGACTCTATCACTCAGGAAGTAACAAACCATCTCTTTAAGAAGGTTGGCGCTCGCTTCGGAATGGACTTGGTATCCTTCAACATGCAAAGAGGTCGTGAGTTCGGTATTCCCGGCTATATGGAGTTCAGAAAATTCTGCGGTCTCCCTCCTGCGGAAACTTTCCAAGACCTGTTCGGATCTATGCCCAACGCCACTGTTCAGAAATACGAAACTATCTTCGATCATCCAATTGACGTCGATCTTTGGTCCGGTGGTGTGTCCGAGCGTCCTCTGCCTGGTTCTATGTTGGGACCTACTTTCGCTTGCATCATCGCTACTCAGTTCTCTTATTCAAGACGAGGTGACAGATTCTGGTAAGATGTTCTTTCATATTTTTTGTAGCTATACCGCTAACCATCTTTATCCTATGACTAGTCGGTTAATTGTGTGCTTATTTTTAGGTTCGAACTGCCTAACCAGCCCTCATCGTTCACACCTGAACAGCTGGTTGAGGTCAGGAAGGCACGTCTGGCGCGTGTAATTTGTGATAACACTGACATCATCGACACCGTCCAACTTTACCCCATGGTCTTGCCTGACCATGAATTGTAAGTAGTACTAGTACATAATACCTACCTGCATGTTTCCATTTACATTTCTTACATTTAAGATTCATTTGTCTTATGAACGTTTGAGGATTTTCCTCAAAAGTTACATACATCTAACTCGTAACTTGATGGTACGCCATGGCATCTATCATTCACTCATCTTTATAACTCTTTCTCTTCCTCCCTTTTCAGAAACCCGCGTGTACCATGCAGAAGTGGTGTTATTCCCTCCATGGACTTCAGCAAGTGGGCCGAGCCCACGCCCGCGCCTTACCGTGGTGCCGCAAAACAATTTGTGAGTAGCTTCGCATACGACCCGTACTTGGGCAAGAAGTAGTTGCACCAGCACCTAGCTCCTAGAGTATTCACATAGAGTAATGATATAGTCAACGGTGTAACTGTACGTTGTTCAAGCTAAATGACCTTTTGCGAAGTCTGTGACCCTGAACTCTCTAAACCCCTGGCATTAAATAACACTGGCCAGAAAAAAAAAACGCAATTTTTGAGTTTGGTTTAGAAATATTAAAGAAAGTAGTACTTAATAATTCCATGGAATAAAAACTACAATGTCGTTCAAATGCCTTTGTTTATTCATCTTCAGGTTCTTAAGTCATTGCAAAAAGGTTACTTAGTTTGAATTTTTAACATTGACCACATCGTCATTTTGTACTGTTTTCTCGTTTTGGTTTTTGCTGTATAATGTAGAGGTCTTTGTTAAAATGTATCCTAGACAGTTATAGTGTATCATAGAATTATACACGAAGCACAACGATAGCTTCGGTTAGATTGTTGTTAATGTATAAACTGTCTGATTAAATCAAAGCTGTCTAATTTAAGTTATCGTTGTGCACTTTTAAGTCATCTGTTAAATATAAACCCTAATTCCATTTGGTTGTTGACTCACTAAGAAATGAAGATCGAATTACGCCAAATGTGCCAAAATAGTGTCGAAGTGCAATCAACCGAACAAGTATGTTAGTTTTAAGAAAAACTATTTATAAATAGAATAGGAACTTTGTACAAAAACATAGAAGATGGCTTAGTCGAAGCAAAAGTGCTTTTAATTGCCATATAATTAAGTTACGGTAGTTTTGAAAATACCTTCACATTTTATGTAGTAGTTAATGAAGCACCTGTAGTAGTAGAAGTCAACTTATGCCCGCTGGAGGCTGGTAGTTTGGTAAATAAACGGTCCTTGTACCTATTATGTAGTCAATATATAAATGCACTGATAATAGCTATTTCTAATTACATTACATAAGCTGGCCACCTTACACGAATTTACACGATAGCATAGAAATAATAATAAAGTTCAACATCGTTAAGTAAAAAATCATTTTATTTCACTCAATTATTGCAGGTTGATAGAAATAGAATAATTTAGAAAATAATTACTTATCGACAATAACTTTCTATTTAGTGAAGCAACGTGTATGTCTGGCCATAAATTATTCATTCTCATTATTTGTACCTAAGGTTAACGCCAGATAAAGTAATAAAGTAACTATATTGACCTTTTCCTTTAGGTATGTTTTTCATTAATAAAAAATAAAAATGTATCACTGTAAATGTCAATCTAAGACAGCTTTATGTCTTTATTTCCGTTTTTGAAATTAGAATGTCAATATATGGCAAAATCTGGCTCCAACCATAAACCCATAATCACTATCAATACGAATCCTCCAGTATCGTAGACTATTATCACCGTAGTTAGTAAGAGAAAAAGCAACTTAAAAAAATTAAGTAGACTTGATTCATGCTTATTAGTCTTTGGTTACAGTTTTAGTTTTTATGTTCAGTTCAAAATGTTTGGAATTTATACCATCGACAAAAATGTGTTATTACATATCTATAAGTACCTACCACTATGTCATATTTAAATTTTAATGTACTGAACATAGAAACTTGTACATTTATTTCGTTAATAAGAACACATCTATGCTTTCATGAAGATAAATGCTATTGTCATTGTTTTAACTGTGTGTTTTAACTGTTTTAAATGGCGTAATGTGGAAGGGGGAGGCGAAATTTGAAAAATAAATTACAATATCTTTTGGAAATTATTAACTAGGCCTTTCGTTTTAAATTTTAATTGCAACTATGATTTGATTTTTAATTTTATTACTTCACTTCGGGGGCGCCACACTAAACTGTACTGGGCCCCAAAAGCAAACCCCGCTAAATATGATTTCCTTTTTTTAACTACAACCAAAGAAGAAACCTCTATACCTAAGGCGTTACCGTTAATTTTGAGTATTCGCCCTCCGCTCCGGTCTTGCTTCCAATCCAACATTCTCCCTTTTATACAAAACTTGTCAAAATATGTCTGGGCTTTTTTTCAAACCTTTGATTATATTACCGCCTATTTTTGGCGCCTCCATTTTTGAAGAGTAGAGATTTCAAATTAATTTCTATAGTGACACACGATTATGTTGTATAGAAAAAATCACTGAAAAAATGCAACTATAAGAATATATTTTTGGCAAAAATTAAAAATAGAAAGGGCGGTGAATTTCCAGATCGCCCCGGGCGGCAAATACCCACACTACGCCATTGACTGCAAGTGATTAAAGACACAATTCTTTCGTTACTTACGCCTACTCAATACTCAACCTATACTGGGATTAAGATTCCAGTAAGAGCGCATTCTGCTATATAAACTATATTATTTTCAAAACAAACCGCAAAAAAAAAAAAAAAACGCAGCTCTTTAAAATATAAAATCGCATTTATCTTCATCGAACCTGATGTTTATGTATGTACCTAATCAGTTTTGTTATTTTTTTTATTTATTTTTAGTTCAAGTTAATATGTAATTTGTAATAATGCATGGTTAATTTGTAGTAGATTGTGTAAATACAAGTATGTTGTAATAAATGTTAGAATTATAGCAATGGTTTTATTGAACACCCATCGATGTACTAACAACGGTATGTAGATTTTTTATATATTAGGTACTTCTATAATTATATATCTAATGTTTACTTTAATTTATTCCTCAGATGACCAATGCCACCGTATTTGAGAATAACAGCACAAGCAATGATCAAATAAATAAAGTAACATGTAACCATTCAGATAATGGAACACAAAACTGTTTTGTTAATACAGTACAAACTCAAATTAACCAATGTTCTAATAATAACACAAACACTACCGATTGTGAAACTAACACCGCAACTGAAAATAACAATACTAATAATATTAATAATACAGAAGAAAATACAGTTGTCGATAAAAATACGGTGTTAAAATATGTGTATAAGAAAGGTGACAAAGCAGATATACCAATAAAAGAAAAGGGTCATTTCAAGAACAGCTTACGGCGAAAACGATCGACTGTCGCTTTACGTAACAAAAACCCACGCCCAAGCAAGTTTCAAAAACCCGTAATAGTCAATTATGAAACAGTGCATGGATCTGGAGAAATTTTGGCACCTTTAAAAAATACAGGAAACAAAATTTTGGGGGCCAATCTAGCTGATTTCAATATTGAAACCCGTCATCTTAATCCTGACGTTAGGAAAGACGAAAGTACGGCCCCTGATCTCAAGAAAGAATCGAGTGAAATTGAAAGCCTAAACGAAGGAAGCAATGAAAGAGAAAGAGGTAATAATATTAGATCCAGTAGCGAGAGTGAAGCGAGTGGAGAACGTGGAGACTACAGGAATGGAAAACGTCAACAAGATAGCGATGAACGCGGTGATTATCGAAGTAGAAAACCTAACCGAGCAGATCAAGATAGCGCTGAACGTGAAGATTATCGAAACAAAAAGTCTAGTCGTGAAAATGATGATAGTACTGAGCATGTGAACTATAAAAATAGAGACTCCCGCCGTAACGAAGATAATAGTGCTGAACGTGGCACCTATAAAAAGAGCGACTCCAGTCTTGAAAGGGGTGAGAGTGGAGAAAGCGACGCCTATAAAAATAGTGAATCTAACCGCGGACACGATGATAGCAGTGAACGTGGAGACTACAAAAGAAAGAGAAATGGTTCCAGAAATACTTATAATAGTGCAGAAAGTAATGAAAATAATCGAAGAGGTAAGGCTAGGTATTCTACTCCAAATAAAAACAGGAAAGAAAGTTCTGAAAGCGATGAAAGTCGAAAATCTGCTCCCAATAGTTCTGAAAGTAAGGAGAGTATAGAAATCGATGACAGAATTAAAAATACTTATGCTGGAGTTCAAGATCGAAGAAAAAATGCTGAATACCTTGACGATGACCGACATATCCCCTACCCCAGAAGAAAACAAGATTCTTCCAATGAAAGTGATGAAAGTAACAAAAGTATCGAAACAAAGGAACCGCAACAAAATTACCAATCGGGCCCGAAAATTGACAACAACAAAAACTCTCCAGTTCCTTTACGAGATGTAGATTTAGGAAACTTTAACTACGAGCGAGTACACTTAAACAACAATGGGAAAGTAGAACCCCAAAAGGAAAATCTTGAATTTGCAGATCCCAAAAGTGCAGTGGAAATATTACCGCTTTCCACACCTGTACCTATCCCGGAAATCAAAAATCATGGAACGCTAAATTCTTTACCAAATGTAAACACTTTAGCAAGTCCAGAAGTGCAACAGGATAGTAAAAAACTAATTCACATAGACGACGGAGAAGTTAAGCCTGTCGTTGAAATTAATCCCGAAAGTGAACCCAACGTGAGTGAAGAAGTTGAAAGCTTAGAATCGATTTTAGGCGTAAAAGACCAAGAACAATTCAATGACAACGGTCAAAACGACAAAATTGTCAAACAATCAGAAGGCCAAAATGGAGATGTTAAACAAGAATTTGAAAGAATTCCTGTTAACTATAATCATGCCACGAAAACTGAAAACAAGGACAAGCCAACCATTGAAAGTCCTAAAGAAGAAACAGAAGTGGAACAAAGGGATGGAACACTTGATGTGTTTTCACCAAAAGATGGCAAATATGATGAACATTTAAACACTAAATTCGATGACTTGACGATAAAATTACCAGAAATAAAATTACCGGATGACATTTTAGCTTACACTAGAGACAGTTCGCCGTATAGTTACGAAAACGACAAAAAACCAACACAACCAGATGTCACTGGTTACAAACCATATTATTATGATCTTGAAGATAAAGAAAAATTACAAAAAAGTAAAGATAACAAAGATGCCAACGATTCTGAAGATGAGGATGATCGCGCACCTAATAATGGTTATTACGGATATTATGATGACACCGAGAAAAAACAAAATTATAAAGATAAGGACGCTGAAGTACAGAATGAAGAAGAAGAGGAGGAGGAAGATCTGTACGAAAAATTTGTACGAGAAAGATTTGGAAAACAAGGCACTTTTGAAAAAAGGTCAGAAAATTTAGAAGCGGCGGCGCCAGCCAATCCTGAGTTATATAAAACTATTCAACATATACTTAAAAAGACTGCAGACATTGACGAACAAGCCAAGAAGAGCGGCGATCCCAACGCAGGTTACATGTGGACTCTAGAATACGGGGAGAAACTGTAGTGCAATTTAGCACAAACAAGTAAGGGCAGAGACCCCATATTTTATTAACAAGAGGATTAATATTATCTCACCAGATAATATTTCATAGGCTGATAGTGTGTAAGTTAGTTAAAAATAAGTATTTAAAAGTACCACATTTGATGAAACGTTTCCTATTTCACAAAAAATTGGCTTCAATGCACTGTTATATTTCATGATCCTTCTTATTTGTAGCCAGCTTTTTTTTATTTTTTAACAACAGTTAATTGTATAAATGAAAGAATGTAACGCATTTTACCGAAATTTTGTTACCAGTTCAGTACATAAGCGATACGAGCATAATTCTGAACTTTGCAATTTAGATAGCGCAGGTTCGTTTCCTTTGAGGAAAAATATAATTTTCACTGACCAACGCAAATTCGTTCCAGAGAAGCCTACCCAATAGATGCGCAAAGATAATGACAATCTTTCATAAGAGGCCATTTATTTATTATGTCGAGTCTGTCTAAAAATTCAACTGACTTGTCACTTGGGTTATTATTAGGATTTAATTAAATCTGACGTAGTCAACAATGGTTCAATAATCAAGGTTGATTAAGAGATATTGATCATTGTTTACTAACATTATTATTACATTTTACAAAATTCTCAAGTTAATTAACTTTTTAGATAGAATTATAAGACAATTTAAGGGGAGAGGGGGTCGACCACGTCTTATTTATTCTTACAAGGGGGTGGGAGAGAATCTTGATAGTTCTTACGAAAGATTACAAAAATAGGCAGAGTTAAAATTTTAAAAAGTGTGGGCAATTGCGCGAGTGCCGATGTGCGCTCGGATGCGTTTATGTAAACTATTTCCATGGCAACGTCACTGCACCAACCCGCTTGTGTACTATACGTTACTTATTTGCGTAAACACACTTGCAAACATTCCTAAAAAAAAAATACTTTTTAACAATAAACATCAAAAACAACCAAACCTATATTCATTTATACCCGACTACGGCAAAGCCAAAGGAGGGTTATGATTTTTTAGAGGGAGTAAAAAACTAGTAAAAATCGTCTTACGTAATAAATGAATGGCCCCTAACCACCCAATTAAGAAGGCTTTAGTATCATATCATAGCATAAAATGAAGACAAATACTATAAATAGGATCTCATAATTACTGTAATGTAATGACTTAATGTTGTAAGTAAATACCATTTTTTATTTAAATAAAATACAAAAACCTTTTTGTAATTTTTATTCCTTCGTTTTATTTTTTATTTCCACCACAGAATTAATTTTCGCTGATATTTTAAGAGTTCGTGGAGGCTCCCTTATTTATAGTCTTTCAGAATGTTACATTAGTCAGTTCCTCCCGGATTGACCCAACCTAATCCGACTTTGTTTTAAGGAAATATTCAGTGCTCTATTCTGTACAGGTACAATATTAGGAATAATTTATTGAAGATTTACAGTTTTCTACGCAACATTTTGGCTTAATTTGCAAAAATATTGCAATCTAAATAAAAGTCATTGCTTAGCATTTGAAATGCTCGAAACACAACTAAACGCACAACATTATGACATTAGTGACAAATAATATGTCAAAAACATAACCTCATTTTAATTTCTTCAAAAGTTGGTTTTGTGCAAAGCAATCGTGAGTAAAAAAAGCAGTATTATATTAAAAAGCACATTTAAACGTTCAGATACAATATTAAAGCAATATTTTTGTTAAAATGGCTGAAGAAATTCAAAGGAAAATGCAGAAAGAGCTAGAACAGTTGAGTGGTATACAAAAAGAATACCGTAAGGCGGTCGCTCAGAAACAACAATTAGATAGTCAGTTAAATGAAAACAAAGCCGTAAAAGAAGAATTAGTACTGTTGAAAAAAGATGCAGAAGTATATAAACTGATTGGGCCAGTTTTAGTAAAGCAAGACCTAGAAGAAGCTACTCAGAATGTAACTAAGCGAATGGAGTACATCACTAAAGAGATCAAAAGAGCAGATGACCACATATGCGCTTTAGAAAACAAACAGGAAGCGCTACAAGAGAACCTGAATAAGCTAAAGAATGATCTTAACAAACTCAAACTAAAGGCTTGAGGAAACTTCTTGGTCTACCTACCGGAAACGCTTCAGTTTGCAATTATTAATATTACTTTTGCATTATGTGTATCTAACTAATTATACTTTTAATAACTATTGCCGCTTTTTGTTTCTCCCAAATAAGTTCACATTAAATTATTGTACTTAGGTATACACGTCAACCCTAAGGAATTTCTTAGTAACCAATTTAGTCAAATCAAATACAGGCTCATACTCTTTTACAATGTATAGCAGCTCTCCAGCAGAAACTTACAGATACACATATTAAGTTTTCTCACAGACTTAAGTATCTTTATCTAATTACGTAGATAAAAATAACCTGAAAGAAATAAAAGAATACTTCCCCCTGGCAGAGCTGCCTTTCATAGATGGTACTGGTCACTAGATACACAGTCAGAAGCCAGAAAAGTTTCTAGAAACAGTAATTTTCTAAGAGAGAAATAAGAATGAAACAGTCTAATAAATATTATATTTATTCTCATTAAATTAACCTTTCAATTGTGTCAATTAGAGACACGATAGAAAGACAACGACAGTGTGAATGCCGGCGTTCGCTTGGGTCATCAATTTTTCAACAGCAATTATATTCATTTATAATAGGCTATTTAGATGCAAAACGGAGGATGCACCAAGTTGGACCTGGGAATTGTCGTGGAAATTCAATGGACGCAGATGACTGGTTGTTGTGGCAAAACTTGGGAGGCCTGTGTCCAGCAGTGGATGTTTTTTTTTTCTGCTTGATTAAAAATGTTGAGTCTATTTATAGTGGATCAATGAGTAATATAACTGAATATTATGCATTTTGGAAGCGACCACTCTAATCTGGTTTCCTATTCCTACCTAAAATGGTGCTTTAAGACATTATGACATTACGGCATCTGTTAAAATTTTAGTTTGTCCCATACAAACTAGATACACAAAGTTAGATTCAGACCTTTTTTCCACAGGCAAAGGGAAAAATTTCATAGCAGCGCCTGTTATGGTTTTATTTATTTTCATACATCTGGTGGTTCACAGAACTATGTAATATCATTTATCATGCAAAGAAAATACTACTGTAATACAAATAAATATAAAACCTAGACCTCACTCTATAACTCCCTGTATTGTAGGATTTAGGACTGCACCCTAGCATTTTTCAAAAAAAATCACCAACAAACTGTAAATCCCAACTAATGCAACCTAAATTGTTCTGTATACAAAGGGTAAAAACCAAAAAACCTATTGCTATGATTCCTCTGTACCTGTCTGTCACCAGGCTGTATCTCATGAATTGTGATAGCTAGCCAATTATTAAAATCACAGATATATATTTCGTGATAACAACAAATAATATATTAAAAACCGAATAAGATAAATATTTAAGTGGGGCTTCCATACAACAAACGTGACTTTTTTTACTATGGCTGGTACGGAACCTTTCGTTCAGTTGATTGTTGTTGTCATATATTAGAAAAAGTTAATCTTATCATCTAATCTCATTTTTTTCTGATTACCTAATATGCGACTGTCAAAAAGGCGACGACTTACACACACCTACAACAATAATTATGTAACTTAGGTTTTCGGTACGTTTTTTGCTTCTACATACTAACAGCCAAATAGCTTTTAGAGCTTGGTATTAAGGTCTATATAATTAAAACAAGACTTAAGAATTTTTATTTATTGTATATCATCCAAAAATAATACAGATGGCACATTCTTCCTTTTGCACCCACTATAAATATAGTTCTATCTTCACTATAATTTTATAAAAATATAATAGTTTCTTATAAGACCATACGAGCGCCATAATCGTTTACATTTATCACATTTTAATATATAGGACTAACTTACACTCTGTTCTTAATTCTAAAGACAAATCTTAAATTTGCATTGGAATAACATGAAAATAAATTATTAATGAAGATACTGATAAACACAAGTTAAGTATAAACCTTAATTAAACATAAATATAGCAACACAATGAAAATAAAGCACTGGAATGCATAAAAACCTTCCTAAGCTATTGGACCCAAATTGAAAAACGTATCACAATGTGAGGCACATTGCAATTATTTTAGTTCTACCTAGAGATGTGCCGTTGCCAGCAATATTGCCGTGAAGTGGGAATATTGCTGGCAACAGCACCTCTCTAGTTCTAACAAATCCTTAGCAACAAACATTATAATTATCAGCCCATGTAGAGAGACTTATCATCCCGAAACTTGTATACTTATAATCTAATCCATAAGACTACACACACTAATTTAAACTGTACTTTGTATATAAAATACTTTATATCAAAACTATAATAATGGCATTCATGAAAATGAAATAAAAATATACTCTTTGCTATCAAAAATACATAGTAGAAAACTACCATCTCTTCAAAACTCACATAATTTCAATTTGTTAATGCAAATTTTTCTAGGATTTTATTAATCTGATGACCCTTACTTAATTCTGCTCTGGACACATGGCACGCTACAAAATGGCATCTCTTGTTTGACGACAAAACGTCCGCTCAGTAAACTTTTCCCGCACATTCGACCGGAGCATATGAAGCATTCAGCATGCCAGTGCATATTGCCCCACGAAACTCCCTGTTGCTCTGGTCCAATAACACCGCTGCACGCACGACAACGTTCCGCGTAGAACTGATCGTAGCACTGCAAACATATTGGGAGACCAGTCTTATCATCTGGAACATACTTTTTCCCGCCAAGCGGTGCATCGCAGTGATAGCAACAGAAATGTTGCACATGGAAGGCCCTTCCTTCCGCAGCGGTGTAAGGACGCGTAAATATCAGTTCGTCACATCCTGCGCAACGCGGGATCTCCAATACATCGGCCAAATCTCTGGCGCAGTAAATCTCATCTTTGTAGAAGAAGTACACGAGATCAGCCAGCAGCTCATTACATTTGCTGCAAGTGAAGCACTGTGGATGCCAAATAGCCTCGTGGCCAGCCCTCTCAGCCTTGACGGCGACTTCGCCAGCGAACATCGATTTAGTACAACGCTGGCAGGGCACGCCCTCATTATAAAGCTTCCTGTTGAACTCCACCTCAGCAGGGCTGAGCGACAAGTCTGCAAGCTGATCAATAATTTGATCAGGATTTTCGTAGTTTTGTGCGAGTGCTAGGTAGTCAGCGTTTTCGCCAACAGGATGCATGTTATCTAGAGGCTGATTGTTCCAGTCTGTGCCGGCAGGTGGTGGCACCGAGCCGGGAGCTGGTGGTACAGCGCCAGGATATGTGCTGTAATTCGGCAGTGGCGGAGGTGGCAGGTCATCCTCAGAGTGACTCCTCAAATACTCCCTCAAAGGTGCAGTCTGTTGAGGTTCTACCTGGTTTATAGGCTTCGTAACAGTGGAGTACTGAGGATTAATCTTAGTAGAACAAAGGGTGCCACTGTGTTCAGGAGTTACTGGTTCATGTTTCCAGCTCCATATCTCCCCATTAGGAGCGAATATAGTTCCCTTCTGTATTCTGCTATCCATTAGTTTAGCTGTACCAATAACATTATTATTGCTGTTAGACCATAAGTCTGGCATGATTTGAGCTCCAAGTGACTTGCTGGAGAACTCATTGGTTTCGTCCTTGAATTGAGGATTATTGTTGTACTCCTCACGGAAGAGTTTGATTGGCTGTAGATAAACATCGTGTTCAACTGGCATGTTCAGGTCCTCTAAGTTTTTGAACAGTTTATCATAGACAGGACCATGTTCCACAGCACTCTTTATACGATCGGACTCAATACGCATGATATGGAGTTTGTCTTTGACGATGCGACTTAGAATAGGGCTGGACTTGTAGTCTGGCAGGTTGGCAGCACTGCTTACGACATTTCCTTGAGTATCTAGGACTAGCTTCTTGTCTGAAGCGTTCTTCGGGACGATATTGTACTTCACTCCTCTGGACACGTTGGATATCTTCAGTGGTAAGGCGTAAGACTTGGGTGCCGAGTGTATTTTGCTGCTCTCCACTGAGAAGACATCTCCATTCTGTAGCGGTGCCACTCTGACGACATTTCCCATACCCACGACATGGTCTTTGATGCGCGTGATGTATTCCTGGGAAAAGTATGTTTACGTAAGTCAAGTATAATATAAATATGTGTGTTATTCAAATAACTCTATTATAAGAGCAAGTAAGAGGCACTATCACTGCCGTTATAACCGGCAGACTGACCTAAATTAAATGACGTAATACTATGCGCAACGCATTCTAACTTTGTGCATTCTAAAATGTGTAGACACGAAGGGAAACAATTAACGAGTAGGTTTTACAGTTATCAATAAGTGCTATATTATTTATAAACTAAGCAACAAAACACTTACTGCCACCATATCGCATTATTAGGTATATCTCAACAGGGCATCGGCTAGACATGCCGTGTCATAGGTTCAGGTTCGAATCCAGGCAAGCACTAACGATGAAGGAATACTGTGCGGAAGATGGAATTTTAGCTTTTAGGTTGCCAAAAATTCGCCGAACCAGGTAGATTATGGTTATTATCCTTCACAAAAGAGGCCGGTTTCTTAGCAGGGACAATGTCAACCGATTTTTGTAGCTATTTTGAAACAACATAACACGCTATGATCAAGGTCATTCAGAAGTCTCATAAATATAAAAAGCTTCATTCAGTACTTACAGTGTGTTCCGACTTCTCAAAGTCGCTGGCGTGTTGCCGGACGGCCGGCGCAACGTCGTGCGGCGGCAGCTGCGTGCGGAGCTGCGCGCGCCGGCGCCGGGCCGCGTCCGAGCCGGACACCGGCGCCAGCGAGCCCAGGCATGACATGTACTCCGATACCTGAGAAACAATAATTATATGGTTATATTTGAGTTCCAGATTTGAAATACCTACTTATCAAGTTGTTATCACCATCATCAGCGTTTTTAATGTTCCCACTGCTGGGACTCAGATCTTCTCTGAAGGAGAGGGAATGGGCCGTAATTCACCACGCGGGCCCTTCTAATTTTTGGTTCTTGGACATGGCGGTTTTCTCACGATGTTTTCCTTCACCGTTTTGAGAACAGTGGTGATGAAATAAATTACACAAAGTAATGCTCCTGGCTGGTTTCGAACCCACGAACTACAACTCGTAAGTCGGTGCCATTAGCACACGGTCACCACTGCTCTCAAGCAGTGAATCAAGTTATGAAAGAGCATAATATCCAAGTCGTACAATATTTATTGCAATGTTGTTTATTACGAATGTAGTAAACAAAACGAAAATAAATCTAATTAGATTATTATTAGAAGTACATATTTCTTACCAGCTCTGTGGAAGCATTTGGAGGCACCCAGTCAAGTTTGACAGGCTTATCCGTTACTCCTCGAATTTTGATCAGGGGCACTGAAAAATTAAAAAGTGTTAATTGAGTAATATAGCTCACCTAACCAACAATGAACTGGATAGAATAAAATAAACTTTATTGTACACCAAAATAGCAACAATTTGATCTGCACAATTCAGAAACTGGATCTGCACAATTTCAGGGTACAAATTTTACAAATCAAGTTACTATTTTACAATAGTATTATACATACCAACGACTAAGGGTCAGTATACACCGAGAGGCTACACGACGCTGCGTTAACATTTTAAAAGAAGTACACGAAAAGATACAAATTTCAGATCGGGATACGTCATGAGTCGACGCAGCACTGCGTGGTGCAACGTAATCTGAATTCTTCTTTTCTGTTCAGGTGGCCTAACTCTTTTTTATGAACGATCCTTAGATCTTAGATTAATGCTTCCATTAGCCAGGTTCTTCATCAAATATTGTACCTATTAGACGCATCGGCTCAATATAATTCAGGCCGCTAGTTGAACGGCGCCGATTATTTACCAGGCGGGGCTATTAAAGGGCCTATTGCACCACTCGATATTCAGACAGTTTTAGTAGATGGCTCGTCGTGCGCGAAGACTCGGAAGGAAAAATAAGACGAGTCGAGAGTAAAGTGAATATCATGTGCTGAATAACGCGTAGTGTAATTGGGCCTTAACTGAAAGGTGAATCAAGCTAGTTAGCTGTCTCAATACTACTTACTAGAAGCCTTCTTAGGTCTGGCTGTGCCCAGCAGCTCAAACTGTGCCCATCCCGATAGGTCGTCATCTTGGACATCGTGAACATCCTTGCTGCAGTGACATGATCGGCACACCTTCCTCCAGAAATGAAGGTCTAAGCCAGGGCATGATGGTCCTGAACAGACAAAATTTAATGTTAAAATTAATGACTCTTGGATTTTTTGAGTGTAAAGTAAAAGTGCAGAATTGCAGCAGTGTAAATAATAAGGAAAGGGCTTGTTCACCAGAGTTGATCCAGAAATGTCTATGAAATAACGAAAAAGTTAAATGGCAATGTTTTACATGTGATTTTGGTGCCAAATTAAATAATTGGTTTAAATTTTAGACTTATTAAATTTTAATCTTAAGAGTTGTAAAAACACTCGAGTCGGCGCTAAATGCTCGAGTCGGGGCTCGAGCAGCGTAAAACCGTTAGAGTCGGGACTCGAGTCGGTTTGAAAACGCTCGAGCAGTGGCTTGAGCGTTTAGAAAAAAAAGCTCAATAAATAGCGCCGACTCGACGCGCAGCTCGATGCTCAGCGCTTATTTTTACAACACTAACTGATCTGCAAATATTGTTAAGACGAAGGTTTGTGAGGGTGTACATATGCCCTGCATTCCGTATTGAGTCAAAAGCGATAATATCGCAAATCCGACCAACACACAATGTCACAATCATAACTCAATAATATTATATTTTGTAACTATCAAAGGTCAGTATTATTGCTTTTAACGCAATCTGGAATGCAGGATTATTTTCAGTATGATTTTTACTTCTTCACACTAGCTGAACAGATTTAATGAAACTCGGTTCATGCAAGCGAGCCCACTGACAGTAGCTGGTTTAAAAATTGTCACAGCGGAAGCTTGATTATTTTAGTGCCTAGAGTAGATTACGGGAAATATTTTAAACTGAGTGGGCAGTGCCTTGATAAAAGCCACCTAAAACACTATAGAAATATGTCAGCTAAAAATAATACAAAATAATTTATAATTTTTACATGACAAATACATTAACTTAATTATACTTCTAAGAATTATTTTGAACTGTTAAGGAATTTAACAAATACACTGATGTGTAATCATAATCAATGAACACCGGAATATTAGAATATAATTAACATTCATTAAGGATATTTCCTCATTTAGTAATAATTTACTATTGCTATGAATCACTGCAGAAAAATTACTAATAAATATGCCATTGCTTCCCGGAAATCTTCAACAAATTATGACAAACACACAGTTTATTTATAACAATAGATTAAACTGTCTAAGGTGAATCAGAAACCAAACAATTAAACTAACTTAATATAGTAAATATTAATCATTTTCATAAGGCTTCCCAGAAATAATAATATTCATTCATAAAATTCCAGACGGAATAGTACAAATGAGAATCATTTATTACTTACGATTACTTACTATTTTGGTATTCATACTAGGTTGTAAGGAACCATGATAACGATTGCATTGTTATTAATGACGTCATTCATACCGATTATAGCTTGAATCAACATAGATGTTCTCATGATATGCAAATTTTTGTAACCATCTCTTAATTCATGAATCCCCAAGCGACCACCGGTGGCCGCGCATCTATTGTCTTACTATTGTGTCTCTAATTGACGGTATCTGAAGGGTTAACTTCAAAAAAATTACAAAAATAAATCTATACAAAGAAAAAGCTTATCCTAATCACTGCTAATAATTGAATGAATTTATTTTTATTTACCACAAGAGTTGCACGGTGCACCGGCGCCGCTATCATGCCCCAGCCGAGCTTTACTTAATTTTTCTCTCTGACTTTCTAGCTTTGATAGCCAAGCCGGTGCTTCTGGCGTCTCCACACAAGACCCACTCATCTGAAACGAAAATATTTCATGTTATCAACTATTTATCACAAAGTACAAAAGTTAACTCATCGCGTAAACACAAAGTCAAAGTTTCAAACTTTTCAAATCACCTTTTTATCCGGAAACTTAGACATAGTCCTTGATGAAAAGTTTCTTGTTGTATTACATAAATATACTAGCTTGTGAAGTAGTGAAATACATCTAAATAAAATAAAAACTCAAACCAATTTCAATAAAGGAAACGAGATAACTTCGGTAACATAGCTGGCCGCTTACAGATAAAGATAAAAAAAATATCATGACATCATGACGTTTTCGTGACAGCAGAGCAGGGCTATAATATAAAAAAGTATCGATATTTATAGCATTTACTAAAAAAAAATACGCATTTTTTTTATTTAATAAAAAAAAAATGCGACGAAAACATTGATTCACAAAAATTCTAAGCTAAGAAAGTTTGAAAATATTTTTCCACATTACTTTACTTTTGATGCTGAGAAACATTACTCAATTTGAGAATGTAAGTTAATTTGATAAAAAAGATTAAAGGGCTGGGCTCATTATATCAACAAATTAACATTTCAACTAATCTTTTAAATTAAGTAAGTATTCTAATTTATTAAGTGCTTCTAATTATGTAATTATTTTTCAAAAAGTATGACGAATGGGGACACTAATTAATGCATATAAATGAACGCAACATCATCCGTCAACTCAGTTACATTTTTAATCTGTATCCCTTCCGTAATGTCCCCATCCATCTTTCAATGCGTTTCCTATTCTAATTCGATGTAAAATTTTGAAAAACTTGCTCCTGCTATAAATAGTTTGTCAGTGCTTGAATTCTTCGTTGTTCGTATAGTGTTTGTAATTCAAAGGGAGTGACAAAAACTTTTTATACGGTAATATTATCTTATTGTTTTCAACATACGTTTTGGTTTTACAATGAGTCATAGGTTTGCCTTTATTTATCAATAATATTCTCTTCCATAGATGTCATCAGGAAGGCCGATCAAATGTGTGGTCGTCGGCGACGGTACTGTCGGTAAAACTTGTATGTTAATATCCTACACCACGGACAGTTTTCCAGGAGAATATGTGCCTACAGTGTAAGTTGTGTTCACAATGCAATGTGTGTGAACTGTAAATATTGCTGGAATGCTAAGTACAAGTGTTTGTAAAGTTGGAATGTTTCACACGGTGCTATTATTAACGTAAATGATTGCAGATTCGACAATTATTCTGCACCAATGGTTGTGGATGGAGTAGCAGTGTCTTTAGGACTGTGGGATACGGCAGGACAGGAGGATTATGACAGACTGAGACCATTAAGTTATCCACAAACAGATGTCTTCCTTATATGCTTCAGTGTGACAAGGTATGTATTCATTGACAGTCTATTTCACTATCAGTATGTACAACACAAGCTTACTAAGACGATGCTAAACGCCTTTAATTACTGTACAAATTAACATTAATCAGGCCATCTTAGTTAGCCACAGAAGTTTATAAAGATCACAACTTTATTATATTTTTCTACTTCACCATCATTAACCCTTCAGATACCGTCAATTAGAGACACAATAGTAAGACAATAGATGCGCGGCCACCGGTGGTCGCTTGGGGATTCATGAATTAAACTAGTTTCAACCAGTTCTAACCCATAATTATTGTTCTGACTCCCACTTAATCTAGCAAACCCACACTCTTTGTTTATTAATATTATCCTATTGTCTAGTATTCACTGCCACTGCATATTTGGGTAGACTGTTCTAAATATGACTAAAAAAATGACCTTTGAATTTTTGTTTTTAAATATTAATATCTTGTTCTTATTGGACTAGTGGTTGCAAGTTCTGAAGATACCACCTGGGTGAGGCAGTGTCATTAGGTTTTTCCAGGTGGAACATTTTTTTTTTAGTTTTGTCTGAACCCCGGATTTGTATTTGCTTGATGATAGACGGCTCACCTTTACCCTATTAGCTACTTAAACATAACTGGCAAAAATCTAGGTAATGGAGTATTACCTAGAGACATGTTTAATACAGATGTGATTAAATTATGTAGTGACTAGCTTTATAATACATAATAAAATAGCTTCGTCTGCATACATAAAATATAGGTAGCCTATGTCACTCAGGAATAGAGCAGCTTTCTATT
Source organism: Mythimna lalbum (assembly GCA_949319445.1). Lineage (NCBI taxonomy): Eukaryota > Metazoa > Arthropoda > Insecta > Lepidoptera > Noctuidae > Mythimna > Mythimna lalbum. Next base: position 15,409,168 of record OX439356.1, on the reverse strand, counting down.
AGTGATAAAATTGTAGCAATCGGACCAGTACTTTCAGAGATAAGATATTTTTAACCCTTCAGATACCGTCAATTAGAGACACAATAGCGCGGCCACCGGTGGTCGCTTGGGGATTCATGAATTAATAAGATTTTTTTTATTTGTAGGAGGTACTACAAATAAAAAAAATCTTCACCTCTTAATTATATTTGTGTAGATTACTTAAGTAGTTAAACTCCCATTTGGTTACATAGCGTCTGCCTACGATATAACCAGCCAGTTCTGCCCCGAAATTTCTATTATCAGTTAGTAAGTTACTTATGATTTTTTTTTTCTATTTCTAGCCCATCGTCTTATGAAAATGTAACTTCAAAGTGGTACCCAGAGATAAAGCATCACTGTCCTGATGCACCCATTATATTGGTTGGTGAGTAACAACAATTAAATACTAATAATCAATTAAATTATTTCTAACTAGCCTTATTTTAATTTTATTTACTTTTTTCTTAATTGATAGACTTTGTTAAAAATATCCTGTGTATGACACATAATATCATTGTATAATAGTGCAGTTGTTTACACTCATCAGGGCACTGCATACATTGTGAGCCTTATTCAAAGAAATCTAGTTCATTGACATGTGTTAAGAAATTTACTATTGGTTATTCTGCTAATGAGTTGCTTAATTGTTCAGGGATTTAATGAGTAAGATGAATGTTATCAAAAACACTGTCATTTTTATTTGTATTTTAAAAGGGTAATCATATCACCTAAAACAATCTCCTGCAGACAACCTTCATATTGACTGAAAGATAATAATATCAGATAGTACAGATAGATAGTATGAGATTGATTCAAGTTAAAACCTCCGTTTTCCATTCCAGGTACAAAGATTGACTTGAGAGATGACCGTGAAACCCTCAGTTTGCTGTCTGAACAAGGAATGTCTCCTTTGAAGAGAGAACAAGGACAAAAGCTGGCAAATAAAATTAGAGCTGTAAAATATATGGAATGCTCTGCATTGACTCAGCGTGGACTCAAACAGGTATGCTTAATTTATTCTAAGTTATTGTATATATTTAGTCTTGTTTGCCTGCATACAAATGACATAATTATACATAATACCATCTTTAGGAGTGACATAATATTAGTTTTTTAACAAAGGATTCATTGAATGTACCATAATTAGCGCAAAAAAAAACGTTATCTGTAACTAGGGTTGCCAACTGTGCTCTAATAATAATAAATAGAGATATTATAATATAGAATTCTACTCTATTTTGCTGAGGAGTACTTCATAATCCACAAATGTAATACAAATACATGCGTGTATTTGTATTACATGTGTAATCTACCTATTTTGACTTTGAATTAAACTGAATTAAATTCTACCTTTTCAGTATATTATAGTAATAACTTTGGCCCTCTTAGTTGTAAATTACAAAATAACAAAAAAAAGCTGTGGTTTCATTAAAACTGTTTGATAGTCCTCAAATTATTTAAAATCAGGAAATATAGATTATTTCGCAAAAAGTAAAAAAAAATTGCTGAAACACATTACACAGCAGGCACAAAAGTATGCAAAAAGCATGCATGCCATAGTGACATCCACCAATCAGAACTTGTTATTATGACTCACTGCCATGCAAGCTACTTGCATACTTTTGTGCCAGTAACAGGCATGTCAGGTATTTCGTTTTTCCTTAAGATTTTTAAGAATATATCTTTAATTTCCCACTTCTATCAGATATAGTCATATTTCTCCTAAAGAAAGGTGGCAACCCTGTCTGTAAGTCTTGTACAGTTGGTATTTCAAAACAAACTGTATAGATAAGTCCACTGCATATAGACTGCAGGAAAATACTTTGTTGTACAACTCATGTAGAAGCTTGAATGTCATTTATTGTTGTGAATACCTCTATGGCATGCAAACCACACATGTATCACTATCCACCTATGAGGAACTTTATTCTACTAAGTTATCTAACAATGTTTTCCTTTATCCTTAATAACTATTAGTACGAAATCCGTAGAAGAAATCTCTTCCCTCATCTGTGATTCAATTATGATCAATATTATGTGCTAGATAATGCGTTTATTAAAACATTCCGAATATGATGCCTAGCTAAATCTGATGCCAAAATGATGATAAACAAAAAAAATTGTCTGAGATCGCAAACACTTTATAATTTTTGCTTAGACGCCAGCCGTTTTCTATGGCGGCTGTACTTGAGTAACTTTCACGACGAAGACTAAGTCGGACTTCTCTTTCTTTTTTTGTATTAGTTTACCAGAGCTAAAAAATATTTAATTAAGCAAATGAAAAACAATTGCATGCATGATATTGCATCTGATCGTCTTGCTGCCAAAAGGAATAGAGGTAGTCTGATCATAAGTGGAGAAGGGTTGCTAGAGACAGAAACAATGGAAAATGTTAAACTCCTCTGACATCTTCTCAGTGTGCCAGTTCAGTGTGGACCTTGGATAAGGGGGAGGTACCTACATTGAACTAAGAGACATCTGTAAAATATTACAGTTTTATATGCAGTAATCCTAAAGGTGTGGTGCTCTGCTTTGTGCGGTTTTTCTTTCTACCCCATAAACTGACCCAGTATCTTGAAATAATGTTAGCCCATTTATGTCCCACTGTTGAGCGAAGGACATACCTTTGTGGAAAAAGAAGAGGGGGCCCCCCTTTCCACAAACGACTGCCCTTGCCGACTGTGAGTCAGTCCCGCAGTAGCATGAAAAAAAAAATATTAATGTAATAAAAAACAATATTTTTCATTGTTTCGCAGGTGTTTGACGAAGCTGTACGCGCAGTATTAAGACCTGAACCTCAGAAGCGACATCAGAGGAAGTGTTTAATTATGTAAATAAGAAAAACTCCATGACAAATTCGGCAATTATACATGCAGAAAACTCTCGACAACAGTAATAATGTGTTTCTATACCAGTCTGCTCTTCCATGATAACACTAATTTTTACTATTGATTATATTGAACAAAATTACAGTCATTGCATGCCAATAAGTGCCATAAAACACATCCTTCAAACTGCATAGTGAGACTTTGTACGTTATTCTAACTGTATCTGGATCATCACACAACTATTTTAGTTATATTTTCTGCTTATATTTAAGCATATGAAAATGCCAAAGATTTTATAAATAGATGTAAGACTCAGTATATTATTTAGTATGTTTTTGTAAAAAACTTCAATGGTTAGAAACAAATTGTTACTGTTATGTAAAATGACTATAATGTTATTTTTGTATATGCAACTGGACCTCAATATTCGAAGTTTTGAAATATATTCTTATGCAACTTGTGAATAACGACTGACTGTAGATGCTAGTTTTTTAACATACTCAATTTAAACTCGAATTAGTTGCAGATGTTTAAGCATTTATTATCCAGTGGATACGTATTTGTTAAGTGGTATTTTATTTAGATATATTATTAATATCCATGCTTATAATAATAATAGTAGGTTTGCTTTATTCTGGTTGAATAAAGTGTTATTAATTGATGCTGGTTTCTCATAAGCTAACAATTTCTAAAGGCAATAACTTTGACGTTTTTATAGCCATTTATTACATACGTAATATAAATCTGACAAATACTTATACCGTATCGGCAGCTGACAGGACTGTTGTAAGCTTTAGTGGTGGTGTTTAGTCTCATCGCCATTAATTTACTGATTCTTTTCAATTCTCTATTATTACTAATTTAAATATTTTATTTCGAATAATGTTTGTGATTAGATACAAAGTGTGTTTATAGTGATTTATTAGGTCGAAATATTTTTGTATGTGGAAATCTTAGATTTAAGGAATATAATGCATTTAAAAAATACTAATTTCGCAACGAAAGTCTAGCACAACAACTTTAAATAGTGTCTCATGCGTTCTCGAACAAGGAAGTAGTATAAGAGCTAATATCTGTCTACCCTCAAAGTACTCATAAATGAGGATAAAAACTGGGATTGCAAAAGTAAGGAAAAAGGCGTGCGTGTTAATAAATGCACCTTCAATTATTGATATTATTTGTAGACTGCTTTGATTTACATGTAAAGCTTCAAAAATAATTCGTGTATATACCTATTTATGTAAGAGCTAAATGAAACTTGTGTATTATGCACTTCATAAATTATTGAACTTTATCATTGGCTTTTTATTTAAATCCCTATTTTAAATAAGTGCTAAATTCATCAGGTATTTCCTTCTCGATAATACTCCGTAGTTAATTCTATTGATGACTGGGAATGTTTTGGTCCACTCGTTTGTACTTAATTGGAAGGGCTTTAAAATGAAATCCGGAGGCGCATAGGAATGGCCAAAAGTGCAATGTCGCAGTTGCAAGGCATATGGAGGGATCGTAACATTTCACGCAAAACCAAAACCAAACTGGTCAAATGTTTAGTCTTCCCCATATTTAGCTACGGGGCTGAGACTTTGACTTTAAAAAAGGCTGATCGCGACCGCATTGGTACCTTCGAGATGTGGTGCTGGAGGAAAATGCTTCAAATACCCTGGACTGCCATCCGTACAAATCGCTCTATCTTACGCGAACTGAACATCAAGATCAGATTGTCGACTATCTGCATGCGCAGAATACTAGAGTTCTTTGGCCACATTGCCAGGAAAAATGGCCACAACCTTGAACTGCTCATCGTAACTGGCATGGTTGATGACAAACGACCGAGGGGCCGCAGTCCAATAAGATGGGCAGATCAGGTCCGCTCCACATTGGACACCCAATTGCACATCGCACTTCTTGACGCAAGAACCGTCACAAATGGCAAGATACCATCAACAAGAAGCTAATCCAGCGGGAACTTCACGACCCTCAATAATGAGGAATACAACTCGAGGAGGATAAAATGAAAAAAGATGGAACAAAATCAGAAACACCGACTTCAGAAATTAAAGTTATTTTGTAGTTTGTTTTTGAACTCGAATATAAATAATAAATTCTGTACTGACATAAGTATCTAACAATTTTACACTTTTTTAAGTGAAAAATCATCTAATTTATTCTCCCGCTCTGGGCCGAACGAGAGGGCGTGTCAGACTTTTGCTGACTAAAACCCTTTATACGTTTGCCTTTATACAAGGGCCCCGGGTTCTCTTTCGCACAACCTATGGCCCCTGCAAGTAAGCTTCGACACTGCTTGGACCCCTATGGTTTGCTAGAGATGTCAATCCCTCTGAGGCGCGCGTGCAACACTACGCGCTGCTGACGACTTGAGCTGGGTCTGGGCGGTAACGGACGGCGAGCTCTCCATTGCTCGTCGTCCGCAAACTGTACTGTACCGTTGTAGGAGTGCTACTATCGGGATCCCGGTGCGGCCGCCTCCTTCTGCGAACCGTAACGCTAGCGAAGGAGGTCTGACTGCCATCCCTCCTCGCTGCGGACCATGGCCTGTACCAAGGCCCGGCGCGAGAGGTCGTTGCCGCCGATCACCCCTTAGAGGACGAGGCGGTACTGTCCAAGCGGCCCACACGCGCTCCCGTATGTTCCAGCGTTTCATCCGCACATAGGCATAGTAGGAGCAGGAGCCGGATTGTATTTCCGCCAATGCAATGAAGTGCACTCAAAATATCTCTGTCTATCTCAAAATGTAGTTAGGTTAATCTTTTACAACTGCGAGTGTATAGTCCAATCTTGATAGGAGTGGGATACCTATTTAGCAGGGTGTTTACTTGGTACAGTCCATGTTCATTATAAGACCCACACTTTCTGAAACTCCACTGACTGAAGTCATCGAGCATTGTAACTACTGAGGTCCTCCCTAGTCTCAGCTGACAACTATATAGTCGGTAGTAAGTGATGTACGCCATTAACATAAATGCCCAGCCATCTCCAATCCAGTACCCACTCAGAAATGACGCCACCGTACCTCACGGCTTACCACAAGTCCACCCCGCTGCAGGATAGGTTTTGAAGTCTGATCCTGAAGTCAGGCTGACATGGTGGCATTTTCGTACATAGGTTGGTACCTACCTACACTTCAGCACTTTGATAAATTCGTAAACTTAACATTTTTTATTTTTTTATTTTTTAAGGTTTGCTGGAAGAAAACTCATCCTTGAGTTAAGCTCGCCTATGTACATGAATTTTGTTATCCACCTATTTTATAAGTTTTTATAGTGTACATAAAGAATTGATGAATTCAAATTATCTCTAAATTTTTTATCAAGTATGCGATTAGGTACCTTGCGTAGGTACGATATGGCGGGTCGTATTTTGATTCTATCTTTTCCTATGCATCATAATTGAGGGTCGCGCCCGTTAATTACTTTTTCAATACACTTACATGAAAACCCACTCTTATAAGCGGGTAATAATACCACCGCTTTTAGGCACGCAATTGCCTGTTTTCCGCACTAGTGCAGTTGAGGGCGCGTCCTCGCCCCGCCACAATTTTATTACCTACATTGACTACATTTGTCGTATCAGGGCACGCGTGCGTGCGATATCCGTGCTTGCCTGTAACTCATGAGGTGCGCCGGGTGCACGGCAACCACCACGAGTCGTAAGTGTATTGAAAAACATCGTTTGATATACATGCTTTAGCCCTCGACTCCATAACACACTCGTCGTAAGGCTCGTGCGAATTCCGCCTTAGTCGCAATGACAAAATTTCTGCACCTGTACCAAATTAATGTACTTTTTTTGTAGTTGGTTCGATTCCTGACTATAACAGTGCCTAAATTACAGTGCGTTTCACTTAAGACGTTCCTTTGCCGTAATGTTGGCAATACGGAAAAACAGTGTTGCAATATTTTTAGCAATTAAATTACTTAATATTAGGGAGATTAACTTATATTTCGATACTTTTAACAATTGCGTTTTTTTTTTTGTTTTTCTTTTTACTATTTTTGGATAAAGTATAGGGCGCTGGGCTCCATTCAGATTGTCTTGAAATTCTTTCAAATACCGAAAACGCCACGCCACAATATCATATCTCTCTATAACAACGTCTTTTTAGACCTGCTTTTTTTTAAATAAAGTCCCATTCCTCTCATAATTCTCCAAAAAGTGCTGCAACTATCGTTAAAATCGATTTCGTTGCACATTTCGGGGAACAATTTTGGTAGAGTAGGCAACTGTTTCCTTTTTCCCTTCTTTTTTTGTGTAGACAGACAGGGGAGCTAACATTACGCCAAAGGAACGTCTTAAGTGAAACGCACTGTACCCTAGATACCAGTTCAATAAGGGAATCACAACCATAGATTAGATCATGCATGGCTGAAAACTGAATGCTGATTATAGTAATCCCTACTAATATTATAAATGCGAAAGTAACACTGTCTGTCTGTTACGCTTTCACGCAAAAACTACTGAACGGATTTAGATCAAATTTGGTAGGTAGGTAGAAGAGACACTGGAATAACACATAGGCTACCTACGAATCAACTGGGACTCTTAAAGAAACCAGACGGTGCCTTCACTGCATCAGCGGAGGAAACCCTGAAACTTTTGGCGTCAACACACTTCCCTGGCTCGGTGATGGCACAAGACATCATCGTACCATATTCACCTCATATCCGCCTCTCCAGGCCTACAAATGAAGACTGGAGAAGAGCGGCGAGGTACTTTAGACCAAACAAGGTAGAATGGGCTATAGACTCATTCAAGCCGATTAAGTCTGCAGGTGATGACGATATCTTCCCAGCTCTCCTGCAGCAAGGGAAGACTATACTCATCCCTATCTTAATCAAAATCTTCAGAGCAAGCTTTGCCTGGGGATATATACCTGAGAAATGGACTACAGTTAAAGTCTGTTTTATCCCAAAGGCTGGTAAGAAAGACTACTCTCAACCAAAGTCCTTCAGACCAATAAGCCTTACCTCCTTCCTACTCAAGAGTATGGAAAAGGTTATAGACGAATGCATCAGGGATGGACCATTAAGGGCTAACCCTCTGCATCCGAAGCAACATGCTTACCAAAAAGGAAAATCCACAGAAACTGCTCTGTTAGAACTAACAGACAGGATCGAAAGGGTTTTGGAAGATAAACAGATAGCCCTATGTGCTTTCCTTGATATTGAAGGAGCTTTCGACAACGTCACCATAGACGCCCTTTCCAAGGGAATGAAGGCGAAAGGGATTGACGAGACAACTACTCGTTGGATCGAATTCATGCTCCTCAACAGAACTATCAGTGTTACCTTACACGGAACTACAAAAAGCTTCAAAACAACTAAAGGGTGCCCACAAGGAGGCGTTCTATCGCCACTTCTATGGCTACTCGTTGTTGACCAATTGCTGGTTGAAGCCTTTAAAAGAGACTTAGATGTACACAGTTATGCTGACGATGTGGTGGCTTGTGTTATCGGCCCCTGTCACAGCACGGTATCATCTATACTGCAAAGATCTCTGAACGTTATAAACACATGGTGCACAGAGAACAATTTATCGGTTAACCCGAGTAAAACAACAATAGTCCCCTTTACTAGGAAGCGAAAGTTGGACAAACTTGTAACGCCCACTGTAAAGGGGACTCGCATACCATTCTCCAATGAGGTCAAGTACCTGGGCGTAACTATCGACCAGAGACTGACCTGGAACACTCACATTAATAATGTGATTCAAAAGGCTAAAATAGCTTTAGGAATATGCTGTCGCTTAGCAGGGACGAAATGGGGCCTAAACCCTAAAATCGCCCTGTGGTTGTACACCGCCATAGTCAGGCCGATAATAACGTATGCCTGCGTAGTATGGTGGAGGAAAACATCCCAAGTGACAGTCATTAACAAACTTAATGGTTTGCAGAGACTTGCATGCATTATATCAACAGGCGCCATGTCTACAACCCCAGGAGCTGCTCTAAATGCCCTGCTTAACCTTCCGCCACTTCATCTATTAATTGCGAAGGAGGCGAAAGCGGGCATGTATTTCTATACATCTAAACAGCACTGGCAAAGTAAACTGGCGCTCTCAAGCACTGAGATCGCTACACGAATCAGTGCTTGAACGCGATCAGCTAGCTATGACAACAGACGTCATGCTTCCACAGTGTAGCTTCACAAGAAATTACACAGTGGAACTGCCGAGCAGAGAGGATTGGGCAAGCAACCTCATTACTTGCAAGGCTGGAAGCCTGATCTGGTTTACAGACGGATCCAAAATGGGTGAGAATGTAGGATGTGGAATATTTGGCATTAGCCCGAAATTCAGCAAAAGCTTGAATCTGGGTAAATATGCCACCATATTCCAAGCGGAGGTATACGCCATTATAGAATGTGCGGAAGCCAACCGTCAACGAAACTACATAAATCAATTAATTCTGATTTACTCAGATAGCCAGGCAGCTCTTAACGCCTTGAACTCGAATACAATAAATTCGAAACTGGTAAAAGACTGCGTTAACAAACTAAATGACCTGGGGCAAAGGAATAAAGTTATTCTGAGATGGGTACCGGGTCATTCTGGAATTACTGGCAATGAAAAAGCCGACGAACTTGCAAGGACTGGGGCTCAGGGTCATCAGATAGGACCAGAACCTTTCTGTGGTATCTCAAAGAACCAGGCCATGCAGACCCTTAAGGGCAACCTATTTGGCGATTCAAAAAAGCACTGGTTGTTACAACCAGGACTGCTACACGCCAAATCTCTAATAGAAGGCTACTCACAAAAACGAACTGCCGAGCTTCTTGAGCTTAGCAGGACGAACATTTGTGCGATAGCCCGCGCCTTAACCGGGCACTGCAAATTAAACAGGCACCAATTTCACATGAAACTGAGTGACACTGATGTTTGCAGGTACTGTAATCAGGAGAGGGAGACGCCTAAGCACCTGTTGTGTGAATGTGGGCCTCTTATCCACAAACGCAGTATCCATCTGGGTCGACACATTATTCGCCCGGAGGAGATTAAAACTCTCAAAGCTAGGAGTATTCTAGACTTCCTGGAAGCCTCCCGGCTAAAAGAGTTACTCTAACAAGGTGGCGAGTCACAATAGATCTTTTAGGTCGCAGTGACTACATCTCCTACACTATGGGAGATGCATAGCCCCTTTTCTTCAAAAATAATAATAATAATAGGCTACCTATAATTCCACTGCTGAGCACGGGTCTCTGCCCGCGCGATATAAACTGTAGTCCACGCGGGCGAAGCCGCGGGCGGAAAGCTAGTGAATAAATAAAACGCTAATTACTATATAATTTATTTATTTCATATAACACGTTTACATGTCACTGAAACATTGATTATAAAGGAATACCTACACACGGATCAACATTAAAATTAGGACAGGTTTTACCAGAGCGCTTAGCACAAGTTGCAAATACAGCAATATCTTTAAGAATAATATTGGTAGGGTCATATTCATTATTGTAGGTAAAGGTATGTCATGGAATACATCAAATACATGAAAACGCCATTAAGAAATCAATTTTACTGTGACTAGACAACTATGTTTTATCGTATAAAATATTAACATCGATTTTCTTTTAGAACTAGGATTATAAAAGTTGTAAAGATGTTATCGTACATAAAAGATCCGTAGACCTTAGTGAACTAAATTGTGTGCGCATATCAAATTGACAAAAAAAAAACATAATTAGACACAATTCTGCACATGAATAAAGCCAAAAAGAATACAATAGTATTTAAATTCTAAATAACATACACTTATAAATACGAAAATATTAAATGCAACTGATAGGAAACCTATAGTAAATAATGTAAATTAGTCATGATTGATGAGGAACTTCCTCAGTACCTACAGTAACATATTTATACTCCGTTACAGCTCCAATAATGTTATTATGAGATCGTTTTATAGGTTTTCAATCTCTATCAATATATTTTGTAAAAGTAAACATTTAATTTATCTAGCAAACATCAAAATCTAAATTACACATAAAATACTGATTACAAACTTTTGTGATGAATCAAAATTATTTTAATCCTCTTGATAAATAAAATATCTATTTCTAAAAATTATCTGATGATAACAATTTTATTTTAATCAGTAATAACAAAGCAGTACCATTAAAAAATGCTTTTTTTTTCAGTTTTCTTGAATTAAACCATACATAGACAGACATAGTTATCTGTTATCTTAACTAAGCTCAATAGATTGCACATACCTTCTTATTCTTATTCGGATCGTCATTATACATTATGAGAATATAACAATCAGAAATTAGAAGCTTTTTGACACTTGATATTGAAAGAACATTATTTACTATTTAAAAATCCATTGATGGACTGGAAAACATGGATAATATAATTATTGTGCATTATATATACAGCATTTTACAATATACTTTTTTACCTACTAACACTAATCAGTTTGTTTTTGTGTTTTTATAATTTTTGTGATACCAATAAAACAATTGCTTAAATCTTAAACATCTATATAATGAAAAACATTAATTTGTATATATTGGGATTTATATATCTATCAAACTGGACACAAAGTTATTTTGAAACAAATTGATAGAATCATAAAACATTATCCACACTTAGGAAAATTCTTACACATTTTAAAATTTAGTTGTACCATATAATGGGTATAGTATTTTATGTTTTATTTCACAACAGAAACATTTGAGTATACGTTTTCTGGAAAAGCTTGCTGTTTCAAGCATCTACAACATTTACTAGCCTTCCCCGGCTGGTAAATAATCTTCATCCTGATATCACATAGCTCTGTATGGCCCTTGTGACTTTAAGTATTGGATTACTAGTGATGGCCCTGAGGATACTACTTCTGGTGGAATTGCTGTCAATGGGCAATTCTCAATGCTCATAATCTGTAAGCTCACACATAGTGCCAGCTCAAATGGCAAATTGCATAAGTTGGGGTTATCATTTAGATATAATGACTCTAAATTCTCCAAAGTGCCAATTTCTTCTGGTAAATATTGCAGGTTGTTTTCACCGACACTGAGGTATGTAAGATTAGTCAGATGTCCAATAGAACGAGGCAGTGATGTCAGCTGATTGGATTGTACTATCAGTTTCTGTAAGTCATGCAAGAATCCAATTTCATTAGGCAAAACTTCTAGTTTGTTTTCCTCAAGGTCCAAAACCCTCAATTTCCTCAGGCTTCCAATACTGGGTGGTATGCGCTTCAAACAGTTGTTGGACAATATAAGCACTTCCAAATTTTGCAGGCATTGAATATCATCAGGTAATTTTCCCAATTGATTTGTACCTAGGTTGAGTTCCACCATATTTACCCAAGTTCCAATATCTAGTGGAAGAGAGGTGAGCAGATTTTCTTTCATATTTAGTTTGGTTACATTCTTTGCCCTTGAGAATATGCCATATGGGATTTTATCAATTTGATTATGTTCCAGGTTGATAGAAAAGACATTTGTGAACTGAGCAGGGCCCCCTGAAGGGTAGCTGCCAAATGAGTTGCGAGAAAGTGTGATGCTTGTCAATTCATTCAAACTGGCTAAGAGACCATCAGGGAGCTGGGATATTGAGTTCCCTTCAACATTGAATTCATCCATATGCTTGCAGTTACTGAGTGTAGCTGGGATAGCCGTCAGTCTGTTGTATCTGAGGCCAAGGCGAGTAATAGCTTGAAGATTGCCAATAGTCTCTGGAATATCTAACAGTTCATTGTGTTGAAGGTCTAGTGTAGATAAATTAACACAATTACCAATCTCTTGAGGTAAATGCTCTAAATGATTATGTGAAACATCAAATGTTACTAAATTCACAAGTTTGCCAATTCCAGATGATAATTCTTTGATTTTATTCTCTCTTAAACTTAACATAGTTAAATTAGTCAGATGAGATATTCCATTGCCAACAACTCTGATTCTATTGAATCTTAAAAACAATGTTGTCAATGATGTCAGTTTATACACCACGTCTGGGATGTCATTGAGCTTGTTGTGTCGCAGGTCCAATACTTTCAAACTCCTCAGGTTGGCAAGGGTCTGTGGTAAACTTGTTAGTGAATTTTCATTCAATGCTAATGTTTGCAGATTCACCAGGCATCCAAACTCTGCAGGCAATACTGCAAGTTTATTGCCGTATAAATAAAATTCCACTAAATGAGTTAGTTCTCGGACATTCGGTGGGAGACATGTAATAGAAGATTTGCTCAAATCCAGGCGCTTCAGTCCTTCGTCTCGGCATCTTTGAAATTCTTTGATAATATCTAAGTCAGCTTGTATGGGTTTATTTTTCTTGGCTGTGGGTTTAGGCTTGTTGGACTCTGGATGCTTGACTGTCACGACTTTAGGTCGTGCACCCTCCGCGTTGGTCAGCGACGCAGTAGATAACTTCTTTTCTCTCATGCTTTGATATTTATCTTTCGGGCTTACAGTACCAACAGAATCTAATGCTTCAGAATTTTCTCTCGATGAATTATCGAGATTCATACCGTTCTTTTCTTAGCGCTGACAATGTGTTTTCAAAATGAGTTCCCTTCTTTAGATTATTTACTAAAACACACTTGACATGGTTTTGTCATCTCATCGTATTAGACACAAATCAATACCCTATTTCAGTCGTATGAAATGAACGACTTCCTGCATTCATCCACGATAACACAAGCTTAAAAATAACACTTTTCCCTAAGAACACATCGGTAAATTGAAGTCTTGACTTATATTTCCACAAAAGAATGCAGTATGCACAAAAATAATGATTTTCACGAAAACAGCCTCAAGTCAAGCGAAAATGGAATGGAATTCCGTCAATTTCCGTCAAACAGATTTAATTCATTTCATGCAGCGACAAGACAAACTCGTGGTAAATTCGATGAAAATAGTCGATTAAAAAAAAACTAAATCGATTAATTTTGTTCCTACAGAACTTAGGTCGTCCCTCGTCCACGGTGACTTTTTGTACCCTCGCCTACACCACGATTCTGTCGATCGATATGCAAACGAGATGCTTTCGCGCTTCTTTCGCGATGCAAACGCAATTCGATTCGTGACTAAAATGATACAAAAAAGTTTTTGTATAGAATATTTCACTTCCCACCATCGGCGCCACCATCCCTCTGTTCTTTCCCCGTTGTTGTCTGTCCGACATGGTGGCGTTTGATTCGATACAGTCGCGATGTAACGCGTTAATAGCACATTGGCATCGCCTCTGTAGTGCGTTGCTAATGGGAATAACACGTGTTATTCTAGTAGCGATGCTGTAGCGCGTTTACAAACACTCGCCACCATCCCTACAAAAAGTACGGGGAGAGAAGGGCCCAACACCGTAGGTTGCTGCCGAGGTTGTTTATGCAATAAAAATGGGCAATGTATTTCTACCCGGTAAGGAAATATGGTAATTTCCTGGTACTTTTGGCATACATTTATAATCAGAATCACCCGATAAAGAATCAATCGCTGGTTACAAAAAATGAGATTGTTAAACGTGACTTATTATAGTTTTTCATGTAAAACAGTGTTCATAAAAATAATAAAAGAAGATTAGGGTAAAATTGAAAATTTTGGGGGTTCCCCATTCTTAGAACTAGAACTAGAACATTCATCAAGCCCATTCGTGTGGGCGTGTGGGGTATTTATAGATAGGTCTTCAAAATTTATATTTAGGTTTCTGAAAAATTTTTTACTAATTTGAAAAGTATGCGCAAGAGACACTTCCAAAGTGGTAAAATGCGTCCCTGTAACTTCTAATAAAACTAAAAAAAATATATGATGTACATTACCATCCAAACCGTTAACGAAAATTGGTTTGAACGAAATCCAGTAAGTAGTTCTTTTTAATACGTCGTAGATAAAATAAAACACTATTATTAAAACATTGATCAAAGTAATAACGAACTACAAGAACTTTTATATTATGTTACTTACTACGGAACCCTTCATGGGCGAGTCCGACTCGCACTTGGCTGCTTTTTTTTTGAAGAGTGTTTCTGTTAGATGGTCCTATTTAAATTTGGTGAAGATCTGATAAGTACTTCGGAGTTAGACTATGTAATACTTACTTCAATAAATGATAGGAAAATTTTCGGGATTACAATATTTTTTTTTTATTTGATAATTATATTTTTTATCGCAAAGGCTAATTCGAGGTGGCACCAGAAAAAAGTGACTGGAAAGATATGAGCAGGGCAACCCTTTGATCTTCTAATTGCGCTTAATTCTTAATTAGACAGCAATGTTGCACAAGTTTAACCATGACTGATCAGACTGCCCATTACCTGGGCGTTTCAACAAAGAACAGTTTTCAAGAACCGTTTTTTGTTCTGCAACGGAACAACCGTTTTTCATCCTGCGAACAAAGTTCTTGATGCACAAACCAGTCTTCGAATTACTGTATCAAAATGTTATCTTTTTTGCTGGAATGGAGGTTGAGAATGCATTCATTCAACAAGCACATTCGTCGCGTCATCGTTTCAAAACCAGTTCTTGCAATGAATAATGAACTTTATAGTTATGACATGCAGCACAAATTTTATTGATACTTCCTCTTCAAACTAGTTGGACAAGAAACGTTTTCGGCAAGTACATACTTTACTCAATCCTATCTATATCTATAATCCCTTCACTCAAACTACTTTCGTCTTCGAACTAGTCGCGACGAGGAACGTTTTTAACAACCGTTTCTGTAGTTACAAACCGTCGGTCCCATTTCGTCGGTCAAAATTTTGGCCAACGAGTAATGCCTATATTGTTTACTCTCTCCATTTGCTCATGATATTATAAGAAATGTAATAGGTTTCATCCAGTACCAAACAGTTTAAATGAATTAATTATATAATTATTATAAAAGATTGAAATATTTGCGTAGCGATGAGGCAAAGTAGTCCTTAATTCTTTAATCTGACATGATGCTGAGCATTCAGGGACGATTTTGTGCCCTGCTCACCTTAAGTCATTTTCGCAAAAAAAAAGTATTTAGTTATTAATATGATCATTATCGTTCAAATCGATTACCTGCTGCACTATTCTATACTTTCAAGTCGCAACACTAGTATAGAATTATCCATCTGTGGTATTTGCGTTTGCGTCGTGTTTTTTTGTATTGTCTCTGATTTCTCAGACGACTGTCAAATAAATATAAGTTATAAAGTTAATTTATAATTTGCAGAGACAGGTTAGGTTTCTAACTTTGTAAGGCTTTTTCTGTGTTATTACTGCAGTGTACGGAAATACATAAATCATGGATAAAAGCAAAGAAAAGGAGGAACAGAGTATTATGGACAAATCCATGAGATCTGTCTTCGGTGAGATTAAAACACAATATTTATTATCCCTAACAATGTTATAAAAACTATTACAATTTATTGTTTCTATTTTAGTGGGTAATATACCTTACGAAGCTACCGAAGAAAAACTCAAAGATATATTTAGTGAGGTTGGTCCTGTGCTCTCCTTCAAGCTGGTATTTGATAGGGAGACCGGCAAACCGAAAGGCTATGGGTTCTGTGAATATAAGGATCAAGAGACTGCCCTCAGCGCTATGCGGAACCTCAACGGATACGAGATTGGAGGGCGATCTCTTCGTGTGGATAATGCTTGTACTGAGAAGTCGAGGATGGAAATGCAAGCATTGATGCAGGGACCTCAGGTGACCACTCAACTAGTTTTTTTACTCTACTTCCTGATAGCGTAAGGCCTTATAGTGACCCCTTGACCTAACGAACCTTAACACGGCAGGAGGTGCAACTGGGTAAAATTTACCACATGTTTTTTTTTTATTGGTGCAAAACTAGTGCTTGACTGCGATGCCACCTGATGGTAAGCAGTGATGCAATCTCTGATGGTGAGGCGAACTGGTTTATGAGACCATTCACTCTTGCCTTGAAGTAAAGGTACATAAATTCGTAAAAAATCTTTTTCTGCCTAATTCTGTGCCTTGCCACTTTAAGTACTTTTTTAGATATTTCTAAAATTGAAGACTACCATAGTCATAGTTATAGAGATACTCTACCCTATTATTTTTGAACATGAACAAATTCTACTGTCAATGTCAAGCATATGGGCGTTTACTCCAACCTACCTTGCTCTGAGTTAGAGTTAGTTGGGTTAACTCTAGGGTAGTTATTTGATTTATAAAAGTGGGTGCAAATCTACTTGACTCTGGTAATTTTTGAACGCAGTGCTGTGCACTGATATGGCAGTGCTGATCAGTGTCAGTGGTGTGTGTGTTTTGACTGACTGACATACTACATACAGACTAAACATCTCCAACACTCATTAGCTAATAGCTGCTGTGTCTTACCACACAAATCTATACTGATTTTTCCAATTTGGCAAGAATTATTTCATTTTTTACATGTTCTCCATTTGACAAACATTTCAGATAGAAAACCCTTACGGGGAACCAGTTGAGCCTGAGAAAGCTCCAGAAGCCATCAGCAAGGCTGTGGCCACCCTGCCTCCAGAACAGATGTTTGAGTTGATGAAGCAAATGAAGCTTTGTATACAGGTAGATATTATATGTGTCTTAGTAAGAAATTATCCCAAGAGAACATACCCAGCATAAAAAGTATCCTATGTATTATAGGACATGGTCTACCCATGTACCAAGTTTAATTAAAATCTGCTCAGCAGTTTTAGCATGAAACAGTAACAAATGGATTTTTGTATATATATATAAACATATAAACATATAAACTTTCACATATAGAATATTAGTCAGTTTCCTACTTACTGTCTTGCAGTGACGAAGGTTCCATACAACTCGATTCTCACCGGCTTCCCTTCAGATGTTTAGAACACAACCACTCTCTACCGTAATTGAGAAATGGCACAATCAGAAATTATAAAACTACAAAGCTAACATTACATAACGGCTACACTAAGTACACTATGAACATTAAATCAACAAAATTTACTTTTCAACAACATGTAGCACTATAACATAAGCCGCAGGCGCAATCGGCTTTTTAGCGTTTAAATTTCTATACAAGAATACGTCATGACGTCACATAAATGTCGATTAACCTGCGCGCTCTAAAGCGCTCCGGCAAGCCGGTTTTTTTTCGAGTTATTTGATAGAGTTTTATTGAATAGGCTTAAAAACTACTAGACTGTTTTTAAAAATTCTTTCACCACTCGAAAACTATATTATCCACAAGTAACATAGGCTAAATTTTATTTTGGAAAAAAATAGGGTTCCGTAAGATATTTGGGTTTTTCGGACACAAGGTGTAAAAAATCAACCAGAAACATTACTTATTTTGCGTACGCTGCCTGAACTATTAAAGATAGAACCGTAAAATGTCCTAATTAATTGTAGATCTTACAAATATCTACAAAAAAGTCCGCGTAACAGTATACCTATCTAAGTCGAGTGAGGCACAACAACCATTTTTTTATCTAATAATCTTGATTTTTTTTTGGACTACATTTAAACGCATTTATTTTACTCATGCTATTAACCCTTATCAAAATAAATTATTTCATCACTAAGTACAGTTTATGTAGATAATATTTGGTCTTTGAATGATTAAAATTGGATGTTTGGTTTTGAAGTTATGGCGAAATTAAAATATTACGATTTATGCTGCAAGCGTCACCAAGGCGGGGCCCGGGAGTGCGCGTGCGGGAGGGGAGTTTAGATCTATGAGAAAGGTCGTGCGCGAAGTCAAATAATTTTCGTGCGATTTTTTTTAGATTTCGTTCTTAAAACTACACCAACGCAAAAGTTCTTCTCAGAGCTGGTTTTTTTAAACATTTTAATATATCCCTTTACAATAAATATCAACATGCGTAATGCTCAAAAACAAGAACGATTATCTGATCTAGCCATTCTTTCTATAGAAAAACGTTCTTTACTAAAAATTAAGAATCTTCCCGGCTTTTATGATAATGTCTTAGCGCACTTTGTAAGAAAGAATAGACGAATAGCTTTAGAGTATAAGTAGTATTATTAGTACTTAGTCGATTAAGTTTTGTTTAATTTACATCATATCATCATTTCACCACAAACGGCTTTTATCAAAGCCACTGCTATTATGCTTGTAAGTAGCGTTGCCAGGCGTCCGGATAAAGCCGGACATAGTCAGGCTTTTAAGTGGCGTGTCCGGCCAAATTTGAGCATTTTTGGCTTTTGTTAGGCTTTTTAAAGACCATTTTGTTTAGAATTGTCATTAGAGTTTTGCCTTACCTTGTATCGCTAGCACAAGCAGAGTGGATATGTAATAGTGTAGCAATAATATCACTTAATCTTATGGTTTTTTCATTAGAATTTAAAAAGATTTCATGAATTTTATTAGACTTAAAAAAAATGTCGGCCTCTTTGACCAAACATCCGGCTAAATAGGATAGATTGTCCGGCTTTTCAGTTCCAGGACCTGGCAACCCTACTTGCAAGACACTGTTTCAATATCTCAGTGCTTACACGTATAGTAAAAGTGGACTGAAGATACATCTGCCTATACAAGACTGAAGCCAGGATGCCAATTACAGATTTTCGGTAAGGACTCAAGACTGCGTGCCCGCGCTCGGAGTAGGCAAGCATTTTTTTTTGCTCCGGCTTACCTCTCTCAATATTTCACGCTTCGCCACTGCTGTCTTGTATAATAGCTTTCATTAGTATGTGTTGTGATTTTAGCTCACTAACAAAACTGACTAATATTCAAGACTTTCTTAAAGTCTGTTGTATTTAATTGAAATAATTAGAAAAAAAAAACTATTTAGGTATTTATTTTGCAACACAAAGTTACAAAGTAGTTAGCTTTAGACATTCTCTACCAGTCAAATAAAGGCATATAGACAATATGTGGTGATAAATAAATACTATTTAGACAACATTGATACAATATATTGCAAATTCCTACATAGTGTCTTTTATACTAAAAAATATCAAAAATACAAAATGTAGATTTTTCAGAACCAAATATTTTCTAACAATAGATTTTGATTGGAGCCTCCTTTTAGGCAAATTATGCCGATATTTAATATAAAGTATACAAAATTGAATCTTAATTCATGAATCCCCAAGCGACCACCGGTGGCCGCGCATCTATTGTCTTACTATTGTGTCTCTAATTGACGGTATCTGAAGGGTTAAAGATTTTGCTGCATATTATTTTTTCAGGACTGAATTATTATGTTATTGTTACAGAACAATCCCAGTGAAGCTAGAAACATGATGTTACAAAATCCACAGCTGGCATATGCATTACTGCAAGCCCAAGTTATCATGAGGATTGTAGACCCAGCTACTGCTGTTGTAAGTATTTATAAATTATGATGAGATATCTATAATTTCAAACATGTATTTCTCTAAATCAGGTTCACATATTATTGCTTATTACTCTGAATAAGTCTTTTTGAAGTACACAGTTTGTCAAAATACAGAGTTGATTCCTAGTTACAAGACTGTGGTCATAATTATGTGAAACAGCCACACCCTGTTTTTGGGACTTTACTTACTTCCTTGAGGTTACTGATCAGCTGACTGTTACTGGATTACTAGTAATCTATATAAAATATAAATATATCCTAAACCTGTGATGTCAGTTTGCTAATGTAAATCTTATACCCCCCATTTGATATTCTATTTGGCTATATTTGCAAACTTTTTGTTGTTCATTCCCACATTCAACTCCACCCTCCCTCTCCGTATCTTGCAAAAAACTGAACCGATTTAGATGAAGTATAATAATATAATATAATAATATTTATTCAGGGTAAAATTTGGTAAAATGGTTACATAAAATCTTAAGAGTAATTACAAAGGTAAATGCTATGTTATGTGCCTGTACTAGGATAAACCTGTATCACAGGCGGTAGAAGCTCTTATACTATAGTTTTGTAGGACATTAGAATTCATTACAACATTTAAAAAGTCTGTAAATAGTAGTATGTCTAACAACTATAGCTAGAAAACCTGCTCTCTAAAATAAATGTATCTGAATTGGTTCACTCGTTAAAGAACTATGGCACAAAATAGATAGCTACAGAAGACAATCTCATGTATGCACTTCACTTTTTATACCTACGCTCGTTGGACGCACACTAACAAGTGTTTGAGCCGGAACTGTTTGACGAGAGGTCCGAGACGCTCCCGAGATATCGTGTCCGTGAGCGATGTCCTTGTGTGCGTTGCTCGAGCGCGTTTTGTATGTAGATTGACTCCTGTACTTATATATTTTGTAACTATGGTGCCACAGACAAACAGACACACCACTCTTTTTTTGCAGTACACACAAAAGATGTTATTATGATTTAAACTCATCTATTTATTTAACCTTTCGAATACTGTAATTAGAAACACAATTGAAAGACAATGATGAGAGCAAACACCGGCGTTCGCCTGGGGAAGACTATCTTTGGCAAAATCAACATACTAAAAATTAAAAACATTACTCACCAACTCAATTAATCATTTCAGAGCATGTTACATCCCAGTAACCCACTCCCACCACTGATTCAACCGGGAGACAAGATTCCACCATCAAACCATTATATGCCAAGCAATCCACCACGTGGTAAGTTATCTTTGGTATCTGTTTTCTGCACGCACTCCATGATGGGCCATCCAATCTACCTCTCCAGGAGCTGATTAGATTTCTCACTTTATTCAGCGCGATGTTGAGGGAATTTGGTGCTTCTAAAGTTCATATGTGTATATATTGGTGATGCCCGTACGCAAAATTCGCGCATTGGATGAGACGCAATTCTACTTCCAAAGCGACTACCTTCACATGCACAAAGCGCGTACATATTGATGATGTAGATTGCAAAAATTATACATTTTTCTTTATTATTCCCCTCCTCCTCGTATCATATTTCTAACTACTGAACATATCGTGATTGCCTCAAAGTGAAGCAATTTTTTTTTTATTACTTCTGCATCTGTGCCGATTCTTGGCATTTTGAAAACGCATCATTTGGTTTGTGTACAAGGGCTATTCTTGTATTACCCTGTCAATCAGCATTCACCATGGAATATATGAATCTACTAGCTTTTGCCCGCACGGCTTTGCTTCCGCTCTTCCCTACTCTACCCTACTCTACCCTACACTACACTACTCTTTTTTACACTACTCTACTCTACAATACTCTACTCTACTCTACCCTACTATACCCTACTCTACCCTACCAAAGTTCACATGAACCATCTACTAAATAGTCCGAACAAAGCCTAAAAATTTGGTTTGGATAGGTGAGCCCGTTCTTGAGTTATAAAATAACAACGAAAAGTGGCATTGATTTTTATGTATATAGATATGTACATATATAAAAGCGAAATACTATTCACAAAATCTCAGAAATTATAACACCTACAAACTTAAAATCTGGCAGGTAGGTTCCTTATAGGGTGAGACATCAACTTAGAACAAATTTTACGAAAATCCACTCCTAAGGGAATAAACGGGGTTCAACGTTTGTATGGAGAAACTAAATTTCACGTGGGCGAAGCCGTTGGCTGAAGCTAGTATTGTTATATATTTATTTTTCTTTCGGCAGAGCCACCACCACCACAAATGCCGCCACTGCTTGCGGCGCCTGTTCCACCACCAGCACAGTATACGCGTGAGTAATATTTATTGACACTTTTTATTATCCCCATCTGTTCCCACTCGGGGTCAGACACTCAGGGATAGACGGGAAGGGTGCATTCTTCGGCATACGTTTCCGTATACTATAGTTTATTCGCGATAATAAGATAGTGATTCATCAGTGTAACTACAAAGTAAAGGCGTAATCATAATGAGGTAAAAATTAAATCATTAACCTTCAATCAATACAACACAATATGTTTAATTGTAATTATGAAGTAATCACTTTAAAATTTAATCATAGTCGTCAGAATTTTCACTTTTATTTTTACGAATAGGTAAAAATGGTACGACTATTTTTATGAGACGCCATAGCTGGTGGAGAAAATCACATTCGTTTAAATATATCCCATGGAATTTGAAATTAAATTCCCCCTACAAAAATGTGTGTAAGGTCTATATTGTATAAGCCATAATGTTGGTTTCGTCAGCTCGTCAGCCGGCCATGGGCGACGTGGACCTGCGCGGGCGCAGCTCGGTCGTGGCGCCGCAGCTGCTGGACCAGGACATGCGCAGCCTGCCGCCGCCCGTGCCGCCGCCGCAGCACCACGCACAGGACTCGTATGTACACCTTACGTAACTATGAACATAGCACACATGGGCGACGTGGACCTGCGCGGGCGCAGCTCGGTCGTGGCGCCGCAGCTGCTGGACCAGGACATGCGCAGCCTGCCGCCGCCCGTGCCGCCGCCGCAGCACCACGCACAGGACTCGTATGTACACCTTACGTAACTATGAACATAGCACACATGGGCGACGTGGACCTGCGCGGGCGCAGCTCGGTCGTGGCGCCGCAGCTGCTGGACCAGGACATGCGCAGCCTGCCGCCGCCCGTGCCGCCGCCGCAGCACCACGCACAGGACTCGTATGTACACCTTACGTAACTATGAACATAGCACACATGGGCGACGTGGACCTGCGCGGGCGCAGCTCGGTCGTGGCGCCGCAGCTGCTGGACCAGGACATGCGCAGCCTGCCGCCGCCCGTGCCGCCGCCGCAGCACCACGCACAGGACTCGTATGTACACCTTACGTAACTATGAACATAGCACACATGGGCGACGTGGACCTGCGCGGGCGCAGCTCGGTCGTGGCGCCGCAGCTGCTGGACCAGGACATGCGCAGCCTGCCGCCGCCCGTGCCGCCGCCGCAGCACCACGCACAGGACTCGTATGTACACCTTACGTAACTATGAACATAGCACACATGGGCGACGTGGACCTGCACGGGCGCAGCTCGGTCGTGGCGCCGCAGCTGCTCGTATGTATACCTTACGTAACTACGAATATTGTACACGCCCGCGTAGGAGCCCAGCTGGGTCGACGCTTACGGTCCATGGGTTATGTGAAAGTGAACCCCGAGGCCTTGAAACGAAAGCAAAAACAGACTATTGAACTGGATTTTATTTAAAAACAAGTACACGCCCACGCTGCTACTCATAAAACGTGGCAGCTCACATCGTAGGGGCCAACAAAGCCAATACCCGCCAGGGTCACAGGGAATTTCTGAAAAGGAAACCTGTTTTGTTATTAATCGAATAAATTGTTATTGACAGTAATGGATAGTCAGAGACATGAAATGGTACGTTTTACATGCATATTTTGTCAACAAATAAGTTCTTTATAGCTATGTAGGGTCACAATTACTTACTTACTAGAATAATTACTTACTAGAATAACACTGGTTTCAAAAGAGCTTTTACGGCTTGGTCACAACTTTGGTCTTAGCGGCGAGCGGGACGGCTTCGATAAGCGGGCGCGCGGCGCTATGAGCGGCATCTTTTGGCGTGCTTCAAACAGTTTTATACTTTTAATCTTACCGCTCGCCGCCCCGCGCTTAGCTACCGCTCACAGCGGCAAGGTCGTAAACTAGCCATTATGCGCAGTATTGAAAGTAAATAATAATTTCTTGGCAAAGCAATCTCGCGTGAATTGATATATATTCTTGGAACATATTGCTGCATCCAGCTAAATTCTTCAATATAGTATTTCTAGAATATTAATTTATAAAAATTGCTAAGTACATAATATACTATTCGTGTACTTATCTGATCCTATAATTACAAGCTTTTTATTAACTTGCAATGTTATATCTCATGTTGTACATATTATGCATATTGCTGATGTTGCCATTTTCTCTCAAGTGTTGCCTCCCCTGTGGAAAAACCAACAGAAGTGACGTAAGTGACATTTTTATGATGTAACTTATTTATTATAGTATTTGTTTGGCTTGCGTTTTTATTGTTTTACTGTCCAGATTGTTCATTTTATATTGTCTTATGTTTATGTGTGTAACAAATTATTTAATTTTGGGATGAGTTCAATGTGATTGCACAATTGGCGAAAGTTCTTATATATATAATTTCTTTGTTTTCTATAGTGTAAATTTCTATTATTGTAGATTGATGATTATAAAAACGGTAATTTTGTTTCATAATCATAAAAACGTTAAAAAAACTGGATCTGCAGGACTGCACTTTGTCTACATCATCAACGCACTTTTCCTATAACACCACTAGAGATGTGCCGTTGCCGGCAATATTGCCGTGAAGTGGGAATATTGCCGGATATATTGCCCGTAGTATGATTATGGTGGCAAAATTGCCAGCAATATTCCCATATTGCCAGCAACGGCACATCTCTAAACACCACTGACCTCTACTATTTATCTCTGGACAGGCTGTTCCATATGTTTGACAGCTAATTTTTTGACGCCTATTTGAAGCGCGAGCTTCCAGAGAACTAATTTTTACTTGTAACGCAAATGGCTGTAGATAAGTGTACAGTACTCTGAAGTATTTTTGGATTATGAATTAATTTCATTCGAATTCTGTGTTATTCCTGCTATAGGAATTGTATAAAACATATGAAAAATGAGGTCATGTGTATATTGTAAGCGGTGTGACATTACTAACTTTAGTACCGCAGACACTCGCTACGTCCGACAGCGTCAAAAGCGCGGATATCAAACCGGCACAAAATCACTTAAAGCATTTTGACGGCCGCCAGTCCAATGTGGTAAATAAGAGATCAGTGTATAACACCCATAAAAAAATGTAATTTAAATCGTAAAGTAACAATGTTCGTTTGTGCCAGTGGTTTCCCTCGCGACCCTCGGCTGGCGAGCATGCAGACGCAGGCGTTCAACCCGGACCCGCGCGTGCGCAACAACGACCCGCGCACGCAGCAGAAGATTCAACAGCGTATGTATATTTTATGCTATTTCACCATTATTTGCACGATTACAGTACAGAGGATTTTTTTTGTTAATGTTTTCGGCTTGGATACTAAGTCCTTTTAGTCGCCTTCGTGTGAACAGTTAATTTGTTTACCATTAGCATATGGATGTACATATTCTAATTTTGTGTAGTATTTGGCAGCAAATGTATCAAGCCAAACTTCTCTGCAAACTTCACTGAGACAGTCAACACTACAATAAAATTCTCAGACCCATTTTACAGAGATCGCGCCTGTTTCTATGATTCCACATACTGTCCGGTTGCGCAGTCACTTAATATAAAAAACTACACCAATTTTACATCACAGTATCAAATCAATTTGCGAATAATCAAAACGGCCACAGAATTTCACTCGAAGAAATCCCGCCAAAAACCCGATAGAAATAGAACATTAATGACTTGGACAAGAGCTGCGTTACACGTTAGCGCAGCTCTAATCGACTAAATCCTTATGCAGCTAGGAATTAAGTACTCAATGTGGCAAAATTGAGACTTTCTGTTAGTTATTCAGACTTGATCTACGTTTATTAAAATAATATGGTTTACAACCGTAACAATTATTCCAACTTAGTAAAACCATAGAAGTTATAAAAAGAAAAATCATTAATACTCTTTCTTAGTAGGGTTATTTGTTAAACACCAACAACCTTGCAAGACTGTATTACTAACATCATATTACGTTGTTCTAACACATTTCAACTCTGTATTTTGCTATATCTAGCTACGTTTGTATGACGCGACACGCAAGCGTTTCAAGCACCCCCGCCGCCCGATCTTCGCTCCCTTCCGCCATTGTACTATCGCTTGCTTCGCATAGACTTCGTAATATTAGGACGTTTAGTTTAAATATTCTTATTTTTGTTTGAAAATTTCATGAACTAAAAAATATGATACATTTTTAAAAGCCATAGAACAAACGTTGTTTAAGATGTTGGTAACATAGTCCTGAGAGGTTGCCAGTGTTTTGTTGTTGCATATTTATGTATTAGTTATGTTTTCTCCATAGAGGTCTTCGTTTTGTGCAAATAGTTTCAACTTTCTGAATGACAAACTCAGTAAAGAAGTAGGTAGGAAAGCACATAGCTCTTTGCCGTGGCGGGTGCCACTCTAATCAATTGGTTTTAATACGAATCAAGGTGTGTGACGTAAACACAGATAATACGGATCGTTAAAATTAAGATAAAAAAAGATAAGCATAAAAAACTTGGGTCAAAATGAATTTTGCTATTTAATATTCTGCTGCAAAGATAAAGCTTGTGATTTATGTAAGCCTCTTTGTGACAATGAATCTACTTATCATCATCTCATCGTCTTCTGTCCTCGTCCCTACCTATACTCGTCCCTTTTTTTTTTTGTTTTGATAGGCTCATGTTTGATCTCTATTTCGCCTGATGGAAAGCGACGATAGAGCACGCATGCCTAGAAGTAACCTATACTTGGGGTTGACGCAACACGTTTTTCCTTCCATGTCATCCTGTCAGCCGTCAAGTTATCACTGACTCCCTTTTCTTTCGTGTTACTCCTCACATCATCCATCTTTTCTTTGGCCTCACGCTCCTTCTCTATCCATCTACATGTTTACTCGTTTTTTTTTTGGTTTTGATCTCTGTTTTGATCTCTATTTCGCCTGATGGAAAGCGACGATAGAGCACGCATGCCTAGAAGTAACCTATTCACTCTTGACTTGAATATCCCACGGTTGTAGCTATCAGGAAACAGACTGTGATAAACAGTTTAAACTTTATTTCCAGAAAGCTATTTTCAGCAGCTTTCTGAAAATGAAGTAATCTCCTGTTTGTAAACAATCTCTTTTAGCGATATGACGCTCATTGTGACCCTATTAATTTTAAGTTCCTATTGTAATTTTATTATTGGTGTACAATAAAGAGTGTATCTGCACCGTAAAAATGTGCTGTAATAATGATAATTTCGTCATTACTCATTGATGATTTAAATAAATATTTACATACACATTTATTTAACAGAACAAATGCCGCCCGGTATGCCGAACGCAGCGCAGGCTAGGACCATCCAGGGTATTCCTTCAGGAGCTTCGGATCAAGAGAAGGTCAGTCCTCCAGCATTCTTAACTTAACTTTTTTTGTCTCATAACTTGCTAGCTCTCATTTAATATTTGTTAAAGTCATGAATTCGTGTAAATATTAATAAGTTAGGAACAGAAACGCTCTTAGACGGGAAAGCTGACCCCAAACCAACATAGTTCGAAATGGGCACGCCAGAATCTTGGCGGTAAATCCTGCCCTTGAGGAGTGATTGGGGAGACGTCACGGTAT
This sequence comes from Mythimna lalbum, assembly GCA_949319445.1. Lineage (NCBI taxonomy): Eukaryota > Metazoa > Arthropoda > Insecta > Lepidoptera > Noctuidae > Mythimna > Mythimna lalbum. The sequence goes on along the minus strand of OX439356.1, from coordinate 15,381,194 downwards.
CCTCAGCTTCCGCTTGACGCAGGTTCTTACTGGATATGGTAATTTTGAAAGGTTCCTGCACCTGATTCAGGCGAAGAAAACGCTTGGGTATCATCATTATGCGGATCACCCGGAAGACACGATGGAGGTGTGCCCTACTGAACTTTACTCGAAAAAATCCCACCAAAAACTCCCGGAATAATAGTTCCTGTTTAATATTTTTAAGGCTAAGAGTTAGTTAGCTAGTTTACCAGGAAACTGCCATTCTTAATTAGTTATTGTTATAATCCGTAGTTACTGATAACCAAAAATGAACTTATTTCCTGGACCAATATTTTTTTTATTCAATAATAAAAGCATTACAATATTGTCGCAGGCGGCGCTCATCATGCAAGTACTGCAACTGTCCGAAGATCAAATCGCGCTGTTGCCACCGGAACAACGTGCCAGTATTCTGATGCTCAAGGAACAAATCGCCAAGAGTACTCAACAGCGTTAATTTACTTTAAGATTGAAATAATAATGTAATAAATATCTGAGCCTGTTAAAATTAGTTCCATGATTTTGGACATGATTGAGTATATTCGTATTTTTAGATTACATTTGACATTTGTCTAAGACAATTCCTTTAAATGCCACTAAGTTCTCATGATCTTGCTCTAATGATTTTTAGGGCATTAAGTGCATTATAAATATCAACGAAAATTGATATAATAAAATACTTATAGAAAAAAAACCTTGTTTGTTCTTTCTAGATTACCTATCTTATTATCCACCACACCCAGAGCATTATAATCTTATATCCTACTTACTAATAAGATAAACAATACTTCAGCGATGTGCAAAATCACGTACTTGGGTCAAATCGACCGGCCTTTTATCGCGTACGTGATGTTTTTATCGTAATATAGGTAATTAATTTTGTTGATTATGACGATTTTTGCTGGCACTCTGCTATGCCATTTTGTGTCTTGCTCTTGATCAGTGTACGTTAGGTAGGTATTTTTCAGTCTCCATAATCATCACCAGTGACGACACAGCATTCGAAACTTCCGGTGAAATCACAAATATTTTACTGCAGTGAAATAAAAATAAAAAAGATTTTTAACTAAAGATATCATTCTCAGTGCTAAAAGTAAGCAAAATAAATTATACTCATCAAGTGTACCTAAATGACCTTGAATATAAAATATATAAAACCAAATACTTTACCGATTTGTGAAGTGTCAATTGTAATTACGTTAGATAGTCGTCGCGTGCTCGTCTCTTGACCTATAACGAGACTTGTAATCCTAATGTCAAACACACCTGACTGATTGCTGAATCACTTCGTTCAGACTTCACACTTGTTAGTGTTTTGTTTAGACATTATATTGTATTGCAATGTTGTTTTTGTACGTATTTACAACGCATTGAACTTTTAAATACCTATTGGTTTAGATAAGGTATGCCAATTATTATGCTAGTTTATCCAAAGTTTTCCTTATTAGTCTTTATCCTCCGTTTGTTATGCAACTTATAAAAATAATTTTATTTCGTGTGTGTTTATCTGAATAAGTGAATACTCATTCAGTCGTGGTTCGACGACGAAAGAAAGCGAACGTGTCAATTTGTTTCGTAGGTACCTACGTGATTAGTTATAATTTGCGCATAATCCACCTACTTTGGTTATAAATAAACATTCATTACGTTACCGTGACTTGTGTTTTTGGCACTGTATTCGAATATTAAATCGACGTGATTATTATTCAGTTTTACTTTTTTTTTAAGCGTAATAATTTTGTTTTAAAATATTTTCTTTTGTTTTTCCTATGTGCTTGTGTTAAAACAGTACCTAATATTTTCTTTTAGGACAGCAAAATGAAGTGGGAAGTTATTTTATTTGCGTGCTTGTGTTTTTTGAATTCATACGCGGAGTGCAAATGGAAACATGAGCGTCGGGGAAACAATTGGCGGGAAAATGCCAACGAGATGACCACAAAGGCAAGCCATAGAAAGGATCCTCCTGACCATACCAAGATAATTGCTATGGCCAGATATGTCTTGCATAATGCAGGTAATTTGTTTTTTTATGTAGGTATTTAAAGATAAACCTCGTTTGTTAGGTATTTACCTGTCTGCAGGTCTATCAAAGCAAATAATTAATAATGTATAGTGAGGGACATCATGCTTGTACCTAAAACTGCGAGTTGAGCAGAAGTAGTAGGCATTAGTAATAATAATTTTCCTTCAAGAGCAATGGTGGACTGGTGGCCCAGTTGTAGGTCGCGGGTTCGAATAGTTTTATTGGGCAGGCACATTTTATATTTCGTCAGTAAAAACATTGTGAAGAAACCACCACGCCCTAGTATGAAGAATTCTACGATATGTGACTCCAAACTGCACTGGACCCTCGTGGTAGATTACAGCTCTCCCTTTCGTAGAGATGATGATAATTCAAGGTCTTTGAACCAATTTTAGCAAGGATATGGGCCTATGCTTTTTCCTACGTGACGAAGTGGTGAAATGTGATTCAAGGAAAAGAGCAGACATATCCTACAAAGCGCTCACCCATTTTGCAGTCGTCGGTATTTTTTTTTCCTTAATTCATGAATCCCCAAGCGACACCCGGTGGCCGCGCATCTATTGTCTTACTATTGTGTCTCTAATTGACGGTATCTGAAGGGTTAATTCATGAATCCCCAAGCGACCACCGGTGGCCGCGCATCTATTGTCTTACTATTGTGTCTCTAATTGACGGTATCTGAAGGGTTAAAATATTTACCATGTTTACGTCAAGGTAGCTACTGAATTGTAGGTACGTTATAAGTTAAACCGCATATTATTTATGTAAATTGCAATTAGTAATGCCAGTGAAGTGAAGCCAGTCATAATAACATTTGAAGAAATGAGTGACCTACGTTAGCTTTGTCTCCTAGTCTTTTTCATTAATTTTCTTATCATTATATTTCAATATACTTACTCGGAAACCCGCTCTTATTCCACCGCTTTTAGGCACGCAATATACATTTCTGCACTAGTGCAGAAAAGTGCGCGTGCTCTCATTCGCTACAATTTTATTACGTTTATCGTAGATATACTATACCTACCACCTTTTCTAGTCAAATAATTTTGTAGGTACCTATTTAAGTTTTTAGTTCTATTGTATATCTACATTTTATTTGTAAAACACTAGGGTGCTAGTTAAGAACATTATAGACAACAACTTTTGTTCTATGACTTAACACTGTATATTCAGTGAATGTGTAGAACAAGAGAGAAGATTCTTATTATAGTTTTTGTTTTTGATCGGGAAAATCATCTTATGACAACCCTCGCTCTTGGGTGGAGCGGGAGATAGTGTCAGACTCTTACTGACTAAAAACCCCACCCCGTTCCTTCTAGCCTTCATACCGGGGCTCGAGTTTCCTTTCAGATAACCCTGGCCCAGTAAGTATTCTCATTATTGTATAGGATTCAGAAGCCTCATTCCACTTTTAGGTGTATTTTTATGCCAATAGATTTTATCATATTATTCTTCTTTTTTTTAACAGATTGGGCATCTTTGGCCACGATATCAGTTCTACCAGCCATTGAAGGGTTCCCGTTCTCAAACGTCAAGTCTATAGTAGATGGATCCCTGGCTAATTCTACAGGCGTGCCTTACTTCTATATGTCACCACTGGACTTCAGTGCTCGCGATTTGACGGTATGTTTGGTCGGCGTTATCATTATACTGGAAACTCGGTTTTGGGTAGAGAGTCTAGACATAAACCGGGTTGGATACGGATACGGAAGGCCGCGTACCGGTTGAAGTAACTAGTATCACAGACTAGTATTTAATGAAGGAGAGGGTACTTAGAGAAGTTGTGGTAGTAGGGATACAGGTTGAAGAAGTGAGGGAGAGGGAGACCGGCGCACCTCTAGCCCAAGACTATCTTCCTGTTTGGCTAACACTTTTACAAAACGAGCGAGTGATAAAGAAGACCATTATCCTTTTTTTTCATTGTATTTCTTCTACAATAAACGTTACCGTGGTTCTGGAACACTAATGAACACACACTCGACGCTCCACCCAGTGCGCGAGAAGTGACTTGATGTTTTACCACTTCAAAAATATATAATCTTACTAGCTTTTGCCCGCGCGGTTTCGCTCCCGCTCTTCCCTACTCCACCCTACTATACCCAACTCTACCCTGCTCTACCCTACTCTACTCTACCCTACACTACCCTAATTTTTTTTTCCATAAGAACCTTATCCTCACAATAACAATCACAACAAAAAAAAAAAAACAGCCAAATCGGTCAAGCCGTTTTCATGCTATGTCGTGACAACGGAAAACGGGTTTCATTTTTATATATATAGATGATTATCTTACTAGTTTCGCTTAGTAAGGAATTAAGGACTTATCGATATAGTTATATACCTATACAATTTGTTGCTAATGCTAAATTATCCTCATTGCTTATCAGCTGTAGGACCTCCCAAATATGTAATTAAGTACAACTTACCTCGCCTTGCCTGATAAAAAATCTAATTAAAACATACTCGCAATCAACAGAAAAACAGCCGCGCTACAGTTTTAGTGTCGCTCGAGGAGACGCGTTACTGCGAGAACCACAAGATCGACCCTGAAGACCCACGATGCACCAGGTTGATGCTGTCAGGAAAGATGAAGAAGGTACTTACTGTGCGTTCCATATGAGAATAGGATCGATTTTTTGTTGAGACGTCACGTTTACTGTCAAATCTAAGAAATTTAGTCAAAATTGAGGAACTTGGAGATGAGTAAAATTGAAGAACTGAATTCTGTTCTGATTAAACTTTTTTCGTTCACAGTTCGTAAATAAATTAAATTTTTCGTAAAATAGTTAGTTTCAAAATTTCTTTCCTCGATTTGACAGTAAATCGTGACGTCACAACATGCAATCTATTCCTATTCTCATTTGGAACGCATTATATATACATGAATTTGTTTAACAACTAGCTTTTGTCCGCGGCTTCACCCTCATACATAAAATATACTCTATGTTACTCAGGACTGGAGTAAAGCAGGTTTCTATTGGTAAACAAATTTTAGCAATCGGACCTGTACTTTCAGAGATTACTTCTTGCAAACAAAAGACAAACTTTACCTCTTTATAATATTACTAGCTTAATCTTAGCGCGAATGGAGTATAGAGTTGACAAATTTCAAGTCTTTCCTTCCTGTTAATGTTATCAACATCATTCATCTCTCTCTTTCATAATTATCTTCTAAAGTAAACTAATGTTAGGTGTTTTGATCTCCGAATAGAAATACTCCTATCGAGACGGGAAGCTACAAGAAAGTATTTGGTCTAAAATTAGCCTTGACTAACAAAGTTCGAAATGGCGACCAATCTAAATCTAACGACCGGAAAGGGCTATCTCTTGGTAAACAGCCAGTTTTGGAAACTAACTCATAAAGCTTATATAAGTACTAGCTGCTCCCAGCGGCTTTGCCCGCGTGATAGCAGAAAATTATCCCAAGGGAACATACTTCCGGGATAAAAAGTATCCTATGTCCTATTCCTTTTATAAAAATCGGCCATTAGGCTTTGCCATTTAGGCGTGAAGACTTAACAAACAAACTCACTTTCGCTTTTATAATATTAGTAAGGATTTTATCATTAGTTTCTGTTAGCAAAGTAGCAAATTATGCCAAGGGAACTGGATTTCTCGGGATCCTATGTCCTACTCCAGGATATGTTCTACACCGTATGCCAAATTTTATTGAAATCTGGTTAGCCGTTTGAGCGTGAAGGAGTAGCAAACCTACATACATAAATAAGAATTCGCCTTTCTAATATTAGAGTGATCATAACATTCATAAATAACGAGCAACTTTTGCAAATATACCGATTAATGATGCACTTACATAAGCTTTTAAATAAAGTGCTGTTTTATCAGTTATCCAACAACGGCATATATTATGTGAATTTAATAATGATTGCTTTGTTCCTTTATCTAACGATAGAACTGTTTGTCTCTTTAGATCAAGGAGAACACACCAGAGTACGACTTCGCAAAGGCGGCTTTGTTTGAAAGACATCCGTCTATGGCTGACTTCCCTCCGGGTAAGTATTTGTAACATCTTGTCTAGAAACAGAATTCTTTTGATTCTGCCTTTTGCGACTCTGCGATTAACGACGTTACAGGGGAAAAAAAAAAACAAATATATTTCGGAATTCAGGTTGTTTGGTCCATAATAAATGGGTAATTTAGCTTTTGTGGTTTCTTCACTAACAAAAACTATAGAGTTCTAAATGTATGAATAATGATCGCGTTTAGGATTAGACAACAGCATTTCACCAATTTTATTTATAATATTAGAATAGTAGAGAACGAGAGACACCCAGTTTTTTAATTTCATGTCCATGTCTATTAATTTATTTGTACAACCAACAAAATAATTTTGCATAGCATAACTATGGACAGAACATATCTGCCGTATGCCTGAAAAACTGTGGGTAAAGTAGAATAAAGTTGGTGCCCTGAAACAGAGCGACAGGGTCGCGGCAGACCACGAAGGAGATGGTGGGACGAACTAGACAGACGTCGCCAGAACTGGCAGGAGGAAGCGCGGGCTCGCGAAAGATGGAAGGAATGTTGAGAGGCTTTTGTCCAGAAAGTGTGACAATAGACTAATTGAACCTATAAATTGGGTTATTAATTCTATTTACTGCGCTCTCGACTCGTCACAGCGGCCAGCGCTGCGCTCAAGGCTGTTTTCTTAGAGAATAGCACCGCTGCACTAATATCCAAAGCCTAAATAACCCTAATAGTTCCCTTTATGCCATTTTCAGATCACAACTGGTTCGTAGCCAAGCTGAAGATCGCTCAAATAGCGATTGTCGACTGGTTCGGCGGCGCGAAGTACATCCCTGTTCGCGATTACCTAGCATACAACTACACTGGCACAGAGATGTTACAGTACCACAATCAACATTTAAATAAAATCATGTTACCCTAAATATATATTTGAATAAAAAAATCGAGATAATTATCCAATTTTAGAACTGTAAACTCTGTGTCATACAAGACACAGTTCAAATTCGATTGCAGGGGCCTAAATTCGTTATTAAAGTTTTTCAATTGATTTATTTTATCTTGAATGATTTTATTCAAGTATAGGAGATACTTAGGAAGCTGTACACACTGGGCGCGGTAGACGCGCTTGTTTTGATCCTTAGGTACAAAATCAAATCAAACGCACTGTAGTAATTAAGTTACTGGTTTGTGCAGATGGTGTTATAGAAATAGGTATGCATAGACTGCCTTTCTTTTACTAGTGACGAACAATTGTTTTCATAGTACATTTTTGAATTAGGGAAATAACAGATCCAAATCAAGATCTGTTTTGATCCGTAGTTATCTCAACTTATATGTATGTAGTTATATGTAACTAATTGATTACGCAAAAATGTCTGTACTATAATTTTTAATTCTTTTTTCTTTTCTTCTTAATTGACAAATAATTATTTATTTCACAATTGGTCATGCTATCAATTAAATTTAATATTTTTAATTACTGGTCGACTAAACTACAGATAAAAAACTCGCCAATAAAAAGAATTATCACAGGCTAACTGATAGGAAAATCTGTGCACTTTGAGTAATGGGAGTATGTATGTAATGAATAAAAAAAATATAATGTAATGATAAAATAGTAATATCAAACCTGTGATATTTAAAGCAATGAAACCATACTTTTTATACCTACATAGTTATACTTAATATTATATCATAATCATAATAAACTTGCTATTATTACGAAATAAAAACATTGCAATAACAATAAATAGTTTTATTATCAGGATTATGTACATTTATGAGCAGAAATGCTTTTTGGAATGATTTTTAGATAAATTCAACTTTTTAATGTTTTATTATAAAAAGATTTATTTATTATAATACACTTTACAAAAAGAAAGTAAAATATTAACTAGAATGAATATTGACGAAACTGTTCAACAACAATATTTATTTATTTAAATAAGGTAATCGTACCTACATATTCTGGTACTTTCATGTTGCCAATTATGTATTTATTAGAATTTTTTGGACATTCCCCCTAATTATAGTGAGTACATACCTACTATAATTAATTTATTATCAGTGGCAACGCTAAATTTAACTAGAAATACAATACTTAAATAAAAAATAACCCTGCTACATACTCTTGCTAAATGAGTAAAATAAGTTTATTAACAGTTATAAATATGTGTTATAAAAAAAAAGTCAAACTTATTATAAATTTATACTCCTCGACATGGATTGGTTTCTTATGCGTATAAAAGGGATCGTTTAGAATATCCTCTCTCATTTCTGGTTTTCCATTTTAAAATCGAGAGGAAAATTATTGAACAATCCGGTTTTAATTATTGCTAATAATACAAAGCACCATAATACCTACAAATATAAAATGTTTAGTATAAATAATGTATAAAACTTTAGTAAACACAACTTTAGACTAATTTATCTCTAGCCTCTTTCTAGGACCAATATCCAAAAGGTTTTCTAGGACCAATAGGGTAGATAAAATGGATCAGTGTTTTATCAAACTTAGCCATCATCATATTAGTAGACGTTTAAGTTGGACAAAGGCCTGCCCCAAGTATCGCTAGGGTCTTGTGTATCGCGCATGCGGCAGATTTCCGCAGCTCATCTACGTCATCGGTCCATCTTGTGGGAGAATTTACACCACTGCATCTTTCACTCCAGAGACTGCACGCACCTCACCAGTTATCTATTTGCTTATCTGTTCATACAATTGATTAACAAAATAATGTTTGTTTATTTACATTTAAAGTCAATGGCTATATTGCAAAATATCGTCAACAACTTATACAACTTATTTGATCAAATTAAGGTGCGTCCAGGTCTGGCGAATGCGCCGCTCGCCAACCGTTGCCGGCGCATTCGCCAGGTCTGGACACAACATTACATGCCGCAAAGGCCATGTAACATGCACTTACATAATGCTCCATAAAACATAGTGCTGCAAACGTAAATTACACCATTGAGGCCCTTGCCGAGGTGAGGATCTTTGCAGGTGCTAAGGCTGATACGAAATAACAAGCATTGATGAAGTTCATCTCGTTTCGCCCACAGTTAAGTGAGTATGGTGAGCGCCTGTCGCTACATAAGGGAGCTTACGAGCGATTAAATTAAAAAACAAAAAACTGGCTACCACTGCCCACAACCTGAGTTTTTTTTTGACCCCTGAGTTTGTGTCGGTGTTTCTTCTCAGGGTAAATCAGCTAGGAAACACCGGCCTCATCCCGTTAAAACTGACTGAAAACAAAATTGACGGGTAAAAGTGTTTTTCTAAAACCTATTTACAAAATAAAGATCATTTATCATTCATCAACAAGAACTCGTGATCAAGAACACACCAGCCCTAGTCACCGCACTTTAATTCTGGCCAAGGTTTAAAGGGTCCTATTATTTCTGTATACCTAGTGTTTTGCTGCATCCGCCAACGTTACGCTTCTGTTCTCATCACCACGTTCTAACCAATTAGAGTAGCTGAACCTTGCCGTGGCAATGTACACAGGAGGCGATTGGTCGCGGTGTGTTGCCGCTGCTGCTGTAAGCGTGGTGGACCAGCGCGTTCACTGGCTCCTCGCTCACCTTCCTGACGTCTAGCGGTGTCGCCATTATCTGTTGGAGGTCGAAAATATATTTAACTCTTCAATCGTGATAATTAGAGACACAATATGAAGACAATGGGTGCGCTAACGCCGGTGTTCGCTTGGGGTTTAATGAATTAATGGAAATTTCAATGCAAACAAAAACAATTGTTCAACTATGCTGATCAACTTAGTTGACCGGTTGCGAATTGTGGTAGGTAGCTGGTTGCAGAAATCAGTAGCCCAAAGTCAGTTGCTAATTATGGCAGTTTGATTCTCTCGCATCCATCGGATTCCCGCGACCCTGACCAGGTCGTCGGTCCACCTTGTTGGAGGCCATCCAACGTTGCGTCTTCCGGTACGTGGTCACCACAGGACCGGTCGTTGTGGCAACGGTTGGGGGAGGCCTATGTCCAGCAGTGGACGTCTTTCGGCTGAAATGATAATGTTGATTCTCTCACCGATTACTACAACCAAATACGATTAACAACCACCAAAAGACACCACTATGTTCCTACATGGTTAGTCAGTTTTTATCAAGTGATTTGCGGGATGCTAGTTGTCGAAACTCTGAGATCAAAGTGACTCATCATCAGCATCATTTCAGCCGAAAGACGTCCAATGTTGGACATAGGCATCCCCGAGCGTCGCCACAACGACCGAACCTGTGCGAAGTGACTAAAGTAAAGAACTCTGTGGACTTAATTCGTATGACGCGAAGGCGTGGCTCTAAACTGCAAAAGAATCTATAGATTATAACATCTAAACAAAGCCTCATAATACTGTTTTAAGTACAATCACAAAGACAACAGTCACTTTTATGCTATTTATGATGATATCACTTTGAATATGTTTGCATTTGCATACCCAAGTTAAGACTAATAATAGGTCACGTCATAAATATTTACCTACGAACTATACTTACGTTTTCAGCATTCTTTTCGCCTTCAGTGATAGTGGACAATTTATCCAAATGGCTAATATCTTGCTTTTCAACGGAACTGCTGATATTTTCCGACAGTTTCAGGTTGATTGAACTCATGTCCAGAATATTTGTAGAATGTGGAATGGTCGCGTTGAAATTGAGGTTTCCGATAGGACGGTTGTATATCTTACTGTTGCCCACATATTCTGTTATGGCGATATTTTCAAGCCACTTTTCGTGGAGACTGTACAAGTTTTTATAAGTACATAGCATCATGTCTCGCGACCGGCATCTCTCGTCAAGTAATTGTTTTATTGCTTGTTGTAAATTTTCAGTCTTTTCGTTTAATAACTTTTTACATTGTGCTAGTTCTTCTACCATTAAGCTGAAAATAATATTAATTATTCGTTTATAATACAATAACACATTTACTTAATTTTCATATAAATCACGTCTTGTTTACATATATTTTATTATGCATCATCAAACTGAAGAGGTGTAGGCAAACAAGTTTATTAAAAATACGATTAAACTGAATTCATAAGTATAAATTATTATGATTTGAAATGTTTTATTTTACCTGCTTGCAAGGAATTTACTCCTCCAAACTTCGCACTGCCCTGCTAACCACTCGGTTTGCTCCTAACAAACAAAATGAAACATTTAGCAGCAGTGTTAAATGATAGGCATTTAAAAAGAAAATGTGGTTTGTGAACACATTCATTGCACATACAGATAGCCAGAGTAACTCCTTGTCAGAGTCAGTGTTTCTTGGTAGCATCAATCTGAGGGTCTTTAACCCTTCAGGTACCGTCAATTAGAAACACAATAGTAAGACAATAGATGCGCGGCCACCGGGTGTCGCTTGGGGATTTATGAATTAAGTATATAGTGAATAGGTTACTTCCAGGCAAACATGCTTCATTGTCAACCATGTCATTGATTACCACCAAGAGTGTAAAAAGCAAGAATTATTGGCATTTTAACTGATTGCCACCAATATTCATACAACGGGCAATATTGCCGGCAACGGCACATCTCTACTCAGAAATTATGTCCTAAAACCTACAGCAGCCAGCATGCACCATATTCACTCCTACTTCTTGAAAACTCAACTTAGAGTACATATAATAATATAATATACATATCAGTCAAATTATCATCAAGTGGCCTGAAGTAGTCACTACTAAATAATGATTTATAAGCAGCATCTAATTGGCTACTTGACTTGGGGATGAGTAATATGTATGTTTCTTCTATAATGTACCTGATGAGTAGATAAATGTTGTGCAGAACTTAACAAAGCACTCGCCAAATGCTTTTTATCTTCATTCAGAGATTGCACTTGGGTCTCAAGGTCCTCACCCATAGATGCCACCAGCATTGTTTTAAGTTCTTTATTGACCTGCAGATAACATCACGTTTTATATTATACTATGATGCAATGTTGCTGTTGAGATAGCAGTAAAGATGATAATAAGTTTAAAGCATTATTTTGAACTCTGATTAAATATTTGGGGGTTGTATATGTTTCATATAATCATTCCGATAAGGTGTTTGAATGACTATTGTTTTAATTTATAAACAGTACACTTAAAGGAAGTGTTTTACACTTTAAACTATTTCTGTGTATGTTTGGTAATCAATTTTAAAAAATCCAGTAATGGGAAATTCTTATTTGAAGTTTAAATATAATTAGTAACTGTCATTATCAAAAACTGAATGGTAATATTGAAGAACTAATCAGAAATATTAAAGAGATTTTGTTTACAATTTCTGTGATTCTTGACCTACATAATTGGTGTTGTTACATTAGTGTTGATTTAAAGTTTTAATACTATGACTTGATGTAAAATGATGTAATTTATCCCTGTGCTCAGTTTAGTCATACTATATATAATTAAGGTATCACAAGTTGAAATTTATTGTTTGGTGAGATTATTAAAATGTAAACATAAATATTCATATCATACCTGAACCTGTTGCTTTAACTGTTCTTTCAGAGATTCATTTTCATGTGCCAAAGCATCAATCTTTTTCTTCATTTCAACTGCCTCAGCACTGGGTTTATCTACATCGGCAGCAGACTTATCACTTGTAGAGTTCAGTTTAGGACGAGGTTTGAATTCATTCAGGTTTGTGCTCATCTGAGACATCTGAGTTATCAAGGTGTTTATATCCATGTTGTTCTTCGACTTTTTCAAGTCTTTTGTAACAACCTGAGGTGTCATTGGCTTTACAGCTGCAGGATACGGCTCGTAAGGAACAAACTTTGGCGTCTTGGCACTAAACGACCTCCTCTTCTCTGATCTAAACACTTTAGTAGCGTACACTTGCACTAAACGAGGGGGCAACAAACTTTCTTTTCTTTTTGGGCTAACGGTAATTTTAGAATCAACATTTTGAACCCTTTCCGTTGTGTTTTCGTTCGATTCCATTCCATCACCCGCTGTCCTCGTTTTATTCATTATTTCTACAATAGATTAGTTAATTACATTATTACCATAATCAGATAAAGTAATAGATACACAATCAGTAAGATATATAAATAAATGTACACGAATGCAGTAAAATATAGATTGACCAAAAGATGTGCATACTTGGGTTATAAGTATATAATTTATCCATTTCTACGAGATAGGAAGTCAGGAAAATCAGATTATATAATTATAAATTCAGCATCTACCAAGATTCTAGTAATTTATATTATTCCTTTTTCTTTCAATGACGAATAAAGTTGGCTCGCAAAGTTTTGATTCGTTTCGTCGAGGATTTGCAGCTGTCAGTGTCAGTGTCAGCTGTCATAAAGTCAATAACAACACACGTCATAAAAAAAACAGACAAATAATATCACTCCTTTCCACGAATAATTCTTTCTATATTTTTATTTATTAATCCTAGTTATTTTAGAAGAGAAGTGAAATAACAAAACACTTTAGCTTCAGGCACCTCCGTCTGTCCATGGTTTAAGTTTTCAAGCCTCTTGGTTATTTTTAATAGACCATTGGTGGACAAGTGGTAACGGCCCCGACTTCGGGTTCAAACCCAGGCAGTTTACGCAGGCAGCAGCATTACGTTGTGTAATCTGTCCTAGAACCAAACATTCAAATTCAATCCACCAACCCGCACTAGGCCCGTGTGGGGATATTACAAAGCCGCCTATGCTATGCTTTGTTATTTTTAACAGACTTCAAAAAAGAGGACGTTCTATGTTCAGCTGAATGCTCTGCGTGTTCAGGACACTGATGCAGGTGTTGTAGCACTGTGATGCATCTGGCATGTTTTTTGATGTACGTATTGTATCGATGGCTTTCATGATATTCTACATATGACGTCCATCGCCGCCATCCATCGTAAGTCGTGTCTGCACTAATAGCAAGACGTTGTGTCGGGTAGAGCCCCAATATTGTGGCATTCATTGTATACCTGCAGATGTATATCGAGAAGTTATGTGCGTATTTAATTTTAATTTGGAAACTTATTTTTAAAGTATAACTACCTACTAATAAAAATATATTGATCTGTTTTGTCTAAAACAAATAAATTATTATTATTGTAAACGAAAAAGAAAGGTAAAATGTTCATTTCATTTTTGATTTATATGTTAATGACGGTAGACAAAGTGAAATCACAAAAAAAAACATTTATATATTAAAATCATTCATTTATTGCAATAAATTAGTGTACCTACAACAACGGTGTGAACCATTTATTAAGGTTTCAGTGTAGCATCTAGTTCCCCACTAGATTGTAGCTCCTTGATGATATCTAACCCTCCAACCAGTTCTCCTTTCACATAAAGTTGGGGGTAGGTAGGCCAATCTGAATATTCCTTAAGGCCTTGGCGTACTTCTTCGTCAGTTAATATATCAAATGTATCATACGGCACCCTAGAAGACAATGACAAGTCATAGTTATTATTGTGTTATGAAAAACAAACAAGTGCAATGTATTCACAAGCAGTTATACTGGAAGTCCCAGCAATAATTCACTTTTATAGATGCACAAAAAATATGATTATTTATTATTATATCTAGCCTATGTCTATGTCCCACGACTGGGCAAAGGCCTCCCTCTATTCCTTCCATAGTTTAAGGGCGTAAGCCACTTCTTGCTTATTCCTAAGGAATTGCGAAGGAGATGGCGGGACGACTTTCTTATCTAAGTTGTTCCACCACCTTCTTCCCATCTCTAACAGCGTTCAAAATGATTTCTTAACCTTCACGAAAACGCGCCTCCGAAGTTGAGTCGTAAAGAAATGTTGTTGATTTATTTTTTAAGGTTTTCCTTCCTTCAATTCTGATATGGTTGATGGATTACTGTTATACACCCTGCTGAAGGCGTTGAAGATAAACATTCCCAAAAAAAAATCCTACTCAATTTCTAAGGCGCGTTTTCATGAATGTTACGCGGCGTCCTACATTCGGTTCACGCGAATTCAGCGCAACGCAGTGGCGCTATTCTGCATGTGCGCAAAGTTACTTCTTCAGTTTATATCATACAAGTCACTCAATTACAAGAGTTCGCGCAAAAATATCAAACCATATGAACGCGATCGCTTCACTTCGCTCAACGCCGCACCGCACACACGTGCGGTAGGTCACGTAGGCCACCGCAATAGGGTATAAAAATGGTAATAATTGTTCGTTCAATTTACGTTGAATTGTCTGCGTCGAACACCGTGTAAAAGATCGTTTTAATAAAATGACTTTATTTCCAGCTTTTTAATTTTACAAGAAGTTAAGTAGCTCCGTCCTTTAACCACAAATAAACAAAAATGTAAACATAAATGTGGTAAATTGTATGTTAACACAGACGTAAACACGCCTGAAACCCGAAATAAGATTGAACTTGTGTTATGGTGTCAAAGCTCTCAAAAATTTACAAGTTTCGTGGAAAATTCGGAGTTTTATCTCGCAAATTCTGATTTTGTAAGTTTACCGCGTAGGTATATTGAAATATCTACAAAACTGAGTTTTTGAGACACCTGTATTACACTAGGTCATTTGTACTAGACTAAGTGGATTTCTATACTATACAAGGAGTCAGCAACAGCAGGGACTCGATCGCAGCCTACTGGGGTCAAGGTTAGCTCCGAAAGGCATTCCAGCCCCTGGTATGAAGGCACTAAGGAACGGGGCGGGTTTTTAGTCAGTAAAAGTGTGACACTATGGGTGTGCTCCACCCATGAGCGGGGGATATCTTTAGATGATTTAGCGGGATGCCTGGCATATGTAAATGTGTGTGTGGCCCGAAACATTCATGTTAGTATACGCGCGCCCCCATGCAAGCAAGTCGAGAACAGTGGCGTAGTGGAATATCACGCCATGACAGCGTCATCCCATTTGCGGTCACGGCATTCGAGTCAATAAATGTTTTATGACAAAATAATATTATAGTGTAATTTGTGGTTTAATAATATTCTTGGTGGAAGGAATATGGAAGGCACAGTAACAGGAAAATAACTGCTAGTTTTCAGAATGTGACGCCACATAAGAACTACGAAGAAAATACGAAACCCTGCATCGCGCAATCAAAGTTCTCCGCGCGATTTGAATGTATACGACAGCCCGAAATCAACTATCTGGCAGTTATGGTCTGGTGGGTACCAGACCATAACACCTGTCTGGTCGGAGGATCTTACTTTTTCAACAGAGGTTTTTTTTAAGGTTACAAATCATCCAATGACTTCTCCCGCTCTGGGTGGAGCGAGAGGCCGTGTCAGACTTTTACCGACTAAAACCACAGTTGTTTCCTTCAGTTGCCCTCTGCGTACTAGGGCTACGGGTTTCCTTTTCAGAAATTCCTCGCGGTCCTAGCTAGCGAGCATCGACCCTACTGGGTCTCTACGGTTTGCTGACATCTTGAGGAGCGCGTGGGTCACACGCGTTGTTGACGACTGGGCTCGGTCCGGTTGATTACCGGACGGCCGGACGGCGGGCTACCTATTGCTCGACGTCCGCAAGCCCGCGTCTACCGCGGCTGGTAGTCGGGGTCTGAATTTCTGCGGCGGGGGCGTAAGGATCTTCGCTCCTTCACGCGTGCCGCCTCCTGCTTTGCTAGCATTACTGCTTCACAAAAGGAGGCGACCGTCTGCCATTCCTCCTCGCTCCGGACCATAGCCTGGACCAGGGCCCGGCGCGACAGGTCGTTGCCACCGATTGCCTCCACGAAGACACGGCGGTGCTCTACCCAAACGGGGCACACCTCTACCGTGTGCTTCGATGTGTCCTCCGGGCGGTCCACACAATGGTGACACCCGGGCGTTTCTTCCGCCAGAATCCGATGCATGAATCTCCCGAATTTGCTATGTCCGGTGAGGACTTGCGTCATAAGGAAAGTGAGTACGCCGTGTTGCCGCTCCAGCCACTCCTCAAAGAGGGGACTTACCGCCGCGATCACAGCGTGCCCAGCACTGGGTTGTGACAGTCGCTGTCGCCATTTTGCCATGTTTTCAATGAAGGTACCTATGTGGGTTACTCTGTTCCGCCTACCTCCAAATGATGTATTGTGTAAAACATTATACATTTAGAGAAGGGGATGACTACTGAAGAGTAATGGAGAAGGTGACACGTTTCATCATCATCATTTTAGCCGAAAGATGTCCACTGTTTGACATAGTCAACTCTAATAAGATTGGGATAATGGAACATTCCTTATTTGAATGTCTACCACGAGGCGTGAATCATCCAACGTGGGTTGGTGGATGTTACAGGTCTTCAAATTTTTTATTCTATAATATGCTGTTTCCTCACCAAGTATATACCTAATACAAAGAAACTAATTTCATTTAGTATCCTTACCCAGTTCCATTAAGAATTTGAATTAAAGTTTTGCTGAAACCACATCTTGGTTGCTCTCGGTTGCCTTTCATGAAGACCATAACATCATGTCTATTGATCAAGGCTTTTAGTCTATCTTCTAGTTTTACAGGAGCTACGTCCCCGAGGGCAGTCTTATTTGTACTATGGGCCTTAACTTTGGAAGATATTTGTGCAGCATCAGCACCATCTACTCTGTCTACTTGCGTACCATTTCTGAATAAAATTACTGTTGGAACAGAGTCGACCTGGAATTTAAACAATTAATTATTCAACCTGTTTTCATTAAAATGTTTGTTTTGGATTCTGCAACATCATTGCTCCATTGTTAATTGTAGTGTAATACATTAAATATCTTTTAAAGGAAGTTCTTGTATTATTTACACAACTGTTTCTTTAAGAATTTACTTTGTTCTCTAATTTGCATATTATTGTTGGTTTAATCATTTAAAAGTGAGAAATTATTTTACCTTAAACTGCAATGAGATTTCAGATAATTTTTCAGCATCACATAAAGCTATTTTGCTGCCACTGGCTTGTACTTCCGGTAACTTGACGAGTTCTTTTAGCACCTCTGTGACCTGCTTGCATTGTTCTGCCCATTCAGCAGAAAAATGAACTACTGTTAACACAGGTGTCCTGAAATTTCAAGTATTTTGGGTTAATCATAGGATTTGGAACACAAAACTTCAGGATAACAACTCAGTAGGCTGATTGCTGTTATCACAATTTTTATCTTCAGATATCAGTGTTTTGTTTAGATGGATTATCTGGTTATCAGAATAAACAAAGCATGGTTCTTCCACGCCACGAGGTAGGTATATTAGTAATTAGTAGGACTTTGTTATCTTTGGTGACCTTAGATAAAGGTGAAACATTGGATATCTATCTGATGAAAACCATTAGTCTTTTAGCTTCTTTAGTTAGATAACAAACGACTGACGGTACTTGCGAAAATTTGCTGTAAATATAAATTTTAATTCTACGAAATTTTAATTGAATTCATAATTTCTAGAACTTCAAAATACCTAGTTGTATTAGAAAGATTTAATGACAAAACTAAAGGGAAGTCTCATTCAAAATTCCACTGAAAGTACTAGCACACAAAATTAATCTTCGAATGAAATGTAATGGAAATGTTAATTGAAAAATCATACTTACCTAATAAAGTTTTGAAAATTCTCGATTGTATCCAAATTGGTGACTGACATGGTTAGATAGGGGTTAAGTTTAACCTTAGATGAGAATAATTGATTGCAGCGGCACTTTTAATGAAATGTGACACGACTACGTTATTTTGTGGTCGTTACGTTCGATCCACACAAATTCCAAAATAATCTTGAAATCCGCTGTCTCCTGTCTCAAATTGCAAATTCTCAAACAGTTCTCCGCAATTTATTGAAAGTGAAGTTTGATAGTGAATAGTGATGTACCAAAAGTGCAACGTCAAATTTATAGAAAATCGACTATTCAAATTTTAAAGTATAATTAATATAACTTAATTTTAAAGATGCTCTATTAAGGAACAAGTTCATTAATTTTATGTGGCTCACCCATGAAATTCGACTATCATTTTCAAGATTCGACTAACTCGTACAACACAGTTATGAATTTACTAATTCCATTTTTGTCTTTTCTCTACTGTGTTTTTCTTTTTTGACAGTTTGTCAATAATGTCAAATGTAATGTCAAAAATTGGAACTGTCTTTTTTACTGAGTCTGTGAGGCAAATATTTGAGGTTACCTCCTGCGAATTATGCTGAGGAATCTTGCTATTATTCAAATTAGTAATTATTCTTATTAAAATACGGGTGAAATTTCAACTTTATTTACAATGGCTACCGTATCAAGTGCACCAGCGCCAGGAATGCATCAAATCGATTTATCTAAGCTCAATTTACAACAGTTGGCCCAACTCAAACAGCAATTGGATCAAGTAAGTTAAAAAACATAAAATGGTAAATAAATATCTGCAGCATATCTCTTTATTTGATTATTTCTCTCATATATTCGAATAATTCGTTATTTATTTGCTAATTTCTAGGCCTGACACCGACATAGGTTATGCTCGACTTATGTTAGGTTTGCATTGAACCTTTGTATATTTTGTAGGAAATGACCGTATTTCAAGACTCGTTACAAACATTGAAGATAGCTCAAGGAAAGTTTATGGAATCTGGAGAATGTGTTGAGAAAATGACTCCTGAATGTAAAGGCAAAAGCATACTGGTCCCGCTGACTGGTTCGATGTACATCCCTGGTGAAATATCTGACACAAATCATGTGCTTATTGATATAGGAACTGGATATTATGCACAGAAAGTAAGTTAATGCACACAAAACTCACTTATTGGACATAATTTAACTTCTTCTTCTTTTCGTGTCGATGCTCTCAAACTATACTTTCTCTAAAATTTAACTAATTCTTATTTTTGTAAGAATTTATGCGGTTTCTGTCAATCTTAGTTTTTTTTCTTAATTTGACCCAGAAACAACTACTACTATTTATTATACTACAATGATTCTTACTGTTTATATGTTCAATAAGGTCATTTTACCTGTTTTTTTAACATTATTAATCTTTTTTTAGGATATCGAGGGTGCTAAGGACTACTTCCAGAGAAAAGTGACGTTTGTAACGGAACAGATGGACAAAATTAAACTGTTAGGTATAGAGAAGTCAAAGATTCACAAGGCTATTTGTATGATGATTGAAATGAAGATGCAAGCCCAGATGCAAGCTGCTAAACAAACTTCTTCATAGACTATATGATTACTTTTTAAGTAACAATTGCTTTACTACATTTTTATAGTCTTCTGACACAAGGCTTTACTGAAGTATACATTAGAATCTTGGTTTTTACACCGATCTTATAATATACAGGGACATTCTGATCACAAATTTTATACCAGATATCTTATAAATATTCTTCAATGTAAGAAATTTTGAGAACTTATACTACCTCTCCTAGAGCAATATTTTATGGAGTTTCATTATAAAATGAAACCTTCCTCTATTAAACTAACCAGATTCTAATGTCCTTATTTCAATACTTTTATGTAATGCAATAAATACTTAATGCATTACTGTTTTGGAATAATTGATATTTAAATAATATTGTTTAGTTAAATGATCACAATTTGGTTTATCTCTCTGTTTCGCTGATCTAGTTTGATAATAAATTAATACCAGTATTCTTTTTCTATTTTAACTCATATATTATTTAACCCGTTATATCCCGGAATGCAGATTTACGTGGGACACAAATTCTAAATTGTGTTTCTAATTATGGCCTATAAAGGTTTGATTCATAAACTTTTGTAGAGTTTCAAACGTAAAGGGTAAAATTGGAACCCTATTGCTATCATTCTGCCGTCTGTCGGTTACCAGATTGTATCTTATGAACCATAATAGCTAGACTGTTGACATTTCACAGATGAGGTATTTCTGTTACCGATTTAACAAAAAAAAAAAAAACCTCTAAAACAATGAAGAAAATATTTAAATGGGGCTCCCATACAACAAATGTGATTTTGTTGCTGTTTTTTGCTGTGGATGGTTAAGTACCCTTAGCATGGCTCATACTCGCACTTGGCCGGCTTTTTAGTACTGGGGTTCATAGACCTTTTCGCCCAAGCTGGAGATGAGCATATTATGGAGACAAGTGATGCAGTAATATTCCATGTGTATCAAACGACGTTTTTCAATATACTTACGAAGATATGAATAAACGGAAGTTGACGTGTCTCGTGGGGGTCGCTAAGCGCTCAGCCTGATACAATCAATGTATTAAATTATGGAGAGCTCGCGCACTTTTTCGCACCATTGCGAAAATAGTAAGTTGCGTGCCTAAAAGGCGTAGGGATAGGATAAGAGTAGGTTTTCCAGTAAGTAAGTGTATTAGAACTTGCTAATTTATTTATTTATTTATTTATTTATGGCACACTAACGACTTATTCACTAGTACATTTTTTTATATAACAATTAAACTTTAAAATTTAGAGTGAATTTGTCACTTACAAGTATGCACAGCATTAACATTTTCCAGTCTTAGGGTTGAGAAAAAAAAAAGCTATATAAAACGAGAAAAAAAATGAATTAAATCTAATGTGATTAATTTTTAAAATTGAATTAATTAATATATATTATATATAAACATGAGAATAAGTGACTGATTATGTAATTAAATAAATATTTAATATTAATGGTGGCCACTGTGGGTCAACAACAGTTGCTTGCGAAATTGCAACAGCTTGCCGGCAAAGATGTCAACGCCATTGGAACGAGAATGGAGATCGTTATAAGTCCTTATCAATCTATTCATAGGTGCCAAATGTCCAAGGTTAGTTCTTGACGGGAGAGGAGTGAAAACATCTAGGATGCGTACAGTTCTGGGTGAAGCGCGGCGAGGAACAGATATATTTATTTGAGCAAGAAGATCCGGAACCTGTATTGATCCATTAATGATTTTGTGAAGCAAAATCAAATCGTTAGTTTGCCTTCGTTGTTTTAAGGTTATCATTTTAAAATGACTTAGCCTTTGCGAGTAATCAGCGTCCTGGGGACAGTCATTTGATCTGTACCTAAGATAGCGTGTAAAACTTTTTTGGACTCGCTCTATGCGATTCACATGTGTAGCATAACTTGGATTCCAAACAGGTGACGCATATTCCAAGACAGACCGTACAAGTGAATTATAAAGTATGATTAAGGTTTGGTTGGTTTTGAAGTCATAACATGTTCTTTTTATGAATCCCAGTGTTTTAGCAGCCCTAGAAACAATAGAGTCAATGTGAGGCATGAAGGTAAGCTTACTGTCAAGAAGGACACCTAGGTCACGGATTTTGTCAACCCTTTGAAGCACTTTACCATTAAGTGAATAAGAAGAAGTCTGGGCAAGATGCTTTTTCGTGAATGTTATATGGAAACATTTATCAGCATTAATAATAATAATAATAATAATAATATATTTATTTGCTAAAAAACATGGTATAAAAGGTGGTAAAAAAAGGTACAAATAAGAACAAACATGTTTCGCTATGAAATAGCATGCAAATATTAGGTAGGTAACTAAATTAAGTTAACATTTTTTTTCAAGGAAGTCTTTAACACAATAAATATTATTGATCAATAACCAATCACATAACTTTTTCTTAAATAAATTAATATTTAGAGTTTTGAGATCGTTTGGTAGCTTATTATATAAGCGCACGCACATTGCGACGCAGTTTTTATTATATTTGGTTAATCTAGGGATATTGCTAAGTACGAGCCTGTTGGGGTCTCGTCGGTTGCGAACATTAATGTCGTCTGCCTTAACAAATAAATTCAGGTGCTTCCTAACAAATATACATGTTTCGTAGATGTAGAGAGCCGGTAGCGGTAATAGACCAAGTTTTTTGAATACAGGTCTACATGATTCATCTGGTTGCAAGCGGCAAATTGCCCTAATGCACTTTTTTTGCGCAACGAATGCTCTATTGTGGTCAGTACTGTTACCCCACATTATAAGACCATATCGTAACAAGGATTCCACATAAGCGTGATATGATATTATCGCCGTTTTTATATTAGTTATATTTCTAACTTGTTTGCATACACGAACTTGTTAATTTTTTTAGACACTATATCAGTATGGGTTTTCCAATTAATATCTTGGTCTATGGTAACACCTAGAAATTTTGTTTGTGTCACTTCTTCAATTTTAGGAATATTTAGTTTTATATTATATTTAGGATTATTTGATTTATTAAATTGTATGTACACGGACTTATTTAAATTGATTGCCAAATTATTTGTGTTTAACCATTCAATTAGTTTATCAATAGTGTTATTAATTTCAGATTCATGATCCTTAACTGTGTTATTTTTTCTATCGGATGTAACAATAATGGATATATCATCTGCGAATAATATACATCTATGCTTTGTGATATTACTAATGGAATTTATATATAGTAGGAACAGAATTGGCCCCAGGATACTTCCTTGTGGGACGCCATATTTGTTCCATTTAAATTCGGATGAGTATGATGTCATGTCGTTATTTTTATTTATTTTGTTGATGGTAACACGCTGTTGTCTATTATTCAGGTATGATGATATCCACTGAAGAGCAGGCCCCCTTATCCCTATTTTTTCTAATTTTTGCAGCAATAGTTTATGAGACACAAGGTCAAAGGCTTTAGATAAATCAAAGAACAAACCTGTAGTTAGATGATTTTTGTTAACGTTTGTTAAAATTGTATCCATTAGAGAAAAGACAGCTAAAGTAGTCGATTTCTTTTTTTGAAATCCATACTGTTCGTTCCTGATTATATGGAATTTATTGCAGTAGTCAACCAATCTCTTATACATGCATTTTTCAAATATCTTTGATAGGATGGGTATAAGTGTTACCGGGCGATAATTATTTACATCAGTTGTGTCTCCCTTTTTAAAAAGTGGTTTTACTATTGATAGTTTAAGTCCTTCAGGAAAAGTGCCGAGTGAGAAAGATAAATTTATAAGATGTGTCAAAATTGAAATGATTTCGTGTACACAAGATTTGATAATTTTGGTATTAATTTCATCATACCCTTCTGAGTTTGTGTTATTTAGAGATAATATCTCTGTCAGAACTTCAGTTTCGCACACAGGTTTGAGAAACATCGAATGGACTGTTGAACATTCAATGGAATTACTTCTACTGTTCGAGCTAGTGCAATTTTGTGCCGTATTGATGTAATGGTTATTGAAAGCCGATGCTATTTCTATAGGATTTGTTATCACTGCGTTACCTATTTTGATGTTATGTATGGTATCTTTAAAGTTTGTATTATTAATTTCATCTTTTATAACTCTCCAAGTAGCCTTGCATTTGTTTTCATTATTTTGTATGTATTTGATATTTGCGTTCTTTTTTGAAGTGTAAATACATTTTTGCAGTAGTTTTGAATACGAGGTATATTTTTGTTTACTGGCTGCATTTTTATGTGTATAATAATTAAAACGTAGAGTACGCTTTGTTTTGCAACTTTCTTTCAGTCCCTTACTAATCCAATTTTGCTTCTTCTTATTTCCCATGTTTATTTTTACCTTTATTTTTGGGAAGCAAAGATTATAGAACAGGCATATCAATTCATGAAAGGACGTAAATGCTCTGTTTATACCTTTTTCGGCATATATTTCTAGCCATGATAGGCTATGCAGACATTGTTTAAACTTCCTAATATTATCCAAGTTAAAGTCTCTTTTATATATCGAATATGTTGAGTTACTTGGTGTTTTAAGTTTTATAGGAAAACTCAACATTTGTGCCGTGTCGTGATCGGAAAGATAAAGTGGGAGTACTGATGCAGTCGCATTGGGGATGTTGCTTAAAATGTGGTCTATACAGGATGATTTACGTGTGGGTACATTGATGTGAATCTTCATATTATAATTGTAAGATAGGTCTTGAAATTCATTTGTGACATTCCCTTTTTTTAATGTGTTAATATTAAAGTCACCTGCTAAGACTATTTGTGTGTTAGATTTATATTTCTTATGTAAGTTATGTAAAAGACTATTGAGTTTATTTAAGAATTGTATAGGATCTGATGTAGGTGTACGATAAAGACAAATAATAATTAATTTGCTAGACGGTAATTCTATACCACAGACTTCGAATGAATTTTGTGTGGCAAATATATTTGTAAGTGTTAGTTCTTTGTAAATTAGGCCTTTTCTTACTAATATGCAGGTTCCACCTCTTTGTTTATCTCGGCAGAAACTGGAGGCTAATTCGTAATCAAAGATTTTTACATGGCTTTCGTAGCCTTTTTTAATAAATGTTTCTGAAAGACATATTACGTCTGGACTATATTTTGATTCTCTTAACTCCTGTATAGTTAACTCTAATATTTCGCGCTTTGACAAAATGCTAGCAATATTTTGATGAAGTATTCTGAAATTACGTGGAATAATACTATTTTCGTTAGGCTCGAAAAAACTTATCCTCTTTATTATCAACGATGGAATCCTTTTTATTATCAACAAGGAAATAATAAGGTATTGTCCCTTTCTTAAGTTTACTTACATTTTTTATTAAGTTTTCCGACAGTTGTGTACATGCAGAATCAGTGTCATTAAAACCATACGAAGCTGTATCTTGGTCAGATCTAATAATGACATTATTTGACTTGTTTTGTTTTGGTATATTACTCGCTACACGGTTCTTATTCGGGCGTAACTTTTTATATTCGTAATCTCTAGAATCAATAGAATCAATAACATAATTTATTAATTTGCAAACATCAGATATTTTGTAGTATTTGTAGTTTAAAAATGAACTTTTATACATTGAACATTCATTTTTGATACCGTGGTTTAGTTTATTAACACTTAAATATGGGTTGTTAGAGACTTCTAGAACAATAATCTTATTATTACAAAATGTGTTTAAGACAGTTCGCAGCTGAGTTATAATAACGTTTAAATTGCGGTCATTTTCACCTAAACAAATTACTAGTTTATCATTAGTATTTAATTTTATATTTCGGCAGCTTTTTACAATTTCGTTGCTTAGTGCATTAGGCTTCGTTTCCGCGATCACATCATATTTTTCATATTGTGTATTTGTTCTTGAGTTTAAAATTGCAGAAGCCAGTCCAACGCATTGTTGAGCACCAAAAATAAGTATTCTGCTTCTGGGTTCATAGTTTTGTAGTTTAGGAGTGGTATTTGTTTGCGCAGGAGTTCTTAATGTTGAGCTTTGACTATGTAAGTTCTGTGTCAATGTGTCTATTTGTTTTGTAAGAACTGTAATTTCATGTTTGGCGTTCTTTAGTTTCTCTTGCAGATCTGTAATTTTTATTTGAAGGCTTTGAGGGTCATTAGTGGAGTTTGTGTTTGGTTTGAAAGCCTGCGAAGATGGGGAAGAGAACGCACTATGAAGACGCAGTTTCTTTGTAGTATCCTCTGTATTATTGCTTATTGTGGGATGAGGCAGAAATTTTATTGTTTCAACTTCTGCATTGAGTATGTTTATCTGTAGATGAAGTTCGATATTTTCCAGTTTTGTTTTTTCTAGTTCCTTCTGTGTGCTACTTAGTTCTTCACTTAGCTGTGATATAGTATCTTTCATTGCTGAAATTGATACTAGGTCGGATATTGTACCGTCGACACTCTTAGATGGTTTACTAGGTGTGGAATATGATTCATCAGAAGTCTCGCAGTCGGTAAGTATATGAGAGTCGATGATTTGAGAGGTAATTTTTAGACAAGGAGGTGTCTTTTCACTTGATTTTTTCTTTGTATAAAGCGTTCCCGGCAAGATAGGAGAGCTCAAATTGTTTCTTAATGTGGTGGTCTGAGTTATGTGATGTGAAGCATCGTTAGAAACATTTTTTTTATTTCTAGTACACGACTTGCATTTCCATTTCTTTTTCGCTTCTTGGTCCTTTAACCGATACGTATGTTCTGGATAGCCGTCACAATGTAATTCAAATCTTTTATTGCATACTGAACATAAAGCAGTAGTTTTTATGTCAACGTAATTTTTACATTTATGGCAAGGTACTAGTCCTGACATCTTGCGGCCGCCACTGTTAATGGACCTTGTTACTATCTTAGATGACATAATATTTGATATCGTGGAAAAGAGGTTTGTTGAACGTCAAGTCGTTTAGTTGAGTTAAGTGCCGCTGCTTGACGCTTGATGGCGTTGTTTTCGTATTTTGAAATCACAATATATAGTTCAAAAAGTTTTAGACGAACACTTGGTGATACGAATTTTATATAATACCTTTTTCCAGAGTAGTTTCCACAATGTAAAATAAAATATTAATGAGAAAAAAAAAAAAAAAAAAACACAAAAAGTGGTAGTTCATTCAAGCTGGACGCGAACTCGCAGCCTGTTGCATGGCATGTACAAAAATTTTCACACACACTACGTGAGTACTATCAAACTTATCGAAATAGACTTTCTGTTCATGCACACAAAGATCAAAAGTTCGTTACACTTTTGTTTGCATTTTTTTAAATGTTATGAAAATTTGCGCGCGCACTTAAAATTTGAAAAAGACGCTTGCTTGCACTATTGTTTATACACTGAATGTTTTGTTTAAAATCACTATATTTACTTTGTTTTGCTAAGTAAATGAATGTTTAAGGCGTATTTAATCAGTTTTTATTTTAAAAACGTTACAAATCACTTTGTTTGTTTACTAATTTTGCTTGTTGTATCATGTAATTATTTTGATTGAAAAAAAGGATAGTTAAAGTTATAATTATCAATAGTCCACACTGGTATTGACGCACTGTTTCTAGTTATGCACTTCAGACTTAAAGAATTGAAAAATTAAGGCGAATAACTATTTTTAAATATATTTTTTACGCAGAGCCGAACTTGTCGAGACGGCAGCGCCATCTCGTAGTCATTGAGAAGCATGTGATTTTTAGTACACCAATCCTGCACAGAGTTGAGATCTTCCTGAAGTAGGGCAATATCTGTACTTGCGTTAATGACCCGATATAGTTTCAAGTCATCTGCGAAGATAGAACAGGTACTGTGTTTAATACTCCTTGCTATATCATTGACAAATACAATAAACAGTATTGGGCCCAAATGGGAACCTTGTGGGACTCCGGATGATGAAGTGTAAGGAAGAGACTGGTGACCCTTTACTACAACTCTCTGTTTTCTGCCGGTCAAATAAGATTTAAACCACAGCCAAAGTTGACCAAATACACCGAGATATGCCAGCTTTTGTAGCAATATATTGTGGTCCACCTTATCAAACGCACTGCTAAAATCGGTGTAGATAGAATCAACCTGCTTGCGTGAATCTACCAACTTGCAAAGGTCATTGACATAAAGGACTAAGTTAGTTGTGGTAGATTTGTGAGCGCAAAAACCATGTTGCTGTGGAGCCACCTCTATTTTGAAATGAGCGGTTAGAATGGGACACAAGAGAGACTCAAAAACTTTAGAAAACACAGACAGAATAGAGATAGGTCGGTAATTGCTTACGTTGTCAGCCTCACCTTTTTTAAAGACGGGGATTACATGCGCTATCTTCCACTCATCAGGAAATTGTGAAGTTTTAATAGAGTGGTTGAATATTATTTTGAGTGGGAGAGATAGACTGATCGTACATTTTTTGACGAATATAGGTGGCAGACCATCTGGACCTGCACCCTTGCATTCATTAAGCTTTTTTAGTGCTCTGGTTACGTCTTTTTCCGTAAAAGCGACATTGCCCAAAGTATTGCTAGAGTAGATCGGTGTATCTTCAGAGCAATGTTCCAAGTGTATGGCGCCCGACTGAGTAAATGTTGACGAGAAGTGACGCGCAAATAGATTGCAGATGCCGTCTCCCGAAGTCGCCACCTCATTGCCTAACTTTAATTCTGACGGCATTTCACCTGTACCTGCTTTTTTTGCTTTCACGAAAGACCAGAAAAGTTTGGGATTATGGGTTATGCCCTCCTCCGTCTTCCTAGTGAAGTCCTCATAGCTACTTTTAATAATTTGGTTGGCTCTTTGGCTCAATATTTTATATTCATAATCGTCACGGGGATTTTTATATTTTTTGAAACGTCTCCTAACTTTTTCCTTTTCGTTCAGAATGTTTATAAGACTTTTTGAAAACCATATGGGATATTTATCGCGTTTTATATTGGATTTTGGCACAAATAAACTTATGATACTGTTCAATGTCTTATAGAGCTCTTCCACCATAGCGTTGGTATCCTGACACTGGGCAAAGTTTTCACTCCAATTAACTTGATTTATTTTCTCGTTTATCATATTGTAGTTTGCTTTGCGGAAGTCAAACCTAGCAGAAAGCTTGCATTTTAGGAAAGTTGGTGATATATAAGTAATCTCAATACACATGGGGGGATGATAAGCGTCTACTGTTGATAATGGTTCAATACATTCACGGACAAATACGCCATTGAAGTTGGCCAATATAAGGTCTAGTGATTTACATTGGTGATTTTTTACATGATTTAGCTGTTGCAAGTTATTAAGAGATAAACAGTCAACAAGGGAGTAGCCTAACGAATTATTATAATTACTTGCGGTCATACTTGCTGACTGAGGATTAGTGTTATCCAGCTCCCACTTGATGAACCCCAGATTAAAATCTCCAACTATGAGTGTATGACTACTTGTTAAATCAATTACAGAGGTAACCCTATCTAGGAATGTATCCAGTGTTTGTAGTTGTACTGGTGGAGGTATGTATACTGCACAGATGTTCAAATATTGCGTCCTTTTTTCTTCCGTAATCATTAGTCTCAACCACAAATTTTCTGAGTCAGTTTCCCTCTAATGTAAAGATTTATCACGGAAGCCAGGATAGGAAGGTTCATGCGCAATTTATTTAGATAGTAGGAGTAAAAGTAGAAAACGTGACACCAAATGATTTATTTTTTTAATAGGCCAAAATGATAGAGCTGATGATATCTACAATAATAATGACTTACGATAAACTATCTTATAATGTATCTACAGTATGTCTTATAGTCACAAAACAATATTAACTAAATAAGGCAACGACTATTCCTTAAGTTTGTAAACAATTGCTATTATTAAGTGTCGTAAAATGATTTTTTTATTCAAACATAATTATCTTATCATGAACACGTGAAAAGGTGTTTGGATACAAGATAAACTTTTTAAATATTATTTTTGTTGAAATTTACAATGTCAGTAATTACAATTTATTTAAATGTTATATCAACAGTATTAATTTTTAATCCGCGTATGTCTCAAATAAGATTGGAAAAACTGCTATATTTCATTTACAACAACTTGAACATAATATAATATTTCCTCGAATAAGTATTGTGCAACTGCGCATTTCTTTATTTATGTATGTTATCAATTTCAATATCTAGTTTTTATTCTGTATGCATCAGAGTAAAAATTTAGTTTAATTACCTATTACAATATTTAAGAGATAAGTATTTATTTACAATTTATTACATTATCATTTCTTACAGCAACTATAATAATATAACAAACTTAAATTGGATTAGGATTAGCCGTGGATAGCAATCATCTTATACGTCATCGCCTTGGGCGAACAACACTCAACTGTCAACACCGTAACCCTTATATTAAACGTTCCATACACAGTACTACATAAGTAAGCTTACACGAACAGATCACTCGCCTGCTCGGCGAGGTCCTTGTCTCAAATGGTGTAATATTCTGGTGCGAAGTCATTAGCGAGATTGCTGAGGAAGTGGAAGTCTGAGGAAGAGTTGGAGTTGTCTCCGACAGGCGCGGCGTGCGTGGCCTCGTAGAACTGCTGGAAGGAGCCGTAGCCGTCGGCGCACTCGGCGCCGTAGGCCTCGCCCGCCGCGCCCGACGCGCCGCCTGCACCGCTCGCCGCGCCAGCCGCGCCCGTCACCGCGTACCCACCAGCCTGCTGCGAGTAAGCATTCCCATCGTAGTAGTTCTTTGAGTAGTCCGTCCCATGTGCGGCTTTTTGTCCATCAGCAGCATAGTAGTTGTGTCCGTGATCATGTTGCGCGCCTTCGTGGTAGTGGTACCCATAGTGGCTGTTTGCATACCCCATATGCTCTCCACTGTAACTCTGCGATTGGTCATATCCCGGATGCCCGTAGGCTACCTGTTCCTTACCATACGCTGGATACCCATAATTTTGATACATTTCGTGAGGATACGCTTGTCTTGATGCCACACCGTTGGTCGCTCTTGTGGAGGAAGATCCCTCTTGCCGTGTATGCTGCTGATTTCGCACATATGCGTGTTGTTCGGCAGCAGACTGAATTGCAGTACCGTATCCTTCATAGTTTCTGTTTCCCTGAGGGTATTGCGCAAGTTTTCCGATGAATTGTTTGGAATCCATACGGAAGTCTGGGTGTGGTACGAACTGTCCAGGTGGCGCATTACCTCTGATGACGTATGGGGGCATCGCGTTGGGCACAGCTTGAGGGTGCGGCGGGCCTGGCGGGGCGTTAGGAGGCGATGGTCTAGGGTAGTGGCCCAGTGGACTCGGATGCATACTCGAAGGAGTGCCTGGCGTCGAAGATGGTGTCAAGTTGACTGATGAAAATTTTCCATTATCCGAAAGACCAACTACTGGGCCAAGGCCATCTTTAGAGGAAGACGGCGACACTTTACATGTAGCATCCAGTGAGGGTGATCGCTTCCTCGATTCTTGTTTGATTCTCTTGGTCAAGTTCCTAGGCGCGGCGGCCATTGTGAGGGGAGGGTGTCCGTCTCGCGAGTCGTCTTCGGCGAGTTTGTCGAGAGAGGAGGAGGAGGCTACGCTAGAGGCGCCGTCACTTGCGAAGCTATTGTTATTGGTCGCACTCGGAGTGTTATTATTCCGTGTGCGTGACGCTAGCTCCGGTAGATCCTCTGCAGGGGAACAAAGTGCGCCCGGCGGCAACTCGCAACCTTGGCAACTCTTCTTGCCGGAGAGCGGGCCATCGTCATCCAAAAATTTGTCAAGCCCCGTCTTGGAGCTCTTGCCACCTTCCGATGTGGTGGAGTCCTTGTCGTCACCATCTTCAGTTTTGCTGAGTGTTTGTCTCTTGTGCTTCATACGCCTGTTTTGGAACCAGACCTTCACCTGTAACAAGGGTTAAAATTTTATGTTAGTAGGTATCTAATTACTTGTATGCAGGTAAGACGTATTAAAATTTAGTTCTGAAACAATGGGCATGTATGGAAACAATAAGTTGAAGGGCACAATAATCCTCAACAATAAACTAAAATTGTAAAACTAAAATGCTAAGGTCACGCAGTATTCCTAGACCTATCCAAGTACTGATAGCGCCCGATGTTGGTTAACGACGTAGGCGATAAAGAATTTAAACTATCCAACGTTATCAGAACTAAGTATGTGTTTATTGCGTATGACGTCACGGCATTGGCATTTGGTCAGTTATTAAACTCACGATTGAGTATTTGAGATGCTAGAATTATAATATTTTGTTTAAAATGACAATGAGTATACCTGTCTCTCAGTAAGATCTAAGAAATGTGATATGAATACCTGTCTCTCAGTAAGATCTAAGGAAGCTGCGATCTCAATTCTTCTCGGTCGGCACAGGTACTTGTTGAAGTGAAACTCTTTCTCCAACTCCAGCAGTTGCGTGTTCGTGTAAGCAGTGCGTAGTCGTCGGGGCAGTCCATTCTCTGTAATGAAAAGTCGAACTTAATTACTTGTGAGCTTTAAATCTATTCCATTAATGGTTAAAACAGCTTTAACTTTTTGTTCTATAAAATATGAGCAGCCGATTTCAAATTAATGTTATAGAATGCTATTCCTGGAAGCTTTCAATAACATGGTCGTGAGGCGGGCCGGGCTCGTGGGTACGCTTTCCTTTAATGTAATAACTTGATCGCATGTCAGAACACCGCCCTTGACGCCATTGTGTCGAAACGCTGTTCTTTTTATTTTACCACAAAATATGAATTGGAATTCGAAATTCAAATTACAAAAGGGCGGCGAATAATGGGGCGATCGCGTTCGCGTGATGGCCCGGCCGCGGGGCTCGCGATGTCATCTGTGCACTGCTTGTGGATCTTATGTCGTACGCGATAAGGGTTATAATGTGGTGTTGGTTTTGTTGATAAGGTGGGGTTGGTTCGCGTTTGATTGACGTGTTCGTCAGGTCTCGCCATTGCTATTGGACAAGGGCAGCTGTCAATCAAATGGTAACGCAGCCCCTGGTTCCGCTTGGTTGCACTGAAGTAAATGTTGCTTTTAATTTGTACAAATAAAAGCTTGCCCTTATTTACTTGTACCAATGTCTATATGTATTATACCTATAGTAGTACACAGTTCTCTAAAGTCAGTGCAAGTGTAATTAATTCAGCTAACGTGCATAAGTTCGTATACTTGTTCAAGATTCCTAAATTATCGGTTTACTGAACCCGAAACTCGATAGCCCTTGGTCATCCAACAAAATTATCATGTCTTAGTATAGAGGGGAACGAAAGTGTTTACCTGTGTTGGAACTTGGAACTAGGTACTTCCTACTAGTAATACCTTTTAACTTTTGAGTTATGATAAGGCAGGTATTATAATTTTGGTTTGTACAAGTGTGGTGGTCGAAGAAGCCAGCTATAATAGGAGGCTAAAATATATTGTTTTCATAGGTTCGTATCCATTTAGCCCTAAAAGTATCCAATTACCTACCTATTATAAAAGGAAAAATTGATTGACTGATTTATCAACGTCCAGTCAAAACTATTAGGTCTAGGAACGTAATATTTTACTGAAGGCTTCCTTTTACTATGTAGGCGAGCTCTAAGAGAGGATTTTCTAAAATTCATCCCCTATGAGGATGAATCGGGGTCCAAAGTTTGTTTGGAAAAACCTACTTTCACGCGGGTGAAACCACTGGCCGTAACTAGTCTATACCTATATATAAAAGGAGAAACTGACTGATTGACATATCAACACACAGTCGAAACTCCTGGGCGTAAAATTTTGCATAAAGTTTCTTTTTATATCGTAGGTGAGCACTAAGATAGGATAGTTATTTCCCCCTAAGGAGATGAAACGGGGCCTCAAAGTTGGTATGGAGAGAAACCTGCTATCACAAGAGCGGGTATTTGCTTAAGTTGCTATGTGCTACACTTTGTCAATAGACACATCAAAATAAATCATTTCGCGAAATTCCGTCACAAAATTGTGTGCACGCATGTACCTTTACCAGGAGACCAGGATGAATGCGCGAACGATGCAAGTTAGTAAGTTTTTGCTCGACGGCATAATAAGCACGATTATGCGGGCTCGAGAGTTCGTATAATGTTCACATTATCTCCGTGTACACTTCCGAACCACTGAACAACCATTTTTGATGTGGTTGTGATCTTCCCCCTATACGTGCCTACCCTGGAGCTAAACTTCATGAATATTTGCTGGAATTCAATTGTAGGTGTTTGTTATTGATTTTGGTGCTCGAATCAATTCAATGAGCACGGTGGTATGATGGATAGGACGGATTTTGAAGTAGATAATAGCAAGTGCCGAAACTAGAGCGGTGGCACAGGGCGCAGTCCTTGGAGAAGCGATTTTTTTTTGGTCCTTTTGTTTGTATTGTGCTTTTTTCTAGGGGTGCAGTTAAAAAAGCTCGCACCGGGCGTATAAAAAAGGCTACTTACGGCACTGATAGCAAGTGACGAAGAGAATCCTATCTTCTTTTTTATTTTCATATTCATAGCGTTATACGTGCCAAATTAATAAATATCGAAACATGAACATCAATAACAGGTAGCTCAATCAATCACGATGAACCGTTCCGATTTTATTTTCGCATACTCCCACGATCCGGCCCGGGGCCATCAAAAAGGTCGGGTGGTATGGTGGTAATTTAATAATTATGAAGGAATGTAAATATTTCTTTATTGCGCACCCCTGTCTTGTCTACAGCGTGTAGGTAACAAATGATTGCGTAGTAGGTTGTTTAACCCCCGGCCGCGGACAGGGTATGTTGGTCCCAAGATTTACTGCGGATTAGGGGTCACTACATCGGTCAAGTCAAGAGTCCACTTGTCCGCACTTAATTTGATAATATCTCTGTACCCCGTGTTGGAATTGAATTATTGTTTTGTAAGTGAGGATATACCTTTGTAAGGAATTTTAAAGTTGAAATGTTTTGTCAATTTTTTATGGGCTTTCTTTTATTAAAGCTTTTTAAATATGATAGTTTTAATGCTCTCCCTCTACGTGGATAGGTAGGTGCAGAAGACACCTCCACAATCAAATATAAACATTTGTTGATTTAAAACTACAACTGCTGTGTGTGCCAAAAAACAGGTAGCCATAAACCCAAGCATTTGATCCCCGACGTGTAAATGTAATGTAACAAGCAGTTGTAAACAATTTGCGGAGTTGCCGAGAGCACTCCCTCGGGCAACTTTAAATAATTAATCAAGAGCCGGTAAAGGATTAATGCGGTGGCCAGTTGGTGGTTGGATGCCATTAGAGATCGTTCGATGCCCCTGCGAGGCACCGACGAGGGCCAGAGAGACTAAATGTTGCGGTCACATTATTTGTGTCAGACGCGAGGAATCGAGGGTTAGAACTGCTTAATTGGTTTTCTTCACATGTGGATGTGACATAGAATTGCTGTGAAATATTTTAATAAGCTAGGTAGTGGTGAAGTGCAATCGTCTAAACTTGCTATTGGTGAGATCCGTAATCATATGATAAAGAAAACCATAACTTGGCATCTGTGATGAATGTCACAGAGAGAATAGCAGATACAATTAAACTCCTAAAAGAGAGAGAGAGAGACCTAGATTCGAAAAGATATACACCTACTTCAAAGAATCAAAAAAAGAACTCGATACGAGTAGGCTGTTCACGTACAACTAAAAGTAAAGCAAACACAAGTTTGACAATAAAGTGACTGCAGACGCAAGTCGCGTGCCACACACGGTCGTGATAAAGTACCAAACATTTATTTTGAATGTTGAAGCTGCAACAGAAAACTTCCACGAGGGGCCCACCAAGAATTATTACGTTATGAGGTGTGAAAGGCATAAATGTAAAAATTCAATATTTCAAAAGAAAAAGTAAAATTCTTCCACAATTTCTTGCCAGTAACAATGTCGTTTCGCACGTTATGGGGAAAAAGTGATCCGGTGTGATATTTTGTTTACTTGCAACATTTAACATGCTGTATTCACACATAAAGCTCTCAGGTTTTACTGAGATGATTGACAGTCGATTAGTATTAGGATTACGAAAGAAACGATCACGATCAATGTTGATAATGCTGAATTTGTATTAAAAACAAATGAAATCTCGAAGTGAGCTTAAAAGTTTATTTTCTGTCAAAATGAACGGTAAGCAATCGAGTTGCTTATCAAACAGTACTTGAGTGTGTCAGTGTCGCAACAATCGATCATGTTGTGGCGGATTTGTATTTTTCCGATTAGCCGGCTGTATCGGGGCCCTGTTTGACATTGTCGCATCAATTATAAGCGTGGATTACGCTGAGACAGATCTAAGACGGTTCAATTTCGTTTCGGTGCGGGGAAGCAGCGGGGCTCCGTGAAGGGTGATATCAGGAAGTGACTCGAGATTGCCTTATCAGGGCTTGATGAAGGCCTGATGTTCCCCATTATGCACGCTTCGGAAAGATTCGCTCGTGTTTCGAGGTTCTGGGATTTTGTGATAAGTTTTTTTAAAGCTGTAGCGATTTTCGAAGCTCTATCTAAATACCTACCTTCGTTTGGTGTTAAAATGTGGAGTAACTGCTTGGTGAAACCATGTATTGGTTTAGCTTTGGGCTTAGGACAAATTACAGATCATATAGCAGTTATGAATAATGTTTGTCAACGAATTAATTTGCAGCCTCTACGCCGTAGCGCTTCGCGTAGCATAGTGCTACGGCGAACCTATTTGGATAATTAAAGTGGTATCCACAAGCAGGTACTCCAACCCTTTGATGAAAGTTTCCGTTCACATTAAGTTTGTTGGAAACGTAACGAGTGTCGGATTGTGCTGGGTCCCAAATCCATTTGGGTGATACAGAAGGTTATTAAAAGTTGTCGCGGAGACAGGCGGCGCGAGTTTGGAGCACTTTGACAGCCCGTCCCGGGGGAATGCGGTTCGATTCCGACGACTAGGAAATTTCATTAATCCCCGTTATTAAGAAGTTCTATTTTCCTAATCGTTTGTTTTAAGTTTTGCGTCTGTTTTGTGTACCTAGCTTGGTAAAAAGGTGCGCTTTACTTTAAAGTATTTTGAGTTGAATTAATTAGATGTTGTTTACCTTTCAATGACCTATGTTCCTAATGATTTATCTACAATATTTCGAAGGTGAGACAACACTGTCCTTTTAAAGACCAAACAAACATCCTACGACATTTTTCCGTGACTTATTGCGACATTTACTGTCTTTATTAGCAGCTCGATAATAAACTCTACGGAATATGCAGAGCGCTTTAAGACTGGTGGTATTTAATTGCCCTTGAAAGGGGCGACAAAAAATAAACGATGGTGGGGTATAAATAACGGTGCACTTTTCATAATCGCAATTGTCGCCCCGAGAATATTTAGTGCGCCGTAAAAACGGCCCGATTGCGATCCTTGGGGATGCCAGGGGTAGGTTAATAGTTGAGGGGAAGAGACTTAACGAGATGCAACTGCATGACCTTATCGACTTCTTTAAATTGACAGGTGGGTGGATGTCTTGTCAGATGGGGTGGCAAAGAGTTCGGAGACGGTTGAGATTGATTAGAATTGTTTGCGCCGTTGAAGTGTACGTGAAGTTATTATTGAACTAATATTTATACCTAAAGGCGTAAGATTATGAGTGTATGTGTGTATATTTATTACATCTTTACGCTCGAACGGTTGAATGGATTTGACATTTAAAATTTGGCATACGGGTAGACCAAGTCCTGGAATAGCACATCATCATCATTTCAGCCGACAGACGTCCACTGCTGAACATAGGCCTCCCCCAAGTGTCGCCACAATGATCGATCCTGTGCGTCCCGCATCCATCCGATCCCCGCAACCTTCACCAGGTCATCGGTCACAGCACTTAGGATACTTTTTTATCCAACAGTATGTTTCATTGGGCGATTTTCACGAGGGTGAAGTCGCTGGCAGCAGCTAGTTATTTTATAATAACAGCCTTATTGGTCGATTTTTTAGGTAAAGTAACGCCTGCTGAGGTTGGTTAATGGATGGGACCATGTTAACATACCGATATTCTTTCGTACCTAGGAAAACACGTTAAGCCTTTGATTCAGGCTAATTTGAAGTTCTGTCAGTCGTTACTGATAGATGGAAATTAGGTCACACCAGTCTTGCCCAGGGATATTGTGTTACCTAATTATTGGCAATTCTGACTGGTCTATTGGTCTAGTTGTCTGAGGCCCAGACTGCTATGCCGGAGCTCGTGGATTCGATTCTCCATCTAGGACAAATGTTTGTGTGATGAACATGATAATTGGTTCTGTGTCTGGGTGCAATCATCTATAATATGTTATATGTTTATCAGTTGTCTCGTACTATCCGATTCTTATTATCCGATTCTCGTACTGTCCGATTATAATTTGGGCATCTTCAAAGCTATAATGAATAGGCTTTTAATAAACTAGTGCGCCTCACCATCAGAGATTGCATCACCGCATAGGTACCATCAGGTGGGATTGCAGTCAAGCCTAGTTTATAAGAATAAAAAAAAGTACTCATAGCACAAGCAACAGAGCTTGTGCTATGAGTACTTTTTTTTTTGTGTGCTTGTGCTATGAGTAGTTTGGAACTAGATGGCGTTGTGGAATATTATTGGCCCGTGGAGGTCCGATAGCCAGCCGCTAAGTGTAAAATACTGAAAAAAAAAGAAAAAACAATTCAACGCTTAGTCTTTTGAGAAATATTTGTTTACGTTCTCACTTAATTCTATTTTCCATAAACAGTTTAGAAACAAAGACAGCGGTTTATAGGAAGTTAAAACCCACAAAGAAGCGGGGAAGGCAGGAGGGAGGGAATAAATTTTATTTATCAAATAAAAAGGATGGTCCGCTCGTTTTTCACCGCGCTACAGACATTATCGCTTCTTTTAATTATTATCCTCCGATATTTATGCGAAGTACACTATGCCTCCTCTTGTACTTGTGCCCAATGCGTAGAGCAAAAAATTAGGGTTCCGTACCACCGTTATAAATCCCACCCTTAAATGGTGCGACTATTAAAAGTAGATTTTCGGCGGGAGCCCTCCATACGATTTTGGAAAATAATTTAAACGTAGCTTTGGTACTTGTTATGATTGATATTTTACCATACGCGCTGCAGATAAAGTGTATAATTTTACATTAATTTGCATAACTTACTATGGAAATAAAATTCGATGGATAAAATAAGAGATTGAGGGCTATAAAATCTGGTTTTTGTTCAATCCTTTCATCACAATCGATTGAAAACTTGATTGCGAATAAATTAGGTCAGTACCTACTTTGTTTGTGTTGTTAGTTACTAATGTAAATGTTGCGTCATTTCCAACTATTAAGTGCCTTATTGCATGTCTATGTGTACCTAAATTGTAAAAAATAAACGAACGTTTTAATTCTGGCAGGGCGGCACCCTAGCCACGCGGCCTTAAGGAAATGAAGGAAAAAAGCGGCGGAAGCTGCGGCCCCCTCCCCTCCGCGCTCGCTACGTTCCCCGCAGACACCTTGCGGCTTTTTAAATGGAAATTTATTATTAAACACTTCGTCAGACGAAGAGCCGAACGCTTAACAATATGCCTAGTCGGCCTCACAGCCCTTTGTTTGATTATGCTGACCTCACAGCTAGCAAAGTTAGCTTTTGATTCGCCGCGGTAGAACTATGTAGCACTTTCACAACTTATATTTGCAGGGAAACCTTGAAATGTTTCGTGAAGTTTTGTCTGGAACAATTTTTAAATTTTTTGA
The DNA here is from genome assembly GCA_949319445.1 of Mythimna lalbum. NCBI lineage: Eukaryota > Metazoa > Arthropoda > Insecta > Lepidoptera > Noctuidae > Mythimna > Mythimna lalbum. The sequence continues at coordinate 15,341,433 of OX439356.1, read as the reverse complement.
TCAATTAAACGGCTTTATCGCAGCAGGGTAAGTGAACTCGTTCAAAAGTCGCAACTCTTGGCGAGTTCATAAAATTCACTCGAACCGAAAAGCTGGTCGCGTTCCCCACAATTGAAAATCGCGGGGGAGCTCCGGCGAGCAGATAGGGCACTTACTGTAAAAGTTAAAGCTAATTGCCCTTAAGACATATTTTTAATTTCATTGCCCATTCCTTCTTTCTTAGTGTTTGTCGGAGTTCACTAACTCTTGGTCCCGAAAGATTGCAAGGGTAGCTGTAATTACCATTTTTATGAGATAAGGTCAACTTTGAATGTCGAACATATTTTATGTTGCATTTGGGGCGGGTTTTCGTGTCCAACGAAATATTTATTTCACATTCAAGAATTTTAAAGCGAATTTTGAGGAGCTGTAAGAAATAAATTCCAGTTAGATTGCTGCAATAAAAACGTAAATGGTTTGGTTGCAGACGTGGCGCGATAAGACTAGTTTTTGAAGAAAGTTTATTTGGTCCTTTGATCCTATAAATTCTGGCGTTAGACAGACAAATTAGTCACGATTACATCGATTAATAATCGCGACGTGACCTGAAGCTGTACCAAACAAAAAACTTGCGATAAATCCGAAGAAGACAAGTAGATTAATGGGTTGTCAAAATATAACCTTTTACAACTTCTTCGGGAGCAGTGGTGGCCCAGTGGTAAAGACTTAGACTTACGAGTTTTACGTTTTGGGTTCAAACCTAGCCAGGGACTTTATATAATTTATTTGATTACCTCTGCTCTCGAAACGGTGAGGGAAAGCATCGTGAGGCGGCATCAAAACGGGCATGTACCTACTAGAATCAAAATTTTGAAGACATGCGATATCCACCAATCCGCGTTGGGCCCGCTTGTTAAATTACGGCCCATTCCATTTCCTAGAGAGGAGGCCTGAGTCTCAGCAGCGGGAACATTATAAGGCTGATTATGCTTATACAACTTCTTTGTCTACAATGTCATATATCTTCAAACTTGTCTCTTTTCTTTGGTGCTAATTGAAACACGTTTTAGAAGAACATGAAGTTCCTAGTTCGACCTCTCAGCACGTCTCTGCTCTGCCCATCAACATTTTTGTACTTTGCGTCTGGTCTTCAATTCCCAGAGGACTGTTCCACAGAAGCACGTGGCACAATACCACAAAGCGGTGGCCAGTAGCCGCTCTCCTTTGTACCCGTCTTACCATTCATTCAATCTGTCATTTCATTTTCATAAATGAATCATTCTTCATTTGAATTCGGAGGTTTTTTCTTGCCCGCTGACCTGCCCACCGCGGGGGTCGCCGAGTGACTGATGATATTTTAATGGTTTATTTTTCTTTAACATTGTTATCACTAACTATTGTAGTTGGTAGCTAGCGGCGTGTGTGGATCTACAAAGAGATTATATTCTTGAATTTCAATTCTTATTTTATACTGGTTAGGTAGTGTTGGCGGGAGTTGGTCTTTGTTATGTCCACAATCCTAGATAGTTCTTAGATGCTCCTGTATCTAGGTAAGGGTTTTCACTGATATCATTGAAATCATATTTTTGCTTCTCACAGTTCAACATAGTTACCTACATATGTAGAGTAATTCTAATAATGTAATACTCAACATTCTTTACAGAAAAACCGGCAAAGGTATTGCAAACCGCTTCAGAATATCAATGTATTTAACGTATCAACCATAAACCATTAAAAAATAAACGTTTCATTTAACAAAACAATAACTTGAACCGGTAGCGTGACACAGAAGCAACAGAAGTCAGCTGTCAATAGATGTCGCTGACAGCGCTGATGAATGAGCGCGACCGTTACGTGCGCTTGCGCATCGCGCCGGTCATCATTAGCTGTGTTTATACACTGTGTGAAGGAGGATAGAAGGATTATATAGAACGACTGACGACTGTACCGACGTGCCCACCTATTGTGGGAACTTTGCACGTCCAGTGGAGAGGTTGTAAGGGATCTAAACAAAACAGCGCCCGAATTTTATATATTTTTTATTTCATAAGGAATATTTCATAGCCATAACCAATCTAACAACTAAATTAATCAGTATCTTTTACTCCTCCAAACTCAATAGCAGCCAGATTAGTTTTTGCCATCCTGCACGCTACAATGTTCCTTGCATTATGCAATCTAAAGTTGCCTTCAGTACCTATTCCTTTATGGCTGGCTGACAATCTGTCTGACAGTTGGCCAAATAACAAAAATAAAATTGGAAATATTGTGAAGATAGATATATCACGCAGAGCTTGTCTTCCATCGTGCAAACTGGCTCTAAATCAGAGCAATCGACGTATACGCGCCATATCTTCTGTGATTTGATTGAAATTAGTTAGACATTGGAGATTGGTCCACTATGGACTTGGTGGACTAGATAACTAACTAGTTGGCTATCAAATGGCGAATTAGACAGTCAATAACTGTTAATGTGTCCGAATAGTATTTCTGGACTAGTCGGTTTATCTGAAGACATAAACCGACTAGTCCATAATAACATAATAAGTCTTTTTAATGTTCTCACTGTTGGACTCAGGCCTTCTCTCTAGGCGAGGGAATGGGCCGTAACATAATCCACGACGCGGGCACATTGCGGGTTGGTGAATGTCACGTCATGTCTTCGAATTTTTGGTTCTAGGATATTAATTGTATTTTTATCTCTTCATTTGTCATATTTTGCTTGATGGTGTAAAAGCTGTTTTTGTCAAAAGGAAATTTGGATAATTTTATCTAGGCTATCATGTACCTTCTGTGTTCTATCTGTTCTTTGGTTGTAAGAGGCAGAGATTAAAAGAAACAATCCGCCCGCAGTCCAAGACAACGGAACGGAAGTCTATACAAGCGTCGGTATCCAACGTTTTATCTATTTTTTTATAATTTTTTTCCTTGTATTGTCTTCGTAATTGTTGAAAAATATTTTTAGTGCGGATGGATGATTGTGGTGAACAGATAAAATTATTGTAAAAGATTCTTGAGATTTTAAAGACTTTTCTTAGGTATTTCATGTTTTGGAAATGATTGGACCTTTTACTACAACAGCGTCTTGAGAACTGTAGCGGAGACTTATATTTCTCCGATTGTAAAATTTCTTGTGCAAAGGGTAATTGGTACTAACACTAGGTAATAAGAGTTTATTAAGTTATTAGCACTGTATGGATTTTATGCGTCCAATTAAAATAAATTCTATTCCATCTCTTACCTATTCTATATTCTTAGATACCGTCAATTAGAGACACAATAGAAAGACAATGTCAGCGCGAACGTCGGCGTTCGCTTGGGGTTTAATCACTATGATACATACAAATCTACATAGATAGGCAAGATGTTCAACTGGACAAAACGACTAAGGCAACGGCAACAAACAATTTCGGTTCTGATGTTATTACCGTATGTAGAAAAAATGCGAATGAACGATTTATTTTCATTAAGTTTGCGTTCCTACGGCTACCTTCAACCGTAAATGAGATTCACACAAACGTCCATGTGGTTGTACTCTAAGCTATGAAGCTATGCGGCAGTAACCTGTGTTGAACTAATGACAGGCCTTGATTAATTGACTTTCATTATTCCACACTTTGTAACAAAATTATTCCTCTCTGCCGGTACATCTTCATTCATACGCCACGCTGCCAACTGTCAGCCGTCGAAGAGACGGGAGCGAAAATAACGCGAAATAAAAACTTATTTAACTTTAAACGCTTTGACATTTGTCTACACACAAGAGAACTATATCCGATCTTTTGTTTTTTTCTAGACGGCGGGTATTTTTGCGTCCGTCAAGCGAGGCGTCGATAGATGCGTCACTGAGGACTTTCCGGACACAGAATTGTACCGGCGCGGGCGCAGTGTCACCTACACATCAATGAGAATGTTATTCGAAATAATTTATTTAAAATGGTGGGAATATACACATTTCTTCATATTTCATTTCTTCAATCTATCTTTGAAATCTCTCGCAGATCAACCTATGAGGTCGGGTGGGGTCGGGTGTCGTTTACTTAACCCTTCAGATACCGTCAATTAGAGACACAATAGTAAGACAATAGATGCGCGGCCACCGGTGGTCGCTTGGGGATTCATGAATTAATTGAACTTGCCTATGGCAGCCATTTTAAATTAAAACCTTCAGTCAGAACTTTTAAAAATAATATCAACTAGAAGCTAGAGCACCCCCTGTGGGTACAGTCTTCGGCTTAAGGTGTCGCTGGTAACAGATAGCAGGGGATAGGCCGGATCGAACATAGATTGTATTATGGACGTATTTAAACCTGCAAACTCAGGAAAGTGCTGGTTTCCTGCTAAGTCGTATCTTGGAAGTGCGGGAGGGTTCGTGTCGGAATGCCAGCAGAGGCATCACAGCATTAATTCATGAATCCCTAAGCGACACCCGGTGGCCGCGCATCTATTGTCTTACTATTGTGTCTCTAATTGACGGTATCTGAAGGGTTAATAATAATATTTTCAATATTATCAAAGAAAAGCTTGAAAAGGCGTTTCATATACCTTCTGCTGCATTATGGGGATTTTGTGATCTAAGAGTAGATTCTCATTTCGGATATAATAATAATAAACGCTTTTTTTGGACTTTTCGGTCTAATAGGGGGCTCCGAGGATTTTGTAGAGGCATTGGTTTTCGGTGCACCGGTACAGTTGAGCAGACGCGAGGCGTAGGCGTTTGCATTGACATAGCTTGTAAATTATGTCAATGCTATAATAGCTATTTCTGCCTTATCTTCAGTATATCCTGTTGGATAATCCATTCAGAATCCAACGGCTTGTCTACTCACATTACTTCAATAACGCATTCTCAATTGACATCTACGATTTACGTAGAAACAGAAATTGTTTCATCGCCGCTGGGGGTTAAATCTATAAACGTTCATGTTGTTAACACGTGAATTTTATTTTATTTTATTTAATGATATCGCAGTGACATATTGTTTTTATTTGTTTGGATGCGAAGGGCTAAAAACACACACGGTTCGGCTCGTCTGCCATCGCAAGCGCAGCGTCGGACGGCGCGACGATTGACGAGCGGGGGACGCGTCCTGCTGTCAGACACACATAACACGATATTCTAAAAAACAACATTTTATTCAATTCGATGGAAATACGTCAAATACGTCAGCGTTGCTACGACGTTTTGTGTCAAAAATAACTAGCGTTGTAGTAGTTTTTGATCGCTTGACTGTTTCGGCGGATTATTTTGTTAGCAACTGAATGTGATATTCTGAAATTCTCACTGAAAACGAACCTTACGTTTCGTACAATTTTGTGGCTGACATTTTTACTTTTTCTGACAGAAATTGTATGCGTTGAGCAAAGATTTTATATATCCTAGTACTAGATTGACTACGGCAACCTCAAAAGCGTACCTGAAAAGGAAAGTCAGAAAGAGTCCTGTCATCTCGTTCTACTAGTGTGTCCATACACTAGCTACATACTACGGGACAATTTTGCTCAAAAGTTAGTTAACCCTTCAGATACCGTTAATTAGAGACACAATAGTAAGACAATAGATGCGCGGCCACCGGTGGTCGCTTGGGGATTCATGAATTAAAGATATTTTTGATACATCAAAATAGATATGCACTTACCAAAAGGGAACAGAGTTTTCTTTGTAATGACTAGGAAATAGCTGATGTCCGTACATATTATAATAGCAATATCCTCTTATGCGAGTATGAAATACCTACACTGATAAAAAAATGCCTAATGTGTGTGTACCTACGTAAGAAGATCACTTCTGAACAGCTACACCTATCAGAATAAGGTTTGTCTAAAAGAAAAAACTAGTTAGTTTATAATAAAACTAATATTATTCTTTTATTTTTACTTTATTAAAAATAGACTGATGCGTGACATAAAATTTTACATTTTTTATTACGTCAAATTGCACGTATTAACTAAAAAATAAACAATAAATAATACATTAACGCGCCACAGGGAATTTCCGAAAGGGAAACCATGGTCCTGGAACACAAAGGGCAACTGAAGGACACGGGTAGATTTATTCAGTATAAACCTCAAATAACTTGTCCCGCTCTAGGATGGAGCGTAAGGCGCTCTACCTTAGAGCAGGATAAGTTATTGGAGATTTTACCACATCAAAAAAAGTCTCCTACTATGTTCGTTTGTCTATATCTGTTTGCAATCAACTCAAAAACTACTGAATGGATTTTTAAAAACGGATGAACTTACAAAAGGGTATATAGATGGAATAGAATTACGTTTTAGTGTTGATTTAACTTTACATCTTCAGACTTAATGTGGCAACCACAAATAAAACTGGTGCTGAAAATAAAATGTTTAAATGTCACAACTTCAAAGCCACTGTTGCTGATGGTTCTCGTTTCTTGGAAATCTACAACAAAACATAAAAAATAATATATTTCTAGTAGTTAACGGTTAAGCCACATACGTGCAGCATTGCGTGCGGCATTTATTAGGGACCTACCTAAGGACTAAAGTTAAAGACTATGATTTAAAATGAATATAATTCTCGAATGTACTATATCGATGTGGAGAAGATTTTGGAGATCAACAGAAAAGATAAAATTAGTAAAATTGGTGGGCGCTTGATTTATTAAAAAAAAAAAATTGAGCCTTCTCAGATATTTAGAAATTTGCTTATAATAATATAAAACTTGAACAGTAGACAATCGAATTTTATAAAATATTACATATAAATATTGCACCTAGTCAAAAAAAAATCAAAACGATGTTTGTTGTCACCCTACATAAATATTTTGTAAACAAAACAGAAAACTTACCAAAAAAAATGAAATTCCACAACCAGGATACCCATCGCTATTGCGAAACTTTACACAGCATCGTTTTGAACATCTTGCACAATTTATACTTTACTAAACATTGAGATAAAAACTTGTAACAATTAAAAATACAACTTTAGCCCTATGAAGCATCAGCCATATTGTTTATTGATGTCAAATTCTGTCAAATTGAAACCTCCTAAATGTTGCCTTTTATAATTTGAAAATTACTACGAATAGCTACTAAATCTAAATGAAATCATCATTAAATACAAGAAGAATGCGTATAAAATTTCAAGAAGCAATATTTAAAGTAAAATATTTAGTTGCAATTCATTTTATGTTGCTTAAACCTATCAAAATGCATGAACACGGACTATTTAACGATAACTGGAACAATCTAAAAACTACCATCTGTTTCTTATTTTTTTCTGGTAGTATGTGCGAAAGGGACAGAGCGGATTTATCTCAGTGTCTTACTCCAGGCCATTTTTCCCTTTTGCGTGTCAATAACACACATGAACTTAATGCTAATGAGAATAAAGAACACTTTAGACAGTGTAATTTCTTCGTAGTCAATCTAGTCTACTCTAGTAGGATATATAAAATCTTTGGCGTTGAGTAGTTTTTCTTGGCGTTTCTTATCTGTAAACGGCTGAAAAAGAACTTCTTCCTCCTCCTTTATCCCATATTACTTGAGGTCGGCGCAACACGTTTTTTTCTTCCATTCTGTTCTGTCACCCGTTAAACTATCACTAACTCCCTTTTCTTTTTATATCACTTCTCACACAATTCATCCATCTTTTTTTCGGCCTTCCACTCCCTCTCCATCCATCTACATGTATACTCAGAACTCTTAGTAATACCTATGCGCTTCATTCCTCTTCTTCACATGACCAAACCAATGAAAAATGATCGAAAAGAAATTATTTCAAACACTGAGCGTATCACATACCTACCTATAGGTATGCTACAGAAAACCTACGTACCTAAGTACTTAGGTACGTAGTTTTTCTGTAGCCATGTACGTACTTTCTTGCGCGCCTCAAGGAGTTGTCAGCAACTGGAGGGGCCCAGCTGGGTCGAAGCCTACTGGGGCCAGGGTTATCCGAAAGGAAACTCGAGCCCCGGTATGAAGAGGCTAGAAGGAACGGGGTGGGTTTTTAGTCAGTAAGAGTCTGACACTATCTCCCGCTCCACCCAAGAGCGGTTGTTGTCATTGAATGATTTTTGCCCATCGTAGAAAAAAATAGTATTTCTAATCAAACGTGACGTAAAGGTGTTATAGTGTTATATAATAACAGTATTCGATATCCACTGCCTCTTCACACATAAAGGCCTCTATGTCTACAGCTACACATATATGGGCACGGAAAAGTTTTTATTGCAGCAAATAATAGGATTCATATTCACAGTTCGGTCGTATTCGTAAAGTTTGGCGTGGTCGCGCCTGTGCGCAGTGTGCCACTCATCGGGAAGTTTCCAACATTCGGATATAATGCGACTAACTCGCACGGTCGCACCGTGAATGGGCAGCATGTTTTGTTCCTTACGTAGGTATATCCTTTACAGATAACATTTCTCACTTCGGAATATCCATTACAATATTACCTAAGATAAAGAAAAAATGTTGATAATGATGGGAGTTTGTTAACCGATAAACTACAATAAGCATTTGGAGGTAGTGAACCTTTCTATAGAGTAGTCCTAAACGTAGGTCTAGGAGTTAAACGTTTTAGATTTCAACTTCGTTTAATAGATATCTCGGCAAAACCATCATAAGTACCAACTGTTTTACAAACTTATCACGTTATCATAGTACAAAATCTGTAGTTTATAATGGCAAAAGTTAGGCAACTATTAAGTGGCGGGACAACATTTAAGTGGCCATCAAACCGTGCTTAGATGGCAATAAGTTAGTATCAAACTTGTTTCGGGACAGGCTTCATTAAGGGGACAACGGGGCGATGCACGGCCTGACGTACGATGGTCAACTCGCCCAACTCGGCCCGTTAGATGCAAGTGTCGCACATTGAGTGGACGCGGGCTAACTGGACCAACTTTCCTCTTGAATATTCCTCTCGCGCCGCCTCTACTTGTTTATGGAGGCAGTTTCGCCCCCGTTTTTGTGGTTTCGCAAGTTAGTGCGAATGGCCAGTTGAGTGTCGTCCCGCAAGATTTAGATACCGAATTAGGGGTTAGGCTTAATAGTCTGTAACTCAAAACTTGAAATATTTCCACAATATGGTCTCTTATTTCTTTACTCATTAAAATATATATACAAGGGGAAATCTAGACGATGTTGTGTCGTGTGCTAATGCGTATAACTCAGAACAGCCTAGTAAATACCAAGAAAAAAACAATGCGCTATGTTTTTCCCATCATTTATTCAATAATCGCCGTCAATTCAACGGATTAACACATTATTGCCACACTTAACTAAGATTACGACGTGAGCATTGTGTTTGTAAAGACAATATTTGTAGGCAAACATAGGGGTCGAAGGGCGCTAGTTGTCCATAGCATCGAGCGATGGGGGCGGTAAGTGCAAGTCACTCATATCAATATCAGGCCGCCCGGGGCCATTGGGGCGATCCTCGTTTTGTTTCACCACTTTTTGCGTAACTTGTGGAGTTGTGGCTCCGGTTTAAACTTCGTAACAAGAGTTATCGTTACAAACTGATGTGCTCTTCTGGGATAAGGGTAGTTTATTTTGGGTTGGTTTAGTGATCGAATTGGTCGTAGTAAGTATGTTGCTAAGTATTATAAATTAATCAATCACCTTTTCACTTTAATTCCATGAGTGCAAAGTTTAGTAAATTCAATATTTTCTAACTGTTCTTATAGACTACCTACTTAGCTTTATTGAAACTTTATGATTTCAATAAAACTTAATAGGTCTTTAGTACAAATCTCATAAAAAACTTCAACTAGCCAGTTTTCTCCTCAAACCTATACCTATCAACCACGATTACAAAGAAAAAGATGTTTCACATCAACTTTCACCTCGATATTAGTGGAGTAATGACGTCGGATGGCATAGAAACGGTACACAGCGCGGACAGTGCAGCTCTCGAGTTTTTTCCTCTATTTGTCGTAATGGCGGAGCTGCGGAGGTGAGGGGGAAGGGGGGGCCTTCCTGCACTACTTCTACAGTTGCCGCTTTGACGGTAGGCATCCGATTGCGGTGACGGAGCACCGTTACATTTGCATTGCATCATTGCTGGTATGGTTGGCAAAAATGTCTGTGAGGGGAATAGTTTTTCTTTTTGTTAGCGAGTCTGTGCAGGAATGTGTGGTTTTTGTAAGTTCATGTATAGTCTGTCTAAAAAGTCAAACGACTTGAGACTTTTGAATAATATAAATTCATTAAAAAAATACTTATATTCGATACTTATTATATGGTTTTTCTATTAAACAATGATCAAGAGCTCATAATTAACTTCGATTATTTAAACAGTGTTGACTACATCAGATTTTATTATATCCTAATAATTACCTAAGTCGGTTGACTTTTTAGACAGACTCTACTTACAATAAATAGACATATACTTTGGTTTATTATTGAGTAATTGGAACAGAGAAATATTAAACTACATACATTAAATATTAATACAAATATGAAAATTAGTTAGCGCCATAAAATGTATAAATTATGTGTGTGTGTGTTTTTACATTTCAGGTACCTATTTTAGTTTTGACTGAAACTATGTAAGTAGTATCTTCACTATTAAGTACATAAGTACCTACATTGTTTCACATCAATCGGTTTTGTTTATTTTATTTTAATATAAGAACCTTCAAATAAACGTTACTAAACAAATAAATTAACATTCTTTAATTTAAACACAAAAAGTAATGTTTTTAGTTAAATGCTCGTGCTGTCTTTACTCGGCCCGCAGTGAGATGGCGCTTTTGACCCCAACCTACTCTAATGCTTCTGTCTGTTTGCAAAATAAAAATCAAACGTGGTCTTATTTCTCTGTATTGAATTATTATGGCGTCATGCTTACCAAATTATTATTTGGTAGACATTAAATTGAATGTTTAAAACCTTCAAAACGTTGATAATAAATTAAAGTCCATTTATATCACAAAATAAAAATATAGTTACGATGGTTTATTAATGCGTATAATTTCAGTTAACATTTACTGCGGTTGTTAAAAATAACAAAAATAACAAATAGATTCCGAAATAAATCACCAGATTAACGTCTTCCATATTTTCTTTTTATGACTTATGTCTGCGAGTGCCAGCTTTTAATTTCGCCCAGTGAACGACTTCGATTTTCCTGCAGTTTAAAAAAGTAACTTATCAGTTAAAAAGAGCGGGACAGCTTTATTACGTTTCTGAAGTACGAGAGAGATGAAAGAGTGCACAAGAGGGAACGAAAAATAAAACAGGGGAAGAAAGTTAAGCGTCCGTGACTTTTCAAGATTTTTTCGGCGTTTATTTTTTAAAGTTTACGCCCGGCGCTGTTCTGTAGCAAGTATATAAAAGCGAGCGTTTTCCGATTTGTCTTTTGTTTTCCTCTTTCATTTATTTCGTTCCATTTCTTTTTATAGACGCTACGGGAACTCGAGGTTTGCTTTTTGTACGTTTGTTTCGTATATTTCATTTCAGCGAAAAGATCGGTGATTACAATAGTTGAGCTACGGTTAATGAAATGAATAGAGAATAAGCATGAAAAAAAATTAGTTTCCTATCTAACAGTTTATCAATAAATATACTAACATATAATACTAACTGTAAATAATATCAAAATTGGTAGAAAAGCAAAAGAGATAAAGGTTTTCAACAAATATATCTCTATGTATCTCTCTTCTCTAAGATGCCTTTTTCTATGGCGGCCGCCGTACAGGTGTACTGTAGATACTTTGACATCAAATTTCATATCAGTCTTCTCTTTCTAATTAGCAGCTTTGAAGTTTTATAATTTTGTCACTGATAGAATCATCAGGACAGATGAAACTTAATAAAAAGCTTGTAAAAAAGTATTTAATTTAGCAAAGAAAACAATTGTATGTAAGTATTTCTCTATTGTGATTCAATATGGCGCTCGACACTGTACCACCATATCTACTCTGACGTTCTCACGCTTAAAACAAAAACAGTCGGACAGCAAATGAAATCTATATTAGAAACAGTAATAGGTTCATAAGCAATAATGAAAGTAAACTTCCGAACCCCCTAATTATTGTGGAAGACCGAAGGTAAATACTTCGAAGGCGCTTCGATCATCCATCATTGATAGAGAGCGGTTCTTTGTGGCCTCCGACCAATTACTGGCATGAAAATTAAATTCACGAAATCTAATTAAGAACAAATTGTTTTATTTATTATGATGCGTCGGGGTCATTTGTTCTTGTCGCTGTGTGCCTGCGCGGCGCCCGGGGCGGGTCCCCGCCTGTCCGGAGGTCCATCAAACGAAGCCCGAATATTTTGGACGGCGAGTGTTGTGTCGGAACACGGAGACAGTCAACGCCACTGGTGATGTTATGTGGACTGGGACCTTGAACTTGCTGAAGTACGTTTAATGCTTAAGAAAGTATCGCCGTATTTGGCGGAACGAGTCTCGGTATACGTAAGTTTGGCTTTAGAGTGTCATCTCTTTCATTGATACCTGCGTGGTTTTTGTTTGCTAAGCTTGTTACCAAGGTAAACATAGTACCTGGATGAAAACAAGTTTGTATACTTATTTAACAATAAGAATTAAGTCCGCCTTTGTACCTTTGTGTTGCATGAAACTTTAAAAAATAAATGTTGAGTGTTGTCTTTGTCTCTAAGATCTGTGTAAAGCTCTGTGAAAGCTCGTAAGCATGGTAGGTATACTAGAGATCGACAATATTAAAAAAAAACAGTTTTAGGTAGATAATTAAATATTTTTTCCGCTCTAGGTAGAGCGAGAGAATTAGATTTTTACTGACTAAAACCTATCTGTGTTGCTCTATGCGTTCCAGAGCAGTGAATCTTTGAAACAATCCCGATGAACTGTTATAATTTCTACCATGTGATTGGTTTTTATTATAAAACCGTTTTGCTATTTTTACCCCCAGTCACTGTACCTTCACATGTAAAATCCAATTTTATTATCTATTATCATAATTCCGCACTTCCCTTCGGCTGGTATGACGTATGTAGTCGAGGTTCGGCAGTAATGCCCTCATTTGTTATGTTTGCAAAATGGCCGTCTTACTGCCCGTCGACAGCCGACACAAAGACTGACATCGTTTTATTGTGAGATTGTCTACAAATGGATCGTATATCTATTCTTTATTTGGCCCTGTGTGGCCACTTCGTGTTTTCGTAACTTCTGAAATGTTGATAGGTGCTTTCATGTGTTTTAGTTTCTTTGATTCAAGGTTTTATCGTAGAATTCGATTAGATTGCTTTCACCTTACTCTAATGTCCAATTTTCTAAATAAATTGTCAATTCATTTTAAATTTTTAAACTAAAGTCCATTTCAAATATTGTTTATTGATTGAACGTGACACCAGGGACACTTACCTAGCCAAAAGGCCTTGGTGGGGCTATTAAAAAAATTGGTAGTTTAAATATAGGTTTGTAACAAAGGTAGCCTTCACTTTCGAATAAAAAACACAATAATTGCTACATCTAATTCGAAAACATTCAAAGAACGGCAGTACCTAAATAAAATAAAAGTTGCTCATTTGACATTGACCACAGTAATGAAATAAAATGATAACAAAAAAGTGTTTTCGCTTTCAAAAGAGTCGAAATCCGCAAGCGGTGTTACATCCACATGAGTTAGTACAACAAGCGCGATATCGCTCAGGTGGCCATGCATCATCCGCTCGGAAGCGCCGGCTCAGCACCGGCCCCGATCCTGAGATATCGCTGACCCACTGATCACCTTGTACCTATCAACAAGGTCGTGGCCCCAAGGGTCCCAGTAATAAACGAATTAGGTACTACGACGTTGCATGTCATAAAAATGCTACTAGCAAAAACTGCTCCGTCCCACTACACTGACCTAATTCAGCATGAAATTATACTAAGATTGAAACAGTGGCCCCCGGCCGATGTCGTATTCACGTTCTGCTCCGGACAGTTCATTTTTAATAATAAATGAGACGAAATCAAGACATGACGAATAAATGAATCCAGAACTTGACGAATAAATGAATATGGAATATGATAAATGGAAGGCTCGGATCCCTCGCGAAGATTTTTTCTTTGGCTCCGGCCGAACGGAAGACGCTGGCTTTTTCCTTTTGTAGCGGGACAAGTTAAGCGTTTTTTGGACGGCCGAGTCTGGCGGTGTGATATTTATCATTTGATATAAAAGTCGGATCTCCAATTGTGTTCTTACTTTGATTTCGGCCACTGGATTTCGAATTAAATAGTGAGTTGGTTGGATAAATCGTGTGTGGTTTCTTATGGGTCATTAGAGTTATGAAAGTAATATTTTAGTTTTGAAGTCGTGTCGAAAGCTGTAACATCGCTAGCAGACGTGATCCTCGCGACCTCGCTGCGCGGCGACGGGAGACGTGTCGATTTAATCCGGAGCGCGTAATCCGCGACTGCACTAGTCACTGCCACGTGGTTCTATGATAAAGTACCCGAGCAGATTATGCAAATTCCAAATTCAATCTTTCTCCCTCTCTCGCACATACAATATAATATGTGCTCTCCTCGTCTCGCGGCGTTACGTTCACCCCACTGACGCGCGATGTCTGATGGATGATGCGTTATTCCAATAACAATTTGGATATCGTATGTTGAATATTTGAAAGTCAGAAATGTGTTTTATATGAATGGGTGGTGTTTTGATGCGCTTTCTTCGTTTAATATAATATATCACGTTGTTGAAGTTTAGTACTTTGTCAACAGCAGCGGTTGAGAAGAAGAAAAGTGTAAAATTACTTATGATACATGTTTACCATTATTCACCTTCAACAAATGCAATTTCCTCAGACTAGTATGGTGGCTGTGGTGTATGTAATCAAGCATGGGCGATCGGTAAGTAGATGAGCGAGCGTTAGTTCCCAGTAATCGTGCGAGTCCGTGCGAACGGGCATTTTATACCTGTCACACATTCGCTGCTAAATGAACCGTCGATGTCGATGTTATCGGTTTTTATTATCTAGCACTAATATTCACTCGTTTCCTTCAATCTTTTAACGTGATTACTTTGTCAAATTGATTGTACTTACTTCTTTATTGAATTTTTCTCATGTTTGATTAGGTAGGTATCTACTTTTCAGAAGAGTTATAAGGTTTGAAGAAATTACTTGAAAACTACCAGATTCTAGGTAATTAAAAAATTATGATTACTAAACTAGGTATCAAGCCACACTCTTAACTGCAGTGCAAAGTAACCATACTGGTGATACCAAGATTATATGCACGGTAAGCTATAAACCGTTTTTTGCGAATCTTCACATATTATCTGTTTATAAGTGAGGTGGCTATATTTGTCAAAAATAATCTTCATTTGTTTGGAACTCACAACAGCGCGCGTCATAGACATAGATAAGCGGTAGACAACGTAAAAGCCATATTACATAAAACAACTTAGAAATGTATAGAGATACAATAGACTGTCAGAATCTTTATTGCATATATTTTAATACTAACTTTCCGCCCGCGGCTTCGCCCGCGTGGACTACAGTTTATATCGCGCGGGCAGAGACCCGTGCTCAGCAGTGGAATTATAGGAAGCCTATGTGTTATTCCAGTGTCTTTTCTACCTACCTACCAAATTTGATCTAAATCCGTTCAGTAGTTTTTGCGTGAAAGCGTAAGAGACAGACAGACAGACAGAGTTACTTTCGCATTTATAATATTAAGTAGGGATTAGTAGGGATTGATTTTTGTTTTGTGTTAACGTTATCATTTGGATATTATTATTAATCTGTGACATATCTTATTCATTAGAATTTGTCAAAATATTTTTGAATTTGTACTACAATTTTGCCTGAATTGTCAGAACACAATGAGCTGCGCATTCACATGACATCCAGAATGTGTTGATTTATTAAATTATGTTCAGCAATAAAGATTAGATTTATCTTTGTTCTAGCCATACAGAAAGACGAAATCCAAAGTGAGTCCCGTCAGAGCCACCCTTATCGAAGTAAAAACCAACGCTCAAGGCGAACATGTAAAATTCAACACATGTGCTAAACACCGGGTTGACTGTCCATCGAGATTTGACACAGGGTCAGTGAGTCAGCATTTCCCCCGACTTTGCCCGCGAGTCTAACACATGCACGGAACATGACTGGCAGGAAACTTTGACAGGCATTTTTTAATTGCTTGTAGCTTAGACAATTCAATGCTACTGGTAACGACTCAATTCGACATGTATTGAGTAACTTTTACGTCCAAAACCACTAACCAATTTTTTTTTTGTACTAAAATTAATTTAGCTTTATCGCTCTACGTTGGACCTAATTCTGGCCTTTATCTTCATTACTCGGCTTTAAAGTCCAAATAAAATGTAACTGTTATAAACCAGAATAATCAACCAAAGCCTCTGATATTAAAGATAAACCTCAGCAATAAAAACAAAAAAAAAACTCCATTTTTTGAAAAAGCATTAGGCAGTTAAATAAAATCATCCTAATTAGGAATGTAACCGCTTTCCGTAATATTTCCCTAACATAACCTACCTTGTTTTGCCGTGAACCTCGTCGTGGACCGCAAGAGCGGTGGTCAGAAAAGAAAATTTACGAAAAAAGTGCACGTCGGAATAATAACTAAAAAAAAACAAACCTTGTGGTTTGTCTGTGTGTGTAACAGGAGTGTGGGTAGGCAGCCTGCTAAACGCAATATAAAGTGTGGTTGTCGTGGCATGTGTAGGTATAGGTAGATATTCCCTCTCCCCGCGCGGTCATTAGTACCGCGGGCCCCCGCCCGCCAGGAGAAAGTATGATTTTACTCCTATAAAGCCGTATTTCTACTCCATACAGGAATTCGACTACGCGCGGAGAAGTTCCCGGGTTCCGAGAAGGACATGTGGCGGTTGCTTGTACATAATATCCAAGTTTAAACAATCTCAATATGGCGGGTGTGCGTTAATTTTCTCGTTGTTTGATGTTAACTTACAGGCGGCGGATTCGAACAATGTTTTAAAACAATTTGCGTTGGGAAAATGTTTTATGTTGAGATCTACCCGTTTGTTTGCTGTGTAGATCGATTTCCACATGATTGGCGACGCTACCTTGGCCTAATCTTTTGGCTTGTCTATAAATATTACAGGATGTACCTAACTGCAATGGGAAGGCCTCGCCCTGGGGGAACCGCCTTCTTGATCACGGTATCCCCTATGCCAGGTAAGTATACTACTATACTAGAGCAGTGGTGGCCGAGTGGTAATGGCCCCGACTTACGAG
This sequence comes from Mythimna lalbum, assembly GCA_949319445.1. Taxonomy (NCBI): domain Eukaryota; kingdom Metazoa; phylum Arthropoda; class Insecta; order Lepidoptera; family Noctuidae; genus Mythimna; species Mythimna lalbum. Next base: position 15,324,276 of record OX439356.1, on the reverse strand, counting down.
TTGTAGGTCGCGGGTTCGAACCCAGCCAGGCGCATTACTTTGTGTAATTTATTTCATCACCACTGCTCTCAAAACGGTGAAGGAAAACATCGTGAGGAAACCGGCATGTCTTAGAACCAAAAATTCGACGACATGTGACATTCACCAACCCGCACTGGGCCTGCGTGGTGGATTATGGCCCATTCCCTCTCCTAGAAAGGAGGCCTGAGTCCCAGCAGTGGGAACATTAAAAGGCTGATGATGATGATGTACCTAACTATCCTAAATGAGTTCATTTATACGAGTAAAACACGGAAGCGTCCACTGTATTTGGTCAAAGCCCATCTCAATTATAAAAAAATGTAAGGTTACATTCATTTAATTATGAGCCAGTAATTCATAGAGCGTCCTTCCCTTCGTAATTAGAAGCTATATATGTTAGAGTAATATGAAATATATGTATTTATTTAAGTGGAAAACTCACATTTGGTGGTGTGGGTTGTCCCAGCTGTGCAATTAGTGGGACGGTGGAACCACGTGTCCGAGGGGAACAACCGCGTCTACGGAAAAAAAGGTACGCCATCGCTGACCAAATTATTGTGAGGTCCCACTGTAGTTTATTATAGGTTTCAACAACTGTACTGTGTAGAATGATAATTACTGTAATAGTACATTCAATTTACAAAACGTAGATACATATGTTAGATTAGTTTTGTATACATTTTTTATTTGTGGTTTCTCGTTTGAGGTTCTCAAGGATTTGAGCAAGTAGGTACCTAACATCATGTGTCATCTTTTATTCAGAAATATGAGTCAGTCTGCCAATTACCGAGGTTTTTTCCTAATTAACTTTGACCTACAAAATCACTTAAGAATCTTAGTTCCGGAAACGGTGATTGAATTTATTTTTACAAATTTAATAATTCTTATTCCGAATATTATTTGTATTCTGAAAATAAGATTTGATTTGAACTTGGAATAAAGGAATACTGTGACGTCACAACTCACAGTCCATAAGATCACGTGAGGTGAGCGCTACTCGTATTGCCGAAGGCGAGAGGAGCGCGGGAGTCACCGAGACACGAGGGTCGTTGCCATATCGATTCTCGATTTACGCCCGCTGCACCCGAACTAGGTCAAGTGCTGAGGATCACGATGATCTGATCCTGCACGCAGGTTGTATACGGGTTTATCGTGTATTTGTATTGAAAGTCTTTAGATAAGCTTGGCGGTCTGGTATTTGGAGGGACAAAGGAAGGTAATGATTTGGTCAATGACATACAAATATAATTAGGTACGGTTTTATGGTGTATTGGAATGAAATTCTTGAGAAAACATTTGTTATGGTAAAATACTTAAGAGTTTTGGTCCTAGCTTCTACTAGCGGCTTCGTTAGTGTAAAAGTCTAAAAATATCCCAAAGGAACATATTGCCGGAATAAAAAGTATCCTATGTTTTATCAAAGGTTTAAGTTTTAGGAATAGTAAATGTACAGACATATATAATATACTCGTTTAAGTAAATATACACAAATTTTTAACTTTATAATTCCGCTGTGGGATTGTTCGAAAGAGTTACCGTAGCCTTGTAATATAAAGAGCAACTGATCCTTTAGTTGACACGTTGGTTCTAGTCAGTAAAAGCAGACTTTTAAGAGTCTTCAGAACATTTCCTGTTGCTACACCCAGAGCGGGAGAAACTGATGATTTCACACTGAAAAAAAGAGTGATGTAATTTTTGCAGAAAGAAGTTCATTCTGCAAAAATCACATCACATCGTAAAAAATAGCTGATTGAGTACCTACTTCAGGGGTTACCTTTTATTAAATAGCCAAATCATCTTTACAGTAACACAATATAGTAATAAATGTGAAGAATCCGTATTTTTATTAAAACTTTTCCATAGAGAGAGCTCTATAATTTAACTATAAATCAATTTGCTTATTTTTTCTCTGTTATTACAAAACTCAAATTACAGACGCTACGCATTAGGTTGTAAGTTGCTTCCTCAAATTGAGTGATTAGCGACTAGATTTCGTTTGAGTTACACTTCGCGTGTGTCGGTAAATAGAAAAGTTATCGATACTGAAATGAGGAGTTTTCCAGTTTTCATTAGGGTGCGATCGGGGCAGTTAGAGCCCTTTTATTATCTGCTCGCCTCTAAATTGCCGAAAAGAAATTCCTCCCCAGGAAAAAAGGGGAACCGGGGACAAAACCTTGTCCTCCACTCAGCTTCCAATGGCACACCGTTATTTAAAAATCGAACACGATAAGAGCCGAAATGTTTTTATTTTTTTAAATGGAAAGAATTTATGTTCGCCTTAAAAGTAAATATTGCAATCGATGGCAGTTTACAATGGCGAGGCTTCGATAAGGGGTTTTTATTAGATTTAGGGACAGTTAGGTTTCGGACTGTGCGTGCCTAATGTAGCATTCGATTTTCGGTAATGGTCAGCTGATAAGCAAATGATGTCATTATTGAGTCCGCCTTAGTTTGTATCGTTTGCGTTCCATTTCACTTTCGCGAAATGAGAGTCATCTCGAGGCCAATAAAAATATCTCGTTATTGGTTGACTAGAATAAAGTTTAAGTGTTCTTAGGTTGTAAATTGTGATTTTAATTGAATTTCGATGTTGTATCGATGGAGATAATCAGATGGCTGTCGTCGGGCTATACATTAGAGCGGTTGGGGGTGAATCCGGCCCAGTGTGCTACACCCCCGGCGCTGATAAAGAATTGAGGGTATTAAACGATTACAAATGCTTCGCGGTTCAATAAACAACCCACTGGAGGAAACCAGCGTCTTAGACGAATTACTTACCGGCTAACGATTTTCACGACTTCTTTAAAAAGAGGATTTTTTTCCGTTTCTATTGCCAATGTTGTGTCTACTATTTATCTTTATTATGTGTGAGTTAGCCGAGGGAAATAGTCGATTATAGAACTAGCAGACAATGGGTGTAGTTATGTAATATGGATAATTTTAATGCGTTACTACTACGTCGATCTTAGGCGATAACATAATGCTATGAGTATTTCTACTCATAGCTAACTATTCAGTAAATGGAATATCATATTAGGTTTGTCAATGAACTCTTTAATTAATCTTATTATTTATATTATAGGATTACTGTTGCCCTTGAGGTCCTGGAACGTAAAGGGCGACTAAACACTAAGGGACCTAGTAAGTAAAAATAACACACCCTCTTGCTTCCTTGCCCCTTGCTTGGTATTTTCTGTATTGTATCGTATTCTACTGCTTTTTAATTTAAATGTATGTGTGAAGTTCGAATAAACGTTTTTCTTTCTTTCTTCACTCGGAGCTGAAGAAGTTATTTAATGGTTTATCACTTAAAATAAATGGCAACTACTATCTATAATAACATATACTATACATTGGCTTTGCTTATGTCTGCTACGTTCAAAATCATTTTGTAAGGACTACAATATCATATGTTTAGCTAAACTAACACAACGGAAACCCTTCTAAGAAGGAGACACGTTTACAACCGCATTCAAAAGTAAGAAGTGAGGCGACAAAACTGTTCAGATAAGGGACACCTTCATCCACTCTTATTTATGTAGCCCAGCTTCCGATTGAGAGCTCGACGAAAGAGCGCGGGCATTTACACGGGAACACTTATCTACCCTCCGACCCTACATTTATTTCCGTCGAACTTCCCACCGGCTGATTGTGCTTACCTTTGCCTAAAAATCTGGCCTTTCAAAACAGCGAATTAGGTGGTGTTCGAATTTTCAAAAACGCGAATTTTGCTATCGAATACTTTTTCGATATCAAACTTTTTTCCCTTTAATCTCTTTGGTAAATAAAGAGGATAGAAAACAATAAAATCGAAACAGGGAAATATTTAAGGAGATATTTTTGAGCGGGAGTTTCGTAAAGTTAAATGAGTTTGTTGGCACCGGGTAATCGCGTCTTTGTTGCGTTACTGGATCTGATAAAAATTGCCGATACGCTCCACTTGATTTTGATATTTATTTATTTTGGAAATGTTAATTTTAGATACTTTGTACAAGATTATAAAGCAGAGGAGACATAGCATGTTCTGTTAGAATTGGTTTCGAACCCGTTAGAACGTTTGGCTTCCGCGAGTGTGAGAAATATCTTGCAGGATAGCTCAGCGATTCCCCCGCGTCTGAAATATTTCAATGCAAAGAAAAGTAATACGTCCCAAGAATCTAATAATCTTAAGTGTATTGTATGTTGAACATAACATTTGAAACCCCTAGCTTTTTCACGACGATTTTTACACTTCCGTGTTTTCATAGATAAGCAAATACGGGGACGCGTGTGATGGATATTAAGGGCACACCTTACATCATTTGCGTTATTACCCGCCGCGTCCCCGTGAGGGGCAAGGGGGGGGGGGCAGAGGGGCCGCAAGACGCGCTCCTTATATCTAGATGTTACACCCCCCTTAATATGCTAAAATCAAATTAGTTCCAAAGCGGAGTGATTCCCTCTGAATCGATCGCACTCTCAATATTACGAGCCGAGGGTGGTGACTGGTGAGACCCGGTTTATTTGAATAGCATGCGTGTTCCGCTTAATTAAACGTTGTATTTTTAACTGTAACGTGAGATGTAATAGTACGATGTTATCGGTTAAGTTGGAGTTGGTTGAAAGCGTCAATTTCCTGCGGGATTCTTGTGAGCGTTTATCTTGGCGGGGATCGGCGCGTCAGCGGTAAGTCGCGGGTTTCATTAGCAGGGTCTTAGCAAATTAACACCCTTGTGACGGGAGTGACGAGCCCGGGTAGGACGTCGCTCGTCCACTTACAGACTACCCTCACGTTAACGCCACACTTAATGGTTATTTTGGAACTATAGGTATCTTCATTGTGACATTTATTTTGTGTTCATCTTTAATTGTCGTCTTTGTTTTTGATGACTATTCGAAAAGTTTGGGTTCACAAAGGTTACTAAGCTGTTTTGTAGAAACACGAATTATAGGTGCACATTTATGAGAAAAGAACCTAAAAAATTAAACGTTGTGATAGCGTTACAGGAGCTGGTACATCAGACTGGTAAGCCTCGTATAAATTGATTAGGTGTCACTTCCTTATTCAAATCACAAACACCTTTGTTTTGGCCACCAGAATATTCTTATGTTTGTTTGCAGTATATGCCTGAATTTTGAGCTAGCTTCAATATATTGGAAATGTGTCGCCTTGCTTTATTAAGAAAAAGAGTTTAAAATGTCACAAGACAAATTATATACCTATTGTAAAATTACAGTGTGTAATGGACGAGGCGCTCTAGGGTCGTGGTATAGCTCAAAGGAGTTACCGTAATCTTGTAACGCAAAGAAACTGAAGGATCACCCACCTGGGTTTTAGGCAGTAAAAGTCTGACACTCGTTTTCGCTCCACCCAGAGCGGGAGAAGTTATTTAATAATTTCTTACCTCATAAAAAAAACAAAAATGCTGTTTGACCCAAAGATATATCTTAAGAATTCCATTTTCTACAGTCCGAACACTCGCAAACAAAAGTGTAACATCTTTCACAAGTACAGTCGCGAGATGTAGTTGTTTATGCAGCGGCGCTCCTGCGGCTAAACGTTGCTGTGACGGTGAGTAATGACGGATGCACTAATAGTTGTGTCGCAGTCGCCAGCCGCCATACATCATGCGAGGGTAATGGGGGGAAAACCTCCTATCACCCTCGGACGTGATAAGGTCAAGAATCGTTTGTCCTGACAGATATTTTAGTTGGTTTTCCCGAATTTTTGGTTTATTGACTGTGATGTGTTGGCGGGTGAAGAATGTTAGTGTTTTTGTTGCTGTAGATACTTTTTTGTAGTTTTTGTCATGTTGGATTAAAAATATAATTTAAGTTCGTACCAACACTTAAGTCGATTTTAAATATTATTTATTGTATGACTTTTTTAACTCAAAAGTTGATTGGTAGAAAAATCTTGTTGTGTATCCGCCTATGCTCGTAGTACTACTGTTGGTAAAGTTTAAATTAATAAATAAACATTAACTCTATTTTACAAAAAAATGTAATATTTGCGATAGGTGCTATTTACTAAATGTAGCAAAAAAATACATGACAATCTAATAATTTACATTACTATATATAAATCAGTAGCTTTCACATAGTACAATTCCGACAATAATCAATTTACTCTACGTCATCAAAATAATAGTTCTCATTCAAAATTAATATCTCGTCCATCTTCACTTCATTCACTCAGAACACAGTACTGAACAAAATTGATGCAATAAAGTATATAACACGAACAACATTAAAATAACGACACGCATCATATAAATGACATTCGTGTCTAAACAAGTCAGCGGTCACATTAGCATTAGCATAAATAAAGCACTTTTGTGTGCGTTCATACTTCATGAATTTAGTATAGAAGAGAGAGATAAGGGTTTACTGGCGTACGGTCGCACGGTCGTCGTGTCGGCATGCTGTGCGCACGATGTCAACGGAGCAAAATGTCAAAAACGCAAAACGTCAAAGAAGCAAAATGTCAAAAGCGCTGACGTTTTGTCAAAGTTCCAACACTACGTCTAAATAAATTATCAGTTATCAAGTTAATAGATTTAATTAAGGTGTAAATTAAATATAGCAATTAGTTTTAAGTTTAAGATTTTTTTAGAAATTTTGCGCTTTTAACATTATTCACTGAAACCTCGGGATGTTCGCGAAGTGTCGTAGTGTGAGCGAGCACAGGGATCTCCCCCGCAGGGCGCTACGGCGTAGCATTGCTACGGGCTACGAGCTACATCTCAAGATTAATACATCGTCGAGGCCGTGTTAGTGGTGCAACAATTTGTCTCTATAAATGTTGACTCAGCGCGCTTGCGGTCTCGTCGCGCGATTAGCCCCGCTAAATTTATTGTTTAATTTCAAAGGCGTTATTAATAACTCGCGAGGTGATTAAACGGATTTCGCGGCTTAGCTTTAAGATGTTCGCTCTTTGATTTATACGGTAGAGCTTAATATGCGGTGTCGAGCCTTTGTTGAGATATGTGGCGGCGTGAATATTTTATATCGCAACTTGACGGCTGACTAATAATTTGCTGTCTAGCTGTACAGTTATGAAATTTTAGTTTATAAACTATTTCGTGTTCGTGTACATGTTTCTTATAATAATAAATCTAAAAAGTCAGTCACAGTTAGTTTGAATGTGACGAATTGGTATCGTGATTGTACTTCGTTGAACCTGTCAAGCTTACAGCTTTCATTTATCATACGATACCGTGGACTTGATTCCAATTTGAAGTTGTGTTAACTTGGCTACAGATGTATACAGTTACTGTTTTATCAATAAGCACTTATGCTGTGGAGTACAGAAACTTAGTTAATTACCCGCGACCAAGCAAACTCGTGTCCGGAAACCGGACCACACGATACGTCGGGCGTCGCACCCTCGTCTCAGACATGCTCCTGTTTGTCGACAGCCACGGCGCGACCGTCACAACAACACCCCACGCCTCACACGCCAATCTCAACCCTACACCCACCGCAAACAGTTCAGATTCTGATGACCGAGTAAACAGAGTTACGACGTTTTAAATTAGCGTCTAAACCAAAGATGATCTGGCAACGTTATCCAAATATGTGCTTCAAGTTTTAGTGCATATTGTCGAGAATGTTTTGTAGCCGGCGACAATAGTTGCCGACCGCGATACCACGGTTTATGCGTGTAAGATGATGCTTGTTTGGAACTCTCGCTGATATGATAAATCAGTTTAGAACCACCAAACAGCTCACTCGAGACTCATAGAGGGGTGCGAAATGCCAAACAATCTTGTGTTAAATGAACAAATTGATTATGGAGAATTGTTTACATTGTGGTGTGGAAAACGGGTTGTAGGAAATAATTATATTGGTTGTCGTTCATTTTTCATTGTGACTCCGATCAATAGCCCCGATATGTGTGGTCATTCACACGACTCGATATTAAAGAGTACGGCCGCATTAATTATTCGGCGCCCTGGACTCGAAACTAAAAAAAAAAAACGAATGAATAGAAAAGATGTTCACGGAAGCTTAAAATCCTCACCGAAAGCGAATGTGAGAACAAACGAAGATCAACATAACACTACCGGTTCAGAACTAGCCATTTCATCTCAGTGTCCATTCAGGGAGCATCAGAAAAGTGCTGAGCAATATCTCTGTCTTGCACCCACGACCGCCCACGCAGATACTCTGTCCCTCTCACCGATCACCTAATAGGATTACAGTGGACCGTGGCAGGTAAGTGTCTCTAATTGCTGTAAAAATCGGCGCCGACAATACGCCACAAAGAGGCGCCCAGTGTGCGCCCGCCCTTAGTGAGAGTGATTTATTGATTGGCGCGTTCTTTACGTCGGCTTAGGATTATGTTTTGTTTGTTTGTTTGTTAGTCGGCGGCTCCCGTTTCGTTTGTAGTTGGATTTTTATTTGATATTTGTTGTAGTGGTGTTAATTGTATCGATATGAAATATATTGTACAAGAATCATTAACAACTACTTATAGAGAATACACAGCCCAATGAAATTTTCGCAAACTTAAAATAGGATCATGTGTCAACGCTTTAAAACATGACTGGTGTAGGGTAGCCAATATACTAGTGCACCTCACCATCTACGATTGCATCACTGTTTACCATCAGGTGGGATCGCAGTCAAGCATTACTATCAATTATATTAAAAAAAAAAACGGCCAAGTGCGAGTCGGACTTGCCCACAAAGGTTTTTGCGTACCGTCCGTAGCAAAAAACGGTAAAAATACACGTTTTTTATACTGAAATATTTGTTTTATTCTATTTTTAGTATTTATTGTTATAGCGGCATCAAATATACATTATCTGTGAAAATTTTACATACAACCAACAGACAGACAGACGGATAGCGGTGTCTTAGTAATAGGGTCTCGTTTTGCCTTTTGGGTACGGAACCCTAAAAATGAGCCTCTGCAAAAGATTAAGAAACCAAATAGTCGAGAAGAAAAACCAAATAAAAATAAAAAAAAAGCTAGCACGTAAATCTATGAATCACTTAACCCTATAAAACACACTTGAAGCCAAACATCGATTTAAACAGTCAAATAAATCCTAAAAACATATCGCTTTAACGTTTTAACCTTCGGGTGTCGGGTGTATTATTTGGAATCGGGTGTAGAGGCGCAAAAGGCCAGTTGTCCCCGCATTGATTTATATGGCTTCGATGATAGCCGGTGGCAGTGAAAGTGTTACGACCCGCGTAAATCATAGTTGGGAATCTATTGACAGCCAATGAATACGGTTGTTATAGTCGAAAAATTATTATATTTTTGATTTAGTTTCGATGTTTATGATTTATTATTCGTTTTTGATAGGTTGTCAGGAGAAAATTGTTTAAAAAGGAAAATGTTAAATGATTTGGGTGTGAATACTTCTTCTTATGTTTTTTTTTATTTATTTTTTACGGTTGGCAAAAATCATCCAATAACAAACCCCGCTCTTGCTATCTCCGGAGCGGGAGATAGTGTCAGACTCTTACTGACTAAAAACCCACCCCGTTCCTTCTAGCCTCTTCATACCGGGGCTCGAGCTTCCTTTCGGATAACACTGGCCCCAGTAACTTCTTCTTATGTATCTAAGTTATACACCTACAAAACCTCATACACTTAGTTAATATTTATTGAGATATACACTTATTATAAAAGCACTTTCTAAATCAAGCTTTTTTTAAAATTATTTTATTTTCTTGTACATACTTGTTTGATTACCCCAGAGGAGTATGTACCTACTGTGCTTAAGTGCCTAACTAATGATAAAATTACACATAGAAACTAGCCTCAAATGATAACTGTTCAAGCAGTAACAATCATTTGGCTAAAGTAGAACCTTAATCTGTATTATATATTTTGTAGGAAAAATATATTATAAGTAGTTTATTTACTTATTATTATTATTATTGTCTTAATATACATATATACCTACCTACTTGTTTGATTACCCCAGGCGAGTATGTACTGTGCTTAAGTGCCTAACTAATGATAAAATTACACATAGAAACTAGCCTCAAATGATAACTGTTCAAGCAGTAACAATCATTTGGCTAAAGTAGAACCTTAATCTGTATTATATATTTTGTAGGAAAAATATATTATAAGTAGTTTATTTACTTATTATTATTATTATTGTCTTAATATACATATATACCTACTTGTTTGATTACCCCAGGCGAGTATGTACTGTGCTTAAGTGCCTAACTAATGATAAAATTACACATAGAAACTAGCCTCAAATGATTACTGCTTAAGCAGTAACAATCATTTGGCTAAAGTAGAACCTTAATCTAATAATAGTAACTGGAACTCAATAAAACATAATTGGCGAGAGGTAACTTAAGTGGTGACCAAGAATGGTTCGCCTTTCGGATATCATTCTAACCTAAAATTTACGATCATTTTTCACATAAATCAAAGCGGGCCGACCTAAAGATTTATTGCTATATTTGCGAGATGTGGTCAACTGTGCTAGATAAAAGACTACCTGAGTTTTGGCGTTTGTTCCGACCGTAGCTAATTTTCACAATTTATGACTTATTTTTGCATTGAAATCGAAAGTGGCGCTATTTTTGCACACCTTGCCCATTTGAGGGTTGGGGACCTGTTGGGAATTGTGTTGGAAGACACTTACACACTTTACTTTCGATTATTTATATTTATGGGGTTTCGTTTTTTTTCTTAACTCTAAAAAAACCCAAGCCGTTAAGATTGTATTTATTATTTTATGCAAATAGTGAAATCGACTCAAGAACCCCAAACCTCTTTTTACTTTATATAAATATATTATATTAAATTGTATATTTGTTTATTTTGTATCTTTCTGACCTTAATTTTCTTAAAAGTAATCTTTTATATGCTGTTTGTTATGCACCTGCCATATTCAAAAGTAAATATGGTTCACCATCCCAGATTGATTGGTAGAGAATGCTTTAGGCATTAATTTCCACCTTTGTATCTTACTTTTGTGTTGCATGAAGTTTTATAAGCGAATATCTTTTTTATTTAAGCCAAATGTTTTATGGCACGTAATGAGTGTACTCTAAAAAGATTGCACCAAAAATATTGTCTTTTAGAATTTCCTGCATTTGTAATTTAAAAAATAAAAACCAAGCTTGACAAAAAATGTTAGTTAGCGGTAAGCAGGCAGAATGACAAAGTTCCCATGCCATCATCATTACGTGTAATAGGTTCGTATTACAGTGAATATTTCAGCTGCTTATTTACAGAACGCGATACGACGCACGCGATTCTGTTACCGACAAACTCGGTGTTGTATACTTGCTGTTTTAGAACTATGGTAAAGATACTATGTTTATATTTTTGGACATAGGCCTCCCCCAAGCGTCGTCACAATGATCGATCCTGTGCGTCCCGCATCCATCGGATTCCCGCAACCTTCACCAGGTCATCAGTCCACCTTGTAGGAGGCCTTCCGACGCTGCGTCTTCCAGTACGCGGTCGCCACTCCAGAACCTTTTGGCTCCAACGGCCAATTTTTGCTATTTTTGGTTCTGATGAATAAATAGTAACGACACAACCTACCGAAAAGGTTAAAATAATTTTACTGAACCACCACATAGAACACTGTAATACTCAGAATCAATACACTAGACTATTGAAAATTTAAAACAAAACATATTGTATACTTATCAAGGAATGACATCCTTAACACTCTATTAGATTGGGTATCTCGGGCCTCGGCAGTGTCTGCAATGCTATCCAATTGATTTTTATTTAATGAAAACAATTTTCGAAGCCTCTGCGCTTGTCACTTACAAACAAAACAGCTGTAAACTTGAACTCTCGATATTTCATCCACCTCTCGTCTTAGTCTCATCCTTCACATTCCTCGAACCCTTCAAAAAACCTTGGTTACATTTAATAAAACCTTTTGTTACTCAAAAGTCATTACAGTGAACAAGGAACGTGAAATCGCGAGTGGTTCACGTCACTCACGTCGTATGAACAAATTGAGACAGTGCAGAATAACGCGGCTTTGTATTAAAGAATCGGAATGATCGATCGTGTCAGGGCGTTCATTTTAATTTCGATCTCCGAGATCGGCCCGGGGCGTGGTTGTGCGAACAATTTGTTTCATGTCCCTAATACGTATCTCCAGATTGTCTCCTCTCTATTCGCCGTGTTTGTGGTCGCTGGCTCGCAGTTCCGTTATTTTTTTATTTGTCGAACAAAAGAAAAGTGTTCAGTTCAAGTTTCTAGCAAAATCTTTTGTGTTTTTAAATCCCTGAAATATTTGCCACAAATAAGTAGGTATCCAAAAATAATTACGGAGTTTTCAGCTATGTTTTTTGTTGCTTCTTTGTTGTCGTTTTATACACAACTGTTTCTTTGTGTCTGTAAATATATTCTCGAAGAAAAAAAATCAGGAAACGGTATTGAAAATGCCGGATATGCGGCATTTGGAAATAGATGCGGAGTCGGGATGAGTCGAAGTTGGTGAAGGCAATATCTAAGTTTAGGCGCAGGGCACACGGGGCGGTTGGCGCGGCGCGGCGGCGGTGCATCGCGCGGGCGGCGGGCGTGCAGCGCTCGATAGCGCTGACAGTGACGGATTACCCCGGTAGCGCCGGTTCACGGCCGGCTCTGCAGCCCTTGTGTACTAGGGTTGCCGACTGATCCCGTGTGACGAAAGATGTGACATTTTGGTCGATAAATTCGGTAGTATTGAGATATCATTTTTTAGTTAGCAACAAAAACGACTTTCAGCCCATAATTTTTTCAAATGAAGTTATGAAACAATTTTTTGAAATCTGTGTCTTCCCGGGTGCAAAACGACGATCAAAAATCAGCTTGAGCGCCAAAAGAAATTGTAGTTGAACTTTTTATAAGACTCGATGTGCCATATTAACAGCGGCTTACTGAGAAATTAATACACAGACAGACAACACAATAGTCGATGAAGAGAAGACTTTAGTTGTGTGCTGTTACTTAAGTTATTTTAATATTAATATGGGAGTCAGAAATTGAGACGATACGTGGTTTAAAAGTGTTTCTCACTGAGACAACCCTAAATGTTTGTGCAAACTTATATTTGGAGTGGTATCATCAGGGTCCCTATAAGCAAGTTTGTGTATAATAATATCTGCAATAATATTACGTCGTACTGTTGTACTTTGTCATTCTCGTGATATTTATTTCTATTACTATCTGATGCCAGCAACTTCGCTTGCGTGACAGTAGAAAACTATCCTGGGATAAAATGGATCTTATTTTTTATTATTATTTATTTATCTTTATCCTGGTACTAAAAACAAATTCGAAATCATTTATTTCAAATAGACCAAATGTAGGCACTTTTTAATAGTCAAATGTCGGTTAGACCAAGAAAAGTGGAGCTAAATTGCACGTTCCAAAGCGTAGATCTCTATGGAGAAGAACGTGCAAGAAACTCCATGGACACTCTTTTAAATCATATTATGTGTTACATATAATGTTTGGTTACATTATTTCTTGTTGCTTCTATTATGTTTAAACATTTGTCTTTATCTAAATCCGTTTTATTGTTTGAGCGTGAAGGAGTCACAACCATAATAAACATACACGTAAACACATAATATACCTACTTCCATCTTCATAGTGTTAGTGTGTTTATACCTATAATCGTTTTGTGCTCTTTTCCCCTGAGCCAAGTTTTAGGCGATGATGAAATCTGTTAGCACTTGATTTCGATCTACCAGCAAGAGAACGCAGAAACATATAATCACATGTACACACATCATTATATCGACAATGGAAAGGTAAAATCGCTTTACCACCACTTTGGTCGAAAATAAGTTTTAAAAGTTATTTTCGACCAAAGTGGTGGTTTATAGTATTAGTGTGACTATAGGTACCTGTAATATTTTGTTTCTCTTTTCCCTTGAGCCAAGTTTTAGGCGATGGTGAGATCTGTTAGCACTTGATTTCGATCTATTGGCAGGCGAAGGCAGAAGTTTAAACATTCAAGTTTTGGTCAGCTGCCAAACGAAGATATAGCTATTTGTATCAAAGATCATTTGGCTCAGACACCTTTTTATGTACGAGTATAAGATATTGTATTATTGAGATATTGTGTGGTTACTTCTACTTTGTCTTAGATGGGACTATTTAATCTTTTTGAATATAAGGAGCTGCACTAAATCATCCTCTTATACCTAGAGGTCTTTAAGTCAAAGTAAATAGGTTATTTCTAGTATTTTTATGTAAAGAATCTATGTACAAAATTTGATAACTGTATCATAAAAAATCACAAAGTTATAAGCTTTTTATGTTACCCGATTGTCCGCACAAATACACGGTTACCGGGCTATTCGGGCGACTGAGAGGTCAGGTCAGCGCACCCAGTTGTGCACTGACGCCTAATGCCAGCTATGACTTGCTGTGACCTGTGTTGAGCATAGTGTCGGGGGTATCCAACTTCTGAACTTTTTTGAATATTTTTGGGAAAAAAGTAATAAGGTGTAAAAAATATATATTGGAATCGATTCAGTTGCTGGTTCTGAACAAACTATATTCAGGAAATGCATAAACTAAAAATAATGTTGTATATAAAACGCCGATTTGTGAACTACTCTCCTGAACTAATTCATTTAAGAAACGCTCAAAGAAGTAGCGTCCATAAAACGATGTTAACGCGTGCGTTTTGTCGGCGGGACCCCCAACCGAGCCCCGCGGGGGTCCGCTCCTGTACACCACGCGCTAATCGCCTCAAATATGAAAATATTATCTATTACACCTTGTAAAACTGCTCAAACTTTTATATGAATTGCCCACAAAAAAGGAAGGTCGCAAATGTGAACGACCGGGACGAAAGTGTAAAATCATCGCGTCTGATTGGTCTTAGGAAGGTGAACGGGTAATCAGTTCATATTGCAACGGTTACTAGAATAGGTGCCGGTAACCTACACCGCTAGGCTTCTGTAATCCTCTTTTTGTCCTGACAGACGTCATTGCTAAGATTGTATGTAAGTGGTTTTTTGTTTTGAGGATTTACAATTTCGTGATTTGGTTTCGGATTATACCGTGATGACGGCGACTTTTTGCAAGGTGTTGAGTAATACTTAAAACTGTATGATATTGACGCGACTTTTTAAAGGTTATAAGATTATATGCTACCGGAAAATTGCAAATGCCGCAAGATTGTAAAATGTTGCGAGAAATTGTAAACTATTTTTTGCAAATAAGACATGGTTTAGAAATTAATAAATTTGGATGTCTCAAAACGATTTTTTCATAATATATCTAAAAATTATTATTTGATACAGATTTATTGCAATCATATGGAGTCTGCAATGTTCCAGTAACATATTCCGCCGATTTAATTCCCGCAAGGAACAAAATATTTGTTTGACCAACAGATAGTTGTTCCGAATTTAGCTGGCTTGCTTATGTGTGTTTGCATGTATGTAAACGCACCTCTATACAGGAGTAATACATTTAAAAAAATCTCGCTAATTGTATCAATATTTTCCCAAGCTAAAGGTTGATTCGAATCTGTCGCAATTTGTATCGCATCCTCATGATGTATCGCTCACCAGGTGAGGGTCGGTTCTCACGACGGATGGTGATGGATCATCCACCACTCATTGTTCTCCCTAACACGCGTTTTGTCCCAGAGACAAATTTGGGGTCACTCCGTCTTTTATCTATCGTTTAATTGTACAAAAAAATAAATGTCTCTATCTGATTTAGAGAAAAAAAACGGTAATATAATATTTTTTTTAGTTTCTCTGTCTAAAAAAAGCGTTCGATCAGTCTAATGAATAATTTCGTTTACCAAATTAACCGAGATTTGAATTTTGCTACAAACATTTTGCTACACTGAATGCCTCAGGAGAAATCTGTTTAGCACTCTAAATATGTTTGAAATCGGTATTTGCAACAGTGGTTTACCTAAGTCTATATCAGACGAGGCAAGCGTTCTAAATTATATTACAATCATTTAAAATTCAAAATGGCTTTGATAGAGATAGAATTTTTCTTAAGGAACTTTAGGAATCTTTATTAATTCATGAATCCCCAAGCGACCACCGGTGGCCGCGCGTCTATTGTCTTACTATTGTGTCTCTAATTGACGGTATCTGAAGGGTTAAGGAGGTTTAAAAAGAACTTATACATGTAGTTTAGGCCCTTATCTTTCCAGTTTAGCACAACTGTCGTGTGATCTATAAAGCCAGTCAAGCCCAGTGACAGGTCCCCTGATATATTTACCTACAAGCTTGTCAGCATGTAAAAATTATGTTCTAAAATGTTCTCACTTATAATTTGTGGTTATAGTGCATGTCGGGTATTCCGTTCCGTTACACGGCATGTTGGAGCGGGTCGGCGGCACTCGGTGGCTCGGATAATACGAGTGGCGACGCGTAGCGACACCACTCCCACACCACACGACCAACTACAGTTACAGGCACAAAACGATGGCGTCGTCGCGCCACACTATTCAATATATTTCGGAGTAATTTGATGTTCATTAAAGAAACTCTGGGACCGTGAACCAGAATACAATGGTTGAATAGCCATTTGTTGTTGCCGTTGAAAGGCACAATAATAATTCCGAGGTTGTTATTCATGCGGCTGTTAGGCGCACTTACGAAACGAAAATGTACGAGTTTGATGGAGGAGCCATTTTCTTATTGGTGGCTGCGACGAGATGGTGGGGCTTGATAAATGTTTTTGACCGTTATTTGCTGTTTCGAAAGCTTAATTCTGATACCTACTTCTATTTCTACAATCACGTACCTTGTTGACTGCTCTTTCTTGTGGTTTTTTTCTCTTTCATCCAAGGGTATTCGGGAACGTTGAGGCCTCCACCGGGGGAAGGTAGGTCGGGCGCGTAGCCCGGGGGAGTATGTTGCGGACTGAGTTCTCCGCCTCCGAGCTGAGGTAAGGCTGTCATGAACTCGGCCATGGACGGCTGGCTGTTGATGAAGCCGGTCTCGGTGCAGGTCTCGAGCATGGGGTGCGGCGCTCCAGCGGTGGTGACGGCGGCCAGCCAGAAGCCATTGCCGCCGTGCTCCATGCGCGGGTGCTCCTGCCCCGGCGCCGGCCCCATGGGCGGCGTGTTCCTCGTCTTCACGGCGAAGTCCTCCTCCATCTCATCGCGCACCCCCATGCCAACTCTCGTGTGTTGCTTCCCTCTGATGGCGGGGAACTCTTCGCATTTTATCTTGCGCACCAGGGGGTTAGTGTCGAGCGGCAAGACAGCGGTGTTGCATATCTCTTGCATCGCTGAGTATGTGCCGCGCTGCTCACCGCCTGATCATTCGCGTGACGTGTTCGCCTTACGTTTGGCCACATGCGTCATTTTTGGTCGCACATCAGGCTTATTTAAAACGGAGATTCTTGTTTGTGATTGCTGCACTGGATGTTGACAGTAGCAGCATGTTATCTGAAAAAAGTGAAGAATTGTTAAAATATAAAGCTCTTAATATATCAGAAGATGTGAGATGATCTGTCAGAGTTAGTTAAGGTTCAATCAAGAGAACTAAGAACGTCATATAAAGTCAAGCGACGGCTCATCGTCCTCAATTTGACGTAAATAGAGAGGCGCCAAATTAAATGTAACGGCAGAAGGCTGTCTCGCGGTTATTTCGCAATTATCCGCGGACATTCGACATTACGCGCTTTTGTCGAATAATTTGTACGTAAAGCCGTGATGAACCCGCGAATAATGAGCGGACCAAATTGTTTATTGTAATTTAGAGGCCTCATGAACTGTTGCACGTGACCGACGACAATGAAGCTATTACATTTTTATGAACACCGCTGAAAATTATGAAAATGTAATGCCCAGATGAAGATAGAATGGGAATTACATAATTGTCAATGTGTATAGGGTAAATTGTAGTCATGTCAGTGATATGGTGTTATTTAAGTCAATGGTATGTTGTACTATTACGTAACTACATTAAAGTTAGTCTCAAAGGTGAAACAGTAAACAATGTGTGATTTCATAGTACCTACACTTCGTTTTCCCCTCGAGTCAATGATAAAAAGATTCTCTTTAGCACCTGTGAGATACTTGACATCTTGACGTTCAAAAGATTGACAAGCGGTACTTTTTCCTACGTGTAGATAGCTACGTACCATTACTATGAAGGGAGGTTGAGGTTGCGGACGTGTGGCATCACTTTTATAGCGCACATGTTGTGGCCGACCAACAGCCGACAGCCCCAACCGAGATGTAAACTCGAAAATGTTCGCAGCGCCGATCGCGTTGTTGGCTCAACGTCAATTAAAATTCAAACCGCGTTCGAAATACGATTTTTTCCACTGGAATTTGCGGTGCGGCCCGGAGAAATGGCGGGAACGCGCCGTTTTGTTTTATTTTTTTGAAAATGGAACGGCTGGCGGTTAAACCTATTTTAATGCGTATGGGTTGCTGTGTGTTTTGAATTAAAAATTTTGTATCTGTTCTCTTTGCGCGCGGATGGACAATGAAATGTAATTTCCTTTTTGGAGAATGTTGTTTTTATTTGTACGTGTGTAGGAAATTGTACACACTGGTGACTGTGAAACTTATCTAGGTTATTTTCCTGATACAGTTTGGTTTAAAATAAAACAGCTACGTACAAATTGCGCCAAGAGCGTGAGAGTACAAAATAACCCCACAAAATAAACCACAAAAATTAAATCTGTTTTTCTCTCTTAACTCAATTTACAATTCCCGCAACTAACTCTTTCACTAAACCAGGGCTTTTATGAAGGCAAAGGAAATTTTAAAAGTCCCCTCTCCCCTTGTTTCCCAGCAGGGTTCCGCAGGTTTTACGCCGCGTTTCACTTTACCGGCGCCCTCAAGGGGTCCCCTTAAAAAAGCATAAAACGTGAACAGAGCCTACTTATGAATTTGTTTATGGCCCCATTTTAGCAAGACGTCGACTTCAAAATCTGTGAGCTTACGAAATAACAATATTCCTAATTTAATGCCTCTAAATCTTTATTGATACGAGCAGTTTATGATGCTTATCTAAATGGGTGATGTGGTAACCCCTTCATAAGTTTTGGCTTTCACCTGCTGCATGATGTGAACTGTAATTTTATCAGTTATAGATTATCTTTATATATACATTTACATATAGGTATATAATTCTTCTGTGGGTACGTGTGTTTGTCACCTAACTCCTAAACGGATTGGATGCTTTGGATGAAACTTTCTATGTATCTTTGAGTTGGTCCCTGGACGGTCTGAAAATACAATTTAGAACCCGGTAGGTGGCGTTGTAATTTGCATTTTTTTCTGACGAAAACCCACCTTTTGGACAGGATAACGTCTGACGGGACCACTAGAATTTTGTTGTTAATATTCATAAATTTTGCGACTATAGTTATATCTAGCTAATTCAAAGTTTTTTTTTTAAAACAAACATTTTTTTTTAGTAGTAGTTACCAGAATATTGGTCACGAGTACATTCATCTTGCAATGCGACCTAAAACCCACATACTATTACAATATTCTGTCATATACAAACCTATAATTAATTCAACACACTTCTTACAAAGCAGGTTACAACAAAGAACTATGTAATAAACTCAAGGGATAAGTAGCTATTATCGTCAATTTAGTTATTTATACATGGAGTTCAGTAAATAAGCCAACATCTGCGTGTCGGCCGCCAAACCAGTGGTTAGGGTCCAATTTGCTGGCCGTAACGATTTCCTCTTCGGGGAATCGAATGGCGTGCGTCCGGATGACGCCCACCTACATACAAACATACCTACGTGTGTACGTAGAAATGTGTATAACAGTGGCGTAGCTAGACACGAAGAGGCCCTGTGAAATAAAAATCAGGGGCCCCTTTTTTCCAACTGCGGCGAACCTCAAAAATTTTATGTTTCTATTGCGAAATGATAATAGTTTTATTGTTACAAATAAACATACAGTAATACACACTGGTTAAAAAAACGGAAAAACTACGCTGCTGAAATTTGTATACAGAATATGTGAGCCCTGCTTCTCAAACTAGAATAAACTGTAACTTAAGAAACAGTTGCGAAGTTACTTAGGAATTATATTTAATTATACAACCGTGGACTGTGCCAACCTATTGAGCAATCAAATTTACTGTATAAAACACATTATTATATTGAAGACAAAAGAAGAAAAACAATGAAGTATGTAAATTACAATTAAGTACCTATATAATAGAGAATGTGTGTGGGGATGTTTTTATGACATTATGTGTGGTGATTTGAAAGTATGAGAGTAGTGAGTGTCAGGTGTTACATGTAAATATATCCAACTAGCATCGAATGGTAAGCAGGCTAATTTGAGAGCCTCACATTAATACAAATTTGAGTTAATGAATAATATTTTACAATATTACGCTTGCCATAAGTCGAGGCCCCTAAAACCTGGAGGCCCTGTATCATAGATAAGGCGTAGCTACGCCCCTAGTGTGTAAATACAGTAAGAGGCTTTCAATGTGGTTCAATGTACGGTATGCTCGAAGAAAGCCCCAATTATTGTTGGTTTAGCATGTTTCGAGGTTGTGAAAGACTCTATGTTATTATTATTGTTCGTGGTAAGCAACAATGGAGTAAATAGGTTTGTTATCTAAGAGAAATCAGTTTCTTTAAAAGTCATTGTGTGAATATGGCGAAAATATTCGTGTCAATAATGAAGGTAAAATATATTTGACCAATGTTGTAAAATACTTGGAACCATTCGGAAGGGAAGTAGGTGACTATTTTTTTTTGAAATGGTAAATTTTCCTATGACTTCTTACTCTAAGGTAGAGCGAGACATTGTGTCAGACTTTTGCCTGGAACAGAAGTGAGAGTTTTAGTCAGTACAAGTCTTACAATGAGAGTTGAGTTGCTGAGTTCTTGTTGAGTGTTTGAGTTGTTTAAACTTGTACTGACACACCACACTCACACACGCCACACCCAGAGTATGATAAGTTATTTGATGATTTCCAACCCCAAAAAAGGCCACAAACAAATAGAGTAGAAAGATGAATTTTGTATCCAACTTTGGGCATCTACAGAGTACTGAAAAGGACAACATGAAGAAAATTCTGTAAGCACAAACAAAGCAACACAATAAGCACACACAATAGAGAACACAGAACTACATCACAACCCGTTATTGCTCATTATTGTCCAGTTCTCACGCAACACGCACGTCGCATGTACAATTGACCGCCTGCTAGCTTATTTGTCAATCTGTATTATTGGTCGGTCGTGTCATCTGTATGTTTGTATCTAGTAGTTGAGTAGGAATGCAGCCGGCCTCCGCTAAGGCAGCTAAGTGGTTAGGGCTTGAGACAATTGATGTGAATGACTAGGATATGAGGCGAGGAGTTGTTCTGTTCTTGTGCGTTGGATATTGTTAAACATGTCATATTAAACCTTTGTACAGTGGTCTTGTAATTGAAAAACACGTCTAGGAATCATATGATGAACATACAGTCCAGAGCATCAAACGCAGGCAGATTATGAATTTATAGATATAAAGACTGTGATTGTATTGTTGGGAAATCATGCAATGACATATCCCGCCCTTGGGTGGAGCAGGACAGTCAGACTTTTACTGACCTACTCCTAGTTCCTTGCCGTGTATTACAGGGTTTTTCTTTCAGAAGTGAATCTATGGCCCCAGTAGGCTTCGATCCTGCTGGGTTCTTTACGACACCTGCTAATTTAGTCCTTCGATGCGGCCGTCTTTTGTTTTAAAATGCAGGATTGTTTATCCGTGGTATGAATTACAATGGCGGTCTTATCGCTGACAGCGATATCTACTAGACAACTTTAGGATGGACTGTAATAACAGTAACATTAAAATAAAAAGGGCAAGGGCAGTCTGCGGTGTACAAATTAATGAGGTGTGAAATTTTACATTAACCCTTCAGATACCGTCAATTAGAGACACAATAGTAAGACAATAGATGCGCGGCCACCGGTGGTCGCTTGGGGATTCATGAATTAAAAACTAAAAATACTAGTGCAAAAAGTGACGAGTTTTGTATCTTAGGATTTAAATCTTATTTTCCTAAAGACATGAAATCTGAGACTCTGAAAGACTCAAACTTCAATAAATCGTAACATCATCGAGTTTGTTTAATACGATCGCATGAAGCTACATAGTATGAGCTAATAAAATTCTTAAGAGGCAGGAAAATAAAACATAAAAAATAACCTGATGCAAAACAAACAGTGTTCGCTAATAAGCTAAAAAACATGCAATTTGCAAACGGAAGCTTTATAATTACAACGTCATTTAGACAAGTAATTATGTGTAGACGCAGAATTTTGTGAACCATAGCGTTAACTATGATACTGGGAACAATGTGTACAATGGCTTGCAGGAGGCATAATGTATGATGGATTTATAAAAAAGCGTTAGGAGCGAATGTACCAATATAATGAGTACGTAGTATCTTAGACGTAAACAACGTGTAAGTTTAAAAGCACAAAACCATAGACACCCGAAATGATTTTTAATTCGATTGACCTAATTATGTGAGAAAAAAAACATTTAAAAAATTTAAGGTTGTATGAGCAGTTTTAGTTTGTTTAAAATTCATATCTGCATTGAAATAAGAACTTTTATTACCCCGTGTATAAGAAAATTTGATTGGATTACAACTAGGGAATGCAAATCTCGCGAGATTATGAATACAATATCTCTCGAGATTGGCAGTTTTGTGTTTTTTTTTTTTGCAAATAATCACAATATTTGAATAAATTAGGAAAAAAACAATAAAAATTATAAGTATTATAAGATAACCATAGGCGCGGGCTTGCGGACGGTGAGCAATGGGTAGTTGGCTGTCTGACCGTCCGGTAACTATCCGGACCGAGCCCAAGTCGTCGATGGCGCGCACTGGGTCGAAGCCTACTGGGGCCAGGGTTAGTTTCGAAACGTAGCTCAGCCCCGGTATGAAAGTCACGAAGGCAGTAATAGTCTGACACTATCTCCCGCCCCGCCCAAGGGCCCGACATGTCATTTGTAACTATAAGATTTTTTTATATTGAAAACATTCATTTTCACGAATTTTTTCAATATATTTTCTTGCATTAAACATTGTTTGACTTATCCGTCTTTAATATTTTAACGTCCGTGTCAATCCGCGGCTTCGAATAAGACGTTTTTATGCTCGAGTAAAATCTCGTTAATCTCGCGAGATCTCGCCCGTTTTTCGTCCGAGATCAATCTCGCTAAAAAAGGCCGAGATCTCGCGAGATCGAGATTGCATTCCCTAATTACAACTATTTGTGTTTGTTTATCTATTTCAGCAGGTTTGCGCGAGTGATGGCTTGACCTATTCATAAATAGAATGGTCGTACTTAGTTTTTAATGAAGATTTTTTTGAAAAATTTAACCTATATTAAAAACTGGTTAAATTAATTCAGCTCGTTATTCTGATCAAACTAATTTCAGGTTTTGTGCATAACCACTACTATATAACTAACTAACGTAAATTAAAGACACAAACATGAAAAAAAAGACTGATTGAAGCTTTTCTCTACTTGACATATCTCGAACAGTAATGAGAACACTTCTATTACGTACAAAAATCCCGTCATATCATTGAGACTCGCTTCTGAGAAAAACATAGTAATTTAACATACGACACCGGGTGAAATTACTCGTATAAGAAAACTAAAAGGTAGTGGTACACCATTAGAAATTTACCTATTTTATGGAGAACTTTCTCCTTCCGTCCGATCTGACCATGGCTAATAGGCCGAGGAATAATTATTTTTTTGTTGCGCAAGTAAATTATACTAGTTAACGTTGTGGAGCGTGAGTTGAGGTATAAAAAGCGGTTGACATCAAAACCAACTTGACATCTGCAATTTCTTAGTAAAATAGTGGCGTTTGTGCGACCTGTCGTTATACTGTCTGAAAGATAGTACTGTACAGATATGTCGTGTTATCTGTGTGCCAACGACCACGTGCCTGTTTAGCGTTAGATTTTCTAGTATTAAAAGTTTTCCTTAATGGCACTGGGCAATACATTTCTCAAGAGCAGTCTGGCCGAGTGGTAACGGCCCCGACTTACGAGTTGTAGGTCGTGGGTTCAAACCTAGCCAGGCGCATTGCTTTGTGTAATTTATTTCATCACCACTGCTCTCAAAACGGTGAAGGAAAACATCGCGAGGAAACCTGTATGTCCTAGAACCAAAAATTCGAAGACATGTGACATTCACCAACCTGCACTGGGCCCGCGTGGTAGATTATGGCCTCTTCCAGAGAGGAGGCTTGAATCCTAACAGTGGGAACATTGGGTCGACTATGCTATGCTAAGACATTTCTGCCGCATGCCCAACAAACTGTGCGCTAAATTAGTACATAATTGGTGCCCTGATGAGGGCAAGATGAACTAGGCAAATTTCTCCAGAATTGGAAGAAGGTAGCACGGGCCTGAAGGTGGAAGGAGCCTTCCACTCCTTCCACTTTGCCCAGGACTAGGAAAGAATGCGCCAGCAAAACAAAAAGGTTATCTTGTGTATGTTTTTAGGAACGTTACTGTGTTTTAGCCTACAAAAAAAAACCATTTAGGATGGTTAAAGAACTTATATTCCTATTCATCTGACATTTACTATTACTTACTTTGATACAATGTAATAATATTACTTTTATTTTTACGTGGGAAATTATCAAATAACTTCTCCATGGAGTGTAAGTGTGGAGCGAGAGGGAGTATCACTTTTACTGACTAGAATCAACTTGTGTACCTTCGGTTGCCCTTTGTGGTAATTATTTCCACAAAGGGCAACCGAGCCTTAAATAAAAAACTCAAGGCCGACATTACATTATGTAGTTATAGATACATAATCTGACTATAGATACATTCAATAGGTAACAGTATCAATTAATTGGTTTAACATTACATTAATGTTTAATTAATTGTGTTTTTCATTGGAATCTGATCATTCATACCTTTGTGCTTCTGCTATGGTCCAAATATGTGGCATTTTTATAAGCTCATTAGTTGTATTGCTCTGGATTGAACAAAAGAAGTTTGAAATGTTCTGGTCTTATAAATCAGAATGAATGAATTAAATTCAACCTGTCTATGTAATTTTATATACAACGTGTAACGTTAAATGCGCAAAACCTCAGACACACCAAATGATTTTTAATTCGATTGACCTAATTATGTGAAAAAAAAAAACATTTAAAAAAAATTAAAGGTTTTATGAGCAGTATTAGTTGGTTTAAAATTCATATCTGCATTGAAAAAAAACTTATATTATCTCGTGTATGAGAAAATTTGATTGGATTACAACTATTTGTGTTTGTTTACCTATTTCAGCGGGTTTGCGCACGTGATGGCTTTGACCTATTCATAAATAGACAGGTCGAAGTTTTTAATGAAGATTTTATTGAAAAATGTAACCTACATTAAAAAGTGGTTTAATTGATTCTGCTCGTTATTCTGATCAAACTAATTTCAGGTTTTGCGCATTTAATGTTACACCTTGTATATTGGTAAAAAAAAATTGTGGGCAGTTTTCAGTACCTATATGGATAGATGTAGCTTGTAGCTTAATATTGTAACTAGGGTAGATATTTTTTTGTATCTAAAATAAATTTCCAAGACTTTGCTCTTGGAAATTTATATCTCAAAGGTCTAAAAATGTTTATTTACAATTCGATCGCGATGATTTCGTTGATCGTCGCTGAGCTCCTTAGTAGCCCTGAGTTGAGTAACACGAATACTGACAAATGCTTGCACGGACTGGACAGGTTCACTCAGAAATGTGTGGTTCTTTCTTCAAAAGACTATCTCAGACTTCAATCTGCATGGTCTTCATATGATTTGTCCATTACATGTTTGCTGTATGAACATTAAAAGAGACTTTGACCCCTGAATTTGTTTCGGTGTTTCTTTTCGGGGTAGTCAGTTAGAAAACACAGGCCTCATTTAGTTTAAATTGACGAAAAATCGATTGAAGTGCTTTTAAAAACCTATTTGAAAAATAATTATCATAATTGCTTCGATAACCTAACAAATCAAACTCAAAAGACCAAAAAAAAAAGATGAAACCAAAAGGACTCGTTCCAAAACCCCATGTTCCCGATATTAGGTAATAAATAAAGTTTAACAAGGCCAATATGAGGGTGTATTGTGACAAAGTGTGTGGAGTTGGTGTGGCGGAAGGTATGCATCATAATTCTGCTCGTAAACGTCGCAGGAACATCAGCGGTGCCGGATAGCTGTGATTCGTGATGGATCGCGGTGAGGGAAACTGTTCATTGGAATTTGGAAAACTGTGCCAGGAAAATTGCATGATTCCGTGATTTGGGATTAATATAAAGGTTTTTATTTTGAGCAATGGTGACCCAGTAGTGACGGACTTACGAGTTGTAGGTCGCCGGTTCAAGCCCAGCCAGGCGCATTACTTTATGTAATTTATTTAATCACCACTGCTCTCAAAACGGTGAAGGAAAACATCGTGAGGAATCCGACATGTCCTAGAACCAAAAATTCGAAGACATGTGTCATTCACCAACCCGCATTGGGCCCGCGTGGTGGATTATGGCCCATTTCCTCTCTTAGAGAGGAGGCTTGAGTCCCAACAGTGAACATTATAAGGCCGACTGTGCTATGCTATGATACTGATACATTAGTGGGGATAAACGTATGTATGTAACTTCCAACTATGGACTAAATGAATTGAGGCTTGAGTCCCAACAGTGAACATTATAAGGCCGACTGTGCTATGCTATGATACTGATACATTAGTGGGGATAAACGTATGTATGTAACTTCCAACTATGGACTAAATGAATTGAGGCTTGAGTCCCAACAGTGAACATTATAAGGCCGACTGTGCTATGCTATGATACTGATACATTAGTGGGGATAAACGTATGTATGTAACTTCCAACTATGGACTAAATGAATTGAGGCTGGAGTCCCAACAGTGAACATTATAAGGCCGACTGTGCTATGCTATGATACTGATACATTAGTGGGGATAAACGTATGTATGTAACTTCCAACTATGGACTAAATGAATTGCATACAGAGGCCCTACCACGAGCTTTTAACGAGATCCATTTGAAGACCTACACTGAATTGTTAAAAGGATAGAGCTATATAGGGTGTATAGCACCATCCCTCTTCTTCAATCGCTCGCTTGACATTTTAATACGTCATAGTAAGGCCCTAGTGTGTATAGAAAAAAAAGGAATTATACATTTTTAAAATGTAAGAAATCTGAAAATGCTGGTTGAGGTTGTCATCAGATAAAAGCCAATAAAAGATAGAATACCTATTGTATTGACTGTTCATCATAACAAAATCAAAGGAGATGTCCGCTTTTTGTATGGACGTTGGTTTTTTATTCTGAGAAAAATCTAACCAGCATCAAAGTGTACTCAAATAAATACGACAAAGATATGGAACTTGGAACTACAGAAATAATATTTTTAAACCCCTCCATTTACGCGAAAAATCATAAAATAATAATTGATAGTATTCATATTTTATTCATTGTTGGCAGCCCTTAAAAAAGGCTCCGTCACTCTGTAACAATGTCATATTCGGCTATCAATGTATTTGACATTCATCTGTCACTAGCGTTAGAGATATTACCAAATATTGTGATTTACATGTGAACTTTCAGCTTAGAGCATTAAACTGTTGTAAGACATTCAGTGAAGTCGCCATAATTAAACAGCGTGGTCTTAGTTTTTGATGGATAATGCTACACATTTTTGACAAAAAATAATGCAACAACGATCGTATCGTTTTTGTTTACATAATAGACATACAAAATATTGATTGACACTGACAGTAATGACAGTTCTCCTATGTTTATTTTGACAAGTTTATTTTTTTTTGGGTGTGTTCACTTTACTAACCTAGATAATTAAAGGTTTGTTCGTTTTAGAAGTAAATTCTCACTAAAATAAAAAAACGATTTTTCTCAAAAGTGGAGGTGTTTAAAAATGTATGATATAATCAGAAGCACTAGGTTTTGAGATGTCTATTCAAATATGTTTAGCTTACTCTGGTTAGAATTATTAAATAATAAAAAACCATTTCAGGACATGTCCTTTTGGACATGAAGTCGTGTTCTATATACTCGTACAACATTATTTTTAGTATATGCGAAACCTGAATATAGTTTGTCCAGAATCAGTAACTGAATCGATTCCAATATTTTTTACACCATGTATTTTTCCAAAAATATTTAAAAAACGCCACCAGTTGGACACCACTGGCACTAAGTACAACATAGCGGGCATTAAGCGCAAGCGCACAACTGGTTGCGCGAGCAAAACAACCCCTCAGTCGCCCGGATGGCCCGGTGACCATGTGTTTATGCGGACAACCAGGTAACATAACAAGCTTATAACTTCGTCATTTTTCATGATATAGTTATGAAATTTTGTACATAGATTCTTTACATAAAAATAATAGACACAGTTTCGCATATTACTAAAACTAATGTTGAATATATTGCAATGATGTCTAAAAGATATATTGTTTTAGTTTATTTTCCCTAGAAGACCGCAATATAAAGAAAAATATCACAGACATAGATTCTCATAATTCATTTGGTATGAGACTGGCGAATTTTGGGGTCGCCGGCGGCGGCCGTGATTTGTGATGGATCGGTTTCTTGTAAGAATGACTGCAGTCGGAAAGGATCTGATTTATTTATTTATTGAGGTTCACCATCAGCTTCTGTGTGCAATATATCTTAAGTATAAGTAATAATCAGCATGCAATTGTAAATTGCAGCCGAATTTTTGAGGAGGTCGTAATTTTGATTCTCGCTCAAGACAAATGTTTGTGTGATAAGCACGATCATTTGTTCTGTGTCTGGGTGTAATTAGATATACAGAAGTATGTATATTTTTACAAATATCTATGTTTATCAGTTGTCTAGTAGTCATAGAGTAGGGAGTTCCATGGAGCGACTCGTTGTCCAGGGACAAGTGGAGGGGAAGCGGTCACGCGGGCGCTCACCTGCGCGTTGGACAGACCTCATCAGAGCTGCAACACAAACCTCCATAGTCCAGAGTTCTCGAGACGTCGTAAACCGTGAGAGACGCATCGCGGGAGCCTCACCAACGAAAATGCCATATTGTCAACCATGACTACTCTGTCAATAGTGAACGACTAAAGAGGAAGAGGAAGGAGGAGTACTCATAGCACAAGCTCTGCTTAGTTTGGGACTAGATTTTTTTTTATGGTGGTAAATCAGCCAATGACAACCCCCGCTCTTGGGCGGACGTCTTGAGCTCGGTCCGAACAGTTACCGGACGGTCCGACAGCGAGCTACACATAGCTCACCGTCCGCATGCCCGAGTTTGGGACTAGATGGCGTTGTGTAACAGTTGTGAAAATTATTACTATAGATATTATAGGATAACCAGCATTTACATAAATAGTAGTAATACATGATAATAATGATTTACATGACGTTAATTTATTTAACTGGATGTAATTAATTGACATGTTTGTTGAGGAAAATGTAATTATTGTTTATTTTTAAAATTCAATGTTTATTAATGATGTAGCGATATCTATGGCGATATAAACAAGACTTATCTCCTTACAAAATACTGGAAAGGTAAATGAGTCTATATCTGGCGTCAGGGTAATGTATTTTTAGAGATGACTATTTACAAGAATACTTGGTATAGTAAAGGTCGATATCCTTTTAATTACTGTGTATATAAGGCATTGAAACCGTAGACGTGAGACATGTAGGTATGTTCGAGGCTGTATCATTCGTGGCGTAACGATTATTGTTTTACGAGCATAATTATCTAACTACAAAATTGAAGGGAAAAAATCTGTTTCTAGATACAAATAAGGCATCCAAACTCAAACGTTTCGAATATGTTTTAGGGGATTTTACAGAAAAAAAAAAACTATTTTGGATTGTGATGATACGCAAATTAAACACAATCTAATATCTAAATAAAAAAATCTAAGTAATTTTCTGTAAATAATATAAAAATCAACATATTTATCAACATCATCTCACTAATAATATAAATGTATGAGTGTTATGTGTGATGTTGAGTGTGTCTGTTTGTTACTCCTTCACGTTCATACAGCTGAACGGGTTTGTATAAAATTTGCCACACGTATAGACCATATCCTGGGTCCTATTCCAGAATATAGTTTATAGGATAACTTATTATCCCGAGGATAGATTCCGTTGGGATAATTTTCTATTTTCACACAGACAAAGCCGCTGTCAGAAACTAGTTTTATTATAACTTTCTCAATACATTACTTTATTATAAACTTCTGTATTACTCTACTAATTATTTTAAGACTCCTCGGAAGAGTTTCATCGTGATTGAGCGGGTGATGGATCACGGAAGGGGTGTGGGACACCCCTCGGTTGTTACTTGACATCGGTATACACTTACTAGTACTGTCTTTACTTTTCGTGATGTTGTGGAAAATGTATGGTGAAAATACTCGTAGTTGATAGATATACTCTATATTGAATTTTTTATTTTTTTTTAGGTGGATAATCATCCAATGACATCCCCCGCTCTTGGGCGGAGCGGGAGCTAGTGTCAGACTTTTACTGACTAAAAACCCACTCCTGTTCCTTCTTTGCCATTGTTCCAGGGTCCCGGGGAGTCTTTCGCATCACCCATGGCCCCAGCAGGCTACGACCCTGCTGGGCCCCTACGGTTGCTGACGACTCCCTGAGGTGCGCGTGGAACGCCACGCGCCGCCGACGACTTGAGCTTGATCCGGACGATTATCGGACAGTTGGACGGCGAGCTATCCATTGCTCGCCGTCCGCAAGGCGCGAGCTTGCTTGCCATAGTGGCCCTGACTGCCATGCCGGAGGTCGGGCGCAAAATGTTTGTGTGATGAACACGATCACTTTGAGAACAACGTTTATCTACATATACATACTTATATGTATTTCGACATATTTCTACATACATGCATGTATTTAGAAATATGTTGGTAGTTTTAGAGGTATGTTTATCAATTGTCTAGCACTCATAGGATAAGCCCGGCTTAGTTTGGGACAAGTGGGTGATCCAAAGATTTACTAAAATATACACACAAAGTTTCATCCTAATTGGTCAAGTCGTTTAGTAGGAGTTAAGTGACAAAAACACGTACTGAAAAAATATATATACGAGTATAAAGATACCCGTTCCATCTCGGTTTATTTTCAAGTGGATTTTCCAAAAAATAATCTCTATTATAGACCTTGTCCTAACAATTAATTAAAATAAAATAAAATACAGCTATACTATTTACTCCATTGATGATTTTTCATTGTAGTGCTAACTGGTATTTTATTTTGATAGCCCAGTTTGGTGGTTCTCAACCTTTGATCCGCGAACCACTGGTGGTTCGCAGCTAAAATATGACCGGTGAAAGGTGTAAAAATTAACAACTAAAAAGTAAAATTGATGGGTACTGGTTATAAGTTTCCATCAGAAATGTTTTGGTTTCAATGATTAAGTGTGCTTTAAATTTTGAATTTATGATTATGTTTTTTTTTTTGGTTCTCTGGGCTTTTACCATGATAAGTTAAAATGTCAAGTGTGCGAGCGAGAAAAAGGGATCGAACTATACACGCTATGTAGCTCCATCTCTTTAACAGTTCAGTTTAGGTCGTCAAATGGATTGCGTTGTAGCTTTACATAAGAATAAATTCTGCATCGCGCAATTAAAGTTCTCCGCGTGATTTGAACATATAGAATAGCCCGAAAACATTAGCCAGGCAGTTGCCCATTAGACATAACGCCCGTCTGGTCGGAGGATCCTCCCTTTCTAACGGAGGTACGTGCGACTTTACTCTCTGTTTGTTCCGCTTACCTCCAAAGCGTTAAGAGCTCGTGGAAGGACCTCTGGTCACTGCTTAAAATAAAGAAATCAAAGAGGTCCCTGTCAAAAATGATTGGAAACCACTGACAGACTTAGTGTGTATGCAATAACCCGATGATATAGCCAATAAGGCACCAAAGATTCTCTGCAATATTCCTCAGTCATACACAACGTGCTACACATGTTTGTTTCAATATAAATTCGGAGCACGCACTACCAGTTTAGAGGTTGTCATGAACATTATATTAGCTGTTTTATTGAGCTTCTGTTGTGAATATGACAACGATTAAGTGTCTAAACCATTTGTTGGTTGTTTATTGTGCTATGTAACAACACTTATATGGAATTTATATATCACTAAATAGGTATCTACCTAATAGAAAAAAATATATATACACATATTTCTAATATTAGTTATAACCAATATTAGAAATATGTACTAACAAACACTAAACTAAAAATAAGATAATGTAAATGGTTTTTTAAAGTTCATATAAAATAAAAAGCCTTTATTATTATTATCATGTCTGTCTGTCTGTCCGTCAAAAACTAGCGAGTGGATTTTCATACGGTTTTCATCAGAAGATGGAGCGATTAATAAGAAAAGTTTGATGTATATTATAGTAGAGAAAAGCCGATAATTTTCAACGTTTTTATCATGCTGGGGCGGGACGCTAGTTTTATTATATAAATATTTTACCCAAAGGACCAAATTAGTAGGGATGGATCTAGATTCTACTTAGCTTGCTAATGTTATTTGATTTAAAGGAAAAACACAACAAAGAAAGAAAGAAAAATATGTAGTTATCACAGAAAAGTGTATAGAAATAATTTAGAAGTACTATTAAGGTTTAGAATTAACCGTCAACATTTCAAACCACCCAGGTGTAAATATAAGAGTGGACAAGTATAAAGACATAGTATTCTAAAACATATTTTCTATAAATTAATCAGAATAGATATATGTAGCCAACGAAGTTATGGTTCGATTTGTACGAAACATTTTACTTTGACACGAAATGCACACAGGAACGCTTTTAAAAGCAGCAATATTAAACAATAAGAATCACTTGGATCGATCTCAAAGGTTTAGCAATTCTTGAGGCATGGGTAACAGCTTAACATACCCAGATCCCTCCGTACATGGGAAAGCCGTTTAAAGACTTAGTTGTCATTTGTAGATCTTTGACAGTCGTTACAGATAATCTGGTGCTATCAAATGTGACAGTGCAATAAAAGTTGTAAAGAAAACGAAAAAATAACACAACACAATATTTTTTGACAAGTTTAAAATATGAATAAAGTACCTGTGTAATAGGTATTTACAATGAAGAGCAATTTATATTATGTTTTTAAAATCAAACAACTAATGAAATAAAACAAAGTCAAAATTTGGTCCTTTTGGTCGTTTCACATATTTGAAATATACAATAAAGAGCAATTAATATATACTATGAAATTGAAAGAATAAAACAGTTTCACAGTTTGGTCTTTCCACATTCAAAAACGACACAACACGTCACAAAAACAAAATACAACACAACAGAACAATACATACAATATTCCTTCGTAATCTCGCGCTACTATGCAGCTCACAAAGCACATATATACTTCATAAAACTTGGAATATATTCACACGTCGGCAAGGCGTACCGTCGCGACGGCCGGTGGGCGTGTCGGGTACTACGTCCGCCCAGAGGACCGCCCTATACCATCGCCTAGATACAAAAGCCTTGGTATATTCAGCTGAATTATACCTTGGATAGGTAGGAATTAGTTTTGAATAGATTGTGGTTTGCTATTGGTCTTGCAAACTTGTGAAAATTGAGCAATATTTTTCTTTGTCAAAGATTTCATTTTGATATTCAGGTTATGGATTTTCGTTGATGTATTGGATATTAAAACACATACGAAGGACTTATAATAAGCGTGTTATATGTACTTATGTTGTGTTATTGTATGTTGTTGTTGGGGGAGGCCTATGTCCAACAGTAGACGTCTATCGGCTGAAATGATGATGATAAGGATGTACCTATCTATTGTTGAATATGACTAAAGACTAAAGAATGAAGAGAAGCTAAAAATGAAGGAAACAATGCGTCACCTAGTGAAGTATCTGTGTTAGGACAGATGATATTAATAGAAGTAAAAGATAATGCTCCTCAAGTAGAAACTAAGAGGTCCCAATTCCTGAATGTCAAAGTGATTTTTAAATCTTTTATCCAGTTCCTTAGATTATCTAAGATAAAACTACCACAAACATTTCGGTTGAAGTAAACAGCATTTGCTACTCTTAAATCTGTATTTGTACTTTTTGTTTTTATGTGTTTGTATGTAGATACATAAACAAAAAGGAAAAAAAACATATGTTTTAAAAACTTGAAATTGTGATTCGTAAGAAATGATCATGAACAATTGCACAGCAATGTTCAATCGTTCCATTTTTTGCATTTAGAAAACCTTTGGCTTTCAGCAAGAATTTATTGATTGTCAAGCCTAAAATTTTACAGGTCTGTTGATGAAAGCAATCTGTTTGTTTAGGCATCTATACAAACCAACTTATAGCTTCTGCTAGTGGCTCCGCTTGCGTAAAAGTAGTAAACATATAGGCTACGTCACTCAGTGATAAAATACCTTTATACTAGTGAAAAAGTGTTTAAAATCGTTTCAGATTTTGAGTTTATTAATTACAAACAAAATTAAAAGTAGTAGTGGTCCTATTTTGATTTTCAAAAAAAAAAGCTTCGAAACCTTGTCTCAATTACATTGGAGTCAGCTTCCAAACTATCAGATGCAGCTTAATACCAATATTTTACATGGATTCAGTGTTTGTGCTCAGAGTAATCAGCTAGGAAACACCGGCCTCATCTAAATATTGACGTTGAAAACTGTTTATAAAAAACCTATTTGCAAAATAAATACCATTTGTCATTTGCAATGGAGCCATCCATGGATCGACTGTCTATCTGACATTCACAACCCAGTAATTGAGTATCACGATGCCCTATTGGGTAACTCTATACCTCTTGACAAGACTGCTGTTATATTTCCTGGTTTCTGACTACCTGTCTGGTAATGGCCTACAAAATTCAGCCAGGACCAGCGGGCAACGTCCTTTTGGAGATACGAAGGAACATGGTATGTTTCAGGGTGGAAGGATACCTCTTTGAAGAAAGAATTACAAAAAAATTACAAGTTAATAAGTACATAACTGTTAAGGTATGTACACGCCAATCTATAGTTATATTACAAAGCTGAGGAATGTGTTTTTTTTTATTTGATATAAACTTGTGCTTGATTACGATACATCCTGATAATAGCATGTTTGTTGATTTGAATGCGCTTATCTCAGGAACTACTAGCACAAATTGAAAAAAAAAATAGTGTTGTATAGCCCATTTATCGACGAAGGTTACAGGTAACATCACGCTACGACAGGAGACCAACAGGAGTGAAGCAGTAACCAAAGACGCAGGTGAATCCGCGGGGGACAGCTAGTGAAGATAATAGAGCACAAAAATCACCTTTGTGGTTAGTTTTTCTTATTATTCTTGAAACGCATTTGCGTTTATTAATAAATATATTTACAAAGTTGCGTACTACGGCGTAGACCTTTGCTACGTAGAAGCGTAGAGGTCAAATAACAGGAAATATTGATGACTTATTACATTGTTTACATATATTTTGTTAAAAAGGAGTATAGGTGTTATTTACCTTAGAAGACCGACATATATAAATAGTAAGTAGGTATGCCACAGGGTAAATTTAGAAGCGTTATATAAAAATCTTGTATATATAAATACAATTAAATTTTATTAGCTAAATGAGATTTATTGTATAGGTATGTGGATTTATCGAAACATAACATTAAAACACATAATTAACCTAGATAATAAAAATTTTCCAAATTAATATAGGTTATCAATAAATACGTAAGTACACATCTATTTATTGGGAATAAATAGGTAATAAATATAATGTAAATGTAAGTAATTAATGTAAAACCTGCCGTTAGATGCCTGATGTTACCTTATCTACCTTATCTCTTTTTGATATCTACCTATAATGCATGTTTATCTATACAATGTAATAGGTACCTATATAAGCATAAAATGTTTATGTATGTATAGGGAAAAATATATTAATTCTAAGTATATACAAGCTTAAAATTAAATAAATTTAAGTGAGAACTACCCAAATATAACAACCCAGTAGTATATTATGGATAAAAGTATACATTTCATACCTAGGTTCAATTCATAGGTATACCTAGATGGATTACTGCAGGATAATTTTTAGCATTAAGGTAAGTTATAGAAAGGCCAAATAAACAAAAATGACTACAATAATAATAAAAAAGTTACTTACAGTTCAACAAGACGAAAGACTACTAGGTACAGTCAACACAAAAATCATAGTCATTATCCAACAAACACAACACACAGCACTACACTTTACCCTGAGTATTATTATATGTATTCACAGTACACAGTTCTCTTCGCCCATAAAACACTAGGCACGAACAGTCAGCAAAAAAAAATGATTCAGTAGAAAATTGTTATCAGCGTTACTATCGGAATGTCAGTGTGGCGTGGCGACTGTCAACTGTCTACTAAACGAATCGTCACTGCTTGCTTGCCGCCATGCCCACTTCCATACAACACACATTCCCCATACAACTTATCACACAACACCAAACAAACCAAATGTAACCTTATCCAGTGAGCACAGAGATCCTAATTCCTCACCGCTCTTTACCCCCTTACGTCAATATGAATAAGCAACGCTTCTATAAAATATATTTGCTGTACTGCTTCCACTAGAGCGTTAAGTGATGTTCCGTCTCTTTCATTCCATGTTTGGAGTTAAGTTTTAAAATAGAGTTTTTATTTTAATTTCTAGAATTATTTTTTGAGATATTTTCGAAACTATATTTGACTATGCAGCTTATAGAACAGTTCGATTTTAGGTCTAGCAAGTAGAGATACGTTATATGGAATGAATAAAAGTTGTTGTGAGAGTGCATCACCTACCGGCCGACTAGCGCCATCTCATTTACTCTCATATTTCTTGTTTGTTTCACGTCCCGCGATTGGGCCAATAGCATTTACGGAGCAACCCACCTTACGGCATATAAACTAGCGCGGAATATTGTACTCTATCGCTTGTGAATAAAGTTTAACTTTTTACCATTTAATTCCGAGTTACCGGCGTTTGTCACGCAAGAGTTCTAATTTTAAATCAAGTGTAGGCGGAGCTCTCATGTCGGAGCTTTTATATTGAAAAACAAAATGTCTTTAACGAAAACCTGTTTTGAGAAACTTAAGCCTTTTATGTACGGAAGTTTTAAGTTTAGCGTAGGAAGAGAGATAGAACCTTTTGGTCCGGAGCGGTGCGGAGCTAGTCCGCTGAAATAAAGTAAAAAACTTTAGTAACCGGCTTGTCGGTATTTTCCTTTTGTTTGATTTTTGTTTTGTGAACGGGACATTGCATGAGAAATGCAATGCAACAATATGGCGTCGTATTCATCTTTGCTGTACGTATGCAATTTTCATGGATTATTGAGCTTTGTGAAAGATGAATACAGATAACGATACGTATTATTCCTTATTTACTGCAGTGTGTATGAATCTATGAATATTGATTTCTCTTATTCTATGAAAGTCTATATTTATCTTATCTTCATTCTCAGTTGATATCTGGTGGGTGCAAGTAGTGGTAGGTACGACGAGTACTCGAGGTTCGTCTGGCGGCTGTTCGGCGGGTGAACTCATTACGGTTGTCGGTCAAGGCCTCGAGGTCGCTGCGGTGGGTGGCCGCCTTAATTACACCCTACGATTTAGGACTTCTTTCTCGTGCATTGTTGCTTGTGGCTCCTCGGACATTCTTGTGGGTAAGACGTGTGACTATCAAGATGGGCTTGTTTTTTTACTTGCACAACTTTATGTGGAAGCAATGCTCGTGGGGGAATGTAATTTTGTTTTGTAAGAAAAAAAGGAACCTTGATAATGGACTACATTTTAAGTTCCTTTATCAAAATTCTAGTAGACTAAGAGCGAAGAATGACATTAAAAATTCTTCTTCATATAATTGAATGAAAGACATTTGGTTCTAAACCTAGACTTTCCTAAACAAGAAAGTTTGTTTTATTCTTTTGGTACGCAGAAGTGATTTCTCAAAACTTTTATTTAACTTACAATGCTTATTATGCTGTGTTTTGAGTTTGAATAATCAATTCGCCTTAGGTACTTAAGTGACAATGAACAGAGCATATTGCTCGTAGAATAAATGGTCGTCGAGTACGAGGGGTTCTGGAGTGGCAACCACGTACCGGAATACGGAGTATTGGAAGGCCTCCGACAAGGTAGACTAATGGCCTCGTGAGGGTCGCGGAAATCTGATGAATGCGAGACGCACAGGATCGGTCGTTGTCGCAACACTTCGCGGAATGTCCAACGGTGGACATCTTTTGGCTGATATGATGACGATGATATTTAGTATGTGTGTTTGTTTCGAGAAAATCTTCTTAGAACTTAGATGACAATGCAATAATATATGTAGTACCAAGGAGCTGGGTCTGATGAATGAGTCGAATAGTAGCCATAGGAATTAGTGAAAAAAGATACCACCATCGATTGTCTCGATGAATAGAGACATCCACGCGATAAAATCTTGAAAAAAATGATCGTCATTTAAAACTTATTTACATAAAAAAAAGAAATAAATACGTTTATTTGGCACGCAGATACACAAAATGAAGTAATAATGAACGCCGAGTATCCACCATTATATTGTTGAAAGCTCTACGGTCCAAGCTTTTTGGCACAGCACTGGTTTATATCAATAAACAAAAACCGGAATATATTCCATTTATTATTATTATGTACTATACTACTGTCCCACAGCTGGGCAAAAGCCTCCTTTCATTCCTTCACATGCTCCCGATTTTGAACCACTTCTCCCCAATTCCCAAAGAAGACAACTTAGTCGTCCCGCCATTTCCTTCTTGGTCTGCCGCGACCCTGTCGTGAGATTTCAGGCCACCATTTTTGCGTTTTACTGGCCCACAGCTCGATCGGCATATGGCATTTACCATTTTTCTTTATTAACCCTCCAACACAACCTATGTTTTATATGGTCGCTTACCATATAAAATTAATGTGTACAGTACAGCCTTCGGGCACTGGCTTTGTATCGTTGAATATTCACGAGGAGACTTT
The DNA here is from genome assembly GCA_949319445.1 of Mythimna lalbum. Taxonomy (NCBI): domain Eukaryota; kingdom Metazoa; phylum Arthropoda; class Insecta; order Lepidoptera; family Noctuidae; genus Mythimna; species Mythimna lalbum. The sequence goes on along the minus strand of OX439356.1, from coordinate 15,285,265 downwards.
AAAAGGAATAATTAAATGACGTTAAAAACTTATTTAAATATTCTACGGAGCTACGATCCGTGGTCATCAGATATTCAAAACCTGTTTTACTCATTAGTTGTGTACGTATATTTGCTGTTATATCTAGTTACTGTCGAGGAGTATTTTTATGGTCTATGTCTCATCATACTTTTCCCAACTAGCTTGGCTTATCTGGCTCTGTGTTCCGTGAGTTGATTTGAGTTATCACCAGACCCTATCAGGATACAAGCGTTATGTTAATATACTTTTTAGTTTAAATAATAATAATATAATAATATTCCACAACTATCACACAACACCGTCTAGTCCCAAGCTAAGCAGAGCTTGTGTTATGGGTACTAGACAACTGATAAAGATACCGTAAATACATACATATTAATAGATAAATTACAGACACAGAACAAATAATCATGCTCATCACATAAACATTTGTCCTGGGTGGGAATCAAACCCAGGACCTCCGGCATAGTAGTCAAGGCCACTAACCACTAGACCAACAGGCCAGTCAAAATATCACAGCATAAGCTCAAGCATATATCATTATCATTTTAGCCGAAAGACGTCTACTTTTGGACATAGGCCACCCCCAAGTGTCGCCACAACAACCGGTCCTGTGCGTCTCGCAAGTTTATTTCACAACGAAAATTGAAAACGAAAAGTCGAAAATTTCATGTGAATTGAAAAATTTACATTGGTACCTTGCCTTGTCCGGTTTCGAAACCGCAACCTCATTCATGCATGAGAGGCTGGTACCTTTTTTTTGGCAGCAGTGGGAAACCCTCATGGACGCCCAAACCACAAGGCAGTTGGGGCGCTGCCTGACTCTTACCGTTCAAAACCACATTCCTGCGCCTGTGCCAATGTCCTTTAACATGATCACTCATGTTATATATTCTACTGTTATATATAAGGTCTAATTTATTAGGATTCTGGAGAACCAGTGACCTTTCCCTTCATCCCCCTCCCTTAACCACTGGGCCATCACAGTTTATGTCTTATGATTAGGTTAGTTATAAGGAGGAGCTTGTGGCTAAACACAGCCACATTGATGGATCTTCAAGGTTAAGCAACACTGGACGAGGTCCGTTTCGTGGATGTGTGACCATCTTCAAGTATCGAGATTTCTCCGTCCCTCGGAAAGCAAGTTAAGTCGTTGATTAAGGATACAAATGATTAGAAATGATTAAGTATAAAACCGAACCAAGAACAATCATCATCATCATCATTTCAGCCGAAAGACGTCCACTGTTGGACATAGGCCTCTCCCAAGTGCCGCCACAATGAACGGTCCTGTGCGTCTCGCAACCATCGGATTTCCGCAACCCTTACCAGGTCATCGGCCCCCCTTGTAGGAGGCCTTCCAACTCTACGTCTTCCGGTACGTGGTCGCCATTTCAGAACCTTTTGGCATCTATTCTGCGAGCAATGAGCCCTGCCCATTGCCACTTAAGTTTGGCAATTCTTCGTGCTATGTCGGCAACCTTGGTTCCTCTGCGGATACAAATCGAGAACAATACTTAAGGTGGTGCATCATGACTCACATTTTCACTGTTTTCCATACAACCGCTCATAACTGATTATGACGTTATTACACATTTTTCATTAGATATTTTGGAAACACAGTATCTTGTGGATATTATCTAGGCTTCTTTTGAAATCAATTTCTAAATTTGTGTAAAACTAATCCAGTAAAGACCTCTCAAAATCTCCTATTTTGTATGAACTTCATAATTTGCCTAAAAATTTAAAAAGTCAAAAAAGTAAAACTATAGAAGCCTTGCAAATTTTATTAAGATTCTAAATGACGACAACTTTTTCCAAAAACTTTTAAGGATTAAAAAAAAAAACAGCTATTTCCTGGAGCAAGTTTTGTGAAATATTCGAGTAAATCTCGGAATTACCGAATACTAACAGAGTTTTCAGGCGTTATCTCTCTTTTTTTGCGTTGCCTTTTCGTCATACATTGCGTTGGCTTGAATTAGATTAAGAAACAAGCTTTTAAACCATTTTCGATGTTTTCGATAGGCGATTGGAAAAGGACCCACTTAAGTCATTGATTAATTCATGAATCCCCAAGCGACACCCGGTGGCCGCGCATCTATTGTCTTACTATTGTGTCTCTAATTGACGGTATCTGAAGGGTTAAGTACTCAAAGTACTCACCCCACAGAGTATAGACATTTTGTAGTGTACCAAGTACAAAATCGAATCAAGAACAGTCATCATCATTTTAGCCGAAAGACGTCCACTGTTGGACATAGGCCTCCCCCATGTGCCGCCACAATTAACGGTCCTGTGCGTCTTGCATCCATCGGATTCCCGCAACGCTTACCAGGTCATCGGCACTTTGTAGGCGGCCTTCCAATGCTACGACTTCTGGTACGTGGTCGCCATTCCAGAACCTTTTAGCCCCAACGGCCATCTGTTCTGCGAGCAATGTGCCCTGACTATTTCCACTTAAGTTTGGCAATTCTTCGTGCTATGTCGGCAACCTTGGTTCCTCTGCGGATACAAATCAAGAACAATACTTAAGTGAAAAAACGCATCAATAACGTGAAACGTTTATAGTAATTGTAAGTTAGTGTTAGATCGTGATCGGCGAGTGCCAATGATTGATGTGAGTATCGCGATGCACGCTTAATTAGAGACTATCACACGTTTATGCTGTAATTATAAACCTAATGTGGGATTGTAAAGATGTAATAAAAAGCTTTGTTCAAATAAAACAACTTGGGAACACATTTATTGTGCGTACAGTCAAGGAGTGTTGTGAAGGAATTCCCTGCGGAGTTTGTGTTTCCTGATAGCTACAGTTTGGGGTCTTTAAGTCAAGAGTGAATAGGTTACTTCTAGGCAAGCGTGCTCCATCGTCGACCACATCATCGCTTACAATCAAGTGAGACGGTGGTCAAACGCAAGCTTATCACTACTATAGTATAAAACAAAGTCGCTTTTTCTGTCCCTATATCCCTATGTGCGCTTAAATCTTTAAAACTACGCAACGGATTTTGATGCGGTTTTTTTTAATAGATAGAGTGATTCAAGAGAAAGGTTTATATGTATAATATTGCACCCGAGCGAACCCGGGCGGGTCGCTAGTAAATAATAAAAAAAAAACGTTTCCTTTATTATGGAAGATTGGTTTATTCGGAAAATATAATGTACACGCTTCTACACGTGGCTTTACCTGGATAAAAGTACCGTAGGGGCCCAGCAGGGTTGAAGCCTACTTTGGCCAAGTATTTGTTTCTGAAAGGCAGATTCGGCCCCGAAAAGAAAGGCAACGATGGAACTGGATTGGGTTTTTAGTCAGTAAAAGTCTGACACTATCTCCCAATCCAGCCATGAGCGGGGGATGTCATTGGATGATTTTCCCACCTTGAAAAAAAAAACTCCTTACGAAAAGACAATCTTTAAAATACTGAATAGTTTTGATGGCACGTCTTCCTGGACGGCATTTAAGTACCAATTTGAGACATTGGTTGAAACAAACCGCTGGGATGATAAGCAGTCTTATGCGGCATTAACTTTGGCTCTACGAGGGGACGCTCTGCTGGTCCTAGAGAACCTTTCTCCGAGCAGCAGGAAATTGGAGCGTCTCATGGAGGAATTAGACACTCGCTATGGAGACAAGCACCTCGAGCACGTTTTCCGCGCGCAGCTTCTTGAGAGAACACAGAGGTCGAACGAGAGCCTCCAGCAGTGGGGAGTCGAGGTTGAACGGCTGGTTCGGCGTGCATACATGTCGATGACACCAGAGACGGTGGAAGTAAATCTGGTGCAAGTACTCATCGACGGCCTACGGGATACTGAAGTCAGGGCTACGGTGTGACTCGGATACCACCAAACTCTAAAGAGTGCGATGGCTCACGCTTTGGAAGTGAAAGCCGTACGACAAGATTCTCGTACGCACAGAGTTCGGGAAATGGTGGTCTCGCCTACAACGCAGCCACGTCAAAGAGAAGTGGTGGCTTCTTGGTGGATATTTAATATAGAAAATCAAAGTTGTGATATATTTTTTTTTATAAAAAGAAAGTTCTTTGTCGTCTGGTGTCTATTTTATTTTAATTGACATTTTCTGATATTAATCTGTTTTTTTTTTTAATTTGAATTTAAAATACAGAATAAAGTAATATCCAGACAATTTTCGTTTTGCAGAAAAGGGCTGTTCGTTCGATTTATAAACTAAGTCCCAGGTACTCCCTTAGAGATAAATTTAAGGATATCAATATAATGACTGTACCTTCTCAGTATATTTACGAGAACATTTTGTATGCACATAAAAATAAAAACATGTTTAAAAAATACAGTGATATTCATAATTTTAATACTAGAAACAAACATAAATTTGTAGTTCCAGCAACCAGGCTCAAAAAAATAGGGGGCTCATTTAGATGTCAATGTATACGCTTCTATAATAAACTGCCTAGTCATATTCAACAACTCAGCCTTAATAAATTCAAATCATTTGTAAAGCGAAAACTTTTCCAAAAAGCTTTTTACACTGTAAAGGACTATGTTGATGACGAAAAGGCTTGGGACTGACCTGCTCCAGTACCCTCTAATTCTTATAACATAACTGTTTTTGTTTTAAATTGTGTTTATTATTCATTCATTTTTTTATTCATTTTGACATTAAGTTTTTACAATTTGACATTGTAATATTATTTTATTTTACAATTTGACATTGTAAATTATTTTATTTTACAATTTGACATGTTACATTAAATAATGTTTATTATTATTAATTTTTGACATAAATATTTACTTTGTAAGTATTTTTACATTGTAAAAATTAACTTTCTTTTTATTATTGTGAAGGTGAGGACTATGTTGGTTACTTTTTTATTTCTCGTTATCGTTTGTCTGGCAATTTGAGTATTTTCTGCGGCCTACCCAAATGTCCTTTCATTGGTATTGTTCGTCAAGTCGTTGAGCTCCTTAGTAGTCCTGAGTTGAGCTTTGCGAATACTGACAAATGCTTACACTGATTGGACGGGTCCACTCAAATCTGTATGGTTCTTTCTTCAAAAGACCATCTCAGATTAATCGGCATGGTTCTCATGTGATTTGACCATTACATATTTATTGTATGGACTTTAAAAGAGACTTTGACCCCTGAGTTTGTTTCGGTGTTTCTTCTCAGGGTAGTCAGCTAGGAAACACCGGCCTCATCTAGCTTAAACAGACAAAAAAAAAATTGACGTGTAAAAGTGTTTTTTTAAACCTATTTGCAAAAATAAATATCATTTATCATTTATTTATCAAGTGCGCTAAAAAAATGTTGGCGGTTAAATTCTTTCTATATAGCCAGTACTTTTAAAGTTATCTTACTAAACCTGTAATATATTATAGAAAATTACAACTTATATCTTTCTTCGCTCTTCTTAGTATATTTTTATCATCATTTGGTGAGTAACGATAAGAGCATTGGAAGAGAAGAATTGTGCCAACATCAAATGGCTTGAATAGGACATTTTTCTTTGACAAGTCGAACCCTGTTCGTTCAAATACGCTTTATACTTAGATGAGAGATGCCTCTATCTTGAACTGGAACAAGAACGGTTCTTAATTTGAATAGCAGTAGATATTCGGCTGCATTCAGTTGGATTAGAAGCTCTGCTGGTAAAAGGCTTGGTAGATGATAAAGGGTACAACTGGATCAGACTGCAAATGGCGATTTTGTAACTACTACTTTAACAAGTTCATACGACATAGCTGTATTCGAATGTTTGTGAACCATTAAAGATTTCTGTTTGTTATTTGGATTTTCCTCATTCTCTCCTATCAATTAATTCATTGAACCCCAAGCGAACGCCAGCGTTTGCGCACCCATTGTCTTTAAGTTAAAAAGTGGATTCCAGAGAATTCAGAGAGTTCAGGAATATTTCAAATTCTTTTTTTGGTTAAATTTTTAATTGAAATTTGGATAAAATACTAAAATATATAATACAAGCTGAAAGTTGATTTAGACTAAAGCATTCAAAGATAGTGTAGCTACATATTAGTGAAGGAATTTTAGAATCGGTTCAGTAGTTTCAGAGACTAGCCCCTACATACAAGCTTACGAATTTTATCTCTTGATAATATAAGTAAATGGTATATAAATTCTGGGAATCTTTTTCCCGTTCCCACAAATACGATAAACAATTTCACACCCAGACAACGGTTAACCCACTGATGCAAAAACAAAAATAGAAGACATGTAACCCGTCAAGTGATAAGGTATAATTTGGGCTCATATTACGTGACATGTGCACGGGAGGGTTGGCTGTCATTAGTGTCAGATGCTCGGTCGGTGCGTCCGTCTGTCAAACGTTGACGAGGTTGCAGTCAACGGGTTGTGTCTTACTTGCATTGAGTCAAGGTGAATGGTTTTGGTGACTTCATTTTTAGTTCAAGTTCTTGCTCCAGATATTACGTTTGTTTATTCAATATGACGGGTTTATTTGCCCGACATCTTCTGAGCGTGTCGATGATAATGTACGTTGTGTCTGCTCAGAACTTAGTTATGGTTTTATAATTATTAGTTTAATTTTTTTATGGTCTTTTGAGTCGACATGTTACGGCCACTAAAATAAGTAGGTACAAAAATACTACCTGATCCTAAAATTTATAAAAAAATCATTTTTCCCTCTAGTAGAGAGGCTTGAAGTCCAGCAATGTGAACACTACAAGGGCGATTATACTTTATGCTTAATATTTTTTTTTGTGATCTACCATATTCAATTTCAAGATCGAAATAAGGAAAACCTGTTGTAGAAAAACAGTTTTTATCACATCAACCACCATCAAGATATCCAATGAAACATCACGGAAATTCCGAAACTTATAATAACTTAGCTCAATAATTTTGCTTACGACGCAAAAATATTCTCAAAACTAAACCAACTAGAACGGTACATTGATTAAACTCTCTGATCCGTTGTTTCTCCGTCTAATTAGTCGGGGTTTCCTGTACATTTGCCACCAGCCTGCCACCTGTCGTGGCGTGCCTCTGACGTACCTAGCCTACCTCTCGAATTAATTACCGCGATCGATTAATACCCGCCAAGCCAAAACTTAATTATGGGGAGAAATTATTTCGCGGGTTTTTGTGGTGCGTGAGCGGTTATTTTGGGATCAGGAACAATTGTGATGAGATATTTGAATTCATACTTTATTATTTACTAGCTTTTGCCCACGGCTTCGCCCGCATACATCTAAACTAATATAATAAAGAGGTAAAATTTGTTTTTATGTTTCATTGTTTACAGGAGGTAATTTCTGAAAGTACTGGTCCGATTGCTAAAATTATTTCACCAATATAAAGCTCTATCATTCCTCAGTAACAGACAATGTTGATGTACGCTGGCGAAGCCGCTGGCAAAAACTTAAAAAGAATATATGCTATGTCACACAGAAATAAAGCAGCTTTCTATCAGTAAAAAATATAGCTTATTTCACTCAGAAATAAAGCAGCTTTCTATCAGTAAAACATTTTCGCAATCAGATCAGTAATTTCAGAGATTAACTCCTACAAACATGAAAACAAACTTTTCCTCTTTATAATATTAGTGTAGATTAGCTGTTGCCAGCAGCTACGCTCGCGTGAATAAAAAAAGTTGTCCCAAGGGAACATACGGGATAAAAAGTATCCTATGTGCTATTCTAGGACATGGTATCGCCGTGTGCTTCCTTATCCGTTCAGCCGCTCGAGCGTGAAAAAGTAACAAACACACACTCACAAACTTTCAAATATACAACATTAGGTTCAGTATACGTGAAATCCGAAACACGTGTCTAGTATTTTTAAGTAAAGAATCTATGTACAAAATTTCATGGCTGTGTCATGAAAAATCATAAAGTTATAAGCTTGTTATGTCAGCAAAAATACATGTCACTGGGCCATCCAGGTGACTGAGGCTTTGTTATCCTGGTAGTAAGTTTTCTTGGAATAATAAGAAGCGTTTCAAGTTCCAAATAGTAGTTGTTTCATGTAATTTCTTAATTTTAAGTTTCTAAAGAAAACTCATAGGGTATCAAATAAAAAACTTTTTACAAAAAAAAAAAATTAAACCGACTTCAAAAAGTACAAAATAATTTTAATTTCGGAAGTCGGTGTTTCTATAATAGATACCTAACTTTGTCTCTTCGTTATTTAACACCGACTTCCGAAATTAAAATTATTTTGTACTTTTTGAAGTCGGTTCAATTTTTTTTTTGTAAAAAGTTTTTTATTTTTCACTTTTTAGTTATGGTAGCACCACTAAAAAGTACTTACCCTTCAGCTAAACATAAATTACCTTATAGCCAGAGTGCATCTCATAACGATTCTAATAACCCCAAATACGGTTATATTACATGAATTTACGTTCCGGCTTTATCACCAGATCGATACATCCCCTCCCCCTTTTCTTTCAGTCAGTCATCGACTACACGTATAAACAAAGCAATTTTACTTGTTACGACAATTCTGCTATGATTCTATGAGGAGTTCTGTTCCATAACTTCGAAGTTCATGATCAGATCATAACAATATTTCTATGGGACCAACTTGGAAGCATAACCTATCAATCAAAAAAAAAATTTTTCAAAATCGGTCCACAACTGACCGAGATATCGGTGAACATACATACAAAAAAAAAAAAACATACATTCAGCTGAACATAGAACCTCCTCCTTTTCGAAGTCGGTTAAAAATTTGTCCACATCGATGTCAACGGGAAAAGCGCCCAGAACGCTGGCAGCATTGCCACGCTGGAGGGCAATGCTAATTTGTTGACTGAAGAATAGCCCAGCCCTCTGGCCACGCGAACAGTTGACCAACTGTTTGCTGATTTTACCCGTTTGTACATATTATTATTTTAAGTTTGAATATACAGAGTTATTTGTCAAACACTAACAACATTGCAGGACTGTATAAAAAATCTGATGAACTAAAATATGAATGATGAATTTTTAAAAGTCATAGAACAAAAGTTGTTGTTTATGATGTTAGTAACATAGTCCTGAGAGGTGACCAGTGTTTTACAAATAACCCTGTATTCCTATTAATTTATAACATTTAAAGATGTATACATATAACATAATTTATGATACCTAATAAATAACTTACAGTTCTGACTGTAATTTTATTTATGGTGTACAATAAAGAGTAGGTACATCTATCTATCTTTTCACAAGGTCGAAGCCGTGGGCAAAAGCTAATAGTTTCATAAAAACTTTTACACACACTTTCTTATCATATTAAAGTAACATTTCTTTTCCTAGTGTAATTGCTTTTCTTGCACTTTTATTATCATTATTCTCCTCAGCAGGTGGATAGCTATTTGTAGCCCAGGATACAGGTGTATATGTAACACCTATTAGCTACTGGGTCTCCTCATATCCGTTGCTGGCTATAAAGTCTATTTTATTCTTCAGTTCCATTAACTTAAATTATAATATAATATTCCATAACTATCACAACGTCGTCTAGTCTCAAACTAAGCGGAGCCTGTGTTAAGAGTACTAGACGACTGATAAACATACCTATATATTTCTTTCTCTTCTTGGTCGTTTCACTCTTGCCAGAGTGGTCGTGGTTATCACGAAGATAGCTCTCCAGAAGCAGTCAACGTAAGCCGCACGACTTCCCACCACTTTTGCCTGTTATATTTCTAAATACATTCATCATACATTATAGATAAATTACACCCAGACACAGAACAAATCAAATGATCGTGCTCACACAAACATTTTTCCTGGATGGCAATAGAACCCATTCCCTCCGGCATAGCAGTCAGGGCTTCTAAACTAGACCAACAGGCCAGTTAAAATATTTGTCATCAAACCTGTCCAATATTTAACACCAGTATAAGCAAGATACACGGTCCTTCCCAACATATTTCTTCGTTATTGTCAGTTTTTAAATGGTTACAATGTATCAACAGTCTCCCGGGGCAGTTCAGTGCACCTCGCCACCGCTTTTTGTGGCTTCGAGCTTCACCCGCTTATTTGCCATCATTAATCATTATTTCGGCCCAGCGATGGACCGCTGTATGCCTCACAATTTGAGAAAATAACCCTTTTTTGTGTTTTAAGTAAGTTGGTTTGCAATAACATCGGGTCCTCAGAGCGTGGCGATCGCATGCCGTGCACATTATTTAAATTACGTACCGAGAAGGTTGGCTGTATGGGTGTATCATGTGCGGTGTTACGGTTACACGTGTATTTTTATTTTTGCTAATGTTATCGAGAGAATTCGAGTTTTGTGTCTGTGTATACCTAGGTATGTGAATGGTTGTCTCTTTTCTTTTTTACTTCGGAAATTATCAAATAACTTCTCCCGCTCTGGGTGGAACGACAGATAGTGTCTGGCTTAGTAAAAGCCGGACCCTCCCTCTTACTTTCTCGGACTTAAGCACATGGTGTTCCTTCTGATACCCTTTGGGAGGGCCACGATGACTCTATCGAATAAACTTGCAGCTCTGGCAGGATGTGGAAGGTAACCTCTAGAACGTTATTTGAGAAGGACATATTACGTTAATTATATATCATTATAAATATAATTCTTCAGTACATGTATTGTTTAATTCTTTCTGGACATTAGGACAGGGTCCATGGAAGGTTTAAATTCATTAATTGGACCTGTTAGCTGGCGTTGTGATAAGGTTTTAACCTACTTCACAAAAACGAGGAGATTCAATCATCCGAACATATCGGATGATTGTGTATTTTTTATTTTTTTTTGTATGTTTGTTCATCGAATACTCCGCCAATTGTGGACGGACTTTTTTAATTCTTTTTTTTTCTTTTTTTTGCTGACGACCAGATTTCAGGCAGAGCAGCGTGTGTCGGGACCGCTAGTATTGATGTTTAGTTAATACCGAGCAAAGTAGGGTTAAACGGCTAGTAGCAAATATTACAGAATCAGTTTATTCTTTGTGTATGTTTTTTTTTTTTTTTTTTTTTTTTTTTTTTTGTCGACGGTGAAAATCATCATTGACGAAACCCGCTCTTGGGTGGAGCGGGAGACAGTGTCAGAGTCTTACTGACTAAAAACCCCGCGCCGTTCCTTCTAGCCTTCATACCGGGGCTCTAGTTTCCTTTCGGATAACCCCGACCCCGGTAGGCTTCGACCCAGATGGGCCCCTCCTGTTACTGACAACTCCTTGAGGCGCGCGGGAACAGTGCGCGCCGTCGACGCCTTGGCTCGGTCCGGACAGTTACCGGACGATCGGACAGCGAGCTACCCATGGCTCGCCGTCCGCGAGTCCGCGTCTACGGTGGCCGGAAATCGGGATCGGAATCCCGGCGGCGGCGGCGGGGGCGCCGTTGCCTGATACGGTCTGCCTCCTCCTTTGCTAGCATTACTGCTTCGCAGAAGGAGGCGACCGCCTGCCACTCCTCCTCGCTCCGGACCATGGCCTGAACCAAGGCCCGGCGCGAGAGGTCTCCGCCGCCGATCGCCCCCACGAGGGCACGGCGTTGCTCCGCCCAAGCAGGGCACACCTCTACTGTGTGCTCCACCGTGTCCTCCGGGCGTTCCGCACAGTGGCGGCACCCGGGCGTCTCTTCCGCTCGAATCCGATGCAGGAACCTCCCGAACTTGCCATGTCCGGTGAGGACCTGCGTCATGCGGAAGGTAAGGACGCCGTGAGGTCTTTCCAGCCACGCCTCAAAGAGGGGACTTACCGCCATAATTGTGGCGTGCCCAGCACTGGGTTGCGATAGTCGCTGACGCCATTTCACCGTGAGATCCCGCCGGAGCTCTGTCCGCCATACCTCGACCTGTCGCGGTAGTGGACTTTCACCCCGGCGTTGCATCTCCACGCGCTTATCGTGCATGTGTGCAAGGACTGTTGCCTCCAGATCCCACGGTGGTAGGCCAGCCAGAAGGCTCGCCGCTTCGCGGGAGATCGTGCGGTAACCCCGCACCATCCGTATTGCCATGACCCTCTGGCAGGCGTTCAGTATGGACGCCGGTCGCTTTGCCAGCGACGGCGCCCACACTGGCGCCCCGTAGAGGGCCATGGACCGAACGATCCCCGCGTAGAGCCTCCGGCAGGAGGCGTCTGGACCCCCAAGGTTGGGCAGGAGCCGCTTGAGAGCAGCCCCGGCCCGGTTGAGTTTGGGAGCCAAACGTCGGAAGTGTTCTCCGAAGTTCCATCGGCTGTCGAGAACGAGTCCCAGGTACTTCATCGTCGACCCGACGCCGATGCGAACTCCTCCTACCGTAAGTTGGGAGTCTGATGGTGGCGCATTCCGAGGGCCGTGGAAAAACATGGCCTCGGATTTGTGCAGCGCCACCTCGAGTCCCAACTCTTGGATCCTACCAACGACTATCGCAACCCCGCGTGTCGCTAGAGCGACCGCCGCCTGGTGCGACTCTCCCTGCGCTAGAACCAGCGTGTCGTCTGCGTAGCAGACCACGCTGACCCCGTCAGGGAGGTCGCCGCGCAGCACGTAGTCGTAGCCGATGTTCCACAAGGGTGGGCCTAGAACCGACCCCTGCGGAACACCGCACGACATCTCTCGACGTTTCCAGTCTCCCTGGTGACCGGGGTAGATAATGGACCTATCCGACAGGTAAGCCTCGACCACTCGACAGAGGTATTCGGGCACCCGGTGGTACCGGAGTGCCCTCCGGATCGTGCTCCAGGGCAGAGAGTTGAACGCGTTGGCAATGTCCAAGGACACTGCCACGACGCTCCTGCCCCGGGACACCGCAACCCCTGTCGTGAGGGCTCGCACGCGCATGATGGCATCCACCGTAGAGCGCGCCCTGCGAAAGCCGAACTGTCCGTCCGACAAGTCCGGCCCCACCCGTGTTAGCCGCGCGACGAGGCGGTTTGCAATGACTCTTTCAAAGAGCTTGCCCACCTCGTCGAGCAGCACAATGGGCCGGTACGCGGACGGAGAGTCCGCAGGGCGCCCTGGCTTCGCGATGAGGACCAGTTTCCCCATCTTCCAGCGAAGTGGAAACTGGCCCCTCTCCATGCATGCGCTGAAGAGCCCTCTTAGTCGAGGCCCGAGAGCCTCAATGGCCAGGACCCAGGCTTTCCCTGGCAAGCCGTCGGGTCCTGGGGCGGTGTTCTTGGCACTCAGCCTTCGCACCGCCACTCTCACCTCTACCTCGGTCACCTCTGGAGCGTTGTCGTCGTCGTCGCTGTTGTGGTCCGCATCAGACACTGCTGGCGGGGGCGGAGCCATGGGCGGGGGGGAGTGTTCCCCTCGCGCAGGGAACAGAGTGGTTACCACACCCTCCACGAGTTGGGGCCGGAGACTCTGAGTCAGCGGCGGAGCCCAGGGGCGTAGCTTGTCCCGTACCAATTTGTACGGGCGCCCCCACGGATCCGCGTTCAGAGACCCCAGCCACACGTTGCGGGCCTCGAGTTTGGCCCGCTTTATCTCCGTTCGGAGGGTGCGCTTTGCCTCTCTGTACCCCTCATACAGCTCCGCCTCTCTGACCTCCGCATCCGGCTGGCGGTTGCGGCGCCTGCAGTGTCTGTCGTACCGGCGGCGCGCGTGGTTGCACGCGTTGCGCAGTGCGCCGATCTCCGGCGACCACCAGTACACGCGGCGCTTAGCACGACCTGGAGGGACTCGGGGCATTGCCGCGTCGCAGATTTGCGACATGGCCTCCCGGAACCACTCCGCCTCGACGTCGATGTCGACAGGCCTGTCCGGTGCTTGCACCCAGGCCTGTACTGTCGCGGCTTCCAGGAGGAGCTCCCGGTCCATCTGCTTAAGCGCCCACCGCGGACCACAAGGGCTCTGTCGGACCGGCGCGGCCGAGGTTTCGGCGGAGACGTCCAACCGGATGTACCGGTGGTCGGAGTACGTCTCCACCTCCTCCATAACGCGCCAGTCGACGACACGCGGCGACAGAGCGGGGCTGGCGAACGAGATGTCCACCACTGATGTACCCCGCATCCGCACCAACGTGGGGACAGAGCCCCGGTTCAGGACGACCAGGCCCAGCTCCAAGGCCCAGTCCTCCACCATCCGACCCCGTCGGTTCGTGCGCCGAGAACCCCAAGCCGTGTTCCAGGCGTTGAAGTCCCCGCAAACGACCACGGGGAGGGAACCGAACCCAGCGACGACGGAATTAAGCTCCATCAGGGAAAGTTGGAACTCGTCGAGAGATCTGTTCGGGGGCAGGTAGACGCCTACCACGACGATGTCCCCGAACCGTGCTGCCACGCAACCCCGCCTCCTCGTGACGGACTCGGGGGGCGGGGTACCGGCGGCGGCCGACGAAATTAACGTCACCGAGCCGTCCAAGTCCTGAACCCAGTCTCCACGGGGTTGGACAAAGTACGGCTCGGCGACGACGGCGATATTGATCGACCACTGCGCCATGCTCTGGAGCAACAGATCCTGAGCGGCGGCGCAGTGGTTGATGTTCGCCTGGAGGAGACGTAATGGTGTCGTTATTGACATTCCATTATCGTCTCCTCCTGAGCCCTTTGTGAGGGTCCTGCCGCGGCGGCGGGAGCGGCGGCGATAGCAGCGGCAGCCAGGGTAGTGGCTGCGGCGGTGAAGACGTCAGGGTGGATACCTCTCCTGACCTTGCCCTTGGCCTTGGCGGGAGGGTCACAGGACCTACCCCCAGCCCGGTGGTCGGCCGGCTTGCCGGCCGCCGCACATGCGTAGCAGTGCGGCAATGCACGGCATTCGGCGGCCTTATGACCAGGCTGTCCGCACTGGTGGCAGCGGTCGCTGCGGTCCACCTCTGCGGCGCAATAGGCGCCCGCATGGTGCCCGACGTGGCATCGGTAGCACCGCAGAGGTCTGGGTTCCAGCATCTTGACTTGGGCTGAAACCCAGCCCACCAACAGCCTTCGGCCCTCGGTCGTGATGGCCTTGGCCACCGACACGGGGCAGCTCACCGTGACGGCTCGCATGCCCGTGCTGTCAGCGCGGATGGTGCCCGCCCGAACCTGATCGGTCGTGCACCCTCCCGCCCTGACGATGGCGGCCACCACTTCTTCCACCCTGACAGAGTCGTCCAGACCCATAATGCGCATGTCTACGCTTTTGGTGGGTCTGGACACTCGGGCCTCCTCGACGTCCAGGGACGCCCTGATCTTGTCGGCCAGAGCGTCGGCGAGTTCGCCGCTGTCCGCCCCGGGGACCTCCAAAATTCGGGCTCCGGTCACGGTCTTCCTTATTCGGAAGCCCCCGGAGGCTCCAAACTCGTCGAGGTGGCCCACCACCGCCTGCTTCGCCTTGGCCATGACTACGTCGTAGTTCACGCCCTTCTTTTCCGCAGCCGGCTGTAGTGTGATCACTACAGCTGCGGAAGTCGGGGCGCGAAGTCTGGCAGCCATGGCCCGCTTCTTGCGCTCCCGTCGCCTTTTGCGCCTATTGGTCGCCCTAGCCGCCTTGCTCGCCTTCTCCTTGGCGCCGACGACCGTCCACTCGGCGCCAGCCGAGGAGTCTTCGGGCGGAGAAGGCGGCAGGCGCGACCTAGTCGCCACCGCGGCAGGAGGCCCCGCCGGTTTTGTGGCAGCCGCCACCTTGCCCTTCGGGAGGGCGGAAGGCTTCCCCTGCTGCTGCTGTCTGGTCACCGGACCCGACCTCGCCGCTTCCGGCGCCGCGGCCTTGCGCGCGACTTGCCCCGACGGACCTGCCCTGGGTGCAGTAGTCGTCGTGGCCGCGGCGACGGCGACATATGACGCCACCCTTTTCGGGTTGGAGGCCGCGAGCGGGGGACGCAGCACGATGCTCTCCAGGACGGAAAGCTGGCGCTGGATCTGCTCCTGGAAGCGTTGCTGCTGCTGCTGCTGCTGCTCCCTGGCAGCAGCCAGCTCTTGCCGCAGCAAGGACAGCACCTCGCTTTCCGCCTCCGTGCTCCGTCCTTCCGGTGACCGTGCAGGAGGGGAGTCCTGCAGACCGGCCAAGGCCTCGAGCCGGCCAATCCTCCCTTTCAGGGTCAGCTCGTAGGGCTCGAACACGAACCCCAGAGCCCCCCCAATCGTGGCATTGGCCAGCTCGATGGAGCGCTTCTTGGCCACCCTCTCTCGTTTGTTGGCCACGCTCATGATGGCGGCTGCCACGACCTCTTTAAATTTGGCCATGGCAACCTCCATTCCCTCCGGCAGTTCGGTAGGGATTTCCGGCGGCGTGAGGCTGGCCTGGCGTCCCTCGCTGGCGCTCTCAGCGGGTAGCCCTCTTCCTCTGCCCGTTTGATGGGCTGCGCCCCGCCCCGAGGACGAGATTTTTCGGGCAGATCCCGTTTCGTCGTCGGACACGGAGCGCAGAAGGAAGAATTTCCTTTTGATGGAGGTGGATTCTTCCACCTCCATTACCTCCGAGTTGTGTGCAGACGCGGCATCAGAGTCCGACGCCGCATCTCCACTCACCTCCCTGAGGCCGAAACTGCGGCCTGCCTCCACCGGCGTCGCGGACGTGCTGGGTACTGGTCCCAGGGACTCCGCGCTGCCGGTTCGTGAGCCACCCTGGCTCCTTGCGTCCACGAAGGACGGTAATAACAGGTCCTTTACGGACCTGGCGCGCTCTTTGCCCCCCCCAGAATACGAGGGGCAGCCCGAGCTCTGCTCGGGGAGGGATTCTCCGCCTGCGGGGCAGGCGGTACCCTCCTGGGGTAATAATTCTTTTCGAGTCGCGGCCATGGTATGCTGAACACAGCTTTGCCTTTTTTATGGGGTGGGGTCCCCAATACACGTTCGCCATCGTGGTCGTGTCTGATGAGCAGACACGTACCCGAGGCGAACCCACTCTCCGAAATCGCTGTCCAGAAGGCGCCAACAGCTGTTGGTGCCAACGCTCCTGGACAGCGCGCCCGCCGGGCGGTCCGACTGGACTCCGCCGTGTGTTCCTCTTGGTCTGGTCTCTCGCTTGAGGCCTTCCGGCATGAGTAGCTCTACCGGCATAGCCCTCAAGGTCATTGAGACACGCAAGCCCCACCACGACGACAACGTGGGAACACGGTTGGTGGGGATTCTTTGTGTATGTGTGAATTTGACATGTATTCTTGTATGTGTGAATTTCACATGAGTTTCTAATATTTGATGCATCAGGTCCTGTTTTTACTTCCGATGTGTTGATTGAATTACGTTGCCTTGAGTGGAGCCGCTAATGGCTTGCATCCGTTTCGTTGGCTCAAGGATGACATTAGTGAAACTCTCATCCGTCCGTTTTTGCATTGTTTTGTGAGAAGCAGGTAAATATAATGGCTTGGCTGTTGTTTCGCTTTTGAGAACAATTGTTGATGATAGGTTTAGATAAAAAAAAAAAAAACTGGGCAAGTGCGAGTTGGACTCGCGCGGAGAGGGTTCCATACAAACTTACCTAAGTAAATAGTTTAATTCCCGAATTATTTTATGTAACGCATTGCAAAAAAGTTTTTTTTTTTTTGACGAAACAACGCTGTTTACAGATTTATTCATAGACCCTATAAGACTGCTTTATGCAACAGTCGAAATGTCGCCATGTCGGTTGCCTTATAATGATACTAGCCGACCCGTCAAACATTGATATGATGATATGATGATATGATATGATATGACATATAAAGTATTAAAAAAAAATGGAGGTTTTTTAAGGTGGGAAACCATGTAATAACTTCTCACGATAAAAAAAAAAAGAAATGGAGAGTGGTCCGAAGAGAGTAAAAATAGCCTACGATCTATTCTAAGACCTACAAAGTATGTTTACAAGTTCAGTAGTACAGTTGAGCAAACGGCTCCACTTAATTTTACGCAATTTTTTACCGGAGGAATACGATAACAAACACGGTGACACGAGATTTTCATATCATCATCATGCTCGTATCAGCCGCAAGACGTCCACTGCTAAACATAGGCCTCCCCAAGCGTCGCCACAACGACCGATTTTTATATATTAGATTTTATTTTATGGTTTTCGAGAATACTGGTGACAAAATAAATTCATGACACTCCCACTCACATCTTAGTGTCTAAACACACTAGGATGCCGAGGATACGCGACGGAAGTTCGGCATGATTACGCCTGCAATGCTATTTGAATTACTGGCGACACATTATGCCGAAATTATGTTGCGTTATAGCGTACAGCCGAATTTCAGTCGGGCGTAAGTTCAGCGGAAATTCGGCGGCAACGTATTCTGTAGAACACACATTATACGCGACCGAAGTTCGGTTCGATTGCCGACGGAGATCGGGAGCGGGGAGCAGCGGGAGGCAGGCATGCCCCCGCCCGCGCCCCGCGTGTCCGCCCGTAGTGTTTATTTCGCCTCTGTCTGCGCACGAGATGCAAGTGCTTTGTTGTGTCATTAAAATAGTCCATTTTTCGGGTTTCGCACCTCAAAAGTAATAACAGAACCCGAACAGGATCACTTTATTTTGCATTTGTCTGTCCGGCTGTTTTTTTTTTGTCGACGGACACGACGCCACGACAGCGCTCGAAACACTCAATATACGCACAAAATTGCGCAACTGAATTTCTGCCGCGTAAGTTCGGCACTTATGTTGTGTTATATCAGCCGAATACGTTGCAACGTAAAATCAGCCGCGGAACTTCGGTCGCGTACGTTCGGCATAGTGTGTTTAGACACTTACCCTCAGTAATAAAATTAATGCGAAATTCTTAAAAATTTAAGACCAACGTCACACGTAGTTTTATGTTTTTACGTATTTTCATTGACGTAATATTTCATTGTGCATACAATTGCGATGCGCGCGCGCAGATATGCTTATATTACTTATTGTTTGTATGATGGTATCAATGGTGTTGGCTGTTATGTTCTCGTAACGATCGTGTTCAGATACCTACGCAAATCGTTGTATATTAATTGAAATTTTAATTGAACACGCTAGTTTTTTTAATGAGAGAAAGAAAAATCTCTCAACTTCTTCTACATAAGAGTTTGTTTGTTTGTTTGAACGCGCTAATCTTAGAAGCTACTGGTTCAAATTGAAATCTTCTTTTAGTGTTTGATGGTCTATTTATTAGGCAAAGTTATAGGCTATACAGGGTTATTTGTAAAACACTAGCAACCTCTTAGGACTATGTTAAGAACATCATTGAACATCATTGCCCTGAGTTTGTTTCGGTGTTTCTTCTCAGGGTAGTCAGCTAGGAAACATCGGCCTCATCTCGTTAAAACTGACTGAAAACAAAATTGACGTGTAAAAGTGTTTTTTAAAAACCTATTTACAAAATAAAGATCATTTATCATTTATCATAAACAACAACTTTTGTTCTATGACTTTAAAAAATATATCATATTTGAGTTCATCAGATTTTCACACAAAAATAAAAATAATTAAATTAAACGTTCTAAATGTTACGAAGTCTATGCTGGCGTATCAATTTTCTAGTGTGACAAGTACACGAAATTGGTGCGAATGCTTGCTAGGTAGGTGTGATGACAATAATAATAATAATAATATTCCACAACTATCACACAACGCCGTCTAGTCCCAAGCTAAGCAGAGCTTGTGTTATGAGTACTAGACAACTGATAAACATGCTTATATATGTAATGAAATGACATTTCATTAATTCAAATTTGCCGCGCTTCGCGCGTTGAAGTTGTCAATGGAATTTATGTTCTGTGGAACGGGGTGACGTGTGATTGAATGGCAGATGATGTTTAGATTATTTTGCATATTTTATTGTTAAAAATTCTATTGTAAAGAGATAAAATAAAGGGATATAATTGAGGAGGCGATATTAGTAAACTTTAAATGTCGTTTCTTTGATTTTCAGGTAAGTTATAGGTGTAATGGTCATAGTTAAACGTTGTAATATAGTAAAGACGTATTAAATAAACAAAACTTTGATTTTCAGAGAAACAATTTGTGGTTTATTTGGAAAATCCTCAATAACATATCTTATATATATTTCTAAATACATACATATTATAGATAAATTACACCCAGACACAGAACAAATGATTATGCTCATCACACAAACATTTGTCCTGGGTGGGAATCGAACCCACGACCTCCGGCGACAATGTTTCGGAAGCCTGCTTACTATTACTACAAGAACAGCGTGCAGGAGGCGTAGGTAGGTATAGCAAAATACAGAGTTGAAATGTGTTCGACACAACAAAATCGCTACGAGCCACGGAAGCACAGCAGTAACTAAAGTCGCGGACGAAGTCTCGGGGGTCAGAGAGTATAAATGTGTCTTTTCGTATAATAACAAAATAGTAAATAAAGTTCTATTTTGAGTCGCACTTCGCGCAGCGTCGCGTCTCGGTGTGAACTGAAGGCCCGTGCTCACTTTTAATGCCATAAAACAGTGACTTTCTGAAGTCTACTCCTCGGTAACGGCTGGGTTAATAGATTTGAAAAAAATATATATATGTTTATTACACATTCATATAAAACATATTCGTTTTTTTCCCTCCTCCTTTCCTTTGATCTTTAGAAATATGTCTATTTAAAAAAATCCTGGTTAAGTATTCTTTAGAATATACAATACCATTTTATGTAAATCAATCAACTTTTCAGGCGGCAGTACGAGTATGTGCGTATTTAACTCCGCCCTGAAGTTCAAGGGACTATACGCTTTAAGGTAACAGTTACAGGGCAATTTTAAGCCTGTCAGAATTACTTAAGACAGAGACATGCGCCATCTAGTGAAAAGTCGGACTCGGGCTCTCGAATAGGCACAATACTATCGATGTTGGCTGGCATTTGGAGTGCACGTGTGTTGCCTTCAGAGATCGGTACCGAAATGGTCTTTAGTGGTTTGAAGTGACCGTAGGCGAACGAATACTATGTTAACATAAAAAATATACTGGAGGTAATGACATGTTTGTGTTTACATAAATATGCTTTTTAAAACCATCAACATGACTTTATAACTTAGATATTTTTGATAAAAACGTGTACTGAAGCTATATTTCTAATTGCTCAAGGAATATATGCTTCACAAAATCAATTTAGATAAGGAAAGAAAGCATTTCATTAATAACAGTAGAGTGCATGCTCGTATTATGAACAATATGGTTCTTAGAAATCGTAAAAACAATCACACAATCTAGCCATATTGCTTTCAGTATCTGATGAATTCATGCCACTGAATAAAAATAATTACGATGCAAATACATTTTAAATTACTTATGAATCATTCAAACTGTACATTAACAGACACAGTGAGCCACGGTTCCTTTCCACTTACAGGCATTCTGATACAGACCTATTAGTTCATACATGGAAAATTCCCAAAAACTAGGGGAAGGATTTAGTTCGGAACCATTGAATTATAAAAACCCTTCGGAACCCATTTTATTCGACGACTAAGGGGTTGCTTTGCTCTTGCACCCAGATATGCGCTGGCACCTAATACCCGCTATGACCTGCCGTGCCGTGACCTGTGTTGTCTTTAGTGTCATGGGTGTCCAACTTGTGACCTTTTTAGAATATTTTTGGGAAAATATATAACATGGTGTAAAAATGATTGGAATCGATTCAGTTACTGATTCTGAACAGACTATATTCAGGTTTCGCATATCCTAAAAATAATGTTGTAAAAGTCGTGGCCAGATCTTAGAAATTGATCACTTCTTGATATGTTCAAATAAAACTGGCCAGATTTCATGACATCAGTTTGATGACATTTCAAGACAATCTTTGTTTGGGCACTTTTTATTATCATTAATTCATGAATCCCCAAGCGACCACCGGTGGCTGCGCATCTATTGTCTTACTATTGTGTCTCTAATTGACGGTATCTGAAGGTTTAAAATCCTACAACAATGATATGGACAAACGAGAATTGACATATCATCAAATGATAGCTTTTTTAACGCACAGGACCGGTCGTTGTGGCGACGCTTGGGGGAGGCCTATGTCCAACAGTAGACTTCTTTCGGCTGATATGATGATAAACATTAATTTAACCATGTTTAATTTTTGTATGAAAATCTGATGAACAAAATTATGATAAATTTTTAAAAGTCATAGAACAAATGTTGTTATTTATGATGTTAGTAACATAGTCCTAAGATGTTGCCAGTGCTTTACAAATAACCATGTATAATATTCCACAACTATCACACAACGCCGTCTAGTTCCAAGTTAAGTAGAGCTTGTGTTATGGGTACTAGACAACTGATGAACATACTTATCTATACTTATAATAAATCTGTAGAGAGGTCAATTCTGTACATGAAATATATTTCCAAAATAACTATCAGGGGGTGATTAGTGATCGATACTGATGCCAAAAATGCAAACAGTAAAATTTTTGTCTGTCTGTCTGTCTGTCTGTCTGTATGTTCTTTATAGAAACAAAAACTACTCGATGGATTTTAACGAAACTTGGTACAATCATTCTTCATACTCCTGGGCAGGTTATAGTATACTTTTCATCACGCTACGATCAATAGGAGCAGAGCAGTAAAGGGAAATGTTGGGGAAACGGGAGAAATTACTCCATTTTTTAAGCTTCCGTCGCGTTTGCAGCCTTAATGGTTAAAGCTACACAGAAATCATGTAAAACGGAAATGTTCTCCTTAAAAAAAAAAAAAATATCCAACGATAGCATATGTCTATCTTTTATGGTTGACTCACAATAACACGTTTAACTCCCGATAGCTTAGCAGTTCGGAGCTTTCTGTTTATTTTGGTCTACTCTTACATTTATAACACATTTTCATCTATTAATTTTAAATAGGTAAGTACCTAGGTATCAAATCGGTTATTTCATTCTATTAGACGTAGTTTAGGTCCCTACTTATACTTATAATAAATCTGTAAAAATGAAAATTCTGTACATTGAAAATATAAAAAATAAACGGCAAACGGGCAAACGGGTTACTAGACCGACACCGAACTCAAAAATGTGATTAAATTTTTTTTTGTCTGTCAGTCTATTTGTTTAGGTATCACGCAAAAATTACCCGTCCGATTACGATGAAACTTGGTATAATTATTTTTTAATATCCTGGGCACCACACTGGGTACTGCAGCATTATCATGTTGCTTAATGCGTTTAGCTAAATAAAAACTTTTTCGTTTGCGTTAGATTACCTTTTTCTAATATTATTTTTTTGATTCGAACTTGGAATAGAAAAATTTGTTTGTTTGACAAGGAAAAATTATATTTGTCATTCGGCGACGAAATTTTCTGAGAAAAAGTGCTTGATGAACACGAATTAAAAAGGAAATGTGATTATAAGTAATGATCTAACTGCGAAATGTTTGGTGAAACTCGGTAGTGAATAAAAAAACCGATAAGTGTTAGTCAATATAAAGAACCGACTATTTGTCAATCGGTTCTTCGAGTATTCTTGGAACATTCTTCGAGTATTCTTGGAGCATTCTGGACATAGACATAGAAATTCACAGAAGTGGACAGAACAGTCCACTGCAATTCATAAATGCGTGCGCCAACTAGCGCATGACGATACTAGAGAATACCCCGGTGGACATCGTGACGTCACTCCACGTGAAGTTTTCATGATCCCTATTTTTCCTTATTCTATAGCAGTAGCAAGTATTATTTGAGTAGTTTTTTTTTACGCTATCTGTTTTATATGTATAATCACAGCAATTCGTGTAAAAAGGTTGCGGAATGAACTGATTTCTTTGATAGTTTAAGAGTCCGCGCCTGAGGTCCCGTGATTGCAATCCCTTACCTATAGGCACAACTTCCAAAATTATAAATTTTTATTTTTTTTCATATCCATCTCGCCACTTAAACCCTATTTTTTATATATAAAGTCGCCGATTTTTTTTATTTCCTTTTATAATTTTTCTATGTTGTTTTTTTTACATGCAAAATTATACGTGTACAAGTAGTGATTTTCTTTTTTTTAACGCTACAAAAATGGCTCTCCGGCGGGGAATCGAACCCCGGTCTCCCGCGTGACAGGCGGGGATACTTACCACTATACTACCGAAGAATTTTTTTTTTTGCCTTATTGAGAATGGTCACTCCCTCTGGGAGCTAATGATTCTTAAGCTTATTGGTTTCAGGACGTGGATTCTTCCATTCAAGAAGGGTATTATAGGATTTATACCACCAGTACAGATGTTTGAAGCTGTTTTTTCCATGACTTATTATTTTTTCATGAAATGTAATGATTTTTAATGGAAAATAATTTTGTGATCTATATAACACATAACTGCCTTTTATTTTATCCACTTATCGCAGCAAATATAACGATAGGTTTCCTGATTTTTATTCCATATCTTTAGCTAGCGGTAGTTAGAACCCGTAGGGTATATATGGTGACGTATGAATTTTTAGGCTTCGGTTTTCAAGGTAAGCTTAGTATGAACGGTTATTTAGCCGATATTTTTGCTTTCTAGCTTGGCGTTTGCTGACTGCTGTTTGCTGGATTATTTTTGTCCAGTTGTTCATGCCGTGCCTATTTTTTCGCTAGGTTTTAATCGACTTTAGTCTGTTCTTTCATTCGTTATTAGGTCTTTATTAGTTGAATCATGTCAGAAGAGGGGTTCCCTATTGGTGAGACACCATGTCGTGATAGTCCCATCATTTCGCGACCACAACCTCCTCCTATTCCGCCAAGAGCTTCTCGCGCTTCCTCACAAAGTGTCGTTCCTTCACCAGTAAGATCTGATGAATGCCTACAATTTACCAGGCAGTTCTCTCTTACTAAGTGGAAGATTAGTTTCGATGGAAAGACCTGCGTTCGGGAATTTTTCACGAGTATAGAAGAATGCAGGGAGGCCGACAATTTGTCTGATGGATATTTAGTTAAGCGATTCCATGAAGTCTTGTCAGGTGTCGCACTTCAATATTTTAGGTCAATCCGTCGTCCGGGTCTTTCCTTCTTTGAGATCAAAGAAGCCTTTTTTAAGACATTTGGTACGACAGATTATGAATTTAAGACCAGCCAGGAGATCCGTAACCTTAAGCAGAGACCGGAACAATTGATTAGAGAATTTATTATCGAAGTGTCTTACCTAAATGCAAAACTGAATAAGCCAATTGAAGAACCGGAGTTGTTGTGGATCATCACTCACAACATGTTGCCTAAGTACGCTCCTTGCTTGTCCATCCAAAAATTTCATGACATCAATAATTTAATCGAAGTAGTTACTCATTATGAGTCCTTTCTAGAACCTCCAAAGGCGGTAGCCAGTCTCGATTGTGTTGCCGACCAGTCGACTTCTCAGGCTTTTAACTCACCAAAACCCAGGCCGAAAAAAACTTCGCAACGACCAAAAACTAGTAAGCCTCGGATTTGTCCTAGTTGTAGTCAGTCTAAGCTTTGTTTAAAATGTAATAAAGTTGGTCATTCTTACCGCTCTTGTCCAGAGATCTCAGGCATAATTGGTTTTAAGTATCGTACTCCTGGATTTATTACAAGAGAATGTCCGAAATGTAATCCAAAAAAATGTAAAAACCACTGGCGATACGCTTCTTCCCGTACAGTATCCCCAGTATTTACTTCAGATTCATTTGATAACCGACCGTTTATAGAAGTATTATTATGCGGTAGAGTCGTTAAAGCATTACTTGACTCTGATGCTCAGATGTCACTTATTAGCGATAATTTTATTCAGCAACTTGGTATTTCTTTGACATCAAAAAAAGCTTGTCCTCGTGTT
This sequence comes from Mythimna lalbum, assembly GCA_949319445.1. NCBI lineage: Eukaryota > Metazoa > Arthropoda > Insecta > Lepidoptera > Noctuidae > Mythimna > Mythimna lalbum. The sequence continues at coordinate 15,259,730 of OX439356.1, read as the reverse complement.
ATATCGGCTAATAATTCACCGATTGATATTCTTGGTTCTGTATATCTTCCAGTTAAATTTAATGGTAAAACTTTTATTCATCAGTTTTTAGTGGCAAGTTCGATGTCATCTTCTGTTATTTTAGGTATCGAATTTTGGAATAAATTCGGTTTGACGTCTATTTTGAGTCAGGCTTTTGATAAAAATATTGACGGTAATATGTTTATCCCTTCTGTTCAGCACTCTCCCCCTCAAGTTTCTTCTGTTAATGAGGTTCGTGTGCATCGTAAAGGTTTGCAACATAAAGTCCCCGATGTTCTATCCAGGATCCATGCTAATCCTGTGTCGTTTGACCAGGGTCCTGAACATACTAATGACCGTTGGTATAAGAAGATTTATATAGGTGCTCGAGACTCGCCACAAATGTTCCCAGCATACGCTATAAACAATGGTATCCTTATGAGACGCATGCCTGTTTCTAATCCTTTATCTTCTGAACCATGGCATGTGGTGTTACCAGCTGAAAAGGTTCCAGACGCTATTTGGGAAATTCACAATAGTTTTCCTTCGATACATCCCGGTGTTACTAAAACGTATCTAAAACTTAGGGAGTTGTTCTACTGGCCAAATATGTTCCGTGACGTCACTTCGACGTTAAGTCAATGCGAGGTTTGTAAAGCCTATAAAATTTCGAACACGCAACCTCGCGGTCAGATGTGCTACCCTAAAGAGGTTTCCTTGCCCTTACAGATGATTTCTATCGATATAATTGGTCCATTGCCCTGTGCTTATTATGGTTATAAATATATCCTTTCTATGGTAGATGTATTTTCGAAGTATGTGTGGCTAGTTTCTCTGAAAAGGATTGACGCTCTTTCTGTTATAAAAGCGTTAGAGTCTGAGATTTTCTTTAATTTTGGGGTTCCGCGTACTATTCTTTGCGACAACGCTACAGTTTTTCGTAGTAATCAATTCCTTAATTTTCTCAGATCTTTCCATATTCAATCACCTACTTTTACGCCATATTATACACCCCAAGCAAATACGGTTGAGCGATACAACCAAAGTGTTATTACGTGTTTAGGTATTTTGGTTGGTGAGAACCAAAGAAGTTGGGCTAAAATGTTACCTAAAGTTAAGCTTTACCTCAATTCTTGCGTTAATCTAGCTACTGGCTTTACGCCTAACTTTCTTATGTTTGGTAGAGAGGTCCTTATGGATAACAGTCGGGTATATAGTCAGACTCGAAGCTCTAATTTGGCAGACAGTCGGGCTCGACATGCTTCAAACCTATCTTCTCTCAACGAAGTTTATGCAAAGGTTGCTGATAATCTTTCTTTAGCTTTCCTCCGTAACTCTCGTGCATATAATTCTAATCGATCAGCTATCACTCTGAATGTTGGTGATACTGTATGGAGAAGGAACTTTTCCAAGTCTTCTGGAAATGATTTTTTCTCTGGGAAGCTTGCTCCACGTTTTATTAAGTGCCGCGTGATAAGAGTAATTTCTAGGACCACCTATTTGCTACAGGATTGTGATTCAGTCCACTCCGGACAATATCATATCAAAGATATCTTAAAATAAATTGGATTAAATTCTCTTTATTCCATTTTATCATTAACATTTGCTTTGTAACACTTTTTCCTCTTTGGTTTATGGCATATTTCTTTGCATAAGTTTTTTAATTAAGTTAAAAACTTTTTAAATTATCCGTTAATAATGACATTTATTTAACCTGCGTTCTTAGGTTGCCTGCGTAATTAGGTTGTTTTATTTCTTTTGTTTAACACAAATGATTTGTCATTCAACAATCAATTTGAATTTTTTTCTTTGACTTAAGTTAACTTTTTCAAACTTAGTTGTTTGTTTTTTTTTGTCCAATTTCTTTCGTTTCTTTAACTAAGGTTGAACTTTACGTGTTGACGTTATTTATTTTTTTGGGAATTCCCGGGTTTTTTCTTAATGTTGTTAGGTAATAGTTTAGTCGTGTGTTAAGTTAGGCTAGCTTTAATTAGATGTATAATCCCCGGATTTTTTTCTTTTTGTTGTTAGGTAATAGTTAAGTCTTATGTTAAGTTAGGCTAGCTTTACTTAGATATATAGTTATATTATATATAGGGGTATTGCAGCATTATCATGTTGCTTAATGCGTTTAGCTAAATAAAAACTTTTTCGTTTGCGTTAGATTACCTTTTTCTAATATTATTTTTTTTTGATTCGAACTTGGAATAGAAAAATTTGTTTGTTTGACAAGGAAAAATTATATTTGTCATTCGGCGACGAAATTTTCTGAGAAAAAGTGCTTGATGAACACGAATTAAAAAGGAAATGTGATTATAAGTAATGACCTAACTGCGAAATGTTTGGTGAAACTCGGTAGTGAATAAAAAAACCGATAAGTGTTAGTCAATATAAAGAACCGACTATTTGTCAATCGGTTCTTCGAGTATTCTTGGAACATTCTTCGAGTATTCTTGGAGCATTCTGGACATAGACATAGAAATTCACAGAAGTGGACAGAACAGTCCACTGCAATTCATAAATGCGTGCGCCAACTAGCGCATGACGATACTAGAGAATACCCCGGTGGACATCGTGACGTCACTCCACGTGAAGTTTTCATGATCCCTATTTTTCCTTATTCTATAGCAGTAGCAAGTATTATTTGAGTAGTTTTTTTTACGCTATCTGTTTTATATGTATAATCACAGCAATTCGTGTAAAAAGGTTGCGGAATGAACTGATTTCTTTGATAGTTTAAGAGTCCGCGCCTGAGGTCCCGTGATTGCAATCCCTTACCTATAGGCACAACTTCCAAAATTATAAATTTTTATTTTTTTTCATATCCATCTCGGCACCTTACTTAAACCCTATTTTTTATATATAAAGTCGCCGATTTTTTTTATTTCCTTTTATAATTTTTCTATGTTGTTTTTTTTACATGCAAAATTATACGTGTACAAGTAGTGATTTTCTTTTTTTTAACGCTACAGTACTTTTTATCCCGGAAAAGTATATACAACCCCGTTGTCGCTGGCATAAGCAACAGGATCCGCGTACGAAGTCGCTGGCAGAAGCTAGTATATTTCTAAATACATAAATTACACCCAGACTCAGAACAAATGATCATGCTCATCACATAAACATTTGTCCTGGGTGGGAATCGACCCCACGACCTCCGGCATAGCAGTCAGGGCCACTAACCACTAGACCAAAAGGCCAGTCAAATATGCATAGATACTTGTAGAAAGCTCGGTATTTTCATAAAGATACAGGAGCGTCGCAGGTGCGGTGTGTATAGGAACGAACGCCATCTTTACGGGCCGTACATTTGGACGGCTCCGCGACTGGCGCAATAAACTCCCGCTCGCGTGTTCTACGAAGATGGAGTGTCTCCGGTGAATCTAATCTGAACGCTTGTTTGAGTGTTATTGAATTATTCTTTATTGACTGATGTTCTTTGAGATTCATTTTTATTAATTTATTAACTCGTTCGGTAAACTTGATACTTAGTTTTCATTAGTTTAATCATTTTACCTAGATAATTACGTTTTTTTATTAGATATCTATAATTCATAGGAAATCTCTCAAAAGTTTTTTTTTATACACGAATAATTTACATTAAAAAATGTTTCACTAAGTATAATTACAGTAGAATAAAATAATAATAAAAACCTAAACTAACTGAAACTAACTAAACATTAATTAAAATATCGCATTAAAAACTCTTCCACATCACTGTCGACTGGTAATGTGCCAAAAAGTAATGCTTAAGAGGGTCCTTCTCCACTCGCTTATCGTAAACATCGAAAATGGTTTAAAAGCTTGTTACTTCATTTAATGCAATCCAACGCGATGTTTGACGAAAAGGCAACGCAAAAAAAGAGAGATAACGCCTGGAAATTCTGTCAGTATTCGGTAATTCCGAGATTTACTCGAAAATTTCACAAAACTTGCTCCAGGAAATAGCTGTTTTTTTTTTAAACCCTTAAAAGTTTTTCGAAAAAGTTGTCATCATTTAGCAAATTTGCAAGGTCTCTAGAGGATTACTTTTTTGACTTTTTAAATTTTTAGGCAAATTATGAAGTGTCAAAGTTCATACAAAATAGGAAATTTTCAGAGGTTTTTACTGGATTAGTTTTACACAAATTTAGAAATTGGTTTGTTTAGAAACCTAGATAATATCCATAAGATACTGTGTTTCCAAAATATCTAATGAAAAGTGTGTAATAACGTCATAATCGGTTATGAGCGGTTGTATGAAAAACAGTGAAAATGTGAGTCGTGATGCACCACCTTAATCCTCATACTCCACGCCATTACCCATGACATTGTTTTCAACACAACATCTTGTAGTATGAACTCATATTTGTACTTGTTTTATACTCATATTTTCTTAAATAAAATATCTTTATTTTTTAACCGACTTCGATAAGGAGGAGGTTCTATGTTCGGCTGAATGTATGTTTTTTTTATTTTATTTTTTTTGTAAGTAAAAACTTACACCTTGACCTGTTGTACATTTTTTTTTCTTTCCTACAATCTTCTGTTTTTCACAACTGACGAATCCAACAAAAGTCGATGAAGACTTTATCATTAAAATCATTTAATGAAGACAGCTTCTTGCCGAAGTGAAACGCTAATGACACTTACTCGAAGTTAAAATCAAAGTCAAATTTTTATTGCAGAACACAATACAACAAATAATACATTTCTGGATGTCATTTGAATGCTAGAGCATTTGCATAGCGTTTTTTGCTAATTAAACTTACAATATCTTTCTTTATTTGCAAAGATAAAGATCCTCTCTCAATTCTTACCTCTATCTTCCACCGCTACCTTTGTGGATCAAATCTGGAAGGCGTGTAGTACAAACACGTAGATATAGTTGCAGGGTGCTGCAAGAGTCGCGGATGGTGCGGGGCGGGGGGGCGCGGTAACAGATGCGCTGCATTGCCGCCGCGCCAACTCCTGCCTGACACTGTGGGGACGGACTTGGGTATCACGAGAATATATTTTTCAACATACTTATCTACTTTCGAAAACTGGCATCTATCACTGCCCCCAGGCTCGCCGTGCTAGTGCGTTTCTTTTTCTGCTTGCGCAATCGTGCGGAAAGCTTTGGCGTATAGCCCACATCTAATCAATTTACTAAACATATTTATAATGTTTGGCTGACGAATAAAAATCTGTGTAACTCACCGATTTTTATTCGTGTATAGTTTTTGCGCGTTTTTGTTTCTTATAAAATATGATGTGAAATTAATTAAAATTTTATTGAAGTACCTATTGTTTTTAGGGTTCCGTTCCTTAAAAGGAAAAAACGGAACCCTTATAGGATCACTTCCATCCGTCCATCTGTCTGTCAAGACCCTTTATCTTGAGAACGCGTGGAGGTATCGAGTTGGAATTAAAACTATATGCTCAAGTCTGCGGTCCTTTCAAGCTGTGAAAAAACCAAACATCTAAGTTAACGAATAAAAAGGATACGGCCGTTTATGTCGCAAAAAAACGTATATTTTGATACTCTCAAAAATCAAAATTCATCAGAATCCTGAAATTTGGCACATAGCAAAGTCTTATAACACAGGTCTAGAAAGAAATCTAAAAACAGTAAATTTGTTGTTATGTCGTAACCTCCGTCGCAAGAAAAAAAAAATTTGAAATTCGGAAAAATCTTCGAGACTCCATTCGGGATTTGTAGTTTGCACGGAACTCTCAGTGCGCGAGTCCGAATCGCACTTGCCCAGTTTTTGTTTTTTGAAGTGTGTCGAAAAGGTTCCGCAGTCAATTAAATGAAGTCATTTCTTCATTAGGTGGATTGCATTTTTTTTGCGATATTACGCAATTTATTAAAAAATTAATCATTATTTTGTACTGTTTTGAAAACAAAATCGCAGTAAATATAATAAAAAAGTCAGCATAACTACATTTTACAGATTTTTTTACTGCCTTTGTTCCGATTTTGGACAGTTCATAGTTGTCAAAGACAATTTTTTTGGAGTAAAGGTTTTACGTAGCAAGAAGCTATTTGGAACTTACTTTTAGCCATACAAAGCTAATAGTAATAATAACGATACATAATAATAAAGCAACAGTAAGTATATTGAGAAATAAAAAAAAAATTTTTTTTTCTTTAAACTGAACTTCTTGCACTCTAAATCCGTCCCTGCAACAAAACGCGAGGGAGCGTCGATGACAAAATACAAATTTTATTTTATTAAATTCAAAAAAAGCCTCCAATGATTGATAGGAGCGCGCCCTCTCCGCTGCATAACTCTTGGTACTCAATAAAATGGATCATTGATTTCCCTGGAACACTCTCGTCTTGACGTGTGTACTAGTGTAGTATTGTCGTAGTTCCGTAGTATCGCATTTGCGTAGTGTTGCGGAACTTAGGAAGGGGTTAGGTTTGCTGTGTAACCATTTTCTATAATGCTGTTTATAAAACGTTTGATCGTAAAAGAGATTTTGAAAACAAAAACACTATCTACTTTTAGCAACCATAAATTTTAACCATAAATTTGAAGGTTTTATTTAAATTAAAATGTTTGTATGTATGTTAGTTGGTCTAGTTTTATCCTTACATATTGTAAAACAAAATGCCTTACCGCGTAGATTGCCATTAACCCAAAAAATACTGAAAGGGTTTTCATGTGGTTTTTAGTTAAAGATAGAGTGATTTATGAGGAAGTTCTATGTTTTTCTTCTATAATATCCTCCTTAGTCGTTCACTCTTGACAGAGTGGTCGTGGTTGACGATATTGCATTTTCGTTCGTGAGTGAGGCCCTCGCGATGTGTCTCCACTTGTCACGGTTTACGGCGCGGCGGCGTCTCGAGAACTTTGGACTATGGAGGTTGTGTTGCAGCTCTGATAAGGTCAGTCCAACGCGTAGGTAAGCGTTCTATAGGTAATATATATGCATATTATAGAAGAGAAAAGCAAAGAATTTCATGAGATTTCTGACATCCATGCCACGCTGGTCGTCGGTAGTATAGTGGCGGGTCGCTAGTCATCATAATCATCTACTACGCTACTACGACTACGCTTGCCTAGAATTAACACAAATGTAATAAGTAATATCATATGAGAATGATCGTGTACCTATTCATACGCAGTGAGAGTTGAGAGTTATGACTTAAGGTTTTTTTTTAAATCATTGTCTTCTGTAAAATTGACGAGACCTATACTTTAAGAACAATCTCAAGCTGTAATATTGAAGGGCTCGCGGACGGCGAGCCTACTGGGGCCAGGGTTAACCAAAAGGAAACTTGTGCCCCGGTATGATGAGGCTAGAAGGAACGGGGTGGGTTTTTAGTCAGTAAGAGTCTGACACTATCTCCCGCTCCACCCAAGAGCGGGGGTTGTCATTGGATGATTTTTGCCCACCGTAAAAAAAAGCTTTGATATTGAAGCTAATTTACTCATGATTGATGATAAACTAAGCGAATAGCCAACTTATTCCATACGCCATACGTCGTGCGCCGAAGCTGCAGTAATTATTTACTTATTTACCGATTTGCGTACCCACTAATTTGCGATACGGGCATAAATATCTCGGTAACCGGTATAAGGGCTCGCTCGCACTGGCGATCAGACTTTAATACGGTGCAGGAGATATATCAGCGACAAGTGGTCGCGAGTTGTTTACAAGAACGCGACATAATGGCCTCCGTGTAAAATTTTGGAGTGTTCCACACGGGACTCTTGTGCTATCCCTTTGTATTTTATGAGAGTAACATCTGTGGTACCTTTTGATAAGATTTTTATACTAGTAATAATGCATTGACCTATCAACCTATTGACCTATTGTCTCAAAGAATGTATCTCGTTTCAAGCGCTCATATCTCGTGTCAAAACTTACTTATGTTAACTTAATTAGCGGCTTAAAAACATTCAGGTCTAAGGTTATGAATAAAAGGCCTGGTATGTCTTTAGATTATGGTCGTTCATTTACGTTGTGTTTTATTCATCATGTATTTTGGTCTTTCTAATGAAATCCATTCAAAGGAACAAAGAGGGTTCCTACACTACATCTCCCTAGCTTTTTACCAACTAGCTTAGGTCGGTATTTAGACTAAATAAATGTAGTTGGTATCTGTGTTTTACATGACGCCACGACCGACCTCCACAACGCACACACCTCTACTGGGCAATTCGATAATTCTTGGATAGACTGATGGTCAGACTTACTGACATTCAACTACTTGTAACGACTGTCAAAGACCTGCAAATGACAACCTGGACCAATGGCTTTACGTGCTTTCCGAGACACAGGGTGTTAACAATATCCTACATGCTTGGTTTAAAATCCGCAATCTTCTGCATGAGAGGCGGGTGCCTTAGCCACTGGGCCATCACAACTTATTTGCATTAACCCTTCAGATACCGTCAATTAGAGACACAATAGTAAGACAATAGATGCGCGGCCACCGGTGGTCGCTTGGGGATTCATGAATTAATTTTGACATAAAAATGTTTTTACTTTCAAGATTTTCGATCTTCTTTAAAACAGGTCACAAGCAGAACACTACTCGTACTCCGGGTCGGCGCCATACTCCGGGGCAGCGTCCGCTCACCCAGGGTTGCCACACAAGTACACAGGCCCCAGGGTTGCTACACACAGTTAATTTAAAATTCTCACTCGGATAAATAAGGAGGGTAACGTTTGCGTTTTATGGCCTACAATGTGCGAATGCAATGTTTGTGACGCTCCTTTGCGGTTCTGGACGTATTTTAATATCGTTAATTAGGTGTTACGAGCGTCGAGTGCTCGTTTAAAACGTTTTCTATTTTGTATAATGTGAACATGAATTTTGGGAGGAAAAGATCTAATAGGAGTAAATCTGTTTAGGATTTTATGTTTTGCTAGAATGTTGTATGCTGTTATGAATGTTTGTTTATAGCATAAACATAATCAGCTTTATAATGTTTGCACGGGTTTTTTTTACGTGAGAAATCATTCAGCAACGTCTCCCAATCTGAGTAGACTAGGAGAAGTCATTGGATGATTTCCTCAAGCTCGTCGTCCGCAGTCCACGCCTACGGTGGCTGGAAATCGCTGCCTTAATACGATGGCTGGGGCGTGACGTGAGGAAGTCTGTTACCTCATGCGTGCAGCCGCCTCCTTCGCCAGCATTATCGCTTTGCAGAACAAGGCGACCACCTGCCACTCCTCCTCGTTCCGGACTATGGCCTTTATCAGGGTCCGACTTGAGAAGTCGTTGCCATTGAATATTTCCACTGCTGGGACTAGGCAACTGGGCAACTCCACTCCACACCACATTCAATTACGGGAGCCCAGTGTGGGTTGGCGATGCACACACCTGCCTTCGATTTTTTGGTTCTAGGACGTATTGGTTTCCTCATGATGTTTTCTTTTATCGGCAAAAAAAAAAATGCGTTTGTTGTATGGTAGCCGCCCTTAAATATTTATTTTATTTTGTTTTTAGTACTTGTTGTTATAGCGGCAACAGAAATACATAATTTGTGAAAATTTCAACTGTCTAGCTATCGCGGTTCTTGAGATACAACCTAGTGACAGACAGACGGACAGACAGAAGTCTTAGTAATAGGGTCCCGTTTTTACCCTTTGAGTACAGAACTAGAAAAAGAAACCTATTCAAAGTAAAAGGAAAGTCCTTATTTGGTGAAATGGGAATGTATTCGTACCTAATACGCTTCGCACAGAAAACAAAAATTCAAGACACGGCGGCAAACAAAGGCGGCGTCACGAAATGGAGCGAAACTTTCTTACTAATTAATTTAATCCCTTCCAGCCCTACCCCATTACCCTAATTGAACTGCGGTGTACATGTCAATTCTTTGCTCTTGTTCTAAAAAACTAAACTTCTAATCAGAACCTTATCTCGTAAGTCATTAGGTCTCTTTCAGATTGTGGCTATCAGTCTAAAGTTAGCACCATGTTAATGATATGGGGCATACTTTGTACCGTTTTGCATAAGTGTCCAATTCTTATAAGCTTAAATATCATACCTACCCGCATTGCAAAAACCCAACTATCTATATTTTTTACCCAAATTAAGTTAAATATAGCTATCGATTCGTATCATCAAGACGAATCTGTAAGTAAAACTGGTTTTTAGCTAGGACACTTATTTACAAAGATAGTTTCGGCAAAAAGTAAATAACCGACAGAATTTATCTACACTAATATAATACAGAGGTAAAGTTTGTTTTTTTAACCGACTTCGAAAAGGAGGAGGTTCTATGTTCGGCTGAATGTATGTTTTTTTTTTTTGTATGTATGTTCACCGATATTTCGGTTATATGTAGACCGAATTAAATTTTTTTTTTTTGATTGGAAGGTTATGCTTCCAAGTTGGTCCCATAGAAATATTGTTATGATCTGATCATGAAATTCGAAGATATGGAACAGAACTCCTCATAGAATCATAGCAGAAATTGTCGTAACAAGTAAAATTGCTTTGTTTATACGTGTAGTCGATGACTGACTGAAAGAAAAGGGGGAGGGGAAAGGGGGAGGGGGTAAATTCATGTAATATAACCGTATTTGGGATTATAAGAATCGTTATGAGATGCACTCTGGCTATAAGGTAATTTATGTTTAGCTGAAGGGTAGGTACTTTTTAGTGGTGCTACCATAACTAAAAAGTGAAAAATAAAAAACTTTTTACAAAAAAAAAAAAATTAAACCGACTTCAATAAGTACAAAATAACTTTAATTTTGGAAGTCGGTGTTGAATAACGAAGAGACAAGATTAGGTATCTATTATAGAAACACCGACTTCCGAAATTAAAGTTATTTTGTACTTTTTGAAGTCGGTTTAATTTTTTTTTGTAAAAAGTTTTTTATTGTTTGTAGGAATAGGTAATCTTTGAAAGTGCTGATCCGATTGCTAAAATTCTTTCACCGATAGAAAGCTGCTTTATACCTGAGTGACATAGGTTGTTTTATGTACGCGGGCGAAGTTGCGGGCAAAAGGTAGTCAAATATAATAAAATACTTACTAATATTATAAAAGCGAAAGTGAGTTTGTTTGTTTGATTGTTACGTCTTCACGCCTAAATGGCAAAACCGATTTTGATGAATTTTGGTACAGAGATAGTTGGGACCCTGGAGACGGATATAGGCTAATTAAAAAAAAAGTAAGAAAAGGGGGAAAAAGTAAAGTATATTAATAAACGCGGGCGAAGCCGCGGATAAAAGCTAGTTACATAATAATACTGAAATAACAGATGGTTATTTGCTGCAATAAGGGTACGGTCTTTGGAAAAATACTTCGATGGTCTTCTTTTTCGATGTCACTATAAGAAATCGATGTCAAATTGAACCATTGATGTCATAAAATAAAAGTAAATTATATATGCTTATGTCTGAGTAAAAGCAAATAAAAAGGACAAAAGCATAATTATGATAACTTATTTTGAGCCCACTCTAAGTTTTTTTATGACTAAATCATTACTTTGTTGGTTTTACTGTTCAAATAAGTAGGAACGAGGAAGTACTCCGAAGAAACGTTGAGTGCCATTATTATTATGAAGATATTGGAGTAATTTTGTTTGGAAATTATTTTTGAATAAAGGTTGTTCTATTTTTTAAATAAATAATATTGAATTAGACGAAATTTCAGTCTATCACAACCAACCTCAGTATAGACTTAAGGGTTATGTATTTAAAGTTGTTTTTTAATTGACCATAATATGTGTTAAAAAGGTCCTTAAAAAGTATGAGTTGCAGTGAAATTTGGAATCATTCAAATGTGATATAGTTTATTGTTACGGAATTCGAAAATTATTGTCTCGAATTATTACTTTCCTGCCAATACGTCAGGAACGAGTCCAAATTACACGCTAGTGTTTCTAAGGTTCGGCTCGGTTACGACATCTGACTTTTGGCACCCACCACAAAATAGATAAGTACAGAAGACAATCTCATGTATGTATTTCACTTTTTATACCTACGCTGGGTGGACGCACACTAATGAGAGTTTGAGCCGGAACTGTTCGACGACCGGGCCGAGACGCTACCGAGATATCGTGTCCGTAAGCGGTGTCTATGTGTGCGTTGTAGCAAGAGCGCGCTTTGTATGTAGATTGACTTCTGTACCTACATATTTTGTGCATCCACTGTATGAGTATAACCAAAAACTTCAAGGAAAAAGAATACCAACGATTCGAGAAGAAGGATTATGGTAACCGTGGTAAAAAATACAGAAAAAAAATGTCTTATACAAAACCTGCAGCCCCGATTACTAACTTTGCCAGTTAGTTATTAATATTCAATGGTTTATTTGTATTTAGACAGTGAATTGAACGATCAGAGCATCAATAGCGGACCCCCTGCAAACACGAGTTTTGTTCACTGTGCCACTATAAAGACACATGACAGTAGATAAGTTATATTGTACACCTAGATTCGGTTTAAAATATGATGTAAAAACATTTTTTGATTTAAAATCATTTTTATTGCATATAGTTGAATCAATTTTCTCCTTTTATACTTGCACTAGTTTTTGTCAGTAGCTTCGCCCGCGTACATAAAATATAGCATTATGTCACTCAGGAATAAAGCAGCTTTCTATTGGTGAAAAATCTAATAATATGGCTAGATGGCTACCCGTATCAATTAAGGGTATCTAATTCATCAAAAGTAATCACATAAAGATGGCGAAGAGAGAGACGAATAGAGCATAGCTGTTAATGTCTGTCTCTGGCTCACAAAGCAAGCAGATGCTTACTTTAGTAGGCATTTTCGAAGAAGAATGCTCACTTTGAGGGTCGCGGTCGCAAGCTAGCGAAGGTTTCTGAAACAAAACTTTAATTATGTAATTTCAGTATAATAGTAGTTTCGCCTGCTCATTGCTTTGGTTTGGTTCCAAGGGGTTGAATTTTTTTTTTACTTTTAATATTCGCATAAAATTCAAAAAGATTGATAAACACTGAGTTAGAGAAGCATAATATTATAGCTTGTATTTACGATGTCATAATCTGCCAATTTTTTTTATCATGTTACTGTTAACATTCTACATACTAAGCTTACCCTTCTGCTATTCCATTGTGTAGTGGCTGTATTGACAAACATGTCTGCTGACACGCACATCCTTTTCATAACCACCGCCATTGCTGTTCACAAAAGACCTTCTAAATTCGGTCGCTTAAACTTTAGACTATTCACTAAAGATATTGTGTAAACGCTCTATAGTGAATAATGTTATTATGCTAACAATTTTAAAAGCATTGGAAGTTTAAATAGCTGTAATGGCTAAGTTGGGCCGAAGAGCTTTTAAATTAGGTCAGCCAGTGGAAGCGTTTGGGAGATTGTTTTTAAGCAAATGTTTAGTTTTAATGTTAAGTTTCTAAAGTTAGCGAAACTCTTATTTACCTAACTATATTATTTACTAGAAGAGGAACACAGAATACTCTGTTACCTTTGGTTTAAGGCGAAGCCATAATGCCACCGTCGTCATCATCTTGTTTGCTGACGAAAGAAGTCCACTGTTGGACATATTCCTCCTCCAAGTATCGCCACAACGACCGGCACCTGTCCGTGGTACGTTGCTTCGTCATGCAGGTATACGATGCTTGATACAGTACTAAGACACCGTGTTGTTTAGGTGCTGAGACGTCGCGCGTCGTCAGCACAGACTGTAGTCACTTGGTAGTCACATATCGATGCGTCGTCATGTTAATGTGACCAGGCTCTAACAAACTGGGGCCAAAGTTTTACCTCAGGGCCAAAGTAACTTGACTTTACGATACGCGGTGAGACGCGATAGGTGAGAAAATATCATAGTGTCTATGTTTGCGCTATGTTTTGATAGCATAATTCAATTTCAATTTTTTTTTTTTATTGTTATTACATACATATTACTTACCTAATACAATCTTGCTCACATACTTAATAGAAGCATGTAACGAAGTTTTATTTATATGTAACTCATAATTATGATTTAAAAGAGTGTCCATGAAGTTTCTTGCACGTTTTTTTTCTTTGAAACGTGCAATTTAGCTTTCCTTTTTTGACTGACCGACATTTTGACGATTCAAAAGTGCCTCGTAATTGGTATATTTGAAATAAACGTTTTTAATTTCATTTTTTTTTCGTTTAGAAAATCATCTAACGAGATCACCCCGCTCTTGGGCGGGGCGGGAGATAGTGTCAGACTTTTCTGACTAAAAACACACTTCAGTTCCATCGTTGTTTCTTATGGAAAATTTAACAAATGCTTTTGGGGTTATCGTAAAATACAGAGACATATTTGAGCAAGCTGGTAATACACCTCAAAGATGCAATAAAAAGCTCGTGTAGATAATTTATTTTTATGTTCCACATATTCATTGTTTCATTTCTGTCTTGATTACTCCGTAACGAATGTGACTTTATTAGATATTCAAACCGTGAATTAATTTGAATGATATCGATTTTTTGTTCACAAAAATGATTGTTTTAATCGACAGCCATTTTGAATAAAAGGACCAATCAAATTATTTTGTTAAAATACCGTCAGATAAAGTTTGAACCATAACAAAAGTTCCGTGAAATGGGGTAAAACTAATTTGTGCCCGGTCAGTGCAAGCTTGCCATGTGTCCGGGTTCGATTCCCGGGGGTGTTCGTCTGTAATGTCACGCCTATTATTCGCCGATATATCTTCCGTTCCCGTCAATATTTTCATTTTCGTGGATTTCTGTCCATTTGGGAGTTCATTACGTCCCTTGGTGTGCGTTTGTGTTTCATCTTCATGTGTCATTTGTTCGGAACTCGGTTGTTCAACGAGGGTTTTATCGTTTTCATTCTCACCTTTTTGAACTTTTGTCATAAATCTTGGTAGCAGAATATTTTTGTAGTGATAAAAGAGATATTAGGGAGATACAACCTTTCAGCTATACATTTGAGTATTTAAGAAAAAAAGGATATTTCTCGCCAACAAATCGACTTTGCATGGCCAGAGGGCTCTCTTTGCCCAAAAAATTATTACTACCATTCAATGTGGCATTCCTAGTCTTCTGATCATATTTCTGAATGACTGCAATGTGTATAATGTATTTTTACTAAAAGGAAAACATAAGTGTATCCGACTGCGTGTTTTAAAGTAGTCTCTTTTCAGATAATGAACTAAACTTATAAACTATCCATATACACTAGTCAGCAGTCGAAGACGTACAATCTTAAAATTAAAAATATTAAAATTCAAATGTAAAAATGATTATAATAAGCTACATATAAATTAGTCATATGAACATAGTGCACTTATTTTTCTTTTTAATTCATGAATCCCCAAGCGACCACCGGTGGCCGCGCATCTATTGTCTTACTATTGTGTCTCTAATTGACGGTATCTGAAGGGTTAAGTAATACCTTAATTCTCCTATGTTTTACAAAATAAATTGAACATTTTATATCGTTTTATTTTAGCTAAATAATGAGTTACAGAGAATATTGCACGATCCTAAAACAATCTATACCCTATATCCCAGAATAAGCCAACCCAATTTCCAGACTAACGTGATTGGAGATATAGGTTTTAGTTCCGTCATCGTCGATATTTGTACCAAGGCTGGCCATGCATCACCCGGCCAGAGGGTCTCGGACAATCTTATAAAGTACCCGAAGCATCACACGTCAAGGCCCGTACCGACCGGCCATCTTTTATTCAAATATACCCTATTTTTATGGAAAACCTGCCCTTTCCACATCAATATCAATTTCCCAGCGATTGTTGCTGAAATAAAAGGATGACCCTTCAGGGACGCAGGTTATCTGCCCAACTATATTAAACGGACCTTTTAAAAGGCAGTTTTCTTTGACTATATTATGTTTTTTTTTCTGAGGGGTTTTTTTTTCATAAATGTGCCGATGACCGTAACCTTTAAACGGGTTGTGTGGTCACTATAAATCGATTTATGCAGAGTGGGCGTGATTATTATTCAAGTGGATGAATGAAATATGGAAAATAAAAACATATTTGAAAAGGTTGACATAAACTTCCCTACATATTTGCCTGCGTCATTTTATTTTTGCAAATAGGTTTAAAATTCTTACATGTAATTTTTTCCGTTAGTTTAAATTAGATAAGGCCGGTGTTCCCTACCTGATAACCTGAGAAAAGCGCTGAAACAAACTCAAGCAGGGGTGAAAGTCCATATAGCAAACATGTAATGCTCAAATTATATCATAAATTGTATGTATTCTATGGGAATGTACTCCTGGGATGAAAAGTAAATCATAATCAAGGTCAATGTCTCTCCCTAAAATTTCTATACTAAAATTCACCAAATCATTCAGTGGTTTATGAGTAAAAAAATTAAAAAGACGTATGTCTTTCTAAAAAAAAAAACAGAAGAATGCGAAAGTAGCTCTGTCTAAATAGACATACTTATACCCAATTTCTGAATTTAGTATTGGAGTTGAGTGTTTCTCAAACTCTAGACTGACCTGTACCTGTCAAATTTTGGCATTTAAATAAGCTTTGACATGTCTTAAGCTCAGTTTAGGAAACCAACCCTTACTTTCACATTTATAAAATTAGTTATCCAAACCTTATATTGATATAAATTACTTAACTTTGACTGCGATCCCACAAGATGGTACCAAGTGATGCAATCGTTGATGGTGACTTTGTGAAGATCCTATTCACTCTAGACTTGAAGACAATTATATAATTTTATAAATATGAAAGTGAGGGCTCAATTTGAAATATCATCATTACACTTAAAGCAACTCAGAGAGCTAAAACATGTAGATATTAACAACATGCTCATAAACCATAATTTACTTACTCCTGATACATACTACACATGATCGATGTGCTTTTATTTAAACACACGTCAACCAATAAATACCACGTAAGAGCGAGCGACGCGACCATTTACCAAATGATAGGTGAGACGGCCTGAGAACAACAGTTGTTCACCACCGTGATTACAGACGATTACCCCGTCACCAAACTCGTATTCGGTCCCCACTTAATATAATAAGCATCGCTGAATCGAAATCGATGCTATTACATGTCTGGTCCCATTTATAATCAGTACATTGCTCGACCAGCCCGCCTTAGGGCCGCAGTAATCGGCCAATTATCTATAATTTTCCACCATCAGTCTTTACCCGAAGCGGGCTAGACTCCTGCCAGCCCTAGTGTAATGATGCGTCCGGTTATCGATCTAATTGGTAAATTATGTATAGCCCCTTAGGAGACCAACTGGAAATGCTCGGGGATTATAAATAGAAAGAGACTAATCGGAGTTCTGGCTTCGAATAATTATACGAACAACTAATTTATGGTTCCTAGGAATTTAATTCAACTGGATTATTCATACCTACAAATATCACTTGGTATACTTTGAAGTTGTCATTTTTAATTCTATGAATTTTATAAATTCACTAGCTGCTGGCAGTGGCTTCGTCCTCGTGATACGTAGTAGAAAACTAACTCAAGGGAAATACACCTGGGATATCTTATGTGCTATTTTATGATATAATCTACTTTCGGGTAGATCATGTCCTAGAATAGCACAACCCTAAATCTATCTCCCTTCTTTCAGTCCATCCAAAAGTTGTCTGTAAGAGATCGCCATGTGCGATAAGACCGCCCATTGTACACTTTTTTCTTTAAATGTTTGTCCTATAAATTTGTTTATGTTGTGTACAATAAAGAATATAATAAATAAATACCCAAGTTTTATCGAAATCTGTTCAGCCGTACCTTACGAGTGTGAAGAAATAAAAAAAACACACAGACATACACGGATACACACACCATGACAAGCTTTCACCTTGTGTGGTTTATGGTCTTAATTCTATCCAAAACAAAATTACAACTCTTGAACTAAAAATAGATACCAACCAAAAAAAAAAAACTCAAATAAATTACGGTTATAAAAAAGTTGAATAGTTTCATATTAAATATGATGTATCTATTAAAGTTTATTTAACCAAATGGTTAAAAGTGTTGGTATCACAGCGCCAAAAATTTTGAACAATATTCTACAGTCCACAAAGGCTTACAATACATAAAAAAACTGTATTTTATATTTACTCAGTGTTAAAATTTATAACAAAAACAGGTTATAGTTGAAACAGAGCCGGTGAACATTCGACCCGCCCCCCAGCGGCTGCAAGCGGCCGCGTCGATTTTTTATCTTTTTTTAGACCAACCTTAATAAACTTTTTCCTATTGGCCGCAAGGAAATTATACGTTTTTTGTGTGAGACGAAATAAAATTTATAGCAGGTGGAATGCTAGTGATTATTTGTATTATCGATTGGAATCGGTTATCGATCGCTGCGATTGGTCGGTCCGAGGCCAATGGGGTTGCAGATCGATATGCGCGAGATAATTGATGTAATTATTTGAGTTGAATTGTAATTCTTATTCGGTCGTGGGGAGTTTCGTGTGGAACTAGTTTATCACGATATCTGAACAGTGGTTTTTGTTGGTAGGGATATATTTTAGGTTTGCTGCCAAACGCGATCTCGCGTGACGGTGAGGCGTGGCATGCGATTACAATTAAAACATTGTTCGGCGCTTGGTCGTTCCAACCCGAAGAACGAACCTTTCCGAAATTCTATCAAAAATCTTTGTTCATTACCAGAACTTGCGTTCGGCGTATTAAATGGATATTTCTTTTTAAATCATTAAAACTTGGTACGTGTTATGTTTAATTCCAGTGCTGCGGAACTCGATTGTTATCATTGTTGTTGATCAATTTATATTACACGTGCTGGGGCAGTTGCTTTTTTTATACCTACCAGCTAAAATAAAGGTCACTTTAAAATATACACAGCAAATAATCAACTTTCCGGTTACATCATTGTTTTTCTATCAAGCACATACTGCGCAGTTAATGCCGAAGCACAGATACAGGACTTCAAAGCCGTGCGCCGGTTTGTTAATTTCGTTAGAAACATATTAATGACGTCATTAGTATACGTCACCACAAATGGGATTCGTGACAAAATATTGACACGACACGGAACGGACGGGTATGTAATAAAAACATGAATTAAATGATATTGTAACAAAAAGGTGGACTGTCAAGCAACACATTTGTCTAGAGACCGGCACTAATTTCATTAATATACTCTATAGAAGTTTAGGGTTCTGTAGTCTAATTCGAAATTCAACTAGTGTTACTGACATATACATCACACACATCCTTCAACATTCTAATAAGACATGCGACGATCAGATGAAAATATGTACCAAACATCTTCTTCTTCTTCATGCCCTTATTATACCCTTAACTAACCCTTCCCCCCTCCCCTCCCTTCCCCTTCTCCCTTTTACCCTTTTTGCCTCATTCTTTGTCTTTATTATTACTTGGGGTCAGCGCAACACGTTATTTTCTTCCATTCTGTCCAAAATATGTACCAACACTTACCTAAATAGTTTAATTGAGAATTACATACTACAGGAAAGGCTCATCATAATCATGGTGGTAATTTGGAATACTGAAATATAATTAAATCTCGCCTAGTGGTGTGGCTGACAATGGGCTACGCTAGCTTAGAAGTAATCTGTTCACTCTGTATTTAAAAATCCTTAGGTTATAGCTATCAGAAAACACAGACATCGGTAGAGAATTATACGGAACCAAGCACCAATAATTTAATTCGGCAACACGGATGTATCGTCACGCGTGTACCAATTCGTTATGATTTCTTGTCGGCCATTTATTTCATAACGCGTTAAATAATACATTTTATAAAACATGTTACATGACAAATCAAACGATGAAACGTTTCATGGATAGTTTTTGTAAATTTTAGGAAAAAAAAAGCGAATTATCTTGTGTTTTTATAATCTGCAATGCTAACCCTTTGCTGCGATCCATTTTACGTCCTAAACTGAACTATTAAAGGGATGGAGCTGCTATGGTGTATAGCTCCATCCCTCTTTCTCACTCGCATTGTTGACGTTTTAACACGTCATAGTAAGTTTCCTGGAGCAGTGGTAGCCGAGTGGTTATGGCCCCAACTAACGAGTTGTAGGTCGTGGGTTCGAACCCAGCCAGGCGCATTACTTTGTGTAATTCATTTCATTACCACTGATCTCAAAACTATGAAGGAAAATATCGTGAGGAAACTGGCGTGTCTTAGAACCAAAAAGTCGAAGACATGTGACATTCACCAACCGGCACTGGGCCCGCGTGGCGTAATCCGCCCGTTCCCTCTCTTAGAGAGGAGGCCTGAGTCCCAGCAGTGAGAATGTTCCTATAGATCCTATGGATACGAGAAGCACAAGACCGTTAATCCTGGCGACACTTGGTCTATGTCCAATACAAAATGACGGGCAACTATCAAACCATCAATTGTGTGTGGTTGTTGATGTTTATTTTTAAATTTAAGTTTCTATGGACCTACTTGCTTCTTCATGGTGTGTGTCTGTGTGCTAAATAAATGTGTTTCCTTTCATTCTTCTTTGAACAGTGGACGTCTTTTGACTGAATGATAATGATGAGGGTTAGCTCCAAGATAAGGGTGCATAAAGGTTTTGCAGTTCCGTTTCACCTCCATGAAAAACTCGGCAGGTGAAATGCAGGTATACAAAATTACATAATGATAAAGTGTTCTATTTTAACTGCAATAGATTACTGTTATAATTGGGTCAGGTGTAAACACGGACTATACAGGCATCATTTATCATCTTAAGTTAATATGGGTTACTCCCCTATACATTGTGAACATAGAAAAATGCGAAATTAAAAGCATACTTTTTGTCTGTTTTGCAGCTATTTTATTTTAGGAAGTGTAATATTTTCTTGCGTTTAATTGGATCCATTAAGTGGCTCTTTTAGCCTACAGCTCTACTGACATGTGGCAGACATATCCAGCAAAATTCCATTTCAGAGACATTTTGAATCCGTCCACAATTGGCGGAGTATTGGAAATACTCCAACACTCCACCAAACGATGAACAAACATACAAAAAAACATACAAATAGCCGAATATAGTACCTCCTTTTTGTGAAATCGGTAAAAATAGGTATAAAAAAAGGCGCTTTTTTTTAAGGAATCTCTTAAAGAATACCTGCAAGAGGACAGATACGGAAAAGAAGAGATGTAGACATAATGTGTAAGAGTTCAAAGAGAATAAGTACAAAAAAAAATACTTTGAAATAATATGACACACAACGGCATTGATAGCGTTCTGGACACTTTTCCTGTTAACAACGACGGTGGATGTTTTTATTTTAATGCCCAATGAATTATTTAACGTATTTCTACATATTATAATTTTCAGATTGTATAATATATACCTAATAAATAAATTATTAGTTTATAAGTAGTTTCTATTCATTCAACCTGTAGATTCCAGTGTCAAAAACCTATCCCACCTCAGCCTAGCCACGGCGGAGCAACAATCATAAAGGGTGATACGATGACGTATGCCTCTCATCAATACGCGTCGCGCGTCCGAGCATTAACCCTCGCCTAATGAGGTCGGACAGCGTTTAATAGAATTAAACGCCGGCCGCGGAAGGGTAAGTATGCGATGGCGATGGCGCGGGCGGCGGCGCGACCATTTGTAACTATAGCGCCCCGCGGTGAATCGGCGACGCTTGTGATGTGTTGACACTATTTCCTGTAGTTTGTGAACCGGTAAATTTGACGTGTCATATCGAGTTATGGTCATTATTATATTCTAAATTAAAAGTTCTCATCTAAGCATGAGCACAACCGGCCTTATAATTTTCCCAATGCTGGGAATCGAGCATCCTGCCTGGGTTGGCGGACATGCCGGTTCCTTTACGATGTTTTTCTTCACCGTTTTGAGACGTGATGAAATAAATTACACAATGAAAAGCTCTTGTCGAAGTTTGAACCTACGTCGTGGATTACGCGGGGCCGTTATCGCTGGGCCACAACTGCTCAATTAGTAGCGTTAGTGGTCATCTGCCTGCTACAAATTGTTATAAGTAAGGTTTACAAGTCAAGCTAAATAAATATTGCCTACTTCGATTATTGGCTCTGAACAGGACATAATTTGTCGGCTCTCTTGTGTCATACATCGTAAATCCATTGGTCTTAAAAATTCCGTGGCTGCCCACATTCTTCAAAGTTTTTACAAGCATCTACTCTATTACTAAGCCCCGTACCTACAAAATATCCTAATATTAAAGCGCCTATCTAAAATAATTTGTCCACGATTGTATCTGTTCACCCCACCACCTTGAAAACCTCAACGCTTCTTGCGTTTGTGCAAGAACACTAAAGATTTCCCAGCTCGCCTCTGGACTGTATTATTCGTGACTAGTGGAGTGGCCACGCGGGCCCCGGTGTTGAGGTCAGACAAGACGCAAGGCTTTGCAGCCACAAACAAAACACGATCAGAAGACCCACCAGCAAATAAAGACTGAGATAGTCACTTAGTTTCATCAGACTCTTGATGAGACTGATGTCAGATGTTCTGGCTTTTGACTACCAGTCCGCCTAGGCCGCAACCTACTTCATCACTTTAATTTTTTATGATGTTCATCTATTCCTGGCTCTGGCGGTATGTGAGGCCTTTTATACCGTGTAGTCAAGAGTGGTTCAGATCTGGTCGGACTACGTATTAGCATGCGCCCATGAGGCCTTTTTCTATCTACTTTACCGGTCATGATGAGCCTTTCGAGGTTTTCATCGTCTTTGCAATGCCATCGTATTGCAGAATCTTGCGAAGACACTCGGATGACAACCTTTAGATTTTTAGTTCTCGCAGTATGGATTATACGTTGGTTCGAAATGTGATCGCTTAACGTGCTGTCCGAAGTGGGGATAATCGATATGTGATAAATGGTTACCTAAACTGATCAAATTCAGGAAGCGTTGTCTAATCTTGAAAATCACAACGTCTGTCATGCAGCTGTTATTATTTAGGTAACCTAGACATATTAAAACAATTAAATATTAAATTCCAAAGTCGAATCCTTCAGTTATTTTATCCATCTACGAGTATTTAAAAGGAGAAACTGACTAACATAAATTTAGGCATAGCCGAAACTACTGGGACTAGGAGCGTGAAATTTTGCACATAGTTTCCTATTAAGTCGTAGGCGAGCACTAATTGAGAATTTTCTAAAATTCACTCCCCAAGGGGTGGAAATGAGGGTCCGAATTTGGTATGAAGAAACCTAAATTCACGCGGGCAAAGCCGCTGGTAGAAGCTAGTTTTGGATAAAACAACCGGAGCCTTTGGTTTTGCTGCTATCAACAAATGCGTAGTTCCTTGTACACCTGAGGTAGGTCTTCTGCGTCTAATCTATGTAGTGTAGTTCAGAATTGGGGGGAAGGGGGGAGAATGCATCTACGCGGGCGGTGCCGGGCCGTTCTCACGCCTCTGAGGTCACGCCTCACTTTGACCAGCGCCGCACAACATTACTAGCCCAACGTGTACCATCTACTTGCTTACGATAATAATGAAATACCTTTAACGGTATTGAGGTTCTATGCAATATTTCATTCGACGCCCTTCTGCCTGTTTCATCGCGCATTTCATGGGAAATACTTTCTAAAATAGATTTGAAGATGTCTTTATTTTATTGCGATGTGAATGTGTTGAGGATGGTAAATGTTCGAGTGTTATGCGAATCGTAGTTAACACTAAGATATTTAGCTTCGTCTGCAACTGTTAACTGCCAATGAACCTAGGTTAATGCAACGGTATTTCAGAAGGGCATGAACCAACGTAGAATATAATTAACTGATAATAACACAACATATTTTATTAGCAAAAATTGCAAAGACACAAATGTAATAAAAAATCTGTCACACAACGGTCAATTAAAACATTTTGAACCCTTACTCCTAAACTAGGCAGTTCCTTTATCTGGAGGAGGCGATGTCTTCGCTTAAAACTAGTGAATTATAAGAGTCAAATAAAAAGAAATTCAGAAAAAAATATTCTATAAATAAAATCATCTATCCAGCATCAAAAAAGTCTGCATGAACAGGGACATGTTCAGAATTGAGACAGGCTTGTAGCACGAAGACTGTGTAATGCTCGAATTCGCGGTTCTGAAAATCAATGGCACGGAAAGAAACTCGGGCGGGTCGATGGCCCCAGAGCAAGAGAAGTTATATGATGAAATCCCACGGAGAATATAACAGCTTGGCATTTTGGTTGTTTGATCCAAAAGTTGTATCCAGAATTAGCAATGATGATTGTTGGGATTTACAGTCTAGTCTGGATGTATTTACCACCTTACGACTTTTCTCTTCTCAACGAAAACTAACCCAGACAACACATTTTCACACAGCACAAAAGCAAGTATATCTACTCCATTGTAATCTTCACACGTAACAGCAGCATATGAAACCAACACACCGTCACAAAGCCGCGTTATCCTACTTGAGCGCCGCCATTGTGAGCCGCAGATAAACGCCTGATACACAATGCGCTTCATATTGTAATCTATGAATATTTTCTATTGCGCGGTAAGTGTGTGGAAAGTGTGATACAAGCCTTGTGTTATAGAAAGACTCTTTGTTCTGGACGATTTCTATATAGTGTGGGAACTTTTTGTAGGAGTTGGCAAATAAGAGTCTGAAGGATAGTAGCTGCTTCCTTCCAAACTGTTGAAATAAAGTGAGGGCTCTCAATTAGTATATGCCTTTTTTTTTGGTGAGAAAATCATCCAATGACATCCCCGCTCTTGGGCGGAGCGGGAGATAGTGTCAGACTTTTACAGACTAAAAACCCACTCCTGCTCCTTCGTTGCCTTTCGTATCGGGACTTGAGCTATCTTTCGAATTAACCCTGGCCCCAGTAGGCTTCGACCCAGCTGGGCCCCTGCTGTTGCTGACAGCTCCTTGAGGCGCGCGGGAACAGTGCGCGCTGTCGATGACTGGGGCTCGGTCCGGACAGTTACCGGATAACCGGACGGTCGGATCGCAAGCTACGCAAAGCTCGCCGTCCGCAAGCCCGCGACTATGGTGGCCACTAGCATATGCTCAGATATAAACAGAATTGAGGCCTTAATATTTACGCTAGTGATATTTATCGAAGTCTTGAACAGTTACTCAGTTGTCATGCAGTTTTCTACAGCTTACATTTCCGGGAGTGTGTAACGGATTGCCAGACCAGATCCGCACCGCTCTTGACTCTACGATGTACAATGCCCTTCACATCGCCAGAGACAGAAACAGATGGAAAGAGATCGTGAGGGTTAAAGTGATGAAGCAGGGAGGTCACGACCCTCAGCATTGAGGAATACGACGCAAGGAGGAGGTAACGAATTGCATAACGTAATTTTGACAAACCCGATCAATCTTTAACTACATCATCGCTTACCATCAGTTAAAATAGTGGCCAACTCGAGCCTATCCATAGTTAGTAAAAGTAAAACAAAATTAACATTCTTGCGATCCTGAGACAAGTCGCAATTATTGTCTAGTACCCATAACACAAGCTCTGCTTAGCTTGGGACTAGACGACGTTGTGTGATAGTTGTGGAATATTATATTATATTACTATATTATATTATATTGTGGGCACTACATAATATTTAATCTAAATTGTGTCTAAGTTTGCTGCTTCCAACAGAAGCGTAAACTTTATTTCTGTTGCGCAGGAATTTCAGCATGTATTAAGAAATGTTTGGTGTCATGTGTCTACCCCCCTTTCCACACACATGTTATTGAGTGAGAACCATACATTAGCACAATTTTGTCGGTACAGATATCTTATTCACCGCCGCACCGCCTACGTCGCGGCTGGATCGTCGGCGCCTGCCATGACGCAGCAGAACCCGGGAAATAACACCTTCCCGGCCCCAATTCACACCAAAGCCTCGTTGAAACGATTCAAATCAGAGATTTCAGGACGATACCCGATTGTATTATTCCGGTTTCGTAACCAAAAATCCAATTGTAGTCGGATCCCTTTCGGGAAAACTCTTGGAGTCCCGCTGAGATTGCCTCAATCGAACCGGCCTTCGTGGGAATGAATAACCGCGAATAATACGTTGTCATCCGCCATTATTATCTCACAATGATACAGTACTTTTACGATAAAAATCTCGAATAACAATCGAGCAACTAGACTCTGTTATCCGCGTAATGTTATTTTAAATAAAAGAAGATATCATAATAATTTTATGTAATAGTAGCCCATTAAAACAATTATTTCAATGTCTTTTTTTATAATAAGCATGTAGGTTTTCATGTTGTGATGTCAGCCATAAAAACATTAGCTAAAATTGCCGGATTTGAAAATAACTTCATACGCGGTAGCGATGTATGTGAGATAATAACCGAATATGTTATTTGCGATTATGTGTCTAAGTACATAATAACAATCATCTGACTCGGAGTAGCCGTAGATTATATTATAGTACTTGATAAGGTGTACACCTTACCTACTGTGTCAGAAAAATTTTCAAGCTCATGTTGATAGAATTAACAAAGACAAAAAAATCCTTATCTTGCTTTGCTACTAAACAAAAGAAGACACAAAATTCTTCCCCTTTTCGTATAGATTGCATATTTTTTAAAACTGTTTGAGCCTAGTAAGAGGCCATATTTATTGCAGCATCAGATGCACTAGGCATGAGGTCATACCACCACAAGACAATAAGAAATGCCGAACAAGGTCTACACCTTCGTCAACAATTTATTATACAGGGTTATTTGGAAAACACTAACAACTTTTGTTCTATGACAGTTGTTATATGTATGTTGTATAAGATGTTAGTACCTAACATAGTCCTGAGAACTTGCAAGTGTTTTACAAATAACCCTGTATAATCTAAGCTAATCTAGTTCGCCCATTTTGTCTCACTGAAGGACGAAGACTCCCTCTTTCTTTTCTATACACGTCTGCCTTTTGCCTTTGTGGGCTCGTCCAACAATTATACAAACTACAACAAAAACAAAATTACTCCATAAATATGGCATTTAAAAATAGTACCAGTTTGAGATGCAAGTCTGCTAGGCCGTCGTGCGTCTGCCCGCCCTTAGGCCCGATGCTCATGATAAATGGCTGACACTGCGCATGGGCAAGCCAGTGCCTTGGTACAGGTTCTGTAATAACTAGGTACAGGGCTCGCAGAGCGGTTATTGATTGAAAAGTATCCTCCAAGTCAAAGGCACAATTTTTTAGTTACTCTTATAAACGTGTTTAGAGTTTCAATTAATTAATTATTTACGATCAACTAACGGTCCCAATAAGCGTTGTCTTTCTCGCAAGCTGGTTAAAGGTCAGAAAAATAACACGGGAACCCGATTGCGGCGCTACCAACTTTATTCCGTTGTATTTTCGAACCATCTAGAAACCTTAATTTTTTTCAGTTTCATATAAATATTTGCTCTAGCATATTTTTTCAAATTTTCTAAAAAAAGTATGCTATTTTATTTGTTAATTATATTGCACTACTATCACACATCGGATGCGTGACGCACAGGACCGGTTGTTGTGGCGACGCTTGGGGGAGGTCCAGCAGTGGACGTTTTTCGGCTGATATGATGATGATGAGATAAATTCTGTAGGTTATTTACTTTTTGCCAAAGCTATCTTTGTAAATAAATATCCTATCTTATCTTTATATACACAACACTGTCTAGTCCCAAGCTAAGCAGAGCTTGTGTAGTGAGTACCTACTAGACAACTGATAAAATACGTAAATATTTCTAAATACATACATGTTATAGATAAATTACACCTAGACAGAAGTTCTGTCTGAGCAAGATCATTTGTTCTATCACAGAACAAATGATTTTGCTCATACAAATGAATCTCAACATTTAATTTGGTCCTGGATGGGAAACGAATCCACGATCTCCAGCATTGCAGTCAGGGCCACTAATCACTAGACAAACGAGCCAGTCTTATATCTACTACAGTATTATATCAACTTAACAACAGTACATCTAGCCAAGTTGCTAATCTGCAATAGTTAACGCTTGTAGCTTCAAATGTACGGGAATCACGTCGTCTCAACGCTCAGTCACGTGGTCAGAGCAAAAGAATTGGCGGCAAGGTCAACTCGAAGCGTTCGAACGCACCGTTTCGCTTGCGTCGACGCAAGCGAAACGGTTAGGGGTGCAGGACCGATATGGACTTAAAGAATGAACAATTTGAAAGGACAGCGCAGCGCCAGAATATTGTAAACATGTCCTAAAAATTAGTGTGAACATAATTATATATATATATATATATTTATGTAAGAAATTGAAACAACTCGGATGACAAAATTGCACGCTAAGATAATAGTAAGATTGTGATTGGTATGTCTACGTGTTGTGCGCTGCACGGTGTACAATGATAAATTACTGCGAGTGTACGCTCCGACGCTGGGCTTCGGCGAGACGGGGCACTATAGTGCGGCTCACTTGTGTTGGCATCAAATATCATATTTTTATTTGTGTTGTGGTAAACATTAATAAGCGCGCATTTGATCACTGCCTCACCTGATAGTAAGTATTGAAGTTATCCACGATGTAGCTTGTCTAGAAGATAAATTGCGATTAAATAATTAATTGCACACTTTATCATAACCGCGTGTTGTGGAGGTATGGTGCAAACCTTAATGTAGATGTTTATTTACTATGTCGACAAGTATTTTGAATATATGTAGATGTGTTGCCTTTTTTTGCAAAGCAGTAATGTTAGCGAAGGAGGAGGCCGCACGCGTGAGGGGAACGAACGTCCTCACGCCCCAGCCACCGAGATTCCGACCCCGACTACCAGCCACGGTAGATGCGGGCTTAGGGAAGCTGAACAATGAGTAGCTCGACGTTTGGCCTTCCGGGAATCAGCCGAACCGAGCCCAAGTCATCGACAGTACGTAGTGATCCACGCGCTCCTCATATAGGTGTCAGCAAACCTTAGGGGCCCAGCGGGGGCGATGCTCGCTAGCTATCTATGACTGCGGGGAATTTCTGAAAGTAGTCCTAGAAAGCAAAAAGCAACTGAAGGACACAGGTAGTTTTACTCAGTAAGTCTGAAACGCCCTCCCACTCCGCCCAGAGGAGAAGTCATTAGATGACGTCCATCCTTAAAAAAATGCACTACGTTAATAGTTATGTTTGCTCCCCATTGGGCCTAATTAGGTGTAGTTGTATTTTGATCACCCGAATAGAAATAAACAAATCGCATATAATGAATGTATTGTAACAAAAAACTTCATAAAATGTAGAAAAATACGATACTTGCGTGGTAAGTTGTTGTTCGATATGTAGTGAGCGTCACTAATCAGAGTTTGTGTAGCGACAACGCGTATCACACACTATAGATATAGATTTTTACTTTATTGTTGCAAAGCGGGATATTGTTACGTGTAAAACATAAAGTAGCACGTTATAATAGTATTAAATTATTTATTTATTTTGCGTTATTTATTTCATTGCATTTTCTTAAGTTTACAAAAATTCCAATTTCTTATATCTAAGTAAGTGCTTTTAGTGCATCATTATACTTTTTTTGGGTAAATTTAGAAAATTTAAAGACAGCCAGCTATATATGATAATTCAGAAGAGTGGCTCTGGAACACAAAAGGCAACTAAACCACTAAAAGTCTAACACTCCGGCTTGTTCCACCCAGAGCGAAAGGGTTTGATGATTTCCGACTAAAAAAGGAAGATACTACTGAAGCTTAAATTTACCTGGACCAAACACCTTTTGTTATTTGATAAATCATTTCTTATTTTATAATTTTTTTCATACAAAAACCAACGTACGTAAGTTTACACAAATCGCAGTCAAAAGATATTTGGCATTGACAATATTATTATTAAACAAAAAAAGTTACTCGGCCAATCCTCTACTTCCCCACTATACTCCCACCAAAGACACAAAACAATGTCAATCGAGCTTGACAGTGAGCAGTGAGATGATGACGTCACTAAACGTCACTCCCCACCGTGACAATGATAACGAGCATTCACGAGCATCACCGAGCATCCACGAGCGCTCACGAGCACCAGATTTGTGTACGAAAATTTATGAATATCTCCACAATACTGATATTGCGCGGAGACACGATGACGCGATGACGTGGCGGAATATTCAATGTCTTGTGGAAATTGTTTTAATGTTCTTATCATCCTGTACTTGGTGTTTCTGGAGTAATATATTATAAACTTAAGGAAGAGTTCGATATACATATATTAATTACAGGGAACAAGAGAGAAAATCACACTATAGAGAGTGTGTATGCTTTTAATTTCTACACGCTCGATCGGATTTTATACTCTCGGTATGTTAGGTCCTAGGTATGTTTCCTTAGAATAATCTTCTACTATCACGCGGGCGTAGCCGCTGGCAGCAGCTAGTATATTTATAAATGTGACGTTATCTGGTGTTTAGTCTTTACTTCTTCTTCTTTTCGTGTCGATGCTCTCAAACTATACCCTTTCTGACTAATATTTGGCAACCTGTACGGCTCTATTGTTGGCCTCGTATAGATCCTGAAAACTGCAGGTGATAATGCAGGATAGGCAGCATAGCAGGTGGCGCATGTCCTGTGGAGAGGCTCCACACTGGCACTGTGCTAGAGATGGGTCGAGGAAGCCCCATTTGGCCAGATTGCTTTTACAGCGGCCAACCTGAGTTCGCAGTCGGTTGAGAGGTTTCCAAATTAGCCACTGTAATTCGCGTCCAGGGGATGATGCTCCGATGGGGTGATAAAAAGCGGAGGAGTTGGATGTTTCTGCCTCCACAGCGCACATCTCTCGTCCTCTAGGCTGTACTGATTTGATACTTTTGTGTTATTGTGTAGAAGTAACCTATTTAGTATTAACTTAAAATCCTTTGGTTGCAGCTGTCAGAAAACCAACATTCAAACAAGGAATTCCACTTCTAACCAGTACGCAAGATGGTACTATTCCTAAAACGTGTTGTACGTATCCAATGGGTGGGATATTCAATATGTACCGGTAGCGCCTAATAATGGACTATAGGACGGAAGACTTGATTAGATCTATGATTAAAGAGCCCCCCACTTTGCTCCGTAATCATCATCATTTCAGCCGAAAGACATATTGGACATAGAACTCTTTCAAATGTGACTCCTCAAACTCTCGGCCTCTGATTCTCGTGACCCACAACAGATAATCGGTCTATCCAACGTTGGGTATTGTGGCACACAGTCACCACACCAGAACTTTTGGGCTCCATCGACCATCTGCTTTGCGAGTACCCGGTCCACTGCCACTTAACTTTGGTTATTCTTCGGGTTCAATGCCCTTCAAATTTACTGAGAACATGGGTCTTAGATTTATAAATGCACTCATTGAGACGGCATTTTTGAAATACAAAAAAACATTATTATATATCAGCATCAGCATAGAATCTACTCATCAACTCACATTATCTTACACAAAACAGTAAAATATTTATTGCCACAAGCACCAGACCTATCAGTATTACTAAAATATTCCGCCACCGTTGACATCAGAGACTGATATAAAATACACAATATCTCCGGGCACTTCCTACGATTGGTCGAGACTCGAGGTGCAGAGCGGATGTGACGTCAGAGCTGCTATCTCTCAGCTGATTGCTCATAAACCCATCGTCGACTGATAAGACCCTGTCGAACTTTGAGAATAGACCCTCGAGATATGAGAGGAGGTGGTAGGTATGGAGGAATACCTTGTTATGATGTTACTAGTAGGTACAGATTACGAGGTATGTAGATTAGGTTACGTGGAAATTGAGGAAAATTCTTTAGCCTTGAACTTTGAATATCAAAATGAGGGTTTTATTTCGAGCTTATGTTGACTCATGATCAAGAATCACGAACGTTCATTATTGGGTCCTAGTCACGGGTCCATTATATTATAATCACTAATTCTAAGCTTTATTTTTTATTTTCTGTTTTGTGAGGGATATGTTGTAAATGCAACTAATAGACTTTAGTTATTTCTAAATACTACATATTACAGATAAATTACACCCAGACATAAACAAACGATCATGCTCATCACACAAACATTTGCCCTGGGTGGGAATCGAAACCACAACCTCTAACATAGTAGTCAGGGCCACTAACCACTAGAGCAACAGGCCAGTCAAAAAAGTCAAATCCTAGAGGTGTATAAAGAATAAGTCTTTGTACACATCATAGAAAGCACCCCTGTGCAAAATTTCAGCGTTCTAGTTGCAAAGGTTGCTGCTATTTAAAAATTCTAGATGGTGTAGTAATCAATGATGACTCTGCATAGAAAAGATATTCGGTCTAGAATGAGCATCCCCAAGGGTTATAATTGCATGTCACCCCAAAAATTAAGAAAAACAAATAGAGACAATAAGGTGCAATAACCGTGTCTATAACAAGTTCTCCTGAAAGAATCAGCATGGCCATTCATCGTCCACAATGGTTGCGTGCCTCCCCACTGCCATTGTTTTAATTTCACTACCATCACTAATTGCCAAAGAAGGGACGGGCATTTTAAATATCCCCGCAAAACGTTTTTAACAACCACCTCATTGCATTTTAAAAGAAAGGATTATAATTTCTTTTACTCAGCCCAGAATCAGGGATCTTTTTATTAATTCAGCCGAGTTGTTTAAAGATTTTTTTTTGTTTTGTTTTATTTTGTCTTATTAATTTACTTTTGATCGTAAGTTTTTGTTGGGCTTTAAAATTATGTTCCTACTCGATTTTTTTTTTGTTAATGCAATATTATGTTGTGAAATACCATTAGATGTACGATAACTAAGCTGTCTTGATAATAGTTTTATTTATTTAAGATGAAATTTTAAAGTTTACTTCAGGACGTTTATATTATTGGACTTTTTATATTATATATCGAATAACTCTTGCACTGTAGCATTCTTGTAAACTAATAAATAACTAGATAAAATTTTAGCCATATAGTCCCAAAGTGTCAAATTAAATGTTCTAATCATGAGCATGATAAATGAATGCTCTAATCTCTTACAAGGTACGTAATCATAATAATTATAATCATTTTTATTTGGCTAACATAATATTTATTTATAATATGTTATACCAAAGAGCATACAAATGTGGTTGCATGCGAAGAGAAAAATTACAATATTGATCATGCGAGAGGTAAACTCAAATTATTCGGTAGGTAAGTCAAATTTAATTGAATAATGATAAATACATAGAATAAAAATGATAAATGTTTTTATACGTAGTATTACTACAACCAATGCATATATTAATTATCATATTTAAATTCCTATTAGACACAAATGTTACATTTAAAAATAAAAATTGTTACATATTATTAATATTAAGTCTACAATTAACCATTCGGAAATTCATCAGTCGTTTAGTAGTATATTGTTTAAGATACAATATTTTATGACACCTGGTAATGTATTGTATATTAATAAATGTAGTTATGATCGAGTTTGAAAATCTTAACAAAAATTCGCTAATGAAGGAATAAATGGAGTTGTCTGACAAATTAATCATTGTATCGTGGTGAATGCGAGACACTTGACGTGTCCTCATCGCGCCTGTAATTCATGCCAAACGCGACAGATGGTGCTACTGGTGACGGTTCTCATGGTGATGTAAAAGTTATAGGGTTAACCACAGACAGTGCTATAAACCAGTGCCTGACTGCGATCCCACCTGATGGTATGCAGTGATGCAATCGTCGATGGTAAACTGCAGTTTATTAAGATCCTATTCATTCTAGCCTTGAAGACACCTATAATCGATGGGAAGACCACTGCAGGCAAATTGTTCCAATCCTTCGATGTACGCGCTATTAACGACTTTGATTCTTGTAACGTTGAGCTTGTTAGTGTACATATAAATTGAGTGACATTGTAAACTCTTTTTCCTGGTTGTGAGATGTAGATATTACAATACATGCAGATATAAATAATTGTATTTATTGCACCTATTTGCTTTATGTAAAATACTGGAATTCAGCTACAACTAGTTTGACTGGAAGTCGACTCTAAAATAATTGAAAAAAAAATATAGATTATTGTAATTGGAATGACCTGTACACAATATAATGGTAGTTAATAATATCGTAAGATTTATTAAAAATTTACGGTGTGTATGATAGTCCGGTAATATATTCAAATAGCAATTTGGGTTGTGTCGGTTTTTTACCTGAAATATCAAGTAGTTTAATGAATAATTGAAAAAAAAAATAGAATAGAATTAAATTCATTGTACAAAAAAATAGTAACAAAACTTTTAAACTAACTTAAATCTACGGGTACAATGGCAGTCTTATCGCAAAGAATGATATTTATCAGACAACCTTAGGATGCACTTCATATGCACTTGAAGCGGTGCACTATTATTTCAACATAACACACAAAATATTTTCATCATTTCTCCAGACAAAAACAAAACATCATGTTTACAGAAACACGAATCACGAAACATGATATTCTCTTAAACATCACACGACTCATAGAAAATACAATACACAGCGCAGGGAAGGCAGGCAAAACGAAGGTGCGCAGGTTTTTGCGTCCAAATGGCGAAATAATGACAGGCGTACGTACCGCGCTGGGTTTTACCACGTCCTCCCCGCATGCTAATACCGCACGATGAATATTTATAAACGTGATCTGACACTATGGAAAAAAAATCTATAGGATCAAGATTTTTTTTATTTAATGTTCTCGTATTTTTTTGGTTTACAAAATAAGCACGGGATTTAGAATTTCAGGCGTTGTAAATTTTATATTGAAGAATGGGCATATAGAATTTATTCCAGCACAAAAAATAAGAGTGAAATGGGGAAAATATATCACTCTCCCTCACTTAAAATAACTTATCAAAACATACACTCTTTCTGGCGCAATTAGGTCAGAAATAGTAGGAATATTATAACAGAATTTTAGTATTAGAAAAACAGGATTTTAAATAACTTAAACCATTTTTGGACGCCTACCACGAAGACTGGTTAGAGACAGCGCAGGAGAAGAAATTTTGGAAGGACTTGGGGGAGGCCTTTGCCCAGCAGTGAGACAGTAATGGCTAATTTAAAAAAAAAAACATGTTTGGTTATTAGTCCATAATTTTATTTAGGGCAGTAAACATAGAAAACTTAAGCCAAAACATTTTGTTAGTTAAAAAGCGATGCGTATCACCGATTGTGTATCCATTAGAAAAGGGGAGGGTGGGCTTTCCTAGGATTTAAATTTAAATTGCATCGGTCTCTATCTAACGAGTGTCACTCATGTCGGAGCTTGATAGATCGATGATTGTATCGAGACTAGAGCGAACATAATCCTTCATAAAATATATACACGTGCAGCACTGCTCTACGAATGGGTTTTTATTTTGAATTTTTGAACCAAAGGGTTTGAAAAGTTTGACTTCATTTTTTTATTATAGTTGAAAATGAAGTCGTTTCTAGGAAGGTTTTTGTATAAGCTTTATATTTATGCGAATACTATTTGATGATTATTATTATTTTTGGGTATTAAAGAACCTTGCTAACAGTTGATGATATTACTCGTACTTATCATAACTATTTCATGCACTAGAGTTTAGCACCAGCTAAACTCTGGATTAAATATTTTCAACTGTCACATCTGTCATTAGAATGTCGCTGATTCAAACTTTACTGTCCCCGCAAACGGGCTGCAAAAAAACGCCGCTTCAAGCTTCATTTTGAGGTGGCCTTTTTTGTGGCTCGTGTGCGGCGGTGCCGCCACTAAAAAAGGCTTGAAGCGGCTTCAAGCTTCACCGGACACAAGAGGTGTCGCGCGCTTCAGATGTTTTTTTGTGGCCGGTTCTAGCTTTTTTTTGTGGCCGCTTCTAGCTTTTTTTTTTGTGGCCGCTTCTAACTTTTTTTGTGGCCACTTTTAGTTTTTTTTTTGTGGCCGCTTCAAGCGTGTTTTTGTGGCGGCGTTTTTTTGAGACCCGTGTGCGGGGACAGTTAAAGACCCCATATCTACACACACTTATCTACTGTGAAAGGACTATTAAAGCACAGCAATTTTTTATCATATGGTTACTCAAATATAACCTTGAACAGATGAAAAACTCGTCTCTCAAACACAAAATAAAAACACATTTATAAATGCACATAATTTGAACGGCAGACCGCGAGATATCTAACAGAAAGAAAATATTAAAGGGAACTTTACCTACATTTTTAAAAGAAGTTTTCTTTATCCGACGAATAAATCGAAGGTGGGAGGGAGAAGTTACCCGGCGGAAGTAGAAATCTGTTGTTTTATTCATGAAAAAATAAAGAAGGGAAAAATGTGGAATGCCAAGCGGTTTGTTTGAGAAACTAAGTTCAAGTTTGCTGGTAAACATGAAACCTAGAACTTTAGTGCTTAAAATTGAAAGGGGGTGAACAATGAGAAGACCTCTTTG
This sequence comes from Mythimna lalbum, assembly GCA_949319445.1. Taxonomy (NCBI): domain Eukaryota; kingdom Metazoa; phylum Arthropoda; class Insecta; order Lepidoptera; family Noctuidae; genus Mythimna; species Mythimna lalbum. The sequence continues at coordinate 15,223,500 of OX439356.1, read as the reverse complement.
CGATTATATGAGTAATGTGGGAAATATCAGTGCTAAATGCTGTCTTGTCTTGTTCGTGTGTACGGATCCATTTCAGGTGAAACACAATGATTACGATAGACCTCGAAATTTGGCCAAATAAAAATATCTACCTTTGACCACATTTAAGATTTCTTTGTTTATATAATTTAGTTGTGCTACTATCTATTTATACTATCAGATGGTCGATGCAAACGAAAGGTTCTGAAGTGGTGTCCACGTACCGGAAGGCGCAGCGTGGGAAGGCCTTCAACAAGGTGGCCCGACGATGATCTGGTCAAGGTCGCGGGAAACCAATGGATGCGTGACGCACAGGACTGGTCGTTGTGGCGACGCTTGGGGGAGACCTTTGTCCAACAGTGGACGTCTTTCGGCAGATAAATGATGATGACTATCTTGAATTGCTTCTAAAGCTGCCAAATTGAAAATTTTCTTATAACCCTCAATTTTTTCCAAAGATTTTTGCGACATCTTATCGAAAATTCAATTTCATGAACAAAAGTCTCGAAAACAGACTCACGTTTAAAACAAGTGAAGTTGTTGACAAATCCTCACGCACGGTATCCATTAAATAATGCAAATTTGTTGTAATCCCCACTCCCAACCGGCGGCTGAGAGAGAAATATTTAATTTTCATAAAGTATACATTAGAGGAACAAGTCGGGGACTCACTGCCTTGTTAACTGAACCGCAGAAACACTTATAATAAACCTATTTTGAAGACGCTGGATATTAATTAAAAAGCTGGCTTTTATGGCGCTTTTAATGTGATTTAGATTAAGTTTATAATGGACCTGAATCCGCTGGAATATTACGAGAATAAGAAATGTACTTTTGTTTTCTTTCAGATTTCTGTTACAAACAATCAGTGTGACAATTCTCCTATTGTTTCCCCTTTAAGATCTTTTTCGTTTGATGTGTTAATATTGAAGATTTTTATACAACAAGACATCCAGACATCCAACGTCACTACTGAAGAAAAATTGTCCCTAATAAACCCGATACTATGTCCAACTATTACGGGCACACAATCGCTGCCAGTTCGACGCGAGCCGACAGCAAATTTGCATATCACCAATATTATATCGTCACGCGAAAAACGTATCCCTTACGCCTGTGTACACATGAATGACGCGTGATGCTGCCGACCTTCCCTGACGTCATCCATCATTCGACGTGGCGCCTGCACCTAGACTCGTGACAGCGCGGGTGGAACTCCAAAACAGGGCCAAAATTCAACTGTGTCTTCCGATAAATAAGGTCGGAATTCCAGTGTCGTAGAAGAGTGAAAGGTGGCACTCCACCTCCCCGCGAGTGAGGGAGGATCCCTGTCAAACGCTGGCGAAGAGTTTGACAGACGCGGGGCGCGGAGTATTTGACATGAAGGGGCTTGTTTGATACGGGGGTGAGCTGAGCGGGGAGGGGGCGAATTCTGCCCGGTCATGAATAGGCAATGGGCTCGCTTTATTTATAAAGATTGTTAGCCCGAACACGGGCCCAGTGAACTTCTGGCGAAAATAAACACGTCGTTGCCATTGACGTATGTAGATAATAGTCTTATTGGAATATTGTCCAAATTTCGATTAACTCCGAATATGGAAAATGACGGGAAGTCTGATTGGAATTCAAATCTGGTGTGAATGTGGGAGACTCAAAATGGGATCATTAAGAATGAGCCTGACAGCTTGTACGAGCGTTCTCTAATAGGAATTTAGGAATTGTGTGCATAATTTCGTCGTGTCTCAAAGACACTGGAGACAATAACTATATTGTTACACTCGATTAAAGGTCTATCACTTGATAGTACCAAAATAGTAGTTTTTTTTTACGGTTGACAAAAATCATCTTATGATAACTCCCGCTCTTGGGTGGAGCGGGAGATAAAGTCAGACTCTTACTGACTAAAAACCCACCCCGTTCCATACCCACCCTCTTCATACCAGGACTCGAGTTTCCTTTCGGATAACCCTGGCCCCAGTAGGCTTCGACCCAGCTGGGCCCCTCCTGTTGCCAATACAGTAGATGATTTTGTTCAGTAACAAACACAAGTACTGACCTAATCACAGTCATCCGCGTTGATATTTCACTTCTCAACCAAAAGAGCACATAAGAGTTTATCAACGACAATTTAATTCAAGCAACCGCAACCCCCATAGCATCTTGTTAGGGGAATAAAATCCATAAAAGACACGGCAGTGCAGAGGCAGCGTTGGGTACAAAATTTGATTATTCCGCGACGTTGGCCTATCGCCAGCGTTTGACTATTTATCAAGAGCTTTCCGCACTCGACGGTTTACAAGGATACTAATCATCGATACGGAATCTGTATAGAGAGGTGGAACTGTGTTAAGTAGCATCTAAGTGTGACAAGGGAGTATCACTTTTATGTACCAAAAACAATTTTTAATTGAAAGTTAGTGAAATGTGTTGAAAAGGTAATGGGCTAGTTGCCTAAAAAAATGTAATTAGTCCGTCTTTTAGATTATTCAAAAATAAGGCACACGTATTTTTTTATTTGTAAATTAAACCAAAAATGACAAAGATATAGCCTATTAAATTTACGTGTAACGTCACGCTGTGCTACATTTTTTCGCACGCGGTGACGTCAAAAAAGAAAAAATACGTGTCCAATATTTTTTTATAATCTAAAACAAAAAACGGACTAAATAAAATGTAGTTATTTTGACCCTGGAAACTACCCTATTATATATATACCTATATCAATACAGTTTAAACCATAACACAAAATTTGGCTACGATGGAGCGACATGGTCTAAATTGAGACAAAGCTCCTTAATAAAGATAAAACAAAAATGATAAAAAAAAAATAAGACATGAGTATTTTACCCATTATAGTAGTGAAAAAATTGAACATAATCAAGGATGATAGCGTGCGAGTCTGTCTGAATGAATATGTGGTCGTTCAATCAGTCATTAAATTTAGTAGATGTTGATCAAATAAATAAGAAAAGATTTCTTGTAAGAAATTTTTTATTTGTACCAAAATACAGTTAACAATCTTAATATCATCAACGTTTCCCTGATTGTAAATTTCTGACTGACTATAAACTTTGGTCTTCATGCCGAGATACTGCTCATGAATGAGCATCGGTATTTGAGCGATTATTATTTCTGGAAAAAACTCAGATGTTCAGGTTTCAAAGTCATCCAGACTCTCAATTGGGTCTTTGTTCTCCTTCATACGATGGTTCTGGAACCATTATCATCGTTTGTCATGGGTGGTGCTTTCACAGACTGAAAAAAAAATCTATGAAGGCCAGAACGCATTATGCTATATAAATTATCACAATTTCATTATACTTACAGAGCTCATTTTATTTCACTTTTAGGATTTTTTAAAACGTACACACAAACAATTGTTAGCAGCTCCTCCAATGAAACTCACTTTGTTCGGAATTATTACTTTTATTTGGGCTGAACTAATTCTTACCAAGTTGACAATCCAATGCCCGCTCAAGCTGGCGTGTTACCCAGCAAACCCATCAAAAAATGGGGGACGGATGTAGCACGCCACCTCGGCGGAACTGCTTGAAATAATTACATATTGAACAGAAGGAAAACAATTCTTAAAAAAATATTAATCTCTAAGATAATTATTTTAATGCTATATAAAATACAACAAGTAATTAATGCGTGACTAACCGTAAGATCAATACTTAATAAATCGATTCGATTGTAAACACATCTAAACTAGAGCCATCTAGTGAAATTAGACGACAGTCAATTCAATTGTCAAAATGACTGTCGTCACATCCCAATACACAGATAACCGACTTAAATATTACCTAAACAAAGTCAACTAACCTATTTAAATAATTGAATTCCAACACAATATACACCGTAAACGGTGGAAATATATTCTCAATATCGAAAAGAGCGCGAATAGGTAAGTGACATGTGCGTGGGCGCAGATAGGTATTATCTGTCAGTGTCAAAACGTTTCGTTCTAGATTTCAGTTCCACTAAAAAGTCGAAATTTTTCTTTTTTTTTAGTTACATTTATCCTATAACCTATTAAGTACGTTTATTAATGATAAATAAATAAACAATATTTCATTTTAAGAATGTAATTTTTTATTGGTTAGCATAGAATGAAACGTTTTTAGAGGCTTGGATAGATGACAGGGAAAAAGCTATCTGTCGTTGGTTGAAGATAGATAGCAGCTAACTTTGATTGTGAAACTATCAACTATATTGGATAGTTAGTTCTATCTACGAACTTCGGTAGATTATTATATAAGTATATACATACAAATCCGTCTAGCTATTTGAAAGTGAAGCAGTACACAGACATACACACATACTCACATTTTTTAACAGAACAGGCTACCAATAAAAACTCCCTTCACTTCCATATTCCGCGGGCCTGCGCTTCCTCCTTCCAGTTCAAGCGAAATGGGTCGAGTTTGTCCTACCATCTCCTTCGTGGTCAGCTGCGTGGTGAGATGGGGATCTCACTGTGCATACACTTCCGGGTGCCGCCACTGTGCGGAACGCCCGGAGGACACGGTGGAGCACACAGTTGAGGTGTGCCCTGCTTGGGCGGAGCAACGCCGTGTCCTCGTGGGGGCGATCGGCGGCGGAGACCTCTCGCGCCGGGCCTTGGTTCAGGCCATGGTCCGGAGCGAGGAGGAGTGGCAGGCGGTCGCCTCCTTCTGCGAAGCTGTAATGCTAGCAAAGGAGGAGGCAGACCGCATCAGGCAACGGCGCCCCCGCCGCCGCCACCGGGATTCCGATCCCGATTTCCGGCCACCGTAGACGCGGGCTCGCGGACGGCAAGCCATGGGTAGCTCGCTGTCCGATCGTCCGGTAACTGTCCGGACCGAGCCAAGGCGTCGACGGCGCGCACTGTTCCCGCGCGCCTCAAGGAGTTGTCAGCAACAGGAGGGGCTCATCTGGGTCGAAGCCTACCGGGGTCGGGGTTATCCGAAAGGAAACTAGAGCCCCGGTATGAAGGCTAGAAGGAACGGCGCGGGGTTTTTAGTCAGTAAGACTCTAACACTGTCTCCCGCTCCACCCAAGAGCGGGTTTCGTCAATGATGATTTTCCCCGTCGAGAGAAAAAAAAAAACAAAAAAACTGTGCATACACTCGTACAATATTTCGCCTTTATAATATGTATTAGTGTGTGAGTATAAGTGAGAAATATTATACCAGCAGTTACCTCGCGAATCCGTTACCATGAATTTCGTACTTTCTCTTACACAGCCAATAAAAAAACCACAGTCAATGAACTTAAAGGGGATATTTTGTCATGTTAGGGGTAGATTGATTAAAAATTGGGGGTAAAACGATAAAAAATAGCTTGCAAACCTATTCTCAGACCTATCCAAATTTCATAAAAATCGGTCAAGCCGTAGTGCGATAAGAATCACTGTGACACTTGAATTTTGTATATTAAAATGTCGATTAAGTATATATGGATAGTATGGGCAGAAAGTCGAGTGTGCATACATATTAAAAGCATAATAATGAAAACTATTAACAAACATTATGCAGAATTTGTAGTTTGCCGTGAAACGAAAAGTTTTTAACTTTTCTTAAAAGACGGTAGAAAACTATACGGGTCTCCAAAAATACTGATGCCTACACATTGATAAAGGCCAATAGAAATAATTGATCGTTTGCTGTTCTGACTAGTGACTCCTGGCTCCTGTTTGGATAAAAATTGTTCGATATATTCTCTGATCATCATGACAGACCTATCAACTTTATTTACACCATTGGAAACCAAGAACGAGGTAAAATTCTACAATAATATTTTAACCTAACATTGTTGATTGTACAAAGTGTTGCGTTCTTTTCATTTGCAAAGGATATATTAATGCTAACAAGATTAAAAGTCGCTTTTTTAATTTCATCGCGGAAATATTGTACATTAGTGTTTATTTTTTGTAGATTAACTGCTGGGAAAATCGACCTTTTGCAAAGGCTTGGCCAGAAAATATACAACAGGATACCAAAGGTTGGTAATATTTTGAATGATCTACGTTGACTTAAATATCCTCACATACAAAGTGAAACAACCACACAAACACACAAATAATTACAATAAAAGGGTTTCTATATTTGCATAATGGTGGCACTATAGTTCCACTATAGATCATATAGTCATGATGATGATATTGATTTAATCCAGTGTGTAAAATACAGGAATTCAGCCGCATTCCGGTAATACACGCTAGGGTATACCTGACAGATTTGCCTGTACAGTTATTCTTTCAAGTAAGCTTGTGTGGAAACCTACACAGTTGTGCAACATACACGGTTACTTGTACAGTTAAGATGTACTGTCTGATATACCCTAGCGTGTATGGCTATCTTTAGACTGGAACGGAGCCAATTCCACCCGGCTCCATCTTTCCGGGGTGTGACCGGGCCAATTACGGACAATCTTAAGCTTCTTGTTCTCTAACGCTTTCATCTACCCTCAATTTCGGCTCCTACAAGGCACTGCGAGGCAAAAGTCCAACTAGCTGGCAAAAAATTGAGGATTTTAGCAAAGGTGAGACAGTATTTCACGTCGGAACAACTGCTCAACCTCTATCAAGCGCAAGTTCGATCGTGTGTGGAGTACTGCTCTCATCTTTGGGATGAGTCAGCCAAATACCAGCTTGCTGCACTGGAATCGATTGAAAGGCGTGCCAAGAGTATCATAGGCAATGATGGACTTGTGAAGTCAAAACTCCAAAGTCTTGAGCATCGACGCCGAGTTGCTTGCCTGTCCGTTTTCTATCGTTTGCCTTTCGGGGAGTGTGCACTAGAGCTACACAATTTAATTCCACCAAGTCCGTTCCATCATCGGACCACAAGACGTACGGCGTTGCGCCACCGGTACATGGTGGACATCCCACCCATACGTACAAAGCGTTTTGGGAATAAATTCATTATGCGTACAGCTAAGGAGTGGAATTCCCTGCCGGAGTCTGTGTTTCCTGATATCTACAACCTAGGGGTCTTTTAAAGTCAAGAGTGAATAGATTGCTTCTAGGCAAGCGTGTTCCATCGTCGGCCACATCATCGTTTATCATCAGGTGAGATAGTGGTCAAACGTGAGCCTATACATTATAAAAAAAAAGTCTTAGGGTCGGTTAGTTAGGAAAAGTCTAGGGAGATGATGGATCATTCCACACCCTCATTCAATCGAGGTAAAAACATGTATTTTGTATCATTTTATAGTTTAAGTTCATTCATTTCAGATGTAGCCAGATTAGTAAAAAAGAAAAAACGAAACCGGACTACCTTTACGCCAGAACAACTTCAATGTTTAGAAATGATGTACTCCAAACACAAGTACATAGACTTGGTGACACGTGCTGCGATCGCCAACAGATTGAAAATTAGCGACAGAAGAGTTAAAACCTGGTTCCAAAACAGGAGAATGAAGGAGAAGAAGGAATCGTCTGAATTCAACTGCGATTCTTCGAGCGAATTAGTTAGTATCGAATCCCTTTCAGTATATACTCAATCCTCATGGCAAATGATTATTACTAAACCTACCACTGAACAAATTTCTCATTACCCTGACAGTACCTATCAACGACCCACTTACTGTAATACTAATGAACCTCAGTCTACCTATGAAGACATAAATTCATTTGGTTCTCCAACATATTTTTACAATGAACGTACTGTATATCCTACTCAGTATAATCCTCAAGATTTAGGGTTTTCGAATGAAGGTCATGGATATGATCAATATGCCAATGAAGGAAATAATAGTTGGACAGGGAGTCAGTACCCGTATTACTCGACTGCATAGATGACTTATTATTCTACAGACATTTAGAGTTAAAAAGTTGTAATAATCGCCACGCAATCAAAATCAATAAATTTTTATTTTGTTGTATTTATAAACGAATCTTTGTTAAACGCTATACTTAGGCGCTTTCATAAGTTAATTTAGGGATACGTTTTGTCTGTAGAATAAAATAAAAAGAGTTTGATTTATTTAGTTATATTTAATACCCACTTATATTTAAGTAATCTGCATTGTTTTTAAAGTAGGTAAATCTTTCATTTTTTTTCACATTGAAATGTTTGCTTTGTTTTAATGTAATATTGTAAAAATATCAATCAAAAAACACTACGATATAGGAGCTATTCCTAGAGTGGAGTAAAAAAAATACACAAGTATACATACTTGTCTTTAAAAAAAATTTTGATTACCATTTTTTAGATATGTATGGAAAAGGGAAATATGTGAAAAAATACGCTTGTGGTGTTTAATTGGAAATTACTAGATGTAACTCTTTTTAAGTAAGGACTAGAGACTAGAACTTTAGTATAGTGGAAGTAAAATTAATATAGGTATTATTCACTATCACGAATAGATAGAGATATTAATTTTTAAGTTATTTACCACTTAGTTATTATTCAAATTATTTTAAAATACATTTTTTTAATATAGCGTTATAAATTTTGTGCGAATTGTTGGGTAGTTTAAATATTTATAATTGTATAAATATTTACTACTAAAATATGCATTTTCTATTTCATGTCTTATTATTTCTAAGTTTTATTTTGAAACTCGGTTAAAAACATTTTAATTCCTAACAATTTTGGCTAACTGTTAATTATTGTGTTTTACTGAAACCGTTATAGACTTTTTAAGCTCGCTTTTAATAAATTTCAATGTGAAAAATTGTCATATAAAATATCAATAAAACTTTTAGTTTTCTTTAATCAATATTATTGCGTTTTTTGGTGACAAATAACATTAAAATAATTATTATACTTTTATAGTATTAATTTACTACAATGACATCATTCCATATTACAATTTGTACCGCCTTACTTATTGACAATTATGGCAACTGACTTTTTCCCACAATACGTCATCGTGAATGTCGGTTACTACAGACACGAAGTCTAATTCGAAGCCAGAATTAAAGATGTCTTATATCCTTTCTTGAGGTTCTAATTTACTCCATCCCAAATTTCATCAAAATTGGGTCGGTAGTTTAAACTTGTCGTTGGCATCGAAGATAGTAGACTTCTCGTTGGCATCGAAGATAGTGGACTTGTCGTTGGCATCGAAGATACGAGTAGTAGACTTCTCGTTGGCATGGAAGGTAGTAGACTTGTCGTTGGTATCGAAGATAGTAGACTTCTCATTGGCATGGAAGGTAGTAGACTTGTCGTTGGCATCGATGGTAGTAGACTTGTCGTTGGCATCGAAGATAGTAAACTTCTCGTTGGCATCGAAGATAGTGGACTTGTCGTTGGCATCGAAGATACGAGTAGTAGACTTCTCGTTGGCATGGAAGGTAGTAGACTTGTCGTTGGCATCGATGGTAGTAGACTTGTCGTTGGCATCGAAGATAGTAAACTTCTCGTTGGCATCGAAGATAGTGAACTTGTCGTTGGCATCGAAGATAGTAGACTTCTCGTTGGCATGGAAGGTAGTAGACTTGTCGTTGGCATCTATGGTAGTAGACTTGTCGTTGGCATCGAAGATAGTGGACTTCTCGTTGGCATGGAAGGTAGTAGACTTGTCGTTGGCATCGATGGTAGTAGACTCGTCGTTGGCATCGAAGATAGTAAACTTCTCGTTGGCATCGAAGATAGTAAACTTCTCGTTGGCATCGAAGATAGTGGACTTCTCGTTGGCATCGAAGATAGTGGACTTCTCGTTGGCATCGAAGGTAGTAGACTTGTCGTTGGCATCGATGGTAGTAGACTTCTCGTTGGCATCGAAGGTAGTAGACTTGTCGTTGGCATCGAAGGTAGTAGACTTCTCGTTGGCATCGAAGGTAGTAGACTTGTCGTTGGCATCGATGGTAGTAGACTTCTCGTTGGCATCGAAGGTAGTAGACTTCTCGTTGGCATCGAAGGTAGTAGACTTGTCGTTGGCATCGATGGTAGTAGACTTCTCGTTGGGATCGAAGGTAGTAGACTTCTCGTTGGCATCGAAGGTAGTAGACTTGTCGTTGGCATCGAAGGTAGTAGACTTGTCGTTGGCATCGAAAGTAGTAGACTTCTCGTTGGCATCGAAGGTAGTAGACTTCTCGTTGGCATCGAAGGTAGTAGACTTGTCGTTGGCATCGAAGGTATTAGACTTGTCGTTGGCATCGAAGATAGTAGACTTCTCGTTCTCATCGAAGGTAGTAGACTCGTCGCTGGCGTTGAGAATGGAAGACTCGTCGCTAACATCGTGGGTGGCAGATTCATCGCTGGCATCGTGGGTGGCAGACTCGTCGCTGGCATCAAAAGTGGTACAAATATTTCCTTGTAAGTAAACTTCCGATTGATTGCAAAAGTTGTTCTTCATGCCAGGACACTGCTCGTTAATAAGTATCTAAATCTTATAATCAAAATTACCATACTATAACTCTTCCTAAGAAAGAGATGATCTCATCCAAGACAAATCCCAGTTATTCTCAATGTTATCTCCATTGGTATTCGAAGAGAGATTTTCAAGTTTTAGCTTTCAGTTCAGGAAACAATTCCTGAACTTCATTGTACGAGGACTGACAAGGCTGCATTTGCAAATGTAACTGTTGGTACGGCGCTTAGCATTGTTCCTCCATCATGAAAGTATCAGACTTTCATGATGGAGGAACAATGCCAAGCATGTTCTACATACATGTTCTGTACTAAAGTCTGGGCCGGCATCGAGGGTGCTAGACCTGTCATTGGCATCGAAGGTGGTAGACTTGTCGATGGCGTCGAAGGTAGTAGACTCTCCGCTGGCATCGAGGATGGAAGACTCATTGCTAGGATCGTGGGTGGTAGACTTGTCGCTGGCATCTGAATATCTGTCTGAATCCGTTCCTGGGTAGCTTTCTACATAAATATGTCCTTGACAGTAAACTTCCGACTGATTTTAAACATCGTTCTTCATTCTAGGATACTGCTCGTTAATGAACATCGGCATCTGAGTATTTTCTATTTCTGAAAAAGACTCAAATGTGCTAACTTCCTCGGAGTCTTTCAGTCTCTCAGCTCGGTTTTTCTTCCCTTTCATGCGACGGTTCTGAAACCAAATCTTGATCGTGCGCTTGTTCAGGCGAAGGATTTCTGCTAGTTCAATCCTTCGAGCGCGATCCAAGTGGGTCCTAGAGTAGTCTTGCTCTAGCTCCGTGATTTTTTGACTTGTGAACGCAGTTCTGATGCGTTTCTGTTTTTTGTCTCCTCCAGTTGTTTTGATACTGGTCCATCCAGGTGATTGAGTGAAAAATCTTTCGAGCGCCGACTGATTGAGCCAGGCTTGTCCTTCGATAATCAGTCCTTCGATAATATAGTTAAAGAAATTCACTCAAAAAGAATAACATATTCACTTCTATGAGGAAAATAAAAATAAATTAAGGGTTAAGTTAAGCGACGGTATCGCAAAAAGAAAGAGAAAATAGACCAAAGTAAAATTACTGTAAACTTAAAACTTGGTAATATTTAAAATATGGTGTTTTAATAGCCTTTTAAAAGTTGGAAGAGATTTCGATTCTTTTATGTCTTTAGGTAACTGGTTATATAGTTCAGCTCCCTCATACACGACAGTCCTTTTACCGTAATTTGTTCTTGGTGCTCTTAGAATTATATGATTAGTCTGCATAGTCATGCGGTTTTGTACTTGTATTCTTTTTGTAAATGTTATTCGTGGATGTATATCTGTATTTATTATTTTACGTATCAATAAACAAGTATTATATTTGTATATTTTTTATTTTTATTTTTTGTATATTTGATTAATATTCATTATTTTGGTTTCTTTATAAATCTTTTCAGAAGAGGTCAAAAAATTATAATTAAATAAAACCTTAATCATCTTATTTTGAGATGTTTGTAGTTTTTTAAGGTAAGTTTTAGCAGCATTGCCCCATATCTCGATTAGATAATCGAGGTGTGGTTTAACCAAAGAATTGTATATTATGTATTTTACTGGTGATGGTAGGCATCGAGCTATTCCGCTAAGAACACCTGTTAGGGATGATATGTGTAAGTAAGTCAATGTGTAGTTTCATAGTTAAATTTTCATCAAGAGTAAGACCTAAATATTTTTCAGTATTTGTCCTTAATAAAGTTTGACCATTAATAGTTAAATCATGATGTGTATGTATTTTTTTATTTTTAGCACTAAATATAACGTATTTGGTTTTGCTTGCATTAATAGTTAGTAGATTGCATTGGAACCAGATAGCTAGTCTATTAAGATAATTTTGTGCTTCTTTCATGATTACTTCTATGTTATTACCAAAATAAAATAGATTAGTATCGTCAGCGTATAGTTATATATTCTAGTTATTAGTATAATGCAGGAGTCTACGACTTCTTTACCGGAACTTATAGACTTCTGCATTTAGGAATATCCTGATCGGAGAAGCGGCGAGGAATAGTCCTTATTATTAGGAGTTGGTGTAGGCCAACACCTAATAATGTAGGCAAAGGTGCGGTTACTTCCAGTGGGAGTGGATGGAACCAAGTTGGTATCACGAATATGTTACAGAACACTACGGTAATTTGATTTTCATTATATTTTTGCTTAGTTTCAGGACTGCATATTTGTTCTAATATTTTGTACTGTCCCTGTTTATACATATATCTATGTTTCTCCTTTCAGAATCTTGAATTCTATAGGAATAGTACAGTATCTAATAAAATCTTTTTATTTTCCACAGCTTTCAGCATAGAACGAGTTAACAACACACTCTAAGACCCACTACTTGGATCGCGTTCAGTATCAAAACAACTGGAGGAGTCAAAAAACAGAAACGCATCAGAACTGCGTTCACAAGTCAAAAAATCACGGAGCAAGACTACTCTAGGACCCACTTGGATCGCGCTCGAAGGATTAAACTAGCAGAAATCCTTCGCCTGAACGAGCGCACGATCCAGATTTGGTTTCAGAACCGTCGCATGAAAGGGAAGAAAGACTGAGCTGAGAGACTGAAAGACTCCGAGGAAGTTAGCACATTTGAGTCTTTTTCAGAAATAGGAAATACTCAGATGCCGATGTTTATTAACGAGCAGTATCCTAGAATGAAGAACGATGTTTAAAATCAGTCGGAAGTTTACTGTCAAGGACATATTTATGTAGAAAGCTACCCAGGAACGGATTCAGACAGATATTCAGATGCCAGCGACAAGTCTACCACCCACGATGCTAGCAACGAGTCTTCCATCCTCGATGCCAGCGGAGAGTCTACTACCTTCGACGCCATCGACAAGTCTACCACCTTCGATGCCAATGACAGGTCTAGCACCCTCGATGCCAGCCCAGACTTTAGTACAGAACATGTATGTGAACATGCTTGGCATTGTTCCTACCGCGCATATATACAAGCGCCGTACCAACAGTAACATTTGCAAATGCAGCCTTGTCAGTCCTCGTAGAATGAAGTTCAGGAATTGTTTCCTGAATTGAAAGCTAAAACTGAAAATCCTTCTTCGAATGTCAATGGAGATAATATTGAGAATAACTGGGATTTATCTTGGATGAGCTCATCTCTTTCTTAGGAAGAGTTATAGTATTATAATTTGAATTATAAGATTTAGATGCTTACTAACGAGCAGTGTCCTGGAATGAAGAACAACTTTTACAATCAATCGGAAGTTTACTTACAAGGAAATATTTGTACCATTTTTGATGCCAGCGACGAGTCTGCCACCCATGATTCTAGCAACGAGTCTTCCATTCTCGACGCCAGCGACGAGTCTACTACCTTCGCGCCAACGAGAAGTCTACTATCTTCGATGCTAACGACAAGTCTACTACCCTCGATGCCAATGACGGATCTGCCACCCTCGATTCCAACACAGATTTTAGTATAGAAAAAACCCAGAACAGGTGAAAAGATTCTAAAGTACCTTTAAAACGGACCAAGTAAATTATTTAGAGAAACAAGAACAGGGACAGTACAAAATTTTTGAACAAAAACGCGGTCCTGAAACTGAGCAAAAAATATAATGAAAATCAAATTACCGTAGTGTTCTGCAACATATTCGTGATATCAACTTGGTTCCATCCACTCCCACTGGAAGTAACCGCACCTTTGCCTACATTATTAGGTGTTGGCCTACACCAACTCCTCATAATAAGGACTATTCCTCGCCGCTTCTCCGATCAGGATATTCCTAAATGCAGGAGTCTATGAGTTCCGGTAAAGAAGTCATAGACTCCTGCATTTTTGAATATTCTTAATTATTATAAGAGAAAGTAACGATTGCTTCGAAAGCCTAGCTGACGGGTCTGCTATATATTGTGCCTCTATTTATATGACACCGACTATTCTTGTAAGTAATTAAAAAATTAGGAAAAAACTGTGTTTGGCTTTCGATTCGGTGATAAGTAAATTGTCAAGTAAACCTTTTGTTTTGAAAGTTTTAGATAAAAGTTGTATGCTCAATATATAACGTTTCATAGTTCATAAAAAATCTTTCTTTTCTAGTATCTAAGATAAATATCTAAAGCTTATTAAATCTATACATACTTATACATTTACTTACCTTTTCAGATCCTTCCGCATCTCTAACCTGTTCCCTAAGCCTTTTCTGCCCGTTTGTATTTATGAGTCTAAGATATCCTTAGCAGATCTTACTGTATCAAGTATACATTTTCATCAGCAAAGTATTTGTTTGAATTTTGCAAATATATTTTTCATTCACAAATATCGAAGAAGTTTATATCTTATTCTGAGTTCATTATTTTCAGTACAGTCACTGGAAAATATAAAAATAATTCTTTAAAACATTTCGATGTAGTCAACCCGATACCATAGGAGAATTTGTTCTGCTGTACTGCCCAATCAAATCATAAGGAAGGCGGTCTCTTCGGTCTCCTGTAGAATCTACTGCAGCGTATGGATGAGGTCTAAGGACTTTAAGCCATAACAAAATTCAGATTGTCTGGAAGGTGGGAGAATATTGAAGACAACTTGTAGACATGCCTCAGAAGTGAGGTGGGCTGGTAATTCGCAAGCAGGACATTATCGCTTTTCTTAAAGTAGTTTTTCTCCACACTTCTTTTCCATGACTGTATTTAACATGATTTTAAAATAGTTATTCATGCAGACCGATGATTTGACATGTTACTGCTGCAAAGGTAGCGATAAATGTAGATATGTTCAAGGCATAACGTGAATAGGCTCTTAATAAACTATTATGTCTAATTAATTGCATCATTGCTTACCATCAGGTGGAATCGCAGTCAAGCACTAGTTTAGCCAGCAGAATGAAATAAACCTTAAACTTGATTTGTATGTAAGATTCCTCCTTTTTTAATGCTGGGTTGTGGGACTTTACCTCTATAGGCTTTTTTGGGGAATGATAAGTTCGACATAACCATGTCAGTTGAAACTTACTTCAAGATCTATAGTATAATGTGTATAATTTTTAAAGTATAAAAAAGTAGGTACTATAATCTTCTTCCTGCCCTTGTCCCTTTTATTTGGAGTCGGTGCCACACTTTTTTTTCCATTATACCCTGTCACTCGTCATGCTATCACTAACTTCCTTTTCTATCACGCGCCGTGTGCGGGACAGCGCCAATGGCCTTGTAAACACCATAATGGATAAGTTTGAGTTTCCTATTGTGGGGCACAGGAATAAGGTTCACAGATTTCGGATAAAGTAAAAATATAATGACTAGCTGTTTAAAATATCTTTTACAGAAACTTATAGGGAATTATGTCCTGACAATTACTTTTACCATTTTACTTTCATGACATTTAATTTGGTGACATGTTTATTTTATTATCACTTCATGACATTTAAATTGTTGTTTACATTTTATTTTGATTAATGACATTTTACTTTGGAACATTTTAACATATTGTAATTATTAATTTAATTTATTTTTGTGTACTTTTTTAATTTTAATAGCTACTAACATAGTCCTAAGTTAATATTGTTACTAACCATTCTATGAGGGCAAACTTGAAATAAATTAATATTATTATATCACTCTTCACACAATTCATCCATCTTTTTTTTGGCCTCCCTCTTTACCCACATGTACACTTATAACTCTTTTAGTAACAGGTATTTCATCCCTCCTCTTTACATGACCATACCAAGACAAATGATTCCCCTTCAGCTTGTCAGTCACTGGCGCCACTTTCAAACTTCCTTTTTTATATATTTCATTTCTCACTTTATCCAATCTCGTCACACCACACCAGTTTCATCTCAACATTCTCATCTCCGCTACATGCAATCTTTTTTCATACGTCTTTTTCACAACATTCTGATCCGTAAAGTACGACAGGTCTTATCACGGACTCTTCAACTTGAGGGGCATCCATGGGTCACAAGTTGTTCCATATAAAAAAGTAATAAGTTCCAAGCTAACGCATGCAGATTCAGCTTAACACGTCAGAAGTTGATAATGCTCTCATCTTTCTCTTTAAAGTCACGTGACAGAAGACCGTCTCTTGTGCTGCCCTCCCTCACCAACGTACTAAGACGTGGTCCGTACCCCACCCACAGGGTTGGCAGTTTTAAATTTTGTAAGCCCTGGTTGAATTCTTTAATTTATTAAGACCACAAAAGGCTAGTCTGGTCAAGCAGACGACAACCTCATAGATAGATCCACAAGAAGCCACTCATAAAAAAACCACGTGACTGATTTCGGAACCAATCTTGCTGATTTTAATTAGCAACAAATCCTGTACCGTACAGTAGATTGCGTTATTTGGTTCAAATCGAAAAAAAAATCTAATTGGTTCAAATCGAAAAAAAAAAAACAAAAATCTAAGTGAAGCAGACCTGTATCACGAGTGTTACTTATTTACGAGCTGGGGGTGTTATCCTCTCTGTATGACGTCTGAGTTGCGAATTTTATCGAGTTGTACGAGTATTTTCTTATTGACATAATATTTACTTGATATTGGTATTATTTTTGAATGCAGACTTATTATTTTATGATCTGCTTTTGATTAACAGTTAACGAAATTATTATTTTAATATTTTAATCATACCTACCAGAGTATCTATAAGTCTCAATTAGTTAATTCTGCATAATTATTTAAATTATTTGAAACTAGCTATTGCTTACGGCTTCGCCCGCATACATGAAGTATAGCCTCTGTTACTCAGGAATAAAGCAGCTATCTATCGGTGAAAAATATGTTACAATCGGACTAAGCAAAAATACATATAACCAACTTTACCTCTTTTTAATATTAGTGTAGATAACTTTTGAAATCGATTACGATGTATAAATAATTTTTGACACTAAGCAGTTCAAAATTCTATGCCCATTAATTATTTATTGTTTTTTAAATGTTGCATGTATAGGTATGAGTAAATAGAATAAATATTTTTATATACTTTAAAACTAATAACTAAAATAAATTGTCATGTTTCTCTTGTAATAAAAGTATTTCTATACTCGCACGTCTTATTATTTCACTAGCTGACCCCTACTTTTCTTTATTCCGTGAGCAGACCCCGTACCGCCTAACATTCAATGAATGTAGTATATCTTTCGATATAGTCAACCGATTACGATGAAATCAAGCCTGAGTAATATTATCAAGTTGCACACATTTTTTTTTTGTATAAAATTAATCTACATGCATTTCGTACATTTTATGTAATGCGGGCACAACTAAAAACTTCTAGAGATTTATTATATTGTTTTGTATTTATAATTTTATTGATTTACCTTACTGTAATTAAGTAAGCATGTACTCATAATTATTCCTTATGATAAGCAAGTGAAATCGAATAGGTATGACTGGTATGACTAACGATAGGTAACATTTTTCATTAACATTCTAATTTATCAATTGCTTAAAATGTATTATATTTAACTGACTTTCCATCGAAATACTGTTAAATATTAGTCATAAGGGATATTATTTTTTGTAATCGGCCGCTGATTAGGTAAATTATAGTCACATTAATTAAGTACCAAGTTATCGTAGTCTTTAACGTAATGTTATGTACAGAAATTTGTGCCTAACTAATTAATTGATCTATGACGTGATTACCAGCAGTCACTTCTATGAAGTAATAATTATGCCGTATTGATAAGTATCTTGATAGTAGTACGACTTGTTAAACTACCTATTAAATAAAATTATGTTCTAGAAAGTAACCGAGGACAATTTCTCTGATGTTCCTGCATTTTTTTTTAACACGTGCTTTTAGTACATTGAATGTCTGTATCTACATTGAAGCATTCTAGTAATTCTTATGCAAACTAGCGTCAGCCAACGGCTTCACTTGTTTGGAAACAGAAATTTATCAATTTAGAACTTATCACGAAAATTATCACGCTATAAAAAGTTCTATATCCTATGAGCTATTCCAGGACATGGTCTACTCGTGTGCCAAAATCGAAATCGATTCAAATGATAGAGCGTGAAGCAGTAGCAAACATACTTACAGTCATACACACATACATACTTTGGCCTTCATAATATTTTAGTATGATTTACAGATAAATGTATGAGTAATCAATTTTAATACTTTATAGATTGCGTCATAAATCTTTATAGAATGCATGCGGTATGTTTTAGAACCTTAAATTCGAAGACAATATGTGACATTCATCAAGCCGCACTGGACCCGCGTGGTAGATTACGGCACATTCCCTCTCCTAGAGAGGGGAGGCCTGGTACTCAGGCCGGAACATTAAAAGGCTATGTTATAGATTCCATAAGTAGTGTTACTTATTCCATTTTCTTCTATTCAATCTACTCTGCAGTGGGACAAAATTATCTATTACTAGATTTTAGGCAATAATCCGAAAACCACAGCCTAAAAGCATCGCATTATTAAAAATAATAATAACAGATAAATATAACAGAGCATTAAAATGAACCCCTTGAGCGTTTGAGAATCGCGCTAGGGTTGCTTCCGTCGTCCCATGATTTATGGCTCGCGAGATTTCGCCCCGGGCTCGCGTTTCCTTTTGTCGCTCGATCCGGCTTTGTGGCAACCCTAGCCGTAATAGACAGCCGATGATTCGATTCTGTAATGAATTCATGCTGCGTTCTCAGGGTTTTATGTAGTTGTTTTAGCTTAATTAAAATGCTTAATAGGGTTTTATGTTTCAATTAGGTGTTTTGTTGAATGATGAGTGATTGTGTTTGCGTGTTAGAATGTACCTGCTTAGATAATTATGGTAGTATATGTTCTGTGTAGTTTTTTCCGTATTGTATGATCTAGAAGCTGGATTGCCCCGATGTCTACATGCATATAAATAGTACATCTACATAGTAAAGTCTCTTTTCGTGAGCTGCTATAGATTTATATGATCAAGTTTGAAGAGTTTATTTCAGGATCTTTGGATTTAAACTGTTAAGAAGCTATGATTGTAGCGCACTATTTAATTTCGCCCAGTCTTTTTGGTCAAGGGTCACTCGACGAACAGAAGTCTGTTCGTCGAGTGACGCGACAGCAAAAAAAACATTAATTTGTGGAACACATTAATTTGTGCGTACAACTAAAGAGTGGAATGACCTGCCAGAGTTTTCAACTTCAACCTAGGGATATTTAGTTTAAGAATGAATAGTTACTTCTAGGCAAGCGATCTCCATCGTCGACCACATCGCTTACAATCAGGTGAGATAGTAATCAAACGCGAACCTACCTAAAATAATAATCTACACTAATATAATGAAGAGTTTTTTTGTTTGTAGGAGGTAATCTCTCGCTATTAGAATATTTTTCCCTAAATTCTTCAAAGACTAAACAATTTACTTACGTATCCCACCAAACGATCTTAGCCCATAATACTTACAAGCTCGCATCATGTACACACTTACCGTCATCCCTCATCCCATCAATGGAGGGTGACTTTAATAAAACAAAAGATACAGCATGTCGACAGTGCGCCCGATCTGCCGTCTGTCGAATAATGATGCTCATTTGTCAAACGCAATCGGGATACTGTGATGTTCTTTATTACATGAGTTTACTGTGGGCTGGGTATACTGTGTTACTTGTTCAATCAAATATACTGTGGCTTTTTGTGGATATGTAAAGGGGATTGTAACGTTTGCAGGATTGTTCTAATGAGGTAACGGGGTTCTGGAACGCAGAGGTGCTGAATCATTTTTTATTTTGCCCTAATTGTCTCACTGCTGGGTAAATGCCTTTCAGACATTCTTCTCCCGCATTGTCTCAAACCATTCCTTGTATCCTTCATCAGTTAAACCTGTAATAAAAGGATGAACTGAAGAAACAGCTAAGGAGGATCTCACCTTGGAGGTTTTCAGCCAAGAGTGAATTGGTAACTTCTCAGCAAGGATGTTCTATCGTCGACCACACCATTGCTTACCATTAGGAGAGATAGTGGTCATTTGCCTGCCAAACAATTTTTTTTTATTGTATTAAATTAATTTAAATGACTAAATAGATTCCTCTCGATTGTTTGCTTATATGTTATACTGAAAAATCACCTAACCTGATAAATGGGTTACAGTCTACTGGAACCATTTATTTTTAACATTAAATTTTAATGTTCTTTACTTTATTTAAAAAAATCTGATCTATCACACTAATATTATAAAGTTGACTGTTCGTATCTATGTGTGTGTATGTTTATTTCATTACACTTAAAATTCTGAAAGGATTTTAATAAACGGCGCATGGATAGACCTCGTACGGGTATAGCACATAATAAAATAATTTTTATATCAGGCATATGTTTCTTTGGGATAACTTACTACTAGCAAAAGCTAATAAACTATATTTCACATTCACACATAGCTACAGTGACATACTAACACACACACACATAACATAAGGGATGCCCTTATAAAGACAAGGAAATAAGCAACGGATAGGAGGTTCGCCGTCGATCCCATCATTTCTTTTATATTTTTTCATCAAAATCACATGTGACGCCTGAATGTCATTTTCATATGACGAAAAAAAATGTTTATTAAGATGACACGCCCACGCAATATTACAATATTGTACTACTGAAATATGGAAAGTGATTTTTTACGAGAATATAACAAGGTGTGTGTAAGATTAAAAGCGAAGGGTTGCTCTTATTAATGTTTATGTTAGCTTGTGTGGTTTTATTAGAATTAGGTTTAACGCGACGATATATTTTGTGTTTTAGGATAAGAAAAGAAAAATGTTGCCTTACATTTATTTTATGCTGTCTAATGATTTACCCGAAGAATTTTAGAACAGAAAAAAAAACATGTATCACCAACACACCAGATGCGAATATTAATAACACTCATAAGCTATTTGTATCTCTTTCTAAGTTTATTTATTCAGAGTGAATAAATCAGTAAGCCAATTGTTTGTAATTGTTCTTATGAGAATAAAATTCTTTAATTCATGAATCCCCAAGCGACACCCGGTGGCCACGCATCTATTGTCTTACTATTGTGTCTCTAATTGACGGTATCTGAAGGGTTAAACCTACATACACAACTAGCTGCTGTCGATGGCTTGGACCGCGTGAAAATGGAATAATGCTGCTAGGGAACATACACCCAGCAATTATCCTGGATGTTATTCCAGGATATGGTCTATCTAACATCCGTGTCAGTACAGCCGTTCAAGCTTGACGAAGTAACAAACATACACACACATAAACTCACAAACTTTCGCCTTTATAATATTAGTGTGATTTCGGTTTTTGTATGGCGTAGTTTTGCAGGTTGGGTACGAGCTACAGCAATGAAGAACACGAGTAAAAAGAGGACATTATGTAGCTATATTATTGTTTCGCAGTCTGTAAGTATCAATGAATCGGAAGGTTTTTATCTCTGGTTTATACGCACTCCTTGGAATCTAGGTAGCCTGTAATTTTTTGTTAGTGTCTGACAACATCTGACAGTAGGTGAAGAGAAGTGTAGGTATATGCCGCCGGTTGTTCCTGACAATTTTATTTTCAAAGAATCGGACAATTTTATTGTCTATCTGTAGGACACCAAAGTAAATTTTAAACCGGTCTTCTGTTGTCCAAAACACTGTATCAAAATGAATTGTATCGCCTCGCAAATTTGTGTATATCTTATTCGAAAATTACCGATGATTTACGAAGATTACCGAGCGGTATCGAAGCGAGCTGCAGCGTGATACGGTGCGAGTGTGGCAAATATTTCGGTGACTGTGCTTGACAATTTTATTTTCAAAGACTCGAATTGTTGATTGCAATAAGCAGCCTGGAAGGAAAACCACATATCCTCGCTAAATTATCTCCTGTCAATATGTAGGACACCAAAGTAAAGTTTTGAACCGATCTTCTGTCATCCAAAACACTGCACCAAAATTAATTGTATCACCGCTTCGCAAGTTTATGCATATCTTATCCGAAAATTACCGATGATTAACGAAGATTACCGAGCGGTATCGATGCGAGCTGCAGCGCGGTGCGACGCGGCGCGGTGCGGTGCGAGCGTGGCAGATGTGTCGCCGGTTGTGATTGTCTTGCTGCGATGATTGATGATCTTTCGCGGCGGCTGGGCTGTAGGGCTGCGACGATCAATGTTTTCGGGGAATATTTTTTGGTTTTATTTTTATTGCGTTTTAGACTTAAAATGTTTTTTTGAAATTAAAATTATGAGCGTGAAATTAATTTATTTGTTGAATTTACCTGTTCCACAGCCGGAATAAAAAGTTTTTTTTTTAAATAAGACTATGTTTCTATAGTTACTTATGCCAAAATTAAAAAATATAAACTTAAGACTAACTTATCAGCTTACTTACACTTGTTTATAGTTTGTTACAACATAACGATATTAATTTTTCATTTAATCAAATCATAAAATAATGTATTTACTGCTTCTGTAAAAGTTGAAGCAGTACCTACGGACCACGATTATCTTCTTTCATCTCATTGGTTTACTGTGTGTGTGACAGAGACGAGACTACCTACGGTAAATATTTTTTCTTTGGTTCTGCTGTTGAGTCTAATATCATATTGTTTACGATAGTCTGTGGTCATCAAAACAACTAGTAACCCCTAAATTAGTAGTTAGTAACAAAACAAGAATATCTACAATATCAACTTCACTCTTCTGTTATCTCTTAAATGTTTAAAAACAAACTAATTAGGAGAAAAATATATCTTAAAATCCTGTCAACAAAGTGATTAGTATATTGCTATTGACTCAGATAACCATTCAAATACTTCTTAATGTATTTAGGTACGTATGTAAACATCTTTTGACAATGAGGGGATTATCTCCATTGTGTTGGTGATTGACAGTTTATCTCTCTGTCTCCTTCTAATCTTTTGTTGATTTGGACTCCGCCTCCAATTTGTAGAGTGCAAACAGGGACTGGTGTATTATACCTACTCAAAGAACTTGGTTTACTTTTATAAAATGCATATATTACTTATTATATACATATGTGTTTTTGTACTTATAACATGAACAGGATAAACCTAATTTGGGAATTACCTCAGTGAAACTTACTGAGACAGTTGGCTCGGTTTATTTCATTTACTGGCAAATAATTTTATGTTATGTAATTACAAATTTACAGTTTTCAGAATTTTTCCTTAACCTGTACTAAGAGATCTTGCTTCACGTTTAATTTCAGGATTTTAGGTCAATGGAACATACCTACTTACTCTATAGGTTTTGATTTCCTAGCGAGAGTCAAAATATGAACGGCCTTAGCTTTAGTTAGGCCTTAGGATAAGGTTAAAAGTTGAACTTTTTACTGCTTTTTCTTAATACCACAACATTCACACGTTCCTGAGAAAAAAGGTTTTGATAGGCGGACAAACTCACAACAAAGTGATCTTGTAATGTTTTCATTTTTGCCTATTGAGATACGGAACCCCAGAAATTGGGGTTTCTTGTGAGTTTTGATTTTATTGGTCAACAAAGTCAAAATTAGTGCATGAACAAGATAAACAGTTATTAAACATAAATAGATTTATCAAGAAATTTGGTTAGTGTTAATACAATTAGACACTGCACATTTGGCTTCACTATGTAAAATCTATATATACTTATAATAAATCTGTAGAAGTGAAAATTCCGTACATTGAAAATATCAAAAAAATAAATGGCAAAAAGTGTTACTAGACCGACACCGAACCCAAAAATGCGATTAATTTTTTTTTAGTCTGTCTGTTTGTTCAGGCATCACGCAAAAACTACCGGTTCGATTACGATAAAACTTGGTAAAATTATTCTTTAACATCCTGAGCACCACACTGGGTACTTTTTATCCCGGAAAAGTATATAGAATAAAAATCAAACTTAATTTTGCGGTTCGATCCCTAGACTCATTACTGTACCAATCGAAAATAATAAGTTTGAACGGTGTTACCCCGAATTTAAAGCGATCGAAGCCGCGGGCAAAAGCTAGTGATAAATAAAAG
The DNA here is from genome assembly GCA_949319445.1 of Mythimna lalbum. Taxonomy (NCBI): domain Eukaryota; kingdom Metazoa; phylum Arthropoda; class Insecta; order Lepidoptera; family Noctuidae; genus Mythimna; species Mythimna lalbum. The sequence goes on along the minus strand of OX439356.1, from coordinate 15,199,203 downwards.
AAAACAATATTATAAAATACACAAAAAGAGCGCGCAGCAACCCTAGTCGCCTATTCAACTCACGTTTATTCAATATAAGCAAACTCAGGCATAGGCCACAGTAAAAGTACTTTGGCGAAATATTCTACATTCGTCAAGCGTTGCCGTTGCTACCATTCCAATGTACTACCACAAAAGTATGTATTTATGATAATGTAGACGGAATTTTTAGTATAGTTAGGTTAGGTTAGATACCTGGATCTATTTCTTATACAGTGTGAAATTTAGAAACACATTAATTGTTCGTCCCTAAGCTAGCTAAGTAAAGCCATTGCCTTTTTTTTGGTGGGCAAAAATCCAATTTAACCCCCGCTCTTGGGCGGAGCGGGAGATAGTGTCAGACTCTTACTGACTAAAAACCCACCCCGTTCCTTTTAGTCTTCATACCGGGGCCCGAGTTCCTTTTCAGATAACCCTAGCCCCAGTAGGCTTCGACCCAACTGGGCCCCTGCTGTTGCTGACAACTCCTTGAGCGCGCGGGAACAGTGCGCGCCATAGACGTCTTGGGCTTGGTCCGGACAGTTACCGGACAGTCGGACAGCGAGCTACCCATGGCTCGCCGTCCGCAAGCCCGCATCTACGGTGGGTGAATTTTAGAAACATATTAATTGTGAGTACCTAAGCTAGCTAACTAAAAGCATTCCTTGCTTGGAGTCTATGTTTCCTGATAGCTACCATGTAGGGGTGTTTTAGGTGACCGTGCTTCATCGTCAACCATATCACTGGTTAGTTCCACTATGCTCTAGTTTCGACTCATAAAATACCTACCAAAAAGTTTCGCTTTGTCACATTCTAGGGCAGTGATGGAGAAAAGTGTTACTTACTATCAGGTGAGGTTAGGTAGTTGTCAAGCGCGAGTCTGACCGTTTGGTTTGTGCAGACAGCTGCATCGTTTGGGTAATGTTACAAAACTATGTAACCAGTTGATGACACAGTCCGAAATTACATTTGGATAAACTATTGTAACTTTGTAAAATAATTTGATGAAACGCTATGAATATAAATTTATAAAGTTGTAAACTTCTATGAAATAATATTACCTAACATTTCATTTTATATTTCAGCGCTGTTTAACATAATCGGTGATGATTGATTTTTTAATTACGATTCTATACTGTCCCACTTCTGGGCAAAGACTCCTCCATTCCTTCCTTTGTTATCGGCTCTAAGCCACTTCTTGACAATTCCTAAGGTATCCTGTCATATTTTTTTTTGGTCGGCAGCGATCCCGTAGTGTGATTCCAGGGCACCAATTTTGTTGCAAAAATATTCATAAGTATTCAAACCAATTGATTGAAATTAACTAACATAATAAAGCAACGGTGTTTGTAATCTAAAATTCAACGATATAATGATTTCAGTTCGTTCTATCGAACATCAACATAATTTTCTTTCTCTCAACCACTAAGATTGAAACCGACTACGCCATCTGTATGGTTTCAGTAAGGTTAACACCGATGCTGGAGTCACTACCAACATAAAGCTTTCCTATTAGTTAAAATGAGCTTTCTTATACATAGGAATAAATTTTATAACACAATTCTTACACAGTAAAAATGTCTGGCTGAAAACCTAAAAAATGCCTTCAAATGTATAGTAAAAATACCTATCTGAAGATCCTTGAAAATGAATGAAGAATTTGTCTATAAAATAACGCAACCAGCGCTCTCGAATAGGTAAACATTGTATGCTGTAACATGATTGTATGCTTGAACATGGGATCATGGTTGGCACAGAAGCCTTGTTCCTAGTTACAAAGTCCGTAACTAGATGGCGTTGTTATCAAAAGTAACACAATAATGGGAAGTAAATGAATAAATATATACGGAGTATGTTGCAGTAATCTGGATTACTTTATAGTTTATGGAAAAAAGGAGACTATATCACTGTATAGGGCCACTGTATTGATATGAATTAATAAATGATTAGGTAAGTATAGATACCGATAACAAGTAAATATCTATTTAGGAGTAAGAATTAAATTTTTTATCGTTAAATCTGAGAGATAAGATGACGGTAATTTAACAATAATTGATAACGTTTCTGCACCTAATTGAAGCATTGTTATTATTGTGGATTTGTATGTAAATATTTTTCTATTTTTAGCAAAAGACCGTAGGTATCACTAGATTGTTAAACAGCCTTTAGATAACCAAGTTATCTCATCTCAAAACTCAAAGCCTTGTCTACATCGGGTATGTTATAAACTGTTACTAAGTAGGTACCTATTGCTGATACCAATGCAGCATAGAAAACGAGAACTACTCGCAATTAAAGCTTTACCTAGATACAATTTAGTAAAATACCAATTAGATGAAGCTAGTTAGGAAGTACCAAAATAAACTTATGACATTTAATTGTATTATTAATTAGAACAACGATTACATCTAGTATAAGAATTTGTGCTGCGGCTGCTTGACTTCAGTTCTATATTTAGTACTGAAGACATACCAGTTGTAGTTGGTATTTAATTTTAAATAAAAATGTTTATTCATATAACATTTAAAGTATCGGAAACTGAATCCATGATACCTACCGATGGTCAGAGCTCCAGAGAAAGGAACCTCCCTACAATACGAGACGTGACCAGAAGCATCGCTTTCTGAATCAAGCTCTTGATCCAGCATCTTTGCGAGAACCTCCTAAAATGTTGGCTGACATGACTTTCGGTATAATTATCGATGAGTGCACATATCACAAATTCTCTCTCAAATTCCCTTTCCTAGAGATGAAGCCTGAGTCTCAACAGTGGGAACATTATAAGGCCGGCTATGCTATGCACATCTCACATTTTGACAGCCTTGCGAAATATTCGACATATTTAATTCACTTATTTCCAATTATTCTAGTAATTGGAAATAAGTGGAAAAAGTCGAAGTATTGATAATAATTTAATTACCTATTTAGTAAGTATTCTCTAATGACAATACTAAAAAGAATGCATTCAATAGAAATAATGTTGAATGATTTTTTTCACATTATTTGATATTTATATAAAAAAAAAAACAATTTTTGATACTATATTTTGAGCTAAGGGTAACTTAGGTACTAATGAGCAGAAGAGGTATAGGGAACAGGTGAGAGCTGCGGAAAGACCTGAAAAGGTAAGCAAATATACAAAAGAGTACCTATAATGTGAATGTACTAGATAAGTCTAGTGTTTAAATAGTCTTTAGGTACAATAGCGATTTATTACCGAAACTATAAGACCTTAAATCACTTTATAATAACACTTTTATTAAATTCTACGAAACTAGAAAAGAAAAATCTAGATTTTTCATAAACTACGAAACATTACAAATATTCAGCATACAACGATTATCCAAAAACAGTTAAAACAAAAATGAAATGTCAACATAACCAATTACTAATCACCGAAGCGAAGACAACACATAGTTTTTACCTAATTTGCTAATCGCCCTTCGACATGGGGTTGGCAATTACATATAAAACTGGGCACATTGCCGACAGACCTTATAATTTGCTGAACTTTTGTAGTGATCGTTACTATTATATCAGTTAGCAATATTCCAAAATGCCGGAGTCTACGACGACCAGCCAGTCTGTGACGCCAACTCCTTGTACTGTTGGCAATAGTGCAGTTACCTCCGGTGTGGGACTTTGGAACCAAATTGGTGGCACTAACATGGTGCAGAATAATACAACGGTAATTTGATTTTCATAATATTCTCTGCTCAGTCTCAGGACTGCAGATTTTATATAAATCATTGAAGTACCCCTGTTTATATTATATGACTTGCCTGTTGGTCTAGTGGTTAGTGGCTCTGACTGCTATGCCGGACGTGGGTGCGAATCCCAATGTTTGTGTGGTGAGCATATGATCATTTGTTCTGTGTCTGGGTGTAATTTGTCTATAAATGTATTTTTTTAGAAATATATAGGTATGTTTATCAGTTGTCAAGTACCCATAACACCCCGGAGGACACGGTGGAGCACACAGTTGAGGTATGCCCTGCTTGGGCGGAGCAACGCCGTGCCCTCGTCGGGGCGATCTGCGGCGGAAACCTCTCGCGCCGGGCCTTGGTTCAGGCCATGGTCTGGAGCGAGGAGGAGTGGCAGGCGGTCGCCTCCTTCTGCGAAGCAGTAATTCTAGCAAAGGAGGAGGCCGACCGCTTCAGGTGCCCTCGCCGCCGCCGCTGCCGGGGTTCCAGCCCCAATTTCCAGCCACCGTAGACGCGGGCTCGTGGACAGCAAGCCATAGGTAGCTCGCTGTCCGATCGTCCGGTAACTGTCCGGACCGAGCGAAGGCGTCGACGGCGCGCACTGTTCCCGCGCGCCTCAAGGAGTTGTCAGCAACAGGAGGGGCCCATCTGGGTCGAAGCCTACCGGGGTCGGGGTTATCCGAAAGGAAACTAGAGCGCCGGTATGAAGGCTAGAAGGAACGGCGCGGGGTTTTTAGTCAGTAAGAGTCTGACACTATCTCCCGCTCCACCCAAGAGCGGGTTTTGTCAATGATGATATTCCCTGTCGACAAAAAAAAAAAAGTTCCCATAACACGAGCTCTGCTTAGCTTGGGACTAGACGGCGTTGTGTCATAGTTGTGGAATATTATTATATGTCTTTTCTGCCAAAACCTTGAATTTTATAGAAATGGTACCTAATAAAATATTTCTCTTTTTACAGCCTCCTGTGTGGAACGAGTTACCGACATACAGTGTTGCTTCAGCACCAGTGTCTACCAATAGTGTCTCCAGTGACTACCACGCTACGAACAGCAACAACATCAACATTCTAAGCAACCAAGTCGTGTACAACCCGCCCAACTACATAAACATTCCATATCAAACAAACACAGGATCTAATACAGGGTACACGAGTTTAAATCCCGCCGGAGGAATTAATCCTCAAATCACCAACGGGACAAATTTACGCCCCCAAAACGGGCTTATCGGAGGACAAGCCTGGCCCAATCAGTCGGCGCTCGGAAGATTTATCACTCAGTCACCTGGATGGACCAGTAACAAGACCACTGGAGGAGTCAAAAAACCGAAACGCATCAGAACTGCGTTTACAAGTCCACAGATGATGGAGCTAGAACAAGAGTATTCTAGGAGTCGCTACTTAGATCGCGCTCGAAGGATTGAGCTATCAGAAATCCTCCGCCTGAACGAGCGCACCATCAAGATTTGGTTCCAGAACCGTCGCATGAAGGAGAAGAAAGACCGAGCTGAGAGTCAGGAAGATTCCGAGGAAGTTAGCACATCTGAGTCTTCTCCAGAAGTAGGAGGCACTCGGATGCCGATGCTTATTAACGAGCAGTATCCTGGCATAAATAACAATGTTTATAATCAGCCAGAAGTTTACTGTCACGGAAACATTTATGCAGAAAACTACCCAGCATCATCTACTTCTATACAGATGCCAGCGACGAGTCTGCCACCCACGATGCCAGTGGCAAGTCTGCCACCCATGATGCCAGCGACGACTCATCCATCTTCAACACCAGGGACGAGTCTGCAACCTTCGATACCAATGACGGGTCTGCCACCCTCAATGCCAGCTCAGAATTCTGTTCAGAACATGTATCAGACTTTTATGATGGAGGAACAATGCCAAGCGCCGTACCAACAGTTACATTTGCAGATGCAGCCTTGCCAGTCCTCATATGAAGTTCAGGAATTGTTGCCTGAATCAAAAACTAATAATGAAAATCCTTCTCCAAATGCCAATGCAAATGGAGATAACATTGACAAGAACTGGGATTTATCTTGGATCAAATCGTCTCTTTCTTATGAAGAGTAGTATCGTAATTTTAATTATAAGATTTAGATTGTAAATTGAATTTTTTAATATTTTAGCATAGCATTGCATAGTTGGCCTTATAATGTTCCCACAGTTGGGACTCAGGCCTCCTCTCAAGGAGAGGGAAAGGGTCGTAATCCACCACGCGGGCCCAGAGCGGGTTGATGGATCCTTAATTCTTTATTGTACCCAAAGACATTACTCTACCATGTCTATCATGTGTATGTTCTAGGAGATGCCGGTTTCCTCACGATGTTTTCCTTCATCGTTTTGAGAGCAGTGGTGATACAAAGTGTGGCTGGCTGGGTTTGAACCCGCGATTTACAACTCGTATGTCGGCGCTGATACCACTCGGCCACCACTCATCATCATCTTCCTGCCCTTGACCCGTTTTTTTTGGGGTCGGCACAACACGTTTTTTTCTTCCATTCTGTTCTGTCACTCGTCACGCTATCCCCTTTCTTTCATATCACTTCTCACACAATCTATCCATCTTTTCTTTGGCCTCCCTCTATCTACAAGTAAACTCATAACTTTTTAGCAACATGTGTTTCGTTCCTCCTTTTCATATGACCATACCAAGAAAAACGATTCCCTTTCAACTTTTCAGTCACTGACGCCACTTTCAAACTTCCCCTAATACTACGTGCAATCGGCCACCACTCCTCTGTAAATATTTTAGTTCAAATAAAAACGTTTTATAAATTATTTATTCTTTTATTTATTCAATGAACCTCTACTAATATTAATGATTAATTTGACTGCCACATATTCATTCAGACCACCACACACATAGTCATTCATTATCATTGTCATTGATTATAACTGAAATAATTTTTAAATAATTATGTATTTAACACATTTCACTTGTAAATCGCACTCTAAGAATCAGAATGACACAGGTGTTAAGACTTAGTAATAAATTATAAATCGGAGTTCTGTCAAACAGGCATACATTAGTAAATTACTGACAGATTGAAGTCGGGGTGAGTCAATTATACCCAAAGATTTTATATATATAAAATCTTTGATTATACCTAAGAAAAGACGTTTTGTTACTGGCATAAACATTACAAAAAAAAAAACCGCAAATATAACCAATCACATTAAACAACCGAAAAGGTCACAACCGGCTCAATTGCCATAGTAAAAAAATACAAAAGATAGAATTGAAATCCAATCCAAAAAAATCCAACGCATAATGTTTGACAATCTTACAAAATAATAATTGTCTACCAACCTAAGAAAACGCCTTGTGATTGGGTGGCGCGACGCGTATACGCTAAAATGCGTTCGGAAACACACTTCGGTGAATCATACCTCGCCTGTACCTTGACTCGACCCAAGCGTTCAAGTAGGCGTTACATATTATAAGATTATTCTAACATACTTTCAAATTTTTTAGTGAATCGATTCAAGATAATTATGAATATCAAAAATACATAGGTATATATTCAATAGTTTATTAGTAACGTAGATTCCACGTTTATCCGAAACTTCGTTTACCGTTCGGATAACCGATAGTTTCAGTTACGGTTACGGAGTTCCATAACATCTCTGATTCCCTATCATAAAGGGTCTATTACACTACGCATTATTTAAACAGTTAGTTATTACACTAATTCTCTCAGAGTAAGACAGTCTGACTCTTTCTTAAAAAAAGAAAAATAAGACGAGTCTAAATATCGAGCCCTAAATAACGTGTAATGATATAGGCCCTCACTTGGGGTTTTATAAATTAAGCTCTTAGGGTCCCCGCAAATTCCAGACATTCGATCGGCCGATAGTTTGGTTGGTTGCTTGGTTGCACCACTAATGCCAACGAGAGAACAACCGAACAATTTAACAATATAATAGCTCGTACCCGTCCCGATCCTGATCCCATCAACTCAGGAAAAATCCTAACAGTGTGAAGTAGCCCAAAGTACAGCAACATCTCTGGGGAAATTGGTTTACAACAAACTAGACGGGTTATGTAGGTTTATGTTAGGTTTTCGGAGGTAATTTTGGATTGCGTGAACTGATTTTAATAATTCTTTTTTTATTTGAAAGAAGGTACGTTCAGGATAAGATATGTAAACTGAGTTTAAAAAATGCTTGCATATACTGTTTTATTACAAACTTAGTTCAGAAATTATTTTGTACAACTTTTCAAAAACTGTTCAACCCATCAAGTTCAAAATAATTAGAAAGTCTTTATAAAGTTCTACTTTTGAGATTTTTTCAATTTTCAAAAAGTAAGATCTTCAAAAGTAGAAATTCAAAAGTAAGATCGAAACACAAATGAAAAAAAAACACTCTCCACTTTACGTGTAGGGGGGAGGACCCTTATTAAACATTTTTTTCCACTTTTTATTTTACCACTTCGTCAGCGTTACTGGTACAAGATTGCAGCTTTCTAGTGCTCCTTGGGACCAGAACCATGTGTAGGCATCTCGACGTCTCTCGTGAAGGCCGCATTCAGGGATTTGCAGATCATAGCCAAAGAACACACTGGCTGTCTATTACGGGTCTGGAACACTCCAAAAAATTCCTGGGCTCTACGTTCAAGGCACGGGAATGTATCTGGAATATGAGCAGGGGGCAAATCCGCTACCTGATGGGTGCCTTTACAGGGCACTTTGGAACCAACGACATGCTCATGAAAATTGGTCTAGCCGCGACTCCCATGTGCAGGTTGTGTGAGGAACATACAGAACGCATGGAGCACCTGCTGTGTACATGCGATGCTTTGGCTAACAAGCGAATGAGTCTTCTAGGGGTAGGATATCCAAGACCAGAGGATTACAGGCTCTTATCCCCGCATCTCGTTGTGAAACTTATGAAAGAGATTTTCAGCGAGGTTGGGGAGGAGTAAGCTATCTAGGGGACCACAAAAGATCCACATGGGTCGAAGTGTCCGAGTTGTTTCTCGGCCTAGTGATGATGATGATGATGATATTAATCCCCAAGTGAACGTTCGCGCATCTGTTGTCTTACTATTGTGTCTCTAATTGACGGTATCTGAAGAGTTAAAAATAATGTTATATAGTGTGTATCGCTCCATCGCTCTTTCTCGCTCGCACGCTTGACATTTTACACGACATAATTAACATGACATAATTATCATGACATAATTAACATGACATAATTAACATGACATAATTAACACGACATAATTAACGCGATATAATAAAGGCCCCTGATATTAACTTATAAAAAAAAACTACAACTTTAAAAACCTTATCTACAAAAACAGTCATGACAGCGACACACAACAAGTAGTATTGACAATGTTGATAAGTACTGTAATTAACTCATTACGAACCAGTGATCAATATTGGTACATATTTAATTAAACAGATTACATGTTTTAAGCTGCAAGAGACATTAAGTAATTCAACCACTTATATATATGTTATAAAACGAATGAGGATGTCTGTTTGTTCGAACGCGCTAATTTCAGTAATTATTAGTTCGATTTCAATAGTACATTATGATTTATATCATAATGTACTATTCAAATCTATGTAATGTTAGTGATTGCCGTCGAGGTGGCATTTAGACCCGAGTTATAGCGAGGGTGTAAAGAGAGCTGAGTTCGGTAATTATTAATTACTCACGTATATCATACGATGTTTTTCAATACACTTGTGAAGAAAATAACTAAAACTAGTAATCTTTTGTGGCGGCAAAAATCTGTTTTCATGTGCGCGCCCATATTTTTTTTCCTTGTGGGGGACGACCTGCGCCCTTCCTGATACAATAATAGTACATTATGATATAAGTGTGTAATATTAGTGACAACCATTGAGGCAGTATTTAGTCCCGAGCCAAGGCGAGGGTCTTAAGAGCCGAGAACGGTAATCATTAATTACTCACGTGTATCATACAACGTTTTTCAACGTGTGAAGAAAATAACTTTAAAACTAGTAAACTTTTGTGGCGGTAAAAATCTGTTTTCATATGCGCGGCCGTTTCTTTTTGCCTCGTGGGTACCTGCGCCCATCCTGATACGATAAATGGAATAAAACTATGGCGGTGGAGAGGTTGAACAATAGGGTTTTAAACACATTATAGCACTAGTGTATAATGGTAATCAAAATGTCAGTTTGGTAACAAGTGCCATAATATATCTAAGTGCAGTGCAATAAGAGTCACTTTATGAGCAAGTGTATTGAAAATGTAATAAAATTATGGCGGGGGAGAGGTTGAACAATAAGGTTTTAACCATATTATAGCACTAGTGCGTAATGGTAATCAAAATGTCACTGTTTGGTAAAAGTGCCATAATATACCCAAGTGCAGTGCAATAAGAGTCACTTTATGAGCAAGTGTATTCAAAAAAATCTTATAGTACTCTTTTTAGGTGGACAATAATAATACTTCTTCTGCTCTAGAGTAAAGCCGAAGGTCATGTTAGATTTTTACTGACTAAAATTCCACTTAACACACAGTTCCTTCAGTTGACTTTTGCAATCTAAGACCACGAGAATAGTTTTCAGAAGTTTTTTCACGGCCCTAACAGTCACCAGCTCTATTGGCCCGTGGGTCTAGTTTTTCTGACATCTCGACGTGGAACACTATGCGCTGTCGACGACTTGATCTCAGTACTTATAAGACGAGCGGACGGCGAGTAACCCATTGCTCGTCGTCCAGAAGCCTAGGCTGTGCCTATAGTGGCTGGAAATTGCTCTGCAATTCCCAACGCCCGGGGCATCTCCTGTCACGCAGCTGGGCTGTTAGATGTATGTTCTCTCACTCTAGCAGCCGCCTCTTTCACTTGTATTACTGTTTCGTGGATGGATGCGACCCCGTCCCTTTTCCTTTCGCTCCAGAATATGGACAGAACCAAGGTCCAGCGCGTAAGATCACCGCCGCTGATCGCCTCCACGATGACACGGTGGTGCTAAGTCGCACATAATAATAGGGCACATGTCAAGTGTATTGAAAAACGTCGTATGATACAAATGTGTAATTAATGATTACCGTTCTCGGCACTCTTAAGGCCCTCGCCATGGCTCGGGTCTAAATACCGCCTTAACGACAGTCACTAACATTACACACTAATATCATAATGTACTATTTATTACATTGTGATAATTATTTATGGTCAGACAATTATTTATTTATTTTATAATTATATACATCTTAACTATTAAATATTATAAATTAATAGGTATATACAAACTTAAAATAATAATATGTACAAACGAGTAAAAAAGGCACAAAAACGGGGAAAACTCAAAGGGCATCAAAAAATTCGTCCACATCGATGTCAATGGGAAAAGTGCCCAGAACGCTGGCAGCATTGCCACACTGGATGGCAATGGGTGCTCCTAGTGGAGCTCCACATCGATGTCAGTGCGGCGAAGCAGTCGATCGCCTCGGACACCATGGCCTATCTTGCAGTAGAAGCGCTGGTCGGATAGCACGGCATGCCAGTATTAATGACATCATCCGTCGAGCTCTTGTCACCGCCGGGGTGCCAGCTGTCTTAGAACCCAATGGCTTGGCACGTGACGATGGGAAGAGACCAGATGGGATGACTATAATGCCTTGGAAATTGGGTAGGCCTTTGGTGTGGGATGCAACATGTGTCGACACCCTTGCGCCTTCCCATCTTCTGAGTACCGCGGGCTGTGCTGGAGCGGCTGCTGTAGGTGCAGAAAACCTCAAACGGCGTAAATATAATAACCTCATTGGAAGTTATATATTTTAGCCGTTTGGGGTTGAAACACTAGGGCCATGGGGTCCGAGCGCTCATCGAGTTTTTAAGGATATCAGCAAACGTTTGGTCGACTCTTCGCGTGACCAGAGGGCTGGCCTTTTCTTCGGTCAACGAATCGACAATTATTAGTTAATTAGTGTATGAACATTAAATAAGGCTGATGATGATGATGATGATGAGTGTATGATTAGGTTATATGCCATTAAATAATGATTTTCCAAATATTTCGGAAAACATTTTTGGGTTGAATACCTTATTTATTGAGAAAAGCTATTGGCAATATCACATCTCGCTACGACTTACCGAAATGGAAAACGTCAAAGTCGCGGGTGAAACCGCGGTGGACCGTTCGTTAATTTCCTTTACGTTGTGATAATTATTTATGGTCAGACAATTATTAGTTAATAGGGTATAATTAGGTTATATACTATTAAATAATGATTTTCTAACCATAACTATATATAAGACATATCAGCTTGGAATTTTTAGTTGTCAGATTTGGCTGGACCAGCAATCATGATGAAATATTTACAAAACGGTATAACAGAAAATTTAAATATGGAAATCAGTGGTGACTTTATCGGAAGGGGATACCAAATTACAGTGGTAAGTGATGCACAGTGTAAATAGAAAAAAAAAGAACCCTGTGGCCTTTGGCCCTGGGGTATAACTTAATCCTGAGCTTGTTATGATAATAACGATAACAGCCTTTATTAACAATCTGTTTTGTTTATGAAATGTAAAAAATATTATGCGACATCGGTTTCAGAAGATAAACAATCTTCTGATTTATCGTCGTCCCATCTTCTTATCGGGCGTCCTTTCGTCCGTTCGCTTTCTCTGGGGTACCATTTAGCTACTAATTAAGCCCATTTCTCCTTTCTATTTCTGATTAGGTGACCTGCCCATTTCTACTTTAGTTTTTTGATGTTATATGCCACGTCCGCTATTTTTGTTTTCTCTCTGATGTATTTAGGTTTAATTTGTTTTTTCTTTTAGCATTAAGCATACTTCAATCCATGTTGTCTTGGGATGTTTGCAATTTTTTATTATTTTGCTTAGTTAAAGCCCAAGTTTGACAACCGTAGGTCATGGTAGGAAGTATACACGAGTTAAATACTTTACTTTTTAGTGTCAGTGAAATTGATTGGTTTTTTGTGATTTATTTTAGGGACCAGTATCGCTTCCATGCTATATTTAACCTGTTGTGTAATTCTTAAGATGTATCGTTTATAGGATTATCTCCTCCAATCGGTTCAAGATAATTGTATTCGTCTACAAACTCGAAGAGATCGTTGTTGACCTATATGGGTGGTTTCGAACGATTCGTCTGCAGGCCTACTTTTCGACTTTCCTCTACAAGTGGTTTGAGCATGGTTTGCGGCTGATTCGGGTTAAAAGATGTTAATATAAGGTCGTCCGCAAATCGAAGGCGGTTTTGCATTACTCCATTAATCGTTATGCCAAAAAACGAAATATAATAATGATCATTACGCATAATATTATTAGGCATAAATGTTTTGCCATAAATACTGCTAGCATAATAATAATTAGCATAATTATTTAACCACATAATGTTCTTTGGACTAAAACTAAGAAACCCTAATAAATAACTCCAAACGAACAAAAAAAAAACCGTAATCTAACCTAATCCAGTAACCGATAATATGACGCCACAAAAACATCGCCTAAAGATAAATTTAAAATTATTGGCTACATTAACGCAATTATGACTTTTTATACTTATGGCTCATGATTATTAGACAAACAAATATTACGCCTTCAAAATTTATGCAACTCCAACTTTAGCCAAAACATATTAGACTAAATGATAGTTATGCTAACTTTGCATTATGCAGCAGTATTATTATGCTAACAAAAGTTATGCGAAAACGTTATGCCAAACTATATTATGCCTTAAACTTTTATGGCAACAGGGGTATTACCGGTTGAGACAGGTTAGTGATGATGTCATTTCATCGCCGTCGTTGTAAAGGTTTCGATAGAAATCTGTCGCTGTTTCGAATAATTCGGATCTTACCGTTTTATTCTTTTGACTTTTTTTTTATTTTATTTCTGGTATTCAATTTGTATATTCTTCTAACTCCTTCCAAGCTTACTTGACTCTTCGAGTAGATTTTATGTGATACATGATTCCATCTTGTCTTTTTTGCTTTCTATAATTTCTTATGCTTTCGTTTTATTTTTAATTATTTTAGTTATTTCTTTCCTATCAATTGTTTTTGCTGTCTCAAAAACTGCCTGGTTTCCATCAAATTCCTTGTTCTTGTCCAATTTTATCTTTTAAAGTTTTAGTTGGCTGTATGTTGTTCTCTATCTGCTTTAGTTATTTTTCTAAGATATCGGTATGGGTTTTGTATATATAGGTATGGGTTTTGTGGGTTTTTTCTTGTAAAGCATGTTTCAAAGGGCCTAAGATCGTTTTCGATAAAGGTAGTTTGTTGAATGGTTGCTTACTATTTCGCAAGTGTTTTATAAGGGACACAGTCATTTTTCCACGAAGCATGCCAGGGTCGGTGTTGAAGTTTAGTTGGTATATAACATGAACATCCATGAAAAATTTAGGTTTGTTTGTAATTATAAAATTTTCTTTTTGACGTATCCGTTTGGACATAACAAGGTCCATTTTCTGCTAAGTTTTTTGTTGATGTAACTGTTGACAGTTCACTGTTGTTTTAATTGTCGTCTTGCAACACAGGATAGATATTAGGTTGGTAGCTTGGTTTATGATGTTGAAAATCTAGTCTATGACACTTTGACACTTTTAGGTTATATTTACTGTTTTTTTTCGCTCTAAGTTCAACAAGTTAGATACTGAGTTTATGATGTAATTATATTTATCTAGTCCGCGTAAGTTCCTTCACTTTCTACTGAGTTTGATGTCCTTTAAACTAAGGTTTGTATTTTTCTTTCCAAGAACAAACGTCTTTACGGTTCGACTACCGGAACCGGAAAAACCTGAGCTCGTTAAACAACTGTAATACAGTTATTACAGTATCATGAGTTCATATTGGTTATTAAGCTTGGGCTACTGTTATTCTCCAGGGCCTAAGTAATACACAATAATATTCATGAATCCCCAAGCAAACGCTGGCGTTCGCGCATCTATTGTCTTACTATTGTGTCCCTAATTGACGGTATCTGAAGAGTTAATTGAGATTGTAACAAAAAACTCTTTTAAAAATTTGTAAATTAGGTATATAATTTTGATTTCTCATTTGATTGAATAATATGATTTCATTGTTTTACAATACTTACTTTGTTTATTTATAAAAGTTTTATTTTAAACTAATCCATTTATTATGTTATTTCTTATTCAGATGGACAATCTGCAAAGTTATAGCCCAAAAAAGGTGAAAAGATTCCGAAGTGCCTTTACAACGGATCAAGTAAATTATTTAGAGAAGCAGTTTAAAAAGTGTCCATACATCGGAAACGCTCAACGCCACGAAATTGCCGCAGCGTTGAACATCGAGGAGAGAGCCATCAAGATTTGGTTCCAGAATCGTCGAATGAAGGAAAAAAAAGAAAGTACTACCAAAGAAGTTGATGACGAACAAGGTATTAGAAATACTCTGGAATTCACTCAAGATCACTTCAGTAGTGCGAGTACATCATCAGCTAATGAACAACCACTGTCATTATCATTGTTAAGTCATTTTTGTCAAGGAAACTTTTATAACAGTATTGAAACAAATACTTGTACTAGTACGAGACAAAGTGTTGAAATCAAAGATTCTGCAGAAAAACCAGTTGCATGTATTGAAGTTATTCCAAATGCTGTAACTACAGCTAAAGTGATTCATCCGTCATCAGTGTTTGTAAAAAGTAGTGCTCCGTCTCCAGACTTCAAAACGTCTGCTGAATTCTCTATCGAATTGTGTAAGAAATACAAATCAGAAGCATTAGCTAAACCATCTACCGTAGAAGTACAAACGTTTAAAAAAGAAGCTGAAAAGGTAATAAAACTGGAAGAACCAAAGTCTGTGGGATTCACAGATCAGTTGATTCCTGAAGATTTATCTCTTAGTAAAAAATTGAACATGACAGTAATGGATCCACAACAAACTATTCCAGGAAATGCTTCTAGTAATCCAGGATTTGTATCTCTGGTACCGACTGTTTCACCTTTTTATACGCAGCCTTACCTTCCTGCCAGTGGAGTCATTTGGAAACCATTGAGTGTAATGCCTGTTGTCACTTCTAGTTCAACACCAGTTTCTGCTCCGAGTAACCAATTGTTAAATATGCCTCCCGTTCAAGCAAAAGTTTCGAAAAAACCATGTGGCTGTGATTGTCATGATAGCCAAGAGATGCCTCAAGTACCGTATAATTTCACTCAGCAATCTCCAAGCCCTCAGTACATTATAACTGCAGTACCTTTTCAAAATACCAATAAAAAAAATTGACACGTGTTTATTTATAAATATGAAAGTGTCCCTGTCTGCCTGACAGACAGCCAGACAGGCAGTTTACCACTGACCCAATTTTAATGAAATTTAGGATGGAGTAAAGTTGGACCACAAGAAAGGATATAAGCTATACTTTAATCTGGCTTTGACTTAGATTTCGTGTCTGTAGTAACCGACATTCACGATGACGTAGTTGCGAAAAAAAGTCACTTGTCATAATCGTTAATAAGTATGTTTGTACAAATTGTTATATGAAATAATGTCATTGTAGTATAAATGTGATAATCCTGTTATATAAATAAATTTTGTAAAAGTATAATCATTAATTTAATGTTGTTTGTTATATAATCCCCAAAAGATGCAGTATTATTGAATAAAGAAAACTAAAAGTTATACTGATATTTTATTTGAAATTCTTTTACACAGAAATGTATTAAAAGTAAAAAGTCTATAACAGTTTTAGTGAAACACAAAAATTAACAGCTAGCTAAAATTCTTAGGAATAAAGATGTTTTTGACAGAGTTTCAAGATAAAACATATAAATAATAAGACATAGAATAGAAAACACATAATGTTAATATTAAATATTTATACAATTATAAATATTTAAACTACCCATTAATACACACATTTTTTTTAAAAACTATGTTAAATAAACAACAATGAATTTTAAAATAATTTAAATAATAACTTATCGATAAATAACTTAAAAATTAATATCTCTATTTATTATAGAGAATAAATATATATTAATTTCACTTACTCTATACTATCTAATCTGGTAATTTCCTATCGAACACCACAATTGTATTTTTTTACATATTTCTCTTTTCCTTAAGTATCTAAAAAGTGGTATTCAAAATATTTTGAAAAACTATAAGTTATGTATACTTGTGTATTTTTTTTTTAGTCCACACTAGGAATAGCTCTTATATCGTAGTGGATGGTAATTCACATAAACAAGACACCCAGACATAATTTAAATGTGTTCCGTGTGGGAATCGAATTCGTGACATGCATCGCAAAAGCCAATCGTTCAACCGCTGCGCCAACCGTACTGTATAATAAAAATATGAATTATCTATTTGCCTAAATTCACATAAAATATAAATCTATGTTTATATAAATTACTATTCAAGCAAAACCAATTAATTATTTCACGAATCCAGAATAAATCAATTGTGAATAAGTACAAAATAAAAATTTATTATATGAAGCTATTTGGTTCATAAATTAATATTAAATTTTATATACAAATACGTATATATAAATAGATAATTTAATTACGATGGATTTTTTGCTATAATTAAAAACAAAGAAAACATTTCAATGTGATAAATTCAATAAAAGACCTATTTAAAAACAATATAAATTACTTAATTATAAGTAGTAATAAAATAAATCAAACTCATCAATGATAAAAAATCATAAAAACAAAATCATGTCAGTGACTTTTTTTATATTATTCAAATTAAAGTTTGCTTTGATGAAAGCCTCTTAATAAAGTGTAGCGTTTTGAAAAGATTCGTTAATAAAAATTCTGATACTAAAAACTAATTGATTTTGGTTGCATAGCGATTTATTATAACTGTTTAGTTATAAATGTCTGTAGAATAATAAGTAATCTAAACAGTTGAGTAATACGGGCTCCCTGACCAACCATACTGACTCCCTGTCCAACCGTTATTGACTTCATTGGCATATTGATCATACCCATGACCTTCATTCGAAAAACCTAAATCTTGAGGATAATACTGAGTAGGATATACAGTACGTTCATTGTAAAAATATGTCGGAGAACCAAATGAATTTATGTCTTCATAGGTAGACTGAGGTTCATTAGTATTACAGTAAGTGGGTAGTTGATAGGTACTATCCGGGTTATGAGAAATTTGTTCAGTGGTAGGTTCATTAATAATCACTTGCCACGAGGATTGAGTATTTACTGGAAGGGATTCGATACAAACTGATTCACTCGAAGAATCGCAACTGGATTCAGACGATTCCCTTTTCTCCTTCATTCTCCTGTTTTGGAACCAGATTTTAACGCTTTTGTCGCTGATTTTCAATCTGTTGGCGATCGCAGCACGTGAGATTGAGTCTATGTACTTGTGCTTGGAGTACATCTTTTCTAAACTTTGAAGTTGTTCAGTCGTGAAGGCAGTCCGGATTCGTGTTTTCTTTTTTATTGTTTTGGCTACATCTGAAATGTATTAATTTAAACTATAAATGGTACAAAATACAAGTTTTCACCTCGATTGAATGGGGGTTTGGAATGATTCATCATCTTAACATTTTCCCGATTGGCACACTCTACGGCTTTCAGTCTAGGGTATATCTGACAGGTTTCCTTGTACAGTGTAAACTGGTGCGTGTATGTTGCACAACTGTGCAGGTTTCCACCCAAGCTTACCTGAAAGGATAACTGTACAGGCAAACCTGTCAGATATACCCTAGCGTGTATGGCTACATTAACGGAACGCAGCTAGAATCCAGTATTTTATACACTGAATTAAATCAATATCATAATCATGACTATATCATCAGTATGATAATGTAACAGTTAATTAAATCCAGCATAGTGCCAGATTATGCAAATAGAAACACTTTTATTGTAATAATTTGTGTGGTTGTCTCACTTTGTGTGTGAAAATATTTAGGTAACCGTAGGTCATTCAAAATATACTAACCTTTTTTATCTATATGGTGTATCTGTTGTATATTTTCTGGCCAAGCCGTTGCAAAAGGTCGATTTTCCCAGCAGTTAATCTACAAAAAATAATCTTGTTAGCATTTAAATATCCTTTGCAAATGATAAGACACACGCTTTGTACAATCAACACTGTTATGTTAAAATATTATTGTGGAATTTTACCTCATCCTTCGTCTGCAATGGTGTAAATGAAGTTAATAGATGGTCTTGTATCATGATGATCAATAAATATATCGATAAATTTTATCTAAACAGCTCACTGGTTGGCACAGCAAAAGATCACTTCTTTGATGGCCGACTGGCCTTTGTAAATTGTAGGTATGAGTATGTATCAGTATTTTTGCAAACCCGTATAGTTTTCTATGTACCGTCTTTTAAGAAATCATAAAAACGTTTCATTTCACGGCAAACTATGTTTGTTCAATAGTTTTTATAAACCCTTCAGATACCGTCAATTAGAGACACAATAGTAAGACAATAGATGCGCGGCCACCGGTGGTCGCTTGGGGATTCATGAATTAAAAGTTTTTAGTATCTGAAGGGTTAATATGCATATTAGAACACTTGATTTTGCTATCATTCACACACAGTATGCGCATAAACACCCCCTATAAATCCCACTTTATCATACATGCACACTGTCATATTACTCATCTTTCACTACACATACACACTTCACAATTAAAACAAAAAACGTAAATTATTGCAGCGGTAGGACGACATCGTCCATCAATTGTTGTAATAATAATATTGTAAAAGAGTTTAGAGGCTGTTTACTGTTTCTGAAAATATAGTTTATAACCTATATAGTTTGAGAAGCAGGGTTCTAGAAATCTTAGTACAGATTACAACATACCTACCTAAAGAACTGTATAACTTCTCAAGCTACTGTTTGTTTCTTTATGTATTTGTACTTTTTTGATAAGTAAACATATTATTGTTATTATTTAAAGTATAAAAATCACGATTTTTATATAGTTTTTGTGTATATTTGGTAGGTCGGAGAATAGGTCGTAAGCTATTATTTTTACCCGACTACGGCGCAGCCATATATTAATATTTCTTATTATTATTATTTTTTAATGTAAATTTATTATTATTATTATTATTTCAATTTGTAACTTAAAATAACAATTAATTTATTATAGATTGAAAAGCACTGTTATGATAGATCTCATTAATTGTAAGTATTTTTTTGATGTATATGTAAGCTGTGTACTTCTTTAAGTGACAAGTTCACTACAATAATTGATGTATATGCAAGTAATTTTTTTGTAAAATGTTATTAGTGAATTAGTCGTTGGAGTACCTTAATATAAATAAATAAATAAAGCCAAAGCAGGGTTATAATTTTTACAGGCTATGTATGCATGTATGTATGTACGTACGTGAGTATGTTCATCTGTTCCCTCATAGCTCCTAATCTACTTATCAGAACTCTACAACACTGAACATAGGCTACGTGCGGACAAAAAGTATTGGTTAAAAATTAAAAAAAAGTGCGTTTCGGACTCGCGCACTAAGGGTTCCGTGCAAATTACAATTCCCGAATGGAATCACGAAGATTTTTCCGAATTGCAAATTTTTTTTTTTTTTGTTGACGTAGTTAACAACAAATTTACTGTTTTCAGATTTTTTTCTATAGGTACCTGTGCCCTTGAGACCTTGTAGACTTTGCTTTGTGCCAAATTTAGATTTTTGAGAGTATCAAAATATACGTTTTTTGCGACATAAACGGCCGTCTTTTTATTGTATAACTTAGAAGTTTGATTTTTTCACAGCTTGAAGGGACCGCAGATCTGAGGATCGCAAATCTGAGTATGTATATGGTTTTAATTTCAACTCGATACCTCCACGCGTTCTCGAGATAAAGGGTCTTGACAGACAGACAGATGGATGGACAACAAAGTGATCCTATAAGGGTTCCGTTTTTTCCTTTTAAAGTATGGAACCCTAAAAGTAGAGATAAATACGCCGTGTTTGGTATCATTTGGACTGGCCTGTTGGTCTAGTGGTTAGTGGCCCTGACTGATATGCCGGAGGTCGTGGGTTCGATTCCCACCCAGGACAAATGTTTATGTGATGAGCATTATCATTTGTTCTGTGTCTGGGTGTAATTTATCTATAAAATGTATGTATTTAGAAATATATAAGTATGTTTATCAGTTATCTAGTACCCGTAACACAAGCTCTGCTTAGCATGGGACTAGATGGCGTTGTGTGATAGTTGTGGAATATATTATTATTATTATTATTATTATTATTTAAAAGGGCTTCACTTGCACATTTCTAAAATATTGCTCAAATTTAAGGTGACCCCCTCTAGAGGACAAAAAGTAATATATTTAAAAAATGTGAAGGTTCATTTGAAAGGGCTTCACTACTTCTAAAAAAATATCATAAAAAATTCAATGTGGCGCCCTCTAGTGGACAAAAAGTTTTGTGTTAAAAAATAAGATAAATGCGTTGTGTTTAGTATCATTTGAAAGGACTTCAGAATCTACGCAGCTGTTTCATTGCTTCACTAATGAACAGATACAATAACAACAGATATAATGAGCTTTTACAATTAAATAGTATAGAAGCACAGTGATCTAACACCTTTTTTTATTTTTTATTTAACCCTTCAGATACCGTCAATTAGAGACACAATAGTAAGACAATAGATGCGCGGCCACCGGTGGTCGCTTGGGGATTCATGAATTAAACCATTTTGGTTTAGATAAAAAATAAAAAAAAAGTATAAAACTAAAACCCGATTACGACAAAAAAAAAACGGCGCTGAGAAAGTATGAAACCAGATTTTCAGGATGCTGATACAAACAATGTAACTGGAAAAACAAGAACAGAACAAAAAGAAAAGCTGTAGTCACACGTTATTAATTCATTAAACCCCAAGCAAACGCCGGCGTTCACGCAAGCATCGTCTTTCTATTGTGTCTCCAATTATCACGATTGAAGAGTTAAGTGTTTTGATTGGTACTTACTGTCGTTTTTTTTTGTCGTAGACGGGTTTTAGTTTTATACTTTTTTTTCATTACTAGAAAATGTACAGGATCACGATAGATGGTGATTGAAGATAGATTAACCCTTCAGATACCGTCAATTAGAGACACAATAGTAAGACAATAGATGCGCGGCCACCGGTGGTCGCTTGGGGATTCATGAATTAATGATATTTCTAATAAACAACTTGCTAACTATCCATCAATGAAACTTGAATGCAGGAAGAAGGTCTTAAAATGGCTCCTAACACTTTCCTACGAAGATACGGAAACACTTTTGCTCAGTTACAGAGAAATATAACACACATGCACTCACACACTCCTTATACCATGCAAGCACAACACTATACAAAAAATAAACTCTCACACAACACTCTAAACAGAATAAACACTCGTCAACAAATCACAAACTTACCAAAACTGTAATTACTGGGTCTTTATACAATTTAATTAAAAAAAAAAAACAAAATTTAATTCAATTTTAAGCTCTATTTTAATCTCATATTATAATTTAATGTAATAATTTGAATTTAATATCATAATAATTTAATTCTTATCTGTACGAGTTGTAATTTGAACTTCCTATTACTCTAATGTATACTCCAACTTTGGCTTTTTATATAATGTTTTCATGATTAGGAGACCAGGAGACCCGTAGCACAGGTTTCACGTAGTATGGGCTCCTGGCTCCCGTCTGTAAACTGTTTCTTGTAAATTGTACAAATCTTACCAAGTATGGGAGAAAAATAAATGAATATTATTTATTTATTTACTTTATATCTTTATTTTCTTTTTTGAAGTTAATAGCACAGTATAAATATCAACAAATGTAGGCGGGTCAGTGACCGTTATTTTTTTGTAATCTAGCCCATTCACTTACAGAATGTAACTAGTGTCTAGATTACAAATATTGAAATAAAAACATTTCTTCTTCATTTGGGTTCAGAAGATACACATTCATAATTAAGTACTTAATTAATTAACTTAACACTAAAAATAGCTTTCAGTTCAGACGGTCTCTAATTTACAGAACTGTCTTCTTCGTTACTATTACTAACAATAGGTAAAGCTAAAAATAGTTTCGTAAAGTGGACTATTGGCACTAACTAGAATTTCTTTAACTGGAACATCTGAATTATTTTTTGTTAATAAATTGTCAATGACGTTCGCCAAGTTTCTCATGATTCCATCATCACTAACGAAGCCATTTTTGTTTCTTTTTTTAATGAATTAAGATTCTACGGAATATTCGAAATCTTCTTTCAGCTTCTACATGTTTAGCATCAGAGCTTTCTTTTTCATAATTAGCATTTACACTGTTGGCAAAATAGGTTTATGAACTGGATTACTATTACTTTTCCTATTTCTTCAACTGCAATATCTACGCTGTTTTTTGTAAAAAAATCATCGATGATACTCTCTCATAACTCCATCATCTAGTGTAGTAAAGCCCTTTTTTTCAGTCTTTTCACTGATTTCAGATTCCACTGAGTCTGAAACATCAGTGAGTGGAGAGCTTCTTTCTACTTGTAAATATTAATAATAAGAATTAAATCGATTTTTGTCCGGTTTTTTTTCGAAACAGTCTTTACAAAAATTCATTGGGTTTAGACGGTCTTCGATTTACTAAACTATCCTCTTCGTTACTGTCACTGACACTGGCTGGGAAAACATGTTTGTAAGGTAAACTACTGTCACTATCTACAAGTTCTTCAAATGGAACCTCTACATTGTTTTTTGTTAGCACAGCATCAATGACATTAACTATGTCTCGCATGAGTCCATCATCTAGACTAACAAAGCCATTTGTATCCGTTTTTTTATTTATTTCAGTTTCTATCGAGTCCAGAACGCCTGTAACTTGAGAATTTCTTTCTGTTTGTAAATCTTTAGCAATATTTTTTTAATTGTTCCTCAGAATCCTGTATCCTCAACGTCACTGTCTCTTAACTTTTAATCGTCGATTTTGGAACCATATTTTGATAGCTTTGTCATTGAGTTGCAACTGATTCCTGATCGCAAGTCTTTCTTCACGGTTTATGTGCTTTTTTGTCTTCTAAGGCTGCCACCAGCTGTTCAGTAGTGAAGAGGGTACGTTTACGTTTGCGTTTTACTTGAGCCTTGATAGTAAAACTGAAACAAGATTACGAAGAACTTTAATAAATGACTTTCTTATTACAGCGTAAAATATGCTATCAATAATGAAGTTACATACAGTTTATAAGAAACATAGTAATTCTTACTTGTGCGTGATGTTTTCTATCCATATATTGGTTTTTGTGGTGCTGTCTTGGCTCCTGGTGAAATACTGGATATGTTACTGGCTCAGTAAGCGGAGTGTTCTGAAATAGATAAAAAGAAAACATTAAAATATTTGTATGATACTTATGTTAATTGTATCTACTCGAATCTGTGTGAACTACAGTGATGATATAAATGATGAAAATCTAGGTTAGAAAATCTAGGTTATAAAATAATGTCACTTAATAGTATTGTACGGAGGTATATTTATTTTATGATTTTCAATACTTATTTTCCAGTGTCATATTTAAAAACAAATATATTTAATGTGTTTTCTTTTTGAAAATGTGGGGAGTATGTGGATAGATTTTGATTTTGAAATTTCTTTATTTTCACATAAATAAAACTGTTAAATGACAATTAAACCTTATTCTAAAAGCATTAAACATAAAGAATGCGTATTTTCTGCAGACTGTGACGTCGATATAAAACCATTTTACAATACGTAATGTACCAAAAACTACTTGTTATAAATCTACGATATTTATTTACTTTCGTTAAATAACTAATGTACTTACAAGCGATGATAAGATACAAAACGCACTTATTTAATACATAAACTATTTATAAGCAATCGTAACAAGTAAATATACTATTACTTAAAATTAATTTTACTTCAAAATATGTTAATAGAAAATACGGACTAAAATGCAAATAAACTTTTTTACTGCGCGAGATTTGAAATCTACCCTACATATCTGTCAAAGTTGTAAAAACTATCTGGTCGTTGAGTTTTTCCGTCTTTGTTACTTAATTCACTATACCCCAAGTAAACGCCGGTATCCGAAAGGTTAAAGCAATAACGCCCGTTTTCAATAATTTGCCGAAGTTCATAGCTATCATAAACAGTAGGATTCTATCTATCCATAGTCTGCGTTTCACAATCAAAGAAAGGTCCTATCTATCTTGAACCAACGAGATTAGCTTTTCTCTCTCATTTAACCAAGCCTCTCTAAACGTTTCGTTCTATGCTTTAATCATTAAAATATGTAACGCTCAATATGAAATTTATTATTGAAAATTGTTTACTTATTTATAATTAACAAACCTACTTAATTTACAAGTAGTATAAATGTAATAAAAAAAGAAAATTTAAAATACTTTATCGATATTTTTCGCTTTATTTATCGTATTTATTGAGTAAAACTGAAATCTAGAACGAAACGTTTTGACACTGACAGATAGTATCTGCGCCCACGCGCATGTCACGTACCTATTCGCGCTCTTTTCGGTATTGAGTGTATAGTTCTTCCGTTAACGGTGTATATTGTTTAAATTTAGGTTTTTAAAAATCCTAAAAGTGAAGTAAAAGAACTCTGTAAGTATAATGTACTCGTGATAATATATAAGTTCCTATATAGCACAATGCGTTCTGACCTTACCCTATACATTTTTTTTTTCAGTCAGTGAAAGCAGCAATCATGACAAACGATGAGACGATGCTATTTGTACAACTTGTGGTGGCCAATACTATCATAAATGACAAAGCCACGGAAGCCATCAATAAAATGAAAGATCAGGGTTGGCAAAGATTAGCTAGCAGCTTCAATTCGTCAGTATCAAATTTACCAAGAAATCCAGCGCAGCTTCGTTTCAAATGAGATAACTTAAAGAAGTCGGCTCGCAGATGCTGTGCAAATATGAGAAGTAGCCATAAGGTTAGTTAAGATTATTAAAGCACGTCAAATCGAAGAAATACCGTATACGTTTGACAGTTCTGACACATTGAAAAAAATGGACGGGGTCCAAGAAATCTATAATATATTATAATTTCCGATTCTTAAGAGATGTCGATATAATTTCTTTGTCTAAACTAATCGGTTACAGTTTTACAGATGTATGTGTTACTGTAAAAGCCCGTTATTGGTATTTCTTAGACTTTGCTAGTATATCTTAGGGCATAGTCACGTGTGTAGGTAAACGTAATTTTTTTATAAAAGAGATAATCTTTCGGGCGTTTCAGTTCCATCCAAATTTAATCGATGTTGTAAATTATTGATTTTGAGTTTTGTAGTTTTAACAGAGGTTACATACAAGCGATTTTATCTAAAGAATATATATTTAAAATAACAATATCTACATATGTTTAACTTTCATTATACATTTTCGTTGACAGGTGGGTATCAGTTGAAATAAGTGATACACTATAATATAAATACTAAAACCCGGATCCGGTCGTTGTGGCGACGCTTGGGGGAGGCCTATGTATAGCAGTGGACGTCTTTCGGCTGTTATGATGATGATGATGAAATACTAAAACACGCTTCAATTAAAAACGTTTTGTTATTACGAAGTGCGATTAGGCGAATGTTTTTAATGATTATTCGTATACCTATACGTGAATTTGAAGAGTCACAAAACTACAAAAAAGTCTCGGAAAAAAGCTATCTATGGGGTATTATGAGTTATTTTGCTTTATTTGAAACATTTTAATTTAAAGTTGATTAAAAATTGTATATCTTGTGATAAAATAAAAAATTCATTCATAAGTTAATGGTTTTAAGGAAAAGTTAATTGAAATAGAGTGAGTTACGAATATGCAAGTTATTTTGGCTTGAAAAGTAAAAAAAGTCAGGAATTTAGCCTTACGATTACTGTGATTCGAGACACAATCTAAAGACAATGATACTATAAATACAAAAGACAGATGATGACACTATAGATACTATTAACATTTTTACTTCAGGTGGTGCATCACGACACACATTTTCACTGTTTTTCATGCAACCGCTTATAACTGATTATGACGTTATTATACATTTTTTATTAGATATTTTTGAATGAATATCTTTTGGATGTTACCTAAGTTTCTATAGAAATCAATTTCTAAATTTGTGTAAAACTAATCCAGTAAAGACTTCTGAAAATCTCCTATTTTGTATGAACTTTGACACTTCATAATTTGCCTAAAAATTTAAAAAGTCAAAAAGTAAAACTATAGAAGCCTTGCAAATTTTATTGAAATTCTAAATGACGACAACTTTTTTCAAAAACTTTTAAGGGTTTAAAAAAAAAACAGCTAATTCCTGGAGCAAGTTTTGTGAAATATTCGAGTAAATCTCGGAATTACCGAATATTTACAGAGTTTTCAGACGTTATCTCTCTTTTTTGCATTGCCTTCGTCAAACATCGCGTGGGATTGCGTTGGATGAAGTAACAAGCTTTTAAGCCATTTTCGATGTTTATGAAAGTAATTTTGTTCTGTTTTTTTGCAGGCCGGAGGAAGTAAAGACCTAATGATACCTGAAGATATTTTCCACCTGATGAAGTCTCGGAAGTAACTTCGCTCTTGGACACCACATGCCAAGGTTTTTCACTGGAGTTTGGAGATGCCTCTTTCTAAAATGAATATGTATTGGTTATAGGTGAAAAATTAATCATATATTGTGTAAGCTGTATCATGTGTCCATCCAATCTTAGAAATAAGTGGATGGGAGTTAGATTCTTATGAGATGTCGATATAATTTCTTTGTCTAAACTAATCGGTTACAGTTTTACAGATGTATGTGTTACTGTAAAAGCCCGTTATTGGTATTTCTTAGACTTTGCTAGTATATCTTAGGGCATAGTCACGTGTGTAGGTAAACGTAATTTTTTTATAAAAGAGATAATCTTTCGGGCGTTTCAGTTCCATCCAAATTTAATCGATGTTGTAAATTATTGATTTTGAGTTTTGTAGTTTTAACAGAGGTTACATACAAGCGATTTTATCTAAAGAATATATATTTAAAATAACAATATCTACATATGTTTAACTTTCATTATACATTTTCGTTGACAGGTGGGTATCAGTTGAAATAAGTGATACACTATAATATAAATACTAAAACCCGGATCCGGTCGTTGTGGCGACGCTTGGGGGAGGCCTATGTATAGCAGTGGACGTCTTTCGGCTGTTATGATGATGATGATGAAATACTAAAACACGCTTCAATTAAAAACGTTTTGTTATTACGAAGTGCGATTAGGCGAATGTTTTTAATGATTATTCGTATACCTATACGTGAATTTGAAGAGTCACAAAACTACAAAAAAGTCTCGGAAAAAAGCTATCTATGGGGTATTATGAGTTATTTTGCTTTATTTGAAACATTTTAATTTAAAGTTGATTAAAAATTGTATATCTTGTGATAAAATAAAAAATTCATTCATAAGTTAATGGTTTTAAGGAAAAGTTAATTGAAATAGAGTGAGTTACGAATATGCAAGTTATTTTGGCTTGAAAAGTAAAAAAAGTCAGGAATTTAGCCTTACGATTACTGTGATTCGAGACACAATCTAAAGACAATGATACTATAAATACAAAAGACAGATGATGACACTATAGATACTATTAACATTTTTACTTCAGGTGGTGCATCACGACACACATTTTCACTGTTTTTCATGCAACCGCTTATAACTGATTATGACGTTATTATACATTTTTTATTAGATATTTTTGAATGAATATCTTTTGGATGTTACCTAAGTTTCTATAGAAATCAATTTCTAAATTTGTGTAAAACTAATCCAGTAAAGACTTCTGAAAATCTCCTATTTTGTATGAACTTTGACACTTCATAATTTGCCTAAAAATTTAAAAAGTCAAAAAGTAAAACTATAGAAGCCTTGCAAATTTTATTGAAATTCTAAATGACGACAACTTTTTTCAAAAACTTTTAAGGGTTTAAAAAAAAACAGCTAATTCCTGGAGCAAGTTTTATGAAATATTCGAGTAAATCTCGGAATTACCGAATATTTACAGAGTTTTCAGGCGTTATCTCTCTTTTTTGCGTTGCCTTTTCGTCAAACATCGCGTGGGATTGCGTTGGATGAAGTAACAAGCTTTTAAGCCATTTTCGATGTTTATGAAAAAGGACCCTCTTAAAGTAATTTGTTCTTTTTTTGCAGGCCGGAGGAAGTAAAGACCTAATGATACCTGAAGATATTTTCCACCTGATGAAGTCTAGGAAGTAACTTCGCTCTTGGACAACACATGCCAAGGTTTTTCACTGGAGTTTGGAGATGCCTCTTTCTAAAATGAATATGTATTGGTTATAGGTGAAAAATTAATCATATATTGTGTAAGCTGTATCATGTGTCCATCCAATCTTAGAAATAAGTGGATTATGATCTTTAGGGTTGGTAACGAGATAAAAACTTTTGAGTTAGTTTTTTAATAAATAGTTTTAGTGTCGGTTGGTTATGTAAGACATTAAGATTAGTCCATATCCGTATGGTTGTATTATAAGATGTTTTTATAGCCTTATTTTGGACCACTTATAGTTTGGTGTAAATATTGTCGCATGTACTACTCCAGGACCATGTACTACTCCTACTACTGGAATGAAATATCCAAATCACTGGAAGCTAAAGGAAGACTTGGTGAATTATATGCGGATAAGTTTCTCTCAATCACGTAATGTTGGGTGGATGCCTACATATAGAAGGATATACGTAGGAGGAGTAAAATGTGGTGTACGTGGAGTATCGTTCTTAAGTAGGATAGAAATCCCCTGGCTAATACCATTAGATCTCTTATCTGATTGATAACAAGTGTATCCAGGCGTATGTAACGTATGATTTTCACTCAATTGTGTTTCGCGCGTGTGGAACACTACGCGCCGTTGACGGCTTTCGGCGTACGGACGGTTACCGGGCGGTCGGACGGCGAGATACCCATTGCTCGCCGTCCGCAAGGCCAACATAGGTACTTATAACCTTGTAGATTACATATAATTTTAATTCATGAATCCCCAAGCGACCACCGGTGGCCGCGCATCTATTGTCTTACTATTGTGTCTCTAATTGACGGTATCTGAAGGGTTAATATAGTATCAGGTAGTTTTGAGTATTTAATGCGGCCCAAGTAAATGTCATTTCTTTGGTTTCGTTGATCTTTTTGGAAGTCCTGCTTGAGTGTAGTGTTATTTATACTCACACTCGTTTTACATGGCTTCATAGTTGTTTTCATTACTTGATCTTGGTTCTTGGTTGGATTAAAGCTATTATAGCAATTTATCCCACGAGTAGGTTATTTAGGTAAATAAAATACAGAAATTAAAATAAAAACATTTCTACTTTATTTGGGTCCAGAAGTTACATATTCATAATTAAGTAGATAAACTTAATACTAAAATAAATGAAAACAAAATCTAGCCACAGGTTATATTAACAGCATAGTTTGTAAGTCAAACATCCTTTGCAAGGATTCGTTGGCTCCAATCTCGTTACTGTCACTGACACTGGCTGGCGAAATAGGTTCGTTAGTTTAGTTACTGTTGTTATCTACAATTATTCAAGTGAAACCTCTGCATTGTTTTTTGTTAACACAGCATCAATGACATTAACTAAGTCTTTCATGAGTCCATCGTCGAGACTAACAAAGCCATTAGTATCTGCCTTTTAATTAATTTTAGTTTCTATTGAGTCAAGAACGACTGTGGCTTGAGAGTTTCTTTCTGCTTGTAAATCATGAGCAATAAAATTTTCTTCTTGCTCCTCAAAATCCTACCTCTTAACTATTAATCGTCGATTTTGTAGCCATATTTATTTTGACGGCTTTGTCATTGATTTGCAATAGGTTTCCGATCGCCGATCTTTCATCACGATTGATATATTGTTTCGTCTTGAATATATTTTCCAAGGCAGCTACTTGTTCGGTAGTGAACAAGGTGCGTTTTTGCTTTCATTTTATTTGAGCCTTGACAATTCCCTTCGATGATGGTAAAACTGAAACAAGATTCCGAAGCATTTTAATAAATGACTTTCTTATTACAGCTTCAAATATGGTATCAAGAATGGAGTTAGATACAGTGTCTATAAGAAAATGATTTATACTTGCTAGTTATCTGAGCGTGATGTTTTCTATCCATATACTGGTTTTTGTGTTGCGGTTTTGGCTCCTGGTGAAACACTGGATATGTAACTGGAGTGTTTTAAAATAGATAAGAAAAGGTTTTGAAGTTACTGTATCAAATTGTGATGTAAGTTAGTTGTATCTGAATTAAGTACTGTACTTCATCTTCTTGCTCCTCAAAATCCTATCTCTTAACTTTTAACCGTCGATTTTGTAACCATATGTTGACGGCTTTGTCATTAAGTTGTAATTGGTTCCCAATCGAAATCTTTCTTCACGATTAATATATTTTTTAGTCTTAAAGATGTCTTCTAAGGCTGCCACTTGTTCGGTAGTGAACAGGGTGCGTTTACGTTTGCTTTTTACTTGAGCATTGAAAGTTCCCTTTGATGATGGTAAAACTGAAACAAGATTACAAAGCACTTTAATAAATGACTTTCTTATTACAGTATCAAATATCACCACAGTGTTGTCTTTTTAACCCAAAGGTTGACTAGTAGAGAATGCCTTGTTGCATTAAGTCCGTCTATGTACCACTATTGTACATGAAGTTTAAATAAATAAAAATAGTATCAACAATGGAGTTAGATACAGTGTCTATAAGAAAATGATTTATACTTGTTAGTTATCTGAGCGTGATGTTTTCTATACATATTCTGGTTTTTGTGCTGCAGTCTTGGCTCCTGGTGAAACATTGGATATGTAACTGGTTCTTGGATAAGTGGAGTGTTCTAAAATAGATTTAAAAAAAGATTTTGAAGTAAATGTGTCAAATTGTGTGTATGTTAGTTGTATCAGAATGAAGAACAGTGATGATTAAAGTCTGGATCATAAAAGAATCGTTACCTTAATGGTATTGTACTGAGGGCCATGTTCATAAATGTTGTCATTATTATAGATTATTTGTCTATGAGTATAATTGTAAACACTAGCCCCTGGAAATGTTTCTGGATAAGTCTTTTGATTTTTATAACGTTGAGGGTAGTAAGAATGCGTCTGAAAACTAATAAAAGAAATAAGTACTTTTTAAATAAAACAAATATTTTTTAAAGATTTTAAGAGCAGATACTTACATGAAAATTAGAGGATTCTAGTTAAAATATACGCTCGGATTAGGACAAACTTCTGGATGGGTATTCACAGTCATGCCACAGTAATATTAACTGATATTCTGGTACGAAGCCATGATTAGTAGAGTAAGTACTGAGATAAAATGATGTCTATTACTAGCAATATTCTGTACCTCTTTATACGTGTAATGCCTTTAGGTAATTCCTAATTAGCTAGCCCTTTCACAGGTAAGGCGTCTTCTTATTGGTTGTTTATAATTCTTTTACCAACATCTAATTAGGGTTCAGAAATCAAAAACATGTATACTAGTTAATTTTCTAGATGTTTCAATATGTAATTACATCATATGTTTGTGTGCATGTAGTTTCTAATAAAGTTTTTTTTACTGAAAAGTGTTTATTCATTTTATTTTCTCTATTGGCTGATGTTGATGTTCAAAGGTATATGACCAATGCGTTAAAAGGCTTGGAAAAATGGTGGTCAAATTACGGATTTGCTCGACCACTGGTCCGTTTTATGGTGTGCGTCAGAATGGCTGGTGGTCTGTGGCGTTGGTTTATGCGAGTTGATTCAAAAATTGCTACATAATTGCTTATATTTGCTACATATAGTAAATAATTGCTACATAGGATATATATTTAGAAATACAATATTTTTTTTGACCAGCCATCCTGACGTTTGGTTGGCTGGTCAACCCCTAGTTTAAAGTGAAGTGAAGTGAAAATGAGTCGTAATTTCCAGAGAAAGTAAGTATTTCTTCGTAAGTGTTGAAAAACGTCGTTTGATACACGTGGAGATTTGTCACTGCAGCACTCGGCTCGCTCCATAACACCAGAGTCTAAACGATTAAACCGACACCTACATAACTAAGTAATTGCCTTTAATATTTTATCAGGCACTTTTCCTTAGGACAATTTAAATAATTGCTACATCCTTTATTTAACATATCTTTGAAGTTACAACTAAATTAGATAAATGAAGTAAATATGTAGCAATTATTGACGCAATACATTTTGGGAAAGTCTGCATGCTTCACTTTAAACTAGGGGTTGACCAGCCAACCAAACGTCAGGATGGCTGGTGAAAAAAAATATTGTATTTCTAAATATATATCCTATGTAGCAATTATTTACTATATGTAGCAAATATAAGCAATTATGTAGCAATTGTTGAATCAACTCGCATAAACCAACGCCACAGACCACCAGCCATTCTGACGCACACGTTTAATGGATTTTGCTCGCCGACTTATCGAAACTTCACATGACCAGAGGACTGGCTCGTTTTTTGCTGAAAGAAGTTGGACGACAGCGATATGAACGAGTCCTTTGATGCTTGGTTAAATATTATTGTTTATATATTTTTTTTAAGAATCAGAGAAGTACAGTAGTATGTAAAATATTTCAACCACTTATCAAAACGGTATTTTTGACAAATTCTGACTGGCTTGATTACATAAAAAAAAAAACTTAAAAACGTTACATCATGCCTAAACGGGCATCAAATACTATCCAAAAAATTTGGCAGAGTTTTATTTGTTTGGTGGTGCGGTATTGTGTTGGTTATTTATCACTCATCTTTGATTAAATTCAATTATAGGGACTCCTTAATAGTACTGTAGCTCATTATAATATGTAGAACTAAATTAATTAGTGTCTAATTAGCCTGATACGTGTTTATTAAAGCTATTACCGTAACCTTGAACAAGGCTGGTAACACTGGCTAAGTAAACAATTATTTCGTATCTCCTGAACTTTTAATAAATTTTGAGTGATTTTACGAGGAATAGTGACTCAATTTATAGTGCGACCCAAAACATAACCTCAATATCGTGAAACTACCATCATTCATCACTGCCTGCATCAGATTTCGTGAGATAATTCTTAGAAGTCTGATTTATCTAACTGCTTATTTTTTCAAAACGCACTCACACCACGATAAACAGCTGATTCACAGCTGTTTTTTTTTGGAATTGCGCATACGCATGATAAGCACTCACACAATATACAAATAACGTCACTGTTGTTGGTTGACGTCTCGCTACGGCTGCGTTCAGTGATGGCACATCGAATGGCGTTTGAACTGTGAACAGAGTTGCGTTCAAAAATAAGCAACGTATAATAATCGACTAAGTGTAATTCGGTCCGGCTACAAAATAAATTAACTGCATCGTGACTAGTGGCGCCACCCCGATCATTTTGCTATTGGAGGAACTTCGCGAAGCAATTCGATTAATATTATTTGATTATGCCCCGCACTGTTCGTACGCCTCCAAAGCCGATGGATGATGTAAATAAGCCTGTCCAACCTGACTCGGACATGCAGAAAGCGCTCTTGTCCACTCCTGATAATCCGAATGTATTGAATCGACAGTCGAAGCGACCTCGCGTAGGCAGTTCACCTCCTAGCCCGCCTTCTACCGAGATCAAAGATACTTCTTCTGATAAGTTACTGGAGACTATTCGCCGGGAAATAAGAACTACTGTGACCGCCGAGATTTCAGCATCTCTAAAGGCATGCGTTGCTACAGAGTTAAACGAATTAAAAGAAGCCCTAGTACTCATCAAAAACCTCGAAAAGTCGGTTCAATTTGTGAGTAACCAGTTCGACCAGCTGAAAAGTAAACTCGATAGCTGCATAGACACAAATATACTGGTTCAAAAAGATAACGAGTTGCTCAAAAAGGCTGTGACGGATTTATCTACTAGAGTAAATATGCTTGAACAGAACTCACGCCAGCAGAACTTGGAAGTCAATGGAGTGCCGGAGAATAAATCCGAGAATTTAGTTAAAACCGTGATGCAACTAGGAAGGGCGGTCTCAAGCACCATAAAAGAAACAGATATTGTATCAGCTGTTCGAGTTAGGAAACTGGATCCCCAAAACAGTAATCCTAGAACCGTGATTGTAAAGTTGAGCAGTATAACTGTCCGAGACGAGATGTTAGCCACTGTGATGAATTTTAACAAAGAAAACCCAGCAGACAAGTTAAACTCGAGTCTTTTAGGATATGGGGGCCCAAAGAAGCCAATATATGTATCCGAGCATCTCTCTCCTCTGAACAAAGAAATACATGCGGCGACCCGAAAAGCAGCACGTGACAAAGGCTACAAGTACGTGTGGGTACGTGATGGACGCATCCTTATTCGGATCTGCCTTCCGAATAAGGATGCGTCCATCACGTACCCGTACATCGGCTACCAGCCAAACAAATACGAAACCTCGAAGCAATTGCGTTACTCTGATTCTTCATTTGAAACACCGGCATAAAACACGTGTACTAAAGCTTTACATTCAACATTTATTACCAAAATTTTAGAGGAATGAGAACCAAATTGAGTAACATTATGCTAAACGCGTATGGAAAGAACTACGATATAATTATTGGTACAGAAACATGGCTTGACGACAGTATCAACGATGGGGAAATACTCGATTGCAGATACAATGTATACCGCAGAGACAGAACCTCGACGAATGCGAAGAAGATCAAAGGTGGAGGTGTTTTAATAGCTGTTCTCAAGTCCATCGACTCTGTTCGCATGTCGCAGTTTTAGACAGACTCGGAAAATCTATGGGTGAGCCTGAGGGTTACAACCGGGACAAAGATACAACGGCTGAACATTTGTGCTGTCTATCTCCCACCACCTGTACAGCGTCAAACTCTTGACTGTTTACTTGACAAGATTACCTCTGTCATCGACTCGACCGGAAGCCATACACTTATAGCAGGTGACTTCAATCTTGGATTTATTAAATGGTCCCTGGAGGAATTCGGAATTCATAGTACATCCACAACACCAAGTAATTATAATAATCCAATAGGTTATTCGTTTATAGACTGCATGTCCCTAAATAATATTCAACAATTAAACCCCGTAACGAACCAACTTGGAAAAACACTTGATCTTATATTGAGTAACTTTCCGGGTGGATCTGTTCATGAATGTAAAACCCCCCTGTCAGTTGTAGACTCCCATCACCCACCATTAGAAATTGTTATAAAAGATATTACTGTAAGTTCACTAAAATGTAAGCACACGGTAAAATACAATTACCGCAATGCGAACTATACATTGTTGAATGAGCGATTAAAAGAAATCGATTGGAATGCATGCTTGACTGAGTGTGAAGATGTCAATGCAATGGTTGAAGTGCTTTATAGACACCTTCATAGTACAATTGATGACCTCGTACCAAAAACAAAAAAAGCAATAGGTTTGTACCCCCCTTGGTTTCCGAGGGCTCTTATAAGGCTCTTAAACGAAAAAGAAAAGCTTAGAAAACGGTATAAAAAATATAAAAACCCTCGTGATAATTATGAATACAGATTGCTGGGTGAAAGAGCTAATGTTATGATAAAAACTAGCTACAATACATACGTAGAGAGAATCGAGACGGGCTTAACACAAAATCCCAAAGTTTTCTGGTCCTTCGTACAGGCAAAGAGGTCCAGGTCCAACGATTTGCCATCCGAGATGAAGCTTGGTAATCAGAGAGCCACTTCCGGAGACGAGGTTTGCAAGCTCTTTGCAACTCACTTTTCCTCGACTTTCGTCCCGGCGGATGACACATTGCAGGCTTCGTATGGGGAAGGTCACAAATATCCTCAAAATAGTTTAGGTATGGTCACATTTTCTGAAAGGGATGTTTTAAAAACCCTCAAAAAACTAAATGTATGCAAGGGCGCGGGGCCGGATGGTTTCCCACCACTACTTCTCAAAAACTGTGCGAATAGCCTAGCCTTCCCACTAACAATTATATTGAACCGATCTATCGAAACAGCCGAATTCCCTTCTAAATGGAAAGAAGCTAATGAACTAATGTAGTTCCGATCCACAAAAAAGGTGAAGAGGAAAACTGTAAAAATTATCGGCCAATATCGATTTTGTCAGTATTCTCAAAGGTTTTTGAGTCACTGATGCGTCCTCTGCTAACATCACACTTTAAAACAGAGCTGGCTCCCCAACAGCATGGGTTTTGTTCACAAAGATCCACCACAACCAACCTGGCTCTTTACGTCAGTGACCTCGGCAGACTTATTGACTGTCGTTCACAAGTTGACTCCATATACACAGACTTCAGCAGTGCTTTCGACAAGGTCGACCACAAGATACTGCTTCAAAAACTTTCAAACCTTGGCATATTCGGCCGACTTCTCCAGTGGTTTAAATCGTACTTGACTGAAAGAAAGCAAAAAGTCGTAGTAAAGGGGCATCAATCTATCTTCTATTACTCAACCTCTGGAGTTCCACAAGGGTCTCATTTGGGTCCGATTCTGTTCTTAATATTCGTCAACGACATCGTAAACTGTATCAAGCACAGTGAATGTTCACTTTTTGCAGATGATGTAAAGTTGTACAAACGAATAAACTCAGCTAGAGACGTATCCTTACTACAAGAGTAAACTCAGTACACAATTGGTGCATACAGAACAAGATGACTCTTAATGCTGAAAAGTGTTACCACATGACCTTCACTAGAAAATGCAACACTTTTCAATCTTCATATTCCCTGAATGGTCTAACGCTTCAGAAAGTTGACACAATTCGCGATCTAGGCGTGTACCTTGATAGTCGGCTCACTTTTATTCCACACATAGACAACATAGTCAAGAAGGCTACCAAAATGTTAGGGTTTCTGAAGCGTGTCTGCCATGACTTTAAGTCCATACGTGCTCTTAAACTTCTTTACGTCACCCTCGTCAGGAGTGTGCTGGACTACTCATCGCAGATGTAGAATCCTAGTTATAGAGTTCATATTAACAGGATCGAACGGGTCCAAAGAGGCTTTACCAGGTATCTGCGGTACAGGACAGGCAGCTGTCCTAATACAGCTACTTATCCTGAAAGGTTAAGCCACTTCAGATTAACAGCCCTAGAAGACCGCAGAAAAACTATGGACCAAATTTTGCTATACAAAATTGTTAATGGTTTGATTGA
The DNA here is from genome assembly GCA_949319445.1 of Mythimna lalbum. NCBI lineage: Eukaryota > Metazoa > Arthropoda > Insecta > Lepidoptera > Noctuidae > Mythimna > Mythimna lalbum. The sequence goes on along the minus strand of OX439356.1, from coordinate 15,161,384 downwards.
CGTACCTAAGCTTCTGGATGACATAAACTTGTCAGTCCCCCGAGGTTATCACCCAGGCCTGGCCGTAACTTGGATTTGTTTTTGCCGTTTGCGGCTCGAACAAACCTCGGACGATCAGCGCCGCTGAACCGTATGATGAGAACGTATAATGAAAGTCACTCTCGCGCCAGTAGCATTGACATCTTCTCCAATACCTTGGCTCAGTTTCGGAAGCATCTTTTGCACCAGCTCGTAGATCATTGACAAGACATGACATTATATTACTCACCTATTTAATTTAGTGTAATTTATTGAAATTTTTAATGTAATGTAATTTAATTTAATAAAATTTTGTGTATTTTAATGTAATTTTGCGTATTTAAGTGTAATTTTGTATATTTCAATGTATTCTAATGTAATTTAATTTATTAATTTATTATGACATAATTTTTTACTGAATTTTAATGCAATCTGACATAATTTATTTAATTGATTAATCTTCAATAATTCCTTCTTTCGTATTTTATTGATTCTTTTTTCTTTGTTATTGTTTCGTACTTTGTTATTATAATATTAGTTTACCAAATTCTGTAAGTGCTGTGCACACCTTTAAGTGGAGAATTTGCTGTGATAATTGTTATTATTAAGATTATTCTTTTGTAAATGTTTAGCGAACTATTCGTTGGAGTGCCGTAACAAATAAATAAATAAATAAATAAACCTCTACTAGAGAATGTTTAGTGATATGATTTATCAAGTAGATGCTTCTAACACTAACAAAGCAGTAAGTTCTGCTGAGTATGTCCTGGGTCCAGTTCTCGGTACGGGCTGCGTTCATTTCTGATTGGCCTGTTGGTCTAGTGGTTAGTGACCCTGACTGCTATGCTTGAGGTCGTGGGTTCTATTCCCACCTAGGATAAATGTTTACGTTTTCCGTTCTATCTCCATATGTACTGTAGCACCTCTCTAGCCTGTCCTCAAAGAGGGAACTTACCGCCGCGATTGTGGTGAAACCTAGCGTTGGGTTGCGACAGTCGCTTTCAACATATTGCTATGAAGTTCCGCTGAAACACTGTTTCCTACACTGCGACTTGTCGTGGCAGCGGAGTTTCATCCTGGTGTTGCAACGCCATAAACAGGCAAAGAGTCACAATTTGAGCTCGGTTGACGACATAGGCTCTCCTCACATTTTGTTTATGTACTTAAGCTAATTCTGGTATTGGAATTAATACCAGGAGAAGTACTCTTTGGAATATATTTATTTGACTTTGACTTTTTAGATAATAGTAAATAAAATACAGAAATTTAAATAAAATATTTATATATATTTGTGTTCGAAGATACATGTTAATAATTCACTACATAATTAAAAAAAAAAACACTTATAAAACAGTAAAAACTAACTTAACATTAAAAATAAATTAAAAACTAAAAAATAAATTAAAATCTAAAAAATAAATTAAAAACTAAAAATAAATTAAAAACTAAAAATACATTGAAGACTAAAAATAAATAATTGAAAAAACTTAGGTACTCAAAACTAACTTAACACCTTATATTATATTAACGGCATATTTTTTAAATCAAACAGTATTTGCAAGGATTCAGTGGGTTCAGACGGTTTCCAATTTACGAAACTATCCTCTTCGTTATTGTCATTGACGCTGGCCGGCGAAACAGGTTCGTAACGCGAACTACTGTCACTATCTACAACTTCTTCAAGTGGAACCTCTACTTTGTTATTCGTCAGCACAGCATCAATGACGTTAACTAAGTCTCGCATGAGTCCTACGTCCAGACTAACGAAGCCATTTGTATCCGTTTTTTTATTGATTTGAACTTCCACTGAATCCAGAACGGCTGTTATTTGAGAGTTTCTTTCTGTTTGTGATATATCAGCCATAGAATCTTCTTGCTGCTCTTCAGAATCCTGCCTCTTAACTTTCAACCGTCGATTTTGGAACCATACTTTGACGGCTTTTTCATTGATTTTCAATTGGTTACCGATCGCCAATCTATCATTACGATTGATATACTGTTTTGTCATGAATATATTTTCCAAGGCAGCTACTTGTTCAGTAGTGAACATGGTGCGTTTTCGCTTCCGTTTTATTTGCGCCTTGATAATTCCCTTCGATGCTGGTAAAACTGAAACAAGATTACGAAGCACTTTAATAAATGACTTTCTTATTACAGCATCAAATATGGTATCAACAATGGAGTGAGATACAGTGTCGACAAGAAAAGGTTAATACTTACTAGTTATATGAGCGTGATGATATCTATCTATATAGTTGTTTTTGTTTTGGGATCTTGGCTCTTTTTGAATCACTGGAGTGTTCTGAAATAGATAAAAAGAAAATATTGAAATATTTTTATCAAATTGTGATGTATGGTAGTTGTATCTGAATGAAATATAGTGATGATTAAAGTCCGGGTCATAAACTAATCGTTACCTGAATGGTATTGTACTGAGGGACATGTCCATAAACGTTGCCAGTATTATAGATTTTTTGGCTGCAAGTTGGATTGTGAATACTGCTGCCTGGAAATGTTACTGGAAAAGTCTCCTGATTTTTATAATTTTCAGGGTAGTAAGCACTTGCATGCGTCTGAAAACAAATAAAAATAAATAAGTACACGACTTAAAATAAATCGAATATTTTAAAGAGATTTGTAAGAGCAGATACTTACATGAAAATTAGTAGGACCCTGGTTAAAATATACGCTCGGATTAGGACAAAGTCCTGGATGAGTATCCATAGTTATGCCACAATAAGAACCACTGGTATTCTGGTACGAAGCCATGATTACTAGAGTAAATACTGGGATAAAATGATGTCTATTAGCAATATCCTATACCTTTTTATACGTGTCAACTCTTTGGGTAATTACTAATTATCCAGCCCTTCCACAGGTAGGGTACTTTCTAATGGTGGTCTTTAATCCTTTCACTAGCATTTAATTAGGGTTCAGAAATTGAAAACATGTTTACGTTTCATTAGTTAATTATCTGGATGAGTTACATTATGCTGCTTTTGATAGAAACTACACGCATAAACATAATATGATGTAATTCGTCATAATATGTATGTGTGCGTGTAGTTTCCAACAAAGTATGAAACAAAGTAATATACCTAAAAGTATTATTAATACAATTGTTTAAATCCATATTGTTTTATGTTTCGCTCACAATGCACGAAAATATTGGCAGAAGCGTACCTGTAGCACACATTTTGTATAGCTAAGTATAATTTACGTCTATCAAAATGGCTATATGCTATGCTATTATGCTATTTCGTATTCGAGTTTTGGATAAGAGAAGCATAGGATCGTTTCGGCGACGCTTGGGAGCGGTTTTTGTTTCAGTCTTTTGGCTGAAACAGTGATGACGTTGATGACTACATCAATACCGGTATGAACAAAATGTTGAAAGCGCTCACCAAGCCGTATGTCGTTTGAAATTAAGCTATTGAATATCTTTGAGCCAATATCTTACAAGATGTGTCGACTTTGCTGTAATATAGATCGTGGACGCAAAACACATCGCTATACAATTTTAAACTATGCACCTGCATAGAAAAAAAAACTCATTTCCGTATCGAAATTCTTCTCAATACCAATCACTGTCCCAGAAACGTACCTACAAGAGTGGCAGCATTAGCTTTGTTACGAAAAATTTAATCGCAAACCTAATTTTTAATTTTTTCTTGAAAAGAAAATCGTGTACTTACATCTTCTTTTCACACTCCATGACCTAAGCATTTCGACACCAAAAGTAGCCTCATTAGCTACAGTATTGGCGCTGTCAAAGGGCCTCAACAGCCTCAATGGTAGCACCGGTACAGGTCACCGTAATTGAGAAAAGTATAGCTTTATTTTGCATTCTACATCAGAGGCCTACTCACCTTTCACGGCACCAACGCCATACCAAGCCGTAAGATTCTAATACGACAGTGGCTAGCGGTGGCAAAAACCCGGGGAATAATATTATAGCTCTACCCTATAGAAGGTGCATAGATCCCAGAAGGTTTGCGCTTTTGCAGCAATAAATGCTATTACACCCGAGGCTGCCGACAGCTTCACCGCAGTTGTAGCGATCTAGTAACTAAACGTAGACTAGGATAAGAGCTGAACCGATACGTCATCCATCAAAGTACTTATAGTTTATAATGAGAGTGCCTGAAACCATAAAGCCGACTCCCATTCCCCTTCGTCGACGACGCGCACTGTTCCCGCGCACCTCAAGGAGTTATCAGCAACCGTAGGGGCTCAGCAGGATCGAAGCCTACTGTGGCCAAGGGTCAGTTTTCGAAAGGCAAGCCCCGGCCCCGGTATGAAATGCAACGAAGGAACGGAGTGGAGATTTTAGTCACTAAGAGTCCGACACTACCTCCCACTCTGCTCAAGGACGGGGGATGTGATCTGGATGATTTTTACGCACCAAAAAAAGAAAACTTCACAGTGGGTGTCAAGCCATGACACTCCAGGGCCGTCGCCAGCTTCACCGCAGTGGTAAAGATAAGCGTAGACTAGGTTACAAGCTGAACCGATGCGTCATCCATCAAAGTGCCTATGGTTGATTAAAGGAGTGCCTGAAACCATAAAGCCGACTCCCATTTCCCTCTAGAAAGACAGGTGGATGAGCAAATCCACATTGGTTAAACACGATACCTCATTTTATTTGTAAAAAAATTATATAAGAAAACAAAAATTCCAGGCCTGAGAAACTACACGTAAACAAACACATTATTATTTACATAAATAACACATCCAGAAAAATAAACTAATGAAACGTAAACAGGTTTTTATTTTTTTCAACCCTAATTAGGAACAAACAAAAGATTTAAGACAACAAGTACGAAAACATCCTACTTGTGAAAGGAGACATGATAAGTTAAAAAGGTATAGGATATTGCTAATATGTACCTGTTGTTTTAAAACATAATAAAAGGCATTACTCATACAAAAATCGCCTAAAAACAAGACCTCACAGCAAATCAACACACTGGATACAATTTCTTCCGCTGACATCATTAATGAGGTTTTGTGCATATTGGAAAAGTATCGCTGACTACTGTAGTAGGTACTGGACGTACTGGTAGCACTAACGTCTCCACTTATACAAATCCCGCATTCGATGGTTTCTAGGTCTGTGAGGAGTTTCGCACTGATCTAAATGAGGTTGAAAATATAATTATTTTAGTCTGAAGTCTGATTGCGCTGTTGGCTATAACAACATTACTTCCAACGTTTTGAGAAGATATGGGCGTATCTTTATATCTTTAATCGTTATGTCTACAACCTTACCATTGACTCCAGAAAATTTCCAGACACTTGGGAAATAGCAAAGATTCGCACTATCTTCAAATGTGGCGACGCGACTCAGTCTTTGTCAACAATTGCAGATCTATATTCCATCGTACCAACTTTATCTTAACTACGGAAGAGGATCATCAGAGTGATATATAAAAGCCTAATAACATTGGGATTACGGAAATCCCGGGCATTCCGCAAAACAAAACCCAGGGCCTGCCTGAAAGATTCCTTTGCAAGGGCAGAAATGTGATCCTCAAATGTCAGACAACGGTCAAAGATCACTCCCAAGTCACACGAGAGATTATTTCCCTACCCAATCTATAGTCGTAATAGATAGGTCGTAATCCCCGCCCGTATTTCATGACGGGGCACTCGTTCGTGTTAAAATACAACTTGTTCTCGATGCTCCATTCGTAGATGGCGTCAAGATCCCTTTGTAAGAGTTGGCAATCCTCGACCGTTCCGATTGTCTTAACTAGTTTTAGGTCGTCGGCATACAGTGGGCACATTGCATGCTCATCATGATCATGATCAGGAGCAGAGGCGGTCCCAATACGGTTCCCTGACTAACGCCTGACCGACTAATAAGGCTCAGACTCAAAGCAACCACGGCGGACGAACTGCTTAATATAAAGTTCACTTTGAGAAATGTTTCACCATTGTTTAATTATCTAGTTGCTTGCAGATTCATCATTTTGAATTAGGTGAAATAGGTTAGGTTAGAACTGTGACCAACCGCGCGTGAGCCGAGCAAGCAAAGCAAGAGGTGCTGCGGCAGCGGCCGCCGAGCCGCCGAACGCTACGTCTAAGTTGAACGCAGATTTTATGTCACAGCGAAATGTCAGAGTAATGGCAGAATTATCAAAGTACCTTGTCACCTAAATTAATTATTTTCATCACTTAAAACTTGAATCTACAGTCAGTCGTTTAAATACTACACATATTCAATTATACGGACTCGTTAATAGTACTGCAGCTCAATTATACGGACTCGTTAGGAGATCCTTCTTATATTAACGAAGCTTTAGGTACTGCTGACTTTGTCTTGAGTCCAATTCTCGGTACGGGCGGCGGTCATCTCTTCACGCACACTTAAGTCACTTATCGAAGGACATACTTTAGTTTACACTTAAAATTATTATGTATTTTTTTTTTTAGTATTATATAAAGCTGAAGAGTTTGTTTGTTTGAATGCGTTAATCTTAAGAATTACTAGCTTGATTAGAGAAAATCTTTTATTGTGGGATAACCTATTTATCGAGAAAAGCTATAGTACAAAAATATAGGTAAAGAAGTCAACATACAAAGCGCGCTCGAACAACACACACATAGACACCGCTCATGAACACGATATCTAAGAAACAGAAACGTTAGGACCAGTACCTACGAGTGCGGTTACCATCCACTTTTGTGCAACAATGAAGAAACAAAAAAAAATTAGATTTTATGAAGACGGTTCAGAAGATGGTCGTTTAAAATCAACAATACGTTTTTAAACGTTTTTGAACGTGAAAACTACGTATAGTTTCAAAATTATCCGCATCTGAAAAAAAATACCGATTTTGGTATGTTGACTGTGTTCCCAATCCGCCAATTTATGTGATTAACCGTTAATATCATTATCTTGTCGTCTAGGAGTTGGTTAAATAATTCGAATATATTTTACTACATTCATAGTGAATATGTGGTGAAAAAAAATTAAAAACCGGTAACAACTTTGTTAAAAAATAATAAGTATGTGGTTGTAATCCTGGCACCCAATATTTTAAAACACAGTTGAAGTGTTTGCGGCACCAAAATCACTGTTGACCTGTGATATAATTGTATTGTTTTAGAGAGTAAGGAAGACATTTGTTTGTATTTGGATGGTTTAGGTACCGGCGCCGAGAAAGCGAACATGACTCATAATGACATGACTAATATGATTAATATGTGATATTTTTGTTAGTTTACCTTAAGTAGGTATTTATCACCGTGCCCGGGCGCACCGGACAGAGCGGCGCCACCCGCTGACCAGCGCGGCGTAGGTTTTAGAAGTGAAGTACATACATGAGATTGAATTCTGTACCGTAATATCTATTTTATGGCTATAGGCTATATAACATCACGCTATGCCAAATAGAACCGGAGTATTGACACAAAATGTTGCAAAAATGGGGGAAAATTATTCCATTAAAGAGCATCTGTTGCGTGTGCTGCGTAAACGGTTAGTCACTCAAAAAATATGCACTTACTACAAAATTTGTTTCCCTATAAAAGTTTAAAAAAGTTCACGACAGCACTAGCACTAGGTATAAACTTTTTATGGTAGGTAATCAATTTTGTCCTAAAATAGTGCATTATTTGTGAAGATGTTTATTTATACATAACATTCCTTAATCTTTATTCAAATAAGTAGAATATATTTTAAGTATTATATTTTGAATATAGAAATTTTTTCTTATTGTAGAAAAATAGCTTGTGCTCGATCCGTGAAAGGATGCTAAGGGGAAGATCTCAAATAGAGACCCTTATAGATAGGTCTGTATGTTTATGTATTATTTTATTTATATTATTTGTAATTTTAAAATTGTGCACTGGAACTTATCTTCTATGATTTCTCCCTACCACTCAAAGGTTTGTTGGGAGAAAACTCAACTTTGAGTTAAGCTCGCTTATGTTCATGAACATTGATATCCACATATTTTCTTAGTTATCAAGGTATAAATAATTCATCATCATCATTATATCGGCACTATTAGACATAGGCCTCCCCAAGTGTCGCCACAACGACCGGTCCTTTGCGTCACGCATCCATCGGGAACCTGCGACCCTGACCAGGTTATCGGTCCACCTTGTTGGAGGCTTTCCACTGCTGCGTCTTTCGGTTCATGATCTTTACTCCAGAACGTACGTGACGTCCTCATCGACCATCTATTTTGCGTGCAACGTGCCCTGCCTTTTACACTTAAGGTTGGTCATTCTTCGAGCCACGTCGGTCGGATATCTTCATTTCTGATGTGATCACGCAAGGAAACTCCAAGTATAGTCCTTTACATCGCCCTTTGGGTGACTTTGATTCTTTTCATAAGCGATCATGTTTCGGAGCCATAAGTCATCACTGGTTGGACGAGAAAACTTCCCGAACTATGCCCAACCGAGTCGGATTCGACGATTGACCTCTTTCTCGAAGCTAGACCTACCCAACTGGACAGTCTGTTCCAGGTAAATATAGTCGTCCATAACTTCAAGTGTAGAATCTCCGATCTTGATAGGAGTAGGTGCTACATGGATGTTACTCGTAACTTTGGTTTTGTCCATGTTAATTTTAAGTCCCACTCTTTCGGAAGCTCTGCTGAGGTCACCAAGCATTGTACCGAGTCTCTCCGTAGTATCAGCTATCAGCTAGTCGTCAGCAAACCGAAGGTGATTGATGTACTCGCCATTGACATAATGCCTAGTCTTCTCTATTCCAGAACCTGGGAGACATCCTCCATTGCAGCCGTAAACCGTTTCGGAGAAATGACATCTCCCTGCCTTACACCTCGCAACAATAGGCTGGCTGGTTTGATTACATAAAATAAAAATAGCTTAAGAACGTAACATCATGCTTAAACGGGCATCAAATACTCTCCAAAAACTTTGGCAGAGTTATATTTATGTGTGGCACAGTTGTATTTGTTTGGTGGTGCAGTGTTGTGTTGGTTATCTATCACTATCTTTGATTAAATTAAATTATAGGATTTTTTTAATAGTAGTGCAGCTCATTAGAATACATAAAACAGAATTAATATGTGTAAAAAATCTTTCAGTGTAGGGTAGCCTATTTATTTTTATACAACAAAATAAAAAGGCACCAAAGTCAATCTACAAACAAAGCGGGCTTGAAAAATAAACGCAAAGACACGCTCATGGACACAATATCGCGGAAACGTTGGGACCAGTGCGAGTGCGAGTGTCATCTACTGTCATCTACTTTTGTGCAATCATGAAGCAACAAAGAGAAGATATTAAAGAAACAGTTCAGAAGATGTTCTTTTAAATTTAAAATTATATACTTTTTAAGCTACCAGTAATTGTATTGTTTTAGAGAGTTAGGTAGATATTTTTTGTAATTTGATGGTTTAGTTACCGGCGCCAAGAAAGCGATTATGGGTCACAATGACATGACTAATATATAATATTTTTGACAATTTACATTAAGTAAGTATTTATCACCGCGCCCGGGCGCACTCGGATAGAGCGGCGCTGACTAGTGTAGGTGTTAAAAGTGAAGAGCATTCCTACATGAGAGTGATTTCTTTACCTAGATATCTATTTTGTAGCTATAGGCTATATTACATCATGCTACGACAAATAGGAGCGGAGCATGGACAAAACATGTTACAAAAACAGGAAAAATTATTCCATTTGAGAGTTCCTGTTGCGTACGCTGCGTACACGGTTAGATACACGAAAATACATAATTTTTGTATAATTTTTTCAACGACATTAAATAGCGTATCGCCCGTATTGCAAAACCAACTATCTGATTTACCTATTTGACCTACGAAGTTAACCTACGGAACTGCGTTGGTTAACTTCGTAAAAGGAGGTGAACGCTTCCCGTTCTATCTTCATATGCTGTAGCACCTCTCTAGCCTCTCCTCAAAGAGGGGACTTACCGCCGCGATTGTGGCGAAACTCAGCGTTGGGTTGCGACAATCGCTTTCAACATATTGCCATGAAGTTCCGCTGATACACTGTATCCCATACCGCGACTTGTCGACGCAGCGGAGTTTTATCCTGGTGTTGCAACGCCATAAACAGGCAGAGACACAATTTGAGCTCGGTTGACGACATAGGCTCTCCTCACATTTTGTTTATGTACTCAAACTAATACTGGTATTGCAATTAATACCAGGAGAGGTACTCTTAGGAATATATTTGACTTTGACTTTTTAGATAATAAAATACAGAAAACTGAGTAAATAAAATACAGAAATTTAAATAGAATATTTTTATATATTTGTGTTCGAAGATACATGTTAATAATTCAGTGCATAATTAAAAAATACTTATTAAACAGTAAAAACTAACTTAACATTAAAAATAAATTAAAAACAAAAAAATAAATTAAAATCTAAAAAATAAATTAAAAACTAAAAAATAAATTAAAAACTAAAAATACATTGAAGACTAAAAATAAATAATTGAAAATACTTAATAAAAACTAACTTAACACCTTATATTAACGGCATATTTTTTAAATCAAACAGTATTTGCAAGGATTCAGTGGGTTCAGACGGTTTCCAATTTACGAAACTATCCTCTTCGTTATTGTCATTGACGCTGGCTGGCGAAACAGGTTCGTAAGGCGAACTACTGTCACTATCGACAACTTCTTCAAGTGGAACGTCTACTTTGTTTTTCGTCAGCACAGCATCAATGACGTTAACTAAGTCTCGCATGAGTCCTACGTCCAGACTAACGAAGCCATTTGTATCCGTCTTATTATTGATTTGAGTTTCCACTGAATCCAGAACGGCTGTTATTTGAGAGTTTCTTTCTGTTTGTGATATATCAGCCATAGAATCTTCTTGCTGCTCTTCAGAATCCTGCCTCTTAACTTTCAACCGTCGATTTTGGAACCATATTTTGACGGCTTTTTCATTGATTTTCAATCGGTTACCGATCGCCGATCTATCATCACGATTGATATACTGTTTCGTCATGAATATATTTTCTAAGGCAGCTATTTGTTCGGTAGTGAACATGGTGCGTTTTCGCTTCCGTTTTATTGGAGCCTTGCCAATTCCCTTCGATGCTGGTAAAACTGAAACAAGATTACGAAGCACTTTAATAAATGACTTTCTTATTACAGCATCAAATATGGTATCAACAATGGAGTGAGATACAGTGTCGACAAGAAAAGGTTAATACTTACTAGTTATATGAGCGTGATGATATCTATCTATATAGTTGTTTTTGTTTTGGGATCCAGGCTCTTTTTGAATCACTGGAGTGTTCTGAAATAGATAAAAAGAAAATATTGAAATATTTTTATCAAATTGTGATGTATGGTAGTTGTATCTGAATGAAATATAGTGATGATTAAAGTCCGGGTCATAAAATAATCGTTACCTGAATGGTATTGTACTGAGGGACATGTCCATAAACGTTGCCAGTATTATAGATTTTTTGGCTGCAAGTTGGATTGTGAATACTGCTGCCTGGAAATGTTACTGGAAAAGTCTCCTGATTTTTATAATTTTCAGGGTAGTAAGCACTTGCATGCGTCTGAAAACAAATAAAAATAAATAAGTACACGACTTAAAATAAATCGAATATTTTAAAGAGATTTGTAAGAGCAGATACTTACATGAAAATTAGTAGGACCCTGGTTAAAATATACGCTCGGATTAGGACAAAGTCCTGGATGGGTATCCATAGTTATGCCACAATAAGAACCACTGGTATTCTGGTACGAAGCCATGATTACTAGAGTAAATACTGGGATAAAATGATGTCTATTAGCAATATCCTATACCTTTTTATACGTGTCAACTCTTTGGGTAATTACTAATTATCCAGCCCTTCCACAGGTAGGGTACTTTCTAATGGTGGTCTTTAATCCTTTCACTAGCATTTAATTAGGGTTCAGAACTTGAAAACATGTTTACGTTTCATTAGTTAATTATCTGGATGAGTTACATTATGCTGCTTTTGATAGAAACTACACGCATAAACATAATATGATGTAATTCGTCATAATATGTATGTGTGCGTGTAGTTTCCAACAAAGTATGAAACAAAGTAATATACCTAAAAGTATTATTAATACAATTGTTTAAATCCATATTGTTTTATGTTTCGCTCACAATGCACGAAAATATTGGCAGAAGCGTACCTGTAGCACACATTTTGTATAGCTAAGTATAATTTACGTCTATCAAAATGGCTATATGCTATGCTATTATGCTATTTCGTATTCGAGTTTTGGATAAGAGAAGCATAGGATCGTTTCGGCGACGCTTGGGAGCGGTTTTTGTTTCAGTCTTTTGGCTGAAACAGTGATGACGTTGATGACTACATCAATACCGGTATGAAGAAAATGTTGAAAGCGCTCACCAAGCCGTATGTCGTTTGAAATTAAGCTATTGAATATCTTTGAGCCAATATCTTACAAGATGTGTCGACTTTGCTGTAATATAGATCGTGGACGCAAAACACATCGCTATACAATTTTAAACCATGCACCTGCATAGAAAAAAAACTCATTTCCGTATCGAAATTCTTCTCAATACCTATCACTGGCCCAGAAACGTACCTACAAGAGTGGCAGCATTAGCTTGTATGAAGGCTAGAAGGAACGGCGCGGGGTTTTTAGTCAGTAAGAGTCTGACACTGTCTCCCGCTCCACCCAAGAGCGGGTTTCGTCAAAGATGATTTTCCCCGTCGAGAAAAAAAAAAAAAAAAAAAAAAAAAAAAAAAAAAAAAAAAAAAAAAAAAAAAAAAAAGCTTTGTTACGAAAAATTTAATCGCAAACCTAATTTTTAATTTTTTCTTGAAAAGAAAATCGTGTACTTACATCTTCTTTTCACTTTTCATTAGCTACAGTATTGGCGCTGTCAAAGAGCTTCAAAAGCCTCAATGGTAGCACCGGTACAGGTCACCGTAATTGAGAAAAGAAGCTATACTTTTCTCAATTACGGTGACCTGTACCTGTATTTTGCATTCTACATCAGAGGCCTACTCACCTTTCACGGCACCAACGCCATACCAAGCCGTTAGATTCTAATACGACAGTGGCTAGCGGTGGCAAAAACCCGCCGAATAATATTATAGCTCCACCCCTTTAGAAGGTGCATAGATCCCAGAAGGTTTGCGCTCTTGCAGCAATAAATGCTATTACACCCGAGGCTGCCGATAGCTTCACCAACGTCATTCATCAAAGTACTTATAGTTTATAATGAGAGTGCCTGAAACCATAAAGCCGACTCCCATTCCCCTTCGTCGACGACGCGCACTGTTCCCGCGCACCTCAAGGAGTTATCAGCAACCGTAGGGGCTCAGCAGGATCGAAGCCTACTGTGGCCGAGGGTCAGTTTTCGAAAGGCAAGCCCCGGCCCCGGTATGAAATGCAACGAAGGAACGGAGTAGAGATTTTAGTCACTAAGAGTCCGACACTACCTCCCACTCTGCTCAAGGACGGGGGATGTGATCTGGATGATTTTTACGCACCAAAAAAAGAAAACTTCATAGTGGGTGCATAGATCCCATGAGGTCAAGCCATGACACTCCAGGGCCGTCGCCAGCCTCACCGCAGTGGTAAAGATAAGCGTAGACTAGGTTACAAGCTGAACCGATGCGTCATCCATCAAAGTGCCTATGGTTGATTAAAGGAGTGCCTGAAACCATAAAGCCGACTCCCATTTCCCTCTAGAAAGACAGGTGGATGAGCAAATCCACATTGGTTAAACACGATACCTCATCATCAATTTATGAGGAAAATAAAACGTAAACAAACCCAGTATTGTAACACTTGCATTCAATTCAAATAAATAAATTTTTATTAGTAAAAAAATTATATAAGAAAAAAAAATTCCAGGCCTGAGAAACTACACGTAAACAAACACATTATTATTTACATAAATAACACAACCAGAAAAATAAACTAATGAAACGTAAACAGGTTTTTATTTTTTTCAACCCTAATTAGGAACAAACAAAGGATTTAAGATAACAAGTACGAAAACATCCTACTTGTGAAAGGAGACATGATAAGTTAAAAAGGTATAGGACATTGCTACTATGTACCTGTTATTTTAAAACATAATCAAAGGCATTACTCATACAAAAATCGCCTAAAAACAAGACCTCACAGCAAATCAACACACTGGATGCAATTTCTTCCGCTGACACTGACTATCGCCGACCGCTGTAGTAGGTACTGGACGTACTGGTAGCACTAACGCCTCAAGTTATACAAATCCCGCATTCGATGGTTTCTAGGTCAGTGAGGAGTATCCCACTGATCTAAATGAGGTTGAAAATATAATTTTAGTCTGAAGTTTGATTGCGCTGTTGGCTATACCAACATCACTTCCAACTTTTTGAGAAGATATGGGCGTATCTTTAAATGTCCAATCATTTTGTCTACAACCTTACCATTGACATTGCGAAAAAATCGTAAGGGGCTCCATCAATTTCTTGAAAAGCGCCCCACGCTTTTTTCACAATAATATTAATTTAAAAATGAATGAACAAACAATCAAAGGTATTTTTGTAAAAAAGCGTGGGGGGCTCCATATATCAGTTCTTAAGAAGCGCGTGTTTTTTAGTTTTTTAAACTATTATTTTTATTGTATACTTTTTTGTTTCTTATTATTTTCTTTATCCGATCGTCGTTTTTTTTGCGTTGCTGTTTCTAATGGTTTAAGTTTTTTTGGTTTATTTTTTATCATGTTGTTCCCACGAGTAGTGGACAAATAGACGGTCGACCCCCCCAAAGGTCCATGTAGGAGGGCAAGGCTAATTAAAATAGGGTTGCGCCCGGTGCCCTAAGGTGACGCTAGTGACATGACATTTTTTACCACCCTCATACCATTCAGCCCTCGGCGCGTATCCTACCTTGGCTTACGTGGGATCTCATAGACTCAAAGTCCAATCTTCGTATTCCTCTCGTCGAACCTTATTGATTGATACCCATGACATGATAATTTGGCAAGAAAATGTCATTTCGCATTATTTTCAGCAAACCCTTTCATTTTATACCTAAATCATAGGGCTGCATTTCAAATAGCCAATCCGCCACCTTGGGACGGCCGCCATGTTGGATGTAGGTTACGTGATTATTTTTTTCGTATCCCATTCAGCAAACCCTTTCATTTAATACCCATATCACGGGGGTGCATTTCAAATAGCCTGTCCGCCATGTTGGATTTAAGTCACGTGACTATTTTTTCATATTCCTGACAGCAAACTCTTTCATTTGATACCCATATCATGGGGGTGCATTTCAAATAGCCTGTCCGCCATCTTGGACGTCCGCAATGTTGGATTTGAGTCACGTGACCATTTTCTCGTATTCCTGACAGCAAACCCTTTCATTTAATACCCATATCATAGGGGTGCATTTCAAATAGCCTGTCCGTCATTTCAGACGTCCGCCATGTTGGATTCAAGTCACGTGACTATTTTTTTTCGTATTCCTGACAGCAAACCCTTCCATTTGATATCCATATCATGGAGGTGCATTTCAAATAGCCTGTCCGCCATCTTGAACGCCCGTCATATTGGATTTGAGTCACGTGACTACTTTTTTCGTATTCCTGACAGCAAACCCTTTCATTTGATACCCATATCATGGAAGTGCATTTCAAACAGCCAGTTCGCCATCTTGGGGAGGCCGCCATATTGGATTTGTAATGACGTTTCTTAGCTAGTCATGTATTGTCATCAGAACTCAGAGCGTGTGCTTTGGCAGGGTTGCACTGAGAAAAGGATTGCCCTATGGAGAATATTCGACAACCTTTTAAGAATGTACATATTTAAGACTTTCAGCGAAGAACTCCTTCATATCGTTACGTTGTCATCCCAAAAATTGCACAAAAGACTAGCAAATAGCAATGCTGCTTTTTGGGCAAAGATTAAGCCAGCCACGCGAAGTCGATCAGTCTGCGAGCAATATTCTTAAAAAGGACTCAATTATCGAGCAAAGCCGTGTTCACACAAGCCTTTTATTTTATTTTTATATTATTGATAGGCTTGCGTTTGACCATCATTTCACCATGACAAGCGATGATGTGGTCGACGATGGAGCACGCTTGCCTAGAAGTAATCTATTAATTCTTGGCTATAAGAATCAGCAGTCTAGCAACTCGGTAGCGATGCTTAAGGCTTTAGTGTCAAGATCTAAAGCCTTTAAAATTAATAACATAAAAATGCCTTAAACATACACATTTTTAAAAGGTCGTCGAATAATATCCAGAGGGCAATCTCTTTCTCAGTGCAACCCTGCCAAAGCAAAGATGCATTCATGGGTGGCAGAGTACTAGGCATGCCTTTTAAGTTGTATCGTTTAAATATTTCCTGTTAATTTTGAATTTAGAGTTGCTCAATTTTCAAATTAGTTTGAATTTAGAATGGCAAAACAATTGAAATAATTAGGATTGATGCAACTATTTAGTCACAGCCTCGTTTTGAATCTATAAAGTCGCGCACAAAAATGAATCTGTAATTAAAACGTTCGTGCTATAATTTTTTTCAACTTTTGGAGAGGACTAACTCGGATTCAATGTTTCGAGGAGTTAAAATCTGTATTTTATGATGAAGCACCTTGTCTACGGACAGTCGAACGCTGGTATTTAGAATTCCAGCGTGGAAATACTAGTCTTAGTGACAAATCTCGTGAAGGACGTCCAAAATCCGCCTTTACTGAAGAAAACATCGTTGCTGTGAGACTACTGATACTCGAAGATCGTCATGTGACATATTGGGAGATAGAAGAGTTAATAGGCATCTCAGGGACAACCATTTAAAAGATCTTGCATGAGGAGCTTGGTGTGAGAAAGCTAGTTTGCTGATGGATTCCGCATTTGCTTTCCGATAATCGTAAAGCGGCCTGCATCAGATGGTGTAAGAAAATTTACCAAAGGTTTTAGCGAGGAAAATCAAATCACGTCTACGGCATTATCAGTGGTGACGAATCTTGGATTTATGCCTACGACCCTGATTCCAAAGAGCAATACACAACCTAGGTCTTCCGAGATGAACCAAAGCCGACTAAAGTTGTTCGCTCTCGAAGCACTTCGAAGAAGATGGTGGCTACGTTTGTGGCGAAAACCGGTCACGTTGCAACAACTGCGCTTGAAGATCGTAGAACGGTTAATGCAGGATGGTATACCACAATTTTTTTTGCCACAAGTCATCTCCGAAGTTCGGAAATTTAACCTAAAGCGACGCATCATCCTAGACCATGACAACGCAAGCTCACATACCGCTGGTAAAACAATTGATTATTTGAAGCAGGAAAACTTAAGAATTCTTCACTATCCCCCATATAGTCCTGACCTAAATCCTAAAGATTTCTTTACATTTCCTAAGATTAAGAAAATTCTTCGTAGGCAAAGGTTCCAGTCCAGTGAAGAAGTAGTCGACGCTTTCAAGTCGGCCATTTTGGACATACCGACTTTGGAGTGGAATAAGTGTTTTAAGAACTGGTTCGAGCGAATGGAAAAATGTATATAACTCCGAGGTGAATACTTTGAAGAATAATAAATAATACTTTAAGGTTCTAGTTGTGTTTTTTTCTTCAAACGACAAAATTCAAAAAGCATCCCTCGTAGTATGGATGGTGGTGCACTAGCTGTGTTGTGTTCTTTATTTATCACCCTCCTTGATCGAATTCAATCACAGGAACTCCCTAATAGTAGTACTGCTCACTAGAATCGAACTGCAATATTGTCTAATTAGCCTATTACATTTTCATTAAAGCAATTACCGTAACGTCTAGAGATTAGTTAATGATGTGATTCATCAAGCAAATGGTTCCAGGCGTACGTACTCCTGAGCATGTCCTAAGTTTGATTCTCGGATCGGGCAACATTTATTTATTTGCATACTCAAATCCCTTATTAAATGATACACTTAGAGTATAATTATACTCTTCTATATTGTGTTCCTCCACTAATTTTTACAAGCTGTTATTTAGTTTCACCTGTCCCGATGATTGTCTGTAATCAAATCTTGTAAATAAAATTTGACTTAATTACCGGTTACGGATTGAGCTGAAATTTTGCATGCATGTGTAAATCAGATGACAATTCAAAATTATCATGACAAGGAGCTGATCTGATGATGGGACCGGAAAGTGGCTATAAGAACTTGGAATTTAAACGACACAGCCCCAACGAGTTTGGGCTCGTATGATTTGTCTTGACAGGTATTAATTATACAGGTATAATACCGAGATATGTATAAGCTTGCTATGAAAGAATGATTTTCATTAAAAGCTTATTTTAGTAGCAACCTTTTTGTGGTGAAAAATGATCAAATACGCATCAAAACGTCAGAGTTTTATGTATAGTATTAGTTTTGAGGAAATATTAGTTGTGTACTACTTTTATTTAATTTAGAATGGCAAAATAATTGAAATAATTAGGATTGATGCAACTATTTAGTCACAGCCTCGTTTTGAATCTATAACTTCTTGAGCTCAGGCGTGTTAGACTAACCCAGCCAACCAGGTACTTTTAATGATCCTCTTGCGTAGTTTAGATAAAGTTGGTCGATGAAATTAAAGTTCTGTAATTGTTGACATAGACTGAGTCGCGTCGCCACATTTGAAGATAGGGCGAATCTGAGCTATTGGCCATGTGTCTGTAAATTTTCCGGAGTCAATGGTAAGTTTGTAGACAAAGTGATTGAAGATATAGAGTTACGCCCATATCTTCTCAAAAAGTTGAAGTGATGTTGTTATAGCCAACAGCTCAGACTTCACACTAAAAATATATTTTCAACCTCATTTAGATCAGTGGGATACTCCTCACTGACCTAGAAACCATCGAATGCGGGATTTGTATAAGTGGAGGCGTTAGTGCTACCAGTACGTCCAGTACCTACTACAGCGGTCAGCGATACTGTACCAATATGCACAAAAACTCATTAATGATATCAGAAAGAAATTGCATCTAGGGTGTTGATTAGCTGTGAGGTCTGGTTTTTGGCGTTTTTTGTATGAGTAATGCCTTTTATTATGTTTTAAAAACAATATATATCAGCAATATCCCTCACCTTTTTGACTTATTATGTCTCTGGCTAGTTACTAATTAACCAGCCCTTTCACAAGTAGGATGTTTTCGTACTCGTTGTCTTTAATCCTTTCTTTGTTCCTAATTAGGGTTGAAAAAAATAAAAACATGTTTACGTTTCATTAGGATATTTTTCTGGATATGTTATTTATGTAAATAATAATATCTTTGTTTACGTGTACGTGTAGTTTCTCAGGCCTGGAATTTTTGTTGTCCTATTTAATTTTTTTTACTAATAAAAATGTCTTCATTTGAATTGAATGCAGGTATTACAATACTGGGTTTGTTTACGTTTTATTTTCCTTATAAATTGATGATGAGTTATCGTGTTTAACCAATGTGGATTTGCTCGTCCACCTGTCTTTCTAGAGGGAAATGGGAGTCGGCTTTATGGTTTCAGGCACTCTTATGATCAACCATAGGCACTATAATGGATGACTCATCGGTTCAACTTGTAACCTAGTCTACGCTTATCATTACCACTGCGATGAAGCTGTCAACGGCCCCGAAGTGTCATGGCTTGTCTTGCTGTAGAGGTGCAGACCTTCTGGGGGCACCTTCTATAGGGTAGAGCTATAATATTATTCGACAGGTTTTTGCCACCGCCAGCCACTGCCGTATTAGAATCTAACAGCTTGGTATGACGTTAGTGCCGTGAAAAGTGAGTAGGCCTCTGATGTAGAATGCAAAATAAAGCTATACTTTTCTCAATTACGGTGACCTGTACCGGTGCTACCATTGAGGCTGTTGAAGCTCTTTGACAGCGCCAATAGTGTAGCCAATGAGGCTACTTTTGGTGTCGAAATGCTTAGGTCATGGAGTGTGAAAAGAAGATGTAAGTACACGATCTTCTTTTCAAGGAAAAAATAAAAATTAGGTTTGCGATTAAAATTTATCGTAACAAAGCTAATGCTGCCACTCTTGTAGGTACGTTTCTGGGTGACAGTGATAGGTATTGAGAAGAATTTCGATACGTATACATGAGTTTTTTTTCTATGCAGGTGCATGGTTTAAAATTGTATAGTGATGTGTTTTGCGTCCATAATCTATATTACGGCAAAGGCGACATATCTTGTAAGATATTGGCTCAAAGATATTCAATAGCCTAATTTCAAACGACATATCCGCTTGGTGCGCGCTTTCAACATTTTGGTCACACCGGTATTGATGAACTCATCAACGTCATCATTGTTTTAGCCAAAAGACTGAAACAAAAACCTCTCCCAAGCGTCGCCGAAACGATCCTGTGCTTCTCTTATCTAAAACTCGAATACGAAATAGCATAATAGCATAGCGTATAGCCATTTTGTTAGACACAATATTTTCGTGTATTGTCAGCGAAACATAAAACAACATGGATATAAACAATGGGCTAGTTGCCTATAAAATGTAATAAGTGCGTCTTTTAGATTATTCAAAATAAGAGACACGTATTTTTTTATTTGTAAATTAAACCAAAACTGACAAAGATATAGCACATTAAAGTTACGTGTAACGTCACGCCTTGCTACATTTTTTCGCACGGGGTGACGTCACACGTAACTTTAATGAACTGTATCTTTGTTATTTTTTGTTTAATCTAAAAAAGAAAAAATACCTGACCTATAATCTAAAACACGGACTAAATAAAATGTAGTTATTTTGACCCTGGAAACTACCCTATTGTATTAATAATATTTACTATAAGGTATATTACTTTGTTTTATACTTTGTTGGAAACGACACGCACACATACATATTATGACGAATTACATCATATTATGTTTATGCGTGTAGTTTCTATCAAAAGCAGCATAATGTAACTCATCCAGATAATTAACTAATGAAACGTAAACATGTTTTCAATTTCTGAACCCTAATTAGATGCCAGTGAAAGGATTAAAGACCACCATTAGAAAGACGCCGTACCTGTGGAAGGGTTGAATAATTAGTAATTACCCAAAGACTTGACACATATAAAAAGGTATAGGATATGGCTAATAGATATCATTTTACCCCAGTACTTACTCTAGTAATCATGGCTTCGTACCAGAATACCAGTGGTTCTTATTGTGGCATAACTATGGATACCCATCCAGGACTTTGTCCTAATCCGAGCGTATATTTTAACCAGGGTCCTACTAATTTTCATGTGAGTATCTGCTCTTACAAATCTCTTTAAAATATTTGATTTATTTTAAATCGTGTACTTATTTATTTTTATTTGTTTTCAGACGCATGCAAGTGCTTACTACCCTGAAAATTATAAAAATCAGGAGACTTTTTCTGAAACATTTCCAAGGAGCAGTCCTTACAATCCAACTTGCAGCCAAAAAATCTATAATACTGGCAACGTTTATGGACATGTCCCTCAGTACAATACCATTCAGGTAACGATTATTTTATGACCCGGACTTTAATCATCACTGTATTTCGTTCAGATACAACTACCATACATCACAATTTGATAAAAATATTTCAATATTTTCTTTTTATCTATTTCAGAACACTCCAGTGATTCAAAAAGAGCCAAGATCCCAAAACAAAAACCAGTATATAGATAGATATCATCACGCTCATATAACTAGTAAGTATTAACCTTTTTCTTGTGGACACTGTATCTCACTCCATTCTTGATACCATTTTTGATGCTGTAATAAGAAAGTCATTTATTAAAATACTTCGTAATCTTGTTGCAGTTTTACCATCATCGAAGGGAATTGTCAAGGCGCAAATAAAACGGAAGCGAAAACGCACCTTGTTCACTACTGAACAAGTAGCTGCCTTAGAAAATATATTCACGACGAAACAATATATCAGTCGTGATGATAGATCGGCGATCGGTAACCGATTGAAAATCAATGAAAAAGCCGTCAAAATATGGTTCCAAAATCGACGGTTGAAAGTTAAGAGGCAGGATTCTGAAGAGCAGCAAGAAGATTCTATGGCTGATATACCACAAACGGAAAAAAACTCACAAGTAACAGCCGTTCTGGATTCAGTGGAAGCTCAAATCAATAAAAAGACGGATACAAATGGCTTCGTTAGTCTGGACGTAGGACTCATGCGAGACTTAGTTAACGTCATTGATGCTGTGCTGACGAATAACAAAGTAGAAGTTCCACTTGAAGAAGTTGTCGATAGTGACAGTAGTTCGCCTTACGAACCTGTTTCGCCAGCCAGCGTCAATGACAATAACGAAGAGGATAGTTTCGTAAATTGGAAACCGTCTGAACCCACTGAATCCTTGCAAATACTGTTTGATTTAAAAAATATGCCGTTAATATAAGGTGTTAAGTTAGTTTTTAGTAAGTGTTTTAAATTTTTTTTTTAGTCTTCAATGTATTTTCAGTTTTTAATTTATTTTTAATTTTTTAATTTATTTTTAATGTTAAGTTAGTTTTTACTGTTTAATAAGTATTTTTTAATTATGTACTGAATTATTAACATGTATCTTCGAACACAAATACATAAAAATATTTTATTTAAATTTCTGTATTTTATTTACTAAAAAGTCAAAGGCAAATAAATTCCTAAGAGCACCTGCTCCTGGTATTAACTGCAATACCAGTATTAGCTTAAGTAAGTTAGAGGAAACGGACAGAGTGAATCCCGACGACCGTAAGCAAAAGTTTGTAGACCACGAGCAGTGGGTAGCTTGCCGTGCAGCCGTTTGGTAGAGAACAGTCCCGAGTCTACACGTGCCTTTAAGTGATGTCAGCAAAACCTTAGGAGGCCAGTAGAGCCGATGCTAGGGCCGCGGGAGTATTTAAAAGAGGTGGCACCGTGGCACTAGAAAGCAATACCCTCGGCTCCATCCTAGAGCGGGAGAAGTAATTTTAAGATTTCCAATATCAAAAAAATATATAAAGCTAGTACACCGCTAGTACGAGTAGTAGGTATAAATTAGTGAAATGTGAGTATATTTTAAATAAACCTGCCTGACCTTTTTGTATTTTATACTGAAAAATCATTGAATATAAGTTACTATATTTGATGATTTTCCACCATAAATAAAACGTCTACCATAAATAAATCAGTGCAGAAACCTAATACCAATAATAATCTGTTCATATACACTAGCTTTTACCCGCGACTTCGTTCGCGTAGAAATTCGAAATACTGGTAAAATTCAAGTAGAGGCTGTTTAAGATACACCACGCTCACTTCATTGCGAAGAAAAACTCCGAGTCTGGTTCCCCTAGTTTTTTGAGAAAATACTGGTATAACCATTTTAATTTGAGTGAATGTGAGAGACCACTCGGAGTTAGTGAATTCAGGAATTCTTGAAGATTACTCACAGTACCGCATTCTCTTGAACCATTACATTATCAATGGAAATGTAGTTGATGCTTATCTTGTCCAAAGGGCGACTGACAACTCCATGAGGCGCGCGGGAACAGTGCGCGCCGTCGACGTCTTGGACACGGTCCATTACCGGAGGATCGGACAGCGAGCTACCCATGGCTCGCCGTCCGCGAGCCCGCGTCTACGGTGGCCGGAAAGCGGGATCGGAATCCCAGCGACGGCGGCGAGGGCGCCGTTGCCTGATGCGGTCGGCCTCCTCCTTTGCAAGCATTACTGCTTCGCAGAAGGAGGCGACCGCCTGCCATTCCTCATCGCTATCATCACTGTACCTCATTTCATTTCTTTTCATCTATTTCAGAACACTACAGTGACACTAGAGCCAGTAACTTTTCCAGTGATTCAAAAGGAGACAAGACCGCAACACAAAAACCAGTATATTGGTAGAAAACATCACGCTCAGATAACTAGTAAGTATCTCACTCCATTCTTGATACCATATTTGATGCAGTAATAAGAAAGACATTAATTGTTAAAGTGCTTCGTAATCTTGTTTCAGTTTTACCTGATGGTAAAACTGAAACAAGATTACGAAGCACTTTAGCAAAGGAAATTTTCAAGGCTGCGGTTGAATGTAGTTAGTGTGTATGCACCACAAGTAGGATGTGATGAAACGGTGAAAGAGAAGTTTTGGGAGGATTTTGATAGAGCTTTAATGAATATTCCTGTTCAAGAAGAATTGATAGTTGGAGGTGATTTTAATGGACATGTGGGAAGAATGAAAGGTGTTTATGAAAGAGTGCATGGAGGATGGGATTTCGGTAGTCTGAACAGTGAAGGGGAGACGCTGCTGCAATCCGCTACTGTATTCGACCTTGCAGTAGCCAATACGTGGTTCCAGAAAAGAGACGAACACATGATCACATACAAAAGTAGCAATCATAAGACCCAAATATAATACTTTGTAGTTCGGCGCAATAACTTAAAGCACGTCAAAAACTGCAAAGTACTGCCAGGAGAAGACCTAGTCTCACAACACAGACTCCTGGTTATGACAGCAGTGGTCAAAATACTGTGTAACAAAAACAAAGAGCGCCCTCCCCCTAAAATAAAATGGCATATGTTAGAGAGAAATGATTGTGCGAATAAGTTCAGGGAGCGAGTGGTAGACAGAATGATAGAGATGGGTGATATGAATGATCGAACTATAAATGAAAGCTGGAATGAAATAGCTGGGTGTATCAGGCATGCAGCGAAAGATATTTTGGGAGAGGCGAGAAGAAAGGGCATAATAGATAGGGTGGTGGTTAACAGAAGTTCAGAATGTATTGAAAGAAAAGAAGAGAAAATTCAAGGAATGGCAGCGTGTAGAGCCTGAAAACGCTAGTTTAAAAGCTGAAAAAAAGAGTGAGTATGACATTTTTAAGAAGAAAGCGAAGAAAGTCGTGGCAATAGCGAAATCAAAAGCCCAGGATAAATTATATGACACACTGAACAGTCCTGCAGGGCAAAAAGAACTATACCGGCTTACTAGAATAAGAGAAAGAAAGACGAGAGATGTTTGCCAGGTAAAATGTTTAAGAGATGAAACTGGAGTGGTTATATCGAATGATGAGAAAATCAAAAAGAGGTGGAAGGACTATTTTGAAAAACTGATAAATGAGGAAAATAATTGGAGTAGTATGTTAGAGAATAAACCAGTGACTGGGATTAGTGAGAAAAATGGTAAAGCCATTGGTCCAGACGGAATACCAGTTGAAGTCTGGAAGTTATTCCTGGTGGATGGATGGATGTGGTTAGCTTTATTCTTCAATAAGATGTTGCAGGAAGAAGCCGTACCTGATGAGTGGTGTAACAGTTCCTTCGTGCCCATTTTTAAAAATAAAGGTGATGTGCTTGAGTGCAACAATTATAGAGGAATAAAGCTAATGTCACATACTATGAAAGCTTGGGAGAAAGTTATTAAAAGGCGTCCGAGAGAAGAGAGTGAAATTTCACAGAACCAATTCGGTTTTATGCCGGGTCGGGTACAACGGATGCCATTTTTGCTATACGCCAGCTGTGCGAAAAATGCAGAGGTGCGCATAAAAACTTGCACATGGTATTCGTTAACCTCGAAAAGGCATACGACCGGGTACCTCGTGAGGTTCTGTGGTGGGCCCTTAAGGAAAAAGGTGTGCCTGGGAAGTATGTGCAGTTGATCCGAGCTATGTACAGTCGATGCAGTACCCAAGTCCGGTGTACAGTGGACACTACTGACACTTCAATGTGGCTGTCGGCTTACACCAAGGGTCGGCCCTCAGCCCTTACCTCTTCCTGATGATAATGGATGCTCTGACGTCGGTCATTCAGGAAGAGGCTCCCTGGTGTATGTTGTTTGCCGATGACATTGTGCTGGTTGCCGAGAGTGGCTTAGAGGTCCAGAACAGATTGGAGGTGTGGTGGCACAGACTGGAAAGTGTTGGCCTGAAATTGAGTAGAACCAAAACGGAGTACTTGTTCTGTGATTTCGGCGGTCTCTCCACTCCAGTGCCTTTAGCTCTCGCCGGAACGCTCATACCGGTCTGTTCCGACATTCGGTACCTCGGGTCGCTTATCCAAGGGGATGGTGAGGTAGACCGGGACGTAACACATCGGATCAACGCAGGATGGATGAAATGGCGACAGGTCACGGGCACAACTTGTGACCCACGGATGCCCCTCAAGTTGAAGGGTAAAATCTACAACTCCGTGATAAGACCTGTTGTACTGTATGGATCAGAATGTTGGGCTGTGAAAAAGACGGATGAAAAAAGATTGCATGTAGCGGAGATGAGAATGTTAAGTTCGATGTGTGGTGTGACGAGAATGGATAAAGTGAGAAATGAGTATATTAGGGGAAGTTTGAAAGTGGCGCCGGTGACTGAAAAGTTGAAAGGGAATCGTATGTCTTGGTATGGTCATGTAAAAAGGAGAGATGAAACGCATGTTGCTAAAAGAGTTATGAATTTACATGTGGATGGATGGAGAGGGAGAGGGAGGCCAAAGAAAAGATGGATGGATTGTGTGAGAAGTGATATGAATGAAAAGGGAGTTAGTGATAGCATGACGAGCGACAGGACAGAATGGAAGAAAAAACGTGTTGCGCCGACTCCAAATAAAACGGGATAAGGGCAGGAAGATGATGATGAAGGAAATTTTCAAGGCTCAAGTGAAACGCAAACGAAAACGCACCCTCTTCACTACTGGACAAAAAATATATTGATAGTGAAGAAAGACTTGCGATTGGGAACCAATTGCAAATCAATGACAAAGCCGTCAAAATATGGTCCCAAAACCGACGGTTAAAAGACAAGAGGCAAGATTCTGAGGAGCAAGAAGAAAATTTTATGGCTAAAGATTTACCCGTAGAAAGAAACTCTCAAGTCACAGCTGTTCTAGACTCAATGGAAACTAAAATAAATAAAAAGACGGATAAAAATAGCTTTGTTAGTCTGGACGATGGACTCGTGTGAGACTTAATTATTGTCATTGATTCTGTGCTAACAAAAAATAATGCAGACGTGTCACTCGTTGATAGTGACAACAATTCACCTTACGAAGTTATTTCGCCAGCCAGTGTCAGTGACATAATAACGTAGATAGTTTAGTAATTTGGAGACCGTCTGAACCCAATATATTCTTGTAAAGACTGTTTGACTTATAGACTATGATGTTAATTTAACCTGCAGCTAGCAACGTTATCGTGTGTTGTGATAGAAAAATAAAACAACAAGGATATAAACAATCGTATCAATAATAATTACAATTTAAATCATATTTAATAAAATTGATTACAAAATATCTATATGGTCTAGGTATATTTAGATAGTGGTTAGATGTAACAAATAAAAAGTTAAGTAAAAATACGATCTTAAAAATTAAGTAATTCCCTTAACTGAAGTTACTTTTAAGAACTATTTACACTAAATGTAAAACATAATATACGTATGAACGTAAGCCGCATAATTATATAATTTTATTGTGGTAACGCCACAATTGCCTCGCTAAGTCCCCTCTTTGAGGACTTGCTAGAGAGGGGATAAGGCGTCTTCATCTTCCACCTAATACAGGTCCTGCCCGGATGTGACCAGTTCGAAAGGTTCCCGTTTTGTGTTCAACAAGAAGACTCGCCCGGGTGTCACCATTGAGCGGATCACCCGGAGAATGCAATAGAGGTGTGTCTCACTTGGACATAGTACCACCGTATTTTCGCGGACTAATACATAACGGGGACAGGACGCGTACGCGGTCGGTGCCCTAGTTTAGGTCAAATCGCGGAGTGAGAGGATGCAGTGGCCTCTTTCTGCGACACAATAATGCCAGCGAAGGAGATGGCCGCAACCGTGAGGGAAAGGACCTCCTCACGCTCCAGCCGCCACCACTGGAGATCGTAAGTGCAAGCTAATAGACGACGAGCGAAGGATAGCTCGCCGTCCGGCCGTTCGGTAAGGACGGAGCCCGAGTCAACGACGGCATATAGTATTCCACGCGCGTCTCAATGAAGTATCAGAAAAACGGTATGGGACCGATGCTATTTTTTATTTTCAATTGTGATTTTTATTATTTTTTACATTTTGTTATTGATGTTTAATTTTTAGGGTTCCGTAGTCAACTAGAAACCCTTATAGGGAGTGAGTAGGACCGATGAATGCTAGGGTTACGGGGAATTTCTGAAAGGAATACCGTGGTACTGAAGAACATAGGTGAGTTTTAGACGGTAAAAATTTTAGACTTCCTCCCACTCTATTTTATAGTGGGTGAAGTCTTTAGATGACTTCCAACCTCAAAAAGAATGACACATCAATGAAAAATGTGAGAAAAAAAATGTTATAAAGATATATACGACGATGTATACTTGCTTGTAGCAGAAGATGAAAGTTGAGTGGTAGGATCAGAAGGTGGTAAATATGAAAAGTAAGGATCTTGAGACAATCCTAAGTTAGACGTCCTTGTGTGGAGATTACTATCGTCATATGTAGGCATCGTTGTAGATGGCATAGATGTGACAAATCCATAGCTATCTGTTGTTGTCGGTGGCATTACCATACCGCTTGGTAAAGGATTGTAATAAGAGCCAGTACTAAACCTCACTAAATCGTCGTTTAGTTTCAAGTTAGCTCCGTTCGGCACGTAGCTATCGGATGATAACGAAGGCAGGGTGTTAGAATTCAGTGGCAGTGACTCATCGTGGCTATATCGATAAACCTCGGACATCGGTGAGTAAGCGGCCCGGCTAGAACCCTCCGTGTAGTACGATGAATAAGACAAGTTTGGTGTATACGCTGGCAGCTCTATTGTGCTCTGTGGACCCTTTATCACAGTCTTCAAAGGATTGATTGAGGAGTATTCTGGAGGTCTTGGTACATTGTCGTTTGGTTGAAGATAGATTTTATGATGGGCTGTATGATCTGACAGGAGGCGCCTGTGTCGGTCGTGTCCACCGCAGCTTCGTCCGTGACTCATCTTGTGGTCTTGACTTGGTGACATCTCCTTAGAGCTTGACGGACTGCTGTCATCTACAGATGAAGACGGCTTGTTGTGCTTGTTATCCTTCTTATATTTCATCCTTCTATTTTGGAACCATATCTTTATTTGTCGCTCTGAAAGTTGTAAGTAGTTGGCGAGTTCGATACGCCTAGGCCGGCACAGGTAACGGTTCTGATGGAACTCATTTTCCAACTCAACAAGCTGTGAGCTGGTGTAGGCAGTTCGGGCTCTTTTAGTAAATCCCTTTTGATAGGATGAGTCAGTTGACATTTCTGAAAAATTGAAATGCTTTGTTAGTAGATGCTTGATTGATACTAAACAGTTTTTTCAACCAACCTCTTCGAAGTAAATACCTAATTATTGCCACTATACCCTAATAATAACAATATATGTATATTAAATATTTAAAATATATTTCATAAGCACTTATATAGTAAAACTTTGACTTTATTGACTTACCAGTAGCTGATAGAGATGAAGAAGCTCGGATTGGAGTGCTCGACGCTGACTGGTTATTCCACGAAGGTTCCTGAAATATAATATAACCACTAAAATAATACGTCTTACTTTAACAGTGTGCACTATGACAATAAGGTGAGTTCGGCCTAATTCTTAATTGCTACTATCTACCAGATAATTAAAACGCAATTAAGAATCCGGTTGTTCTGCGGTAAATCACGATTGTCACTTGTTTCAATGCACGCTGAATGTTCAAACTTCCTTCTAAATAGAGCAATAAGGTATATTTTTTTGTAGCATTTACCTGACTGGGAAAACTAGAATCGTGCACGTCGTTGATTTCTGTGGTAGGATCCTTTGCCTCATCGCTGCCTATACAACTTCTTTCATGGTATCGAACAAGTTCGTTAGCGGCATAGTTTCTTGTGTAAATAACTTGATTTCCAATATGCGTTGTGGTCGCACTAAAGATGTTGTCACTTTTGTCAATGCAGTCATCGGTAATCACTTCTTCCGTTCCAGATCCGTAGTTATTAGAATTGTTGCTGATGTTTTCGTAATTCGGCATCTGATACTCATATCTTGGTTCTAGCTCATCTTGAGTATTAGCAGCACTGTATGATTGATGCAAGCCAAGAATGTCTTGAATGCTAAATCCAGTGGAGTCTCTTGAGTTGTAATCTTGCACAAAAGAGGTAGGTATTGAGGCTAAAACTTCTGGTTTGCAATCCGAGAAAACGTTATCATTGACGTTATAATTGACACTTTCTGATAATATATCTTCAACACCGTGTGAAGTGACTCCACTAGTTTTGCAATCATTTCTCTGCGATAGTTCAATAGGGTCATACTTTGGTACACCTGGATTGGAGAACTCGGTCGATGTTGTATCTCTCGAGTCTTCTTGATCGGAGTGCAGACTCGGTGGTGATGGAGTGGACGTGGACATGTTTTGAATTCTTATCCTCACTGGTGGGCTATCCCAATTACATACTTTATAACAATTATGATTGGTGTTAATGTCAGCCCATAAAATCGTTCAATCACTAATAGGCGACCGTACGGAATGGCTCTTGTTTACAAAATGCTTTTTTCGTCACCTGCACGACGTTAATTTGGTAATGACTTTGTTCGTTTGTGTGTATGATTTTTAAAGGGCTAGTGCATTTGTGTGCAACAGATAAGCGGAACATACCGAGTCTCCGATAATGTACATACAAAAGATAAGTTTGAAATCTGTTTCGGTAGCCAACCTGCTTGTCACAACTATTTATTTGAAATAATTTTGTGAGTATTTTGGATCTAACCTGTTATAATGTACAGTTTTTACTAAGTAAGTACGTAGTTAGTCGTCAACATTTAAACGTGACTGCAGAATGATAAGTTCTCGTTTTGATTAAAACGTAACAGAAAAAAAAACAGTTACAGTGTTCGGGTTATTCTCAGTAGCAGCACAGGATAGATATATTGGTGAATATTATTTTGGATAATAATATAACTGGCAAAAAGTTGGACCATATTTACATGCTAATTTGACTTCTAAATCAGGAAACAAACGAGAAAGTGGATCATCATATTGGGGAGTCTGGACTATGCAATTTCTATATCGCGGTGATCTATATCGTGGTATATGACAGTAGGATGTGGTTTAACCAAAATTATTGATTTCGTCACCGGCAATTAAGCTATCCACGAGAACTGACAGATATTGAAACCACAAGTTTTTACGTAGTAATTTAGGTCCCTACCTACTTGTGTCTACTGATATTATACCCATTAAGATAGAAGTGAATTTTCCAAACAAACATATATCGTCTTACATATAAACATTCAAAAGTTAAAATATTAAAACTAAAGTGTGAATATAACGATGGTATAGATTTCGCTAATCCAATAAGTGGTTTAGAAATTAAAATGGATTATAATGGTCATACCAATTATGGTAACGCGCTAAGTAATATAGTTTTAAATGTTTCTCATTGAGACAATCAGAAACCTATTGAGTTTGTATCAGACACTTAAGTCGTGAGCACGTGTTGATATGTTACTGTAATTTGCGAAAATGTGAAATGTGCCATTACTGGATTTTAGAAACAAGATTAAAATGGAATAAAACATTTTGAAACACAACCGTTTGAAGACCCCTGCTTGCCTTCAGAAGTTGCTTCACGCTGCTAGATACACTTAAATTACAAAATTTTGCTGAATTTCTTTAAAAATCATAATAATTGAATGTGAATTTACTTTCGAATAGTGCAAAATTAATTTACCTAGTATACGAGTTTGTGTGTATGTTTTTTACTCTTTCATGCTCAAACGGCTGAACTGATTTTGATGACATTTAGTACACGAGTAGACCATCATGCAACACTGAGACACTTATATGTATTTAATACCTTAGGCATTGTCTATCAGTCAACCAAAGGGGAGGTAGAAAATTTAATAGGTAAGAAAACAATGTTACAAAAGTACAGTTAATATGGTAAGTATAAAATATAAGTACCGTTAAAATAGTAGTACATACATATTTAATATACCTAATACTATGTTTTTTTTTTTTTGTATCATTTATGTTGCCTTGGAAAATAAATAGAAGAAAGGCAAGTAGCAAAACTGAAAACCCTTTTTTTTAATTCTTTAAACCTTAGGGTTTGAAGAATGAACGCCGAGTGTTCGCTCACCCATTGTTTTTCTATTGTCTCTAATTACGGTATTCGAAAGGTTGATTTTAAAAATTAAGATTATTACATCTAATTTTTAAAGTCAACCCCAAAAATACACAACCAAAGTCCTCCATAGTTAAAAATTCTAGTTTATGACCTTCACAACAATAGCAATAAAGTCACCATAGTATTCATTTGTAACTACAGAATCAGCTGCTTCGGCTGGGAGCGCCGACCCTGGCCATTGTCTCGCATGATGGATGGGCTCCATCCGTGAGGGATCGAAGCTCGCACAGCTTACGTTTGTTCCGATCCTGAGTAGACAGATTATGAGCTCATAAATTCGTATTATGTGTCGTTGGGAATATTGCTTGTGGAAGTAGTGAATTTGATGAAATTGATGTGGTTTATTTATAAATTAGGTACTGGAATTGAGAGTAGCAGATACTGGAGTTTCTTGCCAGTTCTTCTCCGCAGGAATCGACCATTTAGAACCGAACGCTAGCTTTTGAGGTCAGAAGGGTGAAGTATGTGAAGTATGTAAATAATTATGAGTTTGAATTTTTAGTTTGTTAATATGGGAAATATTTCTTAAATACGACAGCCCAGAAAAAACACATTATATCAGAATTAAGCTTTACGAATGTATAAAGGGAGTTTTATAATAATTTTAAACATAAAAACATCTATGGGTTCAGGCGCTGCTTTCAGTTTAATTGAAATTACAACCAGGTGCAACAATTTTTATCAAAATCTTTTTATGGGACCAATTTTTCGATTTCAAACGTGTCCAAATTGGCTTGTATTGCATAGAAACCGTTAACTCCAATAAAATTTACTGCTCCTGGACAAAGCGGACTGGTTCGGACGAAGACCCCAAGCTCATAACGTCAAAGCGATGATATATTACGATTTGCTCAAAGGGGACCCTTTTTTGTTCTCGCCGTAATGGTTTTACTTTAATCGACACCGGTGAAGGACGGGTATAGGATGTTCTATGGGTGCGACAAGGATGCAGGATAAGCGTATCTGTTCCCGCCAAAGAGGAAAGTGATTCAAGCTGAGCTGATGTTTGGATCGCTATCAACAGTTTGCTTTAGGCTTCTGGTAGTGATGTTTGTGGCAATATTCATAAAAAATATAATATTTTAGTGATGAGTACAATTCATGTGAGAAAACAGCATCGTGCCAGTGATGGTAGAAGAATATGTGCTGCAAATATAATTTCAACTCCTACCTACACAAGCAATTTATGATTCATACGAAGACCGGATATTGTGATGAGGTTAGTGTGAATTTTAATATATACGTTTCTAACAATAACGAAAATGATGCCATCTTCAACATTATAATGATACCTTCTAGTGAATATTTCCTGAAATGTGAACCACTCATCCAAAGGTTCTATTTCACTGTGGCAAGGCTTTGTAGGAATGCAGTAGTCGCCATTTTGATCATGAAGATGGCGCAAGTAGCAACTATAAAGATTTGAATTGATATAATATTGCTAATTGTGTTATAACTATTTCTATATTAATTATTTCATAATAATATTTATAAAACGTGTTTTTACACAAATTTCAACGAAAATGTTTAAATGTTTCTGCTAGCGCCATCTTCCGTTACTTTTAGTAGCTACGTAGTGCTTCTGTTTGGTTAACTAAACGCGATGCTTCATATTTTGTTACTGAGATGTAAAGAGGAAATCGTTATGTCCATTTCATTGAACGCAAAAAAGTATTAACATGTATTTTTTAAAACCTATTTGTAAAATGAATTATCTATCATTTATCACTCCTGTTAAATTTTCAACCCATAAAACATACAGTTTAACTTTTTGCTACCATCGCATTGCTATCAAAAACATTGGAACATTGTTAAATATGTATACATAATATTTAATGTTAAAATATGGCTTTGTGATTTACTTATTTTCTTTTGCTGTGTCAATTTTCCATGAACCTTTGAGTTCAATATCATCATCTTTTTTTTTCTAAATCACGGTTATGCGGGTTGACCTGTTATTGCTTTTCAGCGTCCAATGAGAGCATAAGTAGTTACTTACGGTTATTAAATATGTAATATATGTACTTTCCTTCATCGGCTGTTAGTTTTTCACCTGTATCACCAGGGTATCTTTAATTTTCATTTCAGACAGTAGGGTAAGTTCTAAAATGATGAATGATAATAGTTTCAACCCTGTTGAATATTAGTATGTATGTTTGGAGTTCCCTTATACCAGTTGATTCTCTATCGCAGCATTCAAACTGGCTCAGCTACCTTCGATAACTCATTCTGTTAATTTGAAGTTCTTCTCTGAGTAGGTACCCGGAGAGAAATTTAAATTTCCAAGGAAGTCTAGACATGGACCGACTCAATCTACAATCTGCATATCTATTGACGTACACTTTTACAGGGTGAATTTTTGAGAAGGGGCTTCAAGGGCAGCACCTTTGTAGCTACATGAAAACAATCCTAAGAAATCACCCGTGAATTTTTGAGACATTTAATTCATTAATCAGCGTTCGCTGCTGTTGTGTCTCTAATAACGTTATTCGAAAGGGTGAATCTCCATGTAATTTTTATTTTCTATCCTTTTGCTCATAAAAATTAAATAAATATTTTTTTGGACAAACTTAGATTTGAGCTGTGTAGTGTCAAGTCTCAAACAACTTTTCTCATGCGAAAATGTTACTCATAATTTATCAAAAAATAGGCAGTCTTCTTCAATCGTTTCCCTGTAGCCACAATGGTAAAGTCCTTGCTCTTGCCCCATCTCAAAAATCCGCCCTGTAGAAGAACTTGCATTTCCCGAACCATCTCAGTAAACGCGGAAGTAAGCGTTTCTTAAGTATGTACTTACTTAAAATCATGTTATCATATAATAGGACTAAGTGCTCTGCTATGGACGATACGAATCGTTGCACAGCTCTTTGCGTTAACTTTAACTTGGCTCGGAGATGAAATGGGTTTTTGCTGATTAGATGCTGTGATTTTAGGAGAATGTTTTTATTTGTTCATCAATTCAAATTCAAATTCAAAATCATTTATTTCAAATAGACCAAATGTAGGCACTTTTGAATAGTCAAATGTCGGTCAGTCCAAGAAAAGTGAAGCTAAATTGGTTATGATTTGCTACATTTCGTTCATCATCATCATTTCATTCGAATGACGTTCAGTGTTGGACATAAGCCTCCCTGTCCGGTTCTGTGCGCCTGGCATCCATCGGGTTCCTCACCAGGTGTAGCTTGTGGGAAGCCTCCCAACGCTGGGTTTTACGGTACGTGGCCGCCACTCCTAAATATTCAGCCCAATCGACCATCTGTTACCATACCACTTAAGTTTGGCTGTAACCTTGGTTCTCCTGCAGATATCATCAATGGTAGTTTGCCTCTTTCCATTGCTCTTCGGGTGACTTTATACCTTCTGATGAGGCCCATTCTGTTATCGTTACAATATGCATCATATGCAACCACAGACCAAAATGCATTGCTTACCGGGGTTAGTCTGTACCATCATCATCACCATCATATCAGCCAAGACGTCACTGTTAGACATAGGCCTATAATTTAGTCTGTATATTAGCACACTATCTTAACATACCGAGTTTTTTTTTTTCTGGTAAGAAATTATCAAACGACTATTCTTTTTCTAGGATGGATCGGGATGGCGTATCAGACTTTTAGTGACTAAAACCAAAGCTGTATCCTTCAGTTGCTTTTTGCGTTCTAGGACCACGTCTTCCCCTTTCAGAAAATCCCAATTGTTTGCAATTATTGATTTATTATCAGCAATTAGATTGTTGGTTTATTTGTTTGAACAAATTAACCCTTCAGATACCGTCAATTAGAGACACAATAGTAAGACAATAGATGCGCGGCTACCGGTGGTCGCTTGGGGATTCATGAATTAACCAAAAAACCTTATATGGGGCAACACTCTTGGTGATTGACTTTTTTATGTTCAGTCTGGCAGTCTATCACACTTCCCAAAAATAAGTAGCTTTACTGAGTCTATTTTATGTGAAACCATTAGGACGTGTAGTGCAATAGTAACGACACATTAGGCTGCTACATATACTTAGCTATAGTCAGTCTAAGCGACTAGCCAAATCGACGTGGTATATACTATGGTAGGACTAGTTATGTTCGTTAAAATGGCTTCCGTCTGGCTGCCTGCTTTTGTCACGCCGTCTTCAGTCTAAATGAAATTCAAATTACCTTTAGCAGAACTTGCCACTTCTATTAATTCTGTGTAAGTATAATAATATATTATAAATAAGTATATGTATAATAAGTTTAGGCAAGTTGACGCCTGAGCGTGCTTTGTCTTTTTGGATCATATTTATGTACATAGTTAGGTTTTAGTTTAAATAGTTTATTTAGTATTTAAGTTTTTTTTTATCTAAATATGTAATAAATTTTTAGTAGATATATGTTAAATTAAATGAACGATTTAGGTGGAAAAAAAAAGTTTAGGCAGGGGCTATATAGTCTTATAATAGTTCCTGGTAACCAGTTCACTTAAGATTCCAAAAACCATAGTTTTCTATAATTGTATCGCTATAGTTTTTCACCAACCGGGGGTTGTCCTTGGGTGTACTAGCATAGAGCGTACTGAGATCATCGATTGGTATCATGTTCCAATAAAATTGTCTATAGGGCCTCTGCAAGTTGGCTTCAGCCTCTTGTACGCCTTCCAAAGGTTCAGGACCTAAGGGTCCTGAGATGTATAAGTGCATATCATAATAATAGCTTATGACTCTTATATTTGGAATTACTCAGATTACTAAGTTTTTTTTTTCGGTGGGCAAAAATCATCCAATAACAACCCCCGCTCTTGGGTGAAAATTACTAAGGACTCGTTTTTGGTATAAGAATTCCAATCGCGAATTCGAATAATGTGTTTCATGCGTCATTTGTTTCTTAATTTATTACGTTGAATTTAATGGACCTTATTATATTATCAAAAAATCTCTGAACATTCTAATGTTCAGAGATTTTTTGCCCACCCACCAACCACGTCAGTTGCAGAGAAATCATGTGACAAGTAGCTTGACAGGAAATGTCATTTTCATACATTTTGGATTTAACCCTTCAGATACCGTCAATTAGAGACACAATAGTAAGACAATAGATGCGCGGCCACCGGTGGTCGCTTGGGGATTCATGAATTAATGTTTGCTGGGAATGCTAGCAAAATGTCATTTGCCTAAGCCTACTAAACAGATTTAAAAGAAAGAAATTTTGAATTTAGAATCCGCTACACAGTAACCTTTTTATTTCAAAGTCACTTCTGCAAAAAACTGCGAAAATATTACAGTTTTTTTTTTACTTACAGTCCTACAAGTACGGCTGCAACTCAAGATTTGCGAGTTGGCACAGTAATTGTACAAGTTGGTCCATTCTCGCTATACATAAATCGCGAAAGAAATTTTCAAGTGCTCGGTAAAACCGCTGGCGTCTGAATTAATTTTGTTCTAGCGAATTTACAATGTTCAAGTTGCTGAATATCTAGGAGAAGTTGGAACGGTCCTTCAACGCTTGTATGGGTATAAAGTTTTGTTGTTTATGGGAGTTATGTCTGGCAGAACCGACTGTTGAAGTCAGTTTCTTTATTGAACAGGAAGCACTTACGGCATAATGTAATCACTGCCACAAACCGAGTTGCATAAAAGCTATATCCAGGAACAAAATGTCATTAGAGAAGTTCCTCCAAGATGCTAAAACAGCTGAGTAAGTTCAAATTGGAGAAGCAAGTTAGATTTAAAAAGTTCTGTCTCTGATTGAACACCTAGAAGGTATTGAAATGTGTTTTTCAAGCTATCTTGGCCTGAGAATTCTGACTATTCATGGTTTCCATCAAGTGTATAATGTGTTACAGAAACAGTTTCAGAAATCAATTATTTTTAAAGCTGGGTATCATGTCATGGAAACACTGAATCTGAAAGTCTAAACTGCGGATAAAAGTGATGAAAAATTTTGTTATCATCTTCATGTCTCATACATAGTTACGTATCAAAATTATAAAAACTTCCAAAACGTTAGTGACGGTGTACAGTCAGGAGCAATGTGATAGATTCATTATCACATTCTTTATCTTAGCAATTTAACATTAACCATTCAAGAAATATGTGTACGACAATTGGTTCTAAATTACCTTTTTGTTGGTTAGGTAATAGGGAAAATGCATACATTTTTTTTAACAAACAAAATATATAAGAAAAAATATCTTCATCAACAACGAAATTATAAAACCTCAAAGCTGCTAATAAGAAAAAGAAGCCAAACGTAGTAGTTGACGTCAAAGTTCATCAAGCCCATAATGACTGTCACGGAAAGCGGTGTTTTGACGAGAGAGATAGATATATTTATTTTTAAATGATTATATCTATCGCGTTTTTGTTTTCAATATCTTAAATTTTGTTTTCAATGTTAATATTCTATTTTTGTAAATTTTTTTGATAAACTGTTTAGTTATAAATACCTTTTTCTATACATATTCCATATTAAGAACCATTTGTCGTACACTAGAAGATAAGAACCCCATCGTTGTCAACATCGTTTCTTGAATGGCAGAAGTTAAGATAGATTAGAAATGGGATTTGGGTATCTTGTGTATGTGAGTTTACATGTTTGTGAACACACTCACGATACAGGAGTAATTTCTAGTATGGGGTAAAGTAAAAAAAAAATGTGATAACGAATACAGGGTTATTTGTAAAGTACTGGCAACCTCTCAAGATTTTTAAAAGTTATTGTTTATGATGTTAGTAACCTAGTTACTAACATCATAAACAATAACTTTTAAAAATTTGTCACATTTTAGTTCATTAAATCATAAAAAAATAAAAATATTTCAATTGAACATTCTAAATATTACGAAGTTTGTGCGAAGCGAGCGATAGTACAATAGCGGAAGAGAGTGGAGATCGGGTGCGTCGCATCATTCAGACGTAGGCAGGCATAGCAAAGTACAGACTTGAAACGTGTTAGAACAATAAAATCTTTCATGTTTATTTTGGTAAATGAATTATGTTATGTAAGAAGTCATAGAACAAAATTTTTCGTTTATGATGTTAGTAATACATTCCTGCAAGGTTGTTAGTATTTTACAAATAACCCTGTTTACTCGTAATACCTTATTGCTCGTGACTGTACTTACAAACTACACACACACACAGATACAGAAGGTTTTATATTAAAAAGGTTCGCGCCTCTCGCACAGACAGATGCTGCGAATGTGGCTGTTAACGCCTAGTTCTGAACTCATGCCAGGCGCCCGATGCGAGATGGGCGATGGCACTTTTGTTATTATAATTCTAGATATTGCTGTGGAAATTACGTCTAGGCTTGGCCTAAAGTATAATTTCTCAACGTAATTTTATTTAAAGTGGACTAGTTCAATCAATGGACGAATTTATTTACTAGTTGCTGTTAAATGTTAAATTATCGCAAGGAAACATACTTCAGAGAGAAAAAGTAGGTATCTTATGTGCCATTCCAGGACGTGATCTAATCATGTCATCTTATCTGATTCCGTTCAGATGTTTGAGAGTAAAGAAGTAACAAACATACACACAAAATTTCACCTTTAAATTATAATATTAGTGTGATTAAAGTACATAAGTCCTAATCACAGTAATAAACACAGAAATATGAAATCAATAAAAATATATCTTCGTTGTGTTGGCAGTTTTATAGAATTTTGGAATATAACTGATTTTGATTATTATAATCTAAGTTATGAGGGTAAAACATAAATAAATAACGTAGTAGATACATATAGCAGAATAGATGAATAAAGATAGAATATAATTTTAATAACAAATTAACATGGAACAGTAGACACCGAACACATGAAAAAATCATTCATATTGGAAACAGTTCCTCAAATCCAATATTTTAGCTGTTTTCAGTGGTCATAAAATAAAATGTGGCTGTAGTAGAAACATAATTTTCGTTTGTATTTGGGTTCAACGTTACTTAGCCGCTTTGTAGAAGGCGAAGTGCGAATACAATGCAGCGTACTTTATTTCAGCCGTATTGAAATCTGGCTGAACGTCTGATTACCAAGTGGGAGTTCGTTTTACGTTAACGCGATCGACACTTATATGACGTTCGGCACTCCGATCAGCGCACTGGTATCTGCATTACATTACAGCGACGTTTCCCAACCCAATATGCTAATTTATAATACGGCGTGATATACAATATGTGATAATAATGACTGGCCTGTTGGCCTAGTAGTTAGTGGCCCTGACTGCTATGCCGGAGGTTGTGGGTTCGATTCCCACCCAGGACAAATGTTTATGTGATGAGCATGATCATTTGTTCTGTGTCTGGGTGTAATTTATCTATTATATGTATGTATTTAGAAATATATAAGTATGTTTATCTGTTGCCTAGTACCCATAACACAAGCTCTGTTGTGTGATAGTTGTGGAAAAATAAATACGGCTACGACAAATAGACCAACACACCAAACTTTTTCTTGATGGTACTGGTGATGAGCTATTAACAACAACTGCATTCTTTATATCTTAAACAAATACTTTCATCTCAGAAGCTGTTAACACTGTCTCATGGTAATTTTACGACAGCTGTAAAATTTACCATCCAATTATACCAAGGATGATTCATTTTTTATGGCAGGGACTTTATCCGAGTAAATAGTAAATAAAATATTAAGATACATCGACATCATAAATTGCTTCTGGTTTATGTAGATATTATTAGCTTATTGTAAATATGTATTTCTAAGTAGGTACGTGAAGTAGCAATATTAAATAACAAAGTTGCCTTGCTTCGTTTATTTACCAACTATGGACAAATTATATTCCATAGATCTTAAAGTGATGTTTATATCAAAAATAGACAAGCACAGCATTTACATAGTAGGTACTTAGTAATTAACTTAACTAAAATTTTACAAATTAAGCAAAATAAAAATAAATTGATAAAAATTAGGATTTTAAATGAAATAAATAAGAACGGAAAAAACTATAATCACTTAACATAGTTTGAGTAAGTGTAATGTTTAAAGTTAGTGTATAATAGTGATCAATGCTGTGCTGAGCATATATAACACGTGAAAAAAGTGTTTTTATTAATATCATACTATAATGTGCTATGGACTATTAACTATAAAAGTGCTAAAGGATGCTATTCTTAGTTTTAACAAAACCTATAACGTATAATAGTAAGTTAGTGTGAAATTATTTATTAGTCTTTTAGGCTAGATTGTAATCAATGATTAATATTTCTTTCCTCAAAAGACCATCTGAGACACTAATCTGCATGGTTCTCATATGACTTGACCATTACGTGTTCTTTACCGTATGGACTTTAAAAGAGACTTTGACTCCTGAGTTTGTTTCGGTATTTCTTCTCAGGGTAGTCAGCTAGGAAACGGCCTCATCACGTTAAAACTTACTGAAAACAAAATTGACGTGTAAAAGTGTTTTTTGAAAACCTATTTACAAAATAAAGATCATTTATCATTATCATTTAAGTAATTTGTTCTTAATAATAAAGAAAAAAACAATACGCATAGTTCATCCTATTTTATTTAGGTACCCAGAAGTCGGCATAGGTACAAGTTACAAATATGGTTTCCATAACACAAGGTCCGTATCCATTAAATACCCTAACCATATTTTCGGGTCATTGTTCCCATTGACGGCAACAATTATCAGAGGGTTTCATCCCTAGCCAGTGTCGAATCTTTCTCCCCAGCAGACAAAGATCTCCCCTGCAACCCTATAACAATAAACGGACATACAATATAAGGGAATACAGGGACCGTCACGGTTCAAGTTAAAATGGTCGCTTCTGTTAGGACAACGTTCAACCTTTTTACTTTTTTTAGTGTTTGTACTCAACGATCTGAAACTAAACTTCCGTAAATAATGTTAGTTATGTTTGTTTTTAGTTGGACTGTTGTCATGGATTACTCTGTGTAAATGTTTGTTTTGATGATATTTCACTGGTACTAACTGAAAACTCGCCGTCCAGCCGTCTGGTAATCGACCGGACCGAGGCCAAATGGTCGATAGCGCGCAGTTCCCCACGCGCTCTTCAAAGAGATGTCAGCAAACCGTAGGGCCGATGTCAGCTAGGGCCGCGGGGATTTTCTGAAAAGGAGACCCGTGGCGTTAGAACGCAAATTGCAACTGAAGGATGCTTTGTTTGTTTTTAGTTGAACTGTTGTCATAGATACGTTTCTCTATACAAATGTTTGTACTATTGAACATGCGGTGTGATGATATATCACAGATACTAACTGAAACTGGCCGTCCGGTAATCAACCAGACCGAGGCCAAATGGTCGATAGCGCGCAGATACCCACGCGCTCTTCAAAGAGATGTCAGCAAACCGTAGGGCCGATGTCAGCTAGGGCCATTGGAATTTTCTGAAAAAGAGAACCGTCGCGTTAGAACGCAAATGGCAACTGAAAACTGCAGGTGTGGTTTTAGTCAGTAAAAGTCTGACACGCACTCTCGCTCCACTCAGAGGGAAAAAATTCATTGGATGATTTTTCATCTTAGAAAAGAGGCTTTAAAAAATTGTTATATCCTATTTTTTTTTTTAGTCTGTGTCAAGTTATTCAGGTTTTGATACAACATATTCCTTGATCACACGTACCAAGTAAAAGGGCAAGACAGTAAAAACATTTTACTGTCTCGCCTTTTACTCGGCCGAGACAGTGATGTAAGCGAGTGGTAAAGATAAACTTTCGGCCGAGCATTTGGCGCTGTGTTTACACGTACCGAGTACTCGACCGAGAGTACTGTCTCGCCCGTTTACTCGGTACGTGTGATCAAGGCAATACTGTTACTTGGTTCCCTATTAGAATATGGATGTAAAGCATTCTTATGTTTTTGCAGCATTTAGCAGAAAATGTGTTGAAACAGTCTTACAACAATAAAACTCTCAGCTTTATTTCATCGAGATCGTGTCTGTTTCAATGATTCTACATATTGATGAGTTGTGTAAACACTTCAGATATACAGGGTTATTTGTAAAACACTAAAAACCTTACAGGACTGCATTACTAACATCATAACCAACAACTTTTGTTCTATGACTTTTTACAAAACATCATTAATTTATCAAAAACAAACCTTCAAGATTTTGTTGTTCAATCTAACACATTTCAATTCTTTTGATATACCTACCTACGTCTGTATGACGCGACGTAAGCGCATCAAGCACTTACGCCGCCCTATCTCCCCTCCCCTCCGTTATTGTACTATCGTTTGCTTCGCATAGACTTCGTAATATTAAGAATGATCAATTTAAATATTTTTATTTTTGTATGAAATTCTGATGAACTAAAATATGATACATTTTAAATAGTCATAGAACAAAAGGTGTTGTTTAATATGATAGTAACATAGTCCTGAGAGGTAAAAAACCCTGTATACATTTTCAAATAATAATTAAAACAGCTGCTGACCTAAACATGGAAATCGTATCAAAAGAAAGCACTAATTCTGTCAATGTTAACAAAAGTCGAAACGTCAAAAATTATAGTAGTCCATATCATCACCTTTTTTCAATCGAAATACATCCACTGCTCTCACCCGTCCAAATATCTTTATAACAACCGGTCCAGCATGTGCATCTCACATCTATCGGATTCCTGCGATCCTCACCAGGTCCTCGATCCACCTGGTGGGAGGCTGCACCAACGCCACGTTTTCCGAAATCCTCTCGGCCCCATCGATCAATGCAATTGTATTCTGCGAGCAATGTCTGCCTTGCCCACTGTCACTTAAGGTTATTCTTCAATACCATACTTTTTGGAATTTCTGATCATCGCTGATCGAATGTTGTCTAACATGACACTTTATTCAGATCCTTTAGTGCTAAATTTTCTCACTCTGGAAATATAAAAATGTTAAATCAAATAAAAATGATATAAAAATGTTTCTAATCCAGCGCAAGAAAACTTTCAAGAACAGGCTGAAACGTTCAAATAATAAAAACTCAAATACGTTCATCGTTGTCTGGGCACAGAGCTTTGCAACCAACTTTTCTCGACTAATCCTATTCAGACCTGGCATGAGCTATTCACAAGTATATCTCATGCAGACACAAGAGAATACGATGAAGATGGATGATTCTACTAAAGATTTAAAATCTTTCAAAAGAATTTCAAGACCTAAATGACAGTTTTGATAACCAATGATGGATGAACACTATATCATCTGTAACGTTAGCTAATAAACATAACATGTTAGTTAGCTTACAAATTAATATTACTAACATCAATTGCACCAATTTAATTGAATTATGTTAGTTCGTTACCATTAATAGCTGGAATCGGGCATTTCCTATTTACGTCACGTATAGTCCTATCGCATATCGACGTTATGTTTATTA
This sequence comes from Mythimna lalbum, assembly GCA_949319445.1. Lineage (NCBI taxonomy): Eukaryota > Metazoa > Arthropoda > Insecta > Lepidoptera > Noctuidae > Mythimna > Mythimna lalbum. The sequence goes on along the minus strand of OX439356.1, from coordinate 15,117,011 downwards.
GTCGCGCTAAATCACGACTAATTGTCGCAACTGCTGGCGAGACCATCCCGTTGGAAATGGGAACTACCTAATATTGGCTCTTTATAATATTATGTAATAATGATCTAGTAGTCTGTTTGTACACTACAACAATATATTTCATTTAGGTAAGTATTTTTTGGTTGTCGGCAGTAGTATCATCCCAGCGTTAATTTCTTTCAATGGTCGATTTGGACTGTTTGACTATACTAGTGTAGGTGTTTAGTTTATCAGTTTGAGTATATATTGTATAATTGTGTTATATATGGTTTATTAGTATATCTATTGTTTTAGGTATTTGCCTTCTCTCTCTCTCTCTTATTGCACCTACCACTATTTTTCTCTGCATCACCCGAAGGTTGATTGGTAGAAAATGCCTACGGTGTAAACCCCGCCTTTGTACTCTTGTGTACATCAAGCATTTAATAAATAAATGTACCTATTATCGAATAACTTCTACTGCTGTGTAATTTTGCTTCACTTTTTTGGACTCGCTGACTATTCAAAAGTGCCTGCAAATGCTCTATTGGATATAAATGCTCTTTATTTTGATTTTTGCTCTTAGTGGAGTTAGAGTCAAATTACTCAATACAACTCACCTGTGTTCCTTCGATTACGCTTTGTGTTTCAGAGCCACGGCAACTCTTTCTAACAATCTAACCTGATTAGACATTCTGGTTGTCATCATTAGATGATATATTATTTAATTGTAATCATCCGAATATCTGCCATGTGGAATTTCTTATCATGATAACAATTATGGATTAACATAATCAAACCAATTAATAGGACAGGTCTTTATGTAGATTTTACGACCATGAGGAAATGATAACTCAATGCTTAAAGCGTCATTACCTACGAATTCTAATTAGTTTTAAGCATAATGTCTTATAGAGAAAACCATTTGCAGTTCTTAATAGATGCAGATAGAAATTAATCCTGAACAGCAAATCTTCACAGTTTCCTTGACAATATTTTGATAACCACTAACTACCTTATAGCAAAAGAGTAAGGTCTAAAATGCTATAACTGTAGTATTTTTAAGAGTATTAGTACAATATGGTAGCTATTTCTTTGAACCCGGTGTTAGTAGCGATGAAATCCCGCTTAATAACCCTCTTAGGAGATAAATATTCGGATGTTTCCGACACAGCGTAAGAATTAAACTGAGTTATGTTAGTCTATAAAGAAGAATATAAACGAAAACACCATTACCGTACTAATGATTAAACCAAAGAGAACTGTGTTTTAAATATTGATCAGTTTTTAATCACATACAAAAAACGGGTAAAATGTAAATGGCGCCAGCAATTTAAAGTCGAAAATAAATAAATCACAATTTTAAAATATCTCCCATTTTGCGCAACAAAGAACAGAGTTCAGTCAATATATTTTTCCATTCCATTTCCAAACGAGATTAATGTTAAGGCTGTTTTTAAACAAAAATTGCATAGAATTTTCATAAATTTCAACATTGTAGGCACCTTTTTGAGTTTACGAATGTAAAATTGCTTATATTCGTGGTGAGACCTCCCTTGGGACGAGGTCCGTGTTACCGGTTTAATATAGGCATTATTTTTTATTAACCCCAGTTTATTCCGAGGCCTTCCGATATCAGTATTAAAATACATATAACTCTTCACGTTCGCAATGTTAAATGTAATTGATTTTCGGTGTTATGCTAAAAGTTGGGTCAGTTTATAAACATTATGAATTTGAATATTTGTTGAGACTTGTTGAATTGTCGCCAAGAGGCTTAGGTTAACCTAAAGTTATGTAAATTTATCTTAGTCGGTATGCCACAAAACCTGACGAGGCTTCATTTTCACGCCATTAAAAATGCTAATTTCTGTACATCAAATTCTAACTTCATCCTCCTTTTTGCGAAATATTTCATTAAAACACAAAATGACAGGCGAATAAAAGGTTTTCTCTTTTTTTCAGCGCGCCAAGCCCTGGTATACATGTGACGCCCGAAGCGAAAATGGCACGGTCTAAAATGGCGGGTGAAAGATCAATATGACCTACCAAAAGGTGAGGCTGTCCCTGTCGCACTCACTAGCTTTATTCGTCGGTCTCTGTCAGTCGGACGGGCGTATCACAGTTTCGATATGTCGTATGACGGTACAGATTTCAGTTGCGAATTTTCACAGAGTCCTTCGACGTGTGGACCTTTTAGAGTTCTAGACGAACGCGTCATGTTTGTAAAGCGATTAGCGATTTGCGGTGAATGTCATTACGTCGGGCCTAGAGATAATGCTTGATTATGAAAATTCGAGCGTTTAAAATTATTTTACGGAGTGTAAATATTTAATTGGCAATTTTGTTAATTGAACTTCTGCTTCGTTCTCTCCGGAATTAAAATAACAAAGTAGACGATTTAACCAAAGCTATCAAAAATTAAAGGTAAACTCGTTCCTGCTTATCCCTTTAATACAGCGACGACTTGGAAACACATTATTTATGAAAGGTTCTTAAAACTTATTTAGACCTGGCTTGCGTAAAAAATTGTGTTGTAAAAACTCCAGGAAATATTAGCGTTGATTTATAGGTGTACCGAAACTTTGTAGGTAGCCTGTCTGCGATGTTGTGTAAGCATGGTTTGAGCTGAGATTAAAGGAATTAATGTGCGGCAGTAAAATATAAAGTAAGCACACGATCTTTATGTTTTCAGGTTTAAAACAAGATACATAAAAAGGTGCGAGAGGGGATGAAAACATACATAAGTGCCGGTAATGTTCACGGCGTCGTAAGCTCTGATATAACTAAATTTTTAGTCGCACGTCGCAGGAAATAGGGGCGCGTATGTTCTCGAGGTTGTTTATCGCAAATTGTTTAATCTAATACACGGCGGTACGTCAGCAAAATACAAAACATACCGTTATTGTATATAGAGCAAGAACGGGCGCAAAAAACGGTCCGCAGTTTGTGCAGACGCACGATGAAAAGTAACATTTTATTACAAAATGGAGCTTTTGTCCCTTACGAGACGAAAATATAAGACGTTTCTGTTGCTTGAAAAGTTGTTGAATGAGCTTTTTTCAGATGCCTTGCCTTATTTACTTGTAGGTAATTGTTGAAATGAATATTGTTTTATTTATTTACTAGCTTCTGCCAGCGACTTCGTACGCGGATCCTGTTGCTTATGCCAGCGACATTCAGTGTTATAAACGTAAGTGTAGACAAAAATAAACAGAAAGCTCAGAACTGCTAAGCTATCGGGAGTTACACGTGTTATTGTGAGTTAACCATAAAAGATAGACGTATGCTGTCGTGGGACATTTTTTATATAATTTTAAGGAGAACATTTCCGTCATACATGTTTTCTGTGTAGCTTTAACCATTAAGGCTGCAAACGCGACGGAAGCTTAAAAAATGGAGTAATTTCTCCCGTTTCCCCAATATTTCCCTTCACTGCTCTGCTCCTATTGATCATAGCGTGATGAAAAGTATACTATAACCTGCCCAGGAGTATGAAGAATGATTGTACCAAGTTTCGTTAAAATCCATCGAGTAGTTTTTGTTTCTATAAAGAACATACAGACAGACAGACAGACAGACAGACAGACAGACAGACAGACAGACAGACAAAAATTTTACTGTTTGCATTTTTAGCATCAGTATCGATCACTAATCACCCCCTGATAGTTATTTTGGAAATATATTTCATGTACAGAATTGACCTCTCTACAGATTTATTATAAGTATAGATTTAGACTTCATGCACAATCTAGCGATAGACACATAGGCGCACTTAATGTAAAAAGGCGTTCTCTTACAGTCAACCTCTGGGTTAAAAAAAATAACAATGTGGTAGGTGTGCACAAAAATGTATAAAATGTATAAGTAGCTACGTCCATAAAAGTACTGAAGTAGTAACGAGACACGAAAAGCCTAAATAAATTATATTGTTTCACCGTCCCTCACAAATGATTTTACGATCGCTACCGCTTTTTTCCTACTTTATTGTTATTTTAACGCGTTTACTTTAATGACGTGTGTATCTCTTGACAATTTATATAGCTCCAGTCCAGAATCGAGAATCGAATCCAATTTTATATGTTCATTAAAGCTTTACATTAGGGTCGTTCGCGGGTCGCTAGTAATCGAAGAGTTAGTGCGGGCACGGCGTTCCCGATTTATTGCCCGCTCTCATCGATTCTGATGGCTACAGTTCCGTAACGAAAACGAAAAAAAACCCTCCATAGATATACCTATGTATAGAACAGAAAGCCGGTAGATCTTTTTTCTTTGCTACCGTAATGTCTCCCAGAATTTACCAATCGTTACCAAGATTTCTAGAGTACCTAAAGTTACAATTCAAAAGATAGGTAGTTACTGTTGAATTTGAAAGAAAAAGAAACAAGTTACAGTTTTTCCAGATGCATTACGGAGCTAGGATATTTTCCAGTTCCATCATTTCGTACTGGCTGTACACACTTAACAAAAGCTCTTCGAATCCCACCGCAGATGTAAAAACAAGGAATCTGCACTCGTCACTTACCAAACATATATTTTAGCCAATCAGCAAAGGATTTTCTTCTCTAAACGCTAAAAATTAGAGTTTACTTTTCAATATTGAGTCGCTAATGGTTACGTCGCTTGACATGCGACACGGATCATCCCTTGAGGAGGTAAAAAACTGAATAATTCGCATACATATCTCGTGACACGGTACGCGTCTTGGGAGTGGCAACAATTTCCTATTTGGTCGATCCAACAGACGTCGCTATAAAAATACGCTATTTGCGAGAAGGAATACGTTGACATGTCGTGGAAACATGGGGTTACACCGCCAATGATAACTGACTGAGATATACCGCGACGTATTTGTTATTTGAATACTCAAATAACATTACGCTTGAAAGAAAATCGCTCAAAAATGTTTCCCCAACTTATCGAGATCTGATCGTAAATACTTTATCGAAAACGTTAGTCTAGAAAAGTGAACGATATATTATTTGAATTAGAATGTATTGCATATTTGATAGAAGAACGGATTACTTACTTGAGATGATGTTACGAAGACGCTCGTTTTAGAGATTTGTGTTTTATATAACTTAGGGAATATATTTTATCGTCGTGAACTTTGTGAAGAATAGCGCGGTAAAAGGTTTTTGGACCGCAGTGAAAGACCAGACGTGGAATTTTAAATGAACAAGACAGAATTTTATGAAACGGTACAGTTTTTTTTTTGCATATTATTTATCGATCATTATTCGGTCTACTGCTTTCGGCGTATTCGTAAATTGTGTAGATACAGGGTTATCTTGAAAATATTATGTAACAATATTAAAGGGTGGGATTGAAGCGATGATTCCTGAGAAAGTTTCAGAGGGTCGAGTTGGCTGAGATAAAAAGGGTGCGAGGAGAGTGGGGCAATAATGCGGGGCTATGGAGCTATGGGGGCTTCGTCCTTCGTTCACGATTTCACTGTCTTTTAACTGAGTACGTATTTAGATATTGTATGAATACTGTACGGTGCGAATTATGTTTCGTATTTCGGCTGTTTGTTTTGTAAAAATACAGATATTGTTACATTTGGGAGCAGCTGGTCCGAAGTTTTGTTGGAGTTATTTATTTATTTTCTTTCTCTTGGATGTGTTTTGTGTTTGGGAAATCGAAGAAAGCTTAAAGTAAAATTATAAGGATCTAGGAGTATGAATATTATTTATTATACATGTTAAAAATGCTCAATAAAAGTATATTCGTTTAAATAACCCAATAATATTAAAGAAATATTGATTAAATAGTCTGGTTCTGATCACTATTCAATTAATAAAATAATTTTAAAAAGTCTCATCTTGTAAGATATTACTTAGATATAGATAGATACAAATATAAATAAAACTATAACCACCTAAACTATCCCTATAAAAAATATTCTCCCAATACATTTTAACGCCATAAAAACAAACACAAAACGCGATGAATTATTTACAATATGATAAGTTTAATACTTCAGTCTCTGAGAATATGAAAGCATACGAATCCCGATCCCGATGTTATTTACATGAGTGGCCCGATAAATGTAAGGATGGAGGGTAGTCCGATATTTACCCACACTAGCCAGTAGCACAAGGATGCCGAAGCAACTACACGCATGCCAGCACGCAGCAAAATGATTCGGGCACGCTAACAACAGATACTTATTCTAGTTATTCCATTTTTGTATTTTTTTTGTGGTGGGAAATCGACAAATTACGTCCTCCTCTGGACCATCTCATTGGTGGAGCGAGAAGGCGTGTCAGTCTCTTACTGACTAAAGTTAAAATCACACATGCTGATCTGGGCGCGTCCGTCTTCATACATTTTATATGGAAACTAGACTTGTAGAGCCACACTTGATCCACGCCACGCGACCTCGTTCTACGTACAAATCGGGCGTGTTACACATGGGCTTCGATCTAAAGTAGTTTCTAGCTTATTTTACCTGTGTCCGGTTGCCCCTTGAGTTCCAGAACCATTGTAACTCTTTCAGAAAATCCCGTGGCGAATTCTTAGATAGGTATATAGATATTATATTCTTAGATATTCCACCAATCCCAGTCTGTCGGTATATTCTTAGGTTATGGTTTTCACCAATAATCGAGTGATACATAAAGAAGGTTTCGTTGTATAAGATCTGACATCTATATTATAGTATACTATATAGTAAAACTTGCTTGCATTCTTCTTTAAGTAACAAATTAAGAGTGTATTTCATCATCAATATGCATCTAATTAGCAACAGTAGCAATCACGTACTTCTTTTTCTATGATTTTTATTTTTTTTAATCGAAATTAGTAAGTTAAAAATCTTTCACGACAATGCCACATTACTATTATTTGTGTTGTTTTTTTTAATATACTTATTGTATATTTGATTCAAATTAATATGTCAAAATTCTCTTATGGCACGATCTTATATACTATTGTTTTTTTTTTATATTAAAACTTACTAGATTACAAATAAAGATTGGGCACCCCTGCCTTAGCCGATGATCTGCGTAATCTTTTGGAAAAGGGTAGCGTAGTCGACACGACTAAAGTGACAGCGACCAACGTATTCCGATTCTACACCCTGTATAATTGATGCTGTCCTTTATACTAACGGTAAGTGCAAAAGAGATGGGGAATCGATTTGATTATAGTGTGAAAGTATGAGTGTATTTAATTGCTCTTTCAATAGTTCGAATTCCAGGCTATGCTAGACGTATTGATTTTCCATATTTTAATGGTAAGTAGAGAAAAGTCAAGTTTGTACGTACGCGAAACTTCTTTTGGTAGGCAAAGTATCTTTCTGGAATATGACAGCCTAAGGAGGAATATAATCATCTCGACTCTATACGCTGTAATGATGCTGTCTTTTTTGTGAAGGGTAGGAGTAAATCGATTCGAATTTTCAGCGTGAAGTGAATTGGTGGAATAGCATGAGTCTTCAATGGCTATGGTTTAAATTCAAGGTGTGGTCAAAAATGGATCTTCCATACTGTAACAGTATGTGGGTGACATATATTTACACTGTATACAGTATACAAGTACACAATAAATATATACTCACCTACATCTATTCTGTCTATTTTTACATTCATATATAGGGTGACTGGTAATTAGTGACCGATATTTAAACAAGTGATTGTACTCATGATCACAAACAACTTTCCCAAAAATAACTTTTCTTTTACTCATTCGTTTTATGTTTTATCACAATAACAGAACGTGGCTAGCAGTTGATCGGTGGCAGGCGCACGTTCGCGAATTTCAAAGAGCTGTTTTGTTTACTGTGATAAAACGATTGAAAAGAAAGAAAGAAAAACTTTTTAGTTGCCGGATAAGGCGCAAACTTAAGACTAACTAATTACAAACGTTTTCTATGGCAAAAAATGAGTATAAAAAAACTTTCTTTGGAAAATTTGTTTATAATCAGGAGTACAATCACGTGTTTAAGTATCGGTCACTAATTACCAGTCATCCTATATATTTATATATTTCCAAGTTCACAACACACATATTCACTAACACTAAACACAACTACACATTGACGTGATGCATTGGACACGCGCACTGTCGATGACGCGCCGGCGACTTATTTTCTTCTACCGCCAAATAGTACCATACAAGTTACATTTCGTTTCTCACCAGTTACGATCTACGTTGCTTACCAGATACACGTGCGCTCGCGCCGATATTATAAATTGTGAACAATCTACCCGCGCTAAGTAGGCGCTGTAATCTGGAGGACTTTTTGTATTCCATATTACTGTAAACTCGTTGCTGTTATCACCTGATTGTGCCTAGCTTTTGTGCCTTCTATAAAACTGTGTTGTAGTGTTGTGTGGGAGGAAATTATACCTGGAGATATAGATACCCGCATGGATCTTGAGCGCTGGCTTCAAGTTGCGCAGAAGTAAAATATCGGGCCTATTTAGTGGTATGAAGTGAGACGCCGGGGCGGGGAGCGTCAGTGATTGGCTTGCCGCGCCATCGCGTCATAGACGTCACTTGTGATTCGTTCCCGCGCTTGCTGCATGTATCTAACTACAACAAAAATCCTCGCCGATGTATGGAATGCGCAAAGCAATCCCCAATCTGGCGCCAAGTGCTCAAGATTCATGCCGATACCTATACCTACATCAAGGTCTTTCACTCGCCACCTACCCAGTGAGTACCTACACCACACACAAAACATCCATACAACCAAAAGTACATTATTTTCGATTGCTTTTAATTCATGAATCCCCAAGCGACACCCGGTGGCCGCGCATCTATTGTCTTACTATTGTGTCTCTAATTGACGGTATCTGAAGGGTTATACCAGCTACGAGCGAAATAAAACGGAAAATTAGCTGAAATAGTTTTTTTTTCCAAATAAGCATTATCTTTCTACATTTTTTTCTGATTCATTCTTCTTGTCTTCATTCTACCAATGTGTTAAATGAATAAACAAATTTTGATAGTTATAGTTTGTCTAAAAAGTCAAACGACTTAGGAATTTTGTATAATATTTAATTAATAAAAAAAATGTGTCCAGCAGTGGACGTCTTTCGACTGATATGATGATGATGATGATGACGATAAAAAAAAAAACTTAAATTTGATTTTAAAGTTCTCGTATTAGTAAACAATGATCAATATCTTTTAATCAACGTTGATTACATCAGATTTCATTTGGCCGTAATAATTACCCAAGTCGTTTGACTTTTTAGAAAGACTTTATAGTTGTAGTTCTTTATTGCACGCAATAGGAGTAAAAGAGACGACAAAATAATTCGAATTTTGATTATAGTATGCATGTGTTCCACAACTACTTCTCTAGAGAATTCTAGTCTGTAGTAGTCTTATTGATTTTCCACATTTTAAAGGTAATCAATTATGGACATAAAAATTCATATAGATTCAAAATTCTACGAATATAAAATCTCCTTTGGGTTCAATGGTGACAGCCAAATTATACTTTAGCGTCGATGGCAACTATATTTACCTAGATAAAGATGTAACTATGTATATAATGTGGTTAGGCAGGCATATTGCAACTATTATTTATTTAGGTACATATTTTAATTAAATTATCACTTAAGAACATTTACATCAATATTTAACTAAGTATACATATAAATTTAATTTACCCTCGTTCGTGCGTCACTGCAGGGTGCCTCCTAAAAACCAGCACTGGGTGTCTGACGCTCAGCAAATGCTGAGATGAAAACCCTTTTATTACGGGAACATTCAGCAAAATTTTGTTGTATTGCCTCCTGTTTTAGGTACGTCGAATAAACGGTTTCTATTATAATTATTTTCTTTATTATGTTTTTTTTTTATTAGCCTGTTTTGTCTTACTTCTGGCTTTACGGCATTTTTTCGACTTTACCAAAGTATAATAAAAGTAGGTACCCCGAAAAAGTACCCGACGAATTGTGGTCCAAAGACCACAGTTTGTCGGGTATGCGGCAGACATACCTGCCCAGTCCCATTTCAAAATTAATTTTAGCTAAAAAAAAAAAATATGTGTAACAGTAATCTCTTCAAACAACAATTTCACACTCCAAAATAACACAAGGAATCCGACAATTTACACATTTCACACTCAAAACTTACATGACATGCGCCAACAATTCCGAAAATTCAAATCCTCATACAAACACAGATTAAACAGTTGTTTGTCAACACATCAATTAATTATATTATTTGGGCAAAGCCATGCGTCGAATATTATTTGGGCAAAGCCATGCGTCGAATATTATCAGACACCTCTGTTTGTTACCCTTATGGCTACAAATGGCCGATGTATAATTATTATCGCACTGATTTATAGCCGAGGTACCGTTAGCAGAATATAAACGGTAACATTATGGCTGCCTTCCGTATGAAACCTTGATTATGAGCGTCGTAATTGTGTTTTGGAGTTTACTTAAATGTGTCTGTTTGATGTGTGTTATGTTGTGTGAGAGTGTACTTACAATACAACACATGAGTAAAAATATACCCCTCTCATTCCTTGGTTGAAAACGACAGTTTCGGAAAAGTATTAACTTTCAATGAAAGAAATGAGTAGTCAATTCAGTACAAAGCTTTCTTGTATTTTTTCTAAAACTAGCGCGGTTTCACTCACGTTAGTTTGGTCAATGTTCTATAGCCTATAGCTTTCCTCAATAAATGGGCTATCCAGCACTACAAGATTTTTTAATTTCAGTTTAATAGGTAGCGCGTTAAAAAAAAACTTAAATTTTATGATATAATAGTTTTTACGCACGGCTTCGCCCGTGTACATTAGATGTAACCTACGTTACTCAGGAATAAAGCCGCTTTCTATTAGAAAAAAAAATTTGACAATCGGACCAGTACTTTCAGAGATTACCTTCTACAAACAAAAAACATTAAACCAAAAAATCAAACATCATTTTAGTGTTATACTCGATTGAACATTACATTTTACTCATTTTCAGCTAGTATCCGTATCGTTTGCAATTACTGATATTACTTGACCGAGAGGATGGTTCTAGATTCAGATGAGTTTTGACAGCTATTGCAAAGAAAATATTATTATGCCATATATGTATATCTATCCTTCAAATAAAACATATCCGACGATAAATAAAACGTTTCTCAATTTATTTTCACCAAACATTTTTCAACCTTCAAAAAAGCTGAAAAAACTCGCAGTTTTCAACAAAAGTTACCAGGGCAAAAAGTCATAAAAATCAGCAATAACAAATTTTTATTGCCTTCCGAAACTTTAGCAATATTATTCTGCCGACCGTACTTGATGTTTGGCGCTGCACTATTTCTGCATCAATTTAATGACGTCATAAATTCCCAATTACATTCAGGCTGCATGTGCCAGTGCCTTGCCTAGATACAAATAGTAATACAGCGACATAAAACTAATTAGCAGAATAGTTATTAGTTTTTCTTGTGATTTATTCTCGTTTCACCATTTAATTTGAGCAGTTTAAAGTTTTACTGTTAAGTTCTTGGAGTAAAATAGCTTTCTTTTTTTTCAGGTGCTTCGAGGAGATTGGAAGACTCATAGAATGCAGGTCGTGTTTCGTGCTCGCAGTAAATGAATTCCGTTGCATTAGTATTCGAGGACTTGCTTTGGACGTCTTTCTTCCTTGAATGGGACTGATTTTAAGTCCAGAGGTAGATATTTATTTTGTTTTATGTTTTACACATGATGGGTGAGAATTTTTACGGTTTGGTTTGTTGAAGAAAATTATGATTAGTGAAAACTGTAGCTACTTAAATGAGGATAATATTGTAGTTGAGTTTAACTTTGAAATGCTGGGTCAATCAAGATACGTTTTTCACCATTACACCTAATTTTCTACTAATGACACCTAATAATCTATTCGCGGTATCGAGGGTCGCAAACATGTTACATACCTACTTACCTGCTCACATAACAACTTTACCCATAAATGAGTCCTCTAAGTCCCAAATTGAATTCCACCCAACACTTCCGTAGTTTCAATAAATTCTTTGACGGTAGCTGGATGCAGGCTTATTTGGCAAAGAGTTTCCATATCGCGGCGCGCTGCAGCTGCGTTCTGTTCTGATTGCTTCGGAACTTTGTGCGCTCCCAACTGATTGCGGACTGAAAGATACGTGGCACGAATGTCTGGCTGGCATTTGATATGAGATTTATGATAAAATTTGGTGTTTCTCTTTTGGGTGATTTTTTGTGGTGATTTGCATGAAAGGATTTCATGAGTGAAATATACTTAATACCTACTATTTTTATCATTTTCTAATTTGAAAGATTTTGAGCTTGCGCAGCCAAAGCTTAGAGACAAGTTACTCTTTTGGGGTTCTTATAATTCGTAAAATATTAATTGTGTCCTACAGGACACACATTACAACATGGGTCTGACAATAACAATATCAAAAAGATAATGATTAAAACAAATAAAAAAATGATGTTCAAGAAATAGAAGATAATGAATACTGGCACAACTCGCTTGTACGTAAAAATACTGTTTTAACTTTAAAAACGTACTTTCGTAGGAAGTAGGATAAACATTTAATTACAAATATTGTAGTATTTTCATAAGATGTAGAATAAAGATGAAGTATGAATTAGACATTACTCTATTTATCATTGTTTAATTGAACTGTGTCATTGTGTCATTTACTTAGATATTTAGTATTCTTTTACTAAAATAATATATCAACCCTAACTCAACTACATATTTTCCATAAACACGAAAGTCTTTTAAAACAATATGTGCGGTATGTGCAATATAAAAGCGAATGAATAAAAGTTGTACAATATGCGCAGTTTGCGAGCTACATGAAAGTTAGGAACGTGTTCCTAATAACTTTGCTATCGGTGAGATTTGCCCGTGAAATATGTGGAACATTCAGGAATAAACTGGAATAGTGTTTTGCGCTTTTAGTACGTGTGTTTTAGAAAGATTTTACTTTAGTTACCTATATTCTGTTTTATATATGCTCGTTTTCAAATATCAACGGTATGCCTGACATAAACTTTGACGATATGTTTTATGTATGTCAGCTTGTGAAGCTGATACCTAGAATCTAAATTCATGATGTTGTTGTTGTTGAAAGATGCAACAATATTTTTAGTAATCAGAAGTTTGTAAAACATATCCACAAAAATAAATTATTGTTTGAATGAAAATATTTATAAAATTTAAACAAGGATTTTGGACTTCAAAACAAAGAATAAAAATCCAAACCTAACATAAAACACAGAACACAAAGAAATGCAACACAAAGTGCAGACACAAAATAAAACAGCATCCCATTTCGTGTTCAGAAAGACAAAAGCAAATACTACCACGAGCTCAAAACATTACGAATATCTCCGATACCAAGTTTCGCAGGAAGCGGTTAAAGGAAAAACTACACGACGCTTGTATTACTTTGTAAGTTGGTACTTACGCTCTTGGCGACAGTTAACAACTTATTATGAGACGAGACCGCAGTCGCTGCCGCTAACCTCGTTACTGTTATAACAAAAACTTCCTCTGTTTCCGAAGATTCCATATAATCTTGTACGATGTGGAATATGTATGTTGAGCTAGGTTGAGTTTCTAGTATCAATGGTGTTTGCTACTCTGGTATATGAAATTTTGACAATTTTATTTCATTAGGAGATACGTACCACGAGTACGAGAAAAACCAGCCTAGAATTACTTGGAGGCCTTTACCCAGCTGGGGGACAATAAGGGGTAGAAAAATTAAAAAAATGAACAAGACTCAATATTCCTGATTATAGAGTAGAAGAATTTAATGAAAATAATGAGTTGGTTACAAATTATGTTTAATATTGAGTAATATAACAAAATTATTGCCAACTAAATAGAATGCGGAGTTTGAATCAAAGAAAAAAAGTGACTAAAAAATTGCTAGTAGAAAATCTATTTAAAAAAAATCAGTATTCCTTAAATCAAAGAATGAAAACGATGAAGAACTAAATAAAAGATTGTCCATATTGGAATTTGAAGAAGTTCAAATAACACCCTGCACCACAAACCTGAAACGTAATCGACTATCAAGCCTCGAAAAACTGCCTTATTTCCAACTGCAAGCGATATATACGATCTGTCAGAGGCAATTGCATGCGCAGACGTACGGTACGTTATGTAAAATTAAAGCATTTCAGTGCTGGAGGCTGCTCCAACTTCCATTGAAAGTGTGACCTCATTTGCTGCAAGCCTATTCTGTGAACGAAAATATTTTGGACTTGCAGATTGATCAATGATAAATACTCGTAATGTTACTATAAGTAGTAATGAAAATAGAGTCTTTGGTTTCACTAAGGCTATTTAATTCAGTTACAATGAACCTTTAGTTTCATTTCACTAGATGAATTAACTGAAGTTTTAATCGATTGTTCAAAATTCTTTAGCCTATATTCTTACTTTTAATCATGGTGATCTGCTACAAATCGTTATTTTAACGCTTTTAAACTTCCTTGGGTTTTTAAGCGATTATTTTCAACTTTATTGTCATTTTTTCAGCTCATATCCGAACTTGGTTCAAAAAGTATCATTTTTTAATTATTTAATCGTAAGCGTTTACAATTTCATTTTCTCTAGTTTATTATTTAGATAGAAAGGGAGCAGTGTATAATTGACGGTTAATACGTGTCAAATGCTCGCCACTCGATCATTCGGCGATTAAAACACCCCAAATGGTTGTTCGATTCAATGCGTAATGAAAACTGACGTCGATTCAGATAGCGGAATGGAAATACTTAGGTATGTGAGTTTACGTCAATATTCTTCATGAGATTTTCATTTATTGAGTGCTTATTCTCTTTCTCTTCAAATTCTACAAAGCAATAATTTTGTACATTCAGATTACTTAGAGTTTCATTTTTATCGTTTTTTTTTTCTTTCTACATTCTATGGTATTGTTATTTGGTGTTTCATTCAATAATTCTGAATTTCTATGTAAATAATTTTTGCAGAGCCTCCTTATTCATTTTTCAATCTTTATTGTTTATAACTGCTAAGGTCTCATTCTTAGTGCAAATAAATTACCTACTTTTTTTTATTTCTAAACAAAATGAGGTTAACCCTTCAGATACCGTCAATTAGAAACACAATAGTAAGACAATAGATGCGCGGCCACCGGTGGTCGCTTGGGGATTCATGAATTAAGTATATCAGATCACATTTAGCTTTCATTATTGTATTAATCGTCTTTATTATAGATGTCAGAACTTAACCAAACAGGAACTTTTGCACGTCATAGAATAAGTCTGCCTCCCAGCCATTTGGCTGGTGACCAAGCGAGTGCCTTCGGGTCCAATTAACATGTTGATAATAAAACTAACTGTTGGTTTTTGTACATTGAGCAGTACCATTGAGTCTCGTTGCCAACGGTAGGGTGCAATGTTCGTGTAATTAGACAGTTTGGGGACACATGAATGAGGATTTTTTTCAGTAAAAGACTTTTTTTGGACTGCCACGGAATGAATGGAAATTGTTTGAAGTATTTTGGATATTTTTATTGAAAAATGGAGAAGATATCGTATTCGGTTTATTTTAGAATTTCATGCAAGTGGAGCTGCTTGAAGATGCCAAATAAACGCCGAATAACGGTCATTGCCCCCCCCCCCCTACATTTGTTGATATTCTTAATTTTAAAATCGGACGGTACAGGTATAGGTAAAACGGGCTGTTATCCGCAACTCCACGACTAAGGCGCGTTTTTAAATTGTAAATAAAGACATAAAGCTGTCTTAATTGACATATATCGTGATCCTTGACATGATCTGGTAATGAAAAGCAATTCATTGTTAATTTTTCGGGTACCTCAGCAAAGATATTCAGAAAAGATTGATGTATTTTTTTCCACGGTTATCTAACGTTTTCTTTAGTATTTTTATATAAAACAAGGTCATTTGTTTTCACATCACATCACATCAGATTTTTCACGAAAAAAAGATCACTCTCAATTTCAAAAACCATTTCGAGAATTGTAGTTTTATCCCTCTTTAGTATGGGTTTATGTATTTTTTATGTATACTATCGATATTTTAGTATTGTTGTAAGTGGTATAACATGGATTGTGAAGGGCAGCTGCCCACGCTACGTTTTATGGTCGGCAAATAGCAGGAGGAGTGTAAGTCGTTGCTTTATAAGCTAATAACATAAAATTTACTGCCCGCCTTGTTTACACGGTGATTTTATTGTATTTCTGTCTTTTTTATAAAATTTGTGCTCCAACTTTTTGGTAGGCATTGAAACAGGGAACAGTTCTTATATATGGAGGTATATGTAAAATTGTGATTTGCTTTATTATGAAATCTGATAATTACTGCAAATATTTACTGATGAGTCATCTAACTTCCTAGTTAAAAAGTTTTTAGCAAATAAAATAGCGGTGTACAAGAACATTAAAAAGACAACAATACATAATAATTTTTTTTAGAGCATACATAGACAATGAATGATTTATTCTAGAAAACTTTTTATTGTTTAACTCCTTTACTAAAGCAAATGGATGGCACACTTTCTGTTGGTCCGTTGTACTTAATAACTTAACTAAGAAAATAATATAATCCGAAGAATTTGGTACTCGTAGGTATAATGTCCGTTGAATTTGTCAGTCATGAAAATACTCACGAGATTGAAACTTAGTCTAAGTTGCTATCACCGGATACGATAAAAAAGACTACTCGAAACACAACAATGCATCACTCTATACCAATACAAACAAGGCAGTACAACCAGGTTACAACTCCCAATACATTGTAACTATGCACAACCATAATTTCTATTTAACATCGGATTAAAGCGCATTCGTGCCAAGCAATACATTAAATTGGCTGCCGCCCAAGCGCATCGCATTTGTGCTCAATTAATGGGCCTTTACATGGCGGGCCTAGTATCTGAAATTATGCTTATTTAGGAATTTGTTTGATTTAGTTTGATTCTTATCGTGAAAGTAGAAAATTTAAAAAGGGAACATAAACCCGGGATAAAAGTATCCTATTGTGCTATTTCAGGATATGATCTACCTCTTTGAAAAATATCATCTAAACCCCTTTAGCAGTTTCAGCGTGAAAGAGTAATAAACATAATTATAAATAGCCTTACAAACTTTCACTTTGTGTGTCCATGAATTAATGGAATTTATTTTGATTAGGACACTGTACAGCTGTACAGTCAGTATACTGTGTGTGGTTTTATTTATTAATTAAAATATCCCCTAGAACTATTCACGTCAGTCTGGTCAAGATTTGGTGACTTCAAATCCTACATAATTAAATACAAATAGCAATAACTTTTTTTTTAAAGGGTGTAAGGACGTCTTTTTTTTAGTACATGAAACTTTTTGACAAAGTAAAAGCTGGTTAAGGGTAGTAATTTCTCATTATTTGTACACAACAAATAATGAGAAATCACTAACCTAACATTTGACTCAAAAGAATTATTATATTTATTATTATAATTAGCCCATATTGTCCCACCGCTAGGCAAAGGCCTCCCTCCGCTCCTTCCAAAGAATTATTATTAAATCATTTTATATACCACAAACCTACGTAAACTATGTAGGAAACCAAAATGTCAAAATGCTCCCAAAAACCGATGAATCTATAAGACATGGACATAAAACTACCATCCTAGTGGTATGTATTGGCATCCACCCAGTACACATGCCAGCATCGCTGGCTGAGAAGTGTTGTGAGATATCTTAGGATTCCACACGACCTGCCCGTCTGGACAATGCACAGATTTACTTACTACACTGCATTTTAGGGTTGAACGTCCTTGGTATTTGTGGGATAGCGATAGATTTATCATCGGCCTTTGTTATACACACGATCGATAGACGCTGTTTTGAATTTGAATAGAAAGCACTCAGCAATATAGACTTAGTTGTATGCTTTCAAAGATTAGTTTGTGGAAGCAATTATCGTTGTATTATGCGATATTCGGAAGTTATTAACTCGAAACGATAACAAGCGTTCATGAGCAAAAGTTTTGAAAACTGTTTTCAACATCTATTATCTTCTATTTTCTCTTGTTACTACGGTGTTCGAGAGTAATTAAAGTGACGAAACAACGAGTTTGTCTCAATCCATTGAGGCGAACGAGGAATAGGTTGACAAATTGATGGCGGGAGCAGAAACATCGCGAGAACCATTATTTCTAATTCACGTGAGGTTGTCGCGAACAAAACTCTGTTAGTGTTGAGCTATGTGAGATTGTTTAGAAAAATATTGCTTCTTCTAAAATGCTTTGTTGGATTTAGAGTATAAATGGTTCAATTAGCGCTAACATAATATAGCGGATATATGAAAATCAATACTGGTCCAATTAATGTGCCTTGTGGTATACCTTAATTATCCATAGATACAGACTTAGATTAACAGATCTGTAATGAATAATTTAAAAAGCTTAATATGAAAATATTCTAAAGCTTATTGATTCAAAAGGTAAATTATTTTTGGTTTCATGTTAAAAGGAAATCTACGGTATAGGATCAAAAAAGCTAGTGAAAAAGTACAACAGTAAGCGATATTTCAGTACCTGATGGAACCGGTAGTCTGGCGGAGAAAATGTTTTGTGAATGCTTGGCGTAGCATCATGATCTATTTCTCATTGTGTTAATTCACGTGCACCATTTTGCTAGCTTTCGTGACTGTTTGTGTTCAGTTCTTTCAAAAAAATTGCTGATATTGACACAATGAAGTGTACATCCTCTAATTACTTTCAAATAGCACAAATACATTTAGCTATGTTTATTGTATTTCGCATTTAAGTAGCAGTGTAGTACCGGCAAACAAATAATGCATGTATATCCTACTAATATTATAAATGCGAAAGTTTGTATGTATGGATGGATGTAAGGATGGATGTACGGATGTTTTTTACTCTTTCACACAAAAACTACTGAACGGATCTCGATGAAACTTGGTACACGAGTAGACCATATTCCAGAATAACACATAGGATACTTTTTATCCTGGGATTATGTATGCGGGTGAAGCCGCGGGCAAAAGCTAGTAAAACATAAAAATATTTTTTTATGTTTTATATAGGTACATGTATTATTTGTTTGCCGGTACTATTTGGTACATTGACAATGCTAAATGTTAGCATGTAAGGGACTCAAGTTGCAAAGTCACGAGACCGCCCGTTCAGCATTCTCTCGGAACTTATTTAGTTTGGAATGTTCAAGTCTTATTGTTTCCTCGCCTATCTATAGCAACATACAAATATATATTCCCCTTGTGTTCAACCCTGCGGACATCTTGCAAAATTTAGCCATGTCATTATCAAGAATCTCAGTAGGAAGCTTTTCTAGTAAATGACGTCTACGTAGTGTTTCTGTATTTTTGTTCCTTTTTTACATTTGCGTATGAAATACTGTAAGCATTCTTGTCGGGTACAAAATACTCGAATACATTCCCCCTGCAAAACATCTTGCTTCGCAGATAATGTAATGAGAGAGAATTCAATTACCGTATCTCTCTTGTTTTTTTCCCTTGCCAAAGCAAGGGCTTGGTAAAGTGCACATTCGTTGCTCAGTGTACATTGGCGATTTGTACCGCGGAGCGTGGTTCCGACACAACAGCGGTACCCGCGTCCCCCGTGCTCCCCGCCCTGCCCCGCCGCGGGAAAGAGCTGGAGAGGTCTATTCAAATATCCCCTGTCTGTTCACACCCCTCCTCACCCGCCAGCGCCTCGCAGTCTCGTTCATATTTCGTGTTCCTATTTTGCGCAGCATCCCCGGGTACCCAAATGCAGTCCGCAGACTCCAAAATGGCTAAAGCCCATTGCGTCGTATTTGAAATTGAACCGTATTCTGTAGAGCATAGAGCTTCTTATCGAACAGAATATAGTTGTTTCGCTTACCATCTAATACACACAAGCGCTCTCGCCTCCCGAAGCCCGGAATAGGGGTAGAGATTCAGTACAAGTAGCGTGTAGGGGCGCGGCTCGCCGCAAAGTTAGACGCAACTGAGCTCCTGCCGATAACGACACTTCATGCTACACTCAGTTCAGAATTTAAAATTAAATATTTTAGAAAATATAGAAGTCTTCAGTACTGGAAACATCTGAGGTATGTATTTGTGTATATTTTTTCTGTGTTCTGTATGTGTTCGGTTTGAGAGGTGAAGTTTTCGTATAATTTGATTGCGTCAAACGCTCCCTTAATGCGATTTGCTTCCCTCACCTTTTTCCCCGCGTGAGTCGTGACGCGGACAAGTGTTGTTGACTTGTTGTTTCTATTTTGTTTTGACTTGGATTCTAACTGGCATTAATCTGCACCTTTTTTGTTCTTCAAACTTTTTGGTCTTTTTCTTCAGTACAGTTTTGTGAAATTGTCTGTTCGTTATTTCAGATCCGGGGCGGGTGGCGCTTGCCGTGCGGTCTTCTGTGTCAGGTAATGTATAAATTATTCTGTTTCTTTTTATTTATCTTTTGTTTTCATTTAGATTTTTTAAATACTTATTCATATATATACGTATATTTATTTTTATTTAATCAGCAAAATTCGTTTTAATATAATTATGTTTGATTTTTTATTACGTTATAGCTGTTGTATCTATTTCATTTTTTTGAGTTATTTTTTCTGTAGGAATAATTTTTACCTGTAATTTTACCGTCACGAATATTCGTCCGGCCGCCGCTAAGCTACACTTGAGATTTGGGATCAAAACTTTTTATCACACTTCCGAACAAATAGCTATTAACAGAATAAAATCGAATCAAATATATATTTCTCCACAAGTTAGATCAGGATCATATTTAACCCTTCAGATACCGTCAATTAGAGACACAATAGTAAGACAATAGATGCGCGGCCACCGGGTGTCGCTTGGGGATTCATGAATTAATGTAATTTTCAGGTCGTTAAAATTATTCTGAAAAAATTGAGTCACGTATTGATTACATTTTCTTATGTGATGTATAATGCACACATAGAAACTATCGATTAAATCAAATAACTCATTTAAGCTTAAGACAATAAACATTTATTACTTCGGTGACAAAGGTTGAAAAGGTTAAAGGTTATCAAAATAGCCATCGATTTTCCCTTGTTGCTATGAAGAAAAAAAATCAAAAGGGAAAAATTATGAAAGAAACGAACAATAAAAATCATAAAGACGACACTCTCATTTGAAATAGTACTTCTCTTTCATGTTATTTGCTAAAGTCTAGACGTTTGGTCTATTCACAAGCCAATATCTACACAAAACCATATCTAAAAGCGGAATCAGAAACATTTTCGGAACGTTCCGGTTCGTTATTATCCGATCCGTAATTACCGACATTATACCCCCGTATCAAAGGACCGAAATATAAGGAAAGAGTAAATAGGTATTTCTCCGTTTTCATATCATAGCGACTGTAGCAAACGGCCCCGGGAGGGCCATATTTATGAAGGCGGAGCAGAATGTAATAACAAAAGCAAATAAGGATTTTGCGACTACGGACTTCTGTAAACCGAGTATTATACTTGCGACTTTAGGTGAGAATTCTTTCCCCCGTAGGGTATTTAATTAGGTTTCTCTTTTTATTAATCATCTCTATGCTAATTTAGGGGAAGGACGTGGAATATTTTAGATAACAAGGAGGGATCTAATCGTTTCAGTATCAAAAGTCACGTCTGCTATATCGGAAGAATTTTGATCGTTAATGATTGTAGCTGTCTAAACTTTTACTTCATCGCTCGCCGATTACTCGAGTTCTCTCTTAACTTTTCCTGTTGAAGTCCTCATGCTACTTATAGAGATTCAATTGACGATTAGTATGGGTGATCATCGATTTTCAAACTTCCTTTTTGGGAATACCTACATTTAAAAATACGCCCATACTACCTGCATTGTCTACGTTTGCAACACATAGCTAAGGTTAATGATAGATATAAATAAAAATCTTTAAGCATACTTGAAACAAAGGATGTTTTTAAAAAATAAATGAGGATAATAATTTACGGGATTAGTATGAAAAACAAAATTAATAGGCCGTATCATACAACTTAAGCCCGAATTTCGGCAAACATTTTCTACCACATACGGTGTAGGAAGGAGGATAATGAATGAGCACATAAAGAGTAGTTTTCAACGGTACGGAGAGGTTGTTTGGGCGCGATTTCGCAACTATCCATTATAGTGCCCCGTCGGGATGTGGCCGAGATTAATACACACTCTCAAGATTGCACACAATCGTCCGGCCGCAAAAGGCCGGATAACGTTTTTATTGAACGTTGTTGAAAAAGCGTATTAGTATGATGTTAGGACTATCGGATATAGTTAAGATGTTGTGTTAAAACTTGTGGTCGATTTGAGAGATTTTATTATGATTTGAAACGAATTTGAACAAAAATCAATTCTTGTTCTCGATTCAATATTCTAATAAAGTCATTTTCAGTAACTTTCTTCAACCAAAATGAAGAATGACACGCTCTTGCTTTGTAATAAAAACTTGAGATTGATATTTATTTTTACTAATAAATAGCTAGGCTACTTGTATATCCAGATGACTTGGAAGAATTTCAATTATAACCTAATTTAACAAGCATCAGATCAGATGAAAAAAAAAACTGAAACAAAAAAAGAAATGTTTACTTAAGAATCGCTGAGACTAAATCGAATCCAAAAGGTTGCAATCGTCCAGGGTATTTCGATAAAAATCCAATTCTCGAGATAGCCACACAAAAATTTTACAACCTCCAACAACGAATTATTTCGTTTCTTTATTGCCGAAATACCGTCGTGTCCCATCCTACCGGTAATGTAGCAACCCTGTACTTAATCCTCCGGTGGCCGGCAATATGGCCGAAACAATTTGGTATACACACCGCGTTTATAAGACTCGGTGGATTCCTTTTGTTTACCGGGAGAAGAATGAGGGGAATTTACAATACTAACAAGGTTTTACGTCCCTCTTGGTGGAACTTTGTGGATGTAGTAGAGAAATGTAGTGAGTTTAGCAGCTGAAAATGATTAGATGAAAGCTGTTTTAACAGATAGACAGATTCTGCTAAAGGATCAAGACTTCATATGTTTTTCTTGATCCTTTGAGGCGGATTTTTTTGTTATTAAAAACAAATTAATTTATGAGATGCATTAGAAAGAACAATAGCTGTTTTATGAGCATCTACACGCATTTTATTACTGTTTCAATTCATGTTCGGGGTATTTCAAGCCATGTGGTCTAATAAAGAGCGGGTTCACTTATCTCCAATCTTGTCCAGGGTTTTACTACCGAAGATCTGATTTCCTTTAGGAAATTTATAGTACCGTTTATACGAGCTCGTTTTCCGGGCAGGAGATCAGCTGTGCTCTTAAAGTAGTTCACATGGCGCTATCTTTATTATTACACTAAAATTTTATCGCTTCACTGGCGTAAGATGCAAGACGTATAAACTTACAGCTATATCTAAGAAAATGAAAATGAATAACTAATGAGTGTGCTCAACAAGTCTAAGAAAGGGATCTTTTATTACGGGGCCAGCGTTTTATCTTGCTCTTATCCCATTCTAAACAGTTCCAGACTTATATTTTAATCTGAGGACTAAATGAGTTCGCCCTTTATATTGCAGAATTTAAATATTAATTTTGTAATTTGTTCGGCTGACAAGCATTAAACTATCGTAAATTGCCCTCACGATGTTCCCAGACGTCGTGAAGCAAGTTTTTATGTCTTCTTTTGTTTGAACTTTTGACTTTGAATAATAAAATAGTTTCCGAACAGTCATAAATCAGTGAAGTTGGTGGGTTTCGACATGGCAGAAATAAGTATCTCAACATATCGATCAATCATAAAAACCTTTGCGTATTTGAATTGTGATCAGATTTAGCTGGTTCCTTTTTATCTTCTAGTCACTCGGTTGAAACTGTGTTCTTCTGATATCCTTACTCTTTCAAGGACTAATTTGTCATTTCATTACTCTGTTTATGAATATTAAATTTTTGTGACTTTTTTTTATAAACGTATTTAAGACTTCATTGACTAGGTTTTTAATAATTTCTTCTAAAATAACAGCAAATTTCCCTATATTTAAGAAGTTATTTGCAAATGGTTTGTAAAAGTAAATTGGACCAGTGTTCGCGTATCGTTTGCGTGCTTTACTAATGAGTGCCAATAAATGCCTGCTCATGAATCGAATCAGGCTGATTTAAGATTCCTCAAATTCCTACAGTAGCGTTGATGAATTTAATTTTATTAGTCTTCTGACTTTTAGTTTTTTATTACCTTGCAAGTTAAGAGTCAGTCAAATAGAGATGAGAAGATAGCATAAGCACAATTAGCCGTATAATGTTTTCACTGCTGAGACTCAGACCTTTTCTCCAGGGAAGGGATGGTCCGTATGGAATACGGACCACTTTGGTCCAGTGCGGGTTGATCGATCTGCCATCTCTTCGTATTTTTGGTTTTAGGACATGCCAGTTTCCTAACGATATTTTCGTTCACCGTTTTACCGCTGATGATTAAATAAATTACACAAAGTTAAACGCTTGCCTGGGTTCGAACCGATGACATACGATAATATGACTCTAGGCCGTTACCCCGGGGCGACCACTGTTTAAAACCAAATAACTGTTTTTTGCAGACAGAATCATATTAAAAAAATAAAATGATAATTTCTAAAATTGTCATTTTATTTTGCATCAAAAATAAAATCAAGAATCTGCATCAAAAAAGATTTGTTCATTTCTGTAATCACTAAATACTTTTTTATGACCAAAAATATCTAAATCCTGAAAATAAATTGACTGCGCTTTAATTTGCCAGATAGGACACCTACCCGGATTTGTGACTATGTACAATCGTGCACGGAATTTGTCCTCGCCCGCGGCCCGCGCAATCTAATACGTATGCTAATTTATGATAGCTCTCTGGAATTATAGATGTCGCCCCGGGCGCGAAATTACGATCCCCTTTCCCCCTGCTCCCGCCATTCGGTGGCGGCCATCTTGCCATTTGATTCGACGCGCGGGCACAATTAATATGCAGTAAACCACCTACACTAGCGTGCTAATGCCCTTTTTTAGTGGTACGTAGAATTGTGCCTGCAGCATCCAATTGTAAGTTTTAAATTTTGTCTGCATTTTCCAGCGTTCTAATTTTAATGGTCTTGTAATTATTGCGTCTGTCTTAAAATTTGTAGTCTTTGTTTTAAATGAAATGTAAAGTTTTTGTAATTAATGTATGGTTGTAATCACTATTGTGTGATGTTGTTGTCATTGATAACACTTAGGAATACTCACAGAAAGTGTATTTACAGAAAATAAATACCTTTATCTAAGCCTAACTGCCGCATTTCACATAAAACCGATTAATTTATAACCAATTTTTAAGTAATGCGCGACCCGATTTTCCCATATAACCGTCGGAAAGGACGTAGACCCTTAAATGGAACCTTTACAGAATTTAATACTAATTTGCAAGGATACGCAGCTTAGTCCACCCTTTACTTTACCGAATCGGTAGCGATAGGGCCGCGTAAATTCTGATATTACTTAACCGGCTTAGCTGAAGGCCGCTTTACTGCTTTAACAAAAAATAAATTCTTTGGGGCAGATTATCATGTAAATTAGCTAACAGTCCCTTAATTAACATTGTTAAAATGACTCCACCTTTTAGTTAGCTATTTTCACTTTATTTATATCTGGAAATATATTCTGGTTGGTATATTATTCAGGTTTTTCTGCCAGCGGTGTTGTGGCCGGATCAAGACTCTCGGGTGTCGTCCAAGGGCTTGAGTTCTGAATTTTTCATTTTGGTTTTAGACTCGCATCTGGTGGCGTTGTAGATAAAAATGTTTGTAGCATGAGATGAATGCCCTGACGGACTGTTTTGAGACTGAATTTCGTGGTGGCGGGATTTTGTCATTCGAAATCATGTTTGCTGGCTTTACCTTCAGCTTCTTTGTCTATTACCGTCTTGAGACCTTGATGAAAATCGGTGTTGTTATATAGGACACCAGTGTTTATGGTAATTTGGAGGATTAGGTTTCAGCCGCTGTCCAGAATTTCAAAAAACACCCACCTAAATCTCCCAGACCCGCTTTAAAAAAATATTGAATGGTATTTTATTATTGAACTAGCATTTGCCCGTGATTTCGCCTGCGTACATTCAATATAGTCTTTGTGTCTCAGAAATAAAGCAGCTATATATATGTGTAAAAAAATTGCAATTTGACCAGAACATCCAGAGATTATAAAATAAAATAAAAACATAAAAACAAAAAAGCAAACTTTACGTCTCTATAATATTAGTGTAGATGAAGATGACATTGGTAAGTATATATTTTTTACCCTCACATGAGCATTGGCAGAAGCTAGTTTAGCGATAAATTCTTATCGTCAAGCTTTTCATCATCGTCTAAACTAACTTTATTTTCTGATCGCTCCAGCACATGATCGATGAATTTTATAACACGTCTACATTTAAGAAATAACTAATCCTGCGATCAAACTTCTGCGGTATTTTCACATTTGGACGATCTTTCAGCTCTGTCATCGTATATCTCGGTCATCTATCACTTTCATGTCAACAGTAAGCTGTACAATTTCATCAAATAAAGCTGTGTTTTATATTTTTTCCTTCCTTATTATTTTTTGTAACTGGTCTATTGCAAACTCCGTAAGTTTTTAATAAACCTGAAAAGATTATAAACTTAGAATATATTGAGACAACAGATCATCAGAGCATATATGAATAGAAAAAATCACGTTGGTACTTTCTCGGGTTTGAACATGCAATCTCATGCATGTAAGGCGGGTGTCTTACCTACTGGGATATCATGACACATAGGTATATATATAACAAGGAAAAAGAAAAATATGAAAACGTGCGAAGCCAGTAAATTATTTCACTTGTATAGCTGTATTATTTCAAGTTTACATGGTCGCCGTCTCCCATTAATTTAGCCGGGCGCTCTGAAACTTGCATAAATATGAATAATGAGTTTTCTCAACTCGACTACTAATGTAAAGTAATATCTTTCTCTCTATTTATTTTCATGATTGTAGAATGCGATGTTTAAATAAAATGCTCTGTCGGATATTTGCGTAATAAAGCTTACTTATGCTTTGTTAAGCTAATTTTAGTAAAATGTAGTTATTCATCTTTTCGTTCAGATATTATTCAATTAATTTGGGCATGCAAAACCGTTGTCATATTTTAAATATTTTATTCATACAGTGCACAGTTCCTATCGGTCGATTGATATAGTGAAGAACCGGCAAAAACACAACGGTCCATTCTTTAAAAAATATTGTACATTATATTCATATTACAATATTAATATACTAAATATTAAAAGACAGTGCCGCCTAGTTAAAGATGTACTAAATGAATAAATAAAAAAAAAATACAAGAAAATTTAATCGAAATAAAAATTATATCTATAAAGCGTAGCATCTACAGTGTTCTCATTTAATATATAAAAAAAAGCTTTATAAAATAATATTTATTTTATTAATAAATGGTACGATTATAAAATAATAATAAAATATATCATTAAAGACGTTAGTAGTATGGATAATATATCATAGTTTGTGAGTTATTTAGGGTATATAATATTGAGAAAGCACTCGAATATTAAATTTTAAAGCAAAACCTAACTCAAATATCCACATTTAAATAATTCTCTCACTAAATCTCAACCAATACCAAACTCGTGCAAACTGAATAAACCATCCAGTACAAACAAACGAGATCTAAATAAAATAAAGACCAACTTCCTACGAATAGTGTTCTATTTTATTTATTAATGTATTCCAATTCGCGCACCGCGGTCCGTGCGTTATGCAAATGCAATTTGGAGGAACAGCACTAGCGCGCTGAGAATAAAGCTAGGGTTGTTTTGCATCCGTTGGTTTATTAAGGGGTGTAAACTAGTGGTTTTTAAATTGAACTTAGAAGTATTTGTCTGTAATAACTTATACACCATGGCCAAAGTTGGACTAAAAGCACCAGGTTTATTGTTTTATATTGATAGGCTCGTGTTTGACCACCATCTCACCTGACGGCAAGCGATGATGTGGTCGACGTGTGGCTTGCTTGCCTAGAAGTAACTTTTTCACTCTTGACTTTAAAACACGTAAGTTGTAGTTATCAGGAAACACAGACTGCGGCAGAGAATTCCATGTCTTAGCTGTATGTACGCACAATAAATGTGTCTTTGTTCTAAAGCGCTTTGGGTTGAGGATAAGCACAGGAAACACCTGCAAACCTAACCAAGTTACAACCGTTTCCTTTCGGATCTCTTTCTTCAGTCGGGGACGCTTCTAATTCCTTTGTTCTGACGACGTGACTTAACATTGAGATTATGTCATTCCCATATATTTGAAGTCTTCTACTAGCGTTAATGATTGTAGATTATCAACTGTGCTAAGCCCTCTGGATGTGAGACGAACGGCAGAACAAAAGTATCAGCATGAGTGACAAGACCCGTTATAGCTATACCTGCAAGGGCCGCGGAAATGTTTGAAAGAGTTACTGCGGTCCTGGAAACTACTCCTCCTTGCGTCGTATTCCTCAATGCTGAGGGTCGTGCCCACCCTACTTCATCATTTTCATTTCTACGATATTCCTTTATCTGTT
This sequence comes from Mythimna lalbum, assembly GCA_949319445.1. Lineage (NCBI taxonomy): Eukaryota > Metazoa > Arthropoda > Insecta > Lepidoptera > Noctuidae > Mythimna > Mythimna lalbum. Next base: position 15,088,461 of record OX439356.1, on the reverse strand, counting down.
TTTGACTCTGGTGGTATAGAGAGCATTGTCCACGGTAGAGTCAAGAGCGGTGCGAATCTAGTCGCACCAATGTATTGGGTCCTGGAAATTAAAGTAAAAGTCTGATACTCCTTGCTCCATCCAGAACGGGAACCCGGGGTCCTAGAATGCTAGACAAATAAGGAATATAGGTGTGGTTTTAGTCAGTAAAACACTGACACACCTTTTTGCTCCGCCCTAATGCGGGAAAAGTCATTGGATGATTTCCCATCACAAAAATAATACAGAATGAGAGGAATTCTTTGATGATATCCAACGAATCCAAAAAAAAATATGGGGAAAAATGGTCTGATGGTTATTTTTCTGGTGCCTGATTTCCTGTAACTACCGTTAAAAATCTACCAATGACAAACAGAAACAACGGCTTCACGTACTTTCTGAGGCACAGAATGTCAGTAATGTCCTAGATAATCTTAGAAAAGTACATAATTATGAAGAAATTCATATTGGTACTTTCCCGGTTACGAAACCGAAATCTCATGCATAAAAGCGGGTGTCTTAACCACTGGGCCATCAAAACTTATTATTTGCTAAGTTATTATTTACACAAAACGTCTCGAATAGCTAAATTATCACGGTCTGTGTGATATGCAAATGCAATTTAGAGTAACAGCACTAGCGCGCTCAGAATAAAGCTAGGGATGTTCTACGTTCGCTGGTTTATGAGCGGGGTGTAAACTAGTTGTGCTGAGTTATATGGCAAAATTTTCTTATTTACTAGAAGTCTTAAATGGACTATTGTTTGTTCACTTTGCATAATTTATTTCATCACCACTACTTTCAAAACGGTGCAGGAAAACCTTCACGATTTGTGGATTACAGCTTACACCCTCACCAGAAGAAAAGGCCTGAGCCACGATTGTAGACAATAATCGTGATGAGTTTAATACACTTGGTTGATATCCTATGATTTACAGACTTTTGTATTATCTCTCATCTCTTGGCATGAATTTAATCAACTTGCATTACGTCATGAGACAGTCTTTGTGAAGTTATTCCGTTCGTGTTTAATCTGTATTGTGTCATCAGTTTCATACGCTAGAGCTAAAGCGTGCCTGGAATAAAGCTGGATTCTCATTTCATAGTCTTTGTTATAATCTACGACTGCTTCGAGTAGTTGCAATCTAGCGAGGTTATGAGCCAGTGGTTTTTATTTATTGCCTCTTTGTCTTGGATGGAATTGAACTAGTAAACGTACTGTTTGTGGGGAATTTCTGATCTTGGATACTGCTGAGCGTGAAAGTTTGTTTAGATCTTAGTTTTCTGCCAGTTTTACTTGTATCAAACGTAAATGAGAATTAGTATAGTGGTTTATTAGTCGCAAAGCCCTACATTTGACGGCGGTCGGTCAAATTTTATTAGAGATTTCACAGTAGCCACCATTGACCTGTGTTTTAGAATCGATAGAGACCTCAAGTTAGCCAATTTGCCCAAGCCGACTCAGGATAGAATATCCTGGCGCCGATTAGTGACGTGACTTGAGCCCAAATAATGAGAACAGGAGAGGACAAAGAAGAAGAGATTTTTTAGTAGCAACTTGAAGTTTGGAAGGCGGTGGTATGATAACCCCATATAAATACCCTCGTAAAGGATGTGACGCTGTTGTTTCTGCGCCTGTTCTCCAACCTGCCGCCCTATCAGACTATGGGACAAGAAAGTGCACTTATGTTTGCGCACTACAACATCTCCTGCGTAATTGTTAAATCTCCGCTAAAACTGGCTATTGTTGTTGAAAAACTGGGAGGATTATTTAACAAAATGGTTAGGTACATGCACTTAAATACACACAAAAGCTAAATGAAGCTGAAAACATTCCTAAATAAAATAGAGAACAAATCTACCAAATAAGCGAAACACAAGCCCATTTCTCAGACTATTACCCGTTAATTTCGCAGGCTTAGTCTGACTGAAATATAGGTACAGGTAGCTCTAATGCTTTAGGCCTGTACACACGACCAAGTTTGCGACAGCGCAAATGTCCCTAGCTTAACTGGGTTTGTTCCGTTATGCAGATACAGCGGCTGCAGTTAGAAACTAAATTAAGTCCCAGCAATTGTAGATATGTATGTAGTGAGATTGTTCCTAAGTTGGGCTTGAGTTATGTTGCCGCTTTGTACGGATTTAAGTGAGAATAATAGTGTTTATTCAAGTTAATGCTACTGTAATGTGCGCTGCTATTGTTCGGGGTTTTAACTGCGGGATGTTGCACCAATAAAGATTATTTTGTTTGTTGGTCGAGTTTTGTGAAATTATTTAGGGTAAGCATAATTTGCCTTAGAATGTTCCTACTGTTGGAGCTCAGGTCTCTTCTCTAGTAGAGGGAATAGGCCGTAACTCGGACAGGACTAATGCGGATTGCTGGATGTCACATATCTTTGATTTTTTGGTTTTAGTACATGCCGTTTTCCTTCGCCGTTTTGAGAGCAGTGGTGATGAAATAATCTACACAAAGTAATGTGCCTGGATTAGTTTCTGCGACCTACAACTCGTACACTCAGCCACTATTGGACCACCAATATTTTCAGCTCTTTAAATTATTTAAGGCCAGCAAATTGCAGTGTAAATATGATACATCAGTTTTACTGATGAGCTTAGGCTGATTTTTTTAAATATTATAATAAATAATACCAAAAATCAATCGATATTACTTAATTCTTGTTTTCTGAAGCAAAATGGTTGACGTATCACAAGGTACGCGTACGACAAGTGCGCTAAGGCTGTTTGAAACTCATTCAATCAATTATAACGCGAGTTTAACAATTTCAAAGAATCAGCCAGTATTAAATATAGTTTTAGTTGATACAGTCACTTTATTTTCCATTACATTCATATGTATTTGGCAGCTAATGTATCAAATGTTCTCGGTAAAACTATAATATAATTTTTAGTTCGATTTTCACGAGATTGCGCCTATAGTAACAGGCGCGATCTCGGGATTTCATATTCTCCAGCAGTATTAGACTATTGAAATACCAAAGTAGACAAATCTTACATCACTGTAACTACTAAAAATAAATTTGTAAGTAATAAAAAGTAATAAACCAGTCACTTTGGAAATAAATCGAAACTTGGCCTCAGTACGTAATGTATTCTCTTATTAATTAAAACTTGTACAATATAAATTGAGTTCTTTTATTTAGCTTCGTGTATCACCAAAACTGCAAGCCCACATAAAAGCTCAATACAACGTAGCAACACGCACTTGCGTCCACCGACACATTGCATGGCATCACTAATTCCCCTGCCATGCAAGCGTGTTGCTTATGGCCTCCCCATCCCCTTCGATCGTTTGTGGTCATTGCTGTACGGGAAGCACCCCACATTACGAGCTCCTGTGCAGTTTACCAACTATTTAGTCGATATTACACGTTCCGCTTCAACTGACATCTGCTGAAAACCAATTGAAATAACCTTTTCCAGAATGTAAAAGTCTTCACTTCTACGCTAATATAATAAAGAGGTAAAGTTTGTTTTTTTGCTTTGTAGGAGGTAATCTCTGGAAGTACTGGTCCGATCATTAAAATTCTTTCACCGATAGAAAGCTGTTTTATTCTTCAGTGACATAGGTTATATTTTATATACGCGGGCGAAGCTGTAGGCAAAAGCTAGTACATAATAAAAGTTAAAAACAAAGTACTTCCAATTAGTTTTGCAATCAAAAAACCTTAAAGTTTGTTCTTCAGAGCCGTGTTATCTGACAAAAAAGTCCTCCACTCCGGTGGACTTTTATTTTATTTCAACCTTTAATTTCCTTGGCATCGTCTCCCGTTGTTTGTGCTTTAAAGAAAAACAATTTGAAAGTTCTTCTAGTAGCTGTCGCTTTTTTCCGGATTGAATTTTGCTCTTCGCTTCTTTCCGTAAATAACGGACTTGCGATGTTTAAAATGTTGTGTAACTTTGCTGTTATTCCGGTCCTTGGATTACACCGTTATCATGAGAATAAATTAGAACTTTTTTAAAGCTTTCGTTCGCTGTTTACATTTTCAGTATTTTTTTAACAAAAGAGTTTGGAAAGAAGATAGTTTTGAAGATACGAAATTCGGGACGAATCGTTTGTGAAAATGGCTTATACAAAAATTTAGTAGCTAGGAACGTTATGTTGAAACATGTTTCAACGAAAATTCAGGCCATTGCAGTAGCGTTTTAATTCTGTTTTTATGTGCGAGGAAATTCGTATATTATGCAAGGCAGTCAAGGCACACTCAATTTAAATTTCAACATTAACAGCGGCACATATTTACTCTGCGGCTGTAAATGAACAGCATTTTACTGCTTCCAGTATTTCACGCTTGGCATTTTCACAGCACGGTCCGGAAACGCAGTAAAATATTCATCGGGCGCGCGCGACTTGGCTCCACACTCCCATCCCATATGATAGGCTTATCGATCGCGGGTATATGGAAATATGTTTGCAAATATAAATCTGTAGCGGTCGGCTGGCCCCGAGCCAAGCCCAGCCCTCGGCTCTTTGATTTAAGTGATGGTTAATCAGGGCACAGTTGCGCTATGTTGATAATTTTGGCAGCGTAAGCCTATGTGCCAGAATGGAATTGTTCGATTTTCATTTTATGTGCTGCAATTATGTATCGTGAATTTGGCTAGCACAAATGATTTGCATAGTTACGCAATTTGATATTAGTTGGAGATTTAGTAAATGTGTGCTAGTATGTACTTATTAGGAGCAATAAATAGCTGATCACGTACCGATTTCAACCCACGCTTTTTCGGTATGATTAGTTTGGAAACCGAGTCTGAATGAAACCAAATACCAACTTTAACGATCAAACCATCCAGTCTAGACTTTTTCTCGTCCAATGTCTGCCATCTAAGTGCGTCACCATACTAAACTTTATACCCCACTAATAAAGAGATAGAGCTACTCTATTTTATTCTTACCCTCACACCTCTATTACATTTCAAATGTGCACTATAAACTTTAACGTTGACATTACTCGACAAATTTTAAAAGTTAATGCCAAAAGGGCGTATGTCCGAAGTTAACTCGTTAGGCGGAATATTAAGAGCAAAGTTTTTGTTTAATGGGATCAAGTTTAATGTACGCGTGGCTGATGCTGGGTCACATGCACTGTCGTAATGGATTGTTCGCTTTAACTAAGTAATTTAATTTGTAATTGTTATGATATTGCAGACGTCTTGCCAATTGAGAATTACATTTGCGGTTTTACTGGCGAGTTTTATTCATGTATTTCTTATGAAAAAATCGTATAATAATTGCCTAGAATATTTTAAAACCATTGTTTTCTGATATTAAATTTTTGTATATTTTTATTGAACTTCATGGTTCAGAACTTATGACTTATAAAATTTAATGATTTACAAAATAAACAAATTATGCTTTTAAATAAAAATTGTAGAATGTATTCTACAAATAACGGGCTGAGTTACCGAAAAACAGAGTAAAAACCTAGTCTTTTATGCGACATTAGCATTTGAAAGGCAAAACCAAGTCTAGACAGACACATAATTTAAAGCTTTTTTGAACTCGAGTACATTTTTATGTTCACTTTAACAGAGTTTTTCTAATTATACAGATAGAAATTATTATCCTTTTTAGTATAAGCATTTTTATTTGCAAAATATAAAATTTTATGCAAAGAAAAATGCTGCAAGGGTTACGTATATTTTAATAATCAATTTTTATCATCAATAATCATCGTCATTATTTCAAAAGTGACTCCACTTTCTATTAAGTATATCATAGGCCTCCTCATTCTTTGCCGTGCTTTCATGATATCCGTTTTCCAAAAAAAATCGCACTATAGACGATATAGTCAACCCAATGTCCTTAGCTATTTTAGCCGCTGTCCGATAATAGCTTTACGGCCATTTCCGCGTCAATATTTCAATTTATCTATTTTGAAATAATTTGAATTTATCGCCTCGAACTTAATATCGACTGAAGCTTTTTGTGTAATTGACTATTTTGTATTGAGAAAATTCTAAAACGGTCACAAGGATAATTAAACTTCGTCTTGTGTGTATTTGTATATAAATATAGCCAAGTTTTCTGCCCAACTCGAATGGAGGCACATTGCATTTTAATATTACTAGTTTTAAAAATATTCAAAAAAGGTTACTGTAATTTCAACACCCCTTCAGTTTTGTCCGGTAACAGTAATAAACGGAACAATATTGGGCTATTTACTTTTACGAGTATGTCTGTATCTCTCTGTTAAAAATTTACACGTACGCATTTTTGCGCATAGGGGGAAACGAACTTTGCACTTCGCATTGACCCCGGCTGTTAAAAGCGCGTAAATGAAGTGCGGCCCTTAATTACCTTTTAAACTTTTGTTTGTGTTAAAGAGTAAAATTATTTCGTTCGTACGTTTTTTTACATTTTAGACGTAGGTATTTATTTTGTAAAAGTTGCCCAGCCTGGCTTCGCACAGGTCACAGTTTTACAAAATAGCAAAAAAAAAATAATTGCCAAATAGGTGTCTGAAATGATGCGCTTAAACCAGTGCTTGACTGTGATCTCATCTGATGGTAAGCAGTGATGCAATTGCTATGGCGAAGTGCACTAGTTTCACTTTAGACTTGAAGACACTTAAATATAATTGGACGGGAAGACCGCAGCAGGCCTATTAGTACAATTCATTTTATGTATACAAATACGTATGAATTATGCAGTCAATTTTTTTTTAAATATTTTTTGATATGCTGATATTATTTCATATGCTGGAAAAAACATGTATAAATTAATTGGATTGAATGTAGCCAACTGGACTACAAAGATGTGCCAACCCGACTAAAGTATTGTCAGTCGTAGAGACTGTTATTATCCACCAAGTTCATAACCATAATTCTCTTTAAATGAGAAGACATGATAGTAATCTTAAGAGGATTGTTGGTTCCCCAATAAATATATGAGTGGCCAGCATAAATAAGACTAAATTCCATATTTTTCATCGGTAGCTTTTAACTAAATTGATTACACTTTTACGCTATCTTCCAACCTCGTAAATAACATTTAACTGAGTCTAAATATTATATACGAGCAATGAGTAACTTGCCGTCCGACCATCTGGTAACCGACCATCCAGACTGAGCTCGAATCGTCGACGGAGCGTAGTGTTCCACATGTTCCTCAAGGAGATGTCAGCATAACTACAGGGGTCCAGCAAGGTCGAAGCCTGCTGGAGCCATGGGTTATGCGAAAGAGAACTTCAAAATCCTGAAACGAAGGCAAAGAAGGAATATAGGAGTGGGTTTTAGTTGGTAATAGTCTGATACGCCCTCTCTCTCCGCCCAAGAGTAGAACATGTCATTGGATGATTTCCCACAAAAAAAGAAACCTACCAGTTATATCCCAAACTAGGTTTTGCCCGCGACTTCACCCGCGTACATAAAATATAGCCTATGTCACTCAGGAATAAAGCAGCTTTCTATCGGTGAAAAAATGTTTAGCAATCGCACCAGTACTTCCAGAAATTACCTCCTACAAACAAAAAACTAACTTTTCTTCTTTATAATATTGGTGTAGACAATCCGGATCAAAGTACATACATAGGGGTACAAAATATCCCGAACACAAATATGAAATTATGTGCGCAGACATAGTATGGAGAAATATTGCTTTCAAATAAAACGCGTTGAAAGGGGTTGACGTAAAAGTTTGGTTGTTTTAGTCAGCATATTGAAACGTAACATTTGGGATTGAATGTTCCAGGCGGTGCTTGGGGAAAACAGGCTGATATGAGAAAAGCTTGGGACAAACAATGGCAGGTACGTTATGATAACTTGTATTTTTGATTATGTTGGAAATGGAACGTATCGCGTATTTGTGATAAGGATGGCATAAGGGAAAAATGTAAAACATAGAATGTTTTAAAAAAATATTTTACTACATTAGATTAATATATTTTTAATATAAACTGCGTAATATTTTTTGCATAGAAACCATATCGATAATATAGGTATTGATATTTATTAAAAAAAAACATGTTTTTTTTTAAGATAATGTCATCCTTGTCGCATATGAGCGACATATTGTTTGAATTGCGACTAAGTTTTCTGTGTTTTTTTTGCAGACTGAGTAAAAAACACAATCAATGATTAAAAAAAATATTTATAATAATTACTAATATTTAGTAGCAATACTGAATATTAATATTAATATTAATAAAAGTGAATGTATGTGAGTGGGTAAATTTCCATTTTTGCACATAGGTCGACCTGGAATAGCAAATACTTAGGATTTTTTTTCCTGGGACAATGTTTCCTTGGGATCATTTTCTAATTTGAAGTGGGCGAAGCCACAACTTAAATCTACGGGTACTATAACAGTCTTATCGCTAACAACGACATCTCCAGACAATACTTTTGGAAGCATTGTAAGAACTTAATATAAAATGGTGATTCTTTGAAAGCGAGAGATCGTTGAGTGAGAGGACATTTGAAGCGTTCTTTGAAAGCTTGTTGAAACGTAGTTTGCTGTGTACTCTATGTAAAAATACCAAAAAATACTAAAAATAACTCAAAATTACTTTAACAAAATTACATAGGTAAAAACTGCGTAGGTATCTACTAATATATGTACATATATGTATTATACATATATACCCATATTCTTTCACTGAACGTCCCTCCATATATCAGCTACCCCTCGGTCCCAATAGATAAAGGGCGATCGTCTTCAGTACTCGCGATATGAATCTAAAACGTTATCTTCCAGCTGAATATTTCCATGAAATCGCCTCGGGATAGGGATTCCATTAGCAGACGAATTTGTATCGATGAGTAGAGAATTAAGAAGACTGATCACTTCAATTTGTAAGGATTTTTACTTCTAAATATAATTCGTATAACTTTTAAAAGTTTTTGTTGCTATTTATATTCGTACTAAAATATGAGAAATCTTTTTATAAAATTATAAGGTACTAAGATCCCGATATTTCAGACGTTATCAGAAAATAATTGATACCCGATAACCCCTGGTAAAACTGATGGTTGAATTATATTTTTAAACCCACTCAAATATATACACAAAATTTCATCTAAATCGGTTGAGCCGTTTAGGCGTTAGGTGACGTTTGTCACCTATACGTACAGAAGAATTATATAATATATATATAAAAAAATTAGCTTAGTACTATTTCAGGAAAACAAACCATAAAGATAATTCCCGCATTATTAAACATTTTATTATCGACCTTTATTAAACAAATCAAAATTAACTGCTCTTAAAGTCCGTTGAAGGCAAATTTCTCGGGGCTGTATCTAAAATCCAATTAATTAAGCTCCGTTGCCGGGTCGGGGAGGCCTCTAGGCAGTTATCGCTCATATCTACTACAGTTTACTTACATTATCGACACAGCACAGCTCTAAAGTTGCTCTTATGGAGGACTGTTTGCTCAGAGGCAAGATTAATGATGGCGGGACGACACTGCGCAGACTGGGGGAGCTTTGGGGTGAGCCTACCCCCCAGCTAGGGGGGATCGACCCCCGCAAAACGTTGTAATACGTTAGTTCTATTCGGGCTAATTGCTTGTAGATATTTACGTGAGCCACCAATACTCGGAGATTTATAAATGAGGTTCGATTAAGGCTCCGTCGTTGCGCCTCGTTAGACCCGATAGTTAATATAGTTCAAGTGCCATGTTTTCCTTGTGTTTGCTCGGTTGACTTGGGTAATGGTTCAATTATATTAGGCTTTATGTTTAGTTACAATTAATTATGGGTGTAGAATAGGTACCTATTTTACTGCGTGTTGCGGGCCCAATTCAAGCACGGAACAAAATGTGAGTTTTCATGTTTGCACACGCTCCTATGATACAGGAGCAATTTATAGTGTGGGGCACCGTTTTTAATGCATTCAACTCTGATCTGTTTGTGATTAAATAAAATTGCAAATTCACGGACGGATAATTCTGTAAAATCAGAGCATGCTATTTTTTTTTCTTCATTTTTCCCTGAAATTTAGCACAATATAGGATGTTCCTAAAAATATGTCACAAAATCTGACACCTCATCGCTTCGAGCACCCGTACGTGTCGTACGTCGATCCGTATTAGCGCAATCTAAGACTCAACGGTTCACGTCAATCTGAGGAAATTGATGAGTCAGGCAATCGGGTTGGCCCGTACAAAGGCCTCGCGGGAAACAAAAGCCGTTCGCCTTTCAGCGTTCTTCCCCTGTGCAATTAAGTGAACCTTTTTGTTAGGCTTTCCTCAACTACATTATCCACTATACAATGCTCGCAGTGATTTGCGGAAATAGAAAATAGACGAGATTATTTTTTTGTGGCGTATCCCGCGAGCCTTCGTCCTTCGATGCTGATTTCTGTGATTTGTGATCCCTCGTCATGCTATCAGATTAGGGTGAAAGTGTTGTATTGTTGAGCGTAAATTGAATTCTGGAAGGCGTTGAGTTTTTGTCGGGGTGGAATTTTTTCGCACGAGATTGGCAACGTTTTTTTGCCGTCTGATTCAATCAAACGTTTGGTTGAATTGATATCTATATCGAGAGGTTTCACAGTATTGGTACCTCTCAATATATTGCTATTTGTGTGTGTGTGTTGGCTTAGTAGTAATGGCTCCAACTTACAAAGTCGTGGATACAAACTCAGCCAGGCGCATTACTTCTCTTAATTTTATTTTATCAGCATTGTTTTGTTGCTGAAAAACGTCTTGACAAAACCGATAATTGAACTAAAAAATCAAAGACGTATGACATTCACCAACAGGATTACGGTCCATTCCTTCTTCTAACGTGGAGGCTTGAATTCCAGAAGGGAACATTATAAAGTTGATTATATTATGTCAGTAGATTTCATTCAATTTCAGGCTTACCTTTTTATAAATTCTAGTTGCTGCTAGTGGCTTCGCTCATCTACTTGTAAAATTTTCTTCCAAGCGAACATATTGTATGCAGAACAGAGTCTACCCGTGTACCACATTTGATACACTTCTCTTTAGCAGTTTCAGCGTGAAGGATTAGCAAACATACACACATTACACACTCACAAACTCTTACCTTTATAATATTAGTAGATATGATTTATTATTCTATTTATCATCATCATCAGATATGATTTGTAACGTAGAGAAAAGTACGAAGGTTAAATAAACCATCCTGAAACACATAGTCTAATATTCCTTGTTTTGGAGATATCTTTCAAAACTGAACTGATCTCCATAAATTACCTTCATTACCTACCATCCAACCGTAAACTACCGCGCTAAACACAACACAATCAATCGGCAACACTCGCAAACACGAACCCTAATGAAAATTTCTCATCGTAAGCAACCGTTTTACACTTCCGATTTTCCCAAGTAATAAATGATAGGTAACATGTCTCGTTTATAACGAGATTTCCATATTAAACGGATGCTGGCGGCGTGTCATCTTAATTATACATTGAACCTTATATCATATAGCTTCTGTTTTAAACGGCGATGGAGTTAACACGTCATATTAAAATTTTGTTGCTCGTTCGCGAGTGTGAGGTTATTGTTTCTATATTTTGGTGTACATTAATTAAGTCGCTTTAGGAAAACGGGTTTTATTAATCTAGGAAAGTTTTGTATATTTTTGTGAGGATTTTGAGGGAATAATTAATTACATTTATTATAGTGCAATGTGCACAGGACCGGTCGTTACAGCGACTCTTGGGGGAAACCTAGAGAGTAGTGAATGTCTTTCGAGCTTTTGTCTCGAGCGATAAATTTTGTTGATGATGTGTAATGTAATTCATTATTTAAGTTCTTGTGACAATTTTACGAATTAATTGTAATTTAGTGAGATTACTAGCAAATATTGTAAATCAAAAGTTTATCTTTTTAAATATTTTTTTATTATTAAAAAAAAAACAATCCTAAGGTTTTTTTTTTAGTTTTTATGTCTAACAAAATTATAGTTTGCAGACATTTCTACAGTTTAAAAGCTATGTCCAACTTTACCATTAACCCCTAAAAATAACAAAATTCTATTCAAAACACCTCCATAAATCGTCGAAAACAAGAAAGAAAATATAACAAGAATAAAAAATGTTTCAAAGTTTCAGATCGCGACGACAGCTGTAGCCGAAAACTTCCGACTCAAACCCGAAACCTACCACTGAAACTCGGAAGAAACTCGAACGGTTTTATGGCACATTCGTGATCTACCCTGTAGATCCGGGCTTTTGTAGTTTAGTTCACATCAGAAGCTCGTCTCTACAGGTATCTCACGGCTGGAAGACCACGCTACGGAACGCCGACGAGTTCGAAGAGAGAATACCGGTGGTAGGGGTTTCTGGAGAAGAAAGATGGTTGGACGAAGATATTGCCGACTTGGGGGTTTCTGAAGATCGAAGATTGGAAGAAACTGCTGACTTGTATATTTCCTGTGTGTAATATGTTCTTGTATTTTTTGTGTGTAAAGAATTTGGGGAGATGTTAAAGACAACGATACATTTTTGAGAACATTTTTGCTGGTATTCTACTCAAGAGTCATACTGTTTCCGTTAGAATGATAGATAAGTTTTCACCATATTCAAGTACTTATTAAGATGAATCAGTTTTTGAAGACATAAAAGAATATTTAACAGATTTTACTATAATATAGGTTAGGTAGGTATTGTACATTCTTTCTCTTAAAGAGAATGCCAGAGTCCCAGTAGTGGGAAAATTATGAGGTAGAATATGCTTTTAAGTTTAAGCTACGTACCTACATGTTGTGAATGAATAGTACATTTTGATGCAAGTAGAGAAAGTTTATCATTATTACTATGGCGGAATTGTCAATTATGAAGAAATAAATAAACGGGGCCACATATGATAAATTTTAACAGGGTGAGTTTACGCATTTTTCAGCACTACTGCGGAAAATAGTAAATTACGAGCCTAAGAGCGGTAGAAATATGAGCGGGTTTTTGAGTAAAGTGTGTTGAAATATATTTTTGGAAAGATAACTGTATGGGATTTTTTTTAATAGGTAACTGTGGTAAGATCGGAAACCCGTTGCAAACGTTCTTTACCATTACCACAAATAATATTTTTTCATAGTATCAACTGCATTTCTTTTTTCAACTATGTAAGAATCTCTCTTCCAACTCCAAAGGTCCGACCTTTTAATGCGATCTATTTGACGACTTAAACTAAATTGTGTAACGGATGTAACTTTATAGGGTATATAGCTCAAACCCGCTTTATCGCTCGCACGCTTGACATTTTAACCCTGCTCATATTTTATTTCACATTACTACATATTTTTATTCTCCAATCCACTCTATCATAAACTAGCTGTAACCACAAATCCTAGATATACACTCTTTGGTTATACCCTATAAAGAGACAATGTGTTATCTGTGCAGTGTGTCAATGAATTATTGCTCAGGATAGCCTAGAATTGCCCAGGTTTGTGCTATAGCGGTACTAAAGTAAAGGCTTATAGAGCAATTTATGACACGTAGATATGCATTTGATTGCTTTTAGTGGGAGACTTTTATTGCTCCATGCCGATTCGCGGGCGATATTTCATGAAATAGTGCGAATATTGTAGTGGGTTGGGTTGGAACATTTTTGTGGTAGATTGTATGAGGTTTAGTTTCAGTTTTACGGTTTTCGATTGTACGTGATTTGTGGATATGGCAATAAAAGTAACTTTATTTCTGTGTAACTCGGTTGTTCCATGAAAAATACTGATATTCAGCTGCAACCAATCAGAGTGGAATCTGCCAAAAACAGGGTCGATGATTATCTGGAAGTTTTTAATTATTTATTTAAATTTCATATGCAATAGTGGTAAATAGGCGGACTTAGTGTAGCATGGCATTTATTACCAGTCAACATTTGAGTTATAAGACTACATAGTAATAGGTGTACACAATAAATAAAAAATAGATATTTTAGACACAATGAGGTATCATTAAAATTAGGTGCTTATAATAATAAAATACATAATTATGTGATAAAATTACATTGAAATAAATACTAACAGAATTTCTAATAATAATGTAATCTATTACTAACCCAATACATATTTGATGTCTCCTGGTGAAAATTATTATTAATCATCATCATCATCATCAGCCTTTTTTTAATGTTCCCACTGCTGGGACTCAGGCCTCCTCTCCTCCTCCAAAATTATTAATAATAAAATTTTTTTTAGGACGGATATGTAACGACTATTGCTCATACAAATGAATGAATTAGAAAGTTGGGGTAGATAATTAAGTTGTAGTTCGATAATGACCTAGTTAGGGACAACATATAATTTAATTACCTACTGATTCTTTGTAATATTAGTAAATTAGGTTTTTATTATATTATTATTATTATACAGCTACTGCAAAATATATACATCCATAGCACAGGTGCCATCAAGTTAGAGAGAGTAGGTCCTATGTTTGAAATTCTTAAAGGAGTCAAATAGGGCGACCCGCTATCCAAAAGTTGTTCACCAGGCTATTATTATTATTATTTAAAAACACAAATGCGTCATACAAATATATCGTCATATTAAACTTATTGTTGTCTGAACGCATAGGAATTTAGGTATGTCGTAGTGTGTGTTTTTAATGGTTTGTGTTTCAGAAATTCATTAGCAACAATTGAGAGTGGCCGAGATTGGGCTCATGGATTCGCAGTTGAAGAGGTTTATGCCCAGCAGAGGACTGCTGTGGGCTGGTGATGATGACTTTGCAGTTTCAATAATAAAGAACAACAATCAATAAAATAAAATAATGACTAATTATTTCCACTGTATTTATTTTCCTGAATTGTAAATTATCCAGTTTAATGGGGACACTCCAATAAAGCTTGTGAAATTCAAATGCTCAATGTTGATTTAAATATGACTGGCAGTAATAATTAAACAATAAGTATTTATTTACGATATTATAATAATCATTAAAATCATAAATAGAAACATCTCAATTGTTTTTACCCTATTTAATAGCTATTTCGAAATAACTTTAAAATAATTAATTTTCGCAGTCTTCTCTGGTGCTTTTACCTTAACAAAGTTATTACATTAGGCAGATAGTTCCTCAATAACATTATTAATACTTTTCATTAATTTATCTCGATCCATTCAGTTTCTTTTAGAGTAATCTATTTATATAAATAGTTCTCTGCTATGTCTTTTGAAGTTTATGATCAATACATCGATTGTGAATGGTTAGTTAGACAAAATCTGAAACGATAAAAACCTAAACTTAAGAAAATTAAATAAAAGGTTTTGTATTTAGTAAATCTTTAATAGGCTGAAAGGCATTATGGCAGATTAGTCTTAGATGTGTGTGTAGGTTCACGTACTATGAGCGCTCGATGTCGTATAGAGAGAAAATTTTTCATGCACACCCAAGAACTATGTGCTCGTAATAGTGTTAACAACCGCTCGAATTTAGTACGACCGCTTTGGTTCGTTCCGTACTAAGGTCGAGCATCCCTCAGACCTAGTACGGGTGGGCCACGACCTTGTTACGGCGGACCAAAATCGTCACATTAAGTAAGAGCGCATGTTAACACTATAAATATACGCATACAATTGAGACTAACCCGCTTTTGAAAAATAGAAAATCTATAATATCCTGCACATATTTATCTGCCTATCTTAGTTTTTGAATAATCCAATAGATGTATTTCGTAATCAATGATTTGGCTGAAACGTTGGCAAAATTAAACGAAGAGGCTGCAACAATAATTAAACTGTGGTATTTTAGCCTCTTAGTCGCAGTCTCATGATCCACGAGCCTTAAATTCATTTTTAGTTTATACTTATGACTAATATTTAGACAGAGCTATTTTTTATTAGTTTTTTTTTTAAATTAATTAAATACAATAACAACTAAATAAAAACACACTAGTTGACAATTCGCGTGACCCAAGGGCTGAGCTTTACCTCGACAATGTTTTTTTGACGCCATATTTTATTTATGACTTTTTTTACTTTATATATATATAACTATAGCTTTGTGAGTGCTAAGTTGACCTTCCAAATCTTTGGTTAATAATTCTAGGAGCTAATTTGTCTAGGAGCTACTGGTTTTTAGTATGATATGTTAAGGGCAATAGCGAGCTGTTTCTTTACACACTGACACAAAATATTGGTAAAGTCTAACTAAATTACACAGGTTTGCGATTTGCAAAATATTCTGTTTGAGGTGAATGCTCTAGAGTAGCACATACAATCCAAACTTTGCAGTACAATCGTCGACCACATCATAAAAGCATTAATAATAATATTAAAAAAAAAACGCTCAATGCAGTGTATGGCTGGCATTACAGCCTAAATACTGTGACTAAGAAGATTGTTTTAGAAACATACCTACTTTGGTAAAATGCTGATAGGTTGGCCGAATATATTATGCTTTTAAAAGGTTATTTAAATTTAGAATAGGATTTGAATTTAATAAAAACAATTGAATTATTTTAAGATTTTTTTTATACAACTTGTGACGGGGGATTGCCTAAAATATTTATATTTTAAAGTACTAGTTTCTGTCAGCACCTTCGCTCACATGAAAGTGGCAATATATATCAAGTCACTCAGTGATTATGTAGCATTCTACTGGTTAAGTTATTATTACAATAAATATAAATCTTTCCTATATATATCAGTATAGATTGAAATATTGTGGTCAGAGTTTATCTTCTTAAACAACAGATCTCAGGAGCCTACAACTCGAGCCTGAACTACATAAATGTCCCTATTATAAATAGACATAAGTTTAAGTGTGACTATGTAATGCATGCTACTCGACGGCAGATGGCAGTATCTCCCTAAGTAGTACAGAGTCATCCCGTACTTCGATGTCGAGCAACAGGCTTACTATATACAGACTTATGTTTTATTAACGCTAGGTGGCGTTACGTAGCTTAATAATGCCTTATGTAAGTTAATATTTTTGTTGTCATTGATTGTCTTTCTAACGTTTGAAATTAAAGAGTACTTTTCATAATTGACATAATATTACTTACCTAGAACACATTGATATTTATTAGTATCTATGTACCTACACTGCAAGGCTTTTCGAAAGAACATTATTGCTGATTTAGGATTTCCTTAAGATTTAGAACTATTGACTTGACTTTTTTTTACTTAGTGTCGGTGATGTCCGACTTGTGACCCATTTTGGAATCCATTCAGTTACATGATTCTTAATAAACTATATTCAGGTTTCACATGAACTAAAAATAATGTAGTAAAAGAGGATAGGTACTATCAGAAGGCTGGCTTTCATACCTACAGCTGATTCTGTTTCGTATGTAGAAAATACCTACCGTGCAGCACATACCTACTCAACAACATCATGTAGTACGTAGCGTTGGAAGGCTTTCCAGAACGGAATTGATAACCTGGTGAGACTCATAAGAATGCGATGGATGCGAGAAACATAGACCAGGTCATTGTAGCGACTCTTGGGGGATGTCTATCTCCAGCAGTGGACACCTTTCGCCTGAAATGATGATGATGAAGCAATAAAAGCATTAGGGCATAACCAGTAAACTAAATAATAAATAAATTTAAATATCAGTGTGAACTACATTTGATTACAAATATGGTCAAGATTCAATTGAATTTTGATTGGCACTTTGACGTTGATAAGTTTGATATTGAGTTTGTTGAATTATTTATCAATTTGAAAGTAACTTCGATTTAGAGCCTACATATAAAAAACATCAAATGTATGTTTTGATTAATTTAATTAAGAGGGTCCTTCTCCACTCGCTTATCGTAAACATCGAAAATGGTTTAAAAGCTTGTTACTTCATTTAATGTAATCCAACGCGATGTTTGACGAAAAGGCAACGCAAAAAAAGAGAGATAACGCCTGGAAACTCTGTTAATATTCGGTAATTCCGAGATTTACTCGAAAATTTCACAAAACTTGCTCCAGGAAATAGCTGTTTTTTTTAAACCCTTAAAAGTTTTTGGAAAAAGTTGTCATCATTTAGAATCTTAATAAAATTTGCAAGGTCTCTAGAGGATTACTTTTTTGACTTTTTAAATTTTTAGGCAAATTATGAAGTGTCAAAGTTCATACAAAATAGGACATTTTCAGAGGTTTTTACTGGATTAGTTTTACACAAATTTAGAAATTGGTTTCTTTAGAAACCTAGATAATATCCACAAGATACTGTGTTTCCAAAATATCTAATGAAAAGTGTGTAATAACATCATAATCAGTTACGAGCGGTTGTATGAAAAACAGTGAAAATGTGAGTCGTGATGCACCACCTTAATTCTAGATTTAGAGAATATGTCGAGGACATAACGTGAGACGATCCTGAGTAGATCCATACGAATTTTTTTGTAAATACTGCTTTAATCTACACTAGTGTTTTAAAGAGGTGAAGTTTGTTTTGTTGGTTGTTGTTTGTAGAAGGTAATCTCTAGAAGTACTAGTCCGATTGCTAAAATTTTTTCACCGATAGATAGCTGCTTTATTCCTCAGTGACAGGCTATATTTTATGTTCGTGGGTGAAACCGTGGGCAACAGTTAGTTTAGTGTAAAAACAAGGTGTGTAGTAAACAAGGTGTGTAGCACACATGGTATAATTTTCACCATATGTAAATTTTGTTAGAAAAGTGCGTCAATTAATTTAGGTATTTTCGTTCTTTTATGAACAACGACATCTATGCCTTATGTGGCGAACTCGCTACAGTTAATACAAAACTGGGGCTGCGGTAGGAACTGTTCAAATTAGTCATCGTGGCCCTGGTACGCAAAGTGCTCTATTAGTCGCCAAAAAAGCACGGTGGGGTAAAGGAACACAGGTGGGTTTTAGTCGGTAAAAGTCTGACACTTACTCTTGGGCAACTGAGAAGCACGAGTGAATGAAGGTACACAAGTGGGTTTTAATCAGTAAAAGTTTGATACTCATTCAGAGCGGGAAAAGATAATAAAATAACTTAGGATGAATTTTCAGATACCGTCAATTAGAGACACAATAGTAAGACAATGACAGCGCAAACGCGCATTCGCTTGGAGTTTAATGAACTAACACATATTTGAGTTTAGACATGAGCAGTTTATCCATCAACCTTTTTAACATCAAAAGTAGTACGTAAAATTATCGAATTTATTTACACGTAAATACCAATACCAATACTAAGTATGTACTCTAACGTTAGCTGGGCAGGCGTTTGTAAAGTTGAACTTCATCTTTAAATTCAGGCAAGCGTACTCCATTGTCGACCACATCATCGATTATTACAATCAGTACCCCTTGCCAAGTGGATAATTTGCAATCGTTAACGCCATGCCAGTAGAAAACTTCAAATGTAAAGGAATGACGTCATCTTGTAGCGACATCTATGACGCCACATAAGAACTACAAAGAAAATACGAAATCCTGCATGGCGCAATCAAAGTTCTCCGCGCGATTTGAACATATACGACAGCCCAACGTCAACTATCGGGCAGCTGCCCACCAGACTATAACACCTGTCTGGTCGGAGGATAAAGTCCCAAGAGTAAAGTCCCACATACCTCCGTTGAAAAACCTCCCCTTTCAACGGAGGTATGTGGGACTTTACTCTCTGATCCGCATACCCTCCAAACTGGTGACCCTCGACAAAGAACGTCAGCGCAGCCTTCGTGCAGCTAATACTTCGTGACGTCATCATCATTTCCTCAAGCTTTCGAGCAACGAGCCATACAGCCAGCACCCACGGCTAAGGGTTATCCTGACCACTAGTATGCCTACCTGGTCATACCTGGTCATCACTTCAGCCGCATCATCGACCTTGGCACACCGCATCTTCGGCCAGTAATATGAAGAGCCATGAAGAACCTCTCCTGGTCGAAGCCAGCAATCAAGCCCTACGTCTCACAAGCACCGCTCCGACTCACTGGAGCCAGCAGCACTACTCCAACTCACTGGAGCCTGCAGCATCATCCCGACTCACTGGGACGGCACCACCCCGACTCACTGGGGCATCATCCCGACTCACTGGGACATCATCACACCGACTCACTGGGGCATTATCCCGAGTCACTGGGATAGCAACACCCCGACTCACTGGGGCATCACCGCAGACAGTTCCGACTCACCGAGAACTATGCGGCATCGGTTCCGACTCACTGGAACAAACCTACCGCTGGCCTGGCACACATCAAGAAGCATCAAGAATCATCGATTTTCGATCTCCGGAGGGGAGTGATGTAGCGACATTTATGACGCCACAAAAGAACTACGAAGAAAATACGAAATCAACGCTCAGTCACGTGGTTAGAACAAAAGAATTGGAGGCGTGGCCAACTCAGAAATGGTTGTAACTTGACTAGGGGAACAGGTGAAAGAGTGGTCAAACGCAAGCCTATCAAAAAAAAAGCTCATTTCTGAACATGTTCTGTTCATAAAACCACTGATATCTTTTGAATGTGATAGAAAATTGTTCAATCTTTTTCGGCTAAAGATGAATCATCATTATTTTGTTGTCTACACTTTATTTTAATTCATGAATCCCCAAGCGACCACAGGTGGCCGCGCATCTATTGTCTTACTATTGTGTCTCTAATTGACGGTATCTGAAGGGTTAAAGGTAAACTAACACATGAGGTAAAGTTTGTTTTTTGTTTGTAGGAGATAATCTCTGGAAGTAGGTACTGGTCCGATTGCTAAACATTTTTTCACCGATAGAAACCTATTTTATTCCTGAATGACATCCTTACTATAATATTATAAAAGCGATTGTTTGTTTGTTTGTTACGTCTTCACGCCTAAATGGCAAAACCGATTTTGATAAATTTTGGTACAGAGATAGTTGGGACCCTGGAGACGGACATAGGCTAATAAACGCGGGCGAAGCCGCGGTTAAAAGCTAGTAGGTTATATGTTATGTACGCCGGTGAAGCCATAGGGAAAAGTTAGTTAAACAAGGTGCAGCTCATCTAAAAATAAAACTTCGAGGGTTTTACAAAAACTTATAAAAGCAGTACGTTATTATGATCCCTACGTAAAATTCAGCTTCTTCGGTCTTTGAGCTTAATGTAGATATCACAGTAGATATGTTCGAGGATGCACCTTCATATTTGAAAATAGAAAAAAGGTTACCCCTTTTAATTCAAATAGGTACTGTAGTTACTGAGTTATCAACAAATCAAAAGTGTTCCTAATACCATACCGATTCACTTTATATTAAACGAACGTATACAGAAAATCACGTGATGTTCAGATAAGACTATTGCCCATTGTCCATAGAACGTTGTCAATACAACGACCACTATCGCCCATCGCTAATATAAAACGACCAGAATCGATGACACTCCCTCCTTCCCCCATTCATAGAAAATGTAAATGTAAAAGGGGATCTTACAGGCTATAGACAGTTCAGGATACACTGGTTCAGTTAGTCTTTCAATCGTATTCGGACTTATGAAATAAATTACCTTACAACATAGACCGCCTATTTTGAGCTGCCTTATCGAACATTGATTAATAGTCTTTGACAGGGTTATTTTTTAATAGCTGCCTAAAACTGTCCCCGATCTAGAATCGAACCTCTGTGAGAAATTTAGTGAGGGGATGTGACATCTTTTTCGGTTCGTTTTTCTATTAAAGTGCCATTAATAAACGTTTTCTTCAATGCCTAACTTTATCTAGTGTCAGAGATCTCTATCTTGAAGTTGGTAGAGGAGTCTTTAAAGTCCAAATTCAAGGTCTGGAGACCGTTTTTTTGAAGTTGAGTAATCGTCAAATGATTTCTTTCAGTCTTGGTGGAGCGAGAGAGAATATCGAATCCTTACTGCCCAGTTGTGGCCCCTTGCGTTATAGGGCGCAGGTAACTCTTTCAAATTATTTTGCAGGTAGAAGATTCTTATGACCAGATCTACACCTGTAGGTCTGCGTGAACCGCAAGATCAGAATGAGAGTCAGATGTGTTGGTACCACACGTCAATATTGAATTTTTTTGGCTGAGATTATGTGGAAATCCATAGTTTTGTGAGTTTAAGTTGAAACAACAGTACATAATATCGAAAGAGATCGCATGAGAAATAGCTTCTACTGACTTTTTAGTTGGGCAGACCTATATACCTTTTAAAGACTGTGCAAATATATTGAATAGGATTTTTGAATTTGGTACTTACGAGTATAGACTAATTTCACTGTCTTAAAAGTTTAATTTTCCAAAACCATGCTTGTGTACATCATAAAAAAGCCTCGTGCAAAATTTCACGCTCATAAACCCCGTAGTTTTGGCCGTGCGTTGATGTATTAGTCAGGCAGTTTCTCCTTTAATATATAGACATAAGGGCCTATGCACATCACGTTTTTTAAACGCGCCGTTGACGCGCGTTTTAGAAACGTGCGTCGACGGCGCGCTTTTATCCTATTATACGTCTACAGGCTGCGTCTGACTCGCGTGCGTATCGCGTCTGTATCGCTACAAACGCGCGTCAACGGTGCATTTAAAAAACGTGGTGTGCACAGACCCTAACAAAGTAGTACTTCAAGTAATAAAAGTGATGTAAACTAAATGCACATAAATCTTTGATTAGTGGAAATTAGTATAACAATACACATATAATATTCTACATTATTACGTATTTAATTATCCTATAATTTCTAAATCCAATAATACCTGTCTTATATTTCCTTTAATTTATATCTAAGTCACAAACATCTCTATAGATAGTCGGAAGTGTCCACTACTCCACTGCCGCCGTGTCCACAGTAGCCAGCCACCAGTTGTTCGGTAGATAACACATTATTGATGAGCACACCTTGTGTAGCCCTCGTGGACACGAGATGGGTATCACGCCTAATTCGTCTTATCTCACTTGTTTGATTAGAACACGTTCAGGAAAGGGTTTGAATATTTATCTAATTTTAGATGGTTTTTTTGAAAAAGAATAAAGTCTTTTGGATTAGGGATTTTAGTATAAATTCTGGAAGCTACGGTTGTTTTATTATTTTCTATTACAGTTATTGTCAGGAATAGGTTTGAATATTATATAATAAAATCTTGTGTAAACCACAAAGGATTTTCGTGTAATGTCAGGAAGCCTCAGTTTATTTATTTGTTTAAATATTTACTGCTATACCATCATTACCAATTATGTACGTCAGTACTTACCTAGCTATTTCCAGTGGCTTCGCTTGCGTGATAGTAGGAAATTGTCACAAGGGAGTATGTTTTATTGGGTCAATATCCTACTAACACGAATAAAATGTAAGTATCCTATTTGCTATTCAAAGAGATAGTCTAGCCGTGTACCGTGTAAATTTTCTTTAAATAAATATGGCGCAATACTTTGTGTAATTTATTTCATCACCACTGCTCTAAAAACGGTGAAAGAAATCATCGTGAGGAAACCGGCATGTTCTAAAACCAAAAATTTAAAGATATGTGAATTTCACCAATCCGCACTGGGCCCGCGCAGTGGATTCAGTGGAGCCCATTACCTCTCTTAGAGAGGAGGTCATGCCTTGTTATTTCTGCATGCATGTTATGCTAATTGAATCTTGGTCACAATATCTAATGCGTACATTAGGTTCCGGTCGTACAAGCTATATTTTTTGAAGTAATTTTGTAAACCAGTTTCAAAATTAGATGATATCTAAATTAAAGTAGCGTGGTCTAGCAACGGATTTACAGAATTCATATTCCTTCCGTCTCCATTAATTTTATTTCCTCCACATCGATGCAATTTTATCTTCTTAACTAGTTCAGCGCCCCTCTTCAAAACAATCGCTCTGCCGTCAGCTCGGATCTTCGATCCACTTTGGAATCAACGTTTCACTTAAAAGTTTCTATGAAATGTAAGTATCTACTGTAGTGAAGACAAAATATTAAATCTAGGGTTGGAGTAACTGAAACAGTTCTATCAATATGATTGTTTTGTTTGTTTGATAGAAATATTATTATGGTGAGATATTTGGTTACTTTTATGAAATAGCAAATCTGACATATTAATTTGCTTTCTAAATTCATTCATATCACACAAATTAATGTCAAAAGAGAGTTCGATAGCAGAATAGAGACAGATTTTGATATAACACTTACTTCAGTTTAAGTTAATCTGCATTATATTAACACAAGACAAGATCTTTGATCTTCCATGATCAATAACTTTCTACAATTTTGGCGCAAAATGATTTTAAAACTATATTATTTCTTCCAATTCTTAAGACAAACTTCCAATTCGTAAAACTACATTAAAATTTTCAAAATCTTCCTGTCTGTAACATAAAATATTATTATTTTTTAAATTTCGAAACTGATAATTAAATCCCGTTAAAACAATGAACACCACCCACACGCATTACACAAAACCTCATTTCTTAAATACACACTGCATCCCGCCAAAATTGTAGCCTTACCACAGATAATACAGAACAACGTACTCGATCACTTTTATCGTTTAAAACAAGTCGGACCTTACTCCACGATAAGTTGCCAGACGAAAATTTGCAACACTTATTCTTCTGATTGATGTTATTCATTTATCACTCCCCTCATTGCTTGGGTACGTATCAAACTTTTAAAATGGGTCACAGGGCTTCGTCTGATTGCCTCACTGTTAGAGTAATTAAAATTTCAAGATCGATATGCAATTTCTTTGGGTTCGTCTGATGGAATTAGGGATGGAATTGAATTGTATTTTCTTCGACTGTGTTTTGTTTTATTTTGGTTGCTGGAACTTCTTATGAATTATGTTTGGTTTTTACTTACTTTGTGATATTGTGACAATGTTTAATTCAATACTCATAGAAGATATTATGCCTCATTTACTTTAAATAGACAATGATCAGTTAACAAAATAAATGTTATTTGTCATTTATCTAGATTATGGATAGATTTCTAATATGTTTACCTTTGCAATGCCGTTATCGTGTTTGGAAGATATCATATGCCTTGGATATGTCATATTATTCTTATTTATGTTAAATCATTTGCAAATTTTAATATATGTGTAAAAAATTACCTAAACGAAACTGTACAACTCAATGTCTGCCACATGAACGTTTTACTTGAAAACAAGACCATCAAAACATCAATACCCGTTTCTCGACAAAGAATTCTTACACACCTACATAAAAACTGTAGTACCTATACTTAGGTACAGAATCCCACGTCAAAACATTGACGGGAGATCAGGTCTCGACGTCACTGCGGCTGTCTGGAGATGTTATCATCTGATGATGCGAAGGCAAGCGCCCCCGCGTTAACTCCTTGACAAGAAACCCTTCAACTCCTTCGACATCTTTAGTTAATCATCATACATTGCACGTTTGGAATACGGAACTTTTAAACGAAGCTGAATACAACACGCAATGTATGGTGTATGAAGAGTTAGTGTTGATTTTGTTAGTCAAGTGATATCGTTTCGTGTTTTCGTGGTAGTCAGTGAGATTGAAATGATAAGTCAATCAAGGTGCTATCCGGTATCCAGGTCGTGTGATGGGATAGGCTCGTGTTTTGTGAATTGTTTGTGTGCTGATTGAGGTAAATTGTTGAAGAAAATTGGTTTGGAAGAGTCACCACTGCCTTAAAATACAAAAAGCAACAGAAAACACACGTGTGAGTTATTTGATGCTTTTTCACCTAAAAAAGTGTAACTTTAGTCATAATAAGGAAATAATAATGTTAGTTAATAAATTCTCTATTTCTTTCTTGAAGGATCTTTCAACGAAAGCTTTCCTACTACAACTTTTTGTAGATTTTTTGTATTTGATGCTTGCCATCAGGTGGGATAGCGATCAAGCACTGGTTTATATATTAATTCATGAATCCCCAAGCGACCACCGGTGGCCGCGCATCTATTGTCTTACTATTGTGTCTCTAATTGACGGTATCTGAAGGGTTAACAAAAAAACAACATATACGTTATCCACTGGCACCCAGGGTGCGTTTTGTTTTGTTCGCTGATGCCATATACAGATATATGCAAAAAGACAAATGTATGGTGACAATGGCAACTGACTGGTCGTCGTGTATTCAATTAAAATTTAATTTAATAATATAAAAGCAAAAATAGGTATACAATCACAATCAACATTTCGAATACTGTAATTAGAGATAATAGAATAACAGTGAAAGAGCGAACGCCGGCGTTTGCTTGGGGTTTGATGAATTAAACAATAACATAAATAGATACGTCAAAACTGAGGCGTCATGAGCACATAATATGTCAGTTAGAGTATTACCACCAAATATATAAGTACAGAAGTCAATCTACATACAAAGCGCGCTCGAGCAACGCACACATAGACACCGCTCACGGATACGATATCTCGGAGCGCCTCGGACCGTTCGTCGAACAGTTTCTGCTCAAACGCTCATTAGTGTGCGTGCACCGAGCGTAGGTATAAAAAGTGAAGTACATACATGTCTTCTGTACTTATCTATTTTGTGGTATTATTGGATGTACGGGCAACCTAGATTGGATTGCCAACACAGTTGGTGATCACCACAATGCTGAGTGAAAACGTTTGAGTGTTCAATAGGTTAAGTGAGCTTTTCAGGAAAAAAAACCGTCGTATTTTATTTAAAAAAAAAACAATTTCCATTTGCCTACTCATTAATTTCACTCAGAAATTACCTTGTAGGTACGTTACCTTAACTTTTTGTTTCCTACCATTGTTTACCAAAACTCCTTGAACAAGTAAAGTTTTTCTACCAATTACGTAGTAAGAACTGAAATAGCTAGGACAAGAAAACTCACAAACCTTACGTACTGAGGTGGAAGTCGGTGGAAGTCGTTGGAAGTCATTGGAAGTCGGTGGAACTATAGAAGAGTATTCAACTGTGCCCTGGTAGCTGCCACCGATATCATTAATTTTGATTTTTTTCCGCTTAAATGTGTCTTTACAAACCAGTGTCAGCTGACGTACCAACCTAGGGTGTATGGTCCGCAAAACAGAAAGACGTAACTTGGGTAGCTATTACACTAATATTGTAAAGGCGAAACTTCGTCTGCGTGTTTATTGTTACTTTTTCAGGTTAGGTACGGATTTAAATGTTTTTTTTCTAGTTGCGATAAGTCCTTCAAACATTTACTGGGTCTGCGGGGTATAAAAACTTGACAAGTTTCTACTTGGGTAGAGCAAAATTTCATACAAGGAATATCGATCTTAAAACTGTAAATTCAACCTTTGTGTGACTTATCGAAGACCGAAGGATCGCTGGGCACGCCATGATTATGGCGGTAAGTCCCCTCTTTGAGGCGTGGCTGGAAAGACAACACGGCGTCAAGTCAAAGTCAAAATATTTTATTTCACATAGGCCTACATGGGCACTTATAAAACGTCAGAAGCTAGTGCACGGTTCCAAATTGGTCGTTTCCTATGGAGAAGAACCGGCAAGAAACTCCATGGTTACTCTTTTAAAAAATGTGTTTATTACAATATTCATTGATTTATGTAAGAACAGAGTTGACCAGTCAACACTGTACACAAAAGCACAAAATTAATCATAATAAAATAAAAAAAGTAAGTCGTAATAGAAAGTTGTCTAAATGTTTGTGGATTATACAGTGTTCTCACATTCACATTCCAAAAAGAGACATAAAAAAGCAGGAAAATTTTAAATAATTACAACTGTTAACATAATAAATTACTAACAAATTTAATGCAGTTGAAGTCTAAATAATAAAAATAAAAAAATAAAATATTGCAAAAGCAATGCGTCCTTACCTTCAGCCTGACGCAGGTCCTCACTGGACATGGCACGTTCGGGAGGTACCTGTTTCAGATTAAAGTGGAAGAGACGCCCGGGTGTCGCAACTGTGCGGAACGTCCAGAGGACACGGTGGAGCACACAGTCGAGGTGTGCCCTGCTTGGGCTGAGCATCGCCGTGCCCTCGTGGGGGCGGCGGAGATCTCTCGCGCCGGGCCTTGGTTCAGGTCATGGTCCGGAGCGAGCAGAAGTGGCAGGCGGTCGCAGGCTACCGCATCAGGTAGCGTCGCTCTCGCCACCGCCGGGATCCCGATCCCGATTTCTGGCCACCGTAGACGCGAGCTATAGGTAGCTCGCTGTCTGATCGTCCAGTAACTGTCTGGACAGAGCCCAAGTCGTCGACGGCGCGCACTGTTCCCGCGTGTCTCAAGGAGTTGTCAGCAACAGCAGGAGCCCAGTCGGGTCGAAGCCTACTGGAGCCAGGGTTATCCGAAAGGGAGTTAGAGCACCGATTTGAAATCTAGAAGGAACGGGGTAGGTTTTTAGTCAGTAAGAGTCAAATACTATCTCCTGCTCCGCCCAAGAGCGGGGGTTGTCATGATTTTTCCCACCATAAAAAAAATCGGTTCATCTTTATACCGAGTACTTACAATTAAGTGCTTCTTCTTCTTCTTCCTGCCCTTATCCCATATTACTTGGGGTCGGCGCAACACGTTTTTTTCTTCCATTCTGTCCTGTCACCCGTCAAACTATCACTAACTCCCTTTTCTTTCATAACACTCCTCACACAATCTATCCATCTTTTCTTCGGCCTTCCTCTCCCTCTCCATCTACATGTATACTCAGAACTCTTTTAGTAATATGCGCTTCATCCTTCTTCTTCACATGACCATACCAAGACAACCGATTACCTTTCAACTTTTCAGTCACTGGCACTACTTTCGAACTTCCTCCAATATACTCACACACTTTATCCATTTTCGTCACACCACACATACATGTCAACATTCTCATCTCCGCTACATGCAATCTTTTTTTATCCGTCTTTTTCACAGCCCAACATTCTGATCTATATACTATGAGAGGCCTTATCATGGATTTGTAGATTTTACGCTTCAACTTGAGGGGCATCCGTGGGTCACAAGTTGTTCCTGTGACCTCTCATCATTCCATCCATCCTGCGTTGATCCGACGTGTACGTCTCAGTCTACCTCACCACCCCCTTGGACGAGCGACCCGAGGTACCGAAAGTCGGAACAGATTAATATGAGCGTCCCGGCGAGAGCTAAAGGCATTGGATTGGAGAGACCACCGAAATCGCAGAACAAGTACTCAGTTTTGGATCTACTCAATTTCAGGCCAACACTCTCCAGTCTGTGCCACCACACCTCCAATCTGTTCTGGACCTCTCGGCCACTATTTACACTTTTTTTTTACATTTACACCAATTAAGTGCAATGTACTAAAATAAAAAGTAAATAAAAACCTTATTCCTTAGTACCATGGGATAAGTTCTTTTTTAATTATTATTAAAGATAGCAATGGTAATGGCCCCGACTTACGAGTTGTAGGCCGTGGATTCGAACCTAGCCAGGTGCATTACTTTGTGTAATTTATTTCATCAGGCCGCTTGCTCTCAAAACGGTGAAGGAAAACATCGTGAGGAAACCGGCATGTCCTAGAACCAAAAATTCGGAGATATGTGACATTCACCAACCTGAGACCACCACACTGGGACTGCGTGGTGTATTACGGCTCATTGCCTCCCCTAGAGAGGAGGCCTGAGTCCCAGCAGTGGGTACATTAAAAAGGATGATGATGATTAACGAAAGATATGTCTACATCTCAGATTGTTTTTGTATACCAATGTGAGCCCATCTACAACAATTTTCCGTTTCAAAGAACTTGGTTATATACCTATTTAATTTATCACGGTAAATATATATTGATGACAAGTAAATTGCATGTCTGTTATAGGTCTATTTATATTATAATGATATTGTGATGTTTCTTAGAACGTGGTAAATATTTTATTCTAATGAAAACTTAATTTGTATCTTGTATTCAAAGTCCATGTTTTTATTCAATATTGCTTATGTTGATCCTAATTTTCACTATACTTAATCTTCAGTTTTTTTTTTTAACCGACTTCTAAAAAAGGAAGAGGTTCTCAATTCGGATGTTTGTATGTTTTTTTTTATGTTTGTTCGCCCATAACTTCGTCGCTTGCCAACCGATTTGAAAAATTATTTTTTTGTTGGAAAGGGTATACTTTCCAAATGGTCCCATAGTCACCAAGTTAGGATCTGATGATGGAATCTTGGCGAAATCGAGGGAACTCCTCAAATTCAATTCAATTTTTTAGTGAAGTCGGTTGTTTTTTTTTTCTAATTGATTATATAGAGATTGTAGGTGGAGTTCTACCAAGGATTGTTCGAAAAAGTTACCGTGGTCTTCGTTTAGAACAACTAAGACGGAGAATTGGGTCACTAATTTGTACAAACTAGCCCGATTATGTGTGTTGGGTTAATTTTTTTTTATTTGAATGAATATACATTCCGGGTTGGTAAATATGTAAACTAAGTTAAAAAGAATGCTTCCATATACGGTTAAATTACAAATTTAGTTCAGGAATTATTTTGTTAAATGTTTTTAAAAACTGTTCAACCCATCAAGTCCAAAATAATTTTCCTAGAAAGTCTTTATAAAGTTCGCCTTTTAAGACAAAATAATCACCTATCAGAATGTTATAGAAGACATAAATATTTTTGTATCAAAATAAAATCTCTTAAATTTTAATCTGCCAACGGTACCAAGTAACGTACAATAATTACCGACACAGTTCCGTGCAATGTCGCGAGCGTCTGTATCGAAAAACTTTTAATTTAGCCAAGTCCCCATTGTGAGCCTTTTAAAAAGCTCCAAGTATTGTATGCATTTAACAAGGCAACAGTGACAGTTATTAATGGTTTTTCTACTATTTTTCTTGGCTGGTGCAAAAGGATCGGCTTATACTTACCTACCTACGTCCTAGTCTTTGTGTGAATTTGATTTGGAGCTGGATTTTTGTTTAGGCTTCTTCAGCTGTTGTGTGATGACTTGATTGTTGACGTGACCGGGTTGTACAACACATTTAGTTTTGGTTGACAGGTGCTGCGAACTTAAAAACATAAGAAGTACCTAAGTAAAACGTAGTAGTTTCCTGTTGTTATAGTCATAGTAGTTTATTTTTAAGGGAGTCTTACAAGTCAAATACAGAGTGTTACATTATACTTAGTCAACAAATGATTAAAATACAATGTCAAATGATAAAGAATGACAAACATATAAAACAAATAGATACAGATGAATATAACGAGTAAGTAAAACGTAGTTGCTTCCTGTTGCCAAATTTAACATATAACAAAATTATAGCTTTCTGATGTTTTTAATTATAGTTTCAGAGAAGCTTACGAAATTCACATTTTCAATTTCATCTTTTTTAATTCCTGGTATTTTATGGTTTTGCTAAAAAACGCAGCGATTAAATCCTCTAAACGCTGCTGTATGGTAATAAAGATTACTGACTAACTACAGATTGTTTAACATCTTCATTTTTTAGAACATGTGTTTAGTTTTATAAAGGTATTTTACAATTAGATACTAAAATAATTGGCTTTTAAAAAAATAAATGTACTGAATACAGTATTAAAATTTATCTAGTCTTGTAACTAAAGTCGGTCTAAAAAATCAAACGACTTGGATACTTATTATAAGGGTACTATGAAATCTGATGTTGTCAACACTAGTTGAATAATCAAGGTCGATAAAGAGGTCTTAATCATTGTTTACTAATGAATATTTTTTTTGATGATTTCATATTATTAAGGGACTTTTTAGCAATAAAAAATAGAAAAGATTTTCGTTTAGATTATATTTCAGTCTCTTAAATGATATGCTTAATTGTAAACGTACTATACATTCCCAAAGATATAATAGTGTCATAAGTAAGTACGAAGTAAAAATATAAAACAGGAATGGTAAGATTCTAAATATTCTACTCCATTTATTGATTCATCATCACTAGCCATATTAAGATCAATATCTGTTTTAGAACTATCATCGTCTCTAGAGGCAAGTGAATGACAACTAAAATTCGCGTTGCCAACAATTCGTTCAAAAATCCCCACGTCGTTTAATTTATTAGACAGACTCTAACTTCGTGTATTTACGACTCAACTACGTACACGTATGTATAAATTCAAATACAGGCAGAGTCGAAGTACTCTTCCACATTTTTATCATCTGAACACGCTAGAAACGTGTCCAGAAAGCTGCAGCATCTACAAGTCGACTTTGCATAAGGCCACAATAAGAACTAAACTCTATAACTGTTAAAAGCAGTTAGCAAAGTTTCTTTTGGAGCATTCAAAACTGCAATCAACTAGATTATAAGACCTAGTTTTTTTAGAAGCAAATCATGACTAGTATCTATAAAAATAAGCGATAGTTTCATAGAGTTACTGTTTCACACCAAAACAACTAGAAACCCCAAAAGCAAAAAAAATCGGACAGTTTTTCTAAACTCAACGGCGTCTTTGAACATTTTACCCAATTATACGTATTTCAATCGTCATTGTTTACGGGTACGAGTGCGAGATATTTTTCGGAATCCGCGCTGCACAGTCCGCAACATCATTAGTCATTCCGAGGCAGTGGTGAACGTCGCTTTTTGCGGATGTGTAGTAGGTACTGATGCAACGAAACAATGTGAATTGTGCCGGGTACAGACTAAGCGAACAAGCGACGAATGCTTTAGAGTAGGGATCACTGTTCGCATTCGTTCGTTTAGACGCAGATGTTAAGCATGCGGCAAGTAAGATTTGCAATTCCTGAAACTATTACAATAGTTATTGTAAAATAATAAAGATATCGGGTATTATATATTTACAGTATCTACATTGCACTGTTCACAGCAACATTATCTATACTCGATGGTAAATTGATGATGCATAGGAACAACGTGTATTGTGTTCCGGCACAAGCTGTGAACACGAGTTCACTGGTGCGAACAGGCTAAATAAGTTTATGGACAAGTGGAACAAAATATACTGCATGCTCGATGGTCTTCATTTAGTTTTAACCCGTCAGAAGGCATGCGCGTGTGCAGTGTCTATCGGTGAATCCTGTACGTTAGCATTCGTTCACTTGGTCTGTACCTAACCGATATTAGTGGGAGAGCGGGTTTGCTTTGATATTTTGCGAAGATAAAGCAGTGTTTAAAGGATATTATCGCTTGTTTTAGCAAAATATTACAACACCAAAATTAAACCCATTTTTTTAAACGTATTGTACTGTAAATCACAAAGGGTAATTTTTAGTATCTGCACTGCAATCTAGAACATCACTCTGCGGTAATGGCCAGAGTCGCATTTGTGAATAGGTGTATAGGATGTGTATTACGCCAGGTACAGTCAAAGCAAATAAAGTAACAAACGCTGTCAATGGGGATCACGCACTCATTTATAAGTTTGCTTATGTTGCTTCATCTTCGTTTGCTTGGCTTGTACCCAGCGGCGAGCAAGTATGTGACATTCATCAACAGTTTCCATTGGCTCGCTTGGTCTGTCTGTACCTGACATGTGAATTAGAAGGTTTTGTTCGCAGTAAAAGAGCTTTTAAGTCCTTCAGAGTAGATAAGATTAAAACTCTCACTGATGTAATTTTAAACACTGAAATTATTTGAATTGTCCCTATAAATCACAAAGGGTAAATTTCGGAATCCGCAATGCACAGTCTACAGTATCATTAGTCATTGTGAGGTAGTGGCGAGAGAACCTTTTTGCGGATGTATAGTCGGTACTGATGCAAGGAAACAGCGCGCATTCGAACGAGAATTTTGTTCAACAGCTTCGTTTTTAAAGTGATCATTGTGAAGACAGAAAGAAAACGATATAATTTACGAAAAATTGCTTTTTTAGATTCAATCGATAGAAGGAGATAAAATCGAATTGCTTTTGCTATGCAAAATAAACGAAATTAGAACAGTAATTTACATGATACAAGATTACCCTATCTCGATTAACATACTAGCTTCAGTCATCAAATTTTGGCCCCCATTTTAACTCTCTAAGAAGTGAATTTTAGAAAACTCACTTCTTATAGTGTTAAAACGTTTATTTTTATTTTTGATATCATCATCATCATCGTCATATCAGCCGAAAGTCGTCCACTGCTGGACATAGGCCTCCCCAAGCGTCGCCACAACGACCGGTCCTGTGCGTCACGCATCCATCGGTTATTTTTGGTATACATCATAAAAATAACTTCTGTGCAAAATTTCAGTGTTCTAAGTCCAAGGTTTTGGACTAGGCTTTGATAAATTAGTGCGTGAGTCAGGACTTGGTCTTTCTAATTTATAATTTTAAATTGGAATCGGAATATTGATTCCGATTCCAATGCCCGTTATGATTTCAATTATCACTACTTAATTAATTTTTTTTGTAAAAGAAGATATTGAAAGAACCTTTAATAAAAATGTAAGAATATTACTTTTACAATGCACTTGGGATCTCTAAACAATACATAGTCTGTAAGTAATAGTATCTCAATACAAAGAGCCAGTATAGCTTTAAACCATACCGCCGCCAATCTTATCGAAGTCCCAAGTGGCAACTGGTCTCTAAATTCGCCTTTGTATAGCACAAGCGAATCGCTACCGTTCGGACTCCGACCGTTCCATCCAGCACCCCTGAGACCGATCTATCAAACGTCTGAAGATATTAAGTTTTCTAACATTCCCCTCAGATACGAAAGCGATTGTTTCGTCATACGATTCTTTGATGTCAAAATATTTACGTCGAATCAGTACGATTTTCCGCCGATCGATCATTAGAAAGTAAGATGTAAGCGTGAAATTTAAGTTTATTTAAGTTTAATGTAACAGTCAGCGTTTGATCGATTGCTATTACAGGCAGATTGGTTTTTGCTATTTGCTTGTTATGAATATTTATAGTGTCATGATTCTGTGATGTTGCATTGTTGGTTCCATCGTGTTTTTTGATTTACTAGCTGGAATAAAATTTAAGAAAGCTTTCTCTTTTGTTAAATATGTGTCGATTTAGCTTGTAAAAATGTTTACCAACAAACAATAGAATTGTCTTTAGGGTCCTCTAATACTTTTTTTTCTGTGACAGTCTATGGACGGGTGACCATCTTAACGTATCGAGATTCCTCCGTGTCTTAAAAAGTAATTAGCATATTTCTCCAACTATCATTTGTAGATCTTTAAGAGTCGTTACGAAAGTCAGAAGCCTGGAAATCTAACATATCAGTAATTTCAAGAAGTATACCCAATTACTGAGTTGTGGAGGTTAGATAGGCAGTTGCTTCATGTTAAATGCTGGTCTGCAGCTTGACTCTAACAACAACGGTTTGGCAAATCATTTTTTTTATTGCACCCTATCCATTGGTTGAGACAGTCTTGACGAAGTACAGACAGTGAGGCATTAACGAGAAGTTACAAGCCTTCAGGCAATGCCTCAATTTTAAACTTTTAACAAAGGAAAATTAAATTTAAAGAAAACAATAATTTAATAATTTATTAAACAAACCCAGTTTTTCCACATTATTGCGTTACATTATGACACATTAAAAGTAAACAATGACCAGGTAGAGATAGCAATGGGTCCCAAACTAGGCGTATCCTGTATCTTGGTGACCCAAAATTAGTATTAGTTATTATTTGCTATCATCATCATCATCATCATCATCAGCCTTTATAATGTTCCCACTGCTGGGACTCAGGCCTCCTCTCTAGGAGAGGGAATGGGCCGTTATCCACCACGCGGGCCCAGTGCGTGTTGGTGGATGTCACATGTCTTCGAACTTTTGGTTCTATGACATGCCGGTTTCCTCACGATGTTTTCCTTCACCGTTTTGAGAGCAGTGGTGACGAAATAAATTACACAACGTAATTCGCCTGGCTGGGTTCGAACCTCGACTCGTAAGTCGGGGCCATTACCACTCGGCCACTACTGCTCTCACTCGAGTGCTTAAAATACAAAAATTTCCAACAATTCTCCAACTTATATGCTTAAGAAGATCCACATAGCTTCTATACATAACATCAAAATGCAGCAACAAAAGCACCCCTATTCACGGAGGGATAATTCTGAGAGTGCACCCAGAGGGGAGGAGATAGCAATACTTATACAGGGTAGCGTGTGTCGGATAAAATTTATGCATTGAAATGCAAATTGCTTTTGCGCTTAGATAAAGTTGAGGAGGGTTAAAACATTCGGGTTTTAGGATCTCGTTGAGTTGAGAAGAGATGTTAAATTTGAGAAGATATTGTGTGTAGTGGGCCGACTGTATTGTTTTATTGGTGTGCATTCTGATTGATGTAATATCGTTGAGTAAGGTTCTATGGTATCAATAATTTTGAAGCTTTAATATTTTCAACACCTTTAAACAAGAACAAACAAAGAATCAAATATACTACTTATGGATAGTTATAAAAATCTTGTTTTGAATACGTAAATATAACTGGAACACCCTATGGAGGTTCTGGGCAAAATATGGTAAACATAAACACAAACAGAGAGGAAAAATACAATTAATTATTATCTGTCTCAATATATATAATAAGTAATAGATACGTATAACTACTATTGATTAGCGACCACCCAGTCTTTGCCAAGTTTCCCAGGAAATCGTGTCCAATATCCAATCTAAGGGCGCAAGAGGAAAAAAATTGAACCGCGACGCCAGCGCTGCTGCACTGTCGCGACTGTTTGCTGATTAATGAAACATCTGCTCACTCAGCTGGAAACCATCGTAAAGACCAAAGAGGAAGCAGAGAAAAATGGATTTTATGAAACAGAAGTTAAAGCTACAATTAGAGTGAAAGGAGACGGGAGTTACGTTGAAGCATTCAGTCTTGTCAGGAATACCAAACGTTCCCCCTCGACGCTGTAACATTTGACGTTTTTGTGAGGCATACATACACATAAAATGGCAAAATATGAACTTTGGCTGTGGTAGAAAATGCCATATAAATCTTAGGAATACACGCTCCAGTGAAAATATTGGGATAAGAATCAAAGACTTTTCGTTGAATATATTGTGTACATGTCATAACAAATATTTTCGCAAGTTTGGCACAACCATACCACTGAAGGATGGGTAAGTATTTCATAAGATCCACAAGATAAAATTGGTAAATTACCTAAATATCTAAGCTTAAGCTTTCTGTTTTGAAAAAATAGGTTTGGATTATACTCGTAAGTTAAAGTTTGTTCAACTTCAAGTAACTTCAAAATCCAAATTTTTCTAGACACTGCTCCCATCCACAATTCCTTTGATGGGTGACGTCATCTAGGGGGCCGTGGGAGATGGCAGGGGGGCGAGAGTGGTGTCGGCTGTCAAACGTCTGACATACGATGACGTACCCGCGTCAGAAACTTGTGCGTGGCTTTGAGGAGCTCGCTCCGACATAGACGCGTACACAATGTAGAGTAGGTGTGTATTGACGTTGTTAATATTAAATTATAAAGACGTGACTAAGACAATCCATATAAATCCCATAAGATCCACAAGATAAAATTAAGAGTTATGGGTGTAATTCGTAAGACTGTGAACAATATTGAAATGCTTGAAGAAACTTGCAACTGTCTTAGAATCCACATAAGTTGAAACGCTTATAAAAATGAAACAGTATATAGGTGCGTACATGTGTACCCCATAAATTTCATCGAAGCCAGCCCTCGGCATGGGAGGGGCGAGACTTTGCAAAAAATCGTCGGCACTCGGCCCAACAAAGATAGGAAACGCAACCCGCCATTACAGAAAATTGGCTATACGATCCCCTTCACAACATGTGATTGGGAACAGGACTGCGAAATTTTAAATTGTATTTTTTGCTCTCAACTTTAATGATATAGTTCCAGTTATATCGTTCAAAAACGAAATTAAAATATTTTCGAGTTCCAGAACTAAACTATATTTGTAGATATTAAATCTGAATATTATAAATGACCTAGTCGAAATCTTATTAAGATCCAGTTCAAATAAACTCTCTTTATTCCGACACTGTATCTAAAAGGCAAAACAAGAAACAAATAATACGATCAAAGTCAACTAAATAGGTTTTTCTCCAGCTGGGAATTTGAATGGTAAAACGACCTATCTGTATTGAAGCGTACAGTAGAATTTAAACTTGTAGCTGCACATTTTAAAGTTGGAAATCGTCTGATGGTAAAGTTAGGAAGTCCAAAGTTTGATTAAGGGCCTGTCGTATTGTTCATTAAACTTGGATTAAGTTTGCGCTGGATAGAACGAGCTGGCAGGCAGTTAGCGTCACGAGAAAAAACACAACGGGAGTGAGCAAGTTTGTTGAAGAAAGTTTGCGCAGATAAGGATGTCTTCAATGGGGAACATTTATCTCTCATAAGCAAATGATTTTAATTTAAAACTTCGGGTGTCTATCAAAATGGTATTGGAAATATAAGTTCTTGCTTTTCAGGAAACAATTTTGTATCTTCTATTTTTAGATAATTGGCTCTATGAGCATAAAAGTAATATACACAGGCAACGCTGAGCAGAAATTAATAAAAAAATAAGAATTAAATTAAACGGATATTAAAACCATTTATTGCTTGTCAAGATCACCGATAGCATAGACTGACAGACATATCGACACATTGTACAGTGATTAGAAACGATCTGGAGTAGAGGAGTACGTATCAACGTTTGACGTTTTCCTTGTACTAAGTAATTATGATACCGGTTAGCTACTTCCAGTAGCTATGCAATTATCATTGTCAGTATCAGCTTGTTTATATCTAAGTTACAACAACAAATTATGGGGGATTCCCCGTAGACAATTGTAATTAATGGGCATGAGGACAATTCATTATAAAAAAACAAATCATTATTGTCATGCTTGTCGAGGTACTTTTACAAAATCATTTTCTCTTCAAAAACATGTAAAGTTTCGTCTTCGGTATCCATCAAAGCGAGTATGACATGTATTGTAGTTGTTTACGTTTAATCTTAGTATTTTCAAATTGATACTATCACCACTAAGGTACAAACTTCTGAAACAGGCTATTTTAGTGGTGCTGCATTTCTGACAGACTATCACAACATTTTATATTCATTCATTCATTCATTCATTTCAGCCGACAGACGTCCAATGTTGGACATAGGCCTCCCCCAAGCTTCGCCACAATGATTGATCCTGCGCGTCTCGCATCCATCGGATTCCCGCAACCTTCACCAGGTCATCGGTCCACCTTGTAGGAGGCCTTCCGACGCTGCGTCTTCCAGTACGAGTTCGCCACTCTAGAACCTTATATATGAGATGAGATATTTGTGTTTTAAATTTAATTGTTACGACATACGAGTAGGTAATACTAAAGGTTTTGTCTGTGCAATTATGGAAGAACTTATACGAATAACTACCGACTAGAATTATTGTTAAGAATAGTACGGTTGACCTACAAGACCCAGTTCTCTATAATGGTCATATCGTTACATTGCATTGTACTGTAATTTGTCCAACATCACTGACTGTATTGTAGCCAATAAGCCTGATATAGTGGTGATGGACTGAATCGAGACGCAGTCAATGATGGTTAATATAGCACTACGGATGGCGAGAACCTCATGAAGGCATGTCAGTTTCAGCCCACAAGCCCATTCTGCAGAGCCTGCATAAAGGAGGACAAAATAGCAACTCATCTGCTTAAAGGGTGCAAAGTACTTCGTGAACCTGTTTGGGTTCTTGAAGTTGAAACACCAAAGCGCTGTTGATCTTCTTTGAGTAGTTGCGGTAGATGTCTCACTCGTACGCAAAATACGCGCTTTAGACGGTGAGTTGCGGAAACCAGCCCGATATAAACAAATTAAGTATCTTGACTTTGCTCGTGAAGTTGTTGGCATATAAAATTTAGACTCAGCACTCATTGCACCGATCGTCATCATCATCATTTTAGCCAAAAGACGTCCACTGCTAGAAATAGGCCTCCCCTAAGTGTCACTATAATGACCGGTCCTGTGCGTCTTGCATCCATCGGATTCCCGCGACCGTCACCAGGTCATCGGTTCACGTTGCGGGAGACCTTCCAACACTGCGTCTTTCGGTACGTGCCCGCCATTCCAGAACCTTTTGTGCTCATCGACCATCTGTTCTGCGAGAAATGTGCCCGGCCCATTGCCACTTAAAAGTTTGGCAATTTTCTGGGCTATGTCTGAAGCCTTGGTTTCCTGCAGATATCTTCACTTCTGACGTGATTACGCAAGAAAACTACGAGCTTTTAAACCTTTCTATTGCTTTTTAAGTGATTTTAAGCCTTCTGATGAGTGAGGACCATTGTAAGCGACCACGTTTCAGAGCCATATGTCATCACTGGCAACACGCACTGCTTTCGTCTTGAGACACTGTGGTATGTTGGACAAGAAGACATTGCGCAGCTTCCTGAACGCTACATCACTATCATCGCTATCATTGGTTAACATGTAATAATTTAAAAATTCTGTATAAAATATGACTTGTAAAAATCCCTTACAAATAAAATTATCACTACTACTACTACTACCCAGCCGATTCGAATATATTTTTTTATTCTCAATAAGTATATTTTTATGCGCATTTGTAATTATTATTTTCAGTTGGTATTTAAAACTATTAGATTTTTGATAGCTAGCTGTTTTATGCATATTTTTTATATTTACTGTTTTAAATAAATTTACTAATATTTATAAAACTGAAGAATTTGTCTGTTGGTATGTTTATTTGAACTCAGAAACTACTGGTTCGAATTGAAAAATTATTTGAGTCTTGGATATCCATTTATCCAGAAGATTGTTTTATAAACTATACAGGTATAATATCATAAAACAACCTACAGGAGCAAAATGGTAACCACTAATACAACTAAAAACAACGGGAACAGCTAGTATAAAATTAAAATAAAAAAAAAAGTATTAGAAGACCGAATATAAGAACTTACTCCACCCGTTTCCAAACTCACGCAGGAGGCCTCCGAAGCAGCTGAATCTTTATACCAGCAACACAAAACAGAATCAGTATCAAAAAGGTCGGGCCGGACCAGATACACGTCTATTTATTGATCAAACAGCCATTGATCGGGTGTTACCACCTTTTGTGGTCGAGCCGGGAGCTAGGATGACTCGGCAGAACTTCACCGTGGTCCATTGTGATCATCTAATTCAATAAAATCACCATTTTTGTTTATTTGGTGTCCAAGTCGGCTCCCTTGTCGGGTCTTAGTGTAGTATTAGCGGCTTAGACGGTATCATAGTAGCGTGACTAGTGATTGCTTTGTTTTTTATTGGAGAGGAAGGACTGATCGGATTTGTCGTGTGATTTCTGTGATAGATATCTTAGTTAGCGTCATGTGTATTGGTATTGTCTTGTGTTTTTGTGATGTTATTAAGCTTCTTTGTTTTGACTTGTTTTGGTCCTAAAGTCCGTGTCATTATTAATAATTTAGCTTGTTGTTGTAGCTTTTCATAGTTCATTGTAAAAGTTCTAATATTGCTATGAGAATTTTAACTCGCTATTAGATGTACATTTGACTGGCCTGTTGGTCTAGTGGTTAGTGACCCTGACTGCTATGCTGGAGGTTGTGGGTTTGATTCCCATCCAAGACAAATGTTATGTGATGAGCATAATCATTTGTTCTGTGTCTGGGTGTAATTTATCTATAATAAGTATGTATTTAGAAATATATAAGTATGTTTATCAGTTGTCTAGTACCCATAACACAAGCTCTGCTTAGCTTGGGACTAGACGGCGTTGTGTGATAGTTGTGGAATATTATTCTAAAAGCGAGTTCCAATTCTATTCTGAAATCTTTGATGTCAAAAATGGTCTCAATTAATTACGGTAGCAACAAAATAAAATAAGTCTCAAATGGATACTTAATTTGTAACTCGCAAATTAATAAGCGTGCTACTAAATATTTTACGCAACTTTTTATCACAAAACATAATGTTAACGTAATTAATTAGTGATAAGTAAAACCGTAAAACAGAACTAAACACTCCAAATCATTAATATTGCGTTGACCATGAGTGACGGATACTAAAATGCAAATGACCGTATGATGGCCGTATACGCTTTATATCAAAACTATTAATTTCTACCTAATTATATCTCACTTGTCGTCCATTAAAATAATGAACAGTATAATAATGAAAAATAAAGGAAATTGCATATTAAATATTTAAAACCCGCCGCCCTGTCGCTACGAACAGAGACCATGTTCGTTCTGTATTATTATTAAACAGCTTCTTAATCTCTTCTATAGTAAAGCCCGCTCTAAACTTTGTTCTCATTCGCTCTAATGCAAAAGTTTACCTGGTAGAGTGAGACAGCGGTATGAGCTCGGTTACTGCGTCAACGAACAATTTATGCGTCTATTTCTTTCGCACGCAGTAGTATGTTTATGAGCGGGAGGGGGAAAAGCGTGGTTGCAGCTTATTGCTTTCAACTGTAACTGCAAACAAAATGAGCGCTTATGCTGCAAAGATAAAGTTGAAAATGGTTTGTTGGATTATGAGCAAGCAGCAAGAAGAACAGCTCCGCCTTAAAAATGGAAGGTGGTATGTAAAAATTGATGAACATGTATAGGAGTCCTTAAAGTGACAGAGTGTGCTGGCGTGTTGGGCAGTGTATATTGTCTCAAAATGTTGCAGGACAGCGCGCCTCCAGCACCATTGTTTATTATCAAAAAGTGATAAATCAAATGACTTTGCAATAATGCTGTTCTAAAACTTTTGCGATCAAAACTGTGAAATGAACTGACTTGTTTGTGATAGTGTTTAGTGGACAAAAGCTGTAGAAAGTGAAGATAACAGTGTTGGTAAATGTGATAATTATAACAACAGATGATTAGAAAAACTGAACGTTGACTGTAAGGTTTGTGGACGTTTTAAACGAGTTAATTTTGTTTTGGACTCAGTATTATTTAGATAGAGAAGTGGATGAAAAACTATGAACAAACTTTTTGTACTTATTAATAATTTTGTAAAATATTGTGTGGTGTGTTCAAACTCATCCAAGCTGTCCAGCGGTGATTGAAGTAAAGCTTTCCTATTTCTCCTGAGACGGTACATAGATTGAATTCAGAGGACAAAATTTTTGGCATAACCTTCTACAGCAGTTCTAAGTGATGACATATAAAGATTATATCTTATTAAGCACCTGAAAC
Organism: Mythimna lalbum; assembly: GCA_949319445.1. Taxonomy (NCBI): domain Eukaryota; kingdom Metazoa; phylum Arthropoda; class Insecta; order Lepidoptera; family Noctuidae; genus Mythimna; species Mythimna lalbum. Next base: position 15,045,619 of record OX439356.1, on the reverse strand, counting down.
TAAATGCTTTACTTTACAATTTGCAAAACCATTTCAAGGAACGAGAAAATTTAATTACTGTCATACACGTCATGATTATAACTCGTGAAATAAAGGAACTACTTTGAAAAATGACGTTAAACTGAATGGCAGCCATATTAGCAGGCGTGTTGTGTGCGAGGTGATGCGCGAAAAGGACCACGCCCATCATGAGCTCATTCCTCACCAACGGTGGGTACCAACCGCAGCCAGACCCAAAATTCCCACCCTCCGAGGAATACAGCCAAGCAGACTACATACCACCTGGGGAATACTATCAACACCAACATTTGCAGTACGGATACCAGCACCAATATGCCCCAGTCCAGATTGGAACAGGGTATGGATATGGAGGATATTATCACCCTTTGCCACAGCACCCACCTGTGGCCCCGCCACCAAGGCCTCCTGAGCCTTCCCATCCTTCAGACGCTGACCACGGGTACCCAAGCCACAATCCTGATACTGCCCCAGGTTTAGCAGAACTTGGCTTAAGGCTAGAGAGACATATTGAGGAAGCAGCACCCGCTGGAAGAAAGCTTCACGCTTTAGGACGAGAAGGATCGCCTGGATCAGAGTTAGATGACGAAAGGCTTCTCTTAGATTCTCCTCCTGTTGAAGACGATGATTCCTCTATATGTTCTGACAATACTGACAGGGTAATATATCCATGGATGAAGAAGATACATGTTGCTGGCGCTTGTAAGTATAATTAATGATCACAATTTTTACTCAAACCGAACCGGTTTATGCCAAATAACTAAATAATTAGGTACATATTGTTCAATTTAATAGAAATAAAATGGATATGCAAAACCAATCAAATGACGGGTAATTTTCAACTAATACTGATGTTTTAGTAACAACAGGACAAGAAAAAGCGAAAAAAAAAATAAGAGAGTAGAGGACCCATGCACTTAGGTAAAATATTTAGAAAGCAGACTGTAAAGATCATTAAATAGAACATAGAGCTAAATACTAATATGATTCTGTCATTATTTTATTGTGCCCTGCTATAAGGCCTCACTTCTATGAAAGACTTCTTCCACTCATTCTATAAGCATAAGCATTATCAACCTTAGAACATACCTACAGCTGGAACTCAGGCTATAACTGCTGTCTCTATTCCATCAATTTTTAGCACACCTACGTTTTCTGCTATGAGTGTCGGGACAATCTATCCAGTTTATATCACTGTTTTCTTCATGATTTGTCGTCGATTTCGTGACCCCATCTCACTGTTTAAGGGCACCAGCTACATGCTGTTTTGTCTGGCATGGTGCACTACCATGTACTCCCTAGTACCATTTTAGTTGAGCAGCCTTATGAGTTACATCCTCTCTACGTATTTTGATGGTGTCTTAGTTTTGGAGTGTAGTATCTCGTTCTGAACTCTATCCCTTAGTTTAACATCTACTATACCTACAGCGCAGCGTTCTGTTTGTCATTGTAGGAATAATACTCAAAGATCAAGTCAGTACGAACTTACCTGCGAATAGGTCTTTCGTATAGACCATTGGTTTATGTAAGCGTTTTACTACGGTTTTGGTTCTTATTTGTCTTGCTTCGCCAAGATAGAAATTTTTTGGTCAAAGTATTTTTGGACATGTTTTTTTTTTATATTATATCCGTGCTTTTGTTTTCCTAAAGCTTGCACAGTTTAGAGCTTAAAATTATTAGAGGTATAAAAAAGTGACACATTACATTTTAAAGAAAAAAAAACTATAATATGTAATCAACAATATTTTCCACGGAATACACAAAAACAAAAATTTGCAAAGCATGCGATTTGAAACTAAAACCTCACTATAATAATTCAAATATGATATAAAAAAAACAATGACGTATTGGCTAGATTAGTCTGTCAGTAACTTTTTTAGCAAATATCAATAACCATATCGCAATGCATATTTCGATTACAAAAACAACGTATTTTTTCTGTACCGTTTAAATTATATGCATAATAAACCAGTTACAACTATTAGGTAACAGTCTTCGTCACTGGCAGAGGTATTAACATATTAAAATTGTTCAAAATACTAGCGGTGTTTACTTTAGAGGCAGATTTGATTTTGCTATAGGTACTAAATTAGTACGCAGAAAAATGGCTAAATCAACATGTTGAACTAACAAACTTTGAGGTACTTGATAACGATGGAATAAGTCAATACAATGAATGTAATCATTTCGTTGTCTGGTAATGATGCCAGAGTTGCTAACAATTTCAAACAAATAATTAAACTAGTGTGTAAAGAGTTTCTATATGAGAAAGATTAAAAAGATGGCTTCTAAAGATAAGTAGATACTATGTATGTAAAAGAGTAGGATTTACAAGATGGAGAAAAAATAAGAACGTAAAATTTGTTGGCTGAGCAAGAAATGATAGTATAGCTCATAAATAAATACAGCTCACAGGAAACGTCAAGAAGTGATCAAGTGTTTAAACAGAAAAACTATAATTATTAATAAATTTTGAGTACATTAAACAATACAGAGAGCAGAGTTGACCCAGTTGAGAGCATTATTGGTCTAGTAGTAACAGCTCCAGCTTATCAGTTGTAGGTCTAAAGTTGGTTCGACCCAGCCAGGCGCATCATCATTATCATCAGCCTTTTTAATGTTCCCACTGCTGGGACTCAGGCCCACAGGGACTCAGGTCCTCTCTAGGAGAGCCGTAATCCATCACGCAAGCCCAGTGCGGGTTAGTATTTTTTCAATTGGCCAGGCGCATTACTTTGTTTAATTTATTTCATCACCTTTGTTCTCAAAGCGGTGAACTAAAACATTGCAAGAAACCCAGCCGTCTTAGAACTAAAAATTCGAAGATATGTAATGTGCAATAATCCGCACTGGACTCGCGTGGTGGATTACGGTCCATTTCCTCACCTAGAGAAGAGGCCTGAGTCTCAGCAGTGTGGAAACATTAAAAGGCTGATTATGTTAAACTATACAGAATGGAAGAAAGGCATTATTTAAAGATCCTAGCAAGATTAATTAAGGTTTAGTTTTTTCATAATATCAATTACTGTACAAATAGATATTCGACAAATGAAAACTTATCCCAAGTGTTGATGTTGGTTACTTACCGATTAGTTTGTTAAGGTCATAATAAAGTACAAGATGGAAATATCTTGAAACCCATGCATTTTGTAATAATATAGGTATTATGTAGGTTTTTGAAACCATGGCTCCGATCATGCTGTAGGGTGATAATTATAAAGAATCAAGTGTATATTGAGCACAGTATAAAACAATCTGTTCTTTGTATATTAGGTTCCGATAAAGAACCTGATACACCTAAAATCTAGTCGATAGTATGTTCATGTACAGTTGTGCACCTTAACTATAACTCTTCTTCTTCTTCTTCCTGCCCTTATCCCATATTACTTAGGGTCAGCGCAACACGTTTTTTTCTTCCATCCTGTCCTGTCACCCGTCAAACTATCACTAACTCCCTTTTTTTCATATCACTCCTTACACAATCTAACCCTCTTTTCTTCGGCTTTCCTCTCCCTCTTCATCCATCTACATGCCACCCATCTCCATTCACAACTATGCCTCTAACACAACAATTATTTTCCAAAGAATATATTTCACGTCGGTTATGGTATGCCCAATTCTATAAAACAAATTATTTCATTCCACTTCAATGAACTATTTTTTATGCTGACCTTTGCAATTCATCACAAGGTCGAAAGTATCTCCATTGTATAAAGAAGTTAGTAACAGCAGTAACACGCACGTGATTTAGCTTAAAATAAAAAAAAAGCTTTTATAAACCGATTCAAATATAAAAAAAACCACAATGCACCCAAATCACAACTTAAAACCGCCTAATGGCTTACAAATGAATATAAAATATACATTTCTCCAAGATTAATGTCCACATATTAATTTTACCTTTGTGTACAATCAATGCGAAAACTTTTAAACATATTAAACGTTCGCGGTGCGTATGAAAGAATTAACAAATCGCTTTCAATTAATAACCCTCAAATGTTTACTTCAAGCACTCGTCTTCGAGTGTGTCCTTTCTGTTTTGACATTTTACTAATGCGGTGTCATTAAAGTGGTCCTGTAAGACGCCAGGACCATTGTTGCGCTACAAAAGACCAACACTCATGTTAATGAGTGTCATTTATTTTTATAGCTTTTAAATAGCTGTTTGTGGTTTTACATTTGGCGTGGAGATTATCGATAGTTTTTTGCTTGCGTGTCGTCTCTCTTTTGCCGTCTTTAGCTTAGATGTGTTTTGATTCTGGTATTCTTAATATTATACGGTTTTAATCTTTGCAATTTGTCACTTAAGTAATATATCTTATTGTTATTGTCATCATCCTGCTCTATGCTTAGTCTTTATAGATTTTTTAGTATCGCAAGTAGGGTTTTATTTCCAAGTCGGGTAAAAAGTGTTATCGGCCTTTTTTTATTTATGATTTACTTTATAGCTGCCCGGATTTCGGTGTTACACCTCCTTACATAGAAAACACGTAAAACCGTTGGGCTAGCGCGTGATCTCTCTCCGGTTATATCAGATTGCCGTCATATCGGACTAAAAAAGTAAAGGAACCAAGTATGCACCAATGTTTGCGCGTGTGCTCTATAATTATTTCCCGCGTAACATGGCTAATCTCTGTTGGTATTGGTAATAGTTGCCTCAATTATAGTGTAGCCAATAATATTAATATATTATAATGCTTGCCCTGATGCAAAAGCTTGTTCTTCTGTATTGTCATTTACTTGGACCTCATGTCGAAAAATAAATATTTTATACTAGCTTTCCGCCCGCGGCTTCGCCCGCGTGCACTACAGTTTATATCGCGCGGGCAGAAACCCGTGCTCAGCAGTGGAATTCTAGGAAGCCTATGTGTTATTCCAGTGTCTCTTCTACCTACCTACCAAATTTGATCTAAATCCGTTCAGTAGTTTTTGCGTGAAAGCGTAACAGACAGACAGACAGAGTTACTTTCGCATTTATAATATTAGTAGGGATAAAAAAGTTTTATTTATGTATATGAATTTATATGGTGTACGTACCATTTTATATCTGGACCTACATTGTTGCCAAATATATATCCCTGTGAATCAGTAGTTTTTCTTTTAACAGTAAATTATAGCATAAGCGTACAAGATCAGACTTTTAATATTTCCACTGTTGGGACTCCGGCCTCCTCTCTAAGAGATAGAATGGGCCGTAATTCACCACACGGGCCCAGTGTGAGTTGGCAAATGTCACATATTTTCCAATTTTATGTTCTTGGATATGACGGTTTCCTTCCAACGTTTACCTTTACCGTTTTGGAAGCAGTAGTATTAACGAAATAAATTACACAAAATATTGTGCCTGGCTGGGTTTGAACCTCCGACACACACTCGTTAAAGGCCGTTACTACTAGACCACCATAGCTCTTTACTAATAACTTATATTAAATAGTCTATGTAATGTTCTGAAATTTTACCTGCACTTCATAATGTGTGCCTAGTTTATTAAGATAGACTTCACTTATCCATTCAACATATAAAAATACATAAATTTTAGATAGTTTGATGATGCTAGTTTCTTTTTAACATATATTAGAAGTCTTTTCACTCACAGAGAAAATATGGATGTTTTATATTTATATTTTAGACAGTATCATTTGTAACTTTTATAAGATCTTGTCTGTACAAAAGATAGATCGTAGAATTGTTCTGTTGTACTTCAAATCATCAATGCACTAAAGGAATATTAGATATTATAGATGTCTAGTTTTGACTAGACAAATTATTCTAAGCTTCCCATGATTTTATATCTAAAAAGCCAATTAATTATAGACATGAATATACTTGAAAGTTACATGCTCCATACAAATTCATTACAAGCATTGATTATAATTATAGTTATTATCTAATGCCGTTGCCGTTATAGAAATTATTTTGTTTTTGTACAAAAAATAAAAACTATAATTTAACCAATGCAATTTATGTGGACCTTTTTAAAAAAATTGTTCGATTTTAAAAAGTTACATGTTGTTTTTTTTTCGTCATATTTGTTATTTATTTATCATGTTTTGGCAAAAGTAATACAATCCATCAGAATAGCACTGGCGGTCAACTCTACGTTAAGGCCAGATAGGCTACTAATTTTAAACTTTTTTTCAACCTCTGGAAATCCACGAATATAAAAGTTATGAAAAATTATTTTATTAAAATTTACTATATATGACAAATCGCCGGATAAAAATCTAAACATGATATAAATTAGTTGGCTCAATAAAATTTTTTTGCGAATATGACCCTAACTTGCGATTTCAAAAGTGTCTACTAGATTACGTCACGGAAGTATTTGAAAGTTACAAAAATAATAAACCTTATTTTTTAAAAGTGCACAGCGCAAAAAAAACCGCTGTTACGGGGCCACAACATCGATATAGACCCGTTTGGAGTTTATACACTCACTGAGTACAACTGGCTCTCATCTGGATCATTCCTCATATTTTGGAATTCCATTCACAAACGACGATCGGTAGAGCATACAATGTCCGTAATAACTACATTCTCTCTCTTTTCATAATAGTTAAATTTTGCACTACCCCTTAAAACTACCTACGAACAATCACTTTAGTAGGTAACATCAGTTAGTTTCTTGCATATGCAAAAGTGGCCCACCCTGAAAGGAAAATAATAATCTGCCTTATAATGTGAGGACACGGTGGAGCACACAGTCGAGGTGTGCCCTGCCTGGGCGGAGCAACGCCGTGTCCTCGTGGGAGCGATCGGGGGCGGAGACCTCTCGCGCCGGGCCCTGGTTGAGGCCATGGTCCGGAGCGAGGAGGAATGGCAGGCGGTCGCCTTCTTCTGCAAAGCAGTAATGCTAGTAAAGGAGGAGGCCAACCGCATCAGGCTACGGCGCCCTCGCCGCAGCCGCTGAGATTCCGATCCCGATTTCCGGCCACCGTAGACGCGGGCTCGCGGACGGCGAGCCATGGGTAGCTCGCTGTCCAATCGTCCGGTAATTAGCCGAGCCCAAGACGTCGACGGCGCGCACTGTTCCCGCGCGCCTCAAGGAGTTGTCAGCAGCAGGAGGGGCCCAGCTGGGTCGAAGCCTACTGGGGCCAGGGTTATCCGAAAGGGAGCTCGTGCCCCAGTATGAAGGCTTGAAGGAACAGGATGGGGTTTTTAGTGAGTAAGTGTCTGACACTATCTCCCGCTCCACCCAAGAGCGGGTTTATTCAGAAGATGATTTTCCCAGTCGAAAAAAAAAGCCTTATAATGGTATCTTTTGTGTGAATATACTGAATAAACTGAGTAAAACAGGGAAATAAACAATGTAATGATAATCATCTTCCACAATATTCATAGACACCTAACGAGCATCAATGCTGAATGCGAATATTAGACCATCCATCATGATCATTGCTTTGTTTACGTAGATACCTACTTGTTAGAGTTAACAATCAAACGCTATATTACTTCTATATTCATTATTCTACCACACAACATAATCATATATGTCATTATAACACCAGTGACCTTTAGTCATTGTCTCTTAAACCTGCTGTCGACACTTTTTTCTATGCATGATTCAAAATTATTCATAGATACTGTATTCACTTAACACTTTGTCTACTCATACGCATCTATGCGTTGCATCTATGGGTTATGGTATGAGTTGTTGGTGGATTGCTTAGAGTGGTACAGTTATCCTGTTCAAAACTTGATCATTTTTTTTTAATCCATTCTTGTCTATTTTAGTTAAAATGTTATCAGAATTATCTTGATCCAGTAAAAAAGGTCTGTTGTGTTGGTATGTTATTAAGTAACTTAATTATTTTAAATAAACGGTGCTGTCTCTTGAGTTTCAAAGTTCCACATAAACAATCTAATTCCAATAATAATATTCCGTCTTCTGACGCAGTCGGGTTGCGGCTACAAAATTCTCAATTTTGAAAGACAATTTTTGCTCTATCGTTTTCTAAAGAAATATCTCAAGATACGGTTAGCAAATGCACAACCAAGTTCCCTCGAGCATGATGCAGCAAGTTTGGTGAAACTCATCTCCGACAAGAAAAAACAAGGTGGTGACGATGTGAATTTTAGATTTTTCGTCGCCAACCTTTTAGGGACTGCTTCAATGAGAGCTGGATCAAAAGCAATTTTTGGTCTCATGTTTGTCAAAAATTAAGAAAATATTTTGTACCGTGAATCTAATTAAAGCTAAAGCGAGATTAAAAGTGTACCAAAATAAGTTTGTATATATATACAATATTGTATGTGTATGTGTTATGTTGTTTAACAATAAGTTAAACCATTACGTGTGTTATGCCTCATTGAACTTGTATCGCATCGCACTTAAAAATACAATTAAAAATATTTGTTTTGGTAAATGAATATAAACTCTAAAAAATAATAATCTTGATGAACCGTCAAACAAAGTTACACCAAAAGTGAAATCCCTCACGATTAAAATGACAAACATCAAAGGAATCGTCATCCATTGTAACATCATTAATGAACCGGTCTCATTGATTGATCGCCAAAGGAATTGCTAGTATCACATTCGCGCGTTTTATTCCGAATTTAAAAGAGAGACTTGGCTTATCGACACCTGTCATTGGACTAACATTTTTCATGGTACACAATAGTGGGACAAAGAGGCTTTAGATCCATCGTAAGTTGGACGTAATGAGGCGGGACCACCTCGAGGGGCCGATAGCGCATGCGTCGTAAGATCGACTCGAGATTAACAGATGGACCACACGTTGGTCGCAGGTAGCTCGTAATTCAATTGAGATTGTCATCGTCTCGATGACGTGATAGTGGCTAACGAAGCGAAGATCGAGCACCGGTAGCGAGTAGCGGTTCTGCGACGATGATTAAAATAATGAGTTGTTGGTTCGCCCTGGCAGGTGATACAAGCTTTTAAAAGAATATTAAAATGATGTGCTGTAAAGTTTTATTATGTTGTTTATTACATTGATCACTGTCGTGGGATACGTTGTCATCTCTAATATCGAATTATTTTGTTGTTGAATGTGTATTCATGTTCCTAGCAATACGCTAATAAAAATGCAAGGTGGTTTTAAAACAAATCCAATGGCAATCGAACCAGAAAAAAATGTAATTTTGAACATTTTATCTTTAATTTTTTTTATTGTACCTATTTTGTCTGAGCAAGCTATATTTTAAGGTGTACAACTGTTTATATTTCTCATATAGATCACCTATTTTTAGCGCTCTGATCAATTAGTTCAAATTTATATTTGTCTCACGATAGAACAAAAAATACTCGCTCACACTGTTCACGCCTAATCAGTCAACAAAGTCCGTTTGTCGCCACGAATGTTTGGATAATTGGTCAGTAATTGATTACGACTTGGTGGACAAACAATATAATCTTTAGTAATTCATTTGTATTAGCTTCTAGTCTTTACAACATTAGAACCTGTTTGTTGAGAGAAAATAGTGTGAATTTGTAAATGTTGATGCAGTTTTAGAGATGCGCAATAATTTCCTTAAAGATAAGAATCAGTTTTGGATTGTTTCTAGTAAAACCTGTCATGAACACACAATAGATAGTCAAAACTGACTATCTTTTGCAACATCAGGTGTTGCTTACAGTTCATTGTTAAGTGCCTATGTTTTGTTTTAACAATACGTCTAGATTGAGAAAGTTCTCAACGTATAAATAAATTGTTCACGCTCATAATTGTTCAAGTTCATACAACACAAAAAATATAAGCACGGAAGATTCTATCTTTATACAAGTCTATACGTCATTTTTTTTTACTGTAAAATCCAAGCAATATAAAAGTGATCCTCAATTGGACATTATGAGTATAGAAAAAGATGCTTTCACTAATACTGAATCAGCGAAAGCAAAATTCGAAACAAAAACTTTAATTACAGAACTACATTGCATAACCACAAAAACAGACACGCCTTCTATATCCCTTATTTTCCTTGTATTGGGAGCCAACCATACCTAAAACTAGGCAACTATATCTCCATATTTGTTTGGTGCGATCCCTGGACCCTGCTCAATGTGGAGTTGTCAGTGGTCAGCGGGAATCTCGGCTCAACCCGGCGACCGCACATACCAGAACCGCGGAGATTCAAAGAAATACCACTACGAACCCCACAGAAATGTTTCTATCCCTCTCTCACAAAGGCTCTTATGTATAGATTAGTGATTTGTGATCTCGTTTCAGATTATCTTTTTGTTTTATCGATATAAATAAAAGGAAGTTCGGTTGGTTGTGTGTGCGCTATGTGTGTTGGGTCATTTCGTCTTATGAAGTTTTTCGGTTACATTTCATCATTGTGAGACTTTGGTATTTTTTGTAGAGCTTACGCACTATTTTGTGTACCTATATATAGCAAAAGATTTCAAGTAATCAAAGTAGCATAGCAAATAGTAAATTATATATTTTAGTAGCAAAAAATAACTCGTATGTAACATCCGTTACGTTGCGTTAGTTTTTCTGTGTCAGTGAGAAAATGTAGATTGGGATAATTATATTATTGTTCTGAGAATCTAGATTACTTTTTACTATTTAATAGTTTAGGGGTTATTCTTACATGTACCTAATTATAAATGAGTATGTATTAGCATCCGATGTGCATAGGACTAGTTGTTCTGGCGACACTTGAGAGAGGCCGGTGAGAATGCCTGAAGTGGACGTGTTTTGGCTGAAATGCTGATGATGTATCAACTAGTCAAGAGTCTTTCTTTGACGACATTTTAGCCATACCTATTGATGAAAACACTTTTTTTTCAAAAACATGGCTTTTTAAAATTTCCGATGTTTTCGAATTCCGCCAAGTCATTGAACTCTGAAAAATATGAAAAAACCTAATGAATACCAGAATGTTCAATTTCATCCTATTCTTATAAATAAAAAAGACGTTACATTGACAAAGCTCCTTTGACATCAAATATAAAGGCAATTTCCTCGAAAGGAAATTACAAAATTTCTAGGACTTGGCTCACAATAGAACTATTCTGTCGACTATTAGCCCCATTGAACATTGAAGTGAGGTTTAATTCTAGGCTTTTGAAGTAAAACCTTTGAACATGGTGATAGGACTTAAATATTTCAGTGCTGAAATTCTAATATTAATCTATAACCTAGAAGGACTGTGTATTAAACAAATTGAAAGGGTGGTTCTATAGAATTCGTTGATTAAAGCTGAATTATATGAAACTTGATTTATGGAGCGGGCGAGTATGACGTCAGGTAGTAACCGCCCTTTTGGCAGCCTTTAGGTTTATTGATTTGAAAACCTGTAAAGAGAGAAACGTATACTATTTCGACGGAGTTTAAGTCAAACTGAATTGGTTAGTTCTAGGCAAGGCAACCGCGCTCAATTGTCCACCAACATTATCGCTTACCACCAGATGCGCTATTGGTCAAGTGTGAGCCTACCCATAATAAGAAAGGTTAGATGTAAATTAGTGTTCACTTTAATAAACCTACTGAAGGTACTGAAGTTGTAGCAAATAAAAAAGTGTCTACTCATGCAATGCTATTGAAACTTAGCGTAGCAATTTAAAAAAAATCAAAAGAGATAGCAGTAGGTAGATACTAAAATGTACCATTTTTTAAATTAAAACGAATCACATGGAACCAATCATGGTTAAAATTGAACTTTAGTTATAACAACTAGTTACTGACGATAGTAAAAAAAGCTACTGTATTTGACAAGCAATTTGACTCACTAATCTAAAAAAGTAAAAGTGACTCACAACAAAATAATCAATCAAAATTGACAACAAACGAAATTGAAATTGTACAAACAACCTTTACACATACTACGGCATATGTGTCTAAGTATATACAAACGTAAATAACTTCCTAATATGTGTGTACATATTACATGCAAAATTGTAACAAGACATACAAGGTGCTCGAAATCATATCAATGTCTACAGTGTCTGTACAACTAATTTACTAGGCGCAATTAATCAAAACAAAAAGGAAGCTCAGGCGCATGCATGTGTAATTATTATGCACATTAATTAACACAACGGGCCGGTACATAAATTATTACTAGAACGTCGAGCACGCAACGCTTGTTGCTACTGATGTAGGTACGGCCTTATTCATGTTTTGTTAGGTACTTATTCTTTTATTAGAGGTACGATGTTTGAAAATATGGTATGTGAACTTACAGTAATGTTCAGCATTTTTAGATCAATATAGGTATGGTAAATAAATACAATATAATGTTTATATTAACCCTTCAGATACCGTCAATTAGAGACACAATAGTAAGACAATAGATGCGCGGCCACCGGTGGTCGCTTGGGGATTCATGAATTAAAAAAGAAAAAGAGGATAGTTAATTATAACACATTACCTATAGGTATAGAACGATCGTACAAACAATAAAACCGGTGTGATGAATTTAGATTTTCTCCTTTAAAAGTTTTTTTATAGCCTATTGTGTGTCCCACTGCTGGGCAAAAGGTTTAATTCCTATATTTAAATTGTTTTATTTTCTTTCGCAGCCAATGGTCAATATCAACCTGGGATGGAACCAAAACGCCAACGCACAGCCTACACGAGACACCAAATACTAGAACTTGAGAAAGAATTCCACTACAACAGATACCTTACGCGGAGAAGAAGGATAGAGATCGCACATACTCTAGTCTTATCTGAAAGGCAAATCAAAATCTGGTTCCAGAACAGAAGGATGAAATGGAAGAAGGACAATAAGCTGCCCAACACCAAAAATGTTAGAAGAAAAACAAATCCGGCCGGCGTCACCACAACCACGACTAAGGGTACACCAAAGAGTAGATCGAATAAGAATACAAATAACAATGATAAGAAGAAATCGAACAATAATGGTCGACCGGACAGTATAGAGAATGTAACTGATAACATAATGAATGATTTGCATTGTGTTGGAGCGCAGCAAAATTTGTCGCATGATCCTGCCATCAGCCCGATGTCTCATCCTGGGAGCCAGATGAATGCTGGGCATCCCATGACACCGCATCACCTACATATGATGAGCATGCATGGGGGTATGGATCCTGCTTTGCTCGCCAATCTTGCAGCCCACGGCTCTCCCGTCGGCACTGCAGGCTGCGGGACTGGCATTCCATCAAACCAACCAGTCATCAAATCAGACTACGGTCTAACCGCCTTATAATCTTTAGATGTGTAAAGAAGAAAAGTCTATTTTTCATTATCGAACTGTAATTCTTACCATTCCTTTGTGTATAAGGTGTACTAAAGTGATTAAATTAATTTAAGGTTTATTTTTAAGTTGTGTAAGTATTTTAGTGTAACCAGTCATATTCGGATGTTTGGATAGTTAGGTGGAAACTTTACAATGTCAAAAGTGTGATTATTATTATTTTAGGGTAGGTAAACATCTTCTGAGTGTTGAATTTGTACATTTTATTTTAAGTCATTGTCAGTAGTAACAATTGTATTTATTAAATTAATGACTAACTTTTATACTGTTACGTACGTAGGTAATTAAATGCCGATTTACCAATAAAGAACTTTATTTACCACAAACAATAAATAATTAGTCCAGTCAACAATAATCCAAATCACAATTAGCACTAGAGTTCCGTTATACTATCGCCTCGGTCGTTAGATAAAATCACTTCGCACACTTAGGTAGATCGCTCTTGATCGCAGTCGAAATCAGAACTGACTCACTTCCGTTCGGGGGCTCGTATTTATACGCGTAACAAAGAAAATTCTAGATACTGACGTCTCGGGATAGTTCCAGAACAATAGAGTCGCGTCGCGGGGCCATAAATCAATTTTATTGCTTTGTCCTTCGCGAGTCACTCACGCGAATTTCGACTCTATTGTGAATGTCGGAAAGTACCATTTCCCTTATCCACCTACGGATACCTACAGATTACATACCTACTAAATACTAGGTACAACAAGTACTTAAGACGGAATGTTCCAGATCTTGCCAGGCTAGGTAGGTACTTTGGTTCTAGAGCTTTCGAACAGTAATGCGTTTTAATTATTCGTTGCTACTCTTTAATTTGTCGGAGATATGACGTGTTGAAATTTTATCGGCGTAACAGTGCCCCCCTCTTAGTCATGCTCGTCCCGAGCATTATTAGATCCGTGATACGGCGCCAATCTGTCCACATGGACAACCTTAGGCTTCCCTCTTAACCCTTTCTTGATGCGGTAGGTTACATCGTTGATCCTTTTTAGTACGGTGTAAGGTCCCTCCCATCGAGCTTGAAGTTTCGGCGACTTCCCTTTTCGTCGAAGCGGGTTGTGGAGCCAAACCAGTGCACCTTCCTCAAATCCCTGGGCGTTGGCATTACGGTCGTATCTCGTTTTCATTTTAACACTGGTGTTCATGCTATTCTCACGTACTCGTTTATGCACTTCGTCCAATTGATCTTGAAGGTCACTTACGTAGTCCGTAACTGGCTTAGTCTTGTCAGGTGGCACGCCAGTTATGGCATCGACTGGAAGTCTCATTTCCCTGCCGAAATTCACTCTTGCTGGGGTATGTCCCGTGCTATCATGCACTGCCGATCGGTACGACATCAGAAATAGTGGAATATACCGGTCCCAGTCTTTCTGATGGTCATCGACAACCTTAGCCAGATGATTCTCCAGGGTTTGGTTAAACCTTTCCACCATTCCGTCCGACTGAGGATGCGCCGGTGTTGTGCGTGTCTTATAAATTCCCAGAAGAGTACACATTTCCTGGAACAGCGCAGATTCGAAGTTACGGCCTTGATCGGAATGGATTTCCAAAGGTGCGCCATACCGACATACTACTTCCTCGACCACCTTCTTCGCCACTGTCGTCGCTTCCTGATTGGGTATGGCGAAGACTTCGGGCCACTTTGTGAAGTAGTCCTGGATCACCACTATGTACTTGTTTCCGTCATCCGTAACTGGGAAAGGTCCAGCGACGTCGATGGCAATGCGTTCCCAGGGGGCTCCCACATTGTACAGCTGAAGCCTGCCCCTGCTCCTAGTCTGTGGTCCTTTCACAGATGCGCACGCTGTACATTTCCGACACCATTGCTCTATGTCATCTCTACAATTGAGCCAGTAATACCGCTGTCTCACTTTCAGTAGAGTCTTCTTAATTCCCAGGTGTCCTCCAGAAGCACCATCGTGTATTTCTTGTAGCAGGGGGACCACTTCACATCGTGGTACTATCACTTGTGTGGTCACCTCCTTGCCATCGTTCGATTCCCATTTCCTACAAAGCACATCATTTTCTAGGACTAAACTGTCCCACTGTGCCCAGTAGCTCTTTGTGACGGGACTATGTGACGATACTTCACTCCACTGAGGCCTAGTTCCGTTACGCTTCCAGTCCAGTATAGGTCGGATATCGTCATCTTCTTCCTGGGACTTCTTGAAGTTGCCTTCAGTCCTAATTAAATTCACGTGTTCTCGGGCTTCATTCTGTTGGCAGTGTCTACAGTCCTCATTGCACGGACGTCGCGACAAGGCGTCAGCATTATTATGCCCTTTTCCACTGCGATGTTCCGTTACAAAGTTGAACTCCTGCAGCTGCTCGAGCCATCTTGCAACTTGGCCCTCCGGGTTTTTAAATTGTAGAAGCCATTTCAATGCAGCGTGATCCGTCCTTAACGTAAACTGCCTTCCTATGAGGTACTTGTGGAAATGCTGCAAGGTCTTTACCACAGCCAGCAGTTCTCGTCGAGTCACGCAGTAGTTCCTTTCTGGCTTTGAAAGTGCCTTACTGAAGTAAGCAATCACGACCTGTCTGTCACCTTGCACCTGTGACAACACTCCTCCAATTCCCGTGTTGCTGGCATCGGTATCAACGACAAATCTTCCGTCTCTGCTCGGATACCCCAGTATAGGCGCTTCACATAGCCGTTGTTTTAGCTCGTTGAATGCTGACTCACAGTTCTTGTCCCAGATAAAATCTCGTTTATCCTCCGTCAGCTGGTGTAACGGTTTTGCAATGTCCGAAAAACTCATAACAAATCGTCTGTAGTATGTGCACAACCCTAAAAATGCACGTACTTCTGTTTTGTTCCTTGGAACTGGCCACTGTTGGACAGCCTTTATCTTCTCAGGGTCGGTTCTCACCCCATCGGCAGAAATAACATGTCCCAAGTAGCTGACTTCCCTCTTGAACAGGGCACACTTCTTTGGGCTTAGTTTTAGGTTAGCCCCTCGTATCCTGGTGAACACTTTCTCCATGTTCCTTAGGTTTTCCTTAAAAGTGCGGCCCATTATAATGACGTCATCCAAATATACAAGACAGACGTCACCAAGAAGGCCCACCATGACTCTCTCCATGAGGCGTTCAAATGTCGCTGGAGCATTGCACAACCCAAAAGGCATGACGTTAAATTGCCACAGGCCGTTGCCAATGCCCGTACTGAACGCTGTCTTTTCTTTATCTTTCTCGCTGATTTCCACTTGCCAATAGCCACTTTTCAAATCAATGGTTGAAAACCACTTCATACCACTGAGCATATCCAGCGTATCGTCAATCCTCGGTAAGGGATAACTGTCCTTCTTCGTCACATTATTCAACATTCTGTAGTCCACACAGAATCTGTTACTGCCGTCCTTCTTCTTTACCAGAACGACTGGAGAAGACCATGGGCTCGTAGAAGGTTCAATTATTCCGCTATCAGCCATGTCCTTTACCATTTCTGCTACCTCAGTTTCCTTAGCCCAGGGTATACGGCGCGGTCTCTGTTTAATTGGTCTAGCATCACCTGTATCTATCTCATGCTTGACGAGACCTGTTCTTCCGCAGTCTTTTCCCGTTGCAAAGATATCTCGAAAACGTAGCAGAAATTCCCTGGCTTGCTGTAATTCCGAAGCCGACAAATTGCTCTTAGAATTTTCCAGAAGTTGCTGGATGTGATCAGGTTCACCTTTTATTGCGTCTTGTTGCACTGAAGATGTATTGATTTGCCGGAGACAATTCACTCCTTCACATCTCCCAACAACACTGTTTTTCTTCAGTTGGACCTCTTCTTTCCCAAGGTTCACAATCCTTACCTTGGATCTCCCTTTCGTCATTACTAATGTTCTCGCGGTGATGAGCTCCGGGTGCCGGCCAGTATCTTCAACCAAAACACATCTTGTTTGCCTGATTTTCTTAGGAAATTTTACTTCGACTAAGGTTTCGGTTCTTGGAGCCAGTGTAACATTCTTTAAACAATAGATGTTGCATGAGTTATTTCCTCGCAGGAAGACTTCTTGATCTGGGAATTTCAATACTCCCCTATCGATGTCCAGGATACATCGATTGTTCCGCAAGAAATCCAGACCCAGTATGCAATCGTCGGTAATATTCGCTATTAACACAGGATGGTTGTACACTTGATCACCGATTTCAAACTCGATTTCTGTATCACCGAGGACGGAGACTGACTGGCCGGTTGCTGTCTGAAGTTGGCAGGATGGAGACTTTCTTTGCCACGAGATGGTTCGTTTCAGCAACTCAGGTCTTACAATTGTTCGAGACGCCCCGGTGTCAACGGTAAAATTGCAAGCACCATGATTCAGCGTCCCTTCGATGATCAAACTATTTCCGTCGTGAATTTGATTGATGGTGATGGTTGGGGCCTTCAGTTGACCAGCCAGCACCCGCCCCGCGGCCCTGGCGACTTTTAGTTTAACGACTCCTCGTTAACTTGAGTTCCGGAGTCCACACTTCCCCTCTTCCTCTTGGGGCAATCGGTACGAATGTGCCCTTTTTCCCCACACCCGTAGCACGTCGGAATATAGCGGGACTTTGTCGAAGAAGAAGCCACCACTTCCCTGTGACGTGGCTGTGTTGTAGGCGAGACTACCATTTCCCGAACTCTGTGCGTACGAGAATCTTGTCGTACGGCTTCCACTTCCAAAGCGTGAGCCATCGCACTCTTTAGAGTTTGGTGGTGTCCGAGTCGCACCGTAGCTCTGACTTCAGTATCCCGTAGACCGTCGATGAATGCTTGCACTAGATTTACTTCCACCGTCTCTGGTGTCATTGACATGTATGCACGCCGAACCAGCCGTTCAACCTCGACTCCCCACTGCTGGAGACTCTCGTTCGACCTCTGCGTTCTCTCACGAAGCTGCGCGCGGAAAACGTGCTCGAGGTGCTTGTCTCCATAACGAGTGTCTAATCCCTCCATGAGACGCTCCAATGTCCTGCTGTTCGGAGGAAGGTACTCTAGGACCAGCAGAGCGTCCCCTCGTAGAGCCAAAGTTAATGCCGCAAAAGACTGCTTATCATCCCAGCGGTTTGTTTCAACCAATGTCTCAAATTGGTACTTAAATGCCGTCCAGGAAGACGTGCCATCAAAACGCGGCACATCAAATTTTGCGGCCGATGCACAGGGGGTGTGCGATGGTGAGCCAACAGCAACGGGCTCGCGTGCTTCGAGCTTGACAATTTTTTTATTGATGTCCAGCAGTCGATCTTCATGGCCATCAATTCTTGTTTCGAGGCTATCAGCTCGGGCGGAAACCTCCTTGACCTCTAAGGTGAGATTCTTTACCTTCTCACCCAAGGTGACGAGGCCGTGGTCGATTTTATCGAGGATCAGGTTCTGCTTAGCCTCTTGATCTCGGCGAGCTTCTTCCTGTTCACGGCGAGCTTCTTCCTGTTCGCGGCGAGCGGCTTCCTGTTCGCGGCGAGCGGCTTCCTGTTCGCGGCGAGTGGCTTCCAATTCGCGGCGAGCTTCTTCTTGGTTAGCCGCGATTAGATCCTGGAGCTTACGCTGGTTGGCCTCCATACTAGCTTGCATAGCGGCCAACACCGTCGCGAGGTTCAATTCCGAGGATGGTCCTGGTGGCACCTCAGCAGCTGCCGTTGCTCCCATACTAGCCTGATCTTCCTCCACCATACGATGACGTGCAGCATCCATCTCTGCTTGCCTCCTTGTTCGTGGTCGCTGTTCGTCGTCCTTCTGTGGTAACGGCATTCCACTTCTGACACCAGTTGTTACGTACGTAGGTAATTAAATGCCGATTTACCAATAAAGAACTTTATTTACCACAAACAATAAATAATTAGTCCAGTCAACAATAATCCAAATCACAATTAGCACTAGAGTTCCGTTATACTATCGCCTCGGTCGTTAGATAAAATCACTTCGCACACTTAGGTAGATCGCTCTTGATCGCAGTCGAAATCAGAACTGACTCACTTCCGTTCGGGGGCTCGTATTTATACGCGTAACAAAGAAAATTCTAGATACTGACGTCTCGGGATAGTTCCAGAACAATAGAGTCGCGTCGCGGGGCCATAAATCAATTTTATTGCTTTGTCCTTCGCGAGTCACTCACGCGAATTTCGACTCTATTGTGAATGTCGGAAAGTACCATTTCCCTTATCCACCTACGGATACCTACAGATTACATACCTACTAAATACTAGGTACAACAAGTACTTAAGACGGAATGTTCCAGATCTTGCCAGGCTAGGTAGGTACTTTGGTTCTAGAGCTTTCGAACAGTAATGCGTTTTAATTATTCGTTGCTACTCTTTAATTTGTCGGAGATATGACGTGTTGAAATTTTATCGGCGTAACAATACGTTGCAAGGATAATATTGTCATTGATGTTCGCTAAAGTGTCTACGTTCTTTTAGTTACCATTTTCCCTGTTGTATTTCCTTATTTTCGAACCATCTACCAATCTGTTTTTATTCAGTCTCTCATTCACTTTATCATTCATTTTGATGAAACAAAAACTTTTTTTAAAAACTTGTAAAATTCTGAATGCTTTTGCGATTATTAGTTAAAAATGCTTTGATGTAAGAAATATACCATGTTAAATTATTTTAAATATACTGTTTCTAAATAAAGCTACAGGTGGGTAGATGTACTGTGTATGTAAAAAATTAATCATAATGATAAAAATGTCGTTCATAATGTTCATGACTTATGTGATGTAGACAATGACTTAGGTTTAGGTACAAAATGTGGATTTAATTTTTAATGAGAAATTGTTTTTTAACTGAAATAGAAAAATGTGAATACAAAACCAATAAATATAGTAATGAAAAATATTTCAAATGCTTTTTATTTAAATTCTGAAAGATACTTTTAAACGCAAGTCCAAAACACTAGGCTGAAACTAGTCTCGTGAAGAATCAAGTAGGCATATACAAAGCGTTAAAACTTTAACATAGTTTTGAATAGGCAAAGAAAAAAAGTTAACAAATAACAATGAATTGATTAAACGATCGAATCCCAATTCAATTACACCCATCATGAACTTACATTAGGTACATCGCTCCAAGCAATATCGTTAAGCAAGCACCCAATTTACATTCAACCAAAATCGCATCCAAGCATATCGGCATGCATCACAAGTTACTCCTACGCGATCGCTCGTCTGGCATCGATATCATAACCTTGTGACATTCGTATCGAACGAAATGAAAGCAAAAATCGTAATGTATTCGTTGAATGTGAGGTCATTAATCAAAGTCGCCGGCTCATTGTGTGGCCGGCACGCAACATCTCCTGCGCGCCTGACGACTACGGTTTTATCAACTCTGATATAACTTGTACTTGTGTTCACAGTTTTAATATCGCTTGTAGGATTTTTCACACTTGGAATGTTGTTGTAGATTTATTTTGTTGGATTCAGTTAAACAGCTAAGAAGCTGAATTCCCTGTTGGAGTCTGTGTTTTCTAAAACCAGACATCTTTAAATTGAGAATGAATAGTTTACTTTTGGATAAGCGCGTTCCATCGTCAACCGTATTTTCACTATTCATTAGGTTAGGTAGCGGTCAAGTACAAACCTATTAATAATGAAAAAATAAAATAAAAATACATTTTACTTTAGTCACGAATTTATTGTGGGGTAGAGTGGTGTGGTAATTACATACATTTTTATGTTTTATATTCTTCCTCTCTTTTAAAATAGACTGTAATGTTTGTTGCAACACAAAATGGATTTTCTTCTATAATTTGCATAGTTTTATGGGTACCAATCATATATATTAAATCCATTACCCAAATTGTCGGTCAACAAAAAAAGATCGCGTGCCTCATTCATACAGTAAGTGACCGCTAATATAACACGAAATTACGAAGCAAATGCTAGAGTAGAGAAAGTAAATTGAAATAGATTTGAAGTTTCGTTCTGATGTTCAAGTAAAGACCGAAGTAAAGATTTTGGCAAAACTCCAACAAAAATTTTGAAGCAGTATATTACGAAATGATTTTTGCTTTTTTTTGTCCTAGACGCAGATAATGCGCAAAAAATATTGTAAAAACTCCTAAATTAGCCGAAACATTTTCTTATTCATTCGCAAAAGACTGGCAAGGTTTCTTCACAATAACCCTTTTTTGCACGGCGCGTTAAAGAGTTATAATTTTTGCAGATCTTCATGGTGAAGACAAAAGATGTTATTGTTGTTGAGCTTTGTATGCAAATAAGAAGATTATGCTACCGTCGCCGTTTGAAGGATTTATTGAGCTTTGCCGCTTGTCAAATGTTTAGTGTTTTTCATATCCCTTGAGGCCCTTTTGTCAAAGCAGACGGTAGCTGTTGTACTGTTATTTGATTCCTTACATAGAGTAACATCGAACAACAAAAGCCGGCAATGAGGCCGCGTTGGGCATTTCAAAGTATTGAGGGTCAAGCTTTGAGTTCAGATTGTTTCTATGGTTTGGCAGTCTTCTAAAAAACATAGGTATACTTTGCTTAAAAAGCATGCTCAAGTCCAATGAAAATAAAAAAAATTAAAACTTTGGATCTTTTTATTGGGATTCTAGGATCAATTAAAGATTCAAACTCAAGCATTGAGTTTTGAATTTTCAAAACGTAGCTTATTTCAGAAAGTTGAAGTTATTAGTTGTATTTCAGATAGTTATCGTAGATGACATTATATTTATAGTCTATTCGCCAAAATCAAGAGTTATGTTAACTCTTCAATCGTGATAATTAGATACACAAAAGAAAGACAATGGGTGCGCGAACGCCGGCGTTCGCTCACGGGGTTTAATGAATTAATACACAATTTTAGATACAACATAGATATATTTTTATAAAATCACTATGTGAACGAGAGAGACTTGAATTTAATTAAATATGTAGCTACCCTTATTTAAAGTGTTTTGCTAGAATTTCACTAAAAGGCAAATATTTTTCTTAGAGATACTAAGTTCCTAAAATTGCCGACTACCGTAACGCTCCACAGGGAATGGGGCATTATTTTGCAACCTTCTAACATTTGGTAAAATAAAGGGCGGTAAAGTAAAAGGTCTAAGAGAGTAGAGACTTTGGCAGGTGAGTCCTTGGGGACTGGTTGAGGAAGTGGAGCAAAAGTGCCGCTGAGGCGTGACTTGCTGAAATGAAGAGGTAAGAAGTCAGGTGAGATACAATTGGTGAACGCTTAGTGAATTTCATATTGATGACCAGGTGCAATATTAGTCTCGAAGCTCATTTGAAAGTTAAGCTGTATATAAATAAAACAGGTCACAGTGAACATATGAAAAATTCAGTTTACACAAATGTTTGAAAAAAGTTAAAGTCACAATTTTCTTCATTTATATTTGTATACTCGATAAAAATGAGTGTTGCTTCGAAAAATGTGTTGAAATAAAACTAATTATTTAAAAAGTATAATAATATATAAATATGAAAGCAATTTGGTAAGAGTTCTTTCTGTATCCTGGGAAAGTTAGAATAAAATTCGGTTCGGCCGCCTTTCTGGGGATGACTTCAGCTTAACATTGGCGAGTGACTTGCAAAACTGCAGGAACATCGGTAAGTATTCAGGTAAGCTTGTAAGTATGACTGTCTACAAAAGAGGTGAAGAAATGGCGAGCTTAGAATTTGATTTCTCATTTTCTATAAGTATTTAAAAAAAAACCGGTATTTTTACCGGAAGACGCAGCGTTGGAAGGCCTCCAACAAGGTGAACCGACGACCTGGTCAGGGCCGCGGGAATCCGATGGATGCGTGACGCACAGGACCGGTCGTTGTGGCGACGCTTGGGGGAGGCCTATGTCCAGCAGTGGACGTCTTTCGGCTGATATGATGATGATGATTTTTAAAAAGGTTTTTTGATTGAAATTTGATACTAGATAATCTGAAAAACTGAAACTAAAGTGCGTATTAACTTTTCGTGGGTTTTCAGGCGTAGAGATTTAAGAATGATTGATTTTAACTGGCCTGTTGGTCTAGTGGTTAGTGACCCTGACTGCTGTGCCGGAGGACGTGGGTTCGATTCCAGCCCAAGACAAATGTTTGTGTGATGAGCATAATCATTTGTTCTGTATCTGGATGTAATTTGTCTATAATATGTATGTATTTAGAAATATATAAGTATCTTTGTCAGTTGTCTAGTGCACATAACACAAGCTCTGCTTGGCTTGGGACTAGACGGCGTTGCGTGATAGTTGTGGAACATATATATTGTTCAAATTGATTTGATAAAACATGATCATCACTTTCATGACCTAATCCAGACTAAATTAGAGAATGATAAAGTTAATTTGAGCGTAAAGTAGAGTAATCCACTACTGTCAATTTTAAGCTCTAACATTGATGATCAAAACATTATTAAAGTAATGCAAGCTGAAAATAAACTTACATAATTAGCAGTACACGTCATAGAGAACAATAGACGTCTTAAATTTAAGCCAAACTTGGTAGATGTATACGCTTCAGCAACAGTCAGCAACTTTAGCGGCGCGAATTGAACTCAAAAGGCTGTACGACGCGACAAATTTCAATACATCTCGTCTTGTTGCGTAGGGGCGCCCGCCTGACTGAATACGGCGAATGGTTTACGTATGGTACAAGTTTATAAAGAAAATAATAACAACAAAGAAGATATTACATGGTTTAACATGTGTAGAAAGGTGGGATTATGAAATAAAGTTGAATTAACAAAACAAAACAACAATGAGCCTAGACTGCACCCTTGAGGCACTCCTGGTATTTTTGCTTTTGTCATGAACGGCAGATTTTTTTTTAATCTCAAGATTTATGTATACTGCAAATGAACCTAATCTATACTTATAATAAATCTGTAGAGAGGTCAATTCTGTACATGAAATATATTTCCAAAATAACTATCAGGGGGTGATTAGTGATCGATACTGATGCTAAAAATGCAAACAGTAAAATTTTTGTCTGTCTGTCTGTCTGTCTGTCTGTATGTTCTTTATAGAAACAAAAACTACTCGATGGATTTTAACGAAACTTGGTACAATCATTCTTCATACTCCTGGGCAGGTTATAGTATACTTTTCATCACGCTACGATTAATAGGAGCAGAGCAGTAAATGGAAATGTTGGGGAAACGGGAGAAATTACTCCATTTTTTAAGCTTCCGTCGCGTTTTCAGCCTTAATGGTTAAAGCTACACAGAAAACATGTATAACGGAAATGTTCTCCTCAAAATTATATAAAAAATGTCCCACGACAGCATACGTCTATCTTTTACGGTTAACTCACAATAACACGTGTAACTCCCGATAGCTTAGCAGTTCTGAGCTTTCTGTTTATTTTTGTCTACTCTTACGTTTATAACACTGAATGTCGCTGGCATAAGCAACAGGATCCGCGTACGAAGTCGCTGGCAGAAGCTAGTAAAACATATAATTGAAAAGTGAAACCTTAAATATTCTAAGTTTTCACGCAATATCTCATACCTTGTGTCTGTACGTCATAGTATAGGGTGGCTCAAGTCGTCGGCTGTATGTAATCCATACTCGAGTCGATTTGAGAGCTGCAGAAATATACGTGAGAAGGCGACATATGCGGAGGGGTCGCTCAAGATATTGGATTTCTGTGTTTATGGAGTATGATATAAAATTATTTCAATTTTGTTTAGAGAATTATTTTAATTAATAATTTTATTGTTTGGTAGAACATAGATTTATATGAAATGAATATTTTGATTTCGCTTTTAGTTTATGTATTCAATAATAGATATATAGAATTATTGACTGTATAATTTTACTTTGCTCTTTAGTTGCTCTGTTTCAGTTTTATAATATAATACATTCTAAAAAGTCACTTCATTAGCGTGAGACAACCTTTACAAGGTGAATCATACACGTCAACTAACATGTATGATTTACGTATAAATAATTTATATTATTTAGTACAGTATCTAGACACGCGGTAGCGTGTCAAGCCAAGTTCAAGTAACATCTTTACTAAAGTGAGTTTTACTGATTTTAGGCGTAGGTAGATGTTAATCCATGTAATGAGTATTTTATAGTAAGGTGTCCTGAAAAGCTTGTTCACTGTTGTTTTTCCTTTGTTATTTAATTCATGAATCCCCAAGCGACCACCGGTGGCCGCGCCTCTATTGTCTTACTATTGTGTCTCTAATTGACGGTATCTGAAGGGTTAATAAATACTAATCTGATTTCTGAATTATGAATACGATTTTAAAAGATTAAATATTCGTTTTTTTTCTCGAATACAAAAATCTTCTCACACTACAAACACTTTTTTAATTCTCACCTTATTCAAAATCAAAGAAGCGCACTCTTACTTTGTTTGGCTCTCAAACGCGTTTGATGACGCTCCATATACTACATAGACTATTATAAAGACGTGCAATATATCACGGCGGTATATATAGCACATATCTCGGTAGTCAGTCGGCCAGGCTTTTGTGCCCTTCTGTGGGGCGACCGGGCGAAGCACGCGGCACGATACGTGTGTATGTAGAGGTTAGCTATTCGTGTGTGTGTGCGTTGATTTCCCGACACGACGCGACGCCGCACCCGCTCGGTATGGTTCTGAGGTATGGCTGGAAGAAAGTCCCTATTATGGTTGATTGAATTAAATCGGTTTTCGAGGGGAATTGCTTTGATAGCTTAACACAGGCTAGTTTGGTTACAGATGCTACTATAATTTTATTTTTATATAATTACTTACCGCACCGCCAAAATGTACGTAAATTGCTGTTTTTTTTTTGGCAAATTAACATGTTTTTTTTTTTTATAATTTTTAAAAGCGGTTTTGGTTAAAATAAAGTTTTTGGGACATTTTTTTGTTAGTAATAGTAGGTATCGTAACCAGTACCACCACAGTACCAGTAACCAACAAATTATAAAGAAAAGCCTAAATTATAAGAACTAAGCTATTTCCATGCCTTATGCATGAAAATATGTAGCTTAGTTCTTATAATTATTGTAATTATTATATATAATTATTGTGTATATAATTTATCTATTTCCCATTTTAAAGTTAAAATTGCACAAGTATTCTACTTGATATAAACGTTGTCAAATATTCACATCAAAGATGCTATGTTTTTATTGTTGATATTCGATATAATGTTGAAAAGTCTGATATTTATAATGTTTTTGTATATTTTATATTTTCAGTGTCCTTTACTGGCTGCATAATCAAACTAAAATATTCTTCACCATCAATGCTGCTTCTTTCAACTTTTTGTATTGCAGTCAGTACTTTATTCCCTCCATGCTCAGCTGTCAGCCGCTCGTTCTGAGGGCACACACACACCCACATTCTAATACAGTTGGCACTGACACACATACACGCACACTAGGGGTGCGCCCCAAGCATGGTGGGGACTGTATTAAGTTCCTTTCTTTTCACTAAAATAATTTTAGGGGATGGTTTTAGTTCAATATTTTTTTACGAAGGGTCGTTGAATGCGTCCGTACAATTTGAGAAATGGCCGCTTCTGTGGGCTGCATTTACTAGTGGTTGAGATGTTTGCAACTGTGATATATCTTTTACGCACATTTGAACTCTATATGCGTGTCCTTCTACTCTGTACATTTGAAATCGCTCAACTGTGTAGATCTACAGATGTAGCTTGGATATCAATGATGCCTTTGCTTATCTTTTATTTCGTTTTGTTTATCGATTGACCCTAAAGTCTTGATGGAACTTCACTTAAAATAAGCCGTACTAATATGATAATGGTGAAAGTAAGAAAGTATACGTATACGAGTGTTTTTGCGTCCTATTCGCCAGGGTCGTGTGTTCGCGACTGTGTACTCTATCTCGTTTAGCTCTTCAATCCCCATAGGTGACAGAAGAGCTGACGAGATGCGAGTATTATTCGTGGATGTGTGACTCTTGCGAAATAAACGCGAGAGTGTTTTTCGGATATATGCAACGTAGGCGGTGAAAAGGTTAATGTGTGTATTTCTGTTACTCCTTTAAGCTCGAATGGCTAAACGGGATTCGATGAAATTTGGCACACGGGTATACCATGTCTTATAATTAGGAACTCTTTCATCCCGGGAGTATGTTTTATTTTTATTTTATATAATATTCGACCACCATGCGGGTGAACTTTATTTAGAGAAAGTACTTCATAAAGTTGAAAGGACGTTAGCATTCAAATATTTATTGAGTCTCAATGTCTTTTTTTTATATATCGATTGCCCTTTTATGGCAAATTTTAAGAACATATATACAAAAACATAACTGCGCCCAAATTATGGAGATATTTTCCCAAAACTAGATAAAAAGAAAAAAAAAACGACACATGCTGGCAGCATTCCAGCTGAAAAGCAAGAAAACACAAAAAACATTCCAAATTCGAACAGCTGAACGAGAACTTATAACATTTCGGAGATAAAAAGGTAAAAACTCGATAGCATCGCAAGCGATCTTTTGCTGAATTATTTTTAATCAAACGTAGTACCTCTCGGTTACCTGCTAGGCCGCGGGCATCCCACCGACCTGTCAATCTTTCAAACGTTAGATTAAAAACATCATCTTTGCTTTTTTTAGCATTAAGAGGATCAAGGAATTATGTTGAAAAAAAATCTCCGGCTGTATGATTATGAGGCGTTAGATAAGTTTTGACGAAGGTCGGTGAGAATCTCTGGCTATGTATTTGGTTTATTGTTGTATATAAAGTGCAGGTACCAGGTTTTCTTTGCTTTTGATGTTAAGCCATGTGTGTATTGTAGATTTATTTTTAGACTGCACGAATATGTACCTACCTACGTTGGCGTTTATGAAACGAGGCGGCCTCTTCGTTTCGTTTGGTGTATGAAGTGTTACAAAAAACTTAGGCCTGTCTTCCAAGTAGTGTTGCTTTGGTGTCTAATTCTGATCATATACATTTTTATAATGGCTAAAAAATTTTGCCCGTCTAGAGGCTCTTTTATAATTTTTCAGCAAATATTCTCTATTAGGTACTAAGCTACTGCTACTGGCTTCTAATCTTAATTATTGTAATTTACTTATCATAATTTGTCATATTTTTTATGAACCTAGTGCCCCTCTTGACTTAAAGTGTATCTTTTCAGAAAGTGATTTTGTAAATCTTTCGAGAACAATACACGTCTAAAACATATACATGTACAAAGGTAAGAATTTGACGTGCAATCAAGCTGCTTTGCTTTTTTGGAATTATATTGGAGTCGATTTCTAGTCAAACCGGATCGTACTTGTACGTCTGTATAAAAAAAACACTATGAGATACTATTAATTATTTTGCACAAAAGCAAATATTATAAAGCCAATCAGATTTGGCATTGTTTGTGGAGTGGTATGTTAATTATAATCATCGAATAGATTAACTTGGTTTCATTTGTGTCCTTGCATCTTAGGCTCTAGACCAGCCACCGTAGATGCAGGCTCGCGGACGGCGAGCCATGGGTAGCTCGCTGTCCGACCGTCCGGTAACTGTTCGGACCGAGCCCTGGACGTCGACGGCGCGCACTGTTCCCGCGTGCCTCAAGGAGTTGTCAGCAACAGGAGGGGCCCAGCTGGGTCGAAGTCTACTGGGGCCAGGGTTATCCGAAAGGAACTCGAGCCCCGCTATGAAGGCTAGAAGGAACGGAGTGGCGTTTTTAGTCAGTAAGAGTCTGACACTATCTCTCGCTCCACCCAAGAGCGGGGGGTTATAAGATGAATTTTGCCCACCGAAAAAAAAAGGCTTCAGACCAGTATTTGCCAAACTGTTGGTGAGTCGCGAGCAAACATTAGATTCACTAAAGCAAACTGATAGACTCTGCGTTACTGAGTGCTAGCTGTCCTGGGTGTGCCGGACGTTTGGAATCAAGAACTAAATCGGTATCGCACCCAGGCAAGCCGCTGCAAACACAACTTGACAAAATGAGGTTTTATAGACCCGTCGGATACTTAAAATGAGTGAAGTGCCCCAGTTGAAAACATAAGCCAGAGGTTAGAGTGCCCCAAGTGCCCGTACAGCTGCACTTTGGATGACGTAATGAGTGCCACTGAAACTGCAGTTAACGTAGCCACCTAATGGGCCTAAATAGTTTAACGAGTTAACCATCGATTTAAAAACAAGAAGAATCCATACTAAATACCTAACCTTTTAAATACTTTAATTAACAAACCGTATCTATTGCTAAAATCTTACTTAGGCAGCAACCTATCCCAAAACACAACACAGGACAATCACCTTTATCACTTTACCATTAAGATCTAAATTCCTATCTATCTTTCATTCTACTACGCCTTCTATGGGTTACTAAGGCAGGTGTGTTAAAACTGCTGAGTCAGCCCGGTGGCACCGGTAGTCCGTGGTAGCGGGTTCGAATCCCGGCCGATCACAATTTACATGTCAGTTGCGCCGCTTGATATCCGATTGTTGCCTTGAACTATGCTAGTCATTCTGGTATCGGTATCGGTACCGGTATCAGAATTCGATTATGGTGATGCGGATTTTGGTGGTATTATAGGTGACAGGGTGGTTGATAAGGATGTTTGTAAGTAAATAAAGACCTTGGGACTGTGCTTTAGGGTTTTGTCGTTTGTTGCTACGAGATTACCCCCACCAAAGTCAAAGTCAAACAACCAACCAACCCAACAAACCTTCAAAGCCTTGAGCACTGGCGTAGGGTAGCCAGCCTTTCGGTGTTTTACAGGATGCTTTTTGGAGAGTGTGCGCAGGAATTGCATGACTTGATTCCGCCATCTCCATTCTACCATCGGACAACCCGACGTACGGCGAGTATCCACCCATACGTTGTTGAAACCTCTACGGTCCGGACTAAGCGTTTCGCCTCGTCGTTTATACCGCGTACGTCGAAGGAATGGAACAATCTGCCTGCTGTGGTCTTCCCGTCCGATTATAATTTGGGTATCTTCAAGGCTAGAGTGAATAGGCTTTAATAAACTAGTGCGCCTCACCATCAGAGATTGCATCACTGCTTACCATCAGGTGGGATCGCAGTCAAGCACTAGTTTATACGGATTAAAAAAAAAAAAAACATAGGCCTACATGGGCACTTATAAAACGTCAGAAGCTAGTGCACGGTTCCAAATTGGTCGTTTCCTATGGAGAAGAACCGGCAAGAAACTCCATTCACCAGCTGCGGGATTATTCGAAAGAGCGCCTTTCCATCATCGATTGCATCATTACACACACCACACCACACCACACAAAACACCACGAAGTGAACTTAGTGCAATGTGAAGTGTTACTAACATAGATTTAAGTCTTATTTACTAACGACAAGATGTATTTACTCTATATATATGTTAGTCTGTAAGGTATATATCTATGGGCCAAGATGCCTGATAATAAATGTTTTTTTTTTTATTACTTACCATCAGGTGGGATCGCAGTCAAGCAATAGTTTATACTTATAAAAAAAAGAGTTACCGTAGCCCTAGTACGAAAAGGGCAACTGAAAGAGCATATTTGGGTTTTAGTTAGTAAAAATCTGCCACTACCACTCACTCCACTAAAAGCCGGAGGAGTTATTTGATGACGGAAAGGTGTGAGCGTGCCTTAAACATTTTGGGAACACATTAATTGTTTGGCTATGCTATTACATTAAGGACCCACAGCTAAAGAGTGGAATTTCCTACTGGAGTTTCTCTTTTCTAGTAGCTACAACATGGGGGTAAAGACAAGAATGAATAGGTTACTTTTAGGCAAGCGTGTTGACCATCAACGGCGATAGTAGATTAGCGAGCTTTTTTTTTTCGTTGGGAAAAACACAGCCCTCACTTTTGCATGGAGCGGGAGATAGTGACAGACTCTTACTGACTAAAATCCCCACCTCGTTCTCGGAGCTCGAGTTCCTTTCGGATGACCCTGGCCCCAGTAGGCTTCAACCCAGCTAGGCCCCTCCTGTTGCTGACAACTCCTTGAGTTTAGCGAGCTTATAACATTAAAAAATAAATTGCTGTGAAAAGTGTAGCATAGATCTGTTTTTCATATACGCAGCTATTAATTTTCTAGTACTGTCAAAATCCATGGTATATTTCTGAAATCTACGATTTTAAAGCTTATCATTAGAACGTAAATAGTAAATGAGAGAAAATAAGTGCGTTTGGTCAGTTAAAGTTTGAAACAACCTCTCCCCTTGCTTCTCTAAGTTTTGTTTGCCGTAGTATAGGTATAGGAAATAGCCTCATTTTACACGAAACAAGTTAATAAAAAGCTTGTATAAAGTAGAGAGCAGTGGTGGCCGAGTGGTAATGGCCCCGACTTACGAGTTGTAGGTCGCAGGTTCGAACCCAGCCAGGCGCATTACTTTGTGTAATTTATTTCATCACCACTGCTCTCAAAACGGTGAAGGAAAACATCGTGAGGAAATCGGCGTGTCCTAGAATTAAAAATTCGAAGGCATGTGTCATCCACCAACACGCCTTTCCTAGAAAGGAGGCCTGAGTCCCAGCAATGGGAAAATTAAAAAGGCTGATGATGATGATACGAAAAAAAAAGAAGCCTCCAGTGGCAGAAGCCAGTTTGAAGATACAATTATTATAGTTTATGTAGATATCATGTAGCCTGTCTAGACAAATATATTTATTTAATTTCGGTGCTAAGAAAAGATAATATAATATGCTGTTAAATGGATTGTGAAATGCAGTTAGAATGTTCTATCATTGATGTGATATATTACATGGATAAATATTTAGAATTTGCTTTATTATATCAAAATAGTTACACAACTATACTTCTGCCTGCTACTACCTAAGTAGAAGCTTATCGTAATAGTTGCTTATTGTTATGTATCTATTTATAATTATATAATATTAGTCAGTATGTATTTTTTGCGATATTTATTCTACGATATGTATATATATCTTTATAAAGTAAGTATATTCTAATTTTAATTGTTTTGTTTGTTTCTTTATTCCTTTTACTTTTACACACGGTGTCTACATCTCTTTTTTCCAATTCTCCTCTCGCGGGTATGCTGGAAGAGATTTCTTTAGAAATAAGCATCACATATGTGCTTATTTTTCTGTTTCCGTCTTGTTTTCTTGTATAAGTTCAGTGTGTACATGACTTGTTAAATAAATAAATAAGCTTATGTTTTTATGTAAATAATTTATAGAGGTTTATCGTTTAAAAAGTTTCCCAAATAGCCAAGTTAAATGGTGTATCGGAATCTGTTTCGAGCAGTATTAAAAATTCCAAATTATTTATTCATTGTCTTACTTAATGAGGTTATTGAGCGAAACAGTCCAAAGTATAGAGATAAACATAGAAAAGAAATTAAAAATTATTCCCATAAGTATTTCAACAATAGCTGTTAGGCGACCTCTACTGTTTTCTCATATATAGATATGGAGCTGATCTGCTGATGGAACCAGAAAGTGTCTCTAAGAGCTTGGATAATTCGTTTGGATGAGTATTAAATAGGTATTATAACGTTCTATAAAAGCTTCCTATGAAAAAAATATTTTCATTAAAAATTAGTTTATCAGTCTCTTATGTAACTTTCACAATTTTCAAACTTAAGTGGCAGTGGGCAGGGCACATTGCTCGCAGAACGGATGGCCGTTGGGGCTGAAAGGTTCTGGAATGGCGACCACGTACCGGAAGACGTAGCGTTGGAAGGCCTCCTACAAGGTGGGCCGATGACCTGGTAAGGGTTGCGGGAATCCGATGGATGCGGGATGCACAGGACTGTTCATTGTGACGGCACTTGGGGGAGGCCGATGTCCAACAGTGGACGTCTTTCGGCTTAAAAGATGATGATGATGAAGATGATGATAAAAGCTTGCTATGAAAAAAATATTTTCATTAAAAAATAGTTTATCAGTCTCTTATGTAACTTTCACAATACTGAAAATTTCGCGTATCGCGGATAGAACGAAAACAAAAAGTCAGTCAAAGTTAAACTTTACAAGCGAACAGTGCACGACTCACAATATTCGGCTCGAACATAACCCGACGGCTTCCGTTATGAAGACGGACATGTCAATTTGAGCCAATAACCAGCTCAATGGTCACCAGCCAACAACAATATAATACGATGACTGGATATGTATGTGTGTACATAAAGAATATGGCGTTGAAAGGATTTTATAAAGGCATGCTAAACATATACATCTATAGGTACGTACTAAATGTAGATTTTTTTTAAATGCCTGTTTATAATATCAAAAAACATGTTACTGAATGCTTATGAAAGTATATTTAATAACTATATCTATAACAAATATGCATTTTTTAACCCTAGAATACTAATTATATTTTACTAACGAATTTACTAATCGTGTGCCTTTTTGGCACACACATGTATAAGTATATAAATTGAACAATAAAACCTACTTTTTCTATATTATTTTACATTATATAAGTATAAGATATGTTTACGCAAACACCAAATAAAAAAAAGTTAATATAATATTATTTTTTTTAAATATAAAAAAATAAAGATTTTTTTTTGAGATTACTATTATCAGTCTGTCAATGAAAAATAAAGAATAACAAAAATAAAAAAGATTTTATTTTCATATTCTTCTTATAATAGGTACTACAATAAATCTCGCAAAGACTGATTACTCAATAATGGTACAGACTTTCTAGTATAAACTTTTCTCCTATTCAAACACAACTGCTGTAGTAAACTTTAAGTAGGTACTTTGTCTATTAAAATGGCCCCCAAAAACTAATACAGACGTCGAACCACCATAAATGCACTCTATTCAATTTGCGCAAACACTTTCTTATTGAAAGTCATGCTAACATATTTGTCTTCATTCGACTGACGGCTCAATGCTGGACGCTATGACCAGAAATCTGACAGAATTGACACACGGCTAGTGAGACAATGGTGTGAATTAAAAATGATAAAAACTGTGGCGACTGTCAGTTTTTATTGAGACAAATGGGTTTGAAGAAAAGTCTCTTATCATGCTAATCTGGTGAAGTTTGGAAGATAAATAAAACAGTATCATTATTATTATAATTCGAAAAGTAGCATATTTAATATTGGATCTTTTGAAGTTATGGGTTTTTGTTTAGGTCAAATTCACCCTAAAAATATAAGTCTACATCCATTAGACGTGGCTATTGTTAAATATTTTTAAAATTACTTAAAGTAAGTACTTAGGTAATATTTTACAGCAACTAGTAGGTATATCATAGGTCTGAAAATCTTTATACCTGTAAAAAAATTAGGAAGACTCGAGTTGCAAATGACTTCATAGTTTGTGCAAATTATCATGTTGTTTTCATACAAAAATTCTCAGTAATCAGTAACAATATGGATTGTACGCAGTAATAAATGACAATAGCTCGCCTATTTTCTGTATTGCATGGAATGCACTGATCGCGATAACGTTGCACTCGTCAGCGGACATGAGACAGAGCGTGTTGGTTTGGTACGCAGTAAGGGTTATTTTTATGCTGTGAAAATGAGCATACAATTTGTTAGCTGGAGTGACATCACACAATTTTAGGAATGACGATGTCAAAGTCAAAGAATCCAGAGTTAGTCAGCTCTGCAAACTAGCATTGTACTACAGAATGACCTTTGGGTCTTGATAAAATTACATTTTACTATATGACCTATTGTTCAAAAATCCAAAATGTACAGTACTGACATCAGTTATTACGTCATTGGTTTCATATTATTGACCATTACGACGAGAGAAAAAAAAATCGAACCAAAATTCCAAATTCAAAAATTGCGCCAATTTAATAAATAAACCTAAAAAACAAAAACCAATCAATAACCCCCCAATCAGAATGGGCACAAAAAGCTCGCATCTGTCTCATTTCCCATTGTGTAGAACTGTAGACCGATGAGCACGTGCTCAGTACATGCAACGTCATCGGGCAGTCATTATCGGGGTCGTTGACCCGCTGATTACCTCGCCCTGTCGTTCATCATTAGCCTAGGTTAGGATGTTTGTAAACATAGCCTCCATTCACTGGTCATATCCCGTGTAATTGGGTCACTTGAAAAATTGTGTGTGTAGTATGTGATGGGTTAATTTTTGTGTTAGATTTTTTTTTAAATTAATGTGAATTGTGAGTTTTTTACCAGCTGTTCTTATGTCTCCATCAGCTCTATGTAATTGGTTTAAAATGACTTCTGTTGTACTAAAGATAAACTTGATAAAATATTACGTCGGATTATTAGATTAGTAGCCTTTCAGATGGAACCGTAAAGAAAGTCAGACACTAGCTCAGATACCATTGCCATTTAACCCTTCAGATACCGTCAATTAGAGACACAATAGTAAGACAATAGATGCGCGGCCACCGGTGGTCGCTTGGGGATTCATGAATTAATATCTACATTGTGCTCACATAATAGAAGCATCAAGAAATATGTAACATATAATATGATTAAAAAGAGTATCCATGGAGTTTCTTGCACGTTCTTCTCCATAGAGATCTACGCTTTGAAACGTGCTATTTAGCTTCACTTTTCTTGGACTGACCGACATTTGACTATTCAAAAGTGCCTGCAAATGGTCTATTTGAAATAAATGCTTTGATTTTGATTTTGTACAATGACGTGAAAGGATCTGAAGTAATACTGTTGAGTTTTAGTCACTAAAAGTCTGACACTCTAAGGCTTACTGTCCACGGACGCGTAGCTTCAAAGACGCGTATTTATCATTTTACGCCTGGTGTACATCTGCGTGAAGCTTACATAAAAACTATGAAACTCTGGTGACAAAGCGGCAGCGACGTGCCGTCGTGACGCGTCTATAAAGCTATGCGTCGTTGGACAGCAGGCCTCATTCGCCCAGAATGCAAAAATCATTTGATGATTTCCTACCTCTAAAAAGGAGTATACTTTTGGGTCGGGCACATTGTCTGCCATTGTTTCCACTAGGTTACAAAATACAACATTGCTCTTATATGATTCATTAATTGACTTCAAAATTAATCAATGTAACTCACAAGCCTTCAAACTTAAAGAAATTCTAGCTTGAATGCATTTTTTATTGCTCAAACCGTACACAAAATACTGTAAATAATAACATTTAATATGCATTCTTAAATACAAATAAACAGTAGGTAAGTGTAAATTATCTATAAATTACACGGTCTTTTTTCAAGAGCTATCTAGAGCTACCATAAAAATTAAATTTACACAAAAATAGAAACGATTAATTTGAATCTGCAAAGATCAATAACATTTTAACCTGAACTCTGACCCGTAATATATTTCACTAAAATAAACATTAAATATAATTTAGTCTAGCCAGAAGCTTACATACAGTTACAGAAAAAACTAGGTGATCAATCATTCGGAACCTCACGTGTCCAGAAGAAAATATTTATTACCTGTCATTACTATAGTTCAGCTAATCAATTAATCGGATTTTATATTTTCAAAAAATAAAACGGTTATTTTTAAATATATGATACATGGTAGACATCCTACCTACATGCACAAAACGTTTTACGAATACATTCATTGTGCGTGCAGTTATGGAGTGGAATTCCTTGCTGGAGTCTGTGTTTCCTGATGGCTACAACCCGGGAATCTTTGAGTGAAGAGTCAAAAGGTTTCTTCTAGGTAAGCACGTTCCATCGTTGACGGCATCGTTGCTTTTGCAGGTGAGATAGCGGTCAAACGCGAACCTATGAACAATAAAAAGAAAAAAAAAAAAATGTGGTTGACTGACCTGTTGGTCTAATGGTTAGTGGCCCTGGCTGGTATATTGGAGGTCATGTGTTCGGTTTCCCTCAAATTCATCGAATTCCCGTGACGCATAAGACCGGTCATTGTGGCGCGCTTGGGGGAGGCCTATGTCCAACAGTGGACATCTTTCGGCTGATATGATGATGATGATGATGTAATAATTGAGAAATATATTTAGTATGTTTACCAGTCGTCAATTTGCGCTATTGCTTAGTTCGCGACTAGATGGCGTTGTGTCAAAATTAAGGAACATTATTTGACAAATTATTAACTCTTTATTCACTTAATACATCTATAAATTATATTTTTAAATATTTAAATAAAAAAAAAAACATTTGAAGATATAAAAATATATATTATTAAATATATAAATAAATGAGGATGGGTATCTGTTTGTATGCATGTGCGCAAGTTTGACGGGTAATAAATCTTTCTACGCATTCGTGCGCACGATTCTGCAGCTCTGAATGTATCGAAGCAGCTTGGTGCCTCACGATCAACAGCTTTTGTTTTGTTTCGAAGAGTGATTTCATTTCTGCTAACCTAGTTTCCAATTGTATGATAAACGGAACGGTTAAGCTGCGAAGCACTTAATTATAAAGTTCGAACCGTTTGATCTTATATTTTAATTAGTTGTCTGGAAGGTGTTAAACGTTTGCCTGTAGCGGTATTGAATTCGTGCTAAAGTATCTTGACCGCCCAGAACTTCGAACAATTGCTAGCGTAGTATTTTTTTTTTAAAGAAAATATAGCAGTGGTGGCCGAGTGGTAACGGCCCCGACTTACGAGTTCAAACCCAGCCAAGGGCATTACTTTGTGTAATTTATTTCATCACCACTGCTCTCAAAACCGAACCAAAAATTTGAAAACATGTGACTTCCTCCAACCCGCACTGGGCCCGCGTGGTGGATTACAGCCCATTCCCTCTCCTCTAGAGAGGAAGCCTGAATCCCAGCAGTGGGAATATTATAAGGCCGACTATGCAATGGCGAATGCTTATCGCATATTTTTTCGAATATGCGCAATAGTTCTAAAACCCAACTTCAGAGTGACCAACATATTCTGACCGTACTGTACGACTTACAAGTAAGAAAGTTACAAGGCGACCAATAACCTGATTGTAGTTACAATTATATTTATTGTGTGCTAAATTCAGAAAACTATCGTATAGTAACTGGTTTCTCCCAGCGGCTTTGCTCGTGTAAAAGTAGAAATTAAACCCATTTTTTTATTTATTTTGCTTCATATTAGGAATTACTCCTATATTGGCAAGATTGAATAGGCTCGTAAACTAGTGCCTCACCATCAGAGATTGCACCACTTATCATCATCAGATGGGATAACAGTCAATCGCTAGTTTATATCAACTAAAAAAAAAAAAAAACGTGGATGTGTTCACAAACATGTGCACTTTCAGACTGCTAGACCCCGAGCATCTATCTGTAAGTCCACAGATAAATAAAACAGTATATTGGCATTACAAATACTTTTTCCGCGAGGGAATTGGTAGCGTAGCAGTCAATCGCTCCACTATTATTGTGCCGCCAATGAAGCATACTCCAGCCCCTGTAGCTAAGTTACAACCGTTTCGATTACGTCGATCGCTTCGAGATGATCTTGCCGCCAATTCTTTTGTTTTGACCACGTGACTGAGCGTTGAGGCGACGTCGTTCCTGAACATTTGAAACTTTCTTAACTATTGCAGATTAGCAGCTTGGCTAGGGGTACAGGAATAAAAAGTAAGTATTCTATACGCTCTTCCAGGACATTTTCCACCTGTGTATCTCAATTTTCATTCGAATTCATAATGCCCTATGAGCGTGTAGGATCCACAAACATACACTCACACGCAAACATACACACCAACTTTCATCTTTATAATATTAGTGAGATGTGATAGTATGACTACAATAGTAAATAAATCAGTTTCTAATTTTATACTTTTAGGAATGACTCATCGACTAGTCAACGCATCTCAGCTATCTTGGGTATTACTGTATCCCAGCAAGATGATAATGGACTTAAATATTTGATTTTCTTACTATACCGTTGACTGATATTACCTACTTATATATATTTACAGAACATACCTAAATACATTTTCAACATTAGACATGGTCTATTGATTTGTTTACAGCATAAGAAATTTTCATGCGATCCTTCTTAGCAATGTATATCATAATTTACATTCTGGTTGCGCATGAGTGGTCGGTCGCTTTGATCTCCGTTACAATCGGGCATAATTGATGATTGCGCGCCAACTCCATATAGAGTAGGTCATGGAGTAGAGAGAATAATGGAGACATCGGAAGAGGTAAATTGAACTAGTAGCTGATTTTACAGTTGAATCTTTTAATTGTTACTGTGGTGATGATTATTTATTTATTTATTTATTTAAATCTTTATGCACAAAGTTGTACAAAGGCGGACTTAATGCCTTAGGCATTATCTGCCAGTCGACCTTAGGGTGGTGCAGAAACATAACATGGCAGGTGCAACTTAATAAATGAGAAAAAAAAAATGTAAATACATACTTAGATACGTACATATAAATAAACAGAGCTATAGTGAAAAAAAGAAATCAGTGCGATGATGAATCTGCCAACATCCTGCGAATATGCTCTCGTGCTTGCGATTCGGAACTGCTATAAACCCAAAAGGATCACGTTAAATAAATCGGCACAATGTGTTTCGTGGGTATCATAGCTTTCAATTAATTTATCGCTATTAGAAAGTTAATACCTGTGCTTATTCTAAACAGGCAGTATTCAAATTTGTACGGAATGAATTTTTCTGATGCACGGATCACGAATAGCCAATTCAGAAACTATAAGAAATAATGGAAAACACTTTTAATTCATGAATCCCCAAGCGACACCCGGTGGCCGCGCATCTATTGTCTTACTATTGTGTCTCTAATTGACGGTATCTGAAGGGTTAAAAACAAACCTATGTAGGATCGTTTTGAATCTAACCGTGTTGATATAACAAAAAAAAAAAAGTGAAAATAGTAAATGACTAGTATTATTCCACCATTCCATAGAGTCAAATTTGATCCACAAACTAAGCTTTAAAAACTTCAGTAAACTGATGAATTTACATTATTTTAATTAAGA
This sequence comes from Mythimna lalbum, assembly GCA_949319445.1. Taxonomy (NCBI): domain Eukaryota; kingdom Metazoa; phylum Arthropoda; class Insecta; order Lepidoptera; family Noctuidae; genus Mythimna; species Mythimna lalbum. The sequence continues at coordinate 15,005,680 of OX439356.1, read as the reverse complement.
TGTATTTAAATAGTTATATAATAATTGTTAATATGATAATATGAGTTAAATCATGGTTGATTATTTAATAAAATAATTTATATTTTAAAGGAAAAACTGAGAAGACGATGGCCAAATCCATCCAGGCCCACTTGGAAAATTCACTCTATACAACATCTATATCCTGAATCGATTTTAGCTATTTTTAATTATAATAAATATTGATTGAGTGTTTGTGTGAGCTTGATTAAGATAACTAATTTATAAGTGCATTGAAGTAAAATTTCAGTGCTTCCATTAAGATTGTTACCTATTTTCATTCTCAATTAGAAAATTGGGATTAGGTACTTTATTCCAGTTTTTTTTTTTATCTGATATAAACTAGTACTTGACTGCGATCCCACCTGATGGTAAGCAGTGATGTATATGTATTTTTATATTGTATATGTGGCTTATACTGGTTAGCAAATTTTGAATGGACTTGTTAATTTTAATTAAATAAAGTATTAATTCCTTATAATTAACCCTTTAACCGCCCGCGTTGGATTAGTCCGATGAGTGTTTTCGCGTCCTATTTGCTAAGGCAGTGTGTTTGCGACTGGGTATTCTATCTCAGTTAGCTGTTTAATCCCCATAGATGACAGAAAAGCTGACGAGATGGAGTATTTGGTCGTGAATATGCGACCCTAGTGGAATAAACGCTCGAATGTTTGTCGGATATATCCGACGTAGGCGGTTAATAGGTTAATTGTCTATTTTTTGTGTACGAAAATTAGAATTTATGATTACAGTCCCAAAAAAATATATTTTGTATGTAAGTTGTGTTAGGCCTAAGTCTACCATTTTTTTATAAGTATTGGTAGTAAGTCAATAAGTTGTCTGTTGTAGTCAGCACTCCATGTCCTCACTACTCCGTGTTATAATGCGAGACCAATCGAACGCGCGCGCCGCTGTCACGCCGAGCCGTGCGCTAGCGCATGCCTGCACTACGCGCTACGAAATACATAGGTGAAGAAAATTTTATATGAAACACTACGGTATGTATTTGTATAGCTTTGCATGCAGTATATATACTTTAATCATGCATTTAGGTACTAATTCATCTGTTATTCACACGTTATCATGTTGCTTTATTGTGTTGTCACGTTTATCAGGTAGATTAGTAGAGACGGTAATGTAAAAAGTGGTTGGCTATGAAGTTGTAGCCATCGAGATTGATTCCCGATCGCTCAGCGATTTTCAATTGTTTCGGCACTGCAGTGCAAGGGGAACCCTACTAAGAAGATAAAGTTGGACTTGTTTGCATCCACGTGTCAGTCAAAGTTATAAATTGAACTGACCGGAACTTCTTACTCCGGAGATGGAATTTGTAGATTAAAAAAAAAAAACTGTTTACTTTAAGTTCATTTATTAAGGAATGATCGCAGTCGCTGTTGGGCAGGCTACATTCGCAGCAGTAAGTCTCCTCTTTGAGAAATGACTGAAAAGGCCACGAGGTTTTCACTTTTCGCGTAACGCAGGTACTCACCGGACACAGCAAGTTCGGGAGGTTTCGAATTCAAGTGGAAGAAATAACCGGGCGTCACCATTGTGCGGACCGCCCAGAGGACATGATGAAGCACGTGGTGTAGGTATGTCTCACTTGGTCGGAGTACCACCGTGTCATTGTGGAGGCGACATCTCGCGCCGATCCTCGGTACATGCCATGGCCAGGAGTGAGAGTGAATGAGATGCGATCGCTTCCTTCAAAAAGCCTCCTGCAAAGCAGTAATGCTTGCGAAGTAGATGGCTGCAATCTTTAGGGAACGGAAATACTCACGCCTCGGCCGCCGTGACAGGAATTACGTACTGTATTGCATTGCATTGTCGGACCGATAACGTTCCCACTGCTGGGACTAATGCCTCCTCTCTAGGAGAGAGAATGGGCCATTATCCACCACGCGGCCCAGTGCGGATTGGTGGATGTCACATGTCTGCGAATTTTTAATTCTACGATTTTGAAAGTGAAGAAAACTTTTCATCAAAATTCCATTGCCTGTACTGGAAATTACTGAAATATCCTCACAATATCTTCGATTGGTGACTGGCCTGTTGGTCTAGTGGTTAGTGACCCAGACTGCTATGCCGGAGGTCGAGGGTTCGATTCCCACCCAGGACAAATGTTTGTGTGATGAGCATAATCATTTCTTCTGTGTCTGGGTGTAATTTATCTATTATATGTATGTATTTAGAAATATATAAGAATGTTTATCAGTTGTCTAGTACTCATAACACAAGCTCTGCTTAGCTTGGGACTGGACAGCGATGTGTGATGGTTGTGGAATATATTATATTTTATTATATTATATTAATATATCGCACAAAACACAACATTGCAGAAGATTTCGAAAACTGTATCTAGACAAAAACAGCGCCACATAATATACTTTTAATGCCATCCTTATAACATGAGCAGAATCAATATGTAAAGCGTAATTACAGTGTCGAGCTTATTATGTGCAAAGTATATTAATTTTCAATCCTCTTTGGATGACCGTCGCGACGATTACTGTATGGAAAATTGCCCCAAATGAAGTCATTACATCCCGAAGCCATCAACCTAATGGATTAAAGCTCTTAAAACTTAATCGATCTTCATGTTTTTGAGCCGTGTTGCAATTTAAAATTATGGACTTTATTCTTCTAAGTTAAGGCGATAGCGCCAGGATTCCAATCACCCAACTACGCCAAGAAGAGGGTTGAGTTTTTTCTACAGTCGTCATTTCTGTCGAAGGACTTCCAGTGTTGGACACAGGCCTCCCTCAAGTGTCGCTATAATGACCGGTCCTGTGCGTTTTGCATCCATCGGATACCCATGACCATCACCAGGTCGTCGGTCTACCTTGTGGGAGGCCTTCCACCGCTGCGTCTTCAGGTACGTTTTTTTTTTTTTTTTTTTTCTCTCGACGGGGAAAATCATCATTGACGAAACCCGCCCTTGGGTGGAGCGGGAGACAGTGTCAAAGTCTTACTGACTAAAAACCCCGCGCCGTTCCTTCTAGCCTTCATACCGGGGCTCTAGTTTCCTTTCGGATAACCCCGACCCCGGTAGGCTTCGACCCAGATGGGCCCCTCCTGTTGCTGACAAATCCTTGAGGCGCGCGGGAACAGTGCGCGCCGTCGACGCCTTGGCTCGGTCCGGACAGTTACCGGACGATCGGACAGCGAGCTACCCATGGCTCGCCGTCCGCGAGCCCGCGTCTACGGTGGCCGGAAATCGGGATCGGAATCCCGGCGGCGGCGGCGGGGGCGCTGTTGCCTGATGCGGTCTGCCTCCTCCTTTGCTAGCATTACTGCTTCGCAGAAGGAGGCGACCGCCTGCCACTACTCCTCGCTCCGGACCATGGCCTGAACCAAGGCCCGGCGCGAGAGGTCTCCGCCGCCGATCGCCCCCACGAGGACACGGCGTTGCTCCGCCCAAGCAGGGCACACCTCAACTGTGTGCTCCACCGTGTCCTCCGGGCGTTCCGCACAGTGGCGGCACCCGGGCGTCTCTTCCGCTCGAATCCGATGCAGGAACCTCCCGAACTTGCCATGTCCGGTGAGGACCTGCGTCATGCGGAAGGTAAGGACGCCGTGAGGTCTTTCCAGCCACGCCTCAAAGAGGGGACTTACCGCCATAATTGTGGCGTGCCCAGCACTGGGTTGCGATAGTCGCTGACGCCATTTCACCATGAGATCCCGCCGGAGCTCTGTCCGCCATACCTCGACCTGTCGCGGTAGTGGACTTTCACCCCGGCGTTGCATCTCCACGCGCTTATCGTGCATGTGTGCAAGGACTGTTGCCTCCAGATCCCACGGTGGTAGGCCAGCCAGAAGGCTCGCCGCTTCGCGGGAGATCGTGCGGTAACCCCGCACCATCCGTATTGCCATGACCCTCTGGCAGGCGTTCAGTATGGATGCCGGTCGCTTTGCCAGCGACGGCGCCCACACCGGCGCCCCGTAGAGGGCCATGGACCGAACGATCCCCGCGTAGAGCCTCCGGCAGGAGGCGTCTGGACCCCCAAGGTTGGGCAGGAGCCGCTTGAGAGCAGCCCCGGCCCGGTTGAGTTTGGGAGCCAAACGTCGGAAGTGTTCTCCGAAATTCCATCGGCTGTCGAGAACGAGTCCCAGGTACTTCATCGTCGACCCGACGCCGATGCGAACTCCTCCTACCGTAAGTTGGGAGACCGATGGTGGCGCATTCCGAGGGCCGTGGAAAAACATGGCCTCGGATTTGTGCAGCGCCACCTCGAGTCCCAACTCCTGGATCCTACCAACGACTATCGCAACCCCGCGTGTCGCTAAAGCGACCGCCGCCTGGTGCGACTCTCCCTGCGCTAGAACCAGCGTGTCGTCTGCGTAGCAGACCACGCTGACCCCGTCAGGGAGGTCGCCGCGCAGCACGTAGTCGTAGCCGATGTTCCACAAGGGTGGGCCTAGAACCGACCCCTGCGGGTCTTCAGGTACGTGGTCGCCAATCAAATCGCAAATCGGTGGTTTTTCCGTAGTATAAATAATATTCTAAATTGGTAAAATACTCATCCGAAGTGAAAAATTATTCCATCTATTGCAAGTTGCTCTATCGCTAAATATTGTTTAGGTATTATCATTCTCACAAAATGGTAAAGGGTTCTTCTTTTATGAACACGACCGTGAACAAATCGGCATAATTTTAAAAACAAAAATTTGAAGACATAATATGGGACTCAACAACCCACACTGGACCCGCGTGGTGGAATACAGTGCATTCCCCCACTTCTGAAGTAGAGGCTTCAGTTCTAATCGTTCCATATAAAGCTGATTAATTATGCTTAACCTTACTTTTTTTATACCCAATCTTGGTAGAATCTAGTAATGAGCATAACAAAATAAAAACAAGAAAAATCATATTTCACGAACCGAATCACCCTTAATCAAAATGGTAAGCGGTATATTATTATTAACAGGGTTTATGGAAATTATTTAGAAGCGGGGCATAGTTTTTAGATGGTTGCGTAAATGGTGTTTTGTACCAAAGTGTGGTTTTAATATACCTTTTGGGTTCTTTAAGACAAGTGAAAAAAAATAACCTTGATGGCAAGAATTCAAGAAAATGTTTTAAGTCAAGCAGTAGGCCTAGCCAAGTTATGACCATTTCGTTTCGATTCTTTTACGTCGAACGCGTCGAGTTGGCCACGCCTCTGATTCCTTTGTTCTGACAATGTGACTGAGCGTGAGCTGAGTTGAGCAGTGGTGGCCGAGTGGTAACGGCCCCGACTTACGAGTTGTAGGTCGCGGGTTCAAACCCAGCCAGGCGCATTACTTTGTTTAATTTATTTCATCACCACTGCTCTCAAAACGGTGAAGGAAAACATCGTGAGGAAACCGGCATGTCCTAGAACCAAAAATTCGAAGACATGTGACATTCACCAACCCGCACTGGGCCCGCGTGGTGGATTACGGCCCATTCCCTCTTCTAGAGAGGAGGCCTGAGTCCCAGCAGTGGGAACATTAAAAAGGCTGATGATGATGATGATGATGACTGAGCGTTGAGATGACGTCAGGTTGAGGAGTAGGTTTGACGCGACAAAGCGATAAATTGTTCCGTAGATAGAATAATGACTATTTTTGTTTGATGTTAGAAATTATCAAATAACTTTTTCCTTTCTGGGTGCAGCGACGGGGAGTGTCAGAGTTTTACTGAGTTAAGTCAGCCTCTGTGTTTCTTCTGTTACCTTTTGCGTTTCATGAGTTTACTTTTTAAGCAATCTTGTAACCCTGAAGAATATTCATTTTAACTGTTTTATCAGGAGGAATTATTAATCGTGGGCGCGTTAACAAACATGAAAACACACATACACAAGACACCAGACTTGGAACTACCTACTTGTAGGCCACACATATATATTTGTTCTGTAGTTCAATTGAACACGCAACTTGACGCAATACAATATCTATGAAACAGCGATATCACAGTTTTTGTCTTTTTTTTAGGTGGGAAATTCATCCAATGACATCTTCCGCTCTTGGGCGGCGTGCGAGGGTTTGTCAGACTTTTACTGACTAAAAACCCACTCCTATTTCTTCGTTGCCTTTCATACCAGGGTCGTGTTTTCCTTTCAGAAGCAAATTCTTGGCCCAGTTGGCTTGGACAGTGCTCGGTCCACACAGAGGTAACACCCGGCCGTTACATCCACACGTCGCGTCGTGCGGACACACATCATACATCACATGTGGTTCCTTCACATAATGTCCAAATAAAAAACTGGTTGAAAATAATTTATTTGCTGTTTCTCTACATATTTAGAGATATTGTCCATTTCCTCCTATTCCTATAATAAGGAATAGGAGGGAATAGGAGGAAATGGACAATATCTCTAAATATGTAGAGAAACCGAGAGTTGTAGCTTTGACGCGTCAATCCTGCCCCCCTAGCCAAGTTAAGACCGTTTCGTTTTGATTCTCTTGCGTCAATCGCCTCGAGTAGGCCTCGCCTCGGTTTCCTTTATTCTGACTATGTGACTGATGATTGAGATGATGTCAGCTGGCTAACTCGACGCAATAGTTCTCTGCAAACTGTAAGGGCTTGCAGACGAAACTGAACAACCTTCAATAAGTTTTTTTTTAGACTTCTCCATACAAAGTGGCCAATCAAGCTTATAATTTTGTATGGAGAGCCGTTTTTTTTATTTGTCCCTTACAACCTGTATTTCATACATTGCCTGGACGCCCCAGGTGCAAGCTTGCTCTCCTAGAGAGGAAGCTTCCTCTCCTAGAGAGGAAGCCTGAGTCCCAGCAGTGGGAATATTAAAAAGGCAGATGATGATGATGATGGTTGACCTTTGTTGGACGCATTATAGGTACCCACTAATATCCCGTACACTACCCAGAACCTCTTACCTACTCGCTACAACCGAACGTATCTCAATCAATTTCAGACCTTTGACTGACAATCGAAATAGATTCGTAATTGTTTCAAAACGAAAACGTTACATTGTTGTATTGTTAGTGAAACTCTGGCTGTCGCGTTGGAGCCAAAAGTCGGCCACCAAAAATGTAATAGCTGTCAGCCTTTATGATTAATGCAATTAATCCTACAATGGCCACAACGCAGTACACTGGCTGGCTTTGAATGTGTAGCGTTTCAATTTTAAAATCTATTGTTTTATTTTCCATTTGTAGTTCGTCGGAATGGATTGTGAAACGAAAACAAAAGCACAAAAACATTTCCTTAAAAAAAACTCTGAATATCTAGATTTTTTTGGACAGTTAAATAATAATATATTTTCAACATTAGCAGCTAGTTTTTCTTCCATTTCAGGAAAACATAAGTATTGTTCCAAAAAGTCTGCCCACTGTACCGTATTTGATATCAAGACCGTGCTAGAAATATACCTAGCATGTAAAAAAACATGACACGGACTACGGCACTCTCAAGAATGTATCTACAGCATATCATACCCGATAATGACGGTCATCATACGTGGTTGTAACCCGTATGCTCTCCGTTTCGCCACGTGGGCGCAACGTTCTGGCATGCATGCATATTTTGCGAGTTCTGATGCGTTCCGTGTATGTGTATAGTTCAGGTGTTCTATGCAATATCTAGGCAATATATAGAATACCTGGGGCGTCCAGGCAATGTATGAAATATAGGGTGTCAGGGACAAATGAAAAAAAATCGGCCTCTCCATACAAAATTGTAAACTTGAATGGCCACTTTGTATGGAGATTTTTAATCGTTTCTGAAAAAAAAAAATCTTATGGAAACATTTTCAGTTTCGTCTACAGTGCAAGCCTTTAAAGTTTGGACTTTTGGGACAGGTCTCCCTGTCCCTTACACCCTATATTGAACTCGTATTATGTTCGGGTGTGTCAGACCCATAAACTAAAACCCATTTCTATGTTCCCTTTTTGCCTCGCGTTCCAGAACTCCAGGGTTCCCTGAACAACCCATGAAACTTGTAGGTATACTGCACATATTACCCACTAATAAATTATTCATTCAGCGACATTAAAAAAGTTCCCAGCCTATCAGAACACCAAAGCTGTATCCCAGACACCAGCCGCCACAACAAACGCATAGTTGGGCGCCCGTCTGATACATTTCATAAATAACGTGTACAATTTTTGTACATAGATTTATTACGTTCGGCGAGCGAAAATGGTTAGAGATTGTTTTTCAATTTAACCGGAGGTATCCTGCTGTTTGACATGCGGCTCGGCGGGCCTTCCGCGGCCCACGGCTTGATATATCGTGTGGATTTATTTCCGTTTTCGTTTGTGTATTAGGTATTAACAAAGTTTGGGATGGGCTTTGTTCTTTAGACGCGGTATTGGTTGGGATCGATCGAGGTTTTGAAAAAAAAACAATCTTGGATATTTATAAAATTCTAATAACTTGTTATGATAATATTGAGAATTAAATAATTGATCTATCGATCGATTCAAGTTGGAGTCTAGGGTGAAAAGGGTTTTTTTTAGGCAAGCGGGCTCTATCGTTGACCACATCGTTGCTTTTCATCAGGTGAGAGAATGGTACAGTGTGAGAGTATCAACAGAGAGTGAGAGAGATCCAAAACATTTTCGAGAACGGATTTTTAAATATAATTTATACATGTTTCCAAACTGTATGGCTAGCGATTACTTTTTTCTTCTACTAGGCAATAAAGAAAGCGAATGTCATATTCCTTACATCAGACTGGAACATCTTCCTCCGGCTAACCTACGAAAAGTCTTGTTGATTGTTGCATGTGATCATTAAACTTATTAGTTACGTAGGTATTGTATTTACAACATTATTTTTAGTTTATGCGAAACCTGAATAGAGTTTTTTCAGAATCAGTAACTGAATGGATTCCAATAGTTTTTAACACCATGTTATATTTTTTTCCAAAATTATTTTAAAAGGACACCACCAATACTAAGTACAACACAGCTCACGCTTATAACTTTGTGATTATTCATGATACAGTTATAAAATTTTATACACAAATTCTTTACATAAAAATAATACGTGTTTCAGGTTGAATATAAATAGTACTTACACCACGAACTACATGTGTATCTTTTCATCTTCTCTGTAAAGTCCATCCAAAGGTTGTACGTAAAAAATCGCTTTTGGCAACAAGGCCGCCCATTGTTACATCTTATAATTTTAAACTCCTACTGTATTTTTCAATCATAGTTAGAATATTTACATTCTCTGCGTAGTTGTGTTTATCATCATCATCATCATTTCAGCCGATATGCGTCCACTGTTGGACATAGGCCTCCCCCAAGCGTCGCCACAACGAACGTTCCTGTGCGTCTCGCATACATCCGTTCCCGCAACCTTCACCAGGTCATCAGTCCACCTTGTAGGAGGCCTTCCAACGTTGCATCTTTCAGTACTATGTTTATAATCAAATACAAACAAAGACATACCTACAATTTATAACATCACGACAATCGTCATCACTCATAGATTGTCACATTGTCTAAAGCCTCAGTAGAGAAAAGTTTCCCGTGTTTTACCGGCCAGTAAATGTCAAAAGTCTATTTTAATCTGTGGACCACACATGACATACCTACACATCTCAATGTGTAATAATTAGCTGAAATCGTTCGTGGACGCCCACCGTCAGCGACGCCCAATATATTGACTCACACATTCCGCGAAGTCTATTTTGAAACGAGTGACTATTTATACTTTCGTCAAGACTTCCGTTTTGTATAGACATCGTGACTTTCCTAGCGGTTTTTTGAATTACATACCATGACTAAGAATTTAGAAATGGACTGATTAAATATTGAGTACTACATTAAACGAGAAGTCTCTTATGAGAATAGTTTCTAAAAAAAAGGTAATTTTTTTTAAAAGCTTTAAAAAAAATTATGTTTAAAAATAATAAACAATATAACTTTTTTTGAGTTGAGTGGTTTTTTTTGAGCTTCAAACACAGACATGTCATAAAAGTGATTTGTTTCGCCTACTTAAACATCCATTTATTAAACCCTGAACTATCTTCACACATACGTATTCAGAATATCATTCTGTATGTGTATTTAATATTAGCAGATTAATGGTTTGTATTTTGACTACCTTTAATCAATACACTATGTAAGTGAAATCTGTCGATGCTGGCTATATCTCATTTTGATTACAACATTATATGCCAGATGTTGGAAGAAAGAAATGATTGCATGTAATATGCATTATTAAATTGATTAATAAATGAGCTAGTTAGTACTCTGTTTTTTTTTTTAATATTGATAGAATCACGCTTGACCATAGTGGTTACATGTAATAGGCATTGGCGCTTGACCACTATCTTTCTTGATAGAAAGGGATAATATGGTCGACGATGTAGCACGCTTACCTAAAGGGATAATATGGTCGACGATGTAGCACGCTTACCTAGGAGTAACATATTTACTGTTGACTTAAAAAGTTGTTGTACATTTTACTATCAGGAAACACAGACTCCGGCAGGGAATTTCACTTCTTAGCTTTACATACAATTAATGTGTTCTTAAAGCGTTTTGTGCGTACGTAGGATGTTCACCGTGTACTAGTAGCGCATCGCCGTACGTCTGGTAGTTTCATTGAAAATACTTGCCTAAAAGAATCTTTAATTGAACAACTATACACCAAGGTAACATAGAGCTACCAAGGCTGATTGAAAGCGAGAAATTTCTAGCCCCCATTATACTGCCTAGACCTTATACATTTATAGAAACGAATTCCATTCTTTCTTCGAAACCATAGAGGCGTACGACACCGACCAATAGCGTGCGAGAAGTTAAAATCAATAGCCATTCCTTAATGAAATGTCAACGGCCAGCGACCGCCTCAGAGCGCTTACATTAAAAGCCATTTTATCAACCATCTTTAATCCAATTAAAGGCCACCTCTCAGCAGGTAAACCTACGTTGAATAATACAAAAGTTGCGGTCACTCACTGACCAAATTCACTTGACCCTAACCCTAAGCTACATTACACCTGATACATCATATTTTTGGAAGTGTCAGAGGGGAGGGGTAGGTCCTTTTACCTGGCCACTCGACTGGACTTTAGGGATTTCACTTCGAGGGTCATGAAAAAACAACAGTAACTGTTAAGCTAGGGCTTTGTGCTTAATGGACTATGTGGGATAGTCTCTGGGTACTTTCACAATTAATTAGCACCTCCAAAGGGTAGGTTGCTTCTTGATCGTGGTTAAAAGTTGAACTAGATTGAAAGCAAAGTTCGGGGATTTTGTTTTGTTTTTGGGTTAACGCTGAAAGTTTTGTGAATAGTTTTAAAATTGGATGAGTGGCCAGTGGTTAGAAAGTAAATTAGGGTAGCCTTTTGATTTTTGGTGAAACATTTGTGGTCAGGTTGGGTACATTTTCAGAGTTATCGGTGGGTAAGTGATTTTAATTTATATACAAACGCTTTTTGTTTCACACTTTTTAATTGCATTCTGTTAAATAAAAATGTAACACAAAAAATATGTCTATCTATGTCCGTTATAGACTTTTAAACCATACATAGTGAATGCATTCAATTCACTTTTTTCATCATTTATCATACTGTAGCCAATGTTTCTAAATGTACTTACAAATACGGTGATTGTATCGATATGTGTGCCAAATAAAATATTTTTCTAATTTCTTTCTATCTAATCACAAGTTGTTGCTGGTGCGGCAGTTGGATAAGTTTTTATAAATATTACTAACTTTTTAGTTGATAAGTTATTGCTAACCGTATAACCGTTGTTGTCATTCGAATAAATTTAATTATTAAAAGCATTCTAACTGTTTCATTTAAAACCACAGAACCCCTGAAAAGTAAACAAAAAAGCACTCGCCGGCTTTTTGCGTCAACGACAAATTTACACTTCAACAATTTCCCCATTCCATACGAGTGATTTTAAAAACTTCCCTCTTTCACGTCCCTCGCATTCATCGTTCATTCCCCCTCTCCCCTTTTCACCCCATGGTCCTTGTTCCTCCCTTGGTTCTGTGTCTCATCCCTATGGGCCACACGTCCCTACAGTGCTGATTGGCACAGCTCTAGTGGATTAGAGAGGGAACTGTGATGACCACTCGCCGTTTGGGAATTGGGGAATTAACACCAGTGTAGGGACTGGACATTGTTTGCGCGGTTCTTGTATAATAAAGCAGACTTAACTTTTATAATAAAACTGATGCAAAATATACCTACTGAATATAGCCACACAAATAAGACTTGAAAAGTAGTTGATAAGACTTGAAAAGGGAATTTCTACGAAACAAGCTTTAATTTTTAGTCACCCATTTATTCTTGAAAATTGAATGATTTAGACATTAGCGGCTTTTCTCGCTAATTTCATGGGAAATATTATAAAATTCCGGGATAAAAAGTATCCTAAATGCTGTTCCATAATATTGTAAACTCGTAAGAGTGTTTTTAATATCATGCAGTTTTGATCACGCGTACAGGATTGTCCCGCCATTTGCCATGTCTATTTCATACAAGTACATATTTATTGTAATGTGTAGAAAAAACATGCGGGACGCGTGGATTTGGATTTTGAAATTTTCTGTATGCAGAGTAATGCCGCATCCGTGATCAAAACCGCTCGATATTAAAAATACCCTTAATAAATTGTCTGCCGTTAGAGCAAGAAGAAATAACAAACATACACAAGTATGATATTTTTTACCTACATATTTCAACTTTTGCCCTTGTGTGTGATTCAAGCCCATTGCAAAGTTTAATTGTGCGCAGTTTAAAATTGTTACAAATGTTTAATAAATGCACATAGTTGCGAGGTTGACTTTTTAAAGGTTATTTTTATCCAATTCTTACTTTTAATCGCTTGGGACCAATGAATATCTCAAACAACAATTGTTGAAAACCAATGCCATCATCGATCTTAGATTTTTTGGTAAATAATAAACGCTGTCATCGGGGCCCCTCACTTCTGAATCCCATGTCAAGAAAATAACGAAATCGTTTTTGACAATAAATCGATTTATTTTATTCGATACGGACACCGTTCGTTTCGTTTTCATCTCTCGTCGAGTTTGGATATTGTAGAGATGTTTTATGGCGCATGAAATTGTTGCATTGTATGAATTCTTGCACATATCGACGGGTTTTCCATTTCCACCGCTAAGTTACAATACGATTCGGTTTAGACGTGTTTTGTTAATGATCATATTGAAGTTATTCACACGATTTTTGAAATATATAATGATAAAATGTCAAAATTGACAGGCTGTGTAATTGTAATTGACAACTGAGTATTAGCAGTTACTAGTTTTCAAAATAAAAAAAACTGCGTGTTAATAATACAAGTTTCTATGTCATTATCATTTCAGCAGAAATACGTCCATGGCTGCGGCTTCTTGGTAGTTTACCATCAACCATGTCAGTTACGATGAGCTATTCAAAGTTGTGGGCATTTTTCCTTCTCTTTCACACAATCTTGCAGTGCTTTCCGCAGTGCTAACTGAACGCTAAATTGTCATGGTACTTTAAGATATTGAAAATCTTGAACACTTTATTTTTAATTATTTTTTCAGAAATGCAGGTACATTTTATTTATCCTTATTAAAATAAAATGTACTTTATATACAGCTATAGGTATTTTTTTTAAAAACAGCAGTTGTAATAATCCTTTCTTATGTAACCTCATAGCTGAACACTGTCTCTGAATATAGGTTATCCTAGTTTGAGAGGCAAGGCTCACCATTTTCTATATACAAACTTCAGTAGCGTAGTTTTTTATTAACCAGTATATCTATATATATAAAAATCAATGCCACTTTTCGTTGTTATTTTATAACTCAAGAACGGGCTCACCTATCCAAACCAAATTTTTAGGCTTTGTTTGGACTATTTAGTAGATGGTTTATGTGAAGTTTGGTAGGGTAGAGTAGGGTAGAGTAGGGCAGAGTAGGGTATAGTAGGGTAGAGTAGGATAGAGTAGGGTAGAGTAAGGTATAGTAGGGTAGAATAGGGAAGAGCGGGAGCGAAGCCGTGCGGGCAAAAGCTAGTTAATGTATAATAATGTTTCTTTGTGACAATAAACTTTATTATAATTATTAAATAAATGAATATGAGAGCAGTCTCCGACTTACGAGTTGTAGGTCGCAGGTTCGAACCCAGCCAGGCGCACTACTTTGTGTAATTTATTTCATCACCACTGCTCTCAAAACGATGAAGGAAAACATCGTGAGGAAACCGGTATGACTTAGAACCAAAAATTCGAAGACCTGTGACATCCACCAACACGCACTGGGCCCGCGTGGTGTATTACGGCCCATTCCCTTTCCTAGAGAGGAGGCCTGAGTCCCAGCAGTGGTAACTTTAAAAAGGCTGATGATGATGAGGAATTAATATATACTTACAGTATAAAAATAAAACATTTTAGTACAATTAAAAACAATATAGGTACCAAAAGATACAAGTTTTAAAATGTAACATAACTGAACTCGACAGCAGATATTCCAAGCTACGGATGTCTGTAAACGATGTTACATCCTTGATCGCGAGCGGTTTGTCCATGATTAATAGACGACACTGCTGTCACATGGCTATGACGTCAGAGTTCATCCTCGGCACGCATTCCTTATTATTTCAGGAGAGTGAGGAAACCAAGCGACATTCTGGTAAGGAAGGAATGTGCTTGAAAAACTTTTTTGAATTGGTGATGGTGTTATTTGTAAACAGAAGTGACAAAGAGCGAAGTGGAAGAGTTTTGGTTTTGTTTTGTTTGCTATTAATAAAGTAGGTTTCTGGCATATACAATATTATTTTTAACTAGCTTTTGCCCGCGCAGCTTCGCTCCCGCTCTTCCCTACTCTACCCTACTCTACCCTACTCTACCCTACTCTACCCTACTCTACCCTACTCTACCCTACTCTACCCTACTCTACCCTACTCTACCCTACTCTACCCTACTCTACCCTACTCTACACTACCCTAATTTTTTTTTCCATAAGAACCTTCTCCTCACAATAACAATCACAACAAAAAAAACATCAGCCAAATCGGTCAAGCCGTTTTCATGCCAAGTCGTGACAACGGAAAACGGGGGTCATTTTTATATATATAGAAGATTTATGTGAACCCTGAGTATAATTTGTTCAAAGTAACTGAATGGATTCTAATAGTTTTAAAACATTTAAAAAGAGTACAAGTTGGACCTCACCAACACTAAGTACTACACAAGTCACGACAGGTCATAGCGGGCATTGTGTGCCAGAAAACAGCTGGGTGCAAGTGCAAAACAACCCCTCAGTCGCCTGGATGGCCCATTGACTATGTATTTTTGCTGACATAACAAGCTTATAACTTTATGATTTTTCGTGATACAGTTATTCAATTTTGTACATAGATTCTTTACATAAAAATACTAGACACGTGTTTAAGGTTTCACATTATACTAATACTAATGTTGTCTATAATCTCTATGTATGTGTAAAAAAAGAAACTGAATAAGTGACATATTTATACATATCAAATCATAGCCGAAAGACCGCCCGGTAACTGTCCGGACCGAGCCCAAGACGTCGACGGCGCGCACTGTTCCCGCGAGCCTCAAGTTTTCAGCGTTATCCGATAGGAACTCGAGCCCCGGTATGAAGGCTAGAAGGAACGGGTGGAGTTTTTAGTCAGTAAGAGTCTGACACTATCTCCTGCTCCACCCAAGAGCGGGGGTTGTCATAAAATGATTTTTGCCCACCGTAAAAAAAACTACCTGGACTAGGAATATGGAATATTGGACTAAGCTGCCTTTTGTAACGAAGGCTTCAATTAAAGGCTTTATTATAATTAAACAAAACTTAGTAATCATGATCCTACCCAGATTAGTGCTAATTTGTAAAATGTTGCTCAAAATTAACATTCTATAATACACAATCCTAAGTGAAACTAATGCAGATGGCCTTCAATTTACATGATTAACTTGGAAACCATAATTGAGTCAGTTATTTACCTATTTTAAAACCGCAAATCACATTTTAAATGACATTGCTCATTTGCTGGGGAAGCACCTACATATGTACTGCAGCCTTGACATAAGTTCACTTTTAATACTTAGAACTAAAGAGACTACAAATATATGGTTAGTTAGTTCATTAAAATATTGTGGTGTAGGAATCAGGCTGTTTTTAATATGGTGTGCCAAAAACAGAAACGCGTCCCGCATGCGGGTCGCGTTTTTGCGCATTGCAATAAATATTTGTATGAAATAGACATTTACGGGGATTACGCGTGCGGAGCAATCTCGCATGCGTGATCAAAGTTGCACGATATTAAAAACAGCCTTATAGGCATACTATGAAGGTAGTAGAAAAAAAGTCCAAACTGCACAAGAGAAAAAAAGAAAGTTTATTCCACAGAGTCACGATAAATAAGAGTTTCACTACAGTAGAAGATGTGTTAGAAATATGCAGATGATAGAACACACAGAGAGAGCGTAGGAATACAATCGAATTTAACGTGGAGAGTTATCTTAAAGATTAGGTAGACACACACACACGACTAGACTCTATTCTGAAATAGTACATGAGATACGTTTATCTCGAGACTATGAGTACTATTTCTTAAATTTGTATTTTCATTCGGGTGATACCGTTAGCAAAAGTTAGTATTTAAATAAACTGTGTTTTCATCAGGTACGTGATTGATATAATGTACAGAGCTTACATACTTTGTTGCGCATGAGCAACCACCGATCCTTATTTGTACCAACATTATGAACCACACTAGTAGGTACTCATTACACCTCACACAACAGCCTTCCTTACACGAATCTATTAATGTTCGTCTATGGCAAGTTAATTAACACTCGGTGGCAAAACAACGAATGCCCGTGAACCAATCAACCTTATTTTTAAGAGTTTTTTTTCTGTCGCAACACACCGGACGCCCATTCAAACCTAACCCGCTGACCTACATCCTTCAATCACGGGCAATTTTTATTTAGTATCATGCTGCTTGAAAAATAGACGTGCCAATGAAAAACTTAGGAGTTTTCGGAGACAAAAGACGATCGTGGGCGAGCTGAATGTTACGAAGATCATTAGCGAAGCATTGTGGCAAGGTATGTTCGTTGTCGGCGGTTCTCAAACTCTTATTGTATGCCATGAATGCCGCCATTTGTACTCAAGGGTTAATTTTATTTTTATCCGTAAGGTTATTGAATTCAATTGAAAGAAATCATATTTTATGTGCGACGGTAATGGAGGAAATTGTTTGTAGTGCGTAGGTGTAGCGTTGGTGTAACAAAAAAATGGGGTGTGGGTATCGTTTGAGATCGTTTACCGTTTGCACGTGTGAGATCTGCACACACCTAGCATTGATTTGAATGTCTACTCTACTTATATGTGCGTGGGTGAACTACTAAGGTCTTTTTTACATACCATGGGTAGGATGACAGCAGTGGACAAAAATATGCATCTCTAAGATGAGGGAAAAGGGTGGCTACATTGTAGCAATCCAACAGCTGTCACCCACCCCTAAAGCAATTGTAGTCAAGTTTTCTGGTCAACCAGAGCTGCGAGATTGTTCGAAAGAGTTACCGCGGCACTAAAAAAAAAAGAGGCTGAAAGAACAAACCCACCCAGGGTTTTGAGCAAAAAAGGTTTGTTATTCCCCCTCTGGAGTGAAAGTGGGGAGAAGTTATTTGATGTTTTCCTGGGCTAGTGAAGCCAGAGCAAACGCTAAGGCTGCTACTGACTAAAACCCACCTTTTTTCCTTCAGCTTCCTTTTGCGTTCCAGGGCCACGGTAATTCTATTGAAAAATATCACAACCGGGATAGTGACTCCTTCGCTCGTCCTCTTGCGCCGGGCCCTGGTACAGGCCGTGCTCCGGAGCAAGATATCTTCTGTAAAGCAGTAATGCTAGCTAAACCCGGGGTCCTAAAATACAAAGCAAAAAAGGGACAGGAGTTAGTTTTAGTCAGTAAAAGTGACTGACAAGCTCTCTCACTGCGCCCTAGAGCGGGTGTTATTAAATGATTTCATACTTAAAAAAACCCCTATACTAGTTTGAGTACCACTGCCCACCCGATATATTTCACTATCGATACAGGAAAACAGTAACTGACCTACAAAAGGGTAGTGACTTGCCAAATCCTATCTATTGTCACAGACCACCTTTACGAGACCATAAATTATTTGCTAACAGACAAAAATTGTTACAGTTACAAACGGGAGTGTGCAAAAATTGCAAGAAAAGGGTTGTTATTGTTGCAAATTGTTACAATAAACATTTTTGTTTAGAAGCAATATATCATTTTTGTGCTACTGTTCTTTGTAATATGCAAAGTTTTGTATTTAATGATGTTGACGTCTGCAAATGGAGTACAATGACTGACAATGGCTTTTTTTCTCAGACGCTATAGTCAAATGACTTTGAAATAAGACATGGACTTGGATGTGAATACAATTATCTGTTTTCTATTCATTATTGATAGGCTCACGTTTGGCCACTGTCTTACCTGGCCAAGCCATGATGTGGTACGTTGAAGCATGCATGCCTAAAAGTGATCTACTTACTTATGACTCCAGTACCCCTAGCCAAGTTGCTAATCTGCAATAGTTAACGATAGTAGAAAGCTTCAAATGTACGGGAATGATGTCATCTCAACGCTCAGTCACGTAGAACAAAAGAATTGGCGGCAAGGTCAACTCGAAGCGTTCGACGCAAGCGAAACGGTTGTAACTTGGCTAGGGGGGCAGGTTATAGTTATCAGCAAGCGTAGACTCCGGCAGGTAATTTTACTTCTTAGCTATACGCACAATGAATGTGTTCCCAAAACGGTTTGTGCGTATAGGTGGGTCGGCCACTATGTACTGTAATCGCTAGCCATGCTGTGCCAGAGCTGTGAGATGTTTGAAAGAGTTACCGTGGCAGGAAGATTAGAGTCAATAAAAATTAGACACTTCCTCTCGCTTTTTCTAGAGTGGGAGAAGTATTTCCAACCTCAAAAAAAAATGCAACTTTAAAATATACACCATATCTTTGAAGCTGCATGGAACTTTTTGCTTGCAAGCAAATATAACTGTTTTCTTCGTTATCCCTTAGGTCCTAAAAATATTGGGTTATGATTAATCAAAAATTTTAAATCCACTTCAAAATAATCTTGCAAGCTGTAATTCCCATATCGACACAACTATCAACAATTCAACAATGTTACGCTTACATGCACAATCTAAAAATTAATTCACTATTTTCCCCAAAGTTTCGAGAACAAAAAAGGCATTTCTAATTCGTTGATACAAAGACTGGAACCCCCATATGGCGCTGATCAACGCTAACTACTGTTCGATACTGGCTCCCTAGGTGACTCGGCAACTACTAACAATGTTCGGTACACAGACAGACATACCGATTGGTTGTAAGTTGATAGAGATTATTCTATTATGTTGGTAGCAACTGCCGATTTGAACAGTGGGAGTTTAAAGCTTTAATTTGGAGTTGATTGAATTTGAGCATTTTGTATGAAAATCAGGTCATTAGATTTTGACCCAATCATAAAGACACAGACGCGGTACGGGATTGCGTTATACAATAAGTAAGGTTAAAAAAATATTTACATCTGAAGAGGCTCTCGTTGTGCAGTTTGATAAAGGGATTCACAATATTTTGATTTTAAATATTTATAAAAAAAATATATAGAATGAACTATACAGTACAAGAAAAAATAACATTACTTTTACAAAAACTTAAATTCTTGGTTACAATGCTGGTCTTATCGCTGACAACTATATCAACCAATCTTTGTATAGGTTCAAATCAAATCAAATAATTTTATTGACATATACAATCACTTTTGTGCTGCAAAATTTAAAGCCCTAATTTCTATGTAGAAACTTCTGTATTACAGAAGTCAGTGTCTTCTCCCATCATGAATCTTCAAGCAAACGCTGACGTTCGCGCATCTATTGTTTTAGTATTGTGCCTCAAATTGACGGTATCTGAAAGTTTAATGTCGCTTGAATATAGTCGAAGTGATTCAAAAACCAAAAAAAGAGAAAAAAAAAAACGTGCTTGAAGAGCTATGTCCATAGGTTAAAGCCTGAAAGATCTAGGCCAGCATTCATTAGCAGTATTATGTGCCACACCACAGTTCCAGAAGTATGTTTCTTCATCTTTGATACAGCGTTATAAATTGTTGTCATTTCCTAACCTGCGATAACATACAAATCTAGCTTTTCTACCGTGATTTGTGGCTGCCTGTCAGTGTAACTGTTGCCGTAGCCTGTACGGACTGACTGACATTCGATTAAGTATCTCTATTTAAACTACTATACTGAGTGCAAAGAAAAAACTTAAAAGTTAGTAAAACTGTGAGATAGAACCATTTTACTGTTTTGGATTTGTGTTTTCGCGATTAAGGTCATGTCAGCAAAACCGGTGGTGCCCAGTAGGGCCGAAGCAGTCATGGGTTGTGGAAAGAGAACCCCGAGGTTCTGAAACGTTAGGCTATGATGGAACTATGGTGTGGTTTTAGTCAGTAAAAGACTGTCATGCCATCCCACTCCACCCTAGTGTGGAAGGCTCCTGGCCCTTCTTCAGTCTTCCAGTCATTGGATGTTGCCACCCTGAAAATAAAACTCTTAAGTATGTTTAAAGACAAGGTTACCTGTTACTGACAGGAAAGAGCAGGCACAGAGTACCTATGTTAATAATTTAATTTCTGCTCTAATTTGGCCTGATTTAGTTCATTATGGCAATGATATATACAGCAAGAACCAGACTATTTTTACTCTATCAATTTTCTTTTCAATACTCCCATCATCATCATCATTTCAACCGACATACGTCCACTGTTGGACATAGGCCTCCCCCAAGTGTAGCCACAGTGATCGATCCTGTGCGTCCCGCATCCATCGGATTCCCGCAAACTGCACCAGTCATCGGTCCACCATGTAGGAGGCCTTCCGATGCAATACCCTCAATGAGATTTTTTTTAATAGTTTTGTAAAATACTGCCTAAAATATATGACCCGAAAATAATTTAAAAGAGGCAATACTGTAAATAACAGAAAAGCAATTTTCCGCAGAACTGCAAGCTGTACATCGCACATCGCAGCGCAGTAGGTACGAGTACGCTAGTCAGCGTTCAACGTGAGCTAAAACTAGTGATTAATGGTGGAGGCCGCCGCGGGCGCCGCCGGCCGACGACTGTGGCTGCGGGCGGGCTAGACTAGGTGACGTGCAGAGGAGAAGTTTGAGATGGCGAGGTTTTTGCCTACACATAAAAATCAGCAGCCTAGGATGTACCCTATGGACCCTGGATGTAGCTCGTCATCCGACCGTCCGGTAACCATTCGGACCAAGCCCAAGTCGTCGACGGCATGTATTGTGCCATGCGCCTCTCAAGGAGATGTCAGCAAACAGTATTGGACCAGCAGGGTCGAAGTCTACTAGGGCCATAGGTTCACTTCTGAAAGGCCACGAAGCCCTTTTCCTTGAGTGTGTGTGAGTCCTGACCTCAAAGAATAACTTTGTTGTGATAATATTTCACTACTGTGATGTTCTATCTTCAGCAAAGGGCGTAGTCTCCAGTGTGGAATGGATTTGGTCGGACAAAAGTAACAGACTTCTGCTTCTGGGTCTTTTCCCGTCTACTTTACCCCCCAGCAATTGTTTTTCTAGATTATCACCTGTGTTTCTGGTGATGTGGCTATTTAAAGTAGAAGCTTTGAATACTTTACTTAGCACGGTGGTGAATTTTATATGTGTTTTGAGTTCAGCTATTATGGAGACGTTGGACCGAATAATGGTTCTGTCCGGTGAATTCCAACAACACGTCTCAAAACCAATGTGCTCTGCCCATTGCAGCGGCAATCTACTCGCAGAACAGATTGCCATTGTGGCCAAAAGGTTCTGGAGTGGCAACCGCGTCCGGAAGATGCAGCATTGGAAGGCCTCATACAAAGTGGACTGATAACCTGGTGAAGGTTGCGGGAATCCGATGAATGCTGGACGCATAAAATCGTTCGTTGTGGCGACACTTGGGGGAGGCCTATGTCCAACAGTGGACGTTTGTTGGCTGAAATGATGATGATGATGTCTCAGATGTGCCAATCCGACGATGGTCAGCTTTTTTAAAGGATCCTGTTCTCTACCTCATATAGAAAGCTGGTAAATGTAAGGGTGTAACAAGCTTTTCTTGGCTAGAACGATGGGATGAGAGGTACGTCTAGAGAGAGAAGAATAAGAACAACTAGTTTAGAGATCAAACTTGTGTTAACCAATTATTTATTTGAAACCAAACTAAATGTTCAGCTTCTTTTCTCTCCCATTTTGTTTAAGTTGTCCAATATTGCTGAATGTTAATGATTACCTGATTTAAAAGTTTATTCACTGGCTTAACACTTTAATTTAAGGCTAATAACATCATCAATAACTTCTTCTAGTATGGTAATAAACACATTTCTAGAACTATTTCGATATAGTCCATTCTGTGTATTTTGCAATTAATCTTTTTCATAGTAAATCGTTTCTCCAGGACTTGATTAAAAGTTCGCTGTGCAATGTTGCAATGGGATTTCGATATGGAAACTGCAATATTATAAGTCTCTGGACGTGAAAAATAATTTACTTTGTGCAAACAGAGTTATATGCTTTTATTCACAATATGAACGAACCTGATGAAAACTTTTAACAATTGTTTAAAATTGTTATTGTGGTTGCAAATTGTTTTAAAGAACCACCTTTACAAATTTATGTGAAGATCAAGTTTTATGATCATTATTTATGATAATTTGAATAAAATGCATTATATAAGACTATTGCTCTGGATCTAGGTATAGGCTACTGGGATTTGGCGATTATGAAGATAAACTACAGCACAATATTTCTGAGACCAGTGGTGGCCGAGTGGTAATGGTTCCGACTTACGAGTTGTAGATCGCGGGTTCAAACCCTGCCATGCGCATTACTTTGTGAAATTGATTTCATCACCACTGCTCTCAAAACGGTGAAGGAAAACATCGTGAGGAAACCGGCATGTCCTAAAACAGAAAATTCTAAGACATGTGACATTCACCAACCTGCACTGGGCCCGCGTGGTGGATTACGGCTCATTCCCTCTCCTAGAGAGAAAGCCTAAGTCCCAGCAGTGGGTACATTAAAAAAAAAAGGTTGATGATGATGATGATGATGCATAATAGCGTAAAAGACTATTGCTCTGGCTCTAGGTCCTGGAATTTGGTGATTATGAAGATGAAGTTAAGCAAAATATATCAAGTAATTTATATTTTTCAGCACTTCTGTTAAATTGTCTATCCAAACAGACTTAAAAGAATGATTTTCCTACCAAATTTAAATTTTATTCGAAATTCAAACAAATTTTTAATTTAAAATACATGTGGTCTAATCATCTTGCATGCTAATAAGGTACGTGTCTTATGCGATCTCCTTGAATATCACAGGAGCAATACCCTCATTGGGTAAATACCCCACGGCAGCAAAGCGACTAATTAAAACTGGAATTACAGCAGTTTTATGAACATAGATACTATTAAATGCCAATTTTTTTTGTACCTATTAATAATATTTTCATTAATAGGTACGAAAAATTATGGTTCAACTAGATAATTTTCTGCAACACTTAAGTGAAACTCACTGAATACCACTGGCAACTAATAAAGTTATTAATTCTATAATTCAATTTTGAAAATGGAACCCCTTGTGTAACAATCTGCCCAAATTCACGCGAACATAAGGGCAGGCACACAATGCAAACGACTAATCGAAAGCGTGCGACTGAGCGTGCAAGCGTAACGTCGAATATCAGAAACAGCAGTCATTTTTCCCAGGGATTCGCCTCAGTAATAATAATGAGAACCTACCTACTAAGCCGACGAATAGCAAAAATATCAAAAGGAAAAAACATCCGGGAAATCTCTACTGACTAATATAAGGCGAGCTCTTGAGGAAAACCGCGCACCGCTTTTTCTTCCACTTTTCTTTTAATACAAAGGGGTGGGGGAGGTCACAGTAATCTGGCAAGCAGTACGTATGAAGCAAACTCTGTTTTTGCAGAGAACATTTTCTCGTTACTTTGCTGAAGTTTTTTGTGTCTTTGTATGTGTATTGTTATTTCATTAGCTTAGTATTTAGGTACTGATTATTTTCCAGACTATGTGGAAATCTGTCTTATATTTTTTGCTTTAATTCATTCCGTGTGTGTTCCATGATTTCTTCGAACCTATTTGTCTTTCTGTAATCATTTCCAATAACCAAATAGTACATTCTGCTCACAAAGTTGCAAAGAAAACTTAATGACTGTGTTATACAAGATCTTATAATACAAAAAAAAAAAAAACAAGTGCATAACAAGGCGTAAATGATTACTTTCAACTGCTTCCCATTACTATTCAAAGTACATTTAATTGTGCAAAGATCATTACCAACATAATATTCTAATAACGAACTATTGTGAACAAAAAATATTTATCCTTAAAATTCGTTACGGCTTTAGCTGGGACTATTTAAAAATCGCATAAGGCAACACTTTTTTAAATTAATAATATAAAGGTCCTTTCAAAGAAAAGGTCGGAACGTTTGAAACGTAAACGGCATGAATAATAGTTTTAAATGTATTTGAATAAGCAGTTCATTAATTATGGCGGAGGGTATAATAGTAATTTTTGACGTGGCCCTTCCTGCTAGCAATGCTTTCGCTCAGTTACACAATATTTCTTTTGGTAGGTCTGATTTTGGGAGCGATCGATTTACGATTGAAGTGTTTTTGAGTGAGATATTTTAGAAAAGGGTAGCGTAGGACAGTCTGACGCTAAATTGGGAAAACGTTTTGAATTGTGAAACAATTTTTGAGTTTGCGATCGTTATATTATGTTTAAAACCTGCATAAAGTTTGCTGATGAAATATCATATTAAATAGCTACATTTGCAGAAATGCTTAATATTTTAGTTAGATTTGTAAAATTATTAATCGTGTGTTATGAGTTTTGGTTTCTACGGTCTAAGCTAAACGTTTCGCGTCGTCATTATACCGTGTACATCAAAGGACTGGAGCAATACGCCTGCTGCTGTCTTTCCGTCCGATTATAATTTAGGTGTCTTCAAGGCTACAGTGACTAGGCTCCTAATAAGCTACTGCACTTTACCATCAACGATTGCATCACTGCTTACCATCAAGTAGAGTCGTAGTCAAGCACTAGTTTATGAAAATTAAAAAAAAGTTACAAAAAACAAAAGATTAATGTTAATCTCAAAATTTGACATTTCAAAAGTCGCACACGAAAAAAGTCCCTTCAGAATTACAACAAGGGTCTTAAAAAATTTTCTAATCCATCATATGTCGTTAGTTTTGGCACAGATGCAGGCCAAGATCCCCGTCAAGTAGTGCTTAAGTTTAGCGAACAACACAGGGTCTTCACGTGATTAATAGTACTCATTACTGAGAAAGGTGAGCCCTTGTGTGTCAGATTTTCGTGTTCGCGCACGTTGCAACCCTGTCCGGTGCGGGATTAGATGTGTAATCCACTTTGTATGGAGTTATGGTTACTTGAGACAGAAGTGAAATAAGACAGAATGATTAGACTATTTACTAAGATATTAGAGATACTAGTATAGATAAATTTATGTTAAATATAGCCTTCTTATATAATACCCAGTCGGGTGCTTGTGCATAATTTGGTAAAATGGTACTGAATTAAAACAAAGAAATACTTTAATTCCGGGCCCAGCAGGCTGATGTCCACTGAGGGCAAAAAGGACTTGGTGATGGTCTTGGAACTGTGGTCTTAGAATGCTAAGGACATCTGAAGAGCACCAGTATAGTTTTAGTCAGTAAAAGCCTGATATGCACTCCTGCAGTATATCTTCAGTATAGACTGACGTACCTCCTTGTGAAATAATTATAAATTACACACTTGCTTGTAATTTTAATAAACTAGTGCACCTCACCATCAACGATTGCATCACGGTTTACTATCAGGTGGAATCGCAGTCAAGCACTAGTTCATATCAATTTAAAAAAAAAAATCTAATACCTACCTAAGAAAAAAAAAACAAGAAATTTTTATAAAGTTTTAACCCTTCAGATACCGTCAATTAGAGACGCAATAGTAAGACAATAGATGCGCGGCCACCGGGTGTCGCTTGGGGATTCATGAATTAATGTAGGCAGGCATAATTAACCTATATGTATGCCTATTCTATAACACAATCGTGACAATATAAAGTACATATCTAGATATATGATAGCTAGTGATTTAGGTCTAATAAAAGAAAAACCGTACAGGTTACTCGTTCTAAAACAAAGAAACATCACTGTACATGAACTCACATGACCACACTCACTATGTAGTTCCTGAAAGCTGAAAAGGTCTCGGGTCGGGCCAATTATGAAAATGGCGCACCTGCGCTTGTCAAACGTGGCCGCGCTTGTCTGCCGTCCTGCTATAGTCATTAATCTTTTCTTTCCTTATACATTCCTGGTACCTCGCTGCCGGCTCTCCGCTCTATGAAATTGTGAGACACAAATAGAAGGTTTTATTTAGATGTTTTAAAGGAGTTTTGGTATAAATAATCTTTTATTTATAAAAAAATTGTTTATACAAAAATGTAATCGTTTCATATTTTGTAAATTCCTGGTACCTCGCTGCCGGCTCTCCGCTCTATGAAATTGTGAGATACAAATAGAAGGTTTTATTTAGATGTTTTAAAGGATTTTTGGTCTAAATAATATTTTATATCTACCTCTGCCGGCTCTTTTCTATCAAATTGTGAGATACAAATAGGTACCTATATTTTAAATGATTTTTGGTATTAATACAATTTTACAAAAAAATAATTAAAAATGTTATGATACTACAATGTATTTTTTTTAGCACAGTGTGATTTAACAGTAGGTACCACGTACCTAAGTACCAGGTATTTATAACGGGTAATAGAAACCAAATAATTATAAATAAAATATTCTGAATTATATTTATTTGTATTCTGTATACCTACACTCCGTAATTAGTATTATAAGATATTAAAAGAATTGTTTCAGAAAAACTAGAGAATTATTCAGCTTTGATCGTCTCTACCATCCCAATAAAAATGAAATTTGAGTTCCATTTTCAAGAAATTTTTCTCATTTTTATGGATTTACTTCAATAAAACCTTATCTGAATTATTTCAGCTGTCATAGATAATATTCACTCATTATCCATGTTCATTAATTGTCTTATGACTACCTTAAATGATCTCATGAGGTAGTCATAATCATTCGCAAGGTGTACCTGCTGGCCTAACGGATCAAGAAACAATATATCTAAGTACAAAAACTACCCTTTCTGATGTAATAGATAATCGAGTGTGGGCTTGCGGACGTCGAGCGATAGGCAGCTCACTGTTCGATCGTTCGGTAACTGTCTGGGCTGAACCCGAGTTGTCGAAGGCGCGTTGTGTTTCAGGCGCGCAGTGCGAGCAGGGCCGAAACCCACTGAGACCATGGAATTTCTCCTGCAAGGGAAACCTGAAAAAGGACCTGGATCGCAAAAGACAAAAAAGGAACACAAATGTGGTTTTAGTAAGTAAAAGTCTAATACGCTTTTCCGCTCTGCCTTAGAGCGGGAGACGTCAATAGATGATTTCCCACCATAAAAAAGACTGGTAGATATAATCGAAAAAAAAAAAAAATATCCGACCGTCGTTCTAGTCAAATTGTTACGATATCCGCGCAGCTATTCATCCAACATATACTTAGTATATATCTACAGTCTTACGTAGGGTGACCAAACATATTGAAAAAATGGAAAAGCTTCACGTTTTCATTTTATGCAATAAGCCAGTCAACAGGACATTACTGGGCAGTGTATGTGTTAGTTAACATAGATTTTTTAAGATAAGTCTTATCAATCATGTAATTGCTTTATCACCCTATCCCAAGGATGAATAGCTCTTGCATAAAAATACAACCAATATAAAAGACCTCCTATTCTTGAAATCAGTTGTAACTGTCTATCATTTAAAATAGTGTGACAGACAGTTGCAATTTTCGTGAAGTTATAATTTACTGAGAATTGTTGTAAAAGGTGATATGGCAGTTTTGAAATAATATTCATACACAAAACACAATGTAAAACTCCACCCTAATAGCGATTCTAGCGCCATCTGTTATCGAATAGAACAAAATATTCCAACATGACGCTTATTTCTGAACTGTTTTACCACAAACTAGTGCCATCTAGTGGGAAGTAGAATAACTAAAGTCTGCAGGGAAAGTATTGATTTTTAGAAGTTTGAATACATTAGTGCGTTCCACCCCTCTGTGGGTTAATTTATTGCTGCACTGTGTAATTTAGTTTTTTTTTTTAAAGCAATTTTATCGATTGCTTGTTGTATTGCGCTGTAGTTAGGTTGTATTGTGCACGATATCTAGTCGTACGCTTTCGTAAGCTTCTGAAATTTTAGTTATGTGTGTATGGGTACGAATATATTTATTGGTTATTAAAATTCATGACTCACGAAAAGCTCTCTTTTTTACTAGTTTCGATCCATCATATTTATTTCCAGATTAAGTGACTCATATATCTTTAGATAAGCTCGTGTGTTTTCTATTGCCACAGTCTGGTAAATCAGTAAATTTTTTCAACATGAAAATATGATATCATAAGAATCTTTCTAATGTCACCAATCCATTTGCAAAAGAAATCCATTTGCCAAGCGTGGTACGCTTGGCAAATGGATTTCTTATAGAATTAGTACATTTTAAGAACTCTTTCAGGGGTTCTGATGGCAGGATTGTAGTAGTGAGTCTTATGATTTAGTCCTTTTATTAAATCTATTTTGGTAGTTCTTTCCTTTAGGACGATGCTAAGTGTTTTTCAAACAACTAGCTGCAGGAATGGTATAGCATTTAGTTTTTTATTTTGTAGAGCTTGAAGCTAACCATTTTGTGGTCAGAGAGAGAAGATAGGTCAATAAATACACAAAAAAATTGTTATTATATTTATTTTCAACACACACATTTAAAAAAACAGTGATAACAGTTTAGACCAAAAACAAATGTAAAAACATTTAAGTGTAGTCACATAAAAAAAGCTGAAAAAAAGTAAAAACTATCCAGGCAATTCGATGTTCTATTGATACATTTGGACAAAATGTTAAAAGAAAAAGGTGCAATAACAATTAAATTATGAAGAAAAAAAAAAACTACTAGTTCTGCTATGACCTCGACGATTCAAATATAGAATAAATTCAAACCACCATCTACTAGCTCATTCTCTCGCCTCTATTTCACATTTTTATGACTATTTAGCGAGGTTACGAGTTACGTAGATGTATGGCAATTAACATCAATTTAGTTTTATGGAAAGGAACACACAAACACGAGTGGTAAACAGCAAAAATATTTTTCCATTGAGGTTGTTTTATTTAGGCATGTAGATCGTATGGCTTTAAATATGTTTTTAGAATATATGTGTAAAATTAGAGTATGTTACAAAAGATGATACGATTATTGTATTTTTTATTTGAATATATAAAGTAAAGTTTCAATAAAAGTAGGTTACACATGACACAACTCATTTGGGGTCATAAATTTACTTCCAAATGGGAAAAGTGTGATTTTGGAACGCAAAGGACAAAGAAAGAACATACATAAGTGTGGTTCTAGTCAGTAAAAGTCTGACACAAACTCCCGCTTCGCCCAAAAGCGAGAGAAGTCATTCAATGATTACTACATTTAAAAAAGATTCAAGCATTATTTGAAAATTATATACATTTGCCAAGATTAAAACAAAATATACAATCACAATAATATACAAAATACCCAATACAGTTTGCAATGTAATAAGTGCCAATATCCAATACAGATTAAGCAGTTCCAATCGATTCGATTACACATAAATATGCAAGTACAACGAATTTAATGTGGAAATCGATGCACTTGCACTATGTGGTGGAAGAAACTGATAAATTGCATGGATATTATACACAAATTACGTAAGATACATGAGAAATTGATTGAATATGCTGAAAAAAAAAAACATATTTTATAAAGTTTTGCTACACAGTCTTTTCTTCTCATGATTTTCTCAGCCTGTACCTACCAAAAACAATTATGCCCACTCGCACCACAAACCACTAAATGCATTTAGAGCTAAACGAATTTAAATGATTATTCAACTTCTAACATTTATCCGAGGATGCCAGGAATCAGAAATCAGAATCAGATATTTGATATTTAAAATAAGACTTATAGAAAATTCAAAGTAATATTTAAGCATAGTTTATACGTTTTTATAAACCCTGTTTGCTACTCTAAATCCAATCTGCTACGTGTATGTACCTACACTATGTACCAAGTCCTTGACAGTTATAAAAGTGTGCCTAGAAAACTACGCTTTAGATTTAACCAAAGAAAAATGTTGTACCTACAAACAATAAAGTAGATCAAGTACCAATACATAAATAAAATATATTTTAACAAATATAATACTTGTCATTATTTACTAAGTAAAATCATTGTAGAATATTAATAATTCATTGATATGCTGCCCTTTATAATAAATCATTTACTTATTTAGGAAAAAGATAAAATTCTGTGCATGAATTTAAACTTTGACGTGAATATCAATTTTGACTGTAATTTATGTGAATTTATAAGTGATCAGTGGTGCTATTGGGCCTAAAAATACAAACTATAGTTGTTATAATCAAACAAAGAACTACCCATTCAAATAGTATAAAGAGACGTGTTTAGTTTATATATTAGACAAACTGTCCCTACTTTGGTAATTGCTCGGCTTAATTTGTAGCGTGATGTTATATAACAATTTATAGGCTACCATAATAAATGGGCTCTCCAACACTATTTTTTTTTTAAAGCAAACCAAGAGTTACTAAGATTAGCGCTTTTAAGTAAGCAAGCCAACTCTTCAGCTTTATAATATTGTTATAGATTTGACACCAAATTCACCGAAGTCTATTGTGTTACGTTGCGTACCTAATAACTGAATATATTGCATGAATTTCATTCAAGAATATATTCATATCACCACAGCAAGATTCCCTTCCCAAGCCCATTTCCATATTGCTAACAATAAGGAACACTCATTTCGTATGAGTGTCTGGAATACAATTTTTCCTAAAACGTGCCTTGAATTTCATATTTCTATATAAGTTTAGTTTTATTTTATACAATACGTGCTTAGTTTTTTCATGTTTTCCGAGTTGCTAAATGGAATATTTCATTTTTGTTATATGAAGGATTTTTTAGCTAGAAATTGGATTTCTTGCGCAAATGAAATGGCAACCAATGTGTGACTCCCAAATAAAAAGCCCTTTCTCTTAGTGTATTTGGTCTATGTTATTCCTAGCTATCTGAAAATTACTGTAACATCATACCTGCCTTTATCAAATTAACTTTAAAAAATTGAAAATCTAGAAATTTCGACGCTCAATACCATAACCATTGAAAAAAAGAATAAGCTGAGAAAATTCTGAGAAGACAAAAAATACATCAATTAATACAGTCATAATAAAATTAAAAATACTGTACTCGCAGTAACATTGCCCAGTTACACTCGGATAGTATATGATACTGCTTAAAATATATAAATGTATGTATACAGGAATTTTAAATGGTTTTAAGTCAGTAAACCACGACCTGTCTTGGGTTATGTTACTGCGACTACCAACACACTTACAATATGAAAAAATAATTAAGTTAAACAG
Source organism: Mythimna lalbum (assembly GCA_949319445.1). Classification (NCBI taxonomy): domain Eukaryota; kingdom Metazoa; phylum Arthropoda; class Insecta; order Lepidoptera; family Noctuidae; genus Mythimna; species Mythimna lalbum. Next base: position 14,974,023 of record OX439356.1, on the reverse strand, counting down.
GAATATCTTCACAGTGATGTCATCATGGTCTTGAATTGTCGCAGTGCATGCACCACACAAACCTCTCTAGAACCGAATTTGTCGCCTCACTTCAAACAAATTCGGATCTACAGGGTAGATGTAGGGCACTAATATTGATGCCGATGGGCACCAAGAAGTCTTTCTTCAAAGTTTCTTCTTTGGAGCAGTTTCTGGAAACAAAAGAAGAATCATTTTTCACGTGGGAATAGAAGACAATTTTGAAAATTGAGGGTAATATGTAATTTATCTCTTTGAAAATGGATAAAATGTGTTACAGCCTATTCATTATTTTCAATCCTACCACAGAAATAACGGGTCACATAGCCAAACCGCCGTATCTACCAAAGTTATATATGGCTTGTGGAGGAAATATAAAGTATTAAAGCGATCAAAAATAAAACTACGTAATACGTAGTTTTGTAATTGATGTAGGTATATGTAGTTTTGTTGTCACCAGTTGGAAGCATTTTTTTGTTTTTAGTTATAGTTGAATAATGTATAAAACTGATTAATAAATCAGTCAGACAACAGATTTAAGAACACACTTTATGAATTTAATAAATACTTGCAAATTTTATTACCGTCGCGGAATTTTGGCTTCCCATTGTATATTTAGATGCTGCCTTTAGAGCCAGACGTTTTCACCGTGGTGAAGTAACAGTTAGGTTGAATTATAATTTCAATAATTTGCAACCCATTTTTAAAAGAACATTGTGATGTGTATAAAAATACTACAAAGTATCTAATACTTTTGCTACTTGGTCATAAATCTTCATTAGTTACACTCAGTATTTTATCTACATAAATAACTACTGAGTGAATAAGCTGCTTAAATTGCAGCAGCGTTTTCAAATAAAATATTGGTGAGTAAAATTCGGTTTGTTTCTCATCTGGCTACAATATATTAACTAATATTTTTGTTCCTATCTAATGATCACTAAGATTGTATGATTAGAGATTGTAATTAATTCGTTTTTTCGTGATAAGATAAAGATTGTGTGAAAACTTATGAGAATAATCTGCAGACTGATTAATTATCTTAAATTTATATATATTACATTAAATTTAATTTTCTACTTGCAAAAAAATAGAAAATAATCGAAATGAAATGAAATTGGTTGCTACATAAATATTTTTGGTTCCAAACTCATCATTGTTAACTATAAAGTTAAGCTTTGTTAAGTATAACTGTTTAGACTAGATACTAATGCTGTACCTCATTTAGGCTGTTTTTGTAAATTTTTAATTCAATTCAAAGTAAATTTATTTTATTAAAATACAGAGTTAATTAAAAAATAAATAACACAACGTATATGGTGGTGGTAAAGAATCAAAGATCTACGAATCTTTTTCTGAAGAAATTTGAGGCCCAATTGCACCACACAGTACTGAATGCATGTAACTTATTTTAAACTTATTTCTGGATCTCTGACCTTCAAACAATTAACTAAATGAAATAGAACGATGTAATGAATTCGTTAAGAGATGATACACATCATTACATCATACATAACGTCATGTCCATCTCTTTTTTCCAACTTTCCTTTGGTAGGTGTGGCCAAAGAGACTTCTGTAGAAAAAGCATCACCTTTGTACCTATTTTTCTGCTGGCTTCGTCTTGTCTTTAATTGTATGTGTGTACATGAAATTGTTAAATAAATAAACACATGTACTGATATGCGGTGCAAGTTGGTTTTCTGTACGTATAAAAAGGTAAAGTCCTGACTAGAACCTAGAATGTTCAAATTTTGCACAGAAAAACATATTTTGTTCTAAGATGTGTACAAAGGATTTCCTAAAATTCACCCCCCCAAATGGGATGGAACGGGAGTCTGAAATTCGTGTAGAGAAACCTAGACGGGGGTTAAGCCGATGGCAGAAACTAGTAGAATAAAATTTGCTGCTGTGAATTGGCAAGACACGGCCATTTTTATAATGATATTTTTTGTCAATAAGAAAAACAAAATAAACTTCTCTGCATCCATGGAGGTTGAATGTAGTACCAAGCCGCACGATGTCTGAACCGCACCGCTTGAGTTCGCATTGGAGAGAGCATCTGAAATAAAAATAAAATAATATTCAAATACTTGGAATTATACATTACAATATTAAATTAACTTCAACATTGAATTTTTATAATTTAAAAACGCAACATTTTGAACTCGACGACCAAACACACATCCATCAAAATTAATAGTGTTGTCAACGTGCGATAGATTTTATAGAATATAATACCACCGTAAGGCGGTATCACCTACACAATCAGATTCCATAATAAGCGTGTAACAGAAGTCGAGTGTCGTAATCGATCATCGTAATTGCGCTGTTTATCTATAGACAAGAGTAAGGTAAACATTAGAGACAGGTAAGGACATTAGTGTTTGAACAACCTTATGCTGTCCGAAGATGAAAAATGGCTTAGTGATCGCATTAACACGAGGCTGAAAGTAGACCAGTGAGGGAAAGTTGTGACAAAAACTTCTGTTACATCGGTATTTTCATCACACATCAGTAGGAAACTTGTTAACTTGGTAAGGACGTATTTTAGGCAGTGCATGTTAATCAATACAATAAAGATTCGTTTGTTTTACAACCACGTAATATCATTTTGCGAATGTTGCATCACGCTGACTCACAAAAACTTGTAGTAACATTTGTGAATCACTAAGATTATATCAACCGGTTTTATAAAATACATGAACTTATGACTATTCCAGTTACAACGGTACTTTTAAATTGGAGTCGTCCTCCAACATGTAGGTACTTTTGCAAAGAATCGCTTACCTAGAGTTAATCGCAATATTTTTATTCCTCGATTAAATTAATATCCGCTCGTAATCTCGATCCGGGACATCAATAATGTCAACATCGACATCGTTTCTAAATTTAATCACTGTTCATCGAACTTTAAGTAAGCAGCGCGTCACTACGTCTGCGGGCCGCGAATTCGTCGGTTGATTCGCCAACCTTGGCGTAACGAGGTCGCCATCCGCCCGGCGGCGGCGCGGCGCTGGCAAGTGGGTCAGGGGACGCGCATGCGCTCCGGACACGAGCAATGAGCGCCGCCCCCGCCCTCGAATGAATGGCCCGGACCCCCCACTTTAGACCCACCAGCTGACATAACCTGACCTCCCCTTCCTAGGATCCTATTTACGATGACAGCATGATTTGGGGTTGGCTCAAAGGCTGGAAGAGCTCTGACTAGCCTGGTCTTTAGCCCTAGCAGCTGTTGTACAAATCTGTTGAGCGCTCTGCCCACTAGTTGCTAAGCGAATCTTGCGATGTTTGATTTTGTCTATTGTCTGTGTAGGCATTTCATTATGGCTACTACACAATATAACGCCTACTGATAAATATGAAAGGCTAAGATTGATGCTCTATCCCGTGTGAATTACTCAATGCAAGGATATTCTATGATTGCCTATCAGATAAAATCAGCTCAGCGTGAATACAAATTCAGTCTACATTATGAACTCATTGTATTGCTCATCACACATAATGTGCGATAGCTACCTATTGCTAGTCTTGCGTTTATATCACAACTACCAACTCAAAGGGATACACACTATAAATATTGTAAATGTAGGTAATTTCATTTCATTCTACATGTTCATTTCCAATAATCACGTTTTCCTTTGAACAAACACAATCTTGTTTCCTTTCATAGCTCTCAACATAAGAATAATTTATGAAAGCAGAGAACTTTTCTCAGTTCTTTTATGTGCGTTATTTCCATTTTATTCTCTTGTATTCTAGAACCGTATTACAAAAAGCTACTACCTACTAAATTTTTATGAAAGAAAACCTTTACGTGGACACATTTTTAGATGTTGTTGGAAAATTTTGATTTGGCTATAAAAAGGAAAAAATGTTTTGGTAGTATGTGATACTGTAAAGGTTTGTACAATCTGTAATATTTATTCATTAATATTTTATGAGGTTTAACGTCTTAAATATAATTTAAATCTTCTTAATTTTACAAATTTGTGGAATTATTTCGAATAATATGAATGTAACTTATATCACTGTATGTATTAAATATCCTTGCATTGGCTCATCTCATCTACTATTTGTTAGTACTCTTTATATATATTAGTATAACATTGGTTATATTGATTGGCTGAATATTAAAAGTTATGAGGCAGCCGACTGTATTACATTATTTAGACAAAAACAATCTCAGTTGGATTGGATGAAATGAGAAACAGAATTCTAAATAAACAAATGAAAATAAAAATGTAGCGGAGAACAATTGGAAAGGACGTCTGTGAAATAAATGAAAAAGGCAAGATTTATACAACGGATTCAACTACATTTTGTAGTCGTTAACATAAATTTCTTGCACTCTAAATGCGAAGCTGTATAATACATTTCAACCCTAGAAGCCTGCACTGGTAACCTAGTTCTGTCAAATAAATCTAACTTAGCGAACGTTTAACTCTATAGTAGAATTTATGAACCAAATTGTTGAAATAATTAAACTAGAAAATGGAAAACTCACTGTTGAAATCCGAAAGCTGACAAGAACTGAATTGACAAAAGAATATATTCGAGACTATATTTGAGAGGTGATGTTAGAGAAAAACACAACAAAGCACGATGTGAGCACAACGAGAGCCGATCTCGGTATGATGTGTTCCTGTACGACGAAGCGCTTGAAACTATTGGTGATGAAAACTATTAGTAAGCCACTAATTGTACGGCAGCCTACATATGCGGCGGTAATTGGCCCATTTACACATTTCGTTAGTCCGGCGTGCATAATTGTTGCCTGTTTATATGAGAGATGATATGAACGTGCCAACCAAAAACGGAGAAAAAATTTCAAGGTATACACAATTTTTCGGAGAGCATGAATTCAAGGTGGTAATAGGCAAATTAGAAATTGTTCCAATTTGCTTATTAACATCTTTGATACGTACCTTCTCAATGTTTTCTTTGTCTATAAATTGTGAAAGATGTCTAAAGCTAGTTCAAATCACTTATTTTTATTGACTTTCTTTATTTCTTCTCTAAAAATAAGCATATGTTTCCTGATTTTCATTAATTTTACTTTATCCAATTTACCTAAATTTGTTTTAGCAACAATCATTAAATTTATTAACGTTTATATATAGTATATTTATATATAGGTACATGATTGTGTAATTATGTAAATAAGTAACTACAAAATATTACTTAAATAATCGGAAAAGCCATGAACCACGGTCAAACGTTAGCAGTTACAAATATGAATTTAATAACATATTCGTACAATGTGGGTGATCGGTTGATCATTTGCATATCTACCGTTGAATATGTTTAAGACAAGACAATGAAGAGGTAGTTAGATAATAATGTATTTACAACAGTGTTCGAGCAGTTGGAGCTAGGTGACAGACCAAAGCGTCTAGTGGCATTCAAATTAAGCAATCATAGATGCAGAAAGATAAATCAATGTATTCGATATACAAACTTATCGTTTGATTCCGCATTTGCCTGCAGATTCAATTGAAATGGAGGACGCGTACATAGACGGTGATGAACATTTCAATTCATATGAAGTCAAAGACCCTGGTGAAGCTTATCATCTCTCAAATGATAATTTTTAGAAGCTAGTTACAAAATTGTAGGTTTACAAGTCTCTTTAGACGAGACAATGGGATCTGTGTCGAAAACGAAATATGCTAAAATTGTAGAGCATTTTTCAATATAACATCCAAAAATACCAAAGGCAATGACTAATGCGGCGTTATAGCGCTAATAAATACCGACCCAGAAAGTTTGGTCGAGCGCAAACAATTAACGGGAACGCTTTGTTACATCTTTTAGAGCCGAACACATTGGATCTATTGTTTAAGCATCTTTACCTTTTATAGGCTTTATGAGTTTATTTGAAACGTCTTCGTTTGTGTTAGCTAGGTACCTGAGGTGCAGCATCAAAAGCGGGTACCAATTTTATTGGGGCCACCATTTGTACATTGATTCTGGTTTTGTCTTACCAAGTTGGCACAAAATTTGAAGTAGATACATTTTGGAGACTATTCATGTCATTGAGAATATCTTTAATGGATCTTTACTAATATGTTTAGATAATGATGAAATTAATGCTTAATTATGAAGTAGTATTTGAATATGAATTGGATATGTATCGTGTTTGATTATAAACACATATGGCTACCGGAATAAAAGCCAATGTCTAAAACCAACTAACAGACTTATGGAAATGAAAGCCATACAACAATACCGTAAATCACAGAAATATCATCACAGTTTCCACCACATCTAATAACGGAAGCAGACAATTGCCCATAAAATGTATAGCTGGTTAAACATGTCCTTTGGCTGGATGCCAGACCGTCTGCGAACTTACATTGCTCGAAACAATTTTATCAAAACTCATCCACGATGTGTAATTAAAGCAGATGAAATTATATTTATAAAAGGTACTTACATTTTTAAGAAAAAGCACTTCTTCCTGCTTTCTACGCCCCTGGGTCCATCTGAAATGATTTCCACATAAAACATTAATATTTATCATAAATATTTTGTCAAAAGCACAGCAGCGTAATTCAATGTATCAGGAATTACAAAAAGCTTCCACTGATGGAAACCGACCTTGTTCATCCTGCTTGATACGCGCCAAACTGGCATTGACTTGACAGTCCCGCCAAACATGGCTGCCGCTCGTGTGGGAAGCGGAAATACACGAATTACTACGAGCCAGAAAGGATAGAACAATCTGTGCGCGCGTGCAAAAAAGAGACGGACGACAGGTCCTGGCTGTTCGAACTTTTAGAAAGAGATAACGATATGCGATTTGACAGGAGTGCGAAAGCATAAGAATCTCATCTAAACGGTTTTTAGGGTGGAGCTGTCTGGACTTTCGGGTAGGCGAGACGCGCAGATGGCAACAAAAAGGGACCAGTCGGGACTAAAATTTGGGCATAAATTGAACGACATTTTTGCCACATTACTGCGAGGCCGTCCATCGTCTCGGGAATGAACAGAAACGTTTAGGCCTGACGTTATTATTTTTACAATTTTAGCTAAAATAATTATGAACTTAATTATTTAATATCTATAATTAAAAATCTCATTAGTCTTTCAAGTCAGTCCAATTTTCCTTTTTTGGTATTTTTATTATACAACCGGTTTTTTTTTCTAGTATGATAATTTTAACATGTGGATATGTTTGTTCTAACAAAACACGTTTCGCATAACAGAATTAGCTGTATTCAAGTCACGGGGTCACTGACTCGGGATTTATTGTTGGTTTCCTGCCATTTTATTAAACTTCATATTTTTCCTAAACACGGGTTCGCCGACCAAATGTGCCTTCCGCTTACTATTTATTCGGACTATCATTGTTGTTCTATTTTAGGCGAATAGTACTATAGGCCGTTTTAAGTACGATATGCACGATTAGTTACATCATTTTTCGGTCGATTACGTTCTTTTATTTAAACCTTAAATTAGAGGTGTATAAAGTCGATAATTCCTTGGATTTTATATCGAGAAGTACGCGTATGGGCTTATGTTATTGAGGTTGCATCGGGAGTATCGCCTTGCCTATATCGCAGTACATATTTTATTTTTAACTGTGATGTATGACCGTATACATCGCTCACGTCTTTTCCTTATAGAATCAGTAGAACCTTTAGAGGTACCTATGTGTAATTTGTTAGGTCTAGTTGACAGGATGAACAAACTCATATCATAGAAATAGAATACCTAAAAAATACAAATTTATTTTACTATTAAATCTTATTAAAACTGCAGATGATGAAATTTGTAAAGGACATAAATACATGTTATACTCAAGTAAAAGCAGATTTAAAATAATAAAGAAATAAAATAATATCACATGATGTTGGGTGTTTTGATTAAATGGTTTTAAAATCCCTAATCTAACAAATTAATACATATTACTAACAGAATTCCTTGCTACTAAAAGCAGTAGCAAATATATCACCAAATGAAGTTGATCGATTATGGTATATAAAAATAATTCATCAATCATTAACTACAAACAATGTAGTGGAATTACAAATTTAGGTATCATATCTGTTCAAGCATTTCAGTATTCGATTGCTATTATAGATGAAATATTTCAATCAAGTTGAACTATTTTGATTAATAACTCTGAATCAGTCTCTTGCCGAAGACTTTTATAGAACTGCTAAGATATTAGCATTAAATATCTTGAAGAACGTTTATGGCGCCATCGCGTGCCAAGAGTTGGTTTTCTATAATGTGTGAGAACCTTGACAGGTTTCAGATTAAAATCAGGCTAATTTTGAGACTAGAGCAAGAAGTGAAATAATTATGGAAAATATAACAGTATAAAGTGTTTAGGAAAGACGTTCTTAATTTTAACGTCTGAAGTATACTGATATATACGGATGAATTATATGGCATCTTCAAAAGGTTTTTATAAAACAATACAATGAGCCATGTCCATATTCTTTTAATCATTGACTTTAATAAGACTAAATTATAAATGAGACGAGAAACTGGAAAATGCAAAGTACTTTGCATTTTAGCAATTGTATTCAACTCTAACGCCTTTAAAAATTGCTGTGTATCGTTTCCAAACTAAAAACCCGTAATTACTGTATTAGTTACCTGTAATTTGTTCTAGTACGATAAATATTCGAATCGCACTTCGTAAACGGGTTTCACTTAGCCATTTACACTTTAAGACATCGATGCACGTTTTTGCAATCGAACGAGTTAGTTACACGAGCTTAGATATCGATAATAAATCGATTCATATGTATTAGGCCTTATCAATACGCTGTATAATTGATCGATAATAGTTTGGGTATTAATTAAATGCCTGCTTTAAATAAGTGATCGGCATTAGAGTGATCTTATTTATTACTTTATACTCTATCAGTTAGCGCCAGAAATATTTATTTGAAGGACAAAGAAATATCTATTTCATTTATAAAGCATATCCTTTGGTTAAGATAAGGCATAAGGCACACAATTCACGATGGCTGCTTCAAAGTTTCAGAACGAAATACTGACACCTCTGATTGGCTGTTACAATCTGCATCAGGCCACCGGATTCGCCGACGCACCTGCGCAGTCGTACTGTCGAGAGCGTCTACCCTGAGTGAAGTTGTACTTGACTCATCTATATTTCAAGCTAGCTACATCAAGTATTTAATACTCTAAATTCACTCTCCCATAAATGTTTCAGCTTTAATACTACCGAATATAATACAGACTTCAAAAGCAGCGATATTTTGTTTATGCTTCAGCATATTTGTACTTGCCTCAATGAAAATTATTCTAGCATGTCTCATATTTAATTTTCGTTTTATAAAATTACCTGGTTTCTTAGAAAAGATAAGATTAACGATTATTATGTTAACCTGGTTTACGTTAAACTTAATATCATAGATAAGAGATTAAGGCAACGGAAGCTGCCGCACACTGTGTTTGCATTCACATTATAATATCGTATCAACTGAGATTAAGGTTGTATAGTATGTCACCTGTAGCCTGTAGGTAGCTGATAAATCTTTATTTAACCAAGATAAGGACGCAGTGTGAAATATCATTTTAGATAGGTACGTACATTTTAAACGCAAAGATACAGAGATTTTTTACCCGTAAATGAACGAACAAAACAGAAGCGTCACGGAAAAATTTCTCAAGCCATTAATTTTGACTCCATTTTGTAATTATGTTGGGATGTTACAGATCGCACCTTAAGATAAACAAAGAAATTTTAAGGCTCTCAAAAAAAAAAACATTTCTTTTCCTGTTACTGGTAAATAAGGCTTGGATATCTAATGTTTTCCATTTCAGCATCGTTTACAGCAAATAACAAGATGCTAACTTCGACGAAAACGATAGAAAAAATATCCAATCTCCTAAACGATTCCTAAATACCATTGGGTCAGCAATTATGTCTGATATTAATAACCGCTCTAAAAACACATAAGATATCGTACTTATATAGAACAGAAATGTGGCGAGTAAATTCCAGCATCATTATTGGTCGTCGGTAATTATAGCGATATTGATCTAACGCCATGCATTTAGGTATTCCTACCATCAGTTTGTTTTATCGACAAAAACATATTTTGAATCGATGACTTCCGAACAACGAGGCGCGTCGATGGTATCGATCGGCATCGTCGAAGCACCTCGCGTTTCCCGCAAGCTTCGAATTTTGCGCGAATGTAGACGAGATTTTGAGATGGAATACGAATTTACTTGTACACGCTGTGGAAATGTTCTGGGCTCGTATTGAAATATTTTATTAGGACGAAGCGAAATGTGTGGATATAAAAGTGAGATGGAATTTAATTTTCTTTCTTTCATATTTATTTTTAGACGGAATTTCGAATTATGAATATTAAAGTGATTCATCTATATGTATAAAAGGAGAAACTGACTGACTGACATATCAACGCACAGCCGAAACTATAGGGCCTATGAGCGTAAAATTTTGCACAAAGTTTTATTTTATGACGTAGGGGAGTACTAATGATGGATGAAAGGGGGGTCCAAAATTTGTATGAAGAAAACCAGTTTCACGCGGCTGAAGCCCCCGGCTAAAGCTAGTCAGCTTATAAATTAGCGTTTGACTTCATTTAACAAAGACCAAGAGAACCAAAAGTGGATTATTCACTCCAACAAGCATACCTAGGTACTTTATTTATTAAAGGAAGCAATTATATATTCATCACGCAATTCCCGTATCCCTTTCAAAAGCTGAGCAGCTCCAACCCTAAATAAAAGTTGCATGGAGCCAACGATAAACTGACGATTTTTATAATAAAATATTTAGGGACTGTAAAACGTAGCCATGATAAGTCAAACAGAAATTATCCTCGTAGGCACGCAATCCTTGAGAACATTATTATTTATTTACAGGGCTGTTTATGAACTTGGGAACTTTTAATGACAATGAAAATAACTTACGTTGGTAATAAAAAAACTTTTTACAAAAAAAATATAACCGACTTCAATGATAAAAAACACTGAAAAGTATCAAATAACTTTAATTTTGGAAGTCGGTGTTTCTATAATAGTTTAGTCTCTTCGTTATTTAACACCGACTTCCAAAATTAAAGTTATTTGATACTTTTCAGTGTTTTTTATCATTGAAGTCGGTTATATTTTTTTTGTAAAAAGTTTTTTTTATTTTACACTTTTTAGTTATGGTACCACCACTAAAAAGTACCCCTCAGTCAAACTTAAATACCTTATAGTCAGAGCGCATCTCATAACGGCTCTAATAATCCCAAACACGGTTAGATTACATTAATTTACCTTTCGGCTTCATCATCAGATCAGTTCGATATATCCTCTCCCCCTCTTCTTTCAAACAGTCATTAGACTAGATGCTGGAGAGGGAAAGGATATATCGAACTGATCTGATGATGAAGCCGAAAGGTAAATCTTTCAATCAGTCATTAGACTAGATGCTGATAATCCCGGCTGTAGCATCAGGCCAGATTTATGTCAACATTGCAATGAACTTAAAATTTAGTCCTGTTTAAAATGAGCCCAAACACGACTACGGTGCTGTAATTTCAAGGTTTGTACTTTTCCTGATGCTCCTGGCTTCAGCATCAGGTCTCTATGTACTTTGGTGTATTAGCAGTACGTTTATCCACAAATCGAGCCGTTTTCAATGAGCCTAAACTCGATATATCTGCTGTTTGTTGTCGAGGGCTTAGGTACTCTGCAGACTATCCTGACTGCAGCATCAGGTCATGACTTGATGATCATGAGACCAAATGTGGCAAATGCCCTATCAAACATCAAAACAATTTACTAAAACAGTCCTTGCCTGTTCGAGTAACTTCTTACTGTTAAGGAGTTGTACCTTCCATCATCAGCCCAGCTACCTGAGATGGTGACGACCATACGCAAATACACAAGATACTTTATAAAATATGCGAAAATCCATAAGTGAGCCTATAAAATTTGAAGGTTGCCCTCGATTTCTCCAAGATCCCATCATCAGATCCTAATTTGGTGATAATGGGACCACCTCAGAACTATCTACTTTCGAACAAAAAAAGAATTTTGAAAATCCGTCCACATTTGGGGGAGTATTCGACGAACAAACATACAAAAAAAAAAAAAAAAAAAAAAAAAAAAACATACAAACAGCCGAACGTAGTACCTCCTCCTTTTTGGGAAGTCGGTAAAAATATATTTATTCTTATACAAGTTTGTCACGCGAATTTTCCCGAGAGTACCGTTGAGTTTCCTTAAGAAGTGCTTGGCAACTTTGCAGGTGCAAGTTTTAAAGCAGATGTTGCTTTAAAAAAACAAGTGATATACGACTGGTATATACTAACGAAGGATAAATGACACCTATTGCTACAAAGGGTTATTGTAAAAAGTACATCCGTTTCAGTACCTGCGTTGCTATCGTTATATATTTTTAAATTAAGTCGATATCATTTTTTTTTAAGTCAGACGCCACAAAATCTGACCATTAGTCTATCTAGGAAGGGTCGTGTTGCCCAGTTACTGGGTTGTAGAGGTCTGATAGGCAGTCGCTCAATGTAGATATTCATCCGCATCCAGTTAGTCTGGACTCTAAGCAAGTTGGAAAAGGAGCTGATGATGTATTTTTAAAGCATGCAACTCAGTATCTATATTTACTTTTAAAGTTGATACATACCTATGGCCTTATCGGTATATCGGTAAGTATTTAAAGCATATCGGTATCGATAAAAACAACATCGATATTGATATGTTTTTCAAGGTACAGTCCTTTGAATATTACGACCATCCTTGAGAGGATATTGAATTTGTACCTGACGTAACATTTATTGCTGCTATTATTTTTATGTAAATACAGTGACAGGTAACTCACAAAATGTAAGTACACGTTGTCTTCCATGACGCCTAGTCATAAAATTTAGCGATTCCAGTCACGTAGACCCTAAGTGTGAACGATTGAATTTTTTATTCTGGTGCTTGCCTATTGAAAACATAGTTTTAGAGCAGGAAATTATTTTATCTCTTTTTTGCATTCTACATTGTTCTTTTTATACTTAGCTATGCAACCAATTATTCATGGTTGGTTCGGTGACAATTTATCAGTAAAATATTTTGATAGATATGCCAATAGGTATTCGAAACCGATAGCTGGTGACTACACTAGTCAAATTATTTGAAAATGTTAGTACTTACAAACATTTTACTAATACTACACTTAAATAATGAAAATTTTTTATTAGACTTTTATTCATTTTAACTCGAGTTTTGAAAAAAACCTTATCGATTAACCCTCGCAATGCAATGGAGTTATTATTACAAAACAAATAACCTAGCTCGTTATTAAAAAAAAAACCTGCGGAAAACAAATCAAAATAAAAACGGAACGGAAACGTTTTATTGTTTGTTAAATGTCGCATTTATATTCTTAACCCATAACTAATAATAAAATCGGATCCAACTTTATGAAAATATACTACGATTACATGCGAACAACACGAAGCTGATTTTTATTTGTTTCCACGGCAGAAAAAACGCGGTGTTTTTAATAATTGCATAATAATTCACGGGAAAGCGTAGCATGATTTAAATTTAGTGGCATTTTTACAGTACAGGCTGTAATCTTTTCGCTCCTTGTTCGCGAAATAGGGAAGGAAATAACCTGGTGTTTGTAAGGCAATTAAGTTGGTGTAATGTTTCAGGAAAGGTGGAACATTTGTGGTTGTTTTCGCAAGTAGTTAAGCAGTCCGAGTGATTAAATGCTGAGGGGCTCTTTAAGTCTGGGAAGCCTTTGTCCGTTTATCGACTTGTTATCTAGTTTCACATAGAAGCTTATAGCTGAAAGGGTGATTTAGTTAAGCTGATAGGACGTGTTTTGCGATTAAATTGTTTAATTTTCACAATATTTTGGTTTTATGTAGTCTAAGCTCTTTTTACTTCTTTGTCATTTTTTTATTGTAATTATTGATTTTTTTTTATCGTACAAATTTGTTGTTAGATGTTTTTTTGTCTGGGTACACTGTCTTTTCAAAGGTACTTATTAATATTATGCTATGGAAACATTGTTTTTTTTTTTTAAATAATGAAGCTGTGGAGTAATTTGCTGGTTTTACTTTTATAGAAAACGACCAACAGGAACCGCTTTTGATGTATAAGTACCCATGTAGGCCTTGGTGAATTATATGATTTTGAAATAATAGCGAATCGACGGAAATTGGCGTATACATATTTAAATTTATCAGCTTATAAAACAAAATATACGCCCTCTCTGTTCTTGCCTCTATTCTGGTCTGTCTTCTTTAATTTCCGAATAACTAAATTAAAAAGCCGTAAAAACCCGACTAATAACACGTGTTCATCAAATGCCAATACAATGGGCGTAAAAGAGAAAGGTCAAAGGTCTTTTTTGATATCACGCATTAACATGCATAAAAGGAGAAATCAGAATATTATCAGTGTACCGCCAATTCCGCACATGCGTAGAACGCGCGGCGGTATCGACGGGCGGCGTCGGGCGTCGCGCGCAGGCTCCCACCCCGATAACGTAAATAATACAATAAAAATAATACAATCCCACCCGATTTGAATGTCTTCTCTCTGTAGCTGTAGAGTCAGCTTGATGGACTGTTATAGCGAGATTTTGTTGCGACTATAAGACTTTTTTACGACAACAGTGTAATTGATGGACTCGAGGTCAGTCCGCGGAAAAGGGTGCTTTCCTCAATATTGACAAGGGAAAATTTATTAGACTGAGCTTGGAGCTTACAAAGTGATGATTTGATGAGTAGTAACTGGCGACGTGAAAGGAAAAAAAGGCCCCAAAAAAATTGGCTGAACTCCAAACAACAAAGAAAAAGTATTACTTGCCTTTAAAGGATCTTTTTAATTAAGTTACAAAAGCAAATAGTTATAATAACTAAGAGCTTGTAACCGATTCTAATGAATTCAAACGACTTGGACTAAAAACGACAGACTACAAATCCAAACCACATTTTATAATACTTTATAACAGTTCTATGTAATAAAATATAAACGTAAGCAATATTTTTACTCGGAACCGTTACAGCGCCCTAAAATGCAATATGTTTCACACAATTCGGAACAGATGCGTTACGAACCATTTGACCGTACGCTGCAGTAAAACGGGTTAAATGTCAAAGAAATAAATTTTTCCTTGTTTCGTTCTTTCTCCAATTAATATTAAAATATCATAAAAAAACGACAGAATAACGGTAATAGCAATGAAAATGTTAAATAAAATAACGTCACAACAACTAGACAATAAATTCGCGGCCATTTTAAAACAACTTCAATTTTTATAACCCTAAATCACGCAAAGGAATTAAATCAAATAGCCGTGTAATTGATATTCATTATAACAAATAATAATTTGAAAAAGCAACGCGGCGATATCGCGAGGTGGGTGTAGATAAATTCCAAATTCAAAAATTCGCTTACCGGAGGGAGGCGCATGGGGCAGCTGCGCGGCGCGGAGTGCGAGCAGCGACACAAGCCTACTACGTCACCCTCCCTCCCGCTGCCCCGCCCTACTCCTTACTCCTCACAGATTTGTCTACACAACCCCTCGCTACTGGAGTTAACAGGCTCTAGATCTAATAATATCTATTAATTACCCTTTATTAGGCTTGCTTGTGTCTATTTTCTGGCCGTTAGCAACAGCACGAGTGATAAAAAAAACAAAATGAACGGACATAATCTAAACCAGTTTTAATATGTCCGAAAAGCCCCTACCTACTATATTTAAAAATGGAGCAGAATATTTATTAAAAAAAAACTACCAGTAATTTAAAGGGAAGTCACTCATAGGTTAAAATCTTTTTCTTCAAAGCCTTTTTTTATAAAACAAAAGGTCAGAAAACAAAAACTTAGGTGTGACGGAAAAGTTACGCAACTTAAAACGTGTGTGAGTATGTACAAAGATGTACAAACAAAAGTAAAATGCGTGCTTACCTATTGACAGTGAAACCGTTACGGACGCGTGTGACGTAAGCGAGCCTGCCGGTTCCGGAGGACGGGTTCACATGGCCTAACGTTTTACGAACGATTATATTATTATTATTTTGAGAAGTATCTGTTGGTTTTCGATTTTTACAGTTGGTTTGCATCAGAAAAATAATAGATTTACGGTTTATTCATTTAATTGATATTGGTTTTATTACGAACGAGGCTTTTTAGATTTTCAATTCTTTTTGTGCATAAATCAGAAAAGTACTGAACAGGCAGTTGATTATCCAAAAAATACTCAATATTCATAAGAATAAATTGTGATAAAACTGATGATTTTTACGTATTCCGATGTTGTACTTTGTCGCCTGTGTCGTGATTAAAAAGGCCGTATCAATTTATTGTGTACTTCCGTTACATTCACGACGCTTTTAACTGCCGACTGGCTTCCTTTTTTTGTTTTAGGTTCTACCGTTCAACTTATTTGAACTCTTCTGTTTTTTTTTTTTTTAATAATTCAAACTACATATTTTTTTAATAACACTTATTTTGCTACTACTAAAGCTAGAACTATACTGCGCATATGTGTACCACACACATCGATCTGGGCGCGTCAGTCTCCATACACTTTACATGGAAACAAAATTTGTAGAGCTACACTTGATCCACGCCACGCGACGTCGTTCTACGTACAAAATAGGCGTGTAGCACGTGTGCGTTGGTCTAACTTAATACGTTCATAAAATACCCCCAAGAGACGATTTATTCATACTATTTCGATTTAAAATGTTAATTCTCCAGAGACGCTTAGTCGGTGCCTTTATCGAACAATAGCGTCACTCGACGACATCTCAACGTCACATTAATAAAATATTTTTCAAGTGAAATGCATTCTATGTAAATCCTTTGTCTTTTTGAATATACAATCTAATTACCGTTTTTGTCGGCACAGTGCGTGCGATAAAACTGTCGCAGTACAGAAATCTGCATTCTAAACGGCGCTTATCCATCGTGACACGTCCGTCCGGAGTCTATGTCCAACTAACAAGACGCCATATGGTGTTCACGGGCGAATGACTCAATACATTTTTGTATGTAACTCTTTGTAACCGTTGGTGCGTGCGATTTTATATGCGTTTATATCGTTGGTAATGTTTAATAGATTTATTACTTATGGTATGGCTTGCCCTTAATTCTTGGATATGGGTTGCGGGTTTCAACATGGCCGCTAGTTCGAATTTTAAATTTTGATTCGAGTGGTGATTATTTTTGAGGTTTGATGTATTGGAGTTCGATTATCAATTTATTGAGCTTAGTATTATTTTAATTGAAAATGCGTTTATCTGAGAGTAAACTAGCAAAATTTTAGATTTTTAACATGAAATAACGTGATAGTGGTTCAATTTTGTATATTGGACTGTGCTGTCAAAAGCTCTACTCAAAATCAGTGAGCTTTATTATGCAGATGTGGCTTGGGACCAAGAGGACAAAATCAGCAGTTATTAATGATGTGATACGTTTAGTCAACATAGTGTTCAATGTAATAGTCACTTTTTATGAAGTGCTAATTGGTTAGTGGTTTGTTAGCATTGAAGTTACGAAATATTCGTCACTCCGCGAACCTTCGTCAATTCGTAGAATATGTGGTGAGAACTTGTGTTGCGATAATAAAACTTAAATGTAACACGTTACTGTAGGCGTATTACATATTGTACGATGTGCTCACTACACCGTATTGTATTGCCCATGACTATGCGCATTTGTTCTCAGTAGTTCCTTTAGTAGTTCCTTTGGTGGAACTACTGAGCTTTTTTTGTCACGGTAGTTCCATCAAAGGAACTCAAGGAACTACTGACCCTTTTTCATCATAGTAGGTAGTTATTATTTAAGAAACACGACATGGATTATTATGCTCACTAGAACATATCAGTAGTATGTCGTATTCTATGACCGTAGCATCCGCGTATTATCCGCGTATCATCTGCATATTATGGTCCGCGTATCATCTGCGGGTCTCAACCGTTTCCGTCTTGTAGTAGATCTGTGTGTTTTTGCTAAATTACGGCGCATCAGGATGAGCAAATGAATACCTAATTTTATAGAGCAAATTTATTTCCATTATACCATAGGTGCGATGAAAATAATGTTAATTTTTAAAACGGTAATCATAAGAGGTTAGAATCCGTACGCTCACTCAACGTCGTGTACCCCATGTGCGTTGTGTATAGGCACTGTCAAAATGTAAAAGTGCGCGAGCGGAACACGAGTCGAGCACAAATTCGTGTAGTGTGGACTGACTTACAAGCTTTGAACGAGCGCGCTTCGAGCGTTTGGTTCGTGCTCGAATATGCTCCGCTTAATGTCGGTTTTTTGACAAAAACAAAGGCTTTTTGTATTTCGTTATACAGTACGTCTACACTTGACAACGCGAGTACAGCGGCTCGGCTTGTGCTCAGCTCGTGTTTGACTCCTCTAGAGTAGACCCATCTTAACGCTATGGTGTTGGTCGATGACGGAACGGTGTAGTGATTTATAATTATGTTGGTCTCATATATTTTATTACAAAGACTGTTTTTTTTTTCTGACACGTTTCAAGCACGTACGGTAAGTAGACTACAGAAAAAAATAGATATACCTATACTTACGGCTTACTCTTTTTAATAAAAGCTTTTATGTTAAAACTAAACTACAAATAATTCGTGCAGGTTTGACGGTTGACTACGGTTAAAATAACTTAACTATTATAAGTTGCAAACACCGAAGTACCCCACGTCACTCAACCGAAGGATTATTTTGCTCGGACGCTCGCAGCCAATCCAACGTCACCCCTCCCCTTATTGGTGAATTTAAAAAAGGAATTTCAATTTAATCCGCTCCCCTCGAATATAGCTGACAGGCGGTGCTTTGCCGAGTGTCGAAGCGAAGTCGAACCGATTATATTATTGCGTGTTCTCTTTTCGAAAGTTTTCATTTTTATTTTTCGAAAATAGAATACCTAGTCTATTATGGCATTAGATTGATTGTGCTATTTTTATGAAAAGCTCTTTTTCTAATTTTGAAATTACTTAGAAAATAATCCAGTATTGTTTAATAATTACATCAGAAATTAATAAATACATTTAGCACTATACGTATTGAAGGCCAGCTTGCACTACAAATCACTATACCCAGAATTAAATGAATTTAAATAGCTGTTCTATTTCTATCAATTGTTTGGAGATGACAGAGACATAATTATTAATTCATGAATCCCCAAGCGACACCCGGTGGCCGCGCATCTATTGTCTTACTATTGTGTCTCTAATTGACGGTATCTGAAAGGTTAATAAGTTTAGCGCTAAACGTTGCCAGCGAGTCTAACCATTATAACAGCTTAACCAGCACTACAAATGACTATATTCATGACTAAAGTCATCTGTCAATGATAAGAAGACAGTCTGGGTTGATGCTATAAATACATTACATTATGTGATTTTTTACAAATTAATGCGTTAAGTGATTTTTAGTGTAAGTGATCCTAAAATATTTTTCTATTTTTGTCAATAATTTGAAGATGATAGAGACAATTTAATATATAAAAAACGTTACCGTTAAAACGTTAACAATTTACACTACTCATAGCATTTACTTAATAAATGGTGCAAAATAGCAAAAAACGTTTAATATTTTAGAAACGTAAAAAGCTTATAATTTGCTCTGCCACTATTTATGCGAAGATACTACCACAAGATACGCATCTTCATAGTTTAGGAAACAGTGTTTGAATTTTATACTATTTCACAATTTTGTGTACTTTTCCTGTGTCTTTGTATTTTTGGTAACAAAAATCATTATTTTTTTTTAAATAAACAATGCAGAACAAACACGATAAAGAATGTCTAATATTTACAATCGATTGCAGAATAACCTTTCACAATGACTCAATACACGCTGTAATTACAGTACCTAAGTGAAATTTTCACATGCATACCTAATCAGTGGAATATTTCACAAGTCGTATCCTCATGAATAGGTAGGTATTTGGCCAAGTTGTGTAATAATTTCACATAAATACGTCATCTTTATAGGTAGCTAGTTACCTACCTATAATTTTTAAAGGCGCATGACTTTGCATGAGTCATCGTTATGGTGAGACAGTTGCTACTTGCTTACATCTCAGGAACGAGATCACGATTGTGATACAAACATCTGTTACTTTAATGTATTCATAGTTAACTTGTCTGAGCAGCAGATACAAATTTTATTATTAGTTTCTTGCTATATTTTTGGGTATGTTAGCTGTTTGAGTTTAAAGTTAATTGTTTTTCGCTTTACTGTCGAAATGCTTAAAATATACGTATTTCCGTTGCGACAGCTTGGACTCTTTAAAGGACAAAGAGATTTCGATGTTCGATTATTATGTTCTTAATTTAAATAGCAGCAAAAAGAAACTAGTAAACATTATTTTAATTGCTTTTTATTATTTATTAGGTATATATTAGATAATTGACTTTTAAATGTGTATTGTCAGTAAAAAAAATACAATACCAAGTGCAGAAACAACACAAAATGGTGCACATAATTATTTGCCCATGCCCTCTGGTTTCCAGCCTAATTTCCATTTTAGTAAAAAGAACAAATACTGTTTCCTACTAAATAAAATATTAACGAATCGCAACTCAGCCTGTAGCTAACAGGAATTGTTGAAAGTTTCCCCTACCATTTGTATCTCGAAAAATGAAACTCACGTAGATACATAGGGGCGTAAACGTCGATGACATTGTTTTTAACCATGTACAAAAATTAAAGACGTTTTCAACGATCTTTGAGTTATAACTAAAGTAATATATAATAAAATAAACAATAATTATAAGACGATAGTTTATGAGTCTAAGTGTATAATATTAATTTGTCTTTTCGTCGCGCTCGAACGGTTGAACAAATTTGAATGAAATCTTAGTTAGACGACTTTTATATCTTGAGAAAACTTTTTACTTTGAAGTGGGTGAAACCACTGACAGCACATAGTATTTTTTATAATAAACCTTATAAAAAAAGAAGAAAAAAAAAGGAATTTTGATTCCTTTTTTCATATGGGAATTCCGCGCAAGTGACAATGTTTGTTTTTTAATTTGTGACTACGGAACGCGTTACTGTGAAATTAAGTTTTACCCTTCAGATACCGTCAATTAGAGACACAATAGTAAGACAATAGATGCGCGGCCACCGGTGGTCGCTTGGGGATTCATGAATTAATCACGAATCGCTACATCTACACTAAAATTATGAAGTGGTTAAAGTTTTTTTTTTTTGTTTGTAGGAGATAATCTCTGAAAGTACTGGTCAGATTGCTAGAATTTCTTCACCGATAGAAAACTGCTTTATTCCTAGTGATATAGATAAAGGCGATATTTCATGTACGCGAGCGGGCAAAAGCTAAATATGCTTTGTTATTACTCATGCTGAGTAGTTATTTGAATAAAATAGAACTTATTTTCTATCTGTATATTATAAATAGCAAAATCCTAACTCATCA
This sequence comes from Mythimna lalbum, assembly GCA_949319445.1. Classification (NCBI taxonomy): domain Eukaryota; kingdom Metazoa; phylum Arthropoda; class Insecta; order Lepidoptera; family Noctuidae; genus Mythimna; species Mythimna lalbum. Next base: position 14,952,557 of record OX439356.1, on the reverse strand, counting down.
ACGCCCAGCCCATCTATGAATTTAAAACATTGAAGTTTAGCAGAAAGGTGCCTTTTATGACGTAAAAAAATAAAAAAGAATTTTCTAAAATTCAACATCTATGGGAATCGAACGGGGGTCAAAGTTTGTATAAAAAATTTACTTTCACGCTGGCTACCGCCACTGGTAGAAGCTAATCGAGCCATATAATTACAAATGTAGTCATAAACTAGTAACAGCTAACATAATCATAATAAAAAACTAACAAAGCTATTTCATAATTATCAGGGCATTTTTCGTTTAGGAATTTTGGAATGTCCCACAGTATTATTTAAGAATCTCAATGAATTAATTTTTATAGAACGATATTAATACGACTTACGACCGTGAGACCGTTTCACATATTTACATGAACTTTGTTCTGTTAATGAACATTTATGATTATTATTTTATTTTCTTGTTTATAGAGAGTACTTCAAAATGGTTTCAAGTTTTTAGGTGAAAGTTTTGAGTCAGCTGGCAGTTGGCTAGATAGAAAAGACAAAGACTTAAGAAGATGGGTCAATCTCCATTTTATCAAATATCTTTTTTGTTTCGACTTTATCTTTCCAATTTATTTAGATGTTAGAAGATTTTAGTATGGCAAGCCCAGAGGTGCAACTACAAAATGAAAAAAAAAAAAATATGCATAAGGCCTAGGCAATTACGATCACCATATATAGCAGCATAACCGTTGTTAATAAAGGGTAAGAAATTATCGATAAGACAAGACAAATAGAGAAGTTTGAAGAGGTACCTAAATAACGAAAGGTTTTCATGGCTCAGTAGCTCATGCAGTTCAATATTCCTTTGTTTTTCAAAAGAAAACTCATGGAATAAATATGACTAGGCTGCATAGACGTACAAAGTGCCAATTGAAAATCGGTAACAAAATGTCAAATCGAAAAATGACTAAGGCACACAACGTTACTTAAAGTAAAAGAAAAAATTATAAAAGTCAAAGTTTCGATAGTACCTAACATTTAAAGTACCTGCTAAAAAATTCGGACATAAAAATATAAAATGATTTATGTCAAAAATGTGAAAAATAGATAATATAGAACATATAATAAGGATTTTAGGAAGAAAGGTTTTGTGAACTTTGTCAAATACGACCTACAAAACTTAGCATCATTTTAGTTAGTAAGTACATAAGTGGAATTTGATTTCATGACAATTACATACGCGATTTTGATATTATGCGACTAAGTTGTCATTTTGCGCTTTTGAAATTAGGTGCCTAAACCATCTATCTCAAGTCTGATGTCAGATGATCAATGTGCTAAATTTATGACGCCATGGAGCCTCAGTCCACTGCCCAACTTTTTATGATGACGCTGAAATAATCTAAATGGTGAACTATGACGTAAGCACTATAAGTAACTACTAATTGACGCAAACAATTATGGTTATTAAATATCTCTATGTAAACTCATATTTAATTTCATTGCTTCCCAACGGTTCAGTTTTTAGTGTAGTTTTAAGAATTTTAATTGATAAACGCAAGAATGTTTAAAGACCCTTTGAAGAAATTCTATGGCAATCATGACTTGTGAAAAATACGAAGTCGAAAATACGAGTTGCGTTCGAGAGTTCTTAGTAAGTACGGCCGTTACCCAAATGCGCAAGTCCGAGATCGGCGCAGGCGCAAAGGTGCCTTTGTGGCGGCCATATTTTATTGCCCCTTTTTTCGGGACGGACAAAAATATCCATTCATAGAAGTCAGGTATAAAAATATTTTTGTTTGACTTTTAGAATGCAACCGTTCCTACCCCATACAGGATTAGGAGGGATTTTGACAAGATCTAGTTCGGTAGACAAATATTGTTTTGAAAATGGAGCTTTTGGAAATTGGATTATGTATTAATAGCGGTAGCCTATTAGCAAGAAGCCGTTTTTTTTTTCAAATTTAAATATGGAATGGTTTGCCAGTTTAAAGGGTTTTTGGTTGAAGCTTAGGTAGAGAGTGACGCATGCGTCTTACGAGTATACCAAAGACAAAGGAAGATGAACAGACAGGGGTCATGTTACAAGAATATTTATCATGTTCATCATGATTTCATTAAGTTAACAATGGGTGTAGTCGAAAGTGATATGAGAGTGGTGAAAAGCATGTAAAACGATGATCGATCACGGGATCATGACATTGGGGTTCAGTGGTTACTATTGGGGCTATGTTAGATAATAATATTAAATATTTATACGCAAATGTCAAGTTTTGCAAATAAATTCATAAATGTGAATAAATTAGCCTGTATCTAAAATCATAATTTATGTTATTCAAAATTAATATATTTTGTAATTTAACTTTTAATACCACGCACATCTAGGTGATTGGAGTATTTAGTTCTACCGTAGATAAAAAAACTCATCACCAAATTAACCCTTCAGATACTGTCAATTAGAGACACAATAGTAAGACAATAGATGCGCGGCCACCGGTGGTCGCTTGGGGATTCATGAATTAATATTTATTAGGTAAAATTTAGGTGAGAGAATTTAGTAGGTAATATCTACAAATTATTATCGAGCAATTTTAATCCATCTAGGTAAAGCAATAACTTAGGCCTAAATTGTACCAGATTTTTTTTTCTTATTATATATCCTGGTCCAGCTATCCACTTCTCCACAGTTTATTTTTTGAATTACATAACTTTATGCTGAACAAATATAGGCTTGCTTTCATTTTTTTTTTTTATTGATTGGATAAATGGTTGATAGTTTTTTTTTTTATAGAAAACTTGGTTTATCAGATTTAAGTTTTTGTTCAAAAGAAAAGTGGTAAATAACTGATTTGACTGTGTTTTAGTTATTCGATTCCTCTAAAGTAAGAAAAGATTTAAAAATGACGTATTGTGATAAAAAAATCACTTCCTTAGCTTCATATCAAAACTCAACGGGAACAAAGTAGAAGTTAAATGCTGTTTAGGATAAACACCTATAAAGAACCCAGAATCATAGACATAAAATATATAAGAATACTTTAAAATATCTTAAAACAAATGAATACTCTGGTACCTAAAAATGAGGTAGATGCAAATATGAGATGCCGGGTACTACTGAAATGTAATTACTTAAAAATAAAGCTAATACTATTTTACTTACCAGAACGTAGCGCCCCATACAGCAACAGCAGTCTTTTTAAAAAAATACAAAGGAAATGTTTCTAAAACCTATATTGAAACTCTCGTCCGTACGCTAATATGAAAGCTTTTTGAATGAAAGCTCCCTCCGAGCTTGACAGCAAGATAGAACTGTTTTACCATCTTCAAGTTTGTCGAACAGCGCCATCTAGTAGCGAGTAGAGTAACCATACCACCAAGCAATTAAGTGGGGCTTGGTAGAATAAAATATCAATAATCTTATTAGATTTTTGCAAGAAGTTGGAAAACATTAATATCACTGTTAGAAATGCTCAATCAAATATTATTGTAATACTGAAATGATGATATGACAAATGATATGATAAATTTACAAGAAAGGGGAATAAAATTATGCGCTTACCTTTTTATCCGCAGTGCAGAATGCGTGTCTAAAGGGCACCTTCCGAAATACCGAATAAAAACTATTGCCTTCATTTGTCAATACGAAATAAACTATCGGCAACAATAAAATGAAAGGTAAAACGTTAAATTCTCACTGGGAAACTTATAATGATTTTTTTAAGCAGAAGCTCACGGATGCGGATTCTATTCTGAATTTTCCTAGTAATGAATGCACAAGGTGACATCTACGGAAAAAATTAGAACTACTCTCATACGTCACACTGAGGGCTCGTTTTAGTTCTAGTTTTTCACGCAAGATGGCGCTAGTTGGCAGAGCTTTAGCTCACAAGCTGCTTTTGTATTTCCAAAGACTTTGAAAAGATGTCGCGTTTCTAAGTTTGACATTATTTAGATAATTAAATTATATTTTTTTAAATTTTATATTTTCTAAACATGTTCTCAATTTATGATTGTATCCTAATTTTAATTTGTTAATTTTGTTATCAAAATAAAAATCATTCAGAGAATACCTTTTAATTATTTAGTGACTTTTACGATTTCTCATTTGCTCAGAGAGGTTTAGATATGAAACAGATAAATTACTTCCTTGAAGAAATTAAAAAAAAAAAAACCTAAGTAATAGCTTTTTTATTTTAAGGTAAATCATTAGATGACTTTTCTCATTCTAGGATGAAGCAATGTGGATGTGTCAGACTTGACTGACTAAAACCAACGTGTGTCCTTCGGTTGCTTTTTGTGTTCCAGAGCCATAGTAACTCTTTGAAATGTGACCAAAGTTTACACTGCAACTGGTACGTACAATTATAGGTACCAGACTCGAAGAACTAGAACAATTTGCCTGCTGTTATCTTGCTGTCAGATTATAATTAATATATAATTATGTATAATAGTTATATTAGGTACTTAAAAAAACTGGGCAAGTGCGAGTCGGACTCTCGCACTGAGGATTCCGTACAAACTAGCTTATGTAAATGGTTCAATTCCCGAATCGAGTCCCGACGATTTTTCCGTTTCTAAAGAAATACTTTTTTGTGACATAACTACAACAATTTTCAAGTTTGTACTATGAGACCTTGCTTCATGCCAAATTTCAGGGTCAACGGGAACAGGGTCCCTATGAATGTTGATTTCTTTCAGTGTCGTATTTTTTTTTTTTCGTTAACTTCGAATTTTGATTTTTTCACAGCTTCAAGAGACCGCAGACTTGAGTAATGGTTTTAATTTCAACTCGATACCTCCACGTGTTCCCTAGATAAAGGGCCTTGACAGACAGATAGACAGACGGACAACCAAGTGATCCTATAAGGGTTCCGTTTTTTCTTTTGAGGTACGGAACTCTAAAAACCAGCGGAATATGCTCATGATTTTTACGTTAGTCAAATCCAGATTGTGAGACTTAAAGAAAAAATCAATTAAAGGCACATTAGGATTTCCACATGGAAAAACCAGAACATTTAGGTCCATTGTTTTATTTCACCAAGTTATTTTTTACGTGCCATCACAACTATTATCTCGTGTGTCCTATAAAGGTGATTCAGTCATTAAACACAAGGTACCACGTTCAATAAAAAACACTTTTGTGTTACCTCCGCTGAGTCCAATAGTATGAGACCATGATTGATGAACAGTTCGCCCGATTGTATTCTCCTCTGATAATATTTTCTCAGTCTATTTGGAATAAATTTGTTCGTATAGAACGTTTTACTTCGACAGTTTTGGAAATTGATATTCTAGAAATCTGCTCTTGTTTTTTTTTTTTTTAAATAAGTGCCTACTTGATATATTGATCAGCGTGTTTGGCAGTATCAATCAGGCCACTTACATTGAGATAGAGAGTTTTATCCTGTAGGTATATCTTGTTGTCTTGCGTTTCTGACTGATTTTTCATGCACATGTGCTCTTTTTTTTGAGGTATAAACTCATCAAATAACTTTTCACAGAATTCTACTAATTGAAATCATCGGTTTTCGTTTGATTGCCCGTTACGTTTTAATGCCGTGGTAACTCTTTCGAGCAATCCCGTAGATATATCGAAACCCTTTTTGGAGATGGGAAATCATCAAATAACTCTGCAAGTTCTAGGTGGAGCGAGAGACAGAGTGTCAGACTTTTACTGACTAAACCTTACGGGCGTTCTTTCAATTTCCCTATTTGCGGCTGACCTTTACTTTCCTAGCATATAGCGAAGCCTTGAAAATCAGAATGCATTCGGCTGTCTGTGTGTGCCACACTAGTTATAATTTAAATCATCTAAGTGACATGATGTGATCACGCAAGGAAACTCCGAGCATAGCCCTTTCCATTGCCTCTGGGTGACTGTAAGCTGGCCCATTAAATGCGACAATATTTCAGTAGAAGAACCAAGGTCGCCAACATAGCATAAAAAATTGCTAAACTAAAGTGGCAGTGGTTAGAGCTCATTGCTCGTAGAACGGATGGTCAATGGGGCTGAAAGGTTCTAGAGTGGCGACTACGCACCGGTAAACGCAGCGTTGGAAGGCTTCCCACAAGGTGATCTCATGATCATGATCATGATTCACCGACGACCTGATGATCAGAGTCGTGGAAATGCGGTGGATGCGAGACACATAGGATCGGTTGTTGTGGTGACGCCTGGGGGAGGCCTATATCCAACAGTGGACGTCTTTCAGCTGAAATGATTATGATGAGGTGACATGACAGAACACGTCTAAGTAAGAACTTCCCGGACATATTTTTATAGTTGCATTCTGCTCTCGCCCTAACTCTTAGATAAAACCTTATTTACAAATATCTGCATTTTTATAGTAGGTATTGTGTAATATGGTGGTGTAGAGCAATGATATTCGTAAAACACTTACATCATTTTTACAAACTGATTCAGATTCTATATTATCAGTATATCAGTTACATAGTCTCAGACTATTTAACTATGAGATAGTTAATTTTTCGTCTTCTATTCAAAGGCTGTCTTATCTTAATATTGGTTTTATAGATAAGATATATACATTTTTGATGTACACTTAATTCACACTAAATAGTTATAGGTATACGTACTATTTATATGAATTTAGATAAAATAAAGTTTATATTTTATGTAACACACTCCATCCTAATCTACGGTGCCCAGATATGGTCACTCATCGTGTCATTTAAGTTTCGCTTTATAGTTTTCCAACGAGCAATAGAGATGAGAATGCACAAAAGAGCCGAAAGAATAAGGAACACCACTCTGCGTCTAAAAACGGGGATTATAGACGTAGGAAAAAAGGCTGCCACTAAACTGAGATTGGATGGGTCACATCAGCTGCATGTACTCTGACCATTGGGCAAAAGTCTCCACAAAGTACGTACCTGAAGATGGACGATGCCGCCGAAGTCGACCTGGGAAGAGCTGGCGAGACGACCTACATGCTTACCGCAAGGGCTGGTTCAATATGGCCCAAGAAAAGAATACCTGGAAGAAGTTGGGGAGGCCTTTGCGAATCAGTATAGGCTAATAAACAAGTTTTTAATGATAATCACTTTTTCATTGCAAGTTTTTATAGCACAGTATGAATTATACATAGTTAATACTCGTCAAGACAAATCATACGAGCCCAAACTCGATAGGGTTGTCTCGTTTAACTACCGAGTTCCTACGGCCACCTTTCGGTTCCATCATCACATCTGCTCCATGTCATAATAATTTTACAATATCATCTGATTTAGGCATACATGTAAAATGTCAGCTCAATAGGTAAGCCGAAAGTGGATCCAATTTAATTTGTAAGATTTGATTACAGACAAACATCGGGAAAAATATGATACACTATTTGAGTGTATCATAGCGAGATGTCGATCTAACAAACCTTGTACCTACATTTATATGAGCAATTTTATCCAGCTGACTGGTCCATATACCTCATAAACACAGTGACCTATATTTGAATCAGATCAGCATTCAACTCAATTCGTATACAAAAGTCCAATCAAGCAGTTAGTGACGTTCCAATAGTCACTGGACTGGCTTTGAACTAGATTCCTATTGTCCTGCATTTCATCTTGATGTTTGAAACTGTATTTGGAGTAAACAGGTTTTTTATAGTCCTTTTGATACGTTATCTGAGTAAAAAATATACTAAAAACCCTCCTCGTTTTTTGGTTGCATTATATTTAAAAAAACCGCGACTTTTTCCTTTATTTATAAATATAGTCCAGTTCTAAAATTACTTACTCTAAAGATGCTACATCAGCTAAGTCTTTCACTCCACACCTTTTTCAGTGGCCTGGTTGGTTTACACAAAAAAAAAACACACAACAGCTGAATATTATAAAGAAAAAAAAAAACAGCACTGCACCAATTGCACTGCACTGCAGCAAAGCACTGGTCCAATTACTAATTTTTTTTAATCAATAGAAAGCTGCTTTATTCCTGAGTAACATAAGCTATAGGTAGTTTATGTACGCAAGCGAAACTGTGGGCAGAAGCTAGTTACTTTATATTTTTCAATAGATGTTAGTCAGCCGATGGTCAGTTTAATGATGCTTGTAAATAACAAGCATCCCTGCATTTTACACAATCAATTAATCCACCAGTTGTGTTGCCTGCATTGATCGGAGCCTACAACATACTAGCTTATTTACTTACAAACACGATTCAAGTGGTGTTTTTCCTTTTTTATTTGCTTGATTTTTTGGTGTGCATTAGTTCTTTTCAACATATTTTCTGTCATATAAACGCACTTAAAAACACTTAAGTAATTGTAATTAATTTGATTAATTTCGCATATTTAAAACCTAACTGGTTGATGGGAAAAGGCCACAGGCCTCGAGGATTCAGCTCAATACGATTGTTTCTATGGTATACAATGCCCTTTACACCGGCAGAGACAGAAACAGGTGGAGGAATATCGTTTCAATAAAAGTGATGAAGCAGGGTCACGATCCTCAACGCTGAGGAGTATGATGCAAGGAGGAGGATAACCTAACTACGTCCAAATGTAGTAGCTACGTACCTATATGCAAAAACAAAAGCACTAAAGCGTTGAAGTACTCCTCCACATCGCTGTAATCTGGGATCTGGGCACGAATTGAACAGTTATTGAGAAATATATCTTTGAAGAGATGGCAAATGGCTCGAAACTTATTTACCGTTACGGTTACAGTATTTGCGTAGCTTGAGAGTCTCCGCAACTACCACAATCATCATCATCATCAGCCTTTTTTTAATGTTCCCACTGCTGGGACTCAGCCCTCCTCTCTAGAAGAGGGAATGGGCCGTAATCCACCACGCGGGCCCAGTGCGTGTTGGTGGATGTCACATGTCTTCGAATTTTTGGTTCTAGGACATGCCGGTTTCCTCACGATCACGGATCACGGTTTCGCAACTACCACAGTTTATTACTATTTATTAAATAATTATCTACCTCTAAAGTCCTGCGTGACATGTAAGTACTTGCCTGTTTTAGTTTTATCATTGTTTTGTTTTTTTACGTATTGTCTGTGTTAAAATAATGTAATTGCTTTGGCCATTCTTTTGAAATTAAATAAATAAATAAACAACAGCGCTAGCACTTTCATCATAAAGAAAAAAGATCAGTGAATTCAACCTAACAGTTAAAATAACCTTCAAATCAATATCCTTCAACATTCATTCAAGAAATCCTTTTAATAACTCATAAGAAAAGTAAAATCTTATCATTTCTGTCAAAACAGTGTCGCAGGTACATCGCAGTATGAAATATGATTCGCGACTTCGACACACCTAATGTGAGGTGTATCACGGACTGTCCACTTGGGGGACAGCAGAACATTAATAATATTACTCATTGTAACGCGACACGACTGATACACATCTCCTGAGTAACCTTAATGCTTGTATCTTTAAAATTCTTTGGAAATTACTTGGATGTTTTGAAGCTTGTAGGAAGTGGACCTGTTTGATAAGTGGTTTTTGTCTAGTAAAGGATTGTTATGGTCTGTCTCATACACGTTAGATGTGGAGTTGCGGAGGTCATCCTGACATATATTGAAACATACTTACATGTATCAACCCGCACTGGGCCCTCGTGGTGGATTATGGCTCAGTCCAACTCCTAGAGAGGAGGCCTGCGTCCCAGCAGTGGGAATATTAAAAAAGGGCTGACTATGCTATATATACGTCATGTAGATATGCACTTGTGATTTGCAACCAGGCTTAGACATAGAAGAGCCGAAACTTGTGGACCTACATCTTTAGATATCTTTGTGATTATTGGATGCGATGTTTTTGTGGTCAAGGAAAACATTCCAAAAAAGCCTGAGTCTAATGATCTGGAACTACAAGGACACTGAGCAAGCTTGGTTATCAATACAAGATCTTTGCTGTATGAGCAGAGGTCAATGTCCTTAGAGAAGCTTATAATATTTGCTGATGAAAAATACATTCTTTTGTTGAGTCTATTAAACTGGTATTGTTGACCAAAACAGTTCTGATAGACTAACTTCGTATTAAGTAACCAAAACTACTTCTACAATACGGACTCCACTATACCGTTTTACGAACAATCGCCTCTCCCACCACAACCAATTTGATCGTTTAAACCTTTCAGCACCAGTTACCATATCAAAACATTGTATAGAGCGAAATATTCCGACAGCATGATTTATAGGACCAGCCTCCGACCTACAAACTAAGGCAACCTTCACATTTTCCGACACTCTTTTGTTGGCACGTGGTGAGCTGCTGGCGCCCTCGCAGGTTTCGGCTGTCATGTCATTGCGATACTCATTTATCATCGCTCAAGTCAATACTGCCATCAGCCGTGCCGTCTCTGTGGCGCTTGTGAACGAATAGTTCGATACTTTCTATCGTTACGATAATATTGTGTGTTTTAAATGTTTGGGTATATTTGTCATCATTTGTTTTATAAAGTTGGACTGTTGAAAGGTCTCTTTTTTATCTGATTGTTCATTGTGATGTGTTTTTTTTTAAGATTTCTTTTGAGTATGTTTACTGTACTATGTGTGTTTCTCGACTTGATTTAAGCAATTATTGTTCCATTGAGTATATTTATTAATTGAGATGAAAGTAATTTTTAAATTTTATTTTTCCATTATTTGAAGAAATTTTGCTCTTAATAAAACGCATTTGTATCATCATAATTTATTTTATCATCTTCACCAATTTTTCAAATTTAATACACTTTATTAATACAATACAATAATTTAAATGATCAGTAGCATACTTTACTAGAGTCCTCATTTAAACTGGAATGAACGATAAACGTTATTTTATTAGTTAATAAAGAAATAACATAACTAAATTAGGTGGAAAATATTTTACAAAATGATAGAAGATAGAAATAAGTCAGGCCACATCCTATTGCACAGTATTTTTTACAAAAGAAATAATGAGAGAAGATATTTACTTAAGAATTTGAACATTTTTAGTTTACACTATGTTATCTAATATTTACAAACAATAAATAAAGCAACAAATGTACCAATCGAAGAAAATAAGCATTACAAACATACTCCTTGAAATAAAATCAAATATACGAACACAAATCGCGCTGTTTTCACTTAAGAAATAAAATTTAACAAAATATCACAGTTGACCACGACGTTTTCTAATAAAAAATGTGACAACAAAACTTTAAGCGACGATTTATTAATCAAAAGGTCAAATTATCGAACATCATTAATTTATCATTGGACGTTCTGACAAGGTTAGGTAATGCTACACGAGAGTTGTATGACATCGAGATCGAGGGGTATAACCTTGTAAGGGCGTCTGAATCAGAAATTGAGAATTAAATTATTTTTGTTATTAATAAATATGTTAACAAACAACTGACGATTTCACAAAACTTCAATAAAAATGAAAACAATTTCAAAACAACTGAAGACAATCATGAAAAAGAAAAGGATTTTTTATCACTAGCATTATTTTAAGTACATTTTACATATACGACATTAAAGATTTTAAAGTACGCAATAGAGCCATATGAAATTTTTTAAATGGTATCGTTTGTGGAAACTTTAAAAAATCACTAATCATATTATTACTTAATAACTTTAACTATAGTATGTATTTATAATGTGATAAATACTTTGTTATTTACAAACTAAGGACAGGAACATAAAACAGTTCGGGAGACATTCTGATAATTATAATATATTAATATTTTCACCGTACCTACTACGTGACAAGTTATTTACATTAATAGGAAGAAATTACCTATTCACAATCTATAACTGAGCTTACTTCGTTAAGTTTCACAGCGCTTTTACAAGCCCTTTCTAATATTTGTTACTAGATTATGAAATGACCTAAATATAATATTTTCTGATACATTTTGTCTTTAACAATAATGTTGTTCGTACGCCCGTTACTCTATCCCTGTACATTTCCGAATTTGTTTTATCCTTGTGATGACTACAATATGCTGGGTATAACGTCTATCTTAATTCTATAAAGTGTCTACGATGAAAACACGTCACACGATTTTTGTGAAGCGTTTAACAGTTCATTGAGTTGTTTCTTAACATCATCAATCGTCGCTCTGTTGAAAAAAAATCAATGAAATGTAAACGATACCAGAATTTTCCCGTCACTTTGTTTAATCTTAGACACTTTCTAGTCACCACAATGTACATTATCGGTATTCGGTTGTTTATATCTTACAGTTTACGAATAATGCAAATCGATACAGCTTATGACTAGGTAAAATTCAATTCTACTTTAAATTTTAACACCGTTGTAGTTAATGTTTACATTTAACACTTTTGTGATAAGAAATTTTGATGATTTCATTTCATGCGCTTAGTACAGGTATGGGAAACTGGAATAAACTTTAAACTTTATGTTTCATATTCTTATTCTCACAATGACCACACTCTTTGCTCATCACTCCTGTTCGGTTCCACGGTATCTTGCAGCACTAACACTGTCTTCGTCACTCGTAACGTCACAATAACAATAACAAATTAGACTACATAGGATAAATTTTTCGAACAGCGAATAACTGACCCAGTCTGGTTGCTGTAACATCAATGTGCAACACGATATTACACGCAACCCCGCATTACGGACGACTGTCTACATTAATAAATCAGTTATCCGCTGTTCGAAAAATTCCACTGATCCTATGCGGAGAGATGCGCGAACTGGCTGGGGTGAAGGTCGAACTGGTAGGGGTGACCATACGGATTCATATGGTATGGCACTATATTCATGGATGCCATTTTGTGCTCCTTCTTCCACTTCATGCGGCGGTTCTGGAACCAGATCTTGATCTGGCGCTCGGTGAGGCAGAGCGCATGTGCGATCTCAATCCGTCTCCTCCGCGTCAGGTATCGGTTGAAGTGGAACTCTTTCTCCAGCTCGAGCGTCTGGTACCGGGTGTATGACGTCCTCTGACGCTTTGTCTCTCCGTTGGCGTTCACCGTACCTGAAACAGTTAAGTGAATCGATTAGTATAATTCAAACGACCTGCGATTTAGTTCACATTAGTTGTATAAGTTCGTTAAGTATTATTCTGGTCACAAAACGCGAGGCACGTTAATATTTAGAACTGAATGTTCGTTTGAGCGCCAATGAATAGTTGGCTCGATCGACTTCGTGCCTTGCCACGCTTGCTCGATTGTGATGTACAGCTCGCGGCAACATGCTCTGCTAAGAACAAGATTTCTATTCAGAAATATAAACACTATTGTGCAATTAATTTTAATTTATTCCCTCGAGCTGTCACATTTTTCTTAATTTATATCTTGTTTCGCGACGCACTACGACACCTTCTCTAATGATTGTTTTGGCACATGCTTGTTCCTGTTTGCGGGTACAACCCGCAGCCAAGATAAACTTTTCTAGTTGAGTTCATCATGTGCGAGCGATGATTCCGAAGATATTACACATGTTGGGTGCGATTAAAATGATTATTTTTTTGTTATGGCTGGCATATCCGGCATGATTGAGGAGTGTTTATTTAGAAAGCATCTAGAGTATGAAGTGCAGTTAGTAAATGAATATCAAAGGGAAGGGAGTAGCGAGTGAGTGGAATGGCGGCGGCGCGCGAGTCATGGGTTGCATGCCGCAGCTGTCACGGCATGTCGACGGCCGGCCCACCACTTGGTCCGGCTTGGACGGCCGCCAGTGTTCCTGTGATAGATACGCGGCCTGTCTCGGGTGTGTCTACCAAATTAAACTGCGCCATTTATTATATTTCTTTAAGGAGATTGGTCCACTAATGAGTAGCCACATCATTATTATTAACCTATTGAATCATGCTATTGTGATTGTATCGTTGCCTTGTCCCAGTGAAATACTATTCAAAATAAATCAGAGCAGATGCAGTTTGTAATTATAAACCGATTGCTTGCCGCAATAAATTCAGTAACAGATTCAGTAAGGCGTTTAGTTCTTTCCCTTATTCCTCGAGTTGTCAGACCCGCGTCAATAAAGATGTTTAAACGAGTATAAATATTCGATTGGGTACGAGTTTAAAAGCATACGAGTGAAGCTGCAGCAAAAACCGACCCGATTGAAATGTTAGTGACAGGCCGATGCACAAACAACAGACGTACAGCATTATTTTAACATAAATAATCCTTGTACGAAACGAATGGATAAAATACGGGAGCATTTGAATTTCAATATGAATACACGAATACATTGATGTTGATTAAACGGTAACATCAAGATTATAATTTAAATGTGTTTAAGTTCAAGTGATGAGCTATGAGTATGGAAATATTGACAGGTCTTTCGTAAGAAATGCATTTACACTTTTTGATACTGTTAATATATGTGTAGAACGGACGGTGAAGTGTGGTCCTTCTTGATGAGAAAAGAAGGTGAAGAAGAAAAATATGCAACAATATGCCTATATTTGCATGAGCAATTCATTATTATTCCAATGATAGAAGATTTATGTCTTTAACTATGGTATTAACAGTTGATAAATCTGTGGTATAATCAATTACCTACCACACTAACAGTGAAACATGATATTTTGAATGAATCAACGAGGAGTCATCACATCACTATTCAAAATAGCCTGAAATCAATACGTCTGATAGACAAACACTCCTTACGTTCAGACTATTTGCATTATGCAGTAGATAATCAGTAAAACGATCCTTAAGATCACTATTAAAGAAATACTGTAGAACTTTAAAATTATTATGTCAAGGCTTATTTATTGTAAAAGACCTCTTCTGAAATATAATTAGTTTAATAATCATATACCAATACTATTTTTATTTCTCGTTTCGCTCTAAGAGAAAGCGCGAGGAAGTACACGATTTTTACTATCCAAAACATACTTGTGTTCTTCAAGACCCGTTGCATTCTAAAGCCACGCTAACTTAAGGATAGACGGATATTTTTTTTTGTTGACGGGGAAAATCATCTTTGACGAAACCCGCTCTTGGGTGGAGCGGGAGACAGTGTCAGACTCTTACTGACTAAAAACCCCGCGCCGTTCCTTCTAGCCTTCATACCGGGGCACGAGCTCTCTTTCGGCAAACCCTGTCCCCAGTAGGCTTCGACCTAGCTGGGCCCCTCCTGCTGCTGACAACTCCTTGAGGCGCGCGGGAACAGTGCGCGCCGTCGACGTCTTAGACTTGGTCCATTACCGGACGATCGGACAGCGAGCTACCCATAGCTCGCCGTCCGAAGGATAGACGGATCAAATATTTAACAGTTATTTGCATATACGCAATACTGTGCAAAACAAAAACTTATCACCAAGTGATCAGATACTTGCAGTAAGAAATACAAAAACGGTAGTCCTCTTTATGTCTAAACTAGATAATTCTAGGTCACAGACCATTTATATTCCGTCTACTATAGTCTAGACATATTGCATGGTCGAATTTTAAATGAATGACATCGCATTACCAATGGATGAGACGTGAACATTTGAAATCTAAAATAGGTAACGTCTGGAGACAGTATTTGATAAAACGTGATATTCAGATGTGGACGATGACGATGCTTAATTTGGGAATGCATTGGCTGCTATAAGCTTTGTTAATCAAAATGGTGCTATAATAATTGATATTGCTTGATACTAATTCTATACTTTTACACAGAATATCATTATCATAAATATAATTTCACTTCGCTACTGTGTCAACATTGGAACTTACTTAACGGCTGCTAATTAATTATTTATTCTTTTGACTTGACCTCGTCGACATAATCAATAGATTTATTTTCTTTATTGCTATAATGTTTCCTTTCTTGTTTGTTTTTCTTTTATTTACGCATTTGATATTTTAACTTTTTACATGAGAATGATTCATAATTTGATTAATAACATAATCAAATCCTAGTGACTCCAACTGTATATCTGCATTTTTCATTTTTCCAGAATCTTTTATCTTTGAGATCTCACTTCTATCCATTACAAAAACTTTCCTATCTGATATGATTTATTATTCAACATCAAAAATAATCTGGACATGAAATATAATCAGCATTAACAAGTAAAACATTTATTGTATCAAACACTAGGATTCTTCAATCAGCACAGTACTCTTCTCAATGTGAGCCCGACATAAAACTGTTCCGAGATCTAAGATCAAAGCAATGACTAATGATATCTGGATGAGAACAGAGTGTGCAATAAAAATGTCACATATATTTTTATCTGTGGTCTACATAGGCCGTATAATTGTCGATAGTATCGTTTGTGTATTCACACTGTTTTGCTATAATTAATTGGAGCACAGCTTTGTAGTCGCTAATTGAGTCGGTGCTACAAATAGTACCTTCTATTTTGATAGCTGTAAAATTATATTTTTCATATTTTTCGTTGAAATCTTATTTTTGGCTATCTGTTATATTATTATAAAATTAAGTTTACCTTGAAATAGTTTCTTTCGTAAACTTGGATTTTTTTTAAATATCGTGTTTATCTGTTCAATACAAATACAGATTAACATTAATTTCAGTATCATTATTCGTATGTATTTTCTCTAAATTGCCTAAATGCTGGTGCAAAAATTTCATACAGATAACTGTTCCAATAAACTTTTCTGCGCTATATTAATCAGCTTGTATTCAAGCGTTATTTATATGATACAATGTTTATACTGCTTCAACCATTGTACCTAATTAGTCTTTTTTGTAATTTGTTACACGATTTTATATACCTGTGTGTTATTTCAGTTATATTTAACGTGTAGGTATAGTCTGGTCGAAATACTTATTGTAGGTATCTGTCTGGCTTACAATGTAGGGATTTCTTCAAACTTCAAACGAAGCTATTCATCTTCTTGTATTAGGTACTTGTATGCTATCTTTAGAATAACTAGATTCAAAAATAGGTGTACATTGAGTACTACCACAAGATTTTTTGCCTTGAAAATTACGTATACGTTCTATGTTTTAGATTCTTTTAAATTATTTTAAGATTTTATTATCACAAACCGTTTAAGATTATATTATACGTTTCGTGTTTGACCGCTATCTCACCTTTATGGACAGAGTCACAGTAAGTGATCATAATGTGGTCGATGATGGGACACGCTTGCCTAGAGCGAACCCACTGCCTTATGTCTCTTCATCATTATAACTAGGAAGCGTTGACCATTAGTGGTTACTAAGGCTTTTCGAATTACAGTTCTAGTTGTCCACTGTACATATTTGCTAGAACCTGTTGGTTATCACAACCATAAGAATGTCGGTCAGTCACAAACAATAGTAGATTGTAAGAATAAAAAAAGTTAGATGTGTCTGTTTACCCATAACAAACATTATAGGGAAAGAAATCATGCGAGTGCAACGAAGATATATCAAAGTCTAAACTGAAACTAAAAAATAAAATGTCATCGCATTATATTCAAAATAATTCATTTTTGTAACATCAGCTGCAGCGGAAGCGAAGTTCATTGAGCACAAGATATTATACGAAATAGCGTCAGATATCTATATCAAGATGGACAATTAAATCAGTTGCCATGGTGTCTGGTCTGAATGAATAACATCTGCCCATTACTAGCAGTCGGTGCATCAACAAGCAGGTCATCCGACGATACGCACACAACTAGACACATCAATCATGAATAGCGGGTGAATTTTGAATTTGATACCGGTCTAGCACATAGTGTTTTAAATATTGAGTTGGTATTCAGATTATTATGTAATACCTAAGCTTTTCTGTTTCCTCTTTAATATCAATTCATCATTTTAGCCGGAAGACTTCTACAATTGGATTTAAGCCTCCCCCAAATGTTGCCTTAACGAAAATCACGAAAAACCTGTGCGTTTCGCATCCATCGGATTCCCGCGATCTTCATGTGCAGGAAGACCTTCAGATGCTGCGTCATCCGGTACGTAGTCGCCATTCTAGAACCTTTCATTTCAATAGATCATCAGTTCTATGAGCAATGTGCCCTGCCCACTGCCACTTAAATTTGGTGATTCTTCGAGCTAAGTAGGTAACATTGGTTCTCCTGCAGATATCTTGATTTCTGACGTGTCCACGCAAGGAAAGTAGGAGGCTACCCTTTTAGGTGACTTTAAGCCCTCTGACGAGACCAATATAAATTAAATAGTAATAAGACCTTGGGGGAGGCCTATGTCCAACAGTGGACATCTTTCGGCTGATATGATGATGATGAAGACCTTACAGAATAAAAAAAAACACTTCGATAAAAACTGAGCCAATGAAGCTTAGTCTTTATTCAAGTATTTAGTGTTGAACTAATTTGTGATGAACTTCAAAAGTCCTTATATCTTCGTCACAATCGCGGTGATAAGTCTCCCTATTTGAGTAGTGGTTATGAAGGTGCTACGCGTTCTAACCTTTCACCTGATGCACGTCCTCATTATACACGGTTCCTAATTCAGATTCTGCGGAAAGATAGTATGGGCATGGAAAACCACTGAGCGAAGCAGTAATACTAGCAAAAGAGGTGGCAGAAAGCGTGAAGGACCGGCAATTCTTCGCCCTGGTAGCCGCTGGAGACGCTCTAAGCCGTAGGGCGATACCCGGCCACCGTAAACGCGGGCTCGAAGATGTCGAGCAATAGGCAGTTTGTTTGCGATAGGGTACAGTTCCTCGGCTAAGATTGCGTCTCATACGCAAGCGCTTCAAAAAGATGTCAGGTCGAGGTCCTTTAGAGCCGTTACCTGCCAGAGCTACAGCCTAGTTAGAAAAAGTCACCGTGACTTTGGATCATAAAGGGCAACTAAAGGATCACCTAAAAGTCTGATACTCCCTCTAGCTTCACCCGTTCCGCGTTCAGCTTCCTTCGTTTTATGTTCAAAAAATGTTGCTTCCACTGCCGAGAATTATTTAAATTGACTTTTATGCTTTTATTGATGGAAATGTTTGCTAAGTACCTACTTATGTTATTCGCCATTTTCACAGAAATATAAACAGTGTCAACTAACCTTGGCCAGATTCTGAGAACCTACACGTGCAGCTTAGATATGCATTATTTCTGAAAAACCAGGGTTTTTCGAAATGCGTTTCAATACAAGCATTACCTTATATTTCCTGCAGTGTGTTACTCACAACAGAATTAAAACATGTCATCCAAAAGTTACAAGTGAGTTTAGTTATTAAAATGACATTCTGATAGTGACAGGAAAATTTATATCTGTTGGAGACTAAAAAATGACTATCCGTTTATTTTAATATTTTTCAAAGCATGACATTTTAGTGGGAATATTACCATGGAACTGGAACCAGAGTAAATTCACCTGCGTTATGGAACAAAGCGCTTCGTCGCGCGGGCATATTTGACGTATGACTGACGTGTGCGCAAGGTGGCCTCAGGCATATTCTTATATGTACACACAACCTTCCTGTTCCTTACTAGTTACCAACTTACATTTGCTACCACATCAACACTTTTTTCTTCACCACTTTATACTGTAAACCTTATTTTAAACGCATAATTCATATGTCGTGAGCTGTTGCAAATATATCTTTTATTATTTTGATGAATTAGTCATGTTATAATGTCATTCAATTCAGATTTATCATTCGGTGTTGACTTACATACATGAAGTGAGTTTTTGGCAATGAATTACGGTGATATTATTTTTGAATTGAGTAAAATTGGTTTAAGTTTTACAGCTTTAGATATTTGAGTAAGTAAAGTCGTATAAAATTTTATTCTTTCAGAACTGGTTGCTTAAAAAACAAATTTTAAAACCTACGAACAGTTGCATTTAAAACAGAAACTGTCCTTAAGCAGTGCAGGGCTGATTTACCTTTAAGCGAAGGCTGCGTTCAGCTGGTAAGTGATTATTATATGTCGCCTACCTATCGAGCCTTTGCGTTTTAAAGCTACCCGCGTCGTGTAAAGGTTTTATTTGAAGATACGACTTTTTTTGGTCGCACTATCTCAGCCGAGGTATCGCTGCAATGTGTCAGTCTGTCCCGCGGCTCCACTTTACGAAACTTTTGATTTACTTTACTCCCAAGTTTTTTGGGTTTTTGTTTCTTAATGACATCTCTTGAGGATTAGATTTTTGCTGAATGAGTTTTGGCAGGGTGGTTGCCGATACAGTGATTACTTTAACGCCAGTAAGATTTTCTGTTTTTGTACATTAATAATGTCTGTTTAAAATTAAATATTTGCAAATCTTTAGTTCACTAAACCCCAAGCAAACGCCAGCGTTCGCGCTGTCACTGTCTTACTAGTGTGTCTCTAATTGATGGTATTTGAAGAGTCTAGAATTTTAATTAATCTTAAAGTCATTTGTCGTGCTAAAAATATAATAGCGTAATAATCTGCTGAAGCTATTATTTACTGTACATTTATGAAGACGCGACTCATAGTCATGGTGGTGTTTCTAACGTAATGAGTTATAGCGGTGATGTCCACACACGCATGTTTCAAATTATGTCATCAGCCAACCCACTAAGATCGTGTTATGTTACTCAAATGTCACTGGCTTCTAGTCGGCGCTAGTTATTATTTGGCTCGTTGCCTCACGATTATTAACTTTAACATACAGAGGAAATTAGTTAATTCAGTAAAGATAATAATAGACGAGATTTATAGCAGAGAAATGTGGAATTACAAATAGAGTCGAACCAGTTGTGAGGCGCAAGCGCGGGTACGTAATCGTCGATCCATAAAAGAGAATCCGAAGATTGTCCGATTGGATCCCGAGCGGGCACGAAGCTTCGCATTAAGAGTGGATTTCTCACGTTCGTGGTGAGCACTAATCACGACGTAGAAATATTAAGGACACTAATATCTTGTACACATTTACATAACACGCAATAAATCTCTATGTGCGAGCGCAGCGGCGCGTTGCAGACGGCGCCGTTGATAAATTCTTATTGGAGCTTTTTCGATGGACTATTTCGATGCGGTGGCTATTATGTTTGTTCTCTTTGGACTACTGTTAGTGTTCCGGAAGACTTCAGTAGATAATTTACTTTATATAACATCGGAGATAGTTTCTACGTTTTGTTAATAATCTACCGCTCGAAGCAAACTGTATGACTTCTCTGAACATGAGGCGAGTTGTGCAGTAGAAATATTACAGCGGGGTTACTGGGCGCAACATGCAGCAAACTTCACAGCGCCAACTAACGCTCACTATACTTATCTCATTGATAAAATATCTATGCAAATTAATACAAACTAATCACATTTTATAAACATAATTCACTCCACCTACCTATTACAGATAAACTGTCATTCAAATCAATTTACATCAATTTACTTGAACACAGCGATCATGCAAAATACAGACGCCCTGGACTATTTATCACTGAAGTAAATAAGTTTATGTACAAACTTAGTACATTATCATGTGACTAAGTTCAGATCGCTTATCTAGAAGACTAATTGCCTATCTATCTACATTTACTTAGTAGCCTAACGGACCAAACCGGTAACCACGCCAAGTTATTTATAGGAAGTTAAGTATAAAACCTTGGAATGGCAAACGGTATGTACGATTTTATTGTGATTTATCACTAAACGTCCTTTGGAACATTTGTCATAATTTATAATTATAAGCGAAAATAAATGTTTATTTTGTCTACCTTCATGTGCTTTGCCACACTGGGCATCTTTGTTTCTTCTTCTTTTTGGCAGTCTTTAAATATAAGAACACGAAAGTATGTTTCGATATAACGAATATCTTTAATAAAGGTAAAATTTTAAATATATTAAATTTAAGTAACAATTACTCTTATACACTCAATCAGGTGAACGGATTGGTATGAGTTTGGTATACATTTTTTTTTGTCAATTTAGTCTTCTTTGTCCCACCATCATCATCATCATCGTTTCAGCCGACAGACGTCCACTGTTGGACATAGGCCTCCCCTAAGCGTCGCCACAATGATCGATCCTGTGCGTCTCGCATCCAATGGTTTCCCGCAACCTTCACCAGGTCATCGGTCCACCTTTTAGGAGGCCTTCCGACGCTGTCCCACATCTGGGCAAAAACCTCTCTCAACTTCTTTTAGGTATTCTTTCACAGATAAATTTTAATGCTGAAATAGGACATTTAATATTTATCCCAGGAGTATGTTCCAATGGAATAATTTTCTACTTTCACGCAGGCGAAGCCGGTGGCAGGAAATAGTTTTAAAAATTTCGAAAAAATAAAATACTTTATTTTTTTTTACTGTAAAATATGAGTCATTAAATGAAGAAAATCTACAGCGCTCATACAACAATTCAATTTGGAACAGTTATTGGCTCATTTACAAACACGTATTGGATGTAAACCGATGAGCGCATGATAATATCAGTATAATTTAACAACACTAAACCCACAAACAATTCAAAGCAGTGCTAAGCGAGTTGAATATTTGTTTATTCGCGTGCAATTATCAACACACGGATATATACACTACAAGAATCGCTAACACTCAAGATAAAATCTAAAAACAAGTAGGTAACGGCAAACAGACACGAAAATCCAAACAAAAATAAAATATCGAGTTTCGATTCCGATTCGATCGCTTCCTTAATCGTTGGCAGCACAATTACTGGAGACGCCGTGGGACCGATAATAATTTAAAAAATATCGCCCAGTAAATGATGCCATAAATTAAATTTAATAATACGTACGCCCAACACAACGGCATCATGTGCGGAAAGCTAATTGAATATTAATTTAATAATAAATCTGGTCGGACGAGTCTCTGCCTATACTTCTCTTATTTATAACTTAACTCCGACTACGGCAATACTAATTTTAATAGATTTAAATGGTCAACGATTTATTGTTGTCACAAATATTAAAAAAAGTTTAATCGTAAAAAGATTTTTGTTTGAATATGTCAAAGCCTAATGTTTGGAGCCACACCTTCGCGGCGACCATTACAAACACCTTCCGTTTCACTTAATTTATTACTTTTATCTCGAGCACAGTCGCGGTCGATGCACACAAACACACGACATCTCCGACAATAAGACAAATCGTCCGATTACAAGACACTACCTGCCCGCGGTGGGTCCGAGCATGCAAATTTTCAAAAGCCTTTTTTTTCCTTTCAACCAATTACGATCATACTCTTTAAACGAAAGTAAAAGCATTAGTACAACACACAGTCATAAATAGTTACATTAGTAAATTAATTACTGTGACATTTTCGAAAGAAAGTCTTTCAAACTTTCTTTGAATGCACAATGGTTCGAAACATAGAAAAAATGTTACAATTTTGAATGCAAGCTGACCTTGCAAAATGCACACCACCTCACCAGTTTGCAACATTTGGTCATTTTCGCACAGACTCGTGATTTATGTCGCCTCAAAGACATGCTTTGTTGTAAAAACCGAGTTGTTTTAAATACGACCACTTGCGGTGTCCTTATAGCAAAACTTTAAAAGAATCGTATGGGCATTAAGCGACTAAGGAAAACATAATGAATGTATTAAGTACCCAGTCGTTTGCATTGTATCTACAAACAAAGATGACGTCGACTATAGAGTATAAAGACCTCGACGTTTGCGCGGATGGAAATGTGCGCTACACCAAGCCAGGAATAGATCATGATATCATAATATCTAGTAAGCAATTTGGCTATGTTCCTATCAATAGCGTAGGTTTCGAGGTCTAGATACATATACCATACAATGATACAAATGCAGCGGCAGATGTAACGAAAAAACGTCTACGAATTAAAACAAGTGTGAAAATGCACGGTACGTCGGCTATTAAAGAAAGGAGCAACGTTTATCAATTTCAAACATGAATCCAAGACTAGATAAAAGCCATCACACGGCTAGCGCGGTATTGTCGAAAGAAATCTCCATACAAAACATTACTCGGCTGTGTTGAGCGATTTATGCGACGGCCTGAGGCCTGCGCACCACTGTGCACTCCTTGTTGTATATTATTCTAGTGACACCGACTAATTTGTTGGCCGACTGATGAGCCAACTGCGGGGAAAGAGATTGTTTATGTTTTACTATATTAACTCTAAACGTAGAGCAGATTATCCCACAGTAAAATATAAACTAGAACTCGATCTCGCACAATATATTATTTATACATACATACCTATATATTAATAAGTATGTAGGTAAAGGGGAATTGAGATATCCGCTGGTGAGGTAGAATGTTAATTCTAAAAGTAATTTGAATTTGTTATCAGAGCGCAGCTTTTGCAATTACAGTATGGCGATCGATATTAAACGTCTTCATAGAAAATTATTTATTAATAACATGTTTTAATGGAGTAATAACTGTGGATCTTATCCAGTTTATGCTGGATTTTGATCTTAGTGAGTGGATTTATTTAATCCGCGTTTCTGCGTAGAGCCGGCGCAGGCGCAGACGCTGTCGCCGAGTGACAGCGCAGCGTGCGCACGCGCGCTTCTCTTCACATCACCGGACAGTAGGCATGGAAGATATGTTAAAGTTAACTTTATATTAAATTGGACATCGTCATTCAGAATTTAAATGTTGTAATAATATGTGGATCAAAATATTTTGATGTTTGTAAATACTTCGAGGTGAGCTGTGAATTATTTTTAGTTGAAGTATCGGACATTTTTATTTTTTGTGCAAAAATGTTTGTTATTAGATATTTATATTCTTTATTGTACACCACATATACAAAAAATACAGGACAAACATTATTAAAAATAACTGTACAATGGGCGGCCTTATCACACAGGGCATTTTTTTACAGACAAACTTTGGATGGACTGAAAGAAAGGAGAAAGATTTAGGGCTGTCAGTAGTACAACATCAAAAATAATCTATAAAAGGTGAAACTGATTGACTGACATATCGAAGTACAGCCGAAACTACACGTGTAATTTCACACAAGCCTTCCTTTTATGATTTAAGCGAGCACTAAGAAGCGAGAAATCAATAGAAATACGCCTTCAATACTCACAAACCAAACGTTGTACCATCCATAAACACCTCAGTCTCCGAATACGAAATAGCTTTTAATTATTTTAATTGCAAATATAACCTGATAATTTAGTAAAATACACGTAAACGCACATCGTGACATGAAACGAGTGGCTCAGCACGGCTCACGACATTTCAAAACAAACCGATCATTCTTCTTAGTACAACGTCAGTGTTTCTGACACCATCTTGATACTGTTTGTACATATTTTGACTGGTTAAATCGATGAATTAACCACTATGCAATATGAAGTAAACTAAACAAAAAAATATAGAGAGCACGATTGAAATAAAATTGTTAGTTTATTGAAGTCTGTTGAGAATTTTGCACAGTGGGCTGGTTGATGAGACTCGATTCAAAATTTAATGAAATAATAAGTATTTTACCTCGCAAAGTGTTAAGATTTGTTGTAGTTATTGCAAATAGTATTAAACTATGATGTTAGGTACATTACAGAGAAGGAAGCCGTCAATCATTATTATTGTGCAAAAACAAAATTTTCTTCAAGTCTTACTTAAAATGACTGATGAATTTTATTTAAATAAATTCACACTTATTTTTTAACGTTTACCGGTAAAACAGCTGACAGGAAGGTGGTCAACTCTATTACTTATGCTGTAAAAAGCATGATTATGAATTGAATGAACATTAACTCTGACGCCTAGACTCCCCTGGGCCGTGGGTAGCCATAATTAATCATATACCTAATGACGTGTTTAGACCCCGACGTGAGGTTATGAAAGCGTATCGTTTGTTACGATTATTTAATTTTTATTTATGATTATTGACACGTTTTGTATCTGTAGAATTAGCTGATTCTTGGGTGGCCAGGATAAATGTTAAAAAATAATAAAAAAAACTCACATCTATCCTTGGTCGTCGCATAGCATTGACCAAGAATATTGACACAATGCCTCATCATTTACACAAAACTATAATCAGCTACCGGTTCATTTAAATTCATAGATTCTATGATAATAAATTTTCAATTATCAAAAAATCATTCTTATGTTGGTTAAGATAAATAACTCTCAACGCCGCACATTGCCGCAGGCACTATCATTCTGAAAAGGCAGTGCTACCACGAGGTCTTAACGCCATCCATTTCATGACCTAAACTGAATTACATAGGGTGTATAGGCTCACCCTCTTTCTAGATCGCAGGACTGGTATTTTAACACGTCACTGCAATTTTTATGACATTATCTGTAATTAAAGGCTTAATACCATATGAAAGCATAAATACTTCTAAAAGAAGTAGTTTTTTGAGTTGCAATGTCATCCACTGACTTCTGTCTGGCACGCCTTCCAGCTCTACTCTAGAGCGAGAGGGCGTGCGAGACTTTGCTCGTCACTCGTAAGCCAGCGCCTACGGTGGCCAGAAATCGTGGTGCAACTCCCGACGCCAGGAGTATCTCCTTCAGCGGTGGCTGGGGCTTGAGAATGTTCGTCCCCTCACGCATACAATGATGTGTTCCTTTGCTTTAATTCATTAAACCCCAAGCGAACGCCGGCGTTCGCGCTGTCACTGTCTGTCTATTGTGTCTCTGAAACATCCTATTCTACATATTGTTAATATACTCGTATTAATAGGAAAGTCTGGATATTTCTATGCCTGTTAATCAATCATGTGTTAACGGCTAAATGGATTTGGTGGAAATTTGGCAAGTTGATAGACCATGGTCTGTATTAAGACAACTTACGTAAGATAATTTTCTCTCAGTAGTATGCTCTCGTGCTATAAGCGGGTAATGCAACTATCAAAAGCTAATAAATGTACGATGACAGTTCATTTTGCAAGTAAGCCTATTTTAGTTTAGGTATACGAACACCGAGCCTACTATGATTGCATTTAACACGAATGCAGCGTTGCACGTGCAGCCACGCCCAGCCACGCTGATAATAATTAACCAATTACGGATTGACAACCCATCGCCGCAATTTTAATTGGTTCGCGATTCCTATGCATTGGTTCATAAATCTGTTGGTTATAGCCGAGTTGGACCCACTGTGCAACCTCGTATCTTATAATTGGACTTCGTAACAGGTAGCAAAAGTCGCTTTGCTTTTGTTTTGTAATTTGATTGGTTACTCTTTAGGTATATAATCGTATGTACCTAAATATATTCTCTTAAGACCTGATAAAGAACCTGATTGCAAAGGTTTTTTACTTTGTGCCGCTTGTACAAACGCATGATTCCGGTTTTGGGCATCTGTTGAGCGTGTAATCAAAGAAATTATTATGTTAATGAAGCAGCTGTAATATTGTAAGAAAAATAAGCATATCCTGTATTATAGTAGATGAAAATTAGCGCTTGGTAATAGAAACCAAATTACTGAAGTCAATGAATATTACAGTATTTTTATTATTTATTGATTGGCGGTATGTAATACCGCCATTCAATTGCCAAGAATTGATGAAATTGGTGCCCTGAAATCGCGAAACGAGATCGCAACTGATCAAGAAGTGACAAATCTGATGAATTAGATGTATTTCTTAAGAATTAGAAAGGAGTAGCCTAGAGCAGGGAACAATTGAAGAAAAGTGAAGGGAAGTCTTTGAGTGGGCTAATACAGGCTAGATATAGGTAATATAATAATAGTTGAATAGCGTTTGGCCACTATAGCAATTGATGACAAGCGTGATGTTCAACGATGGAACACGCTTATTTAGAAGTAACCTATTTAATATACTTCTAATTAAATGACCTATTCGAACAGACACATTTAATCCAATTAATCAATATATTGATCTGCTATTGGCGTATTAATTGCACGCTGTTTATTGCGCTTTAAAAGCTGGGGAATCGAAAACGCAACACAATATTTTTTCCATATAACCATTAATAACTGTCAGTTTTGTTTCCTCGGCGGACGCAATCGCCCCACAGTGCGGTGGAGCAGTTGTACGCTAACTAACAATTGTTGAGTTGGATTCGTTTTTGAGTATGAACTGTCTATTTTATTATAGAGTTCTCTTAGCTTTTGTTCACTCATCTGCATTGTCTTCAAATTTTTCATCGCTCATTTCAGACATTCTTAGTTGTTGACGGCTATGTACACAAGTATTTATATTATAATTATTATTTTTAATAATTACATGAAGGCTATCAACTGAATTTTTGGTAGTTGGTAGTTAAAGTTGTCAAAAAATAAAAGACCCGTTTTGACATTTGTATTTTGATTACCTAGTGTCTTGTCCGGTGTAGTGCAGTAGCTACCACTAAAATAGCTACTACTACACCAGACCCTTAATTATTATTTTATTGTTCCTTTCAGTTTCGTTCCAAGTTACATTCTTGGACCTTTCTAAAACGTCAATACGGGCCTTTTATGTTTTAACGAGTTTAGTGAGGTTTTATCCTACGTCGCGTCGGTAGGATTATTTTCAAACTCGTTTCTATTCCAATAAATATTTAAGACAAAATGAGCGAAGGCAACCAATGACTGGATCCCAAACTTCAGGAGCCGGCGCCGTGGTAAGCGCAGGAGAAGATGGCGTGATGAGTCCGGACTAGGAGTCCGCCTCATCACGCCATCTTCTCTGTCTTTAGCTACTTCTGGCTAATACTAGAGCATAAGAATGGAAGTGCTTCCCTTCCCTGCCTTACCCTGCAGTGGGACAGAACAGGCTTATAATATTCTAGTTTAGCGATCTAACGACTATGTATGTATGAGCACAGCTTCAAAACCTACACCAAATCCTAGTCCATATTTTCGCTCTCCCCTCCCAATAGAAACAATTTCACTTATTACGTCACCGAACATGTCCTCCGCGTCCATTGATCAGCGTTGTTCAAGAATTAATGAAGTAGGCACGTCGACCCCTGTCAGTTTCTGTCGAGCCCCTGAACTCTGGGACATGTCGAGACCCTCTGTCGGAATGTCGATACACTACGTGTCACAACTATTTGCCGAATGAATACTACCTATTTTTGGCCAAATCAAAAACCTTTTATTTCACATAGGCCTACATGGGCATTTATAAAACGTCAGAAGCTAGAGCATAAATCTAATTGATCGTTTCCTATAGAAAAAACCTGGCAAAAAACTCCATGATTACTATACTACTAATACAATATAAATAGTGTAGACTATTATTATTATTGCATTCACGATCCCAAAACTACTATTAATAATCTATGAATCCATAGAATCTACAGTGTTCTCACATTCACACTATGAAAAAAGGCTATGCATGTATTTATACTAAAATAAAAATAAGATGTTCAAAGTTTAATCGGAAAACCAAATCCAAAATCCCGTTGTACAAATGATATGTCAGGTTTCCTGGATTTTCATTTTTGCACTCAATCCATGATAGACTATTGTACCTAAGTGGGCCGTAGCGGCTTTTATTGTAACCAGCCCACCTTGCTTCGGAAGCAGCCTAAGCTCCCCCCAAGTTTCTCAGGGTATCTACTAGGAAATTCAGCGATCCGAAGGTTCATATCTGTATAGCGTTGACGTCCATGCACTAAAGGAACAAGTGCGCCACCGTTCCCTACATCTTCATGCGTATTCTGCAAAAGGTACCTGCTATCTGTGATAGCTTTTGAGTTGAAATGTTGGTGATTCTTAGATCAATTCGGTTTTATGTTACCCTGAATATGAATCGCGGAGGTTATCGTCATCATCATTTCAGGCGAAAGACGTCTACTGTTGGACACAAGTTTCCCAAGAGTCGCCACAACGATCGTTCCTGTGCGTCTACCTATCGGATTCATCAGTCTACCTTTTATTGGTCTTACCAATGCTTCGTCTTCTAGTAAGCGGTCGGCACTCCAATTCTTTCAACTACATCGACCATTTGTTCATCTGTTCTATAGCATTGGACAGGGTCTCACTGACCCTTAAATTTGGTGATTCTTTGGGCTGTACCGGTTATCTTAACCGTGGAGTTACCCGAGGATATTGGGCAGGCAAAAGCTCGAGTAAAACCTTATTTACTTTTAGTTTAAAGATCATCAGTAAACACGGACTCCGGCAGGGAATTTCATTCCTTAGCTGTACTAATTCCACGCGAGCGAAGCCTCTGGTAGAAGCTAGTCTTTAATATGTGGCAGCATCAGATACCGATGATGACAAATAAGTCCTGCTTTAAAAATAAGTCTCTGGGTTACCATTTTAGTATAGGACTGCAACCTTTTAGTTTATTAGTAGGTAATTGCTGAAGGAAATGATCATCTTTACTGTAAAAACGAAACTTCGATAAAACTGAGTGTTATTTTCTAAGAGATTGGTAATTTTTATCCGCTAATGCAGTTGTCGAATATGTGTATAATAAAGTTGAAGATAGTCTAACCTATCGCATTTGTTCTTTATGACTCGCACATGATAAAAACCAGCTGATACTTGTATTTCATTTACTTCCAGAATAACGGCGTGGGAGAACGAAAATTGAATCATCCTTAGAACCCAAAGCATTGGATAAAACTAATAATATTCTGGATTATTAAACTGAAGATGCTTAACCACTCTGAAAAGTAGGTAATAAACTGTTTGCTGAGCTATCTCTGCAGCTTAAATTAAAATACAGA
Organism: Mythimna lalbum; assembly: GCA_949319445.1. Classification (NCBI taxonomy): domain Eukaryota; kingdom Metazoa; phylum Arthropoda; class Insecta; order Lepidoptera; family Noctuidae; genus Mythimna; species Mythimna lalbum. The sequence continues at coordinate 14,922,181 of OX439356.1, read as the reverse complement.
ATCTTGATATTCAAGATTTTGGAGACAAACCAACAAGAACCACTGAAGAAGAATAGTAATGTATGAGGACATTGGAAGCATATGGGAAATTTCCCAGTAAAGAACACCATAACGAGAAAAGAGCACTAAAGAAGGAAAAACGGTCAAGTGCGAGTTGGACTCGGTGAGACGGCCTGGTTTCGTACTAACTTACCTATGTAAGTAATTCGATTCCAGAATTCAGTCTCGAAAATTTCCCGAATTGCAAAAAGTCATTATTTTGTGACGTAACTTTCAGACTTTGCTTTGTACCAAATTCCAGTAATCTAGATCAACGGGAAATATCGTGTAGTTATATGAATATCAAAATATGTATGAGCCATAAACGAAGCATAAACGGCCTTATATTGCGTTGCCTTAAAAGTTTGATTTTTCACGACTCCAAGAGGTAGCGTAAGTATTCAGCGTAATACCTCCATACGTTTTAGAGAAACGGGTCTTTACAGACGGACAAACGACCTAACGGACCATAAAGTGATCCTATAAAGGTACCCACCGAAGTCCGCACCCTAAAAAATTTTAATACTGACTTCTCACACTTAACAAGTTCATAATTTTCTATAAAAATGTGCATTTTTACACTAGAAGTTCCAAAAATAACTAACCACTCTTTAGAAAATGCGGCTCCATTACGTTTACATACATAGGTCGTTAATTTAATTCGGCGACTGATCGCTTTATTAACACAAATACGAGATTCTTCATACATAGTGAGGACACGAACGTGTATTGTTACATGATATTTGAATGTCAACACGTTTCAGTGTTTTTTTTCTTTTTCAATTTGTGCTATGAATTAGTGGTTTCATTCGTTCGTGATTTATTTCAGATTGTTAAGTATCAGCATCTTCTGAAAATCTGACAAGATGAGCATTAGAATATTATATCAATTTCAACAGTATGATTGGTACATTGGTTAAACAATTGTCTGCTGCGCGTGTCGCGATTTCAATTCCTGCACGGAACAAATACTTGTATAGCCTTCAAGTAGCTGTTCTGAGTCTGAGTCTGATGTATCTATAACTTTACATGTTTGTATATGCATCAAAAATATAGAAGTAACTTCCAAGGAGGGGTCCTTGGACTAACTCCGGTATTCGAAGCTTTAAAAATTAAAAAGAAAATCGGTTATTTAATGGTACTCACTATGGGGACTCAATTAATTTTTTGTTGAACAAAATGAAAAACACTTTGGACACAATAAGAAAGTTGCTTCTTCACAACTTTACAATATTCCTGAGCTAAATACATTTTTACTTATCATATACTATGAACATTTCAATAGAAAACAGAAAAGTGACATAATTGTAAAGTTCTGTGAAACTATTGGCGATATAATTTCGAGTGCAGTTCAGCTGTCTTGCTATTAATAAATTGTTTTCTAGTAGATATTGTGATGTAAAATTTGTGAAGTATGACTCAAGTATCTAAACAACTGGAATATTTTTATGTGGAATCATTGAAATAGGAGCGATTTCGTTTTGAATTTTATTATAGTTCTGACTACCTCAGCGAAGCTTGCTGAGAAGTCTAACTCGACAAATTTACTGCAAAAAAATATGAATCTATAGCACCACTATACATAATATAGTCACGTCATGTCAATCATGATACAGCTAAACTAAAACTAAATACTTTCTAAACTTGACACTGGCTAAATGTACATTTAGCAAGTGTAGCCAGTACAAACTGTGCTAAATCGAAACTAAAAGAAAAAAATATCAATCAGGTTGTGGTCGCATTAAAATGACTAGTCAGCAATTACTGAACGTTAGTCGTAACTCTTGCAATCATTAGTTGCATCATAACTTCATAAGCTAGTACTTATATAACCTATCGATATCATTTCTGCAATAGACTTACAACTGTTACCTAATGTTCCAAAAGAAATGCTTTCATTCGATTGCTAACACCAAGACATAAACGATATATTTCTGGTATTGAACATTAGAGTATCAGTTGTATGAACTACGAATGAATAGTATAATAAGAAGTCTTTACCACTGGCCACTGTATAGTTTGAATACGAAATACTGAAGATAGTGAAATTTTAAGTAAGAATTTCGATACAGGAATATAAAATAACAATGGTTTACTATGTGGAAGATACTATGGTTAAAAAGGGGGATAACTACTAAGCGTGACGACTAATGGAGAAGCATGAAAGATAACACACACACAGACCAAAACCTGATGATAGACTACTGAAGTATTAATTTGAAAGAAAGAAAGGAAAAATGTTTTTATATCACATACAACACAACACACACACAATGTAGGAACAAAGACACTAAGTAAAAAAAAAACAGTAGCATTGTAACACTGCAACACGTAATGAAACGATGCACAGACTAAAACTGCATTAAAATCAGTACCCACAACAAAAAAGAACTAAACGGTTAAAAGCCAATTACTTGTAATTAACAACTAATTACTAACAGCTAAGGAAAACGTAATTCGCTATTTTTCCTCATTAGTGTTTTCTAACAAAACGATACGATAACGATCTAATTCCTTTATAAATACTACAGCTTCAAGTAAAACGATTAATACTGTTAGATTTATTGAAAACAGATCAATAAACTCATAAACATTTCTTAACCCTTCAGATACCGTCAATTAGAGACACAATAGTAAGACAATAGATGCGCGGCCACCGGTGGTCGCTTGGGAATTCATGAATTAAATAAACACACTTTAATTCAAGCAGAAAAGAAAACCTATTTGAAGTACAAAGGTCATAGCACTTTGATGGCTAGACTGACCGGCTTGTTAATTTTTAATCCTAACTGAGAACCAAACTTTTCTGATACAAGTAAATCTAAATCAAATTAGCTGAAAAAATTTTAAAGAGCAAAGTGTGAAGGTGTATATACTTATATTGACAAGGATAGTGATGGTATATTCAATGGAAATATGGCCGTTTACAGACTCGTATATTAAAAGGCAAAACGTAAACAATTTACCGATCTCTTTTAGCTGCAGCCTGTAACTATACTCCACTGGGTGCTAGTACCTCATTGTTAGATAAAACGTCTAAAGCGTGCAAAGTAGTTTGCTCTAGGCGTTTACCAGAATCGAAGTAAACCATTTTAAAATCAACTTGCACTAGCAAATTGCCAGTTGAGTTTTTTTCTTCAATAGGCAAATCAATTGGTCTATCAAATTATACGTTATGAAATTTTTCAATCAGTCGGAACACAAACCCGTTACTGTCATAGATAAAAAAAAACTTTAAATATTTCAATCGATTGAAACAATCACCAAAACAGGAAAATTGAAACAGTTCCCACTAAACTATTCTCTAACTTATTAGAATTTTAATAATAATTTCAGTAGACAAGAGTTCGCTAAACTTAATAATGATTTTTCTAGAGCAATATTGGAAAACTCTCGTGTAACTTGATCAGTCAAAAATAGACTTTATGATAATGGAGTAAAGTGTTAGATTTCAGCGTTAAGTTATTGAGATAGATCATTTATGTATCGATAGATTCCGGGTGTTCGAGTCCGCGGTATTAAAGGCGTCTTTAGACTATTTAAATTCCGTTACGGTTCGTTGCGTCTCTGGTTTATACGGTGCCGTTAATTTTAGTGGAAATTGAACTAGGGAACAGTATCGATCTCGTGTTAAACTTTGCTGTACTAACTTTATTTACTAGTATTAGCAACAGTGTGCAAGAAACGAATGACTAGGTCATTTTTAAGGAGGATATCGTAAGCATAATCATTTTGATTCTTTTTAGTTTTGCATTTTTCTGTCGTACCTACTACTCTAACGGATTTCCATTTTTTGTATACTCTTAGGTACTTACACAATCGTATCACCATGCCCCAGTCAGCTAAGTACGTGCAAAATACTCAACGAACACATAATGAATCATTCGCGAAGTCTATAATGAGGTCTACAGGCGTAAAAGGGCGTATTCCAAAGATCATGACCCTTTAAGAGTACTAGACCTACACTACTGTAACCTGACCGGTTTCATGGCTCCTATAGCTACATTAGCTACTACACGTTTAAGAAAGGTAAAGACGAGGGCTTATGGAATATCGATGGACCTACAAAGATGCTTAGAACAATAGCTGACCGACCAACAACTGCATTGATTTATATTAACTCGGTTTTGTATTATACAGGTTGGGTATTTGAACCTTAACGGTCATGAGTTCACGAACAAGGTTGTGTGGTTGATATCTGAATTTAATTCATGAATCCCCAAGCGACCACCGGTGGCCGCGCATCTATTGTCTTACTATTGTGTCTCTAATTGACGGTATCTGAAGGGTTAAAAACAATAATGGTTATGACCGAGATGGTTATGTGCACGATTATTACTGATTCAAAATTAATAAAAACAACGTGAACCAATTTCGATTCAAAGTATTAGACGCTTATAATGTTTATTTTGTTGTAACATTATGCATAAACATGCACTTTATGAAGGTGAACTTAATGTCTTGAATGTTGGTCCAAAAATAGTTAAAGTAGATGAGTTACTCAAATAATTCCATCGTATGTGGAATTGTAGATATATATTGCTTAAGTTCTATTTCTAAATATATACCCTGTAACTATTAACTACCTCATTGGACTAATAGTAACAAGGCTGCTTCAACCGACCTAATTTCTAATCTCTTGGTTCTGACTTCATGTACTAAAATCGTGCAAACGAATTATTGAGCTTTACTGTTGTAAAAGTCAGTTCGGTATAAAATCTTTACCTTTTACAAAGTGATAAGGTTGCCTTATTACATTGAGATCTAGTACCGCCATCGGCAAACTGTAGATGATAGTATCTTTACTACCGGCAAACACTGATGGATCAAAGGTCAATGGTTATATAAAATTTATGGTAATTTTGACTATTAAAGAGATAAGGAAGAATTTTGAGAACCATTTCACAAAAACTGACACCAATGATTCTTGCAGATGATGATAAATAAATGATTAACAGTACATGATTCACCATAAAGCTTACAAAAGACTTGACTGGATTAAATAAATGACGTAATGATACATTTATAATTGCACAGTAATCTGTCAAAACACTTTGTATTCGTTTATTCAATAAAAAATGAATCTTGGTAAACAAACTGACACTGCAATGCAGGGCGAAAATTTATTTTTATTCACCAAATACGGTTTAATAATAAAATTGGTCTGCAATGCTTGGAGTTCGTAATAATTATTTTTAGCCACACATGAATAAAATATCTTGTGTTTGGAGCAGACTGTTTCAAAATTTAGTTCGCGCTGAAATATCGACGACGGGTATATATATTAATTGGAAAATTCTAGTTTCTACTTTATATTGAAAAACGAGAACTTTTAAAATACACTGGAATATCATCTTCAATTAGTTGAATGTTCTATGTAAGAACCTAGATATGAATTAATTGAATTGCGTCACAAATGAATAGCAGACTTTCTGTGAGCGCCCGTTGACAGATGTTTTGACAGCTCCAATATTATTAATTGTGACATTACACTGTCGTTAGGGCATCGCCCAGACCGTTCTTCCGCTTCCACGTCATTAACAAAATGAGCAATAGTCGAAATATTTATCAATGGCATAATCGATACAGAAACAATTATAACCACATCCATCAAAATTCTAAACTCAGCTTTGCATCAGAAGTATTCGAATTCTTCAACCAATATAATGAATAAGCAACCCTATATTCATGTCCGAAAGAGTTCAAACTGTATTGATGCTTGAAACGTATTGCGAGAAATAGCTGTTCAATCTTATTTGTGAAACATTAATGTTCATTTTCGTGTAGCATAATGTAACAAATGAAGTACAGTGGTATCGAGTAACATTAAAATTCTTATCTCTGGTCTGTCACACAGCGAGAACGTCAAAGTTCGAAGTGAGGAACGCATTATAATTAATAGTCGATGATACGCGAGGATCGTAAACAAAAGCGGTGATAAATGGATTAAAGTCTGATACTAGATAATAAGAACTGTGGGTTGTAAATCGTAGTTTCGTAAGTGGTGGTCACTTTTTTGATTCCTATAGCGGTCGTCTGTCATACGGTTGTGTATCACACTCTATTTTATTTCTGGATGATATATGGGTTCACGCTTAAGACATCTGTCGATGATTTAAATCATCACCGAACGAAATTAGGACTTAATGAATTTAGAAATTCAAAATTAATCTCTCTTATTCGATTTGCTACGTCGAATTAGCTAGTTTTAGTTAATTTGAGGAAGATTGCTTCGGTATTAAATCTAGCAGTATGTTTAGTAGGAATTATTGAGTCTTAGCTTTTGCCAACAGATTCGCCCGTGAGAAAGTTAAAAATTATCCCAAGGGAACATTCTTGGGATAAAACATATGATATGTGTTATTTCAAGTCATGGTCTAACCTTGTGATGGTATAATAAACATACACTCACAACCTTTTGCGTTTATAAGTCTGAAAGTTGGTGATAAGGCTTATGAACAAGATAAATATGTAAGTAAGCACTATGTGATTAGTCTTTCCTTGCAGAAAAAAACAATGCCGAATAATATTAATGACATAACAGCTAAAACATGAAATACCATTATCGATGTTCAGTGCTTTTTGTCTCAACATTACGATACGGTGTAAATAGCGGCCACTCTTATATCATACCGTTTTGATTTCAATGACATATTAACTGTCAAATATACGTTGATACATTAGAGGCGTCACGCGTTTTGTTAAGGCCTACTCGTATCATTAGAAGTCGATTTACGTTTTTGATATTATTTATGACATTTGACAATAATCGGTGTATCGTTTGATTGTGGGAATTAGGATAAGAATTAATATTCTACGTTTATCGAGTGTTACTTTTACTTGATGATATAACGCTTGTGGGAGAGTTGATAGGTTTGTACATTACCTGACAAAGCGATCAATAAAGCCTGTATGGTGGCAATTTCTGATATTTGAGTTACTGTTTAGAAAATCTTTAGGCAATTTTAAAATTACGTTTTAGAACTATTGATAGATATCACATTATTAGCCATGTTTCCTTGCAGGTAGGCATACATATTCAAAAAAACTATAAAAAAAATATCATTAGAAGTCGATTTACGTTTTTGATATTATTGATGACATTTGACAATAATCGGTGTATCGTTTGATTGTGGAAATTAGGACAAGAATTAATATTCTACGTTTATCGAGTGTTACTTTTACTTGATGATATAACGCTTGTCGGAGAGTTGATAGGTTTGTATATTACCTGACAAAGCGATCAATAAAAGCCTGTATGGTGGCAATTTCTGATATTTGAGTAACTGTTTAGAAAAGCTTTAGATAATTTCAAAATCACCTTTTAGAACTATTGATGGATAATCACATTATTGGTTGGTATTATAAGTATATATATATATATTAAAAAAAGAACATTGAAATAAAATTGTTACTTTAATTGTTAGTCGTGATCATAAAGTACAGTCAATAACAAAATCTGTTGCCCCATTAAACAACTTGTTAATGACGCAGTAAAAACCCATTTCCCCGAAAATCATAGCAGCTACAAACACGATGTTTTCTACTATAAAACTCAACACTTTAAAATACTTAGCCGAATCTTTATAAGTACCTAAGATCATAACTCGAGTCGAAACGACCACAACACGTGTGGCTCCGAAATCAAATTAAAATCATGTTTGATAAGATCGAGTGGCGGTTATGGAAATTTATGACTATATTACCTGCGCGGGCGCATCGCGACCGACAAAAACCGGGGTCGGTCTGCGCAATTATTTATGTGGTCCGCGAATGATTATAGTTTACGAGCGTTTGATAGGTCAGCCTCTGGCGTACACAGTGGGCCGAGATTCGGGACACTTTGGATAAAATTAATTTTGTATTTTTGCTTCATTATAGAGCAGAAATTAGGTAAATTGAAAATGACGAAGAAACTATGCTGCAAAAATTACGGTTCGTGTTTTTGTGCATTAAGGGTAGGACCGCATACTCTGGCTATTTTAAATGGTTAAATATCAAACAGATTTTTGTTGAGGTCGGCAATCATTAAATTACTTTTCCCGCCCTAGGATAGGTAGTAGGGAAGGTAGTTAGAGGGCATGTCAGACCTTTATTGAAAAAACTACGCCTGTTCCTTCAGTTGCTTTATACGTTTTAGGACTTGTAAGTTTCGTTTTCAGAAATTCCTAGTGATTCCTGTGGGCATCATCACTATTCAATCCTTACGGATTAGTTGACAGCTCTTTGAGACGCGCTTATTTTATGGAAAGAGTTTATAACAGTTTAATATTATTGAGCGTCTGAACCATATCTGAACTAACATAGTAATAAGGGATACTAACATATAATGTGGACCAAAAGTTGTCTTTGAATAAATAAATTATTATTAAAGCACTACACGCCGTGGACGATTTGGGCTCGGTCTTAATTTTGATGGGCAGACAGAGCTATCTAGTACTCGTCTTCCACAAGCCCGCGCCTAAAGAGGCCAGTAATCGCTTTGCGACTTCCGACGCTCGGGGCGTCTCCTGTGGGAGTAGCTGAGACTTGAAGATGTCTGTGTCATCATGTTTACGGCCATCCCCTTCATCAACATTACTACAGGAGGGAACCGGATCCCATTCTCTCTCACCCCAAACCATGGCCTGAACCAGGGTCCAGGGCAAGATTTCACTACCACAAATAGCCTTTACGAGAACGCGGCGGAGGTTCGCTAAAGCAGAGCGTCAACTTCACCGTGTCCTTAAGGTGATCCATACAATAATAAAACCAAGACGTTTCTTCCGCCTCAGTCCGAAATAGGAAGCTCCCGAGCTTGCCATGTCCGGTGAGAACCTGCATCGTGCGGAAGGTGAAAATACCCTGGCGTATTTCCAGCCACTCTTCAAAGAGAGGACTTACCGCTACGATTACGGCATGCTCAAAATATCAATGGGATGGTAAAAATATTTAATCTTTGATTTTTTTTTGGAGAACAAAGTGAATTCGCTAAATACCAGCTATCTGTACCACAGGTACATTTTGACACTAATAAATTATTTTTATTACGTGATTCAGGAAATAAAACTTTCCAAATAGACGAAAAAAATGTTGTATCAGAATGAAACTGAGACAAAAATGTGTTGGCCGCAAAAGATACAGAAATAAATCAGACAGATGACAATTTAAAGTGGTTAACCCACTAACTGTGACCATTTTAGATACTTTGATCAGATCTTGTCGAAACCCAACTTGTTTTAGCAGCGACAAACTCATTTAAACTTTATATTCTAAGCAATAAAGATGAATTTCATTAATTTTATGTTGTTTTAGTGGGTGTTTGTTCAACAGTTTTTAGAGTCAGAGTAAAGATTTATGTTTTTATTTAAGAATTAATGGTATAGTGTGAGTAATCGCCGTTATTTTAATTTTATGCATTAATGATATCTGATTATGAATAAAAAAGTTTGTTTCGCATATTTTATACAAGCACCATAAATTCTCATAATCATTATAATGTTCTCACTTCCAGAGTAATTTTTGTTATTTACTAATCGTAAATCTAATATAATCTGAAGACGTATCTATGGAGACAAGTATGTAATCATAAGCTTTATGAGTTTCTGTTCAAATTTATGACAAGTCAAAATATTAGATCGTATTTCACTAATTATAGTTATTTTAAATATTTAATGACGTATTTTTCATGTTACCACAAAGTACTATTATCGTCGATTAATATTGAAAGCAAAAAATGTTCTTATTCTCCTTCAGTTTCCCCCAAAAAATGTTAAATGCACCTGGCGCCACTTCTCGCTCTTCGCCTCATTCCACATACTTTACGATCTGTTAAAAGACCGAATTCGCTGTCCAAATTAACACGAAATAAAAACGAAATCGAACCAACAAAAAATAAGCAAAGGTACAAGATAAAAGTTAAAAAAGGCCCACGTCAAAACATTTGATTGTATTAATATTTATAGGCTTCATACCGCCGCAGGAAAGACGGGCCGAGACGGAAGAAAAAAAATGTTTATCAGCCCGTTTAGCTTTTAAGGAAACCGCGAATCTTTTGTAAAAAGTTATTTATGGTCACGAAAACAATTGTAGTGTTACCATTATATCACATTTGACAGCAATAACTGTATTATTTTTTTTGTCCCCAAAATGAAGATGTTTCGTTCACTGTGGACAATAGTATATTATTGTGCGTGAAGTGGTGTGATTCACTTATATTGACTTTGCTGTTTTTATGACGAGGCTTGAGGATTTTTTTATAAATTTAATAAAGTTCGTTATAATTTTTTATATCTTGAATTCACGGCCAACAATTTTGGTTGAAATGTTAGCAGAATTATATACTCTTTTGTTGCTAAATCGGAACAAAATTAAATGTTTTATTTTTCAGTATTGAGGAGAATTTACCGGTAAAGCTCATAAGTATGAATACAGGTGATACGGCTTATTTCTAATAAAATTAGACTTACATATATACAATCTTACTTTTAGGTATACATTGAATGCGATATAGTTAGTCGAAATGATTTACTTAAGATTGTATTTACTTTAAAACCCTTTCTGTGAATATGTAAATTATTAATTATTTACACCAAAACCTAATATAGTAAACAGTGATTAAACAGTTCTTTAACAAAGGTGAGTTAAACTCAACGATAAGTTTTCTTTCAGCCTACCTTTGTGTGATAAAGAGAGTAAAATCACGACTTTTGCTGATTCTCTTTACCAACAAGTGACCTTAAGTGACTATGTGACTGATGTAGATGCACTTTAGTACTAGGTACTAAAGTGCATCTACATCACTACATAGTTTAAAACAAAGTCGCTTTTTCTGTCCCTATATCCCCATGTGCGATTTTAAATCTTTAAAACTACGCAACGGATTTTGATGTGTTTTTTTTTAATAGAGTGATTCAAGAGGAAGGTTTATATGTATAATATTGCACCCGAACGAAGCCGAGGCGGGTCGCTAGTAGGTAATATGGTGAATAAATAATTACTATAAGTATATACGGTACCAATCTAAGTTGTCTTGTTTGATAAACGGCTTAGCAGGATTCCTATGTTAATACCACGCACATGCATAATAGCAGTTGTTCCCGACTGTACAAGTACACTATTCATCGTATTATGGCTTGAAACGATCCTATGATACATTATATGTAACGGAAAATACTTATAAAAATAAAATGAAAAATAATAAATTGCAGTTGTTTTTTTGGTCGGTATCACGTCTCTCTAATAGAATTGTACTAGGCATCGCTGGCAAATTTCTTTACTATAAATAAGATTTTTTGGTAGCTACTGACAATTGAACTTTTCTATGTTTTTATTTCTGAAGTTATTATTTATTTGGTTAAGGATGTTGTGTAGTGCATCTAATTTAAAAAAAGAGATTTTTTTTTATATTATGAGAAATCAAATCCAAGCAATCAGAAGGACCAGCAAGTTACATATTAGATAATTGCCTTTTTTTGTTTGTATTTAAATATATTATATAAGTCCGAAATAGATCCAGAGTGTATATATATAGGTATATATACACTGGATCTATATGTGTATATGTGTAGGTATTAACTGGTTTGAAATATTTGAAATAGTAATCTGTGGAGAGCGTAGTGAGTAGCAAATTGGTTTTAAAATGAAATATTGAAGATACTATGACTATTTCTTATTGCGCCACCGTTTGGTTTTCCTTAAATAATCATCATCTTCCTGCCCTTGTCCCGCGTTATTTGGGGTCATGCTATCACTAACTTCCTTTTTTTTATATCACTCTTCACACAATCCATCCATCTTTTCTTTGGTCTATCCACGTGAATACTCATAACTCTTTTAGTAACATGCTTTTCATCCCTCTTCTTTACAAGATCATACCAAGACATAAGATTCCTTAAATAAATAAAATAAAAATAAATACCTAATGTTTTTTTTTTTAAGTAGTTGAGCATCTTAAGGTTAATAGTAAATATACATAATTATATATATAATCTAACCTACCACCGTGCATCGTTCAGCATATGCTAATTCAGCGTCGGCGCATTTGCAGGCGACTGTACGTCTCTTATGGGGAGCTTAATCAGTGTCTTGCGCCGACATGGGTTATTGAATCGAAATTAAAACACTGGCTCCATGGTTTTAATAGTCGTGTTATGTATTTTAATTAAAATGAAATAGGCTCTGTGTATGCGGTAGTCGTATCATCAAAGAGAATGTAGAGATGGAATTAGGTTGGCGAAACATTGAGCTGTGCTAAAAGGAAATTGTAATAATGTTGATTGGTTAGTTGCATAGTCTCATTAGTTAGAATTTTCAATATTGTGATAGTACAGCTATAAACTGGTAACTAAAAGATTACTCGTACACATTAAAGCTACTACACTGCGCACACGTGTGCCACACACGTCGAACTAAGCGAGTCGGTCTTTAGACATTTTATATGGAAACTAGACTTGTAGAGCTACACTAAGATCTACGCCACACGACGTCGTTCTACGTACAAATCAGGCGTGTTACACGTGTGCGTTGGTCAAATGTAGTTCTAGCTTACCTATAAGTTATGGTGAGATTTAGTTTACCATATGGAAAATGTGTTACATGAATATCTATTGTGAAAACGATTTATTTCATTTTGTTTTTTTTTTTTTAAGTGGGAAATCATCCAATGACTTCTCGCACTCTAGGGTTGAGCGGGAGGTCGTATCAGGCTTTTACTGACTAAAACTATTTTATATTCCGGACCTCGGGTTTCCTGCTTGTATTTTTCTGCTTGAACACTTTTGTTATTTACCTACCTACATTATGAATGTGGTGATATTATGGTAAGGTTTAATCAAGATCATCAGTATGATCATCAACCCGCTTGTTTTACTAGTCTTTAACCGTGCTCAAAGCCACATTTTCTGAACAAAAACGTAATTTTCGAAAAGGGCACACATAACTCTCTTTAACCAATCAATAAACGTTTCCCTTATTTAAAACCAGGGAAAACGAATCGGAATCCACAATATAATGTATATTTATTAGTAATTAAACGCAATAATGGCGTAATTACAGTAATCGTGGCTGTTGGTGATTACTGCAAAAAGTTTATTAAAAGACCGATGTATGGAAATAATGATAATCGCCATTAAATGTACAGTTTTTTGTACAAATAATCTTCGTTTGTAATTATAAACCTGCTCATCTGTGAGGACACTTGGATTTTACTTCAACATGAAAGAATTTCAGAAAAATAATTTCAGTTTTTGTATGAAATCAGTTCTATAAAGATATGAATTTTAAACAAACTAAAACTGCTCATAAAACCTTTAATTTTTTTTTAATGTTTTTTTTTCTCACATGATTAGGTCAATCGAATTAAAAATCATTTGGGGTATCTGAGGTTTTGCGCATTTAACGTTACACGTTGTATACTGAGGGTTCTGATATTTTTTTTTTGTAAATTCAACTTATCTACCGGTCTAGGAAAAAATTGCAACGCCCAATGAACGAAATAAAAATTTTAATTTTATATAATTAAAATTTTTACATAAAATGTTAGAAGCTATTGCATGGTTTCAATTGATTGTTTACTACGGAAAAGAAATGGTAAAAAGAACGGCTACATAGTTACTTTTTTAATACTTATTATTTTTTTATAAAAAGAGTTACTACTGCCATTCACGTGAAATTAAAAAAAATATTCGAAGCTTCAGGGATAAAAAGTTTCCTATCTAAAATATTACAGGACATAGTCTACCTGTTAGTCGAAATTCATTCCAATCCGTTTAGTCATTTAAGCCTGAAGGAGCAACAAACAAACACACGTTCATGTAAACTTTATGATTGCATGTTTTCTTAGTCTGACTTATATAACAAACTTGACTCATACAGAAATCTAGTTATAATAAAATTAGAAACACGCCAAGAAACTTTAAACTAAGCAAAATGATTGGGAGTGAAGGGCCTTCGTCTGTAATTGGATTATTATGACTAAATACGGCGAGGCTTACAAAGGCTGTCCAAACATGTTAGATTGAAAACAACTTGGTGCCTTGTTTAGTTAGAAATCCCTTCTAAATCATACGTTTGCTGTAAATATTTGTCAGCCTTTTGAAATATACGTTTATATATCAACCAAATATATAATTTGTGTATAATATGTATGTATTGCCTGATAAGGGTTTCGGCAATCCGATGGATGCGAGACGCACAGGACCGTTCATTGTGGCGGCACTTGGGGGAGGCCTATGTCCAACAGTGGACGTCTTTCGGCTGAAACGATGATGATGATGATGTATGTATTTAGAAATACATAAGTATGTTTATCAGTTGTCTAATACTCATAACACAAGCTCTGCTTAGCTTTGGACTAGACGGCGTTGTGTGAGTGGAATATTATACATGTTAATTTGTCTTATTTCCATGAGAGTCTGTGTTCCAAGCCGAGCTTCTTGTACTTTTCTAAGTTTATCCATCACTGACATCCGGTGACTCAGAAAGCACGTAAAGCCGTTGGTCCCGGTTGTCATTCGTTGATAGACAGTCATTACAGGTAGTTAGACAATAGAAAGTCTAACTATCAGTCTTTCTAAGGAGTTCATGTTGTTGCCAGTAACTGGGTTGTGGAGGTCGGATCTGGGCAGTCACTCTATGTAAATAAAATACGGTATTCAGCCGCATCTTGTTAGGATGTTTTTAATATCGTTTGAATTTCATCACTACTTAATTACATGCGGAAGCTCCACATGCGGGGGCTGCTTCTCGATATCACGCACGCATCCCGCGTGCGTATTCCACGTATTACAACAAATACTTGTATGAAATGGACATTTTCTGTCAGACAGGCTACGCGTGCGGAGCAATCCCGCATGCGTGATGAAATCCGCATGATATTAAAAACACTCTTAGACTGGAAACTAAACTAAATATAGTTGGAAAAAGGCTAGACAGATGATGATTTGGTCGTCTTGTAAGGGATTGAGCTGCTTTAAGAGCATACATAGGCTTATAGAGTTTATTAATTATATATTTTTTATTCATAGACAAACACGTTTATTTTTGCTTTTGATGTATCGTTCTTGTCTAGCTGGTCTAGTTTTTATCTATTCATTACCTACTTACTATAAATGCAAAAACATTTTAATCTATAAGCTACTATCAAAAATCTACAGCAAGTATATCATCCATAAAAATATCTTTATTTCATTTTTCAGACAACGTAGATAATGATCTTTTATAATAATTACAATGTCCATATAAAACTAGCAACAGAGCAACAGTACTTTAATAGATGTACTGTGGTACAATGAACGATGTGATGCAATTAAAAATTATAATGAGATAATTTGCATCAATGATTGTCAACGTCCTCTCCAGATAAAATCTATGATGAATAGCTTTGATATTATTGTGGAGACTGCATGTTCTACAAATATGCACATAGGTAGGCAAATACTTAATCTGTTTGTATCTACACGGACCTAGTTGACTTGATAAAAAATATGTACGCACAGACATAAAGACTACGACACTAGAAAACGTTCTAGATATGTATTACACAAAAGTGGGTAATGTAGTAAACATGAAAAACAACCACTGAAATGCAATTTTAAATGTAGTATGAAAGTTGGCAGAGACGATTGAAGGAAAAACATAACTTTATTCCATTTTTGCACGCTTTCAAAAAACTCATAATTAATCAGTAAAAACTAAACCATCAAACTTGTAGTAACACTTACAGAAAAACTTCAGAATTGTAGAAATTATTAAAAAAGCTAATGTTTCTGTATTTCTACTGTTGGTATTGGTAAACTTTTTCCATGAAAAACATGAAAGCAATATAAATTAACGCAAATATGAAAACATTAACACATAAAAACCGAAACGATTGATTACAGCCCAGTACACACCTGCGGTACGTCTGACATTCTTTCATAGTACACTATTAATACTCCAACTAATATAACGTGTGAGACCCTATTTTAAAAACACAACACATAAATTACGAGCAAATGAAAAAATAAAATAAAACAAGAACATGCTACAAGTTATTTAAAGCTAAACCAGATGAAAAATAGTTTTTTCTTCCCCTATATTTTATAGTGGCTAAAAGTTGCCATCAATAATTGAAGTTGTGTCTCTGGGGAGAAGGGCTTACTAGTATTCCTGACGTGTACTTATAGTTGGCGGGTCAGTTAATATCGACGGTGTGTACGTGGCTTTACTTCGAAAGAAACTTTCGAAATATTTGGAGATTTGTAATTAAGTTCGACTTTAGTTTTTTTGATTTTTAATTTCAAAATGTTATGCAAATTCTTGCAAAAGTATATACACATTATCATTTAGATTTGTATTGCACACTTTACATAGTGCCGTGACTATGTTAAGAACATGTTGGGTAAAAAAAGGTTATTTGTATTGAAATGTATGAGATTATGCCACAGCAATGGTGCTGGTAGTGCTAGTGTTAGCCATTCATTTTTATTTAGTTTATGAGAATATATTTCATCATCATCAGCCTTTTTAATGTTCACACTGCGGTAATCAGGCCTCCTCTCTAGGAGAGGGAATGGGCCGTAATCCACCACGCGGGCCCAGTGCGTGTTGGTGGATGTCACATGTTTTCGAATTTTTGGTTCTAGGACATACCGGTTTCCTCACGATGTTTTCCTTCACCGTTTTGAGAGCAGTGGTGATGAAATAAATTACACAAAGTAATGCGCCTGGCTGGGTTTTAAACTGCGTCCTACAACTCGTAAGTCGGGGCCATTACCACTCGGCCACCACTGCTCTCGAGGATATATTTACAAATAATAAGCATAAACGGCTAAATATTGCTTGCATAATAAAATCTCGAGAATGACTGCACTAATTTGAATATAGGTAGGTACTTTTTTTTAAACTATTTTATACCTACTGTTTTTTGATGTCTCAATAAGGTGTTTTGTTTTGAAAAGAATTGCAACAAACACACTTTTTGTAATTACATCAAAAAATATTCTTAGCTGTTAATATTTGAGTTGGCTGTCAATTATATAATAAATAATAATAATAATAATAACCATTTATTTCAGGCATCGAAGGCCCATAGAAAAAATACATAAAATAATCTTATAAAATAATAAACTAATAAATATCATAACAACAAAACTAAGTAAGTTTAAGTCTAAGTTTGTCGGACCGCTGCGCTGTTGCAGCCCTATAGCTTTTGAGTGAACGAAATCGGTTGGGTCAGCTAGTTCAAAATAGTTTCTATTATCTACAAAGTCAATTTTGTCCCACGGCTAGGCAAGGTCTTCCTCTCTCTTTACCATATCACTTGATCTTTCGTTAATCAAAACAATTAACCCAATTAAAAACTAAAGCTCTACACTTGATCGAAAAAATCTGTTATCATTTTGAAACCCTCAGGTAAAAAGTGTTCAGCTTTATCCTCCACCAACCAATAGGTACAAAAGTGCCATTTAATAAAACACGACGCATACAAAACTTGCGCAGGCGGCAATGAGCAACTTGCAACCGTAGTATACATATACATTCATATCTACATGGTCCTATATACATTTGTATAGTAACACTTTAGCATGAATTCTGCCATCTCATCGTGCCGCCATTGCAAGCGGGGAACCAACCCGCGACTGCTAATCCCTTCACGAATTTTATTCGTTTTTCAACCATTCAAGTTTTAGAAGTTTTATTTTTGTGTACCCTTTCTGCATATTTAACGGAGGTCGTGCTACAAGCGGGGAGATGCGAGCGATGTTATCAAGTGATCTGGTTTGGACTAAGTTGTATGTGGTATATAAGTGCTTTGTAAGTTATAGTATGTAGAGGGATTCTTTAGACCGGTTTTTAGTGTGTATTGGTTGTAGGTAAGCTAGCTTTTTGTACAATTAGACGAGGTATTACAGTTACGGTTAAATTGTTTTTTGTTGGGTTTAACATCGTAGGAAATGTTAGATGTTTAATATGACCTCTGTATTCTGAGTGCGAGTTGTTTTTACGTTAAGGCGATCGAAATGTTTACTACCGCGTTTGGCTATCTGATTGGTTGAGAGCTTGGAGCGGGTCAATCGGAGCGCCGAACGCCATAAATTCGTCGATCGTGTATAAGCTTGGTTAAAGTCACACCAGCTCGCAGTAGGCACTTGTACAGTAGGCATATCACATTTTGCCACACAGGTACAGACTAATATGCACTTTCTAACCATAAGTTCTCATAGTGTTTGTTAGATTTATTTACATATACCTACTTTGGTACGTAGTATAACTGGTTACAGCACTGCGCCAAACCCACACTTATATGCCACCACACTAATATGTATTATAAAGGTGTTTGTATGTATTAGTGTCTGTTTACGTTATTTATTGTTTAAAATATCGTAGCATATGCCGAGATAGGCGCCTTTTTTGTCTTCAACTATTGTTTTTTGTTGTGTTTTTATTTCGTATGTATTATTTGGTTTCAATAAATTATATGAAGCAAAAATAAAAAAAATAATAATTTATATATTCTTTCATTCTATGTTTGTTACTTCTTTGCATTCAAAGGTCTTGAATGACTTTTATTCATTATCCAAATAACATTCATATCTGTATAATAATAGCATGTTCTCTTGGGATGATTACCTACTTTTACGTGGACTAAGCCGCAAATAAAAATTAGTACATACGTATGCAATCGATAGTATTCTATAGATTGCATATGTTAAAACCTATTTAAAATTGAAATAAAATCATAACCACGAATAATAGTTATTACTGAAAACCATGATTGGCACAAATCTATTCTATCAAAAATTATATTATGATTAGCACAAAACTATTCCATCACAAATTACGAACAGTTAGATAGGTTTTCAATACACGCTAAAGCTGTGCACACACTATAATCTATAGATATCGAACAGCTAATTACAAAACCACAAAAAAGGCTTTATAAGCACGAACGGCTTTAAGTGGCGACTACACTGGCATGCCTTTAGCATAATATTATTTGAGTCATAATTTACCTCGGTCTCCGAGACCGAACGCTTGATTTATTTATGAGCCCATACTGACTCCGCCACTAATCTTTAGTGGAATTTAATTTGTTATTTATTTACTAATCGCCGCTAGTAACTGTAGAACAGGTAGGGTTGTGCATGTCATTAAGGATGCCGTGTTTAAGGGGAGGCCAATTTTAGGGTTTTGTGAGTTGGGGACTATTTGGGAAGTGGGGACTATATGGATCACTTTCCTCTTTTTCTGTAGTTTTAGCATAATGTCTGGCAGTTTTGAGTAGTTTATGCAGGTTACCCAGAATGTCCTTTCTTTGGTATAATTAGTCAAGTCTTTGAGCTCCTGTGTAGTCCTGAGTTATACACAAATACTGACAAATGCTTGCACTGACTGGGTAGGTCAACTCAAATCTGTATGGTTCTTTCCTTACTCGTATGAGACCATCTCAGACACCAATTTGCATGGTACTCATTTTCTTGCACTTTAACCTTTCGAATACCGTAATAAGTAGCGACTGAGAGCGAACGCCGGTGTTCGCTTTGGATTTTAATAAATTAAAGGAGACTTTGACCCCTGAGTTTGTTTCGATGTTTCTTCTCAGCTAGAAAACACAGCCTCATCTAGTTTAAATTGACGTGCACAAGTTTAAAAACCTATTTGCAAAACAAATATAATTTAATTATGATATTTAAAAATCATATTGATGAATTAGTTCATTAAATTGTTTTTTCCCACGTAAAAGTAAAAGTAAAAAAAAACCCTGCGCATTAAAATAAGTCTGCTAGCTCAGGATTGGTACCAGATTTTATTTAAATCCATTTAGAGATTTGAGCCCAAAAGAGTAACAAATACATACAAACTTAAATGCGATCATCATTTATGAATCTTTAATAAAGTGCAAAATATTCCGAAAAAAAAAAAGAGTTTACGGTACAATTGAAAAGTTAATATTGACGAATTTCCTTCACATGTTAGTCAAGCAATTCTGAATTAAAAAAAATATCTTAAGTGATCACCATTTTAAAGACTTGCGATGATGGAGTCGTCGATGGAGCACGCTTGCCTAGATACTTCTAGGCAAGCGTGCTCCATCGACAACCACACCTTCTCACTCTTGACTTAAATACCCCCGGTTGTAGTTATAAGGAAACAAAGACCCCAGCTCTCTTTCCTCTCAGTTTATGTTACACATAGTTCTACGGAAAAACCTATCGCTACATCTTCTTTATTTTATTTGTTATTGCTGTTATTTCTTTGTTAACCGTCTTAAAGGACGCAATCAAGTTAACATATAAGATTTATGACACAAGTTGTCCTTTCATATTTAAATAAAGTGTTACCAGTTTCCTTATTTTATTTATTATGACTTAAACTATTATCCGTGTTTTCTTGTCCCTATTGACATTTAATACAAAATAATAAATATTAATATAATTCAAATAAACGGATGTAATCAAAGAGCTATTAGAATGAAGTGGTAAATAATAAACAATTTATTATGAATATAATTTTAATAATTGCTCTAGACTAACTTAACACGTAACAGCGGCGCTAATTTTTGTATTATTGCCATTACAGTGTTACGGGGCCTTTAAGACCTCGTTTGATACTTATTATTATGACAGTAGGTGGCTTATCAGCCCCGTAAAATTAAAAAATAATAATTTTTGCTTAGTGATAGACGAGGTCAAAATGACCCCGTATTAAAGTTGATACACTACTACATTATGTTTTAATAGAGATCTTTGGGAAATATTCATCTCTTTTCTAAACTAATCCAAGATACGACCTCCGCACGGTATATGCTACGTTTTTTTACCCGCACCGCAAGGAAAACACGTACGAGGTGTATTAGACCCCGTTCCGAACCAAACGTGTTAACCCGTTTTGTAGTAGTTTTTGTTAACGATCGAATATATTCGCGTGTGGCCCCTGCCTTATCGTTTTAAGGAATTTCGAGTTAAAAGTTGCTTGTTAGCTGGTCTATATCTGGTTGTTACAATCTTCATGCTTAGGTAAAAACCAATACAATCTTCATGCTTAGGTATTAAACAATAACATAATATAATCACCCTTATAATGTTCCCACTGCTGGTACTCAGACCTCCTTTTTAGGAAAGAGCTCTAATCAACCACGCGGGCCTAGTGTAGATTGGTGGAGGTTCTATCTTTGGATTTTTGGTGTTTACTAGGATATGCGGGGCTTGTCACGATATTACCTGTTGAAATGGTGATTTTTACTGTTTTGAGAGCAGAGTGATGTAATAAATTACAAAAAGTAATGCACCTGTCTGGGTTTGAACCTGACATACCACTTGTAAGTCAGGTCTATTACCAAAGGGCTGCTTTCTCTAAGTATAAAACATTGAATGTCTAAAGTTAGACTAGGGGCAGCTTACGCGGTAGAGCTGCAGAATCGTCAGGACTGCAGAAGTGTTCAAAAGAGTTATCGCAGCTCAGGGACGCAAAAGGCAAGAGTGGGTTTTAGTCAGTAAAAGTGAGACACTCCCTCTCGCTCCACCCAGAGCAAGAGATTGATGATTTTCCATCATTCATTTTCGGGATAGTTTGAAAGAGTTACTACGGCCCTGAAACGCTAAGAAGCAACTCAAGGAATACAGATGAGTAAAAGTCTGGGAGGAGTTAAAAAAAGTGAAAATTGTTCATATCCATAAGAACTTTCAGCCCTAACCGACAATACATTTAAAATATCCCTATATTAGTTTTTCATACTGATATAAATTAAGAGGACTATGGTGCCCAAAGAGTGGTTTCTCTCGGACTGCATACAAACGAAAGAGATACAGATGCAATGCTTGCAAATATGAAACATTTCAGCGATTTACAAAAAATCTACAGATTTGAGTATAAAATTAAAACACTATAACGGTCAAACATTGCTTATAAAATAATGTGACAAACTACCAGAATGATTACTTGTATATTAGTTTCGTTTTTAATCGATATGAGTATTTTTTAGAGGAGTTCTTCGTTAGGTTTTTCCGATCGTACAGTTAATTAACGTACTAGTTGTTTTTTTTTTATTACACTATCTTATAGCATAATCCTAAAGAATAACATAGATATATTTTTCTGATTCTGTTTACTTAATAGTGGACCATATAATTGTGCGTATTAAAAAACTCGCAATTTTCTCCTGTAGTCCTCTTCACATAAGATCTCTAAATTGTTTGTAATAAAATGATTGATTGTGCTAATCATAGCACAATCAATAATTTTATTGCTAATCATAGCACACACTCATGAAACATGGCATTTTGGAACATAGCTGAACAACATGAATATAAAAATAAAAATATAATAATTATGTGTATTACCTATAGTTAGGGCTTACAATGATGTTTTGAACAATGTATTTGATTACCTATATTACAAAAAAGACGTTGCCCTAGATTAGAAGTTTTCTGCATCGTGAGTGCATTTAAGAGCGCACAAAACGTTTTAGGAACACCTTTATTGCGCGTACAGCTCTGGAGCGGAATTCCCTGCTAGAGTCTGTTTCGTGATAGCTAGGTAGGTCTTCAAATAAAGAATGAATGGTTACTTCTAGGCAAGCGTGCTCCATTGTTAATCACATCGTGGCTTTCCATCAAGTGAAATATTGGTCAAGCGCGAGCCTATCAATAAAAAAAAACATTTCACATGCACAAACTCCCGGAACGACTATCTAAGCCAGGCACAAAAATTTATTCCGCACGAGTATCGAATGCGATTGACTCATGACGCAATGGCGTAATTGCATTACTTGTTTCCACCTATTGTACATTCGATAGTGTCTGCTCTAAAGACCAAAACAGCAGACCTCAAGCTCAAATAAATAACATAAACCCTACTGACAAGACTAGGTACAATCTAACGAAACTGGGTTCCCTAATGTATTTTCAATGTCCATTTCAAGATAATTGAAAACCTAAGCTACTATTTCTCAATAATTTATACAAGATCACGTTGGTATAATGTAATATTTAACTGATTATACTTAACAGTACCTACAGAGTAACTATACGGTATTGCGGATAATTTTATAGCTTTTAAATTGATTTTACGGGTACCTACCTACTAAAACAAAAAAGAATGACGTCACACGCTTAATTAATAAGAGACGTAACTCAAAAATGGGTATTTGTAAATTGAACCTTATTTTTGAAATATGTGTTTTAAGAATTAAATATTTCTTTTTGAGTTAGGTCTCTTTATGAAGCATGTGATGTGAAGCTTCTCGAAATAGTGCAGCTATGAGGCACACAACCACTTTATTTTTTATTTCTTGTACCTATTTGTGTTTGGGCCTTGTGATGTACCAAATAAATTATTTTTCTTTCTTTCTTTCTAAATAATAACACTAATATTTTAAAGACGAAAGTTTGTGAGTGTGTTTATGTTTGTTACTTCTTCACGCTTGAAAATCTGAGATGAAATTTCGGATGCGGGTAGTTCATGTCCTGGAATAGCGCAAAAGCTATTTTAAAGGCATATTTGAGGCTCAAATTGTATCATTTATTATATTGATGTACAATCAAATATAAATAAATAAATAAAAGGATACTTTTAATCCTGGGAGTATGTGTGTATGTTCTCTTTTTTCTTTCTTTCTTTAAAACTATTTTCTACTTTAATGCAGGCAAAGTTCCTGGCAGCAGTTAATTAAATTGATAAAATTAACATGTTTTAACATTTGCCCTCAGAATGTGTGGATAACAATCATACTTTTAATTTAATTTGTATGGCAAAATTGATTCCGGCAAAAATCTTAATAATCCGTTGAGATTAATTGGCTCTTTTGACGTATACCTACTCAATAAGCTTTCTCGATGACCCGAGGTGATACAAACGATTAAGGGTCAGCTTTCCAATGAGTGTTCCCAATAACTGTGCCTTTTATATTGCTTATTATTTCTTTATTAATACCAGCTGTATTGCCTTGATTACACGTACCGAGTAAACGGGCAAGACAGCTTTCGGCCGAATACTCGGTACGTGTAAACACAGCGCCAATTGCTCGGCCGAGAGTTTATCTTTACAACTCGCTTACATCACTTTGTCGGCCGAGCAGCATTTTACTGTCACGCCCTTTTACTCGGTACGTGTGATCAAGGCATAACTGGTGATTTCACACGCATCTTAAGTTACTGCTTTACTACTTTCCGTCGTAGCGTAATGCTATATAGCCGATCTTTACTTGATAAGTGCGCTAATGAAATCCAACCAGCAGTTCTTGAGATAAGTGCGTTTAAACCAATTTTTTAGTTATATACATAATTTAATAATTATAAAAATCTCGTGTGTCGGTTATCGAACTACTCATCAGCTTGACGTTTTTTGTGTACTTATATTTGTTTGGTCTGGGAATAGTCGTAGGCTATTTTTTACTCTCCTATCCCTACACCAGTTTTTGTTCTTTAATATAATCTACTGGCAACCCGCTTCAGCTTCGCTCGGGTGCAATATTATACATATAAACCTTCTTCTTGAATCACTCTATCTATTAAAAAAACCCGCATCAAAATCCGTTGCTTAGTTTTAAAGATTTAAGCGCACATAGGGATATAGGGACAGAAAAAGCAACTTTGTTTTATACTATGTTGTGATATATGGCAAAATAACGTTCGTCAGATAGTATAAGTACAGATTTATTAATTCCCTGCTTTACTTATAATTTGCACCAAAGTATAATAATATATCAAACCAAGAACATATAGATTGTTGGTTTGATAAAAAAAAAAATTCAAACATTGAGCATAATTTTATGGATAAGTACGCATAAATATGTCGACATTCAGTTTATGACCTATCAAGGCATTTAGCAGATTGAGCGCCTAGGATGTAGGGATATATCGAGCAGTTAGAGTACGCAACGGTTGGGCCAAGACTGGGCGCAATGATTTGGGCTTATGAGATGGTTCCGGACCTTTCAAAACTTGCAAGTGACTTACATTTGCTATATAAACGTATTCTCTACTAGTGTAGTGAAGCACTAAATACTAGATATTAATAATTAACAAACATGCCATAGATATAGCCTACATACATAAATAAACTCACTCCTTTTCATCATGAAGGAAAGTAAGGACGAAGAAAACGCTACTACAAAACGAACACTTACTCTTTAGTTAAACGAAGCCAAAGAGTTCTACGCGGCTATCATGGTGTACAAATTATCGTTACTCAAATGCATGTTGCAAGCCTTGCCTACTTAAAATCATCTCTCACTTCAGCACTTTTCTTTTAAAGGCAAAAGGGCAATTTTCACACGATTTTTCTAAACAAGTTAATTTCCACGTGTTAATACCACAGTTGGGGTATGTAACTAGCGCTAAATAACGGTGTATTGAATTCTTATAAGTCGTCAGACGGCACGCACGTGGGGCGGTGGCTTCCACCTCTCC
The DNA here is from genome assembly GCA_949319445.1 of Mythimna lalbum. Taxonomy (NCBI): domain Eukaryota; kingdom Metazoa; phylum Arthropoda; class Insecta; order Lepidoptera; family Noctuidae; genus Mythimna; species Mythimna lalbum. The sequence continues at coordinate 14,896,772 of OX439356.1, read as the reverse complement.
TTGAGTTATGACCACCAAACATGTAACACGACCTAGCCGCCTGCCAACTCTATTTGCATACTTCAGCTTGTTGCAGTCGGGCGACTTGCGAATGGTGCGACCGAAATCCTGACGAAATAATGTATCTTGAAGACTCATGAAGCCCTAGACTGGGTAACATCAGCGATAATCTTGAAAAGTTAAAAATTGACAGTGACGTAATAGACTACTGATAGTTGTAAAGAATATTATTATCTGTATGAAAAACTTAAACTAGAAATAGACAATAAAAAAACACTGTTTTTTTTAAACAATCATTAAAAAATATAGCCTACGTTAAGCAGTGAACGATGGTAATGCTGAAGCAGAAAACACAGCCCTAAGTCATCCTAATATAAAACAAGGAAAATGACGATTTTAACAATAAAGAGAATCTATAAGGCATATGTCTAACAATAAACATCTTACTGCTGAATCTTTCCGCTATACTGATTGTAAGACAAGAAACAGTTTTACTGTTAACACGAATTATCTCTAAGGTTTCTGTTTTTTTAATGTCGCAAGATTAGAATAAGAAAGAAGACCTCGTTACTATTAAAGTCATAAATCTATTTAGCAGTAGCTTACTGGAATTACTGCTGAATAGCTTCTCCTATGAATGAAAACAAAAATGTCCCGATACGCATGTGTGCCTAACATGCATCATTTATACAAAAAGATTGCTCTCTAATAGAGCCGTAACTATAATAATGAATTATTATCGTATTATGATCTGTTGCAGTATTGTTTAATAGAGGCACTAAATCAATTGATTCACTATTCATATGTCAACGGCTAAATACAAGTTTAAAAAGTTGTTTTAAAGCAGGCGATTTATGGCATTATGACTTAGGTGTAAGAAGTCTTCGACTATTTACTCTTATACAATGCTGAATATTGGCACCGGCATCAAACGGATTGATAAATGCAAGAGCTTCGTTTAAAATTCTTCTCGTTCCATCTGACAATAAACATAGTCGCTACAATGTCTCGCGAATCTCCAACAGTAGCTCGTCTGCAGTAGGCCTATCGGTTCAAATGTACATTTTAATAAGGTTTTGTCAAACCTACGGACTTGTTGTGCATAATAACAGGGTTTTACCATGTGCTTGTAAGAGAACTATTTATTTTCTTAAACAGGCTTTTGGTCATTTATAATAGTGTCGTGTATCCACTTGGTGTCTGCAATCATCTCTGATGACAGTGTTATGATTTATACTGAGGCATTTGTTTTTCGTATTATTTGCTTTAGAATTTTTTCTTTTTCTGAAATTCTGTGTCGTGTGCTTTGCCAATATTTTTGTTGTTGAGTTGTTTAGTTAGTGTACTCTTTCATTCAGATGAGTTTTGATTCTAGTAACGACTATGATATTGTTGAATGAAGGCTAGAATACCAGAATGTGCATAATTGAATATAAAAAATAATTATTAATAATAATAATATTATTGAGTTGTGTTAAATACACATTCATTTAACTGTATATACAAAAGGAAAATAGAAAAAGAAGTAAATTGCCAGTTACTTTTTAAATATCTTAAATTTTTTAAAGATTTGATGATGATGAAAAATCCATAAATATAAGTATAACCATTCTATATTTCAAAACTAAGAAAGTATTTTCAGAAGAAATAATCTCAAAATTAGTCTCCATCACAAGGTTGACAATTAACCACATGCGTAGGAATTGCAAAAATAAACCAATTAAGAGAACATTGTAAGCCTTGGCAAGGTCAGAACAGATTCGTGCTACTTAAACAATACGAATTTTGTATAATTTCGTCGAAACGGTAGACCGCTGACATCTGCTCTTGTCTTTACATCGGAACATCTTTGTGACAGTCTTTGTGGCATTCTGCGTCTTGTTATCTACTTTTATCTCTCTGATATATCACTTTTTGATTTCGAATTCTATGTTTTTTCACATTTTTACTAGACACTGTCCACTCTAAGCAATTAAGAGTTGACTGAATCATTCTTCCTAATTTAAAACAGAACATTTACTAACAATTACGAAATTGTTACACAAAAGCCAGAATTTGAAATAATGTGCCGTGAAGAAAAAGAACAAATAGTTTAGAGGATGCTCCCGAATTCTAATTTAAAGCAGATTAACCCTTGAATAACCCAATTCACGCTTAAAGGTTAGGATCCGTCAAATGAAACGTCACGGTGACTACACACTTTCCCCATCATTAGGATACGAGAAGAAAAAAGGCTTCGGATGTTCAGTTGTAAGCGCCCGCCAACAAAGCCATTATGCCTTATTATGGACACCATCCATCAGCCAGCCATATCGATCCAACATTAATGCATGCTAATGCTTTATAAATAGATATATAATTTGTTTTGTCTCCACCTCGGCATCCAATTGATGGATTGTTTTATTTCTATTACGTCAAACTGCTGGTTTTTGATAGAGGCGTGGCCATAGCTGCCGTTATTAGTTTATCCGACGAAGCTAAATCATTTATGATTTCACGCTAGCAGTAAAAAAGTGTGAATCAAACCGTCCATAATGTTGATTATTCTCGCGGTGGAAAAATCATTAATAAAACAAAATATTTTACCGTTAGTAACTTCTTAAATCTATAGGTAAATACTAAATCATTTAAAATGTTTCCACTTACTTTGTCCTAGATGAACTCGCTTCATCCACGGATATATCTGCGGAGGATTTGCCGAAGAGTTTGATGCTGAAGACTTAGAATTCTTCGTGTTTGAGCTAGAATTATTAGCCTCATTGCTCTCGTTGCTTGATGTGCTGGAGGCAGGACTTGATATATTCTGATTCACATTAGCCTTGTGTTCTACTGGCGAAGCAATGGGAGTAGTTAGGCCTAGTTTGGTACTTGTAGTTCCACTAGAGTTTTGTCCTCCGACGCCCCCGAAACCAGGTGACGTTCGACCTGGTCCCGAAGATGTGGACAAGTCTTGAGGGGACGCTACTCCAGTTGTAGAGGTTGAATCGGCGAATTTACAACTGGCACCAGCAGCTTGACTGGGCGGTGTGGACATCAGGTTGGGGGACAATGCTCCTGGACTCGGGTTCGAGTGCTGATGCATATGACTTGCTGTGCTACCCAGTCTTTGAGGATGCAACTGTGTGTAGTCTATCATCGTTTGCGGTTGCATGTGCGCTCCGGTAGCAGGCGTCCCATAAGGATGTTGTGGGTAGTGATGTCCAACTTGCGGCGGTGAATAGCAAGTATTCGGGTATGCTGAAGCTGCCGCATTAGGATTATAGTAATCAGCCCCTGGTGTTGGCAATCCGGGATGACCAGCTTGCTCGACGGGCGTCCCAGTACGCCCGGGCGCTTGGTTCCCATAGCAGGAAGCAAGCGAGTTGACGAACTGGTAGGAGCTCATCCCTGCGTTATAATTTAATTCGTTCATCGATAACAGCTTGTGTTTATCTTGTTGTGTTCACTCGGCAGTTGTCATCGTTTGGACGAGCACTGAATAGTCTAGTTGGACATATTAAGTGCTACTGATGTTTGCGGTCCGTTTCAATTGTCCCCGTAGAGTGGAGCTTGATTGATGGACCTGTGATAAAATGAGACACATTAGTCGGTCAAGTGCGTCGTCTCGTTATACGTGATAAATGTTGTAATACAGATCGTATCTTGAGTGTTTGATTTAAATATGTATTGTGTTTTGTCCGATGTGAAATATTGTTCCTATAATGTTTTATACTATGACCTAAAGATAATATTTTGTTGTATTAGGTATAGTGCTGTCTATTTAACCTTCGTGCATATTTATTACATTCACATTCATTGTGTTTCTTATACATATGAATATCAAAAATGTAAAAAACAAAAAAAAGTCTAAACACATGCAAAAACCTTCGAAGATCTGTTAGCATAGTATGAGTAATTATGGTTTGAAGAGTGAAATGGGTTAGTATTTTTTTTGCAAACCCTTTAAAACTCTTCTTTTTATGTTCCTTTTTCAAGTATTCGCCAGGGTGGCCCATAATCATTTTCGATAACAGAGTTCGCAACGTGGTTTCATTTTACGGTCACTTTCGTTTTTACAGTACCTACTCAGTATTAGTTGCATAAATCAGTAAACACGTGTACCACTTGCGTGACGCAGGGGGTCTATTCTAAAACAATAAATTAATATAGGGATGTGACTTCCTAAAGCGCAGTACACATGTCAAGTCAAGTGCGGAAAAAACTGCGTCTCAGCCACGTGGTAGGGCTATAAAAGTGTCCGCAGAGGTTTATGGGTGTAAGCGGTAGGCCGAATGTGACTTCTCCCGATTTATGTACTCCGCTCGGTGCATACATCTTTATGAGCAAATTAGCAGTCATTGTGCACCCGATTTATTTGTCGCATTTGCTTGCTGAATGATAAATGTGGGAATTTCGGTCAGACATCGCCGTTATCATAAATTATTATATGCATTTATAACGATTTTAGCGTAATAATGTGTTGTGAAATTTGTAATTTCTTGAATATTAACAATCGATTGGGCTCTTGAGATTTTCTTTAATAATTTCTTTTATTTTAAAATTATCTAGTTTAAAAATACTAAAAACTAATCATATATCATTTTATTTCTGCTCTATAATTTTTTTATGTAGGTTTAACTTCATTTTGTTAGGACATTTTGGATAACATTCGATATATCAAGTTTTAATAGACTTTGCGCCTCTACATAATATATGCATAATGGCTAATCTTCATAATTAAATAATAAAACTAAGCAGTTAACAAAATTTATTACACATTAAGTAGATCATTATCATAATAATGTTATTTAAAAGATATCATGAGATATTATAAGAAAATTAAACAAAATGATCACAGGATGTTCAGATAGAGAATCAATTTGGTTAGACTAGAATAAAGCAAAAACTTCATGAGATTGAATAATTGATATAAAGCGTGTCACTAAACACTACAAATGTAAAATGAACTTATACCCATTTGAGACACTGATTTAAAGCCAGTCCTGAAGTCCTGGCAGTAATGTGTAGTAATGAATACAAAAATACTGACTACAATCCAGAGATCTATTTAAAAACTATAAAAAAGGTTAAGAATAATGAACAGGAAGAAAATAAATAGTTCCGTTCTGCACAAATCCAATACATACGAAATAATAGCTTATTTGGATAGATGAACTTGAAAAGAAAGAATGGTATCATAATAAAACTAATGCAAAAAGTCAACAGCAGTCAAAAGGTAGTTTCCGTAAAATTTGCTGCGTATAACATAATCTGATAAAATTTCAAGTATTGGTCTATTATCGACTAACTTTAAAGAGATCTACAGGACTCCAAAGAAATCATAAGTAATCAAATACAAGCTACAAAGATGAAATAGAATAGAATAATACTTAACTGTACATGGAAGTCATAAACAGATAGTGGAAAAATAATATATTATCTAACTTCTTTTACACTCTTCAATATCTGATTTTGGATGACTTAGGTACTCGTCTCAATATTTCTACTCTGACCAATTGATTCTCTACCAGCTACAAACTCTTGCAATCACTGCATCATTTTGCTAATGAATGTTATCTTCTTTCCCTATATTAATTACTTGTCAGTACTTTATCTCATTGTTTCCTATCCTACACCGTGTGACATGCAGTCACATGTGTTCAGTTTATTTCAGTTCAGAATTTTTGTCACTCCCGTCCGGTCCACATTAAATGGGCCGAACGATTTCATTGCCTTTGTTTTTTTCTTTTTAACTTTTTTTTTCTTACAGCTCAGTTGTTTATTCCCAGACATCCTTTGATGAGCATGCCTCGGATGTCTGTTTTAATTTTAATTCGGCACTTTGATAGCTTTTATTGTGTCGTTTGGTATTAACGGTAACCTGCTAGCTATGTTTTTTATGTCGCGGTTATTTGATAGCCCTGAAGGATTATCCAGTTTTCAATGTTTTTGATGATTTGATTTATAAAGACGAAATCCATGAGAGATCATGGATTTGAAGAGTATAGTTTGTTGGTTTTTAAATCTTTTACCAGTAATTTACATCAATCACTAACTACTTTTGATTCTATCATGAACACAACGCTTAATAGTTAATTCGAATCTAGTAGGAACATAATTTTAATATCTATTATGTGTCCATAAAATATATGAATCGCTAGCAATAAAATTAACAAAAGTTACACAGATCTTACAAAGTTGTTCAAATAAATATAAACTGAACTATAAAATTATTTTAATATCCACTAATGCCAAAAAGCTCTCGGGATATAATAACATTTAATGTTCCGTGTCAAGTGGACAGTTCGAATCCACCGCGTCCTGGGAGATTTACTGCGACACGCTTTGATTTCTCCACTTGCGCCTTTTGAATTTAACTGTATCAATTGACGATAATTTTCTATACCTATAAAAAATTACGACCAATAAAGATAATTTAATATACTCACTCCAATTCAAAGTTTAGAGTGACCAACAGCGGCAACAGCCAACTTTACGACCAATCACAACCAATCGTTGACAAAATCACACAACATCCCACAAGTTTATTTGCAGACACTTTTCACAAAAAAAATATATTTACCAAAAAAAAATAGAATCATAGAACAACAAAATCTACTAAAATCAAATACGACCGTTACAGTCTATTCAAGAATCGAACTTCAAAATTCGGAAAACTTCGGTGCGTGTCGTCGCGGCGAAAAACGACTCGTGTTTTCCCGGCGTTCGAGCGTCGAGTGCAGCGCGCGTCTGACGACGAGGTGAGCGGCTGAGTTGACGCGGCGTCAAACTAGAGGCGGGCGGGGCGAGCGGGGCGGGGCGCACCTGAGCCCGCCACGTGCGAGTCCGCTCCGCTCTCGCTCGCTCCGCTTGGTCCGCTCCCGCTCTCGCGCCCGCTCCTTCGATTAGCGTAATTAGGGTACACCGTCGCAACACCACGTATCCGATTTCAATGGACCGATTGATGATTATGGATGGTAAATGGTGAACGATTGTCGGTAGCCGTGAACTGCAATCTTTTTACCATTTTTGTTCGCTTTTCTACGTTGAAAATTTTGTTGAATGAAGTTCAGTTTCAAGGGTTTCTCTGCCTATTTTTATTGAGCTTCTGGGCATTTTATTTTTCCTCCTGTCTTATAGCATCACATACTGTTTTTGTTATTTAGTGTTTCTTTTATCAAATGGTAAAGGTTACTCGATGACTGTGTTTTTTTACATTGTTGACTCTCTAGTAAACCATTACTGAAAAAAAAAGTTTTATTTGGCTGTGGGACTATATTATAGAGGTTTTTTTTTTAACAAAAACTATAATGTACTTTTAAACGTGCAAAAAAGATTGTCGCCATTATAATTATCACAATACCACAAACACACACACACGAGAAGCGGCAACATAACTCGTCAAGCAAAGTGCTTAGTCCTAGTCTAGATGAGCGGACAAGGGCCATGCATCACTCTTGACGCACGACGTCTTGGTGAGGAGTAAAAATTACCACACACCGCACAAATGTATCACTAGCCTATATTTTCATAATCACATGCAGATGTATGGCTGTAGACTTGTGGCCTAGCAGCTTGACTATGAGAGTTTTGAAATAGGAAAGGTTTGTAAATAAATCCTAGTAGTTAAACCTGGGTTCACAATATTGTGTTGTGTCGTGTCACCTTTTGACGCACTTAATTGGCTATAAAACTCATTATAATATGACGTAAAATTGAAAAGAGTCGTTTGATTGGTGCAACGCGTGCCACATCACGACACGACACAGTAATGTGTCTGAAGATTTAGTTTGATGAAGTTTTGATTTATCAGCTTTATGTATGTGTTTTTTTTTTTCAATTCTGTAAGTTTTGTCTTATATCCAATTGTCTATGTCAGATGAAACTCTACGAGATATATATTTTGTTAAAAAATAGTGTTTTTTTTAATACGTTACTAGAATTTCCTAAATGTTTTAGGTTGATAAAATTTAAGAGTACCCACTTACTTTTAAATTAGTATCCAGTACTCACAGTATTTTGATTGAGACGTGTGTTTATGGATAGGTCCTCAAAAAAGAACAGCAGTCTTAGGAATAAGACGATAGTACTTACAAATAGTGAATACTTGCAAAAAAATAGAAAACCTTTGGGATATCCAATAAATAATTTTCATTCACAAAACTAATTTTAAACCAAAATAAAGTACTGTATCTTGTACTCTTATCTTGGTGCCACTAATGCAAATAAAAATGGTGTATAAATAATTTTTGTGCTAATATTTTAAGCAAAATGAACAACAGCGGTGTGAATTACAGGTAAGTACAAAAAAATACTCTGTTTTTATCTTGATTTAAAAACTTTAAACAATGCTCCAAAAATCATCGCCAGAAACACTAACTATTGCCAAGTAACTACAACAAAAATCGCACCGTCAATTCAAATGGCATTCTTCAAATTCAATGTATCACAAACAGTTTTTAAAGTCGCCACGATCCAACTAACGACTCACATTCGTCTTGTACACCGGCTTAATTATAATTAACTGCTAATTATGACGATAGTACGCCACTTGCTGACGACCCCACTGACTAATAGCGTGATGTTACAGCTGGATTTATCGTTTTTTCACACGATTCTCAACCAAATATTCGTTGTAAGTCAGTATATGTTTTGGTAGATAATGTAAATGAAGTTCATGGTTTAATGCAAGGCTTTTAAATTTTAACTACGGCTTTCGTCATGGCTGCTTATTATGCTGAATTGTGTGTAATTTACTAGAAAGCTGTGTTGAACGTTGTTGTTTTTAGTTAGGAGGAAAAGTCATTTTTTTAAGTAAATTTGAATGTTAGCTTGGCAAAATCTTGGAAAATCATAATTTCAGAAAATAGTTCTTTAAATTTTTTTTTTTATAGCATATCAAATGATTTATTAAAAAAAGTTATGTGGAATACTTTCATCTAAATCAGAACAATATAAAACTGTTTTTGATGGCTCAAAATATTTTCTGTACTACAGAAAATTAATGTTAAAAATATTGAAGTAATGTAATGTATACATGTAAATATTTAGGGCATCAAAATTTATTAAGTTCATTGAGATTAAAGCCTCTACAGGGATCCATTTGTGTTTAACTGAGTAAAAACAGAAACATGATAATACAATGCTTTTTGTCATAAATCTGTTTATGGCAATAGTAGCTTATTTCTGCCAAGGGTTCTCCCGCGTGTTTTTGGTACTGCTTTCATAATAAATTGTAGTTAATACGTTATTCTATTTTTTTTTTCGAGTTGATTTCCTTACTTACCCAGTATTTGGCCATGGTAACATGTGCTGACGCTGTCATTAGATCCATACTTGAACCGTTAATAGAGGATGTGGCGCAAGATGGAAAGTAGTGCACATGGTAGTAGTGCACGTGGGATCATCCGAGAAAACTGTGAAAACTGTTTTTGCTGCACCTACAATTTCATGCAAATCTATTCAACTGGTTGAGCGTGGAGGAGTAAGGAACATATACACATACATACCTGCTTACGTGAAATATCACCGCTGTGATATTAGTGTGATAGCCCTGAGTTTATCTGATATGCAGTATAGTAGTTTTACAAAAGGTGAGCATGATTGTTCAAAAGACATTGTGCGATATGTCAGATTTAGAAAGACATTGAATCAAACTATTGATGATTTGTCATATGGTCTCTGGTTTGCAGCTATGAAGATCTCTGTTTAGGTCATACAGATACAAGTTCTTAAAAGGATTTGTGTTTAAAAAGCTGTATGAAATGGTCGTTTATGATATTATCAAATTCGTCTCACATGTGTTGCAATTATGGTATTATTTATTACCTTCTGTTTCGCTTTCTAATAAAATTCTAATTTAAGAACAACTCAAATGAAAAAATGTGGTCATGTAGAAAGTCTTGGTAGAATTTCATTGACGATTAAAGTCTTTAAAATAAGGTTAAGGTTTGTGGATAACAATATAAATGAAGTTATAATCATCAGAACCACGCAAGTAGAAAAATTTAGACTTTTTGTCCAAAATTATAGTCATGTGGAATTTAATTTTTGTAGAATTTCATAAATGCCTTACAAATAAAGTTTCAATATGTGGATAGCCAAAATATTGTCGACGATAATTTTTGCTAAAATACAGTTCTTATTCTAGATTACTCTGGTTGTCGTTATTTACTCACAGAGGTAAGAGATATGTAGATAGTAATTTTAAACAGTGTCTTTTGCTTTCAGAATGCTGTGAATTTCCTTGTTGATAAAATCAAATATTATGCAACTGGTCCAGGGTATAAAAAAATTTGCTTGCGTCAATGGTGTGAAGTATTTTTTAAAAACTTGCTTACTATTTTACAAGACCTATTGATAGCACCTAGATATGTGTTCCTAGTTGATTCGATTCACTGTAGTTAAATTTTCCTCGAATCAGTCGATCAAAATTCCAGCAACACCAACCTTTTTTAATTTTAATGAGTGGTTCCTGACTGGTCAACCTCTGAGGTTGTCGTTTACTTAATCCGTCATGCCTGTGGTGTACTTAATAAAAATTATTAAAGCCAGGACATCTCACCTCGAAGCACAACAGCTGCCCTTATACAAACCTTCATCACCTACGAACAACAATAGCATTGTGTCCATGCTTGCTTCTATAAATTTATCGTTAAATCTTTAACCAGCTCCTACATTAACATAAAGTTATGTATCACCACCATCTCCTACTGGTTCAGGTATTTCCTTACTACTTTGTTAATCACACAAAAAATTAGAAGGTCTGTCGGATGTCCCTAAAGACACCTACCCCACGTCCCGTGGGCCACAGAATTTATTACAACTTAATAATCGGCTAGTCACGCGACAAATGCACATGTGTGCCAACAACCTCGAAATAATTTACGACTTTAAGGGTTACTCTATACCTGTCTCTGTTCTTTGTGTAACAGACGATAAGGATAGCCGATTAATATGTTTATTTAAAAATCGTTTATTGGTATTTAATAGGGAACTGGTTTTGGGTTTTAAATAATTTATTTTGTTGCTGCAGGAATGTTGAGAATTTAAAGAGTTGTATCAGATTGGCGTCCTGGCAGGACTGTTATGTCTTACTGGATTTTTGGAAATAGGATTGGTATTTTGGGAGATGGAGGCATGATTATGATATCCTGGTTGGTGTTTCTAGGTATCATTAATACTGTTATTTGACAAAGCTTGTCTGCTTAAGATTAAAGGTAAATATACTTAACTGAAGGTAAATCAGTTGATCCAAGTTACTTATTTTTCGGGCTCTTGAGGAGACTCAAAGCATGTTTCCTGACTCGACTGACCCTGTGTAATAACCAAGTAGTATCTGAAATATTTTGCTGTATATACAACCTCCTTAGACGAGAGTTAGAAAAAAAAAAACACTTTTACTGTTCAATATAATTGACCTAATTTATTGTGTTTATATGGGCTGATGCCTAAACTAATCGATAAATAAATAAATTAGCAATCGTCCATGTGTTAACTTGGGAATGTTTTGACCAGTAATGAAGGTATTAATTACAATCTTTTAACTCCAAGGTACACTAATGTTGCTCCTTCGTGTTCGTATAAAGGTCAGCAAAACATTTGTCTCACTTAGAACGTATATCATCCTCCATCTTCTTTTCTAGATGGCAATCAAATAATTACTTCTTTAGTACTTATTTTGACTGAAAAACTTTAATAGAAAGTAAATAAACATTACTAATCGTTATTTTTATGTCCAATAAAATAATGATTGTAAAAAGTTATATTTTTTTTTGTAATTGTAAGAATTCATTTCGTTGTTTTTTTTTTTCATTTTCTTTGTATTATATTGACTTTGACTTTTGCCCACCCCTAACACATGTAGGTATAATTATTAACAAAACTAATGTGTATTCCTCGATTCTTTGAAATTCATTGTCTATAATTGTAGACATAATAGTAGTAATTGCACAACCCTTGACTGTAACTAGAACGTCACGCATTTCTTCAACTAAACGACCAACATAACCGTGATACCAATATAATAACACATAATTACTTAATGCAACACTTAATTTGCAAATGAATAAAAAATTTGCATGTAATCATAATGGCAAATGTGATGCTGTCTCTATCGCACGAAGTCGTTTAGTAGGCGAGGGAGTGAGACGTTGGTTGAGCGAGCGCTCCTTGGCTGTGAAGCATGCGTATTGCAGAGACCGTGGGCGCGGCTTCTTGCGTGGCCCGACGGCTCCCGATTGGCCGCGACAGTCGCTGAAGTGGGGTGTAAATGAAGAAACTTCAAACAGTTTGATAGTTGAAAACTTTATGAAATTATACTAAAATTTTCTACTTTCTACCGTTTTTTGGCGACGTGATTGGAATGTGGAAGTTATTAGATAATGCTTTGTCTTGTTCGTGTGAAGGGTAAGTGACAAACTCATATTTTTTAGTTCTGAAACAGATTTTTTCGAGGCCATCTCTGACAGAGTCCAGTTATAAAAATAAACAAACTTTACTTACTTACTGATCGAGATTCCAGAATATTAATGAGGTACTGACAGAATGTTTATTTTTATTTGGAACAGAATTATTTATGAATCAATGAAAAATATATGACCATAGATACCTTATTAAGCATGAGAACTTTTTTTTAAATTTTGAGTAAGTTGCTACCTAGTAGCTATGTAGGAAGGTATTTGTATAGCTTCAGTTGTATTTATTATAGGGAATTTTTTATGGTGGGAAAATCATCCATCTTGGGCGGAGCGGAAAATAGTGTCAGACTTTTACTGACTAAAAACCTACCCCCCTCCTTTGTGCCTTCATACCGGGGCCGAGCTTTTTCTCGAAGCTAACCCTGGCCCCAGTAGGCGTCGACCCAGCTGGGCCCCTGCTGTTGCTGACAACTCCTTGAGGTGCGCGGGAACAGTGCGCGCCGTCGACGACTTGGGCTTGGTCCGGACAGTTACCGGACGATCGGATAGCGAGATAGTTAATTATAGGGTGATCAATAGAAATATTATCTAATAAAACCTTTTTAATACTTCACTTTGTGTCAATATATTTTTTGCTACTGAAACTACGAGTATTATTCCAATTTATGAACTACTTAAGTTAAAAATATATTATGTATTACATATCTTATAGTTCTATATTACCTACCTACCAACTGACTATGGCAAAAGTTTTGACGTTGTGTCTGTAGCAGGTAAGACTTACCTTTTTTTTTAATAGGAATGACTTCTACCGCTTTAAGGTAGAGCGAGATAGCGTGTCAGACTTTTCCTGACTTACCTACTACCCATATCCTCGGGTATTTCGCTGCCCTTTGCATTACCAGGGCTACGGTAATTATTTCATAGGTTCCCTTTAACCCTAGCGGGCATCGACCCTATAGGGCCTACGGTACTACTGACAGAGATGTCCACGCGACATCGACTCGGTATCTGTTCTTACTGGACAGCTGGACGGGAGATATAGGTATCTCCCGTCCAGCTGTGTGGGTTGGCCCACTGCTAATCGTCTGCAAACACCCAATAAAACCATCCAGTTCACCTCATCACCATCACTACATAGATGAGGTTCTGTTACTTCTTAAAATAGGTACCTACCATTTACAGATCCCTGAGAAGACCGTAAACGAGTCTCTACTGAGTCTCACTGTGCTTGCACGTCAACAAATGCGCGTAACTGTTCATCCCTCCCACTCCCTAATCTATCTATAAGAAAAGGAAGATTCGGCCCCGGTACGAAAGGCAACGAAGGAACAGAAGTAGATTTTTAGTCGGTAAAAGTCTGACACTATCTTCCGCTTCGCCCAAGAGCAAAGGATGTCATTGGATGATTTTCTTCCCGAAAAATGAAGGTTTAAGTAGTGGTGTAACCTTAGTTAAGAAATACTGGGGCCAAGGGTTTGCTTCTGAAAGAAAAAGCCTAGGCCCTGGAAGGCAAGGTAAAGAAGGAACATAGGAGTGGGTTGTGGTCAGTAAAAGTCTGATACGTCCTCAAGAGTGTGAGATGTCATTGTATGATTTCCCACCTAAAAAAAAAAGCAATTTAAGGAACCGTTCATTCATGGAATATCTAATACTAAATTACAATACTGTTGATATTTTAGTAAGAAGTAACGAAGGTTTACATAATTTACAAATTTAATCTTAAGCCATGCCAGACTGGTGAATGGTGGCCCAGTGGTAACAGCCCGAACTAACGAGTTGTAGGTCCGGTCGCGGGGTTCCAAACCCAGTCAGGTGCATTGCTTTGTGTAATTTATTTCATCACCACTGCTCTCAAAACGGTGAACGAAAATATCATGATATTTTCCTTCACCGTTTTTTGAATTTATAAAAAATAAAAATAAAAATTCGAAGATATGTGACATCCACCAACCCGCACTGGGCCCGCGTGGTGTATTACGGCACATTCTCTCTCCTAGAGAGGAGGTCTGAGTTTCAACAGTGGGAACATTATATCGCTGACTATGCTATGCATGCCAAGACAATAAATACGTATGAATACTTTGAGTTTGTTTCCTGATAGGTATAACCTGGAAGTCTAAGTCTAGAGTGAATAGGTTACTTATAAGCAAACGTGCTGCATCGTCGGTTACATTATCGCTTACCATCAGATGAGACAGTGGTCAAACGCGAGCCGATCAATAATAAAAGAAATTAGATATAAATGTAAATATTTTATATTCTCCTATCCAAAACTATCTGTACCCATATTTATCAGTCGAAAACTAATTAGATCAGACATTTTCTGCAATGTTACCTCCAAACACATTTCAGATTGAATATTCTAATTGCAATATAAAAATGGATATCTTATAAGACATATTTGCTTTATTTGTTACTATCGTGACAGGATTGAGTTTTATCTATTTTGTACAAATACAGATGAAATTAACTGAAGACTCATCTGGTTATACTTTTTACTTAGGAACCTAATAATTTTATTTGGGAAATTCCTACGTTAATTCATGAATCCCCAAGCGACCACCGGTGGCCGCGCATCTATTGTCTTACTATTGTGTCTCTAATTGACGGTATCTGAAGGGTTAAGTTAGCAATACCAATATGGCACACACTAGTATGTTAGTTAAAGCGCACGGCATCGCTATTTTGAGTGGAAACAAACTCAAAATAATAATAATATTCACAACTATCACGCAACGCCGTCTAGCCCCAAACTAACCAGAGCTTGTGCTAAAGGTACTAGACAACTGATAAACATACTTATATATTTCTACATACATAGTCGTACATATTATAGATAAGTTATACAAAAGAACAAATGATCGTGCACATCATTCGAACATTTGTTCTGGGTAGGATTAGAACCCACGATTTCCAACATAGCAGTCAGGGCCACTAACCACTATATCAATAGGCTCACAGGACACAAGAATTATACACTTCTGTACTGTGAGCAGGCCAGTTAAATACATTCTCTCTGATTGAGAGTTTTAAATTTACAAAAATTTACCAGTGCACTACATTTCAGGGCCTCAGTAGCTCTTTCGAACGATGATCGTTCCAAAGAGCCTGCCCTGGGATAGACGAAACTTAAGACACGTTTCATGTGCGCTCGTATTTCGTCTGCCAGTAATTATACTGAAGTACATCCATCGAATAGGTACAGACTTTAATCAAGGCAGAACTACATAGCGCACACGTGTGCCACGTACGCCGATCTGTGCGCTTCGGTCTCCACACATTTTATATGGTAACTAGGCTTGTAGAGCTACAATAGATCCAAGCCACGCGACGTCGTTCTAAGGACAAATCAGGCGTGGTCCACGTGAGCGTCGATCTAATGTAGTGCTAGTATCAATTATGATTCACTCTTGGCTACAGGTACCTAAATCACAGTCAATGGTGGTTTAATTCTCTTTGGTCACTATACTCGGTTCCCAGAATTCTGCAAATTGAGCAGCGACCCACATTACGCTTACTAATACACGTTCTCTACTCTAGGACTTGTCTGGTCCACCAGCGATCAGTTTTTCGGAGGTCACGGCAAACCCTATGCCAGTCGCAACTCTTCAAGCCGAGTCGGTAGCTCTAGTTCTTTTCTGACAAGGTACTTTTACCTGCTTTCTATTTGTATGTTGTCCTTTAAATAACCTCCAGCCATATCTCGCAACATAGTGCAGTATTTTGATTTTTTTGATCAAAGCTATATTGGGATTGACTTGTACTGTGTTCTATTTAATATAATTATAATTTTAAGGAAGTAGTTATTAGTGTAGGTACGCTTGGTGTTGAAATTTTTGGTTCTGCTCGTCTTATGGCAAAAGAGTTCAGCTCAGCAAACGGCCGCTGAATTGAGCATGAGGGTTTCTATCTCCAGGCTTATTACATTGTCAGTAAGATACGGACAAGTTTTAATATATTTTCTATCGATTCATAATTTTACTCAATCACATATACCTATATAACATGATTGAGTAAAATTATGGATTGGTAAAAACTTTCTTTTAAAATTCTATTAGGAATCCTATTTACCTAAATGGGTTTCCTGATAGAATTTTCACTAAATAAAATTTCTAATAGGGGAATATTTCAATTGCTTTTCCATTTCCTGTCTCTTTGAAACCACCCCAACTAGGTGACCACATACTGACCAAAAATATTTAATTTGATTAAACATTAAAGAAAAAGAATAACCGGGTCAATTGACACCAAAAAAGACAAAAATAAGAACAATATTCCTGCGTAAGTTCTATAGACACAAACTTTAATTTAATATTTTAGTCGTATGACCATATTTTATCAAAATAATTTTATTAAAAACTGATATTTATTGCAGTAACTGAAGCTGACACATAAAACAACAATTGGAAATTTTTAATTGACTGTCAACTTAAATTCTAATTCTGGCTTTCCTACAAAAATAATCACCAAACTTGTGCCATTGTTTTTTGGATAAGAAGTTCATAAGTTGTGAATCCGTAAGCTCCAGAAAGTAAAACGTGAACGAAACAATATTTGGCCGACAGAGGCGCCACTGTCAAAGTTTCACTAAGAAATATTTATATCGTGCGAAAACATAGATGGCACTGATGTAGATTTATGTGATCAACATTGGTTCCAAACTTTAGACATATCTAAATAAATACCTATTGTATACTGTCTAGTTTATATATATTAAGATTTTTTTATAAATACAGTCAAACGGGATAAATAGAAACAAAATTGAAGTTAAAATGTTTACTAGATTTTTACTAGCCTGCACGGCAAGATGCATTGTGACAAAAGAGATATCGTCAAATTGATGATACCTGACTGACATAGGCTATATGAGTTTAAAAAAAATACGAAATGGCATCAGCTATTAGGTATTTTCGTATCTACAAAAAGAAAGATATTTACAAGAGTTAAATGGGATGTGATTATTCATAAATTATATTGCTATAAATAATACCTAAGTATCATACAGAACATCTTAATTAAATTATTTTAATGATTCAAAACGCGGTTTTAATTTGTTATATTATAATGAAGACATAGTGGTTTCCAGTTTCATTATGTTAATCAATTTATTTGAATTAACGTTTCCAAGTTGTTGACATGGAAAGCGTTGATGATATCATTCGCCTTTGCTGCAATAAAATATATCAATTGTTTCCTCATTTCTTCTGAGAAAAGCTATCAGCTTTTCTCTGTAATGATTTGTTTTAAGTTAATTGTATATGATTTTATATATAATATATCAAAGAGAGATTTATCGTCGTCTGTGCAAATATGAATTCTCAAGTCCTCTGGGCATATCACCCGTAACGAGGACTCGATGGAACGTTTGGTGGTACAAGGTAAAGTCGAGGGCAAAAGATTACAGTGAACGGACCTCATCAAATCCGTGATACACTGCAGCGTAAATGAAAACTCCTAAAGCACCGGCCACACAGAACAGACGCAAGGCACGGACCCGTCGCAGTCGCGGCGCCCGTTTAATCTACTTGCATATAAAATGTATACAGCCGTCGCGACGTAAAACATACAGAAAAGACGGACGTCCCTTCTATTCTGTATGTTTTAACGGGCGCCGCGACTGCGACGGGTCCGTGCCTTGCGTCTGTTCTGTGTGGCCGGTGCTTAAGCCACCAAACACAGAGCTGCATGGCGTCGTAATCGCGAGGGTGACGGTAGTGCAGGACTCGACCGAGACAAGACCAAGACTACTCTGTCAATAGTGCACGATTGAGAAGAATATTATAATATAAAATCAACTTAAAACCAAGTAAACCTACCCATCCACTCCTTACTTCTTTAGAGCTTGCTTTCTTAGAACATTTGGTCAGCCACCAAAGCGATAATTACAGATTTATGTTCCGATCTAGACAAATTCCACCAGAACTGGCAAGAGGAAGCCCGGGGGCGGCCAGCCGAAAGATGTCCACTGTTGGACATAGGCCTCTCCCAAGAGTTGTGGCCTATGTCTTAGTTCTATATAGGTAGGTAGATAATATTTTTGTTTAAATTAGATACTTTACTGTTTTAACCAGCAGTAGGTACGGCAATGTCCAAATATTGATTGCGTAGGGAATGTTATAAAACCGATCACTTTAGTATTAGATGATATATTTATTACTATATCAAAGTTACAGCAATAAAATAGTTTACGCATAATATTGCGAAAGACCGTCCTTATTTAGAATTATACGTCCGATCTCGACGAACGTCAATAGAACAAAAAGGTTTCCAAAACCATCACGGAATAATTTCTGAAAATGATACCCGTGGTCCCAGAATACATAGAACAACTTAAGGACACAGGTGTAATTTTAGTCAATAAAAATCTGGCATACCATCTCCCTCCACCCTAGAGCGAGAGAAATCATTAGACAAGATATACTGGAATCACTTAAAAATACCAAAAGAGGTACAAGTACTCATAGAATCCGGCCTAGTCTTCCAAAAATTAAATAGAAAAGTGCTTTAACATCTCTTGTAGATAGTAGAAAGTTGGTTTTGTCGCTGTTTAGTGACTATATATATATATATATATATATATATATCTATAAACCACGTATGCCACATTGCCACATTCACAAAATTCAACTAAATATCAGAAATAGACTGATCGCTGGAAATAAAAAAGATAATTTTAAAATACTGATAATTTAATTTAGGCAAGAGTTTCTGTAGCACAAAAGAACACCTACCAAAATAATTGTGATCATCACCATTTCAGTCAAAACACAGCCACTGTCAGACGTAGGCTTCCCCCAAGTTCTCGCAATTATCACCCGGTTATTGGTCCACCTTGTGGAGGGCTTTTAATTTTGCCATTGCCACTTAATTTTGGTGATTCTTCGGGCTATGTAGGCAACCTTGGTTCTCCTGCGAATATTTTTCTAATGCGATCACGCAAAGAAACTCTAAGCAAAGCTATACAGCCCTTTCCATTGCCCTTTTGGTGCCACTCTGATACCACTGTAAGTGACTACCATAACAATATTATTAGTACCTAAACTAGTCCTTGCCAGCGGCTACACCCACGTGGCAGTAGCTTAGGTTCCTCCATACTAACTTTAGATCCTCGTTTCATCCTCTTAAGGGCAAATTTTTTAAAATCTTATCTTACCGCATACATCTTAGTACCTACCTGCGAACCAAACTTCACGAATTACGCATCCGTCCAGTTATCAAAACTGTGTCTTGATAGATCAGTCAGTAATGGTTTCAGACGTTGTCCTGCCCCAAAGTTGGATTGCAGCGCCACGTACCAGGCCAAGTTATACTTTCAAACTAACTAGGGACACACTCAAATCATCATCATCGCCATCATCATTTCAGCTGAAATACATCCACTGTTAGACATAGGCCTCCCCCAAGCGTCGCAATAACGACCGGTCCTGTGCGTCTCGCATCCACCGCTATCCCGCGACTCTCACTATGTCATCGATCCACCTTGTGAGAGACCTTCCAACGCTGCGTTTTCCGGTGCGCAGTTGTCACTTTAGAACCTTTCGGTCCGAGTGACCATCTGTTCTTTGAGCAAAGTGCCCTGGCCACTGCCACTTTAGTTTGGCAATTTTTCGAGCTATGTCGGCGACCTTGGTGGATCTTGGAGTTTCCTTGCGTGATCACATCAGGAATAAACCTGATGTGATCACGCAAGGAAACTCCGAGCCCTTTTCATTGCTCTTTGGTTGATTGTAAGCCTTCTGATGAGGCCCATGGTAAGCGACCATGTTTCAGTGCTATAATTGTCATCACTGGCAACACGCACTGGTCATAAGACTTACCTACGTCTTGAGACACTGTGGTATGTTGGATGAGAAGACGCCACGCAGCTTCCCGGACGCTGCCCAGCTGAGTCGGATTCGACGATTGACCTTTCTCAAAGTTAAATCTACCCAACTCGATGGTCTGTCTCAGGTAAACCACTTCGAGTGTAGAGTCTCCGATCTTGATCGGAGTGGGTGCTACATGGTGGGTGCACACTCAAATACATACTGAATATTATTTTCAAATCGCTCAAGGAGTTAGGTGACAAACACGCGTACAGAAGAAATATATTAGGTATATACTAGCTTTTGCCCGTGGCTTTGCCCGCTTGCACAAAACATCCCTTAAAAATAAAGCAGCTTTCTATTGGTGAAATTTTTTTGAGAATTTGACCAGTACTTCCAGAGATTAATTCCTACAAACAAAAAAAAAAAACACAAACATTATCTTTTTATAATATAATAATGTAGGTAGTTATATATTATTATAAAGACAGGTATATAGATATAATACTAACCTATTAAACACAGTCGAAACTTTGTCTATCAATACATTATGCAAAGTTGAGAGTTCAAAAACAATAGCGTTCACTCACGTTCGGCTCAGTCCAATAAATGTGTTCTGCTAGCCGAGTGCTGCCGCCGAAAGAAGTCGGTGCTACGGGTCGGCTGGGTAAGCTAGGGACTTAGGATATTTTTGGTATGCGAATAACTCTTTGAGAAAGCTTGCTCGACAAACGAAATTGCCTTTTTTTTAAGTTTTTTTGAACCAGGAATGTGAGTGCAGTGGATTGACCATTGCATTGATGTTTCTTGTTCAAATTCATTCAATTAGGTAAATAATTTTATTCAATTATTAATATACCTACTGATATATACAAGGTGTAGGGGACAGCCCTCCGCAAACTTCAAGGGCTGTTTTTTTTTCGTTTCCTGAAAAAAAATTTTGTGGAAGGCTGTTCAGTTTCGTCTACTGAGCAAGCCCTAAAAGTTTGGGGTGGTGGAGGGCTGTCCCTTACACCTTGTATATGAAGAAGTTTTTTCCCTTTTTTACTTCGGGGTTACATCTTTACTTTTGGTGAACTAGCTACACCCAGTTTCTTAAATCAAGCTCTTATACGAAACTAAAGCACCAATGTACAATGTTATTAGGTACTACTGCTACTTTATCATTGAGTGACATGAGATTTAAAATTCATATATATTTTTTTTATTATTTAAGCTAGTGCATAGATTATTTATTTTGTCTTCTTTTAGAAACTATTAATATAGAGGTCTTCTAACTTCCGTATACTCAAAATAAGGTTCTATTGAAAATTAGCGTCAGATTTCTGCTATTAGTAGTTATCAGACTTTTTGCTGGGCCTATTTGGCGTAACCGTGAGGTACAGAATATGTTTCGTATTTTAGTTTTTATCTGTGAATTTCAAATATTTTTAAAACATCTACTTTCTTTTTTTACTTACTGTGTACCTACTTATGTATTCCTATTAAATTTCGAATACTTAATGTATATTTCATATGGGATCTTTTCCTTAAGTAAAATTTTGTGTGAAATCAGATATAATAATCAAATATCCTCTTCGTACTCGCATTCATGGTACAAGTCTCACAAGGGTCTTAACTTTTAATTCCTCAATCACCACTTCTGCACACTGTTGCATACTTACCAACTCCAAAGTCTAGACAGTCGGCATCTCGGCGAAAGTAAGAGAAGTGACGTGAAACACCATTAGTCAAAGTGTCGCCCCTTGTCAAACGTTCGAACTCGCTCCCGACGCGACCTTACTAATACCGCCGCTAAACACCAGTGACAGCGTGTGATGTTATTAAGTGCTCATGTTTAATGACATTCTTTCTATATACCACATACTGAAACCCCAAAAGGGGTAGCATACATAGAATTAAAAAAAAAAAACACTATCCTTCCAATACTGCACTACTACTCGCGTAACATGCTACGTACCTCTACCTGCGCAAGTACGCAGACTACACTCTAAAGAAAATATAAGGTCTCTCACACAACAACAGAGTATATCAATAGACTTTGATAATGTCAGATGATAATGGCAAAAGCAGGTGTGTGGTTTTAGTTAAAGTCTAACACTGCCCAGAATAAAGCGTTTGAGAGACAAATTCGACGTCGATAAGGATTATCCACATCGCCAAAAAAAACATTGTTTCGATTTCGAACTCTTTCCTAAAGGCAAGAAGCATAGCGTAGTCTTCATTATGCTTGATACGCTACGTAGCCGCTTCGCAATGCTTCGTAGCTTTTCGTAGACGTCTACATACTAGTTAGGTGTTAAAAACAAGTGTAACCATGAGTTGCGTTGATTACGACAGCATATACATATAGGTATAGCTATTTTGCTTTAGCAATTCTTGTGATACGAGCTCATAATTTTTATTTCTTGACTACCTACATCTGAATAAATTCGGATAATGATATTTTTCTTTTAAAAATATTTTACGTTTACTTTTTTCTTAGCACCATAAGGACGGCCTCTTGTAAATGGTAATGGTACCTACACAAAATAAGAATATTATGCGTACATACCTATGTGAGTACCCTTTATATAACGTGGAATAAATCTATTGGCCCTGGATGGGAACTACTCGTACCTTAAGTCTTGAAAATAACTTACTTTAAGTAAAGAAAATATTGTATTATTTTTAAAAAGAAAGATAATTATAATTTGCATTCACAGATTTATCGACAAGCTTACCTAAACCGGGAATCAAACCAGCTAAAAATATACACTTGATATTTTATTCCACTATTCGAAATAGTCTATATTAAGAGGGTCCTTCTTCACTCGCTTATCGTAAACATCTAAAATGGATTAAAAGCTTGTTACTTCATTTAATGCAACGCAAAAAAAGAGAGATAACGCCTGGAAACTCTGTTAGTATTCGGTAATTCCGAGATTTACTCGAAAATTTCACAAAACTTGCTCCAGGAAATAGCTGTTTTTTTTTAAACCCTTAAAAGTTTTTGGAAAAAGTTGTCGTCATTTAGAATCTTAATAAAATTTGCAAGGTCTCTAGAGGATTACTTTTTTGACTTTTTTAATTTTTAGGCAAATTATGAAGTGTGAAAGTTCATACAAAATAGGACATTTTCGGAGGTTTTTACTGGATTAGTTTTACACAAATTTAGAAATTGGTTTCTTTAGAAACCTAGATAATATCCACAAGATACTGTGTTTCTAAAATATCTAATGAAAAATATGTAATAACGTCATAATCAGTTATGAGCGGTTGTATGAAAAACAGTGAAAATGTGAGTCGTGATGCACCACCTTAAAGATAAAATGTCTCCAAGATATATTAGGCCTAAGATTTAAAGTAGTTCCCTCCAGGGTCAATAGATTTTTCCACCCATATAGTTGACTTGACTTATGAATGTAAGTATGCAATAAAATCAGGATTATAGAGCAGAAATAAAACAAATGATGAATGTTTATCTGTGTAATATTTAACTATATGCAACGCGTGGCGCTCCATACCTGTAACAAAAAATAACAAAAATGATTTTAATATTTTTAACATTTCAGATTATCGTAGTGCAATCATTAAAAAAAAAAGAATAAACTGTAAAACATCGCTTTACCTCTTAATTGCGTCAAAAAAAGTAAAACAAAGGGAGTTAAATAGTTTCGTGCAGTTTACAAGTTATTAAATACAACATAAAAATAAAATGAGGATTACGGTAATCAAAAGTTTTTTTTTTCCTAATGCAATGATTTTTTTTTCTTTCGTATATTATGTATATATACGAAAGAAATATAACAGGTAACTAAAACAGGTGACTAAGGTTATACATATTTTACATAAATATATTTTGGTAAATGTCATTAATAAAATACTTAATGGTACCAAGCTATCTATTAAGTATTTTATCAATGAGTAGTTTCGCCAGCGATGTTGTTCCGCCCGGTTTTTTTTTAAATGTCTCACACTCGACCATTAATTGACTTGTTGGTAAACGATGATGTGGTCGACGATCTAGCACGCTTGCTTAAAAGTAATGTATTCACTCCTGGCTTAAAGATGAAGGTTGTAGAAAACACAGGCTCCGGCAGGAAATTCCATTCCTTAACTGTACGCACAATGAATGTGTTCCTAAAACGTAAAATACACAATAACGGGAAATAAGTACCTGCTTGATAGAATACTTAATTGCTTCAAGCTAATTCATTAAGTAATCCCACGTATTAGTAAAAAAATATCCTAAGAGAACCATACTCCTAGGGTAAAAAGTATCATATGTGTTATTCCAGGATATGACTGAGTGCGAAATGTACACCAAATCCATTCAGCCGTTTGTGAGTAAAGGAGAAACTTTATTTATACAAACTTTCGCTTTAAAATGTATAGTGCGTTTAGTAGGATAGGATCGAATCAGTTGAATATGTCATTATATATAATACTAGCGGTCCGTCCCGGCTTCGCACGGGCAATAAATATACCTTATGTTACTCAAGGTGAATATACCTTTCCAATGGTGAAAGAATTTTTGAAATCGGCACGGTAGTTTTTGAGTTTATTCATTAAATAATAAATAAAATAATATAATAAATAATATTTCACAACTATCACACAACGCCGTCGAGCTTGTGTTATGGGTACTAGACAACTGATAAACATACTTATATATTTCTAAATACATACATAATATAGATAAATTACATCCAGACACAGAACAAATGATGATGCTCATCACATAAACATTTGTGTAGCAGTCAGGGCCACTAACTACTGGACCACCAGGCCAGTCGAATTACAAAAAAATAAAAATTGACAATAATAAATATTGTAACTTTCAGTACCATATATTATATACTACCACTAAACCATATTTTCATTATACTTAACTGTATTTTTATCCTATTTTAACTGACTACATTCAGTCAGTACAAGCAAGTACTCTCATAATTCCCAAATCATTACCTATTTCAAAACTCCAGTACCATTAAAACCTTCCCCTATAACAGATAAAATCGCCAACAAAAACTATGCCGTACTTCCAGAATAAAAATAACCGTCCAAGTGTTCGCTTTAATGAGATTTCTTGGGTAAATAAAAATGGCTGGAAACTTTGAGAATTTCCTTTCAGAGTTTTGTTTGTTTGCTCGTCAATCCTTCGTGGTGCGGCGAGTTGGTTCAAGAATTCGGCGAGTGGACTTTTAATTAATTAATTTTAGATGTTGTTGTTTGTTGTGGCAACACTTGGGGGAGGCCTATGTCCAACAGTGGACGTATATCGGCTGAAATGATGATGATAATTTTTTTTAAGGTAGGAAATCATCCAATGACTTCTCCCGTCTTTGGGCGGAGCAGGAGAGCTTCACAGACTTTTACTGACTAAAGTAACACGTATGTTCCTTTTTTGCCCTTGTGTTCTAGGACCACAGGTTTTTCTTTCGGAAGTCTACCCTTAGCCCTAGTAGGGTTTGGCCCTGCTAGGCCCTTACGGCTTTACTGACATCTCTTTAAGGCCCAAGCGCCCGAGAAGTGCCATAAAACAGTGACTTTCTGAAGCCTACTGCTCGGTAACGGCCAAGCTTATAAGTTTGAAAAAAAAAAAATATGTTTATTATAGATTCATGACCAACATTATCAACATTTGATTTCTTAATGCGATTAAAACTTTTGTCTAAAAAAATATTACATTCAGCAATCCAGGTTCGCAACTTTTTCCTACTTCTTCGAAACAGCTTGGATCTTTAGAAAAATTTTTACATATAAAAATTGGTGGTTAAGTTTTCTTCAAAGTGAACATAGCATATGTAAGTCAATCATTATTTCGCAAAGAAAGTGGATTTAAGTGTCAGCGGGGCTCTGTCCGGTAGCAACTGGCTGTGACTAGGCGGGTATGAGAATTGTGACAATTTAATTTCGGCCAGATGTTCAAGGGACTATAAGCCTTAAGGCGCGTGAAACACTACGTGCCTTCGACGGTTCGGGCTCGGTCCGTACAGTCCGGACGTCCGGACGGCGAGCTGACTATTGCTTGTCAACTCAAAGAAAGCCCACGCCTATGGTGCGGGCTCGCGGACGGCGAGCCATGGGTAGCTCGCTGTCCGATCGTCCGGTAACTGTCCGGACCGAGCCAAGGCGTCGACGGCGCGCACTGTTCCCGCGCGCCTCCAGGAGTTGACAGCAACAGGAGGGGCCCATCTGGGTCGAAGCCTACCGGGGTCGGGGTTATCCGAAAGGAAACTAGAGCTCCGGTATGAAGGCTAGAAGGAACGGCGCGGGGTTTTTAGTCAGTAAGACTCTGACACTGTCTCCCGCTCCACCCAAGAGCGGGTTTCGTCAATGATGATTTTCCCAGTCGACAAACAAAAAAAAAAAAAACGCCTATGGTGGAACTTTGTCATTATATCTTCATTTGATATATTATATATTTTTCTATCTACATTCTTGTGAATTCCTGTCACGTATTTTTGTGACTTAACAATTTATTTGGACATGTAAAAATTAGATTTAGTATTGATGACAAAAATTAATAAAAAACCATATTTTTCTAAAATTATACGCTGATAAATCAATGACCATATTAATTAAGATGTTTGTATTCATTTCAAATATATTTTTCTTATTTTTGCATTTTAGTATCGAAAATAGGCTCATTCTAAAGTCTATAAAAGTTAATGCTGAACAAGTTTTTTTATAATTACGAGTATATTGAAGTACCATGATATTTTAGGAAAAAACGCCAATGTTAAGAGTTAAGTCAGAAGATTTTTTTTTTTATGCTAATATAAATAGTCTAATTAAATGAAAAAAAAGGATATGAAACAGACTAAATATAAAAAGTCTTAGGTATTTCAATATCATATTTTGGATTATTGACAATCTTCATTGATGATAGAATGTCACCATTGTCCAGAAACTCTTTTCGTTAGATGACGCACAATCAATGCAAACAGCTTCCCACATCAATAGTAACCATTTGAAAAATTTAATGACTGCATACTATTTGATTTTAAAAGATCAATAACTCAACAGACCATTCCTCACGGCCCAGCCGCCGGAACCCCGGCCCCATATTTCCAGTCAACATAGCCTTGCAGACTGCAAGCAATGGGTAGCTCGCCGTCCAGCCGTCCGGTTATCGTCCGGACCGAACTCGAATCGTTCACGGCGCGTAGTATTGCACGGGTGCCTCAAGGAAATGTCATCATAACCGTAGAGCCCAGCAGGGTCGAACCTTACTGGGGCCATGAGTCTGCTTACCTCCTAAAAAAAAACAACAGATCATTATAATCTCTTCCTTTAAAACCAACTTCCGTAATCACAATCCATCTGAAAACTAGGAACAAACAGTCAGTGTTATTACAAACAACAGAACATAAATAATTAGAGAAAGAACCGGTTCCCAAGTATGGTGCTAAATGCTAGCTTAATGCAAGTATAATGCTAGCTTATTATATACAGGATGTAATGGAATTGTCTGGTCATATTTTAGATACTGCTTCAGCTTATGGAAATTAATTTTTGAGGATGTCACAGAAAACTTTCCGTACAAAACTGTCATCAGCTGATCAAAATAAAAATACTACTGAAGATAATTTCGCGGAAATCAGCATCCAACTGAATCCTATGGCCTTCATCAGGTCATTTGTTCACCTTGTGAGAGGTGAGAGGCCTCCTAACACTGCGTCACTGTGGCACCACACCAGAAACTTTTGGCCCCACCGAATCGTTCTGCACCCTGCTCACTGAAATTATTTGGTTAGGAACAGTAAAGTAATTCCTCAGCATCCTTAATACCGGTTGCAGATCGACAACTAAGCTATTCTGTAGCTAAGCAAAGGCAGCTTAGCTCAGCTAAGATAAACTAAAAATATGTTCCGTCCAAACCAAGAACAAGAACTCAACGAAAGCTAGCCTAGTGTTACGAAGTTCAGTTCGACTGATGTCGCTCACCAAGGATGTAAATCAATGAAGAAAGTTCCGATAGTTAATACGTTACTCATAGAAAAAGAAAATTAATACTATAGTTCTACTATTGTAATAAAAAAAAGACATTCTAGACCTAGGTTAGTCAACACATTCAATCTCTTAGGGCTTAGCTTAGCTCGTGTAGCTGCTTGCACGGCATACACCACTAACTTAGCTTCGCATATTTTAGTTAACTCATATAGCTTAGTTTGCAGTCTGTACACACAAGTATGTAAAACTTCGCAGCTAGGCGAGCTAAGCTAAACTTAGCTTAGCTCTTGGTCTACAACCGGCTTTCCACAATGAAAATCTAGAACTTAAAAGCTAACTTTTTAAAATCTCCCCTGTAACCTCAATACGTCTGAAAACTAGCAACAAACACTCAAACAGTGTTATAACATCGGGTAGAACAGAAATAATTAGAGAAAGAGCCAGTTTCCAAGTGCGGTGCGTCGCTCAAACAATGCTAACTTACATTTAGCCGTCACTCAAAAACAATTTGGAATTTGTGCGCGCGGAGGGTCTGGGCGAAGCGTTGGGAAAATTGTACACTGTATAGTCATAGAGATGTTGATACACCTTGTTCTGGTTTAAGTTGTAAAATGTATATTTTTAAGTGAGACTAAGGAAATGAAACAAACAACAATGAAACGTTGGAAGGCAACAAGGTGGTCTGATGACCTGGTGAAGGTTGCGGGAAGCCGATGGATGCGAGACGCACAGGAAAGTTCGTTGTGGCGACGCTTGGGGGAGGCCTATGTCCAATAGTGGACGTGTATCGACTGAAATGATGATGATGATGATGAAGGAAATGAATGGTAGGAACTGTCACACTTTTATTAACTACTAGCTTCTGCCAGCGACTTCGTACGCGGATCCTGTTGCTTATGCCAGCGACATTCAGTGTTATAAACGTAAGAGTAGACAAAAATAAACAGAAAGCTCAGAACTGCTAAGCTATTGGGAGTTACACGTGTTATTGTGAGTTAACCAAACATTTTTTATATAATTTTGAGGAGAACATTTCCGTTATACATGTTTTCTGTGTAGCTTTAACCATTAAGGCTGCAAACGCGACGGAAGCTTAAAAAATGGAGTAATTTCTCCCGTTTCCCCAACATTTCCCTTCACTGCTCTGCTTCTATTGATCGTAGCGTGATGAAAAGTATATTATAACCTGCCCAGGAGTATGAAGAATGATTGTACCAAGTTTCGTTAAAATCCATCGAGTAGTTTTTGTTTCTATAAAGAACATACAGACAGACAGACAGACAGACAGACAGACAGACAGACAGACAGACAGACAGACAATAATTTTACTGTTCGCATTTTTAGCATCAGTATCGATCACTAATCACCCCCTGATAGTTATTTTGGAAATATATTTCATGTACAGAATTTACCTCTCTACAGATTTATTATAAGTATAGAAAACCACTCTTGCGCCCTTCAGTTTATTTAATGGTGTGTACAGACCTTGCAAGCCGCTTGCGCGGTTCATAATCGTCTCGCAATCGGCGCTGTCGCCAGATCTGGAACGCACTTTTTGCTTTCTAGGACCCTTAAGTTTCCTTTTGAAAAATCCAGGTGACTCTAGTGGGCCAATTGGTTCAGCTGGTTCTAAGTCTAACACTTCTTCTCAATCCATTCAAAGCGGGAGGAGTTGTTTGATGCATCATCCCCACCACACAGAAGAATAGCCACTACTCATTTTTAGGATATTACCAAATAAGTTAACGGGAACGCAATCACTGTTTCACTAAACAGACCCTTATTGATTTATGACGGAAAAGCTTACTTCATCAGATCGCTTAACACAATAATTTTTACAAATATAAACCTACTTTCGTTCTAACAGCTCTATACAATTCCAAATAGTTACAGCAACGGCCGGGTTGCTAACATCCATCATTTCCTCCATCCACTCGCCGGGTTAAGCACATAAGTGACATTGACGCCGAACCAACCAGCCACACTTGAGCTCTTAACCTAAAACAAAATTAAACGTGCATTCTTCTACTGTACGGATCAAATGAAATTGGACGGTCAATGGACATTTTTGCGGGCACGTCATGCCGTGTTACGGTCAGGTAAATGACGTTACGATTCTGATTTGAACGGAGACTGACAATTGTAGTTTTGACGGGTATAAAATTAGGTGAAGGAAAAGTTTTGTACAGAAATGGAATTTCGGACGACCTAAATATAGTCAAGGGAACAAATAAAAGAGTATAGTGCAAAAGTTAGCGAAACGGTGGGCTTATTGGATTTTATTTTCTTAAAGATTTGAAGCCTTGCTATTTTAACGATGTTGGATCATTTATCTAGAAAACACTTTTAACCCTTCAGATACCGTCAATTAGAGACACAATAGTAAGACAATAGATGCGCGGCCACCGGGTGTCGCTTGGGGATTCATGAATTAAAATACATAACAATATTATGATTGTAGGTATTCTATTTCGTCTTTTGTGAATATACCACACATTAGTGCCCACTAAGTGAAAAATAACAAGGCCTTCTTTACATCCGTTCATATAATTATACTCATTACTTCGTAACACGCCAGTATTACCGTCATTATTGTGTACAAAAGCATAATAAAATGTCAAAGCGGTCGTCACTGTATTTTCTTGGGCATTACTGTATTAACAAGCAGATGTAATATATTAAAAACTTCTTATATATTCAACCTTATTACTTCAAGCCGCTCAATTTAATTTTTAATTTTGAAAAAAAAAGAAAAAGAAAATGCTGATTCGAATTTCAAACTCGAATTTGTATAATGAGCCACTCAACAAGAGTCTATCGTTATTTTGAACAAAAGAAAAAATGTGCAGTTCATAAATTAAGTCATTATAAACTTCGCAAAAAGGCGTTAAATTGCAGAATTATAATAATGGCTATTATACGGTGGCGGGCAAACGATCACCATTTCATACTTGTCCATGTAAGACTTGATTACTACTGAATAAGTCTATATATATCCTGTTTGAACATAAATACATGATGATGATACTAACATTATGACACTAGTTGATTATGCCGGTAAGTTTATTAATTTGAATTTTATGTAAATTTTAGTGGCTAACTTATATCTTGGCAATGGTTTGAATTGAAAAATTTGGTTTTGAAAACAATCGAATGCCAGTATGTACCATGTTCAAAGACCAGTAGGTACATTTTTTTAGGCGGAAAATTATTAAATTTTAATTACTTCTTCCACTCTGTGTATAGCGAAAGAGTATCTGTATTTTACTGAGTAAAACCCACATGTATATATACCTGTACTTGCCCTTTGCGTTCCAGGGCCATTGTAGCTCTTTCGAACAATCACTGTAGTAAGTACCCTGAACAGATAAATCAATAATAAAGTAGCGCTTTATTAATTTACGCAGAAGAGATGGTCGATGGGGACGAAAAGTTCTAGAGTGGAGACCACGTATCGGAAGACGCAGCGTTGGGAGGCCTCCAACAAGGTGGACCGATGACCTGGTCAGGGTCGTGGGAATCCGATGGATGAGTGACGCACAGGACCGGTCGTTGTGGCGACGCTTGGGGGAGGCCTATGTCCAGCAGTGGACGTCTTTCGGCTGATATGATGATGATAATGACTTTATTGCTTGCTTTAGCCGAAAAATTTAAAATACTACTTGAATATTTTACTGTATAAGTTGTAGAGTTTTATTTTTGAGACTACGCCATCCAGTTAAACACCACGCAAACGCCGGCATCGATTATAAAATATTGAGCGGTTTATTTATAGGGTGTTTATTCAAGTACGTAAGAAGTTCTTCACAAAGTAGTCGGTAAATATTGAAAATAAGCAGACCTTTTCTTTACTTCCTATATATACCTACCTACCTATACTGCCCCTGATAGTTAAAAAGACGTATCTAATAAAAACGAAAACGGATAAAAAAATGTTTTAATGAATGAAACGGGAAATCGGGCATTTTTTCCTTGTGTTAAAACCGCACTGGAGAAAGTTAGCAAAATATTAAAAATGCCTGATTTCGGCAATCAAATCTGGAAAAAATGTTAGATGCGTCTTTTTTACTAACGGGGGCAGTATAATACTAGCTTGAAACGTTTTACTTTGGTCATCGATATTCTTGACCCGATTTTCTATGGATACAGATATTTTCTGCACCCTAACTTGTAATAACGATGCAAAAATTTTAATCTTGGTCGATGCTGGCTCCATTGATCCACGATCTGCTCTCGAGCGATGGCAGTGGAGCGTTCTTGATAAATGATCCGGACGGCTGGGACAATGCGCCGTGTAGATTCTTTTGTTGATCCCACACTTTTTGTGTCCACTGATGTTGCTGTGATGTGACCAAACGTGATGTTTACGTGTTATGCTGTATCGATTTTGTGTCCTGTTCGGTGTTGTTGGAAGCTGTTACTTTTGGGAAATAACTTTAATGCCTATTTTCAAAAATGTTAGTTGACTACTACAGCTTTTTTTATTATTGATAGGCTCGCGATTGACCACCATCTCACCTGACGGTAAGCGATGATGTGGTCGACGATAGAGCACGCTTACCTAGAAGTAACCTATTCACTCTTGACTTAAAGACCCCCAAGTTGTAGCTATCGGGAAACACAGACTCCGGCAGGGAATTGCACTCCTTGGCTGTACGCACAATAAATGTGTTCCCAAAACGCTTTGTGCGTATGGGTGGGATGTCTACCATGTACCGGTGACGTAAAGCCGTACGTCTTTTGGTCCGGTGATGGAACGGACTTGGCGGAATGATATTACACTGTGTTTGCGCTACACAATATTACAGTCCAAATATGTTTGGACACTTAAATATAATTACTAGCTTCTGCCAGAGGCTTTGCCTGCGAAAAAGTAGATAATTATGCCAATTGAACATACTCCCGAAAAAAAAAGAACAAAAAGTATCCTAAGAACTATTCTAGAACATATTTCACCAGTATGCCAAAACAAACTCGCTATTTTAATAGGTATTAATGTGATAATACATATTTTGGTGTAAAGGGAAATAAAAAGTAACAATTTACTAGAAACGCAAAAAAAAAAAAAATTGTTTGGTCTACTAAAGTTAAAATATTTAAATAATCTGTGAAAGATAGCCATGAAATCTACTACAAAATGCTGGCTTAGTTTAATTTGCATGATCTATTTTAATTTGCGTTAAGTTATTATTATTACCCCGCAAAACCTGAAAATAGTTTAATCAGAATAACGAGCAGAATCAATTAAACCACTTTTAATATAGGTTAAATTTTTCAAAAAAATCTTCATAAAAAATTACGTGCGCAAACCCACCCAAATAGGTAAACAAACCAAAATGGTTGCAGTCCAATCAAATTTTCTCATATGCGTTTTTATTATTTTTATTTTTGAACATAAGGGGCTATGCATCTCCCATAGTGTAGGAGATGTAGTCACTGCGACCTAAAAGATCTATTGTGACTCGCCACCTTGTTAGAGTAACTCTTTTAGCCGGGAGGCTTCCAGGAAGTCTAGAATACTCCTAGCTATAAGAGTTATAATCTCCTCCGGGCGAATAATGTGTCGACCCAGATGGATACTCCGTATATATGCGACATGGTAAAACTTCTTGTTTCGATGCAAATACGAATTTTAAACAAACTAAAACTGCAAACCTTAAATGTTTTTTTAAATGTTGTTTTCTTACAGATTTAGGTCAATTGAATTAAAAATAATTTGGGGTGTCTGAGGTTTTGCGCATTTAATGTTACACATTGTATATAACAAATAGTTTATATTATATGCCCCAAATTATATATTGAGTGTCAACATTTGATTGAGATCTGTTTCCAAACGTGACGAAAAGACTGATCTTTGGATATATGCGTACGAATTGTATCAAGCCACCGTTTGCAAATGTTTGCACCCTAAGGAAGGGGGATAACTCTATTTGATTTAGTTTAAAGTAACACGGTGCTTGTAGACCTCAATTTTATTTCAATACTAACTTCTTCCAGCGACTACGCTCGCATGAAAATAGGACTTTCATACAAACTTCCTAACCCTGTTTTACCCCCCGTTTCGTAAAATCCATTCTTAGCGGATGTCTTCACCTTATAAAGAACCTACCTGCATTTTAAGTTTGTAGGTGTTACACATAGTTTCTGAGAATTCGTGATTCACCAGTGAGTGGTATTTCGCTTTTATTTTATAGAAGATTCTTAACTTAGGTTTTTAATCTGAAATACCGAAATCTGTAAGAATGACAGTAAAGATAAGTATTGTAGATATTCTTTCATCAGTGTATCTATAGACGGCTTAGAACTGGCACATTATACTCGTAAATAAAAAGTTAAACATTAATTCGAATTTCAAAAGTAAAAATATTGTCAGATGTGATAAGGACGACTGCCAGACCGTTAGGTGCGAGTAATTTTATATAATAATAATAATAATTTATTACACCAGAAAAATACATGACACAATTGTCTATAAACAATTCAAATTAACACGAGGCAGTTACAATAGTGCTAATTTTGCATCTACTGCCGAACTAGGCTAGGTGCCTGTATTTCGGAACGCAGTGCCTCCAAACCTGGAGCTGGGGACAGTTCCTGTAAAACAGTAATTTTACAGAAAATCCGACAATTCAATACATATGCCATAAACGAACGAAAACTGATGAACTAATATCTGGTTTAAATGTTGACTGATTGATAAAATTATTTTTAAAATATTATTTATTTTGCATTAATGTGGTTATTTTATATATTATACGTAATTTATTTTTTATTGTATTCTTTTATTTTAATAATTTAATTATCTGTTGTTATTGTATGCTGATGATTTAGATTATTTTTATATTAGCACTATGGATTTTATCCGAAATTAACATTATTATTATTATAAAAAAAAAACAATATCATTATTTTCCATCTATACTGTATTAATTTACTAACAAACACATGTTTCATTAAATTCTAAAGTACTGTTAATTTTGAACAGAGTACTTTTCTAAATAAATCTTGCTAGTAATAAGTCTAAAATTATTTTAAAAGGTGTTTCAAAACCAATAAAAACGTATCGACAGCAAACATAAAGAAACATCAAACAAAACTCCTATCACAGTGATTTGTCATGAGCAATAAATCCGGTTCCCTCTTTAGAACTAATTGGTCGTAATGTTTAATTATAAATTGTAATTTATGGGTGTTGATAACTCCGCACTTTGATCGTATGAAAGTGATCAAAGCAAAGAACATATAATACAAGTGAGTGTCGATAAGGTTTAATTTGGAAAGAAAAAATTATTTCATGGATTAGTAGAAGCTCCATAAAAATATAATTATCTAAGTGGGCGCCGTGTAACTATAGCTGGTAGTTCGCTGTTCGACCGTCCGGTAACTGTCCGAACCGAGTCCAAGACATCGACGGCGCGCACTGTTCCCGCGCGCCTCAAGGAGTTGTCAGCAACAGCAGGGGCCCAGCTGGGTTGAATCCTACTGGCGCCAGGGTAATCCGAAAGGGAGCTCAAGCCCCGGTATGAAGGCTAGAAGGAACGGGGTGGGTTTTTAGTCAGTAAGAGTCTGACACTATCTCCCGCTCCGCCCAAGAGTGGGGGATGTCATGGATGATTTTTGCCAACCATAAAAAAATTTAAGTGTAGTTATTTCTAAAATAAATAAAACTTGAAATGGAACACCGAGACCTTGATCAAGTAGTAAAAAAAAAAACAGACCATAAAAGTATTCGAGTACTATTAGTAGCCAAAACGCTTTACAAATCAATATAATGTATACCTCTTTTAGATACAATATCAAAGATAAGTATATAGTATACCCACACAAATCCTTGTTTGGCTATCTGAATACATTCCACCTTCAGCCACTTTGTGACGGACAGAAGTTATGATTGATTTTGACAGCCTCATAATGTGGTCCGCACCCGACATCGCCTCATATATTTTTTGTACTTATATGAGTCACTATTTTCTTAACCTTACTTAGTCGATTCGTACTAAAGGTAAATACTATAGTGGTATTCAAATATCCATTAGGAGGTTTCTTTTGATCCGCCTTCAATGAGAGCTGGATCGTTCGGCGTTAGGATTAATTAGACCCGTCATTCAAGCAACGTATTCAATGCATGGACGGACCAACTTAGATTTGCCGTTGGCGAACCGAATTTTGAAGTTTGAAGATCATTAAGGCGCTAATATTAATGGTCATTCCGAACAACGATCACTTTCAGAACTGCATTTATAGCTTGGTTTGTAACACCAAGGTGTGTTTGTTACTAAACCCAAAATGTTCTTGTTTTCATTTGATTGGTAACAAAGGATTTTTTATCGATCAAAAGTGGAATAAAACTGGTACCTCAGTACTGGCTTCAAAAGAAAAATTAGTATGATATCTATAGTTTTTTTTTACATTTGCTTAGTAAATTGTATTTAAGGCTTAATGATCTGGAAAAATGATCGTAAGGTATCTATGTTGTCGCTGTAGGAAACGCCCCTGGCTTCGGTGCTGGCGCAGACTTTAGGACAATGAGCAATGGGTAGCTCGCCGTCTAGTCGTCCGGTAAGAACTACAAACCTGACGGCACGTTACGCTCCACGCGCGCCTCAAAGAGATAAATCTGAACGGGCTATAGGCAATGCCTACTAGGGCTGTGAGGGTGTTTGAAAGTGTTACTGTGGCCCTGGAACTCAAAAGGCGTCTGAAGGAATACAGGTGGACTTTAGTCAGTAAAAGTGTAACACACTGTCTCGCTCTATTCAGAGGTAGATGTTATTTTAGGATTTGTCATCTCAAGTAAGCATGTTTTAAATGATGAAATGAGCAATTTGTATCAAGAATTGAAGTAGATACCTATCTTCTAAAGTTTGTCGAAATGTGTTTCATTTCATAAATATAATTAACAAGTTATCAAAATTATAAAATTTTGATAAGTAACAAAATATTTTGAGGCCGAAGAACAGTGGTTTTCTACGTACCGTGAAGAGAGGAGAATTTCTCAGTACTCAAGCAAGTCTCATAACTTAATTTATTTGACTGACAAACAAGTTTTATGAGCGTTTTCTCACAGGTCTATCTATGGTCTGCTTAACCGAATTTGCCTGTGGAAAACTTAATTAAATAAAAATAAAAAGCTCAAACCAAAAAAGAAAGCTAAGACTATAAACAAACTAATATTTTCAGATGTTTTTTTAATTCTGATTAGTACACTTGGTTTATAACTTAATTACGTTTATGAAAAATAAAACTAATACGCAAAAAAAAAAATATCAAAATTATTTGTTCCCAATCTAAAACCACTAATTTATTAAACTCAAAACTCTAATAAAATTAGTCAATGCAATTTTTTAAATAAATTCAGGATAAAAATATATGAAAAATAGTATTGACGTATGATTAAACAGTAATAAACTAAACACAATTTCCGAAACATGATAGCTTTTGTTTTGAGATAAACTGAGATAGGTAGACTTACCGGGATTTCATGCTACAACCAGACAAATTTCAGCCTAATATGGCTAGTTTTTATCAGATATGCATCAGGACGTTATTGTATATTACTTTTCAGTGACTTTTACCTAAAAAAACTGTATTTTTAAACTAAAAACTGATAAAATATGAACTAAACACAGGCAGCCATCTTGGTTGAATGTTCGCCGCGCATGCGTAGTCCAAACTTACCCCTGTATAGAGGGATAATTGTGTATGGCTCTCTTTCTCGCACAAGGGATTAGGCGAGTTTTTTGTCTCTTTTCCGCGGAGCCTATTGTTATTCTTTATTCAAAAGGCAGGAGGGTCGACTTTCTAATGCTGGGGCGCTGAATATAGTGAAGCTAGCAACAAATGCAAGATGTCAGAAGATAAAATTTTTAAATACTATAATCAGCGCGATTTGCTAATACTATAGGACACGCGTAAAGGAACACATGGATACTTTTTTCACTGCTATATTTTCAACTCATGATGCAGCGACCGCTGAGCCCATTTATGGGCTGTTCATATAAGTTTCACCCTTCACTCAGTGTGACTTTAATATCTAGTTTACTTAGACTAAATGTAATATTGTATTAAAAATAACTGTAACTCAATAGTTACCCGGAAAAAGATCACCATTTAAAGTTATTTATGAGATACTTAGCTTTAATGATCAGGTAGCTAAGTAAGTAAGTACAAAGAGCGCAGCTGCAATCCCACTGACCCACAAATTCTTCACACAGAAAGACTATGAAATTGATAACCATTTTTAGCTGCATTTGGTGGCGTGTAAAAAAATAACACATTGTAAAACTTCTATTTTATCTTACAAATATTTTATTTCTTAAGTAAAATTACAATTCATTATTATTATTTATTAGTAGTTTTTTTGATATTTGTAATCTGAAAATTGTTTGTCTATTTAATATGTAGAATTTTATTGCTTTCATCATCATCATCATCATATCAGCCGAAAGACGTCCATTGTTGGATATAGGCCTCCCCCAAGCGTCGCCACAACGACCGGTCCTGTGCGTCACGCATCCATCGGATTTATTGCTTTATTTAATGTATAATAAATTGTTTGATTATTTTAAAGACGAAGACGAAGGAGATGTTAGTATACTTGACGGGGTCTTCTAGAGCCAAAGCCTACAACGGTTGCTGTATTGCTTAAAAGGTAGCTGAAGGAACATGGGTGGGTTTTAGTCATTAAAAGTCTGGTTCTTCCACTGGCTCAGAGAACGCGAGGAGTTATTTGATGATTTTCCACCTATTTGTTCTTTGCGAAAGCGTATCTAATAATAATAGATAAAACGTTTCACGGAAATGGTCTACCGGCCTGTTAACAACCTTACTGCTATGAGCGGTAGCTAAGGGCGGTGAGCCGTAAGAACAAAAGTACGAAAATGTTTGAAGCAGGCGCCCCGCTCGCTGCGCCGACAGATGTCATGCATCAGCCGTAAGAGGCCTTGTGAGTTGGCTTATTCGAGTTGGGAGTTCGTATGCCTTCCAAAGTCCAGGACACCTGAGTTCTGAGATATTGTTATTATTTGACCCATGAGTAAAATAATCAAACAGTAATAATAAGACATACAACGTGTAACGTTAAAAGCGCAAAACTTGGAAATAGTATGATCAGAATAACAAGCAGAATCAATTAAACCACTTTTTATGTTGCCTTGTCTATTTATTAATATGTCAAGCCATCACGTGCGCAAACCCGCCGCAATAGGTAAACATACCCAATGGTTGTAGGCCAATCAAATTTACTCATATGCGGGATGGTAAAAGTTCTTATTTCGATGCAGATACGAGTTTTAAACAAACTAAAACTGATGTTTTTTTCTTCTTACAGAACTAGGTCCATTTAATTAGAAATCATTTGGGATGTCTTAGGTTTTGCGCATTTAATGTTCCCTTGGGTAAATCTTCTGCTATCACGAGGGCGAAGCCGCTGGGAGCAGCTAGTAATAATATAATACGATGATCACCAAAATTAACCACAAACAAAAGGCGACAATTGATACCCTAAACAATACTATCAATGACTATAACAAAAAAAAAAAAAATGAACCAACCATAGAATCAACCCTTAAACCTATCAACACTGAACACAGGTAGTCGACCATAACAGGATTACTCAGCAAAATCTTTTTAAAACCTCCAAATCCGATATTCAGTCAAAACATGTCGAACTGAGTGAAAACATTTGCTCATTTACAACCGATCCCTAGAGACCAGTGTTTACACTTCGGACCCTTTAAACTATGCGAAAGGGTTACATTGTTAACGATTATCCCATTGTTGTTAAACGTTAATTTTAAACGGATCTGCTCCTGGGTGTGATGTTTGACGAGACCGTTTAAGCTTCTTATTTTAGGACTTCTTTTTTTTATTGATATGAACTAGGCCTTTTTTTTTGGTGGGCAAAAGTCATCCAAATGACATTGCCCGCTCTTGGGCGGAGCAAGAGATAGTGTCAGACTCTTAATAACTAGAAATCCCACCACGTTCCTACGTGCCTTTCATGCCGTGACCGGAGGTAAACCTGGCCCCAGTAGGCTTCGACCCAGCTGGGCAGCTGCTATTGCTGACAACTCCTTGAGGCGCGCGGGAACAGTGCGTACCGTCGACGACTTGGGCTCGGTCCGGACAGTCCTTAACTAGTTAAAATCTTCATATAAACGGGTCTGCACCTGGTTTCATGTGCAATGCGACCGTTTAGGCTTTTTTTAGGATGACAGTTGCTGGATTTTTGCTATAGTTGTATTATTTAAGTGTAACTGAGAATATATTATGTCTAAACTGAAGCCTAATCAAAATCATTTACGGTCTGTAAATGATTTTGATTCGTTGCTCTCGGTCATATACCGTAGATAAAATGCTATAAATAATACATACACAAAATAAAGTTTGATTAGTATCTATTTTAATACTGTGCACGTCTGTTATTGACATAAACAATAGTTTATCTATTGTATGTCTGATTATGTCCAATTTGCGTTGTTGATGTGCCATTATACAGGGTTATTTGAAAAACACTAGGTAGCAACCTCTCAGGACTATGTTACTGCACCCTAAAGAACAACTTTTGTTCTATGTATTTATCATATTTTAGTTCATCAGATTTTCATACAAAAATAAAAATATTTAAATTAATTGCTCTAAATATATAAAGACTTCATAGTCTATGCGAAGCAAGCACCAGTACAATAGTGGAGTGGAGCGGGGATCGTGTACGGGTGGCGTAGGTTGGTACAGCAAAACACAAAATTGAAATGTGTTAGAACAATGAAATGTTGACGGTTTGTTTTTAGTAAATATTGTTTTGTAAAAAGTCATAAAACAAAAGTTGTTGTGTATGATGTTAGTAATACAATTTTGCAAGGTTGTTAGTGTTTTACAAATAACCCTGTATAAATAAATTTAAAAAGAATGAATGGTATCAATAATTTTTAGATTTTATTAGGAAACATTTTTAGATTAGGTCTAATGACAAAAGAAGACCATTACACTTCAAATTGGGGATATTTTGGATTAACCTTGAAATCAAAAAACCAAGTATTAAATAATCAGGAATCACAACTCCTCTTTATTAATAGCGCCTTTTCAATTGACTAGAGAAGTACAAAAATTTTGTTAACCCTTTTATTACCTACGTCGGATATATCCGACAAACTATCTCGCGTGTATTCTGCCAGCAAACGTTGCAAAGTAAGACATTACATCGACGACCAAATACTCTATTTCTCGTCAGCCCTTCTATCACTTATGGGGATTGAAGAGCTAAACGAGATGGGGTACCTAGTCGTAAACACACAATCCTGGCAAATGGGATAAACTTTCGTCAGATTAATCCGACGCCGGGAGTAAAAAGGTTCATTTGTAAATTATAAATAATCAATCTTAAAATAAAATTAATGTGTTTAGCTACTTTGCAGTAATATCTATGTCTAACCTAAATAGGAACATTTTTCTTAGAGTAAGTATTTACAAATAAATTACATGTACTTAATACTAAAACAGAACATAATATTATAGTAGTGTTTAAAAACAGATTAGCAATTAAGAGAATCAAAAATAATTAATACTATCAAAATAAAAAAATTATAAATTAGCTAATTATTGATTCGGATGGACTCAATAGGTATTAAAAACTAAAAATAATCTCAAGAGCAAATAAATAACACTAGTTTAATTCATTGAACCCCAAGCGAACGCCAGCGTTCGTTCTCTCATTGTCCTTTTATTGTGTCTCTAATTACGGTATTCGAAAGATGAGTTTATTAACTAATTTGAAAAAAAGAAGAGAAAAAAGTGGCGTTATTTCTTGACGACACGTTTGGCTCAGTGGTTGAGCGATTGACTGCTATGCTGTGTGTCGCGGTTTAAATTCCCGTACAAAATAATTATTTGTATGGCCTACAGATAGGGGTTTTACTAAGCAATTTGAAAAAAAAAGTAAAAAAGTGGAAACATTCGTTAGCGCAGTGGATGAGCAATTAACTGCTAAGCTACGTGCGCGGGTTCGATTGCAGTATGGAAAAAAATATATTTGTATGGCATACCCACACAAATTCAAATCGTGGATGCGTTCACACTTATGGGTGAACGCATCCACGATACTGAATGAATTCCTAGTTTGGGCCATCGTAAATGTTTAAAAAAAAACTAAAATATTCAAGAGTCTGTAGCGAGCAATCGATAAGAGTCCTATCAATATCGATACTACGATAACATCAATCTAATTGCCAACGGCTCTGGCATACAAAAAGCATTTGACTAATTTATGTAATGGCAATTAGCAAGTTTTTAATATAATGCAAATGTAGACATCACAAAATCATGAATAATGGAAACTTGTAACATTACGGATCGTTCATTAATAAACATCACTTGAATTAAAATTAAAAATATGTAGTTATTCTTACGGTCACATTTTGATACCTTCATATGGTGGCATCATATAATTAGGTGGCATACTGGCAGCTACATGAGGCG
Source organism: Mythimna lalbum (assembly GCA_949319445.1). NCBI lineage: Eukaryota > Metazoa > Arthropoda > Insecta > Lepidoptera > Noctuidae > Mythimna > Mythimna lalbum. Next base: position 14,854,150 of record OX439356.1, on the reverse strand, counting down.
GCATACTGGCAGCTACATGAGGCGGCATATTGGCAGCCACATGAGCTGGCATATTCGTCTGTACGGCATTCATTTGATAGCTGGGATATTCACCCGGACCAGGCATTCGCTGCCTTGTGTCCATATATTCAGGCATACCACCTAACTTAGTCGCACTTATATCATCAACACCATAATCATCCGGTGATGTTGTCAGTTTACCATCTTTTTTTGCTTTCATTCTTCTATTCTGGAACCATATTTTGATCTGACGCTCCGTCAGCCCCAAAGCATGAGACACTTCTATTCTTCGTCTCCTGGATAGGTATTTGTTGAAGTGGAACTCCTTTTCCAATTCAAGAGTTTGGAATCTTGTGTACGTCTGCCGTGTCCGTTTTGAACCTTCTTTTTTATCTTCACCTGCAGAAAGAGAAATCAACATTAGAATCGTGTCTAAAATATCAGTTACCAGATTTTTTTAAAAACAATACATATAAATTATACAATAGTGATTAGATTTTGGTTAAATACTCGTAATAATGTAATTAAAAAGAAAATCTACCGCCAACGCTCTTCATCCATGGATAAAACGCTTGCACATCTTGCGCAGCGGCCATTTTGTTATCTGCTTGATCCACGTTGTCCCCGCCTGCTTCGACCCTCGTCACATCCTGACAGGGCTCCACGGAGTCCTGTGACGACTGTGTGCCTTCCGCCGCTCCACCCACTGCATCTTTCTTGATTGACGTTTGACCCTCAACGCTTTCGAATCCACCATGAAATTGCGACAAATTGCATTCCTTCCCAGCACTCTCATTGTTTTTTTCCCAATCGCTCACCTCTTGTGTGTTAAACATCATTCTCTGTAGCATTTCCTCCGTATATGATTGTTCACATTTCACGAAGTAAGGTGATGTGGTTTTGCCTTTAGGTTTCGTTAGTAACGCTCTTAAATTTGGTGATTCATCTGCTTCAGGGGTAGGTGATTTGAAATTACTTGATGCGCTTTGCGGTGATCCGTAATTAGTATCGGGAATACTACACCCACCAGGTGAATTGATTAATCTTACGTCTTCGGGTTTTTCCACACTATTCTGGTTCATTGCATTCATTCTCTGTTCATACCCGTAGTTTTGTTGTTGTTGCTGTGCATAGTAATTCATTTCCCTCCATCTGTTGATCATTTCCAAATTAGCAGGATTTCCATTGATGTAGTTTGCATGGTAACCTTGCCAAGAGTTTGGTTCCGATTTCACAACTGCTTCACTTTGATTTTGTCCATATATTTTCCCGTAACTAGCACTTAACATATTAGAGTATTCACAGTTTTGAGGATAATAATTGTTCTGATAGTTATAGCAATCAGACGGCATCATTGAATATTGTTTATATTCGTTATGTTTAGGTTGTTTGGCACTTTGAGCGTTCACATCTCCATGATTGTTCCACATTTCATTTGCACGATTAGTTGTAGCCGCTATAGACATAATGTTAACGTTAACACTGATTCACTGACACTGATTTTAAGTAATTAGCACTGAAACTGGACTGCGTAGGAGACGGTCACCCGTCTCCGTAGTTGTCTGCGAAACGAATGGCGTAAGTGCATACAGGCGGTGAGGCGGCACGACCCTAACAAATGTAATACTTTTATATGACCTAAAAAAAAGTTTTGGGGTACTCTTAACAATAGAGTCTCTATTGTCCCTCTGCGAAGTTGTAAACCCGGGTGCGCTGTCTCGTTCTTTTGTTAGCTTATCTATTCAATATGAAAGAGAGGGGTATACATGGTCCGATTGGCGGAACATTTTGCAAATATCCCGTAAATGTTTACAAAGCCAATATTTCCAATAGTTGCTTTGTGTGTGTGCGCGTAGGCACGGGTAGATCATTGATTGCGCGGTGGCTGTGTGAGTGAGAGAGGGAGTATGGATTGATTTCTATTATTGGTTTAGTGTAAAGCCGCGTATGTGTGTCACTGTGCTGCATTGGCGATTGCATCTTATACAGGATGTTTTAGCATACTCCGATGTATTAGAAAAACGATTTGATACAAAAAGACTTTTACATTATATTATTTTCTATATTACAACACATTTAAAAAGAATATTTTTATAACGTTATAGTCAATGTTACTTGCAATAAATAAATTATCATTACATTATGTTATAATGATTAAGTATTTAATTTTAATTAATATATTTATTTTTAACTCTGCCAAGAATACTATTTTAATATCGAATAGGTTTCAATTATACCTTAGTCATTGCAAATAATTGAACAGAAAAGTGATAAGCCAAATTGCTATATCTCTCAATGATATGTTGTTAGATATATTGCCGACAATGATATATTTTATAGTAAGTTACTAAAATTATTAGATAGTTGCAATCCAAAAACTTTGTCTGCATGCGTTAATTTCAAGCGCTTGGGTAATCAACAATAGCTTACATACATAGGAACGATATGCACGTGGCTAATACCAACCCACACACACACGTACAACTAAGACCAACCCACCTACGTGAGATTGTAGGCTTTCAAATAACGAGCAATGTGTAACTCGCCGTCACGGACCGAACCTGAGTCGTCGATGACACGTAATGTGCCACGCGCCACACAGAGATGTCAGCCAACTGTAGGAGCCCAGAAGTTCTGACACCAATTGGCCATTTGTTACTTCCGAAAGGGAAGCCCGGGGAAGTTGCCCTTTTGGAAGCCAAATTAAATGAGTTCCAGGACTCCTGCTGGAAGGCAAGGCAAATAAGGAACATAGGTGTGGTTTTAGTCAATAAAAGCCTGACAAGCTCTCCAACTACGCCCGAGAAGTGCTGCAATAATTTTCCATATTTAAAAAAAAACTTTTAACCTCGTTTACCTTTGAGGAACCCTGTTAGAGAAACCCAAAGTCTTTCAACTCAAAAAAAAAACGAAAAGATAAATTCACCAGTAAAAAAAAACCAGTATCGAATCAAAATGTGTCAGAAGAAAGCCCAGCTTCAAATCCACCGCACCCTGTATTACCCCAGGCTTGGCTTAGAACATAACTCATCTCGACGTGTAACAGTTCAATCGGGGGTCGCGACAATAGCGCAGCATGCGTCTGCGCGTGCGACGTTTGCGACGCGACTCTGCGACTTTAATGCTGTTGATGTAATTAATTTATTGAGTATTTAAATTAAGAATGTTTGTTTAATTAGAGATACTTCTGTTGTGGAGTAGAAGATGATAATATGTTTAAAGTAAAACTCATTAGAGAATTTGTCGCAAAAAGTTTTGTTTTTAATCAGTAAGTGGACTAATGAATTGAAATACTACGAATAATATGAATTAAGGCAATCTGAGAAAGTTTAAGTTGTTTAACTTGTAACTATATTGGTTGAGAAAAATTTACAGTTCACCAATTTTCGACCTTATTTCGATAGACATAAAGTCGATTTTGGGTCGACAAGGAAATTCACCAAAAATACAACCAAATGAACAATTTATTTCTATAAATATTTAGCTACGTGTAAAAATATGTTTGCTGACACACGATTTGAATTTAAATTAACTATCCTATTAATTTAATTCAATATCCGCGTTAACACTATTGATATCTACCTTATTTACATATGAATAGGTTACAAAATCCAACGATGACTCAATTAATATTTACAATGGATCTCAGCATAAAATTAGGATTTATTTCATTCAAATACCAAAAACGAATACCACTTTTAGATATATTTTTTTGAACTCATATTTATTTATTTTCCATTCTGAATGAATGCCAAAACTAACCACTTGAATTTAGTACAATCAGCTCAATCATACCTAATCAAAATAAATTTTAAATATAAGTCTATTTAAATACCAGTAGTATCAGTTGTTGGTATTAACAAAGAATAAATCAGAATTAGTACCCAATTTTTTCAAATAGTAATCTAGATTCTAACCTGGCAGATTTCATACTAATCTGTACACAAATATAACATAGGCAAGGCTCACCGCTCAAGGCTACCGCCTGTTACTACATAAATAGCTTACAATACCTACAAACACTAAAACTGCTTGCTCATGCTGCATCAACATTATCGAACGCCCAATAGTAAGCATCGGTACACACGATCGTCAGTGAGCGCGACATATGCAGCCTTTGTCACTGCACACACCTCCTGTCCGTAGCGATTCACATCTGTTACATACATACACCCACCGACAGAGCATTGTGTTCTCCGCCTTACTTTTGATTCGGGAATATCGATCGATTTCGAGTCAATTCTTGGAAAAAGTTTTGTCGAAATAGGGAATGTGCATGAAAAATATATTTGACAACTAACCAGTTTATCGAAAAAATATACAAAATACAAAAATACAATACTAATTATGAAAACGATATCAAAATTGCCAGAAAAGTAAACGAAATACAATTTCAATTAGTCTTTATCCTCAAAATGCCGAATTTTCTAAGGCAGCTGGACGGGTGTCATTGCTTTTGACGTCAAAGACTATATCGAACTTCTCTTTCATAATAGGATGATATTTTTTTTCATATTTGTTTACCATAGTAAGAAAGCGTTTAATTTAGCAAATAAAAAAATGCATGCAAATTCTCTATTGTGAGGTATTATTAAGATTTAAGTTCTATAATTCGAAGGGATTATTGTGTCTTCGTCCTCTAAAAAAATTTTAAATCTTAATTATATCTGGTGAAATATGGGCAAAAATACCAAGGATACACGTCTGCTTATTTCTGAGACAAGTTCAGTTTTTTTTATTCGAAAATGTTAAATTAACGAAATACCCCAACTGAAAAATTTAAATACTAGGCAAAAAATAAATCGTAATAAAAAAGCTTTTACTCTGGATGCCAACATTAGTAACATATTAGTAAAACATGAAAATAACTTGGGCGCCAGACGGAGTAAGCGATCATAAATCAAAAAAATATTAAGTTCAACCCATTACACTCTAATGTGGTCGAACATTTAAATCGGGGCAAACACTACTATTGGTTTTTAAAACCAAACAAATAAATATTTAATCGTCAGATTAACCATAGAGCCAATCTTACTTTGTGTCGACTATGCTTTCAAATAAAAAACTTTATTTCAATTTCACACTGAATTCCAAAATCAATTTCTATCGAACCCCAACTTTCAGATCGCGATTCCAAAATGACTTAACTAACAAATGCTAAAGAATAGAAAATTCAATTTTGTTGCTAAGGAAATAGAACTGATTTTATGTTAAGCTGGAAATAAAAACAGTGAACACCATTCATTGCTCTGTCAGTTCAAAAAGATTTCAAAAATGAAATTTGTTAGCCCTTATACATAAGGTTATAAAACACATTTTGGTTGCGCAAATTCGGCTAGCCTTCTCGTCATACTGTGGCGCTGACAATGTGCAACCATTAATCTTACGAAATCAATCGATGGCTTATTCAGAATATTGTATTTGGTTTTGCCGCGGGGCTTTTTGGTTGATATTTACTTTGGATCTTTTTCTCTAATTTATGGTTTGCGCGAAAAAAATTGACATCTGTCGCTTGACTACTGATATTTGTACAAAGTCGATAAAAATATAAAAGGATATTCAGGCAGATACCTTAAAGTAAAATAATATCTACTGAACAGTGCCAAACCGAGAAATCTCAACAAGAGGCTCGCCCTGGCTATGGAAAAATCATTATTTGAGATAAGTAGTTCAAACTTCAGCTTACAAAAAAATTACTTACACCATAATCTCAATTTTTGTCGATCGCTTCGAAAAAGAATGAGATTATGGTGTAACATTTATTTACTTTTGTTATTAACCTCAGCTTATCTTATCTTATCTCAATCAGCTAATAAAGAAGACAAAGGCTGAATATTATGCCTTTGAAGCATACAGACCTTCCGAAGTAGTAAGTACCTACCTAAACATTTCTTTTGTCGGCACGTCAAAACAGGAGGCGTAGTCGGCTCTTTGAATACAAAGAAGTTTCTTTTATTGGGGCTTTAAAACAATAAAATACTTTCTAGTTGTATCTGGTTCTTTCAAAGCGTGCCGCCCGTCATAAAACGGGGTCTTTACCTGCCCCCGTGTTTTGCAAATTTATCCCGGTTCCCATAGTCAGATGTGAAAGGTTTATTTTGCTGAAAGAATACGTTAATGCGTTCGTAGAATTTCGTAACCTCACAAAGTATGAGATAACACGCTGGTAGATATAATAATAATATATTCCACAATTATCACACAACGCCGTCTAGTCCCAAGCTAAACAGAGCTTGTGTTATAGGTACTAGACAACTGATAAATAAACTTATATACGACATACATATGATAGACACCCAGACACAGAACAAATGAACCTGCTTATCGCATAAACATTTGTTCTGGGTGGGAATCGAACCCACGACCTCCGGCTTAGCAGTCAGGGCCAGTAACCACTACACCAACAGGCCAGTCAAAGAGCTAGTTAGATAGGCTAATGAGGGTTACTATTGTCAAATTTTATTACTGTGAAGATGCCTAAACTAATTTGACAAAATGAACAAAATTAAATGCTTGTACTGACTGGACAGGTCCATTCAAATCTGTATGGTTCAATGTTCAAAAGACATTCTCTGACAAATCTGCAGGGTTCTCATGTGATTTGACCATTACAATAATGTATGGACTTTAAAAGTGACTGACCCCTGAATTTGTTTCGGTGTTTCTTCTCAGGGTAGCTTCGATTAACAATGTTCCTTCGAAGCAGGGTAGTCTTTTAGGAAATACCGGCCTCATCTACTTTAAAATGACAAAAAAAAAAACGAGTGAAAGTGTTTTTTTTTTAAAACCTAGTTGCAAAATAAATATCATTTATCATATCAACAGGCATGACGTCTAAGTAAATTGTTGTTTTATTAATTCTTTTAAACTATGAATTTTTAAGTTGTTCATCAAGAACTAACCTTTCAGTCTCATTACAAAGATGAAGTTAGTCTCGCTTTGAGTTGACGATTGGACAATTATCAAGACATTGTCTAACACCATTATTTTGTCAACTCGGAGACTGAACGGTTAGTGGTGAAATTGAAGATTTACGACCATTACTGGGAACGGGACTCTTTGGTACCGTTTCGGAAGTTCTATTGTTTATATTAGAACTTACTTATTATAATACAGACAAATGTGGTATAGTCTCCCGTTTTACGCAGCAGGTTTCGATTTCAATGGAAAAACGATTATTCTTGGTACCTTGGCTCCCAAGTTCTTCAGGATTAATTTCACTTGAAATACCTCATAACGCCACCCAAAGTTTAACTTCTAGAACATTTCTAAAGAATAAGTTCACCTCTGTATGTGCATAAAGTATTTAATAAATAAATAAATACATAACACGTAAGAATAAGCATTATATTTTGTTATTTCGTCGCTTTTCCAGATGATAAACGTAAAAATTACCAACTTGAATGTTAAAGCAGTTTCATATTTTCAACGATCCTTCAAATGTCTCGCTGATCTAGTGAAGTGACGAGTTGTCGCCAGTCTCCAGCAAAACTGCAAAAAGTCAAAACCCATTTTTACGACACGCTTCTTTTTCGCAAAACTGCGACGCCATTGTTTTGTATACCCTTGACCAATTTAACAACAAACATTTTGAAAATAGAACAATGCTTACTTTAAACACAATTATGACTTCCTGAGCGAGTGAAAAAATATTGAAAAAGCTTCGGCGTTCCTCAAAGTGGATGAAAGAATAGGTTTTTTATTCAATACAAAAAGATAAAATGAGATGTTTCTTTATCTTTTTGTTGTATTGTGTTGTTTTAAGGAGCATTTGTCACGGAGTTACACGCACGATTACTAAGTCCGTCATGTAATGTGCGTAGTGTTTCGATATTAAAATAGTTGTGTTTGAAATGAAACGACGTGTTCAAACCAGGTATGCGATGATCGCTTTGTTGTTTTATTTATGAGCTTTTTTAAGCTTTGAAAAATCTTTATTAAGATATAAACAGCTTTAGATTATCTCACAACTGGTTTCGATGACAAATTATTATTTTTCATAACAATGACGAGTAGCGGTTTTTAAATTTTGCACAAAATAAAATGCGCTAATAATATCGGGTGTGTAACGTGTGAAATAATAACAAAAAGTTTTAAAATTGTATTATGAGTTAATTTCATTTAATAATAATAATTCTTTATTTCAGGCTACCATGGCCCATATACACTATACATAAAATAATCTTAAAAAAATAAACTAATACATATAAATAAAATCTACTTATTAATTAAACTATTTTGCTTACTTTACTTACTTTATTTTTTTTATTTTACTTACTTTTTTATTCTAATGATGAGATGGCATAATCAATTATTCATATAATTTCATTTTATATGAACCAATGAATATTTTAATTAATATGCAATTAGTATAATAATAATTTACAATATTATTCAAAATCAAGTAGGGGAGCGCGGGGCTGGTTGTAACGGAGGTAGGTATTAACAAGCTTATTCCCGCCAAACGCGAAGTGTCAAATGTATGAGACTCGGTTTAGAATACCCTTTATACACAGCCGAACGTGTCCTGACTTGTCAGTGATCGATCGGCCGTCGCTAGTGATAGTTGTGCACAGGACCCTCGAATTTACAGGTAAACGAACTTTTCGTACTTCGTAATAAATTGATTTAAGATTTATTTATTCGCTAAATTGAACCAAAGTTTATCCTAAATTAATCTCTATTCTATTGACTTTAAAACTATTATAATTATTTGTAATTATTTTTACTGGATTTTTGTCTGTAATTGATGAAGTATAAAAAGTGACCTTAGGGCTAAAATTAACAGATTGAGCGGGGTAAGTATTAACATGTTAATACTTACCCCGCTCAATCTGGCAGGAACCAGTTTTATTGTTGTTGGATAACCATCATTCTCATGTCAATGTGGAGGTCGTCACGAAGGCAAAGAACAACCATATCATTCTTTTGTCTTTCCCTCCACATTGTTCCCATTATCTTCAACCACTGGATGTCGGTGTGTATGGACCGTTAGCCGACAGCAAACGAACTGGATGGTTAATCATCCTGGGAAGACAATGACGTTCTACGATCTCCCTGGAATTGTGAAAGAAGCATTTCCTCTGGCATTCACTCAAAACAATATCATCAACTCATTTAAAAAAACTGGCATTTGGCCGTGCAATGAAGATGTATTTCAAGATTGTGACTTTGCGCCATCATTTGTAACTGATCGTCCCGATCCAAATACTGCTTCGATGGAAAACCAGGGATCCCTTCAGCCAGGAGATACTTCTGTCAATCCAGAAGAAGTATCACTTAATCTAGAATCTTCAATTCAAAATGAAATTTTAGAAAACATGCCTGACATTCACATAAGTGTTTCAGAGGTTATTGATCAGCTATCGCATGTTCCATCGAATGAGCCAGGACCATCAAATTTTAAGCGACTGTCGAGCGAACCAGGGCCGTCAAATGAATCAGCACCGCCAAATGAACCAGGACCGTCAAATACGAAGCCTACAGAAAAGTTTAATATAGAAATAGTAAGACCGCTTCCAAAAGCTCCTCCATGTGTCGAATCTAAACGAAAGCGTTCAAGGAAATCCACTATTCTCACTGATACTCCCGAAAAATTGGCCTTAGAGGAAGAAGAAAAATTAAAATCATGTAAAAAGATAAAAATCAGTCAGACTGAAACTAAAAATAAGGGCAAAGGGAAAGGTAAAGGTAAAGGTCAACCCGGCGAGAAGAAGTAGAAAAGGTGAAGAAGCATATTCTTTAGGATGACAGTGAAGAAGATACCTGCTGCTGTTTAGTTTGCGCCGAGTCTTATAATGACGATACATCTGGACTTGACTGGATACAATGTATTTTATGCAAAGGATGGGCTCACATCACCTGTATTAAGGGTGATATTAGAAAATACATATGCCTCAACTGTTTCTCAGATGATGAGTATTCTGATTAATTTTTGACAAAAACAAACTAGACAGGTACATATTTCCTGTCTACTTTTAAGTACAAATTAGGTAAAGATCATTTAAACTAGTATAACTTAAAGACTGACTGATTCTAAAAAGTATTAATTAACGCTGTGAGAATTGTTGATAAATGTAGGTTTAAATACTTTATTGTTTAAGGTAACTCATTGAGATTCTTAACACTGTTGATACCAAAAACTTTATGTGACTGATTACGTAATACTTTATTGTTAAGTTTAAACTATTTTAATAAATATTTGAAGGCTTTAAAGCTCTAATACTCAGTAGATATAGTGGTTAATTAGTACTGATTTATAAAAACTTTAAAGATTGTTGATTATGAAAAGTTTAGTAACTTTAAAACGTTAAGTTTAAATTGTGTGTTCACTTGTTTAGGCTTAAAATATATGTATGTATGATGTTTTATTTAAGTATTTCATAAAAAAATTGTCTATGTTAATAATTGCCCCTTACGTTAATATGTACCCCAGCTCCGTTAATATTTGCCCCAAATGCGGGGCATGTATTAACAAATGACTTTTTTGGTTTTCACAGCTCGCTTTCTGAAAGCACTTACATACCGGATGTATTTTGAAACTAATATCATAGCTGAATAACCAAAGCATGTTTTCAATAAAAAATTAAACTAAAAAGTTCATTGTCAAAGAAAATATAAACTATAATACAAAATTTGTTAGTACCAGCCCCGCCCTCCCCTATCATTTAATATAAATATTTGGGTTAGGTTCTAACAGTGGCCAGATCCCCTTTATTTTTTGTGAATTACTTGGGTTAGAAAAGTTCATAACCTTGATATACATATTTATTATTCACTTATTCATCACAGACTTTTGAGCAATTAAAAAAACATTGGTGTACAAATTAAAAACTATATGAAATGAACGTTATAAATATTACAGCAAAAATTCGATCACATGAAAGTTTATTTGTTTATATTTTATATAAATTAAAATTATATCATGTGAGCGTTGTTTCTGGTAATATATTTTATTACGCTATATATTACATATCTAAAAATATCGATCATCGATTCTGCACTACATTTATATAGCTGCCTAAATATCTTCGCAAACATAAAACCGTGGTTCAGTCCTTGGAGTTCCCATCGGTTCTTCCATGGGTGGGAGTGCCCCATGCTTGTCGATTATAGCAAACAAACACCGGTCGGTCAACTGTATGGCATAATCTCTTGCTGCGGCATTACGCCCTGATACCATCGTTAAGGATGAGCGCACAGAAGGCGCATTGTTATATCCACTAGCTTTTGCTCCCTTGCTTCGTTTGTATTTAGGTACATTTTGCTGTTGTTTCTTTTAACTTTAATATACAAAATGATAAACATATATTTTTATTTTTTGTTTTCCCATATTAGGAATAACTCATGTATCGTGTGTGTTTTCATATAGGTACATGTAAACTGACATACACAAAACACCCAGACTTTTGAGTCTGGGTGTCTTGTCACACCTATCTGTGACACCTATCTGTGGGTCAAACAAATATTTGTGCCGTGTGCACAACACAGCAGCCGATCGCTCAACCACTGCGCCAACCATGTCGACAATATAAAAAAAGATGTAAAATTAGTCAACAACACCTTAACAGCTGAACAGATTTGGATGATTTTTTTTAACTCAATTGATTTTGAGTACATACAATGATGTTTATTATTGATTCAAGATAGGTTATTTTCATCCCACCACCCTGGCAGTACATGGGAATAATTAAACACTTCTTACGCGGGCAAAACTGATTCAAAAAAATTCTATGGCCAATCATCTGCACTAATATTATAAAGAAGTAATTTTTTTTTGATTTGTATGTAGGAGGTAATCTCTGGAAGTACTGGTCCGATTGCTTAATTTTTCACCAATTTCACCAATTTCACCAATAGAAAGCTGCTTTATTCTTAAGTGACATTATATTTTATTTACGCGAGCAAAGCCGCGGGTAAAAGCTAGTGATAGATAAAGCAGAAATCCTCATGTGCTTTTTATTACATGGCCTTGTCGATTGACTAAGAATTACTCCTTATCAAGCATTAGTATAAGAAAGTAAAATGAGTGAAAAGAATTTGCAATTTTGCATACTAATGGCTTCATTTGTACTACATACTAGATAAGATATCGGTGATAAGAGTGAAGGATAACTTGAAGTAACTATTTCACATCTGCTCAAAGTAAGTTGTAAGAAATTATGGTGAGTAATTTCAGTACCTCAAGTAAGTAATTTAAACAACTATGCAGGTAATTCCAATGGCTTGCATACATTTTTTACTGGGGAAATTTCTACATTACAAGTCTAATTTATGTAGTTTTACAAGTCATAGATAAACTATTGTTTATCACGCTAAAAGTTTTAGTACAAATGTTTTAAGTTCTCTATCAAGACAATGTTTGTACGAAAAAAATAACAGTAAAATAGCTTATTGCATAAGATTTTTTTCAAAAAACGTAGACAGACCAACCCTGAACTGATATGGACTTGTTTTATTGTATTTAAAAAAAAAACTCCATCCAGATTTTTAAAATAAGAATCCGAACATTTTTTTTTAAGGAATTGCTGTTCACTAGGAATAACTACTTGATCCTGGGTGCGTTCACAAATATATAATTCGCATACACAATACCTACGGGGTTATCATGACGTTCAAAGTAAGATTGTTTTAATCTTGTTTCAGTGTGGGTAAGAGATGGCGAAAGATAACCTGTATAGCTCTGTCTCTTACACTGAAAAAAAAAGAATGATTGATTTTACTAAATTCCGCGTAAATTTTATCAAATCCGCGGGTTAATATGGTCCTACACACGAAATTGTTGATTTTACCTAATAGAACTTGTTGATTATGTAAATCAACGAAGTGGATTTTGTTAAATTCACTCTTGTTATAGTAAAATTAACTATGAAAAGGGTTGACTGTGGCAGTTCATTACACAACCTACGCTAATTTAGTACATTCAACAATTCTTTTTTTTCAGTGTACCCACACTGAAATAAGATTAAAACATCTTACTTACAACATGTTACTTTAACCCTTCAGATACCGTCAATTAGAGACACAATAGTAAGACAATAGATGCGCGACCACCGGTGGTCGCTTGGGGATTCATGAAACGTCATAATCTAGGGCCTATACTCGAAACACCTATCTGTAGATAAAACAAATAAGTGCTCCGTGCAGAAATCAAATCAGCGACACGTAGCGCAGCAGCTGAAGTTCTTTGTTAAAAGATTATTGAAATCCTGTCAAACAGAGCACAAAAACTCCGTCTTTCTGTTGGCAATCTTTTTGGTTTAATAAAACAAGTTATTTTTTTCTACATTTCGCACTATAAGTCGCCCCTAAGTCGTCCCTCACTGCACAGTCATTAATCAGCGCTTCGATCCTGGACTCCTTACAATGGGGAATGTTCAGAATGCCCGTACGATCCATTAGAATAACAATAATTACTCTTCTACCGGCTGGGTACGTCATAGCTGGTCGAAAACGAATCAAAAGTGTAAAGTGACCGGTTATTTGATGCTTGATTATTTTATACGGTGTATGAGTGATGTTATGAATAAAAAGATCGAGGAATAATATTGAGTATGTGCTCCTTGTGTTTAACAAAGCATAAAATAAAAATATGTACCCATATTTCAAAATATTTGTCAACTTATATGAAACTAAAACATAGTCCATGTATTAATAGTCAGCCTGTATAAGTTGCAATTTATACATGTCATTCAGTTTTTATTTTTTATTTTGTCTTCGCACTCTCTATGCATTTAGCCAGTGTTAAGTTCAGAAAGTATTCAGTTTTTAGTCATTTTGAGTTACTATGTATTCCATTATTATGTTGTTGCAGTAAATGAGTCGGCCTTCGCGTCAAGTTTTGTAAGGACGGTCGAGATTATTAAATAATTTTCAGCTCCTTTTTGCCAAAAAAGCGCTTGTTTCAGTAATTTCATTAATTGTCCAGCTGTTTCGATACTTAAGATACAAAACTACATCAATTTTACATCACAATCAGCCATTGAACTTCTATTGGGGAAAATCAGGCCAAAATCCTCATATTCAGCCTTATCCATAAATATCGATAACCAAAAACCAAGTTTGAACAGTACCGGGTTCTAAATTCAAATTCTCCATAGAACATTTTGAATTAAGAACCACTGACTGCAATTTAAAATGAATCACATGCTTTTTTGAATTTAAATCCGTTTTAATTATTAATGAAATGACTAAAAGTAGCTGATTTATTTATCACTAGCTGCTGCCAACAGCTTCGCTTGCGTGATAAAAGAAAATTATCTTACAACATATTCCCGATATAAAAAAGAAGTTATGTGTGCTATTAAAGAAAATGCCAAAGGCAGACCAGAGACAGAACGTATTTTGGCTCTGGTCTACTCGTGCACCAAGTTAAATCAAAATTTATTTATTAATTTATTAAAACTTTGTGCTAAAACTTTATACTAGTAAACACTATACAAAAGTGGATTTTCTACCAGTTGACCTTAGGGTGGTGCAGAAACATAACAAGGTAGGTGCAACTTAAAGGCAAACAAACAAATAGAAAAAAAAACAATATTCGTTCGAGCATGAAGAAGTAACAAACATACACACAAAACTTACAAAAATGATAATCCAAGCCAAGATTGCGAAACGCGGGCTTGAGGAGGGCAAGTTATGGGTAGCTTGCTGTCTGACCGTCCGGTGACTGTCCGGATCGAGTCCAAGACGTCTACGGCGCGCACTTTGCGCCTCAGGGAGTTGTCAGCAACAGTAAGGGCTCAGCTGGGTCGAAGCCTACTGGGGCCAAGGTTAGTTTCGAAAGATAGCTCGAGCCCCGGTATGAAGGCTTGAAGGAACGGGGTGGGTTTTTAGTCAGTAAAAGTCTGACACTATCTCCCGCTGCGCCCAAGAGGTTGTCAATAGATGATTTTCCCAAAATAAAAATAAAGACATGATTGCGAAATATAACAATGGCTATTAAATACTGGTTTGGATTACTCATTGATATGGTTGTTGTAAACAGAACATGTGCATAATGCGCACACGCTGAGAGAAGCAGAGCTGAACAAACAATCGTTGTTATTAGTTAATTGATATTTTGATTAAAGTATAGACAGAGAGTCGTCAGCAAAATAATTACTCACATTTGTTTTGTGACTATAATAACGGATTCAGAATGTTGATGTGAACACCCTATTTCTGCAGTTCATCAGGCATGTCCGCAGTGGCACAAGAGAATGGCTTCCTTACCATCGGCAGACAGCAATCGAGCTCTTTGCTCTGTAGAATCCAGACTAGCTTCAATTTCGTCATGAAGACCATAGAGGGGAGGTACGATTCTCCTTTGTTAGGTGATATTGTTTACAGATGTATCATGAACCACCTCCTTGTTTTAATAGATAGTAAGTAATATTTTTTTCAAATATTTTGGTCACGTTGTTCGTAACGAACACTCCATGGAGCGACTCGTTGTCCAGGGACAAGTGGAGGGGAAGCGGTCACGTGGTCGCTCGCCTACGCGTTAGACAGACCATATCAAAGCTGCAACACAAACCTCCATAGTCCAGAGTTCTCGAGACGCCGTGAATCAGGACAAGTGGAGACGCATCGCGGAAGCCTCACTCGCCAGCGAAAATGCAACATCGTCAACCACGACCACTCTGTCAAGAGTGAACGACTAAAGAGGGAATATTTTTTTTCTTATTTTTTTACTAACCCATAAAGATGTCCCTAATCTGAATTTTGTATTTACCGAAGGCTGCAAGACATGTCTCAATTGGGTGTCAACAGCCAAATTTTATAACCACCAACCACATATTTTAAAACGACAATAATTTCAAAATTTATTTTAAAACATTTCAAATTACGTGTAAAAGTAGTGATAAAACAATCCAGGAGTTGTAAATCACAATCGCAGAAGCAACCCAGACGGGGTGTGCGTGATTCTAAACAAAACATGGTTCCTCGGCCGCTCCAAGAAAAACACCCGACGACTGATTTACGAGACAATATCATTCGAGAAATGTGGCCAGAAATAAAATTAAACGTGAAAATGCCAGATTAACATAGATTTGCATAAGAAAACACGTTAGTGGAACTTTGGAAAATAGTTTTGTGTAAATAAATTACAAGCTGCTCTGAAACGTGAAATATTTATTTTTCAAATTAGCGTTGAAGACTATAATGACCTCACGATCTTTCAATGCAACAGTCTCTAAGAAGGTCTATGTAAATTGCTATATATATGTCAAGTCGAAATGCAAACTCTGTTATTTATAAATTAAATTGTACAGCAGTGGTTCATCGGCGGATTTAATGCAACAAGGCATTCTCTACCAGTCGGCTATAAATAAGTAACTACAGCCACAGAGCAGAGCCTACAGGTTCCTTAAGTCAAGAGTGAATAGGTTACTTCTAGGCAAGCATGTTCCATTATCAACCACGTCATCGCTTACCATCAGGAAAATAGAGAGAGATAGTCGTCAAACGTGGACCTAACTATAATAATAAAAAAATTAAAGACCTTATCTTTAAAAAATACTTTTATCAAAAATCTAGACAAGCAAACTTTACTTACATAGCTTAAACAGAAAATGTTAAGAATAAAGAAACGTGTTATTCAGAAGACATTGAAAAAATTAACTATTTACCATCTCCGATATCATCAGCTGTTCGAAGTCTGTAAATCTTAAAAGACGCTGTAAAACTTTAGCCGTCTAAGCTGTCAGTTTTTCCATAAGTGTCGACAATAAATCGATATCCGACTAAACATACGAAACAGTGACGAAGACTGATCGAGATTCGAGAGTGGCCGATTGAATCATTCTGTTTTTTTTTCCCGACGCCTTACTATTCAGTTGGTTTTTCGTAAGTCCAGAATAAGGATTCGATGGAGCCGCCGTTTGGTTAAGTGGTCCGTGCACGCTAAATATTTTTGTACATTATTTTGTTTTGTGCAGTACAATTGATCGTGTGCGGGTGATATTGAAAGGTTGAGCAATAAATAGGGTGGTTTTGCGCAAACTCGAAATGATTGTACCGTCTATTTGCAAAATTGCGCAATGTCCAGTCAGATGGTTTATATCAGTTTGAACTTGTCCTCTCAACTACGTATCATCATGACTGGCAAGAACGCTTAAAAACAATGAATAAGTACCTTCCGGTTTTGTGGGATGCAAATGCAATGATTATACCAATCATGCCAAAAATGGGGCAGGGGTGCAGTACGATGAAATATAACGAAAAGTACGTAGATGCTGAGAAACAAGACGTCATAAAAAAAAATCTGATTTAAAACTAGGGCTTAAATGCAATCCTGGTAAGCAGTAGTGCAGTCGATGATGGTGAAACGCACTAATTTATTAAGAGCCTATTCACTCTAGCCTTGAAGACAGCCAAATTATAATCGGATGGGAAGACTGCAGATAATGCAAATTGTTCCAGTCCTTTGGCAAATTATTTGCGTATAATATGTTGATTTGGTATATGTTTGGCAAAGATTGTTTGCACAATGTGGTTATACGTCTGTGCTCGCGATTGCCTAATATATTGCACAATCGTCAATATCCCTTCCATACGATTAAATTTTAGGACTAACTAACATATTTTAAATAATATATTAATAATAATCGACTAGAGGCCGCCGTCAATATATTGTGCATTGCGCAATAATATGGGCTGCTTCAACCATTGACAGCTTTTTTAGAGCCTAGTTCATTCTCTTTCGGCATTTTTTTATGTACCTATAATAAAATAAAAAATGCTCTTGTGCATACATATGCACAATACAATATACTAACTCTTTTAGTTTACTGAGTTCCACGTTCTTATTGTCTTTTAAATCATTTCTAAGAATACAAATCAAAAGAAATGCGAAAACCAACAGCTATTCAATGCATATTTCTCTGTAGGTACTTATGACGGTTTCTAAACTTGTCTGAAAGATAATGAAATAAACAATGGTTGTTTCTTTGTTAACACCGCTGGGTATTAGTTTAACGTAGGTATTTATGATAACGTAGGTAGATAAGGAGCTTGTGGCTAAGTAATAATAGCCAGACAGGGCGACCCCAGAGATGAAGAAATGCTTGCCTGGATAACCATCTTTTTTTTTTGTCGACGGGGAAAATCATCTTATCACAAGACCCGCTCTTGGATGGAGCGGGAAATAGTGTCAGACTCTTACTGACTTAAAACCCCGCGCCGTTCCTTCTAGCCTTCATACCGGGGCACGAGCTCCCTTTCGAACAACCCTGTCCCCAGTAGGCTTCGACCCAGCTAGGCCCCTCCTGCTGCTGACAACTCCTTGAGGCGCGCGGGAACAGTGCGCGCCGTCGACGTCTTGGACTCGGTCTATTACCGGACGATCGGACAGCGAGCTACCCATGCAGCTCGCCGTCCGCGAGCCCGCGTCTGCGGTGGCCGGAAATCGGGATGGAAATCCCGGTGACGGCGGCGAGGGCACCGTAGTCTGATGCGGTCGGCCTCCTCCATTGCAAGCATTACTGCTTCGCAGAAGGAGGCGACCGCCTGCCATTCCTCCTCGCTCCGGACCATGGCCGCGACCAGGGCCCGGCGCGATAGGACTCCGCCGCCGATCGCACCCACGAGGGCACGGCGATGCTCCGCCCAGCCAGGACACACCTCGACGGTGTGCTCCACCGTGTCCTCCATGGATAACCATCTTAACAATAGAAATTCTTCCAAGCCTCAAAATGCACACCATATCGTTTGTTCTGGATGACTTTTCGTAGATATGCTGTCAGGCGTATCGTAAGCGCGCGACATCATTACTACTAGTTGCACTAGAGAAAAGATGCCAACGCGCTACTAACGCGCTACAGCATCGCGACTGTATCAATGCAAACGCGCTACAGCATCGCGAATGTATCGATGCGAACGCGCTACAGTATCGCTACATAAAGTCACCTTGGGCCTTAGATATCTAAAAAGCCAGAGAAATCTGACCCTTACTTTTTTCTACCCTATACAGTCCCACTGCCAGGCAAAGTCCTACAACTTCTTGCCCATTCCTAAGGAAGACATCTAAGTCGTCCCGCCATTTCCTTCTTAGTCTGTAGCGATCCCGTCGACCACAATTTTACCAAAGGTATATCGTGTTACCAGTTACTAGGTTTTGGAGGACAGAAAAGTCACATACAACACGTGAATCGGCTGCATCTGGTTAGTCTGGAAGCCAAGCTAGTTGGGAAAAATCTAGAGAGAAGAAGTTAAATATTTTGCCTCTTGATTTACTTTCCTAGGAAATGTTACGAAGTAAAGCTTATGCCAAAGCAAGCCAAGTATGAGGATAAGTCTCGAGAAGGATGGTTGAATGACCATCTCAACATATTGAGCTTCATTTGTTGGACTCGAGTGTCATTTGTTGATTTTAGACAGTCGTTATAAGGGATTGTCAGAAGCCAGAGAGATCTGAAACCAGTTTTACAAAGGGATACTGTGTTAGCAGTTACTGGGTTTTGGAGGACATACTTATAGGTAGTCGCTCTATGTAAAATACTGGTATTCAGTTGCACTTAGCTATACTTGAAGTCCAATTTACAAAACCTTGAGCACAGGCGTAGGGAAGCTAGCCTTTCGGTGTTTTACAGGATGCATTTTAGAGAGTGTGCGCTGGAATTGCATGACTTGATTCCATCATCTCATTTCTACCATCGAAAAATTCGACCAACGGCGAGTAATCTCGTTGTTTATACCGCGTATATCGAGGGACTGGAACAATTTTCCTGCTGTGGTTTTTCCGTCTGATTATAATTTAGGTGTCTTCCAGGCTAGAGCGAAAAGGCTCTTATTAAATAAGTGCGCCTCACCATGAACGATTGCATCACTGTCAGGTTTTTTTTTTTTTTTTTTCTCTCGACGGGGAAAATCATCATTGACGAAACCCGCTCTTGGGTGGAGCGGGAGACAGTGTCAGAGTCTTACTGACTAAAAACCCCGCGCCGTTCCTTCTAGCCTTCATACCGGGGCTCTAGTTTCCTTTCGGATAACCCCGACCCCGGTAGGCTTCGACCCAGATGGGCCCCTCCTGTTGCTGACAACTCCTTGAGGCGCGCGGGAACAGTGCGCGCCGTCGACGCCTTGGCTCGGTCCGGACAGTTACCGGACGATCAGACAGCGAGCTACCCATGGCTCGCCGTCCGCGAGCCCGCGTCTACGGTGGCCGGAAATCGGGATCGGAATCCCGGCGGCGGCGGCGGGGGCGCCGTTGCCTGATGCGGTCTGCCTCCTCCTTTGCTAGCATTACTGCTTCGCAGAAGGAGGCGACCGCCTGCCATTCCTCCTCGCTCCGGACCATGGCCTGAACCAAGGCCCGGCGCGAGAGGTCTCCGCCGCCGATCACCCCCACGAGGGCACGGCGTTGCTCCGCCCAAGCAGGGCACACCTCAACTGTGTGCTCCACCGTGTCCTCCGGGCGTTCCGCACAGTGGCGGCACCCGGGCGTCTCTTCCGCTCGAATCCGATGCAGGAACCTCCCGAACTTGCCATGTCCGGTGAGGACCTGCGTCATGCGGAAGGTAAGGACGCCGTGAGGTCTTTCCAGCCACGCCTCAAAGAGGGGACTTACCGCCATAATTGTGGCGTGCCCAGCACTGGGTTGCGACAGTCGCTGACGCCATTTCACCGTGAGATCCCGCCGGAGCTCTGTCCGCCATACCTCGACCTGTCGCGGTAGTGGACTTTCGCCCCGGCGTTGCATCTCCACGCGCTTATCGTGCATGTGTGCAAGGACTGTTGCCTCCAGATCCCACGGTGGTAGGCCAGCCAGAAGGCTCGCCGCTTCGCGGGAGATCGTGCGGTAACCCCGCACCATCCGTATTGCCATGACCCTCTGGCAGGCGTTCAGTATGGACGCCGGTCGCCATCACTGTCAGGTGGGATTGCAGTCAAGCACTAATTTATATCAATAAAAAAAAAAGCCAACTCCAACATAGCTGGGAGAAGGCTAGGCAGTAAGATAGGTAGATTAATAAAATGTTACTGCTAAACCGATGGTGGTTGGATGAATTCCTCTCTTTTTAGACATTATGACGTCTCTTCACCTTTCCTGTTCATAATAGTACGAAGGGGCTGCAGAAACCTCGGCAGCCTATGAAAATGATATCACTACCGACATAGGAATACACTTAATGTTTCTTTCCCTCCGATATCTTCACTTTTCGTACATACCAGTCAATCGATCATGTTTATACGGAGACAGTCGACGATAATTAACGACTGTGTAGTGATGCGTGACTTGCTTACTTTTCGCGGTTGTGAAAGAAAATTCAAATTGTGAGGTGTTTCTGGGATATTGGTCTTCGCTTTTATTTAATTTTATAGATATTTTTGCTTAAAAGTTACCATAGTTCTTCTAAATGACTTTTAGTTAATAGACAATAATATAGATACTTATACTTTATGCCAAAATTCTAACAAAGGGGTTTTTAAATAATAATATAGGTTAAGTTATGGCACAATTACGGCGGTCTCATCAAAGTTAGGATAGAGTTAACTTGCCTTCCAAGAAAACATTCTTGAAAGTGAAAATATCCTTATCAGGTAATGGCAGATAAAAGGTTTGAAAAGGTATTTGTAAAGGAACACGTAAAGCAATCAATCAAACCATTATCAATTTGACTAGTTTGAACCGTAAAGTACTTATTTAGTAAGTTGTAATTAACATTAACACAGACAGGTGCAATAACACTGATCAAGATGAAGCACCTGAAAGTGATAAAGATGCCAACAAGGATAAAACTAACTAGCCACAGTTAATTTTAATAACATTCCAATCAATAATGATGAAGAAGAAACACAAACACATGATACAGACATACTTGTACATGTATTTAAATGTCTAGAAGTATGTAAAGTTAATAGAGATGGTAATACTGTAGAATTTGATCTTATTTCTTTTTTGGTCTTGTATATCGCTTAAAATGGATCCTTTTATAAAGAAGGAGAACTAGACTACACTCAATGAAAGGTGTGTAGATATCTCCTTGTATTAAATAGTTATGTCTATAAATAATTGGCACTTTATAGACTTTAATGGTGTGAACTAATTATATTGTTCATACATTTTGTCTCAACACTAATTAATAACACAATGTTTAACCCTATAGGGTGAATTGTAGACATATTAAAATTTAAATGCCAAGGTTTCATAGAGTTTAAGTTCGTTTTACGCTTACCAATAGATTTATTTTTGGTTTGAGCATAATTATATTCTTTACTTGGATCATTATTATCTACTAAAGCTTTATTTTGCCAAATTAATTTTAAGTTCAGCTTACACTTAACTACAGCTAGTAAGTTTAGTTTATAATCAGTTCTTTTTTTTTCATTATTATCCTCAAAATTAAACATTTTTATTATTACTTCAACCTTGTTTTACAAAATACGCTTCTAAAACATCTTGTTGTGTATCAGCCATCAATAATCGCGATGTTTCGCGGGCCCGGCCGAGACGTGCGCCCACATTCACGCTGCAGCGTTGACTAACGACCTGCCAATCAGGCCCTAACTTAATTGGAAATCCGTGTTTGTGGAGCCACTCCCCGTCAGCCTTTGTTGCTAAAAATTAAACGTTCTATGGTTATTTGAATAATAGTCATTTATTTAGTACTGGGTTTAATTTTGAAGTTAGAATTACTTTAAAGATATTGTTAGTGCCCTAAGCTTACGCTTGTAAAACCTTAATTAGTTTCTGATATTGCTGCTTGGCTTTCTAATTCACTTCATTTTGATTTTAGGCTTAATTATCATTTTCTATTATTTTTACTTGCTCAGTTTTTATCTTCTGACTTTATCGTATTTTAAATTCCTCACTTAATAATTTGTACGAAACTAAAGTTATTCACGATTACGATATTTGCAATTATTTTTTTATGTATTTCAATTAAATTAAAACAAATTACTCAAGGAGCAACTGACAGTATGTCAGAAGCAAGCCAGATAAGTATATCCTTATACGATTTTATTCGCCTTAAGGATGAGTGACGTTAAGTGGACTTCAAGTGGGCAAGAGCGGCAGTGCTTTTACACATGTGCCAAATTGATAACGTCGTCTTAACTACTTGAGAAGTCTGTACGGTCTTTACCAACATGACCCATTGGCCTACCGCGTTGACCTTACAGCTTTCAAAGCAAGATAACTACTCGTATAATGTTTTCCATCAAACAATGCGTATTCCATCACGGAAAAGCAATACACACTATTACACACCTACTATATTACATCAATGTCTTATATGGCAGCTACTACACACGATCGTTCTATCTCTCTCACACATGAACAATGAGCTGTATATGAATGAGACAGAAATAGTTGGTCGCCAAGTGCATGCGACAAGTGTGTATGCTAATTCCGACCACGACACGTATTGTAGCTGTCAAACTCGCTGGCGAACTGTTAATGTTCCCTTCGTGCTGTCTTAGTGTAGACACGACACTTTACTGAGAATTAGAGTACAGATTTGAATTGTTGTTGTTGTTCTATTCATAGCGTTATGTAAGTTATGACTTGGGTTTATAGATCAGGGCTATGTAATATTCCATTCATAACTGTATGCAAAGTTAAAGACAAAACGTTTAACCAATGCAAATAAAATTGTGATTATACCTAACATTACGCAAAAAGTAAACCAAATAAATCCATTGGCACCTACAAAAACGGTTTAAGCAGGTCGTTAATCAGCTAAGAGAGATACTAATGATAGTGACTAGGTTTTGTTAACATAGATGCTACATAAGAAATTAAATAAAACAAAAGATTTTGCAGTCACTCATGGACACTTTGGGATATGCGGTGGTCGTAAGAACTTAAACAGACTGTCTCATCCACAGTTTTCAAACACTCGATAGACTTGCCTTCCTTGTTTGGGGATATTAAAAAATTGTTCCGGCTAGCGTGGCTAATCGTCGACAGCCGGCGTTTGGCCGCTAGAACCTTTTAACTTAAATATAATCTATGGTTTGTATTCGAAATTCGGAATACTTAATTAGACAATATTGAAATTCGTATGTCATTTGTTTTTATCAAAAGATAATGATTGTGATTACGAATAACACAGTTAGTTATAAGTACACAGTCATTTCCTGCTTCTACGTTTTGTCTAATAAAAAAGTAAAAAAACTATGTATTTGCTTCTTTAAATAACGTAGATTTATTATTTAAATATCAATTATCAATTTTTATTATAATTATGTAGTTTTTTTTATATGATTTTATATTAATGATGTAAAGTTCTTACAGCGCCATCTGTTCACGCTTTTGTGAAACACAATGCATCCCGTACGCCATCTATTCAAGGTAAGGCGAACGATAACCATCCCCTCGTAGCTAAGGGTTGCGAAGTTGCGAATGAAAATCTGCGAAACGGCGCCACTTGCGAATATTATTGAAGTGGAAAGTGGCGCGAATTATGAAAAAGGTTTACCGGTAAAGTATTGCCTTTTCCTTAAACTTTGAGTGAACAGATGTTATTATACTCGTACTTTAGGTGAGTAGAAATACTGATCTAATTTGTATTTAAAGTGCACATCTATAGAATAGACATATCTGTTATGCTTTTGTCTCTGTACAAAATGTTTTTTACCAAGAAATTGCAAATAAGAATCACAAGAATCATAAACAGAAAGATCCCCTTTGGGCAACCTATTAGCAAAATTATTTTAATATTCTGATATCGTACCAATTAGATGTCAATAGAGACTTAATTCTAATTAGATTAGGTTCTACCATTGACTTATACATTTAAGTACTTGCGTAAAATAAGATACATTTTTAACTTTTTTTTGAGGTTGGAAATACTCAAAAAAAGTTATCTTCTGGTATCTATGGAACGAGAGTGAGATTCAGGCCTTAACTTTCTAAAACCCATATGTGTTCCTTTAGTTTCTTCCGTCGGTCACATTGTCGCTTACCATCAGGTGATATAGTGGTCAAACGCGAGCCTATCAATAATAATAAACAAAAGTTGCTATTTTCGTTTGGGCGCCGCGGTAACTCACCAATAGGGATTGAAGAGATGGAGTACCATTTGCAAACACACGACACACTCTGGCGAATAAGACGCGAAAACACTCGTCGAGCCAATCCGATGCAGGCGGTTATAATAGAGTTAAAAACTCCCGCCACACCTTTGATCTTAAAAGACTACATTGATGGATTTCAAAATAAGAATTATATGAGAATCAAAGAGCACACTACAACTACGACTATAGTCTTTCTTAAACCAGACAACCTTGCACAAAATATTTTCATGACTCCTCGCCGTTCGAGACTTGAATTTAAATCTTGTGATGTAAGAAACTTTTTGTTGAAGCCAAATGGCGAGCCGAGTAAAGTTTTAGAGTTTTAATACGTTGTAATGTCGGAGATTTGTGGCGGTAACGATGTGTCATTAGCTGAAGACATGACCGTCCTGCTACAACAGAACTTCGCGAAAACTCGCAAGTTATAATTGACTAATTTAAAAATCGAGAGTTGCATTGTTTGATCCTAACAAAAGATCCATTTTCTCTATTTCTTTTTCTCCTTCACTTGTCGCATATAACATATCAATTTCTTTTAACAGTATGCAAGTTTTTTGTTCCAGTAAACGCTTGAGAAAAACACTTGAAATTATAACAGCTCCCTCAGTTTCTGAGCGAAGTTTTTGCTGCAAACTTTTTTACTGGATCGTGCTTTTCAAGTTATTCTCTATTTGTCTGCAATTAAGTTAAAATCTGCCTGCGTCCTTATTTAAAATACTGTTTTTTCATTAGTTTCTTGGCTTTTTGGCAGTTGGGGGGCAGGGTATCATTGATACTATTCTTATTATTATTGACAAATTGAAAATATTGATGTGCGCGTAATGAAAATAATTTCACTGAAACTAAATCTTTTAAAGCAAAATTGAAAATTTTAGTAACTGAAGTAAAATCTATTGAAATATCTGTTTAAAAGCATAAAGCTTTCAGATTGATATTTTGTAAGAAACAATAAAATAACTATCAAATTTTTTTAAAGTTTCAACTTTGCTCAAAATCTCCGAAAATTGAGCTGATAGAACTTTCGCAATTTTTTTTGGAGAAGCCCGATAAATCAGTCAGTCTTTTGATTTCCTGATAATTGTTCATGTGTGCATACACATGAACAATTATATCCACCACATCTAAGGCACTAGTAATCCAAATCCAGAATACGTAATCAACAAGCCCCCACAAGAGGTGCGAGAGAAATTAAAACCCTGAGAGAGAGAGGGCCGGTACACCACAAATCGCTTAGTGCCTCCGCCCGTCGTAATGGCACGCCAATTAAAAGTTTTGCGCCGCTGCTCCTCCGAGGATTGTTACGCGGGTTGAGCTGTAAAACTGAACAGCTGAACATCCCAGCATAATGTAGTTTATTCGACATTTCGAGTGCGCTCGTAGTTTGCTATTAGCATTTTGATGTCGCTTCTAGTCGTTTGACATCTGGGATTTGTTTATCGATGTTTTATTGATGGTGGTGTGCTGGTGTGATTATGAGTTGAAACTGAGGTTTGGTGAGGAAACTTAGGTCTCAAACTGTTTTGAGGGTTTGAAAATAATATTAGCAAAATATACATTGCATTTTAACATCGACCAAGAAGACAGACAACAGATGTGTGGCAACATCAGAGTGAGGTTAAGCCTAAACTTATGTTTAGCAGAGGACTACTTTTGGCTGAAATGATATGGGAAATAAATTCAAATTCCAAATAAAGTCCAGAAAAGACACCAAAAAAAAAAACAAGTACAAAGACAAGCCCGCGTATCACCAAATTTATCTTCTATCATCAAGTTTTAACTAGACAAATAAATGCAAGATAAACTTCTTTGACTAAAAGGGAAATTAA
Source organism: Mythimna lalbum (assembly GCA_949319445.1). Lineage (NCBI taxonomy): Eukaryota > Metazoa > Arthropoda > Insecta > Lepidoptera > Noctuidae > Mythimna > Mythimna lalbum. The sequence goes on along the minus strand of OX439356.1, from coordinate 14,827,319 downwards.
CCAACATCCCTAGTGCCACAAAATTCTTGATAAAGTCTTCAGTAATTCAAAACCAGTGTCATTTAACAGTTCGCAGGCAACTTAGCACTCTGTTAAGGCACCTGACACAAGTATAAAGTTTTAATAACAAGTCATTACATAAGGAACAACGGTTGGGACGTGTTCTTGTTCTGTCTAATTAGACATTGTGGAGTCCGCTTAGATGTAGTGCTCGTGGTGAAATGTCAGGACATGTCAGAAATATGTTAGTACAAAATTTATTGAGTATTAATTTAACATAGCATATTAATTAGAGAGCAGTGGTGGCCAGGTTCGAACCCAGCCAGGCGCATTACTTTGTGTAATTTATTTCATCACCACTGCTCTAAAAACGGTGAAGGAAAACATCGTGAGGAAACTGACATGTCCTAGAACCAAAAATTCGAAGACATGTGACATCCATCAACACGCACTTGGCCAACGTGGTGGATTACGGCCCATTCCCTTTTCGAGAGAGGAGGCTTGAGTCCCAGCAGTGGGAACATTAAAAAGACTGATGATGAATAAGACATAGATATAACAAGAAAAATAGAAACACTTAACTAATAAAAACTACATATACACAATAATTCCTACCTAAAATATGGCGTCAAAATTTAATAAAAATTTAATAAAAATTCCTTCGCATTGCTGTCGACTGGAAGTATGCCTGGAAGTAAGACTGGCGGCATTGCCAAGTTTTATGGCAATGCCTAATCTCTGACCGAAGTTAAAGCCGGCCCTTGGGTCACGCGAAGTGTCAAATAATAGTTTGGATAAATCTTTAAAAAGCGCATGAGCACTCGATCCCCACAGCTCAAGAGTCTAAACCCCAAACGGCTCAAAACTATAACTGCTGACGAGGTCGTTGTTAGGTCAAAATTGAGCAAAGAGCTAAGTATAAAACATGACCTACGACGCTTAATGGAACTCCGAGACTCACAAGGTAGTTTTTTTATTATTGACAGGTTCGCACTTGGCCAGTATGTCATCTAATGGTAAACGATGAGCACACTTGCCTGGAAGTTATTTATTCACACTTGGACCAAAGACCTATGGGTTGTGGCTATCAGGAAACCCAGACTCCGGCGGGGAATTTTAATTTTTAGCTGTACGCACAATTAATGTGTTCCCAAAACGTTTTGTGTTTATGGGTGGATTATTCACCCGGTACTAGTGGCGCATCGCCGTACATGTGCTGTTTCAAGCGGGCATATAGCTAGCATAATAGCATATTCACAGTGACTTTGGTCACTGGCCTTTGGGCCTTGTCTTTGGTCACTGCCACCATGTCCATTATTTTTAATATTGAGTGATTAGAACAGTCTTTTTATGTTCGTGTCTTGAAATGGGCAAAAAGAACGTGGTAGCAGGAACGGACTAGGTGGGCTGTGGGATTGTTCGAAAGAGTTAGGGTGATTTTCCTCAAGAAATGTGCTACGCCACGTTGCTATGAATTCAATCATGTTCATTGGTCCATATAGCATAGCACTGATGACAGAGAGTTCAAAACTAAGCTGTTTTTTTATTAATAAATGTGTGCTATAGATAGATAGTCGCATGTCACCATATGCAAAACATAGTTCCTTCAATAGCCACATTTTCCATCGAAAGCACAGCACATCTACCTCGCACAGCTTCATAGTACATCTTACTTGTAACGCTAAACGCTACATAGCTTAACCTCAGTGGAAATGGACTTATAGTTGCGTAGCTTAGCTTTTACATCCTCGCAGCATAGCAAGATGGCACATCTCTAATGGAAAAGCTTCCGAAAGGTGGTCTTGGAACGCAAAAGCCAACTGACGGGACACAGGTAGAAAGAGGTCAGTAAAAGTCTGATTCTCTTTCTCTCTCCACCTAGAGTGGAATGTTTTACTTGATATTTCCTACAAAAAAAGAGACAGACTGGTTATAGAAAGCATTCCTTGCAGATTTGTGGCATCTTGAGAGATACGGTCTTACAATAGAGTACCTACAGAAATTTTATTTGATTGATTTTCTAGAAAGTTCGAACGATTTTAGGTAGATAACTATTCTATGCATATTGAGAAATTCATCAAAAAACATATTTTCGGCTAAGCTTTAGGCTATACTGCTTTAAGCAAATCCTAATTTCTTAGAAATCCAAACAATCTGTCCATCTCAAAAACTCGACTATTTCGTAATGAATGAAGAAAAGCCTCACACCATTCGCTCATTAATCCCAATCCCAAATGATTATCAGCGGCTCTGATCAAATCCCTATGCACGATGAAATAATTTAATAAACACCCCTTGTTTTTAAGCTCTTACGTGGAACCCCTACAACCCTTCACCAAGTTTTCCTCGACGGCTAAGTGGATTTTCGGGTCGTCTCGCATTTGGATAACGGGTTTGCACTTTCAAATCGTTAGCTACGTTATAGCAGAACTGAAATTCATGATAATTTATCGTAATATTCATTTTTCCCTGGTTTATATTGTAAAGGAAAGGGTTTTTGGTTTCGTGAATTTTTCATGCAAGATGTTTTCTTTCAATGTTTATGACATAAATGAAAAATTGTCAAGCTACATTGAGGATGCGGGACGCATAAGGTTGTTCATTGTGGCGACACTTAGGGAGGCTTATGTCTAACAGTGGACGTCTATCGGCAGAAATGATGATGATGATGGCATTGATTGATGGCTTAAGCATATTACCCTTCCTTGTAGGTAATAACATTTTTCAAAACTTTCGAACTTAGAAAGATATAAAATTGGCAGCATATTATTGGTTTGCGAATAATTGCAATTACAGTGATCTGCAGCAGTCTTGGCTCATCAACAGTGCTGTCAAAACGGGGATTGAAAACATCGTGAGGAAACCACCTGCATGTCCTAACATGAACCAAAAATTAGTAGACATGTGACATCCACCATAGGGCCTGTGTGGTGGGTTAGGGCCCATTTGTCTTCATAAAAAGGTGAACAACATTGTAAGGCAGATTATCCAATAGTCTTTAACTATCGAATTAAACAAATCTTTCGACTTAGATACAATTTCATTAAACTAAAAAAAAATATTAATACTATAGCTCATATACTTATCTTCTTAGTATTGATATACCTACACAACACAGCGTTAGTAGTTCACATAGCAGCTCTGCTAAGTACATTTATCCAAGTTTTGCTCTGTGCATCGCTAAGTGGAATTTCGGGTCAGTCCGCCTTCTGCTAACGTTCGAGCACTGTCGACTCGTTAGTGACGTCACTTGCCAAGCCAGACTAGGGTTGTTCTTGGTATCTACTTTAGGTATTTGATACATATGTTGTGTTTGACAAGGTGGCAGTAATGCCCTCTAGCTAGATGGAGTGGTGATCCAGTACTAACGGCCCCGAGTTACGAGTTGTTAACCTTGACAAAATAAAAAAAAAACATCACCACTGGTCTCAAAAAGTGTAAAGGACAACATCGTCATGAAACTGACATGTCATGAAAACAAAAGTTCTAAGACATGTAGCATCCATCGACCCGCACTGGGCTTGTGAGGCGGATCACGGCCCATTCTTTCTCCTAGAGAGCTCTTTACTCGTAGGAGTCCCAGCAAAGAGAACATTATAAGTCTGATTATGCTATGTTATATATCACTTATTTGCTGCTAAAATAACGTAATTAAACTATTAGCAATGCAGAGAAGATAAAATCTATTTAACGCATTAAAAGAGACTTATTAAAATCGTCGTGTGACGCGCGTCGACCTCCGTTTATTTATGTCTTCCTAAGTGTGTTGAAAAACGTCATTTGATACACGTGAAAATTGGTCAGTGCAGCTCTCGGCTCCATAACAGCCTCGTCAAAGCTCGTAGCAATGAAAATCTTTCTCCACTTGTATTAAAATCCCTACTAATATTATAAATGCGAAAGTAACTCTGTCTGTCTGTCTGTTACGCTTTCACGCAAAAACTACTGAACAGATTTCGATCAAATTTGGTAGGTAGGTAGAAGAGACACTGGAATAACACATAGGCTACCTATAATTCCACTGCTGAGCACGGGTCTCTGCCCGCGCGATATAAACTGTAGTCCACGCGGGCGAAGCCGCAGGCGGAAAGCTAGTGTACTATAAAATATCTTCTTACCTACAAGTAAGAATTATTAATTGTAAGTACATTTATTTAAAAAACGGTACATTGGCTTTAAACGCATCGCATGCACATTTCCCTATCATCAATCATCATTTTTCACTGACACGCCCATTCACAATAGTTTCTATACTGTCATTGTTGTCTCTATTCAAAGTTTAATCACAATCCTAGACTGCCTCTCGAGGGGACTCCCAAGCCCCCTCTACATGTCCTCAATTAACATAAAAGGTGCAAGATTAACGCGTCAAGAATTTGCATTTAACATCAAGATGTTCCAATGAGTAATGGTGTATTGTTTCATTTTTGGCATGCAGCTCTTTGATCATGTTTATTTTATTGATGATCTGATCTTTGTGGGATTGGTTTTGCTTGGAATGATGCGGTTTCCGGTGAAGACCACCCGTTGTATTTTTGTGAAAATTGAACAGTAATACTAATTCGACCTTGATTTAAAAGCTGGTAGGAAATCATCAAATAGCTCTTTAATACCTACTTTTTTCGAAAACCTACTGTCATCCCCACCGTTTTTAGTCACGCAATTCACTGTTTTTCAAACTTGTGTAGAAAAGTGCGCCAGCTCTCCCCATCACAATTTATTGTATCAAGCTACCTCCATTATTCGCACATCAACCCCTGTTTCTTTATGTCTTTCCTAAGTTTATTAAAAAACTTTATTTGATTCATGTGAAAATTTGTCACTGCAGCACTCGGCTAACAAATTTGCCTGCTGCCTGCGGCACAGCTGATTAAGAATTTACCCGAGCGACAGGAGAGGACAGAACATAAAACTTTGAATGATTTTTCGTCTTTTTGTTAATGAAAAATCATAATCGGGCATTTTCAAAGCTCCTGTAATCTTATTTAAAGAAAAAATAATCAATCAGCTGTACTAAAGTAACTTTACTACAATGAAAAAGATTTTTGTCATCTCTTCGTCCGTAAGACAACTCACTTTAACTCCTCCGTTCTAATTTCGCGACAGCCCTGCTCATGACCCGTTTATCTCACTGACTAATTATTATATGTGACGAGTGATCGTCACACTGCCAACACCCGACACCTTTTCAGTTCACACTTCTAGCTCGTCGTTCAACTTTGTATTTTCATATTTGATGTTTATATTATAAACTAGCTTTTGCCCGCGACTTCGTCCCCGTTGATATCGGTTATTGCAGACACAAAGTCAAAGCCAGATAAAAAGAAACTTATGAGGACATAAGCTTCTTAACCACAGAGTAAGTTTGAACCCCAAGAAAGCATTATTGGGGTTCAAGCTTACTCTGTGCTAGCATAACATAATATAACAAAACATAACATAACATAACATAACATAACATAACATGACATGACATGACATGACATGACATGACATGACATAACATAACAACATAGCAAGCCTTGTAATTTTTACACTACAACTTAAACCTCTCGAGGAGGAATGGGCCATAACCCACCACGCGGACCTGTCACGATGTTTTAATTCACCGTTTTGAGAGCAGTGGTGATGAAATAAGTACAACTTAATATTCCTGATTGGGTTTGAACTTGCGATTTACAATACGTAGGTTGAGGCCACCAGACTCTCTATACCACATTTCATTAAATCAGTTCAGTTATTTTTTAACCGTAAAAACGTAACAGACAGTCAGGGTTACTTTTACGTCTATAATATTGGCGTGGATTTAATTGCTGACTTGAAATGTGAACGCCCATGTCACGGGAAGTACGTTGAACAAATTCCGACTGTCATTTGTAAATCTTTGACAACAGTTACGTATAGTCGGAAGTCCGCAAGTCTCATCACCAGTGTTGTCAAAGAATATCGTGGTACCCAGTTTATTCTGGGTTGTAGCCGTATCGCTCCTCATATAGTACTGGGACAGATACATAGAAAGCCGATCTAGCAATGGGATATGAGAAACAATTTTTGGTTTAGGTTTGAATTTTGTTTCAAGTAACATTTTTTTTTATAGCAGGTAGTAGACCTATGAACCTATGCTGATTTTATTTGGTAAATTAATATATTGAATTCTACCCAAGTTTGGTGAATATTTTAAATTAATTCTGTACTATCCAACAATGGTATATATATTAATAAATTGTTTACTAGCTTCTGCCAGCAGCTTCACCCGCGTGAAAGTAGGTTTGTTCATACAAACTTTGAGCCCCCTGTTCATCCTTCTTAGAGGGTGAATTTTGAACGGGCTTGCGGACGGTGAGCCATGCATAGCTCGCTGTCTGACCGTCCGGTAGCTGTCCGGACCGAGTCCAAGACGTCGACGGCGCGCAGCGGCGTTCCCGCGCGCCTCAAGGAGTTGTCAGCAGCAGGAGGGGCCCAGCTGGGTCGAAGCCTACTGGGGCCAGGGTTATCCGAAAGGAAGCTGGAGCCCCGGTATGATGAGGCTAGAAGGAACGGTGTAGGTTTTTAGTCAGTAAGAGTCTGACACTATCTCCCGCTCCACCCAAGAGCGGGGGTTGTCATAAGATGATTTTAGCCTAACGTAAAAAAAAGGTGAATTTTGAAAGTTTCTCTTAGTGCTCGCCAATGTCATAAAGGAAAAATACCAAGCTCCTAGTCACAGTGTGCGTTGATATGTCAGTTAGTCAGTTACTCCTCTTGTATAGATATCTTTTACCTAATCTATTAAAATAATCTAAAAGGTATTTAAAAGTCATTCAACAGTTATATTTCACTGTTGCTGGAAGTTATTATCCATTGTCGCTCAGGAAGTGCTTTTACTAATAAAAAGTATTTCAAAATTTGTGGTACATTAAGTATTATTGTGCGTTATTAAACTAGATATCAATTACAAGGCTCACTAACAGGAAATGTATTAAATTAATGAATAGCTGAATCGATTTCTAAACCGCACGGCTACTGGCCATCAGCGACCGACAATGTTACAGTAATGCAGAGAACCTGTGTGGGACAAGCTGAGAGAGATTGGCGACTAGCGGGTAAGGTCCTTACGTCATCAAGTCAGAAATGAAGATTACTTAAGTAGCATGGGCAGGGCACATTGCGTGCAGTAATAGATGGCCGTTGGGACCGAAAGCTTCTGGAGTGGCGTCCGCGTACTAAAAACTCAGCGTTAAAAGGCCTCCTATAAGGTGAACCGGTGACCTGGTGAAGGTTGCGGGAATCCAATGGATGCGGGACGCACAGGATCATTAATTGTGGTGACACTTGAGGGAGGCCTATGTCCATCAGTGGACGTCTATCGGCTGAAATATTGATGATGATGATGATGATGATGATCCTCTGCCAGGTATCCTCTTTTTGCGCAACTACTCGCTGTCGTAAAGTTGTGTACGACGAAATCACACGATTAGATTGTCCGCGTTTGCTAAAACTACAACAACCTAGATATTACGCAAATCCGCGTCAAAAACTCCGCTGAGAGTTATAGGAAACGCAAAAATGAGGTAATGCAAAGACTGGTCTTTCCTTTATCTAATTTTTGGGTTACTTAACTCAGTTTGATTATAAATATTGTCTCTATTTCAAGTAATGTGATATTTTTTGGCCAAAGATATTGTATATTTCAGTGTATACTTTCTTTCCGAGAAATAAGTTACCTATGTGGCTATATATTTATTGTCTTTGAGTCTCGCAATATATATTTTTTTATATTTTCTTCTGAGATATAAGATATTTATATGACATTATTTTTTCATAGATTTGTATGTGAAATAAGTGAGGAAACGGTGAATACGTGTGACTACTATAGGTATATCTGATGGGTTTAGTTAGGAACATTTCAGTAGTAGCCCAGTCTGGTTTAGTACCGGTTCGTAGTAAAAGTCGGTTTCGTGAAATACAAATACTGCCCTGCGGATGTAAACGCTGCTGGCAGCACCTAGTTCAAAAATAAAATAGTTGTCTAAGTAATCGCTCATGATCTGATATTCTTGATATAAACGGCGCAAACGATACCGCTTTACTTTTTTTTTATTGATATAAACTAGTGCTCGACTGCGATCCCACCTGATGGTAAGCAGTGATGCAATCTCTGAAGGTAAGGCATACTAATTTATGAGCCTATTCACTCTTACCTTGAAGACACTCAAATTTTAATTGGACGGGAAGACCGCAGCAGGCAGATCGTTACAGTCCTTCGACGTACGCGGTATAAACGACAAGGCGAAACGCTTAGTCCGGACTGTAAAGGTTTCAAAAACTGGGTGGATAATCGTCGTACGTTGGGTTGTCCGATGGTAGAATTGAGATGGCGGAATCAAGTCATGCAATTCCTGCGCACGCTATCCAAAATGTATACTGTAAAACACCAAAAGGCTGGCATACTCTACGTCTGCGCTTTGAAAGTTAGACTTAACCAAATCTGGATCACCAATTAGGCTCTTTGTACGAATTTCCATCATGTCCAAAGCTGCCAGGTGGCATTTTGCGGCACCAGCCGATTTGTGGTTGCAGTACTACTGCACACACGAACGGACTTGTGCTTTTTATGACATAAAAAGATGTCCCGGTGTGAAGTACTCAGACCTTTTTCCTCCCGCCTGTAACTTGTACCACCGCCACTCTACTGAAAGCGCGCACCGCAAAACGGTCCGTTTCCACACCTCATTGCAGCCCGACGCGGCGTTTACAAATAGCCCTGTGATTATAAGACATTATCGTAATGGAACCGCGCAATTAGAACAATCGACTGCACTAGCTCGTGCAAAAACTTATGCTATTGTAAAAGTTGGGCGACAAATTGATGGAAACGGAGCCGGCTTTTTGTTTGATTGATTCGAGCAATGGCGGAAAATCTAGGTTTTTATTTTTCATGGTTCGGTTGTTATGGAAATTCATTGATGTAAATGCAATGTTTCGATAATAATATCGGTTGAAGAAATTCTTTTCTTGAAGTCTATTTTCATCCACATGAAAGTCGAATATTATTCCATGAAAACATATTCTCAGGAGAAAAATCATATGTCCTATTCCGAGACACACGAATAGATCCGAGACTCATGATCTATCCATGTGTCAAATTTCATTTAAATATGGTAAGCCGTTTGAGCGTGCTGAACTAACAAATATACACACTCAAACATACTTTATTTGGCATTTATAATGTAACAATTATCACCATCTATCTCTATCGCAATTTCTTAAGCAATTCAAGTTGAGTATTTCTCATCATGTCAAAAGGCTGGTAGTTTTTCAGATGTTTTAAACTTAACCTCACTAGTGTACCAAATACGGTACACCACATACCAGCTAACTGTTCAAGTTAGCCGAATTTAGTACACATGTGCCTTTTTTTTCTGTCGACGGGGAAAATCATCATTGACGAAACCCGCTCTTGGGTGGAGCAGGAGACAGTGTCAGAGTCTTACTGACTAAAAACCCCGCGCCGTTCCTTCTAGCCTTCATACCGGGGCTCTAGTTTCCTTTCGGATAACCCCGGCCCCGGTAGGCTTCGACCCAGATGGGCCCCTCCTGTTGCTGACAACTCATTGAGGCGCGTGGGAACAGTGCGCGCCGTCGACGCCTTGGCTCGGTCCGGACAGTTACCGGACGATCGGACAGCGAGCTACCCATGGCTCGCCGTCCGCGAGCCCGCGTCTACGGTGGCCGGAAATCGGGATCGGAATCCCGGCGACGGCGGCGAGGGCGCCGTAGCCTGATGCGGTCGGCCTCCTCCTTTGCAAGCATTACTGCTACGCAGAAGGAGGCGACCGCCTGCCACTCCTCCTCGCTCCGGACCATGGCCTGAACCAAGGCCCGGCGCGAGAGGTCTTCGCCGCCGATCGCCCCCACGAGGGCACGGCGTTGCTCCGCCCAAGCAGGGTACACTTCAACTGTGTGCTCCACCGTGTCCTCCGGGCGTTCAACACAGTGGCGGCACCCGGGCGTCTCTTCCGCTCGAATCCGATGCAGGAACCTCCCGAACTTGCCATGTCCGGTGAGGACCTGCGTCATGCGGAAGGTAAGGACGCCGTGAGGTCTTTCCAGCCACGCCTCAAAGAGGGGACTTACCTTAATTATGGCGTGCCCAGCACTGGGTTGCGATAGTCGCTGACGCCATTTCACCGTGAGATCCCGCCGGAGCTCTGTCCGCCATACCTCGACCTGTCGCGGTAGTGGACTTTCACCCCGGCGTTGCATCTCCACGCGCTTATCGTGCATGTGTGCAAGGACTGTTGCCTCCAGATCCCACGGTGGTAGGCCAGCCAGAAGGCTCGCCGCTTCGCGGGAGATCGTGCGGTAACCCCGCACCATCAGTATTGCCATGACCCTCTGGCAGGCGTTCAGTGTGGCCGCCGGTTGCCTCTTCAGCGACGGCGCCCACACCGGCGCCCCGTAGAGGGCCATGGACCGAACGATCCCCGCGTAGAGCCTCCGGCAGGAGGCGTCTGGACCCCCAAGGTTGGGCAGGAGCGGCTTGAGAGCAGCCCCGGCCCGGTTGAGTTTGGGAGCCAAACGTCGGAAGTGTTCTCCGAAATTCCATCGGCTGTCGAGAACGGGTCCCAGGTACTTCATCGTCGACCCGACGCCGATGCGAACTCCTCCTACCGTAAGTTGGGAGTCTGATGGTGGCGCCGTCCGAGGGCCGTGGAAAAACATGGCCTCGGATTTGTGCAGCGCCACCTCGAGTCCCAACTCCTGGATCCTACCAATGACTATCGCAACCCCGCGTGTCGCTAGAGCGACCGCCGCCTGTTGCGACTCTCCCTGCACTAGAACCAGCGTGTCGTCTGCGTAGCAGACCACGCTGACCCCGTCAGGGAGGTCGCCGCGCAGCACGTAGTCGTAGCCGATGTTCCACAAGGGTGGGCCTAGAACCGACCCCTGCGGAACACCGCACGACATCTCTCGACAGACACATGTGCCTGAGAGATTAAAATACTCAATACAGAAACCCGCACTTTATAAACTTTCATCATTAAAACCTTAAATAGTGCTATTTATTTTTTTGGCATCTTTGAAGTCTACTTTCAACCCTCCACAGGCAGGCTTAAAACCGTCTTCACGTCAAGATCCCTTTCATACAGAAATATATATTTTTACATTTTTACATCGGGTATGGAAATTAAGTCATTGGGTGATCCTAATCATCGCCAAGATATGGCTAGCATACATCACACAAAATAAGGCTGCTGCGACAAATTAAGTCATTACATTATTATTCGAAGAGCAAAATAAGTCAAAATATTCAAAAGCTCATCGAAAGTCACAAAACAAGTTCGATACAATTTCGCAATCAAGTTCACCCCATCAAGTCATCATCGAAAGTCGTAACTAATAACACAAAATTGGTTCTTTTACATAAATTATTATAATGAAAATACCCATCACATACTACACTTATGTAGGTTGGTATACAACCTCAAATTACGGTAAAAGTTGACGCTAATGACTTTTAGGTAACGACCATTGGCTCTTACTAATGATCTGACGGCCAGCCCACTTTTTTACCAACGATCCGTTTTGGTAATTTACGTTTTTACACGACTACCGCTTGATGCGTAAAACTATTAGGTGTGGGTGGACGTTGAAAAAATAGGAAAATTTATGCCCTTTCCCAGGGTCGGATGGCTTTGAATTTGCTGTGAAGGCTTTTCTTAATGAAGTTCATTTTACGCTTGATTCTTCTTAATTACTTCCTCTGTCTCTTTTTGGAAACATTTAATTAATAACTGGTAATATGTTGTGGATAAATATTTCGGCATTATTTTAATCTAGAGCAAAAAAGTGCCTAACTATTAAAAAAATTGACAGTATCAATAATAAATTCATTATACTGTTAAGTATTTCATGAAATATGAATTACTCATATATATCAATGACTTATCTATACCTATATATAAAAGAAGAAACCAACTACCTGACATATCAACGCAAAACCGAAATAGGGTTTCTTTTATGACGTAAGCGAGCACTAAGAAAGGAATTTCAAAAAATCACCCCCTAAGGGGGTCCAAAAGCTGTATAGAAAAACCTACTTTCACGCAGGAGAGAGGTGGTAGACGCTAGTCTTGATTTTATCAAAGTAGAATACGACGCATACGCAGCATTTTAGATAGACTTCAAACTCGTAAAGTTAGTAAAAGTTGTCAATGATGATTCAAATAAGTTTTTAATTCTACAGAATCGTTTTCACCTATCAATTCGAGCACCCATGGCTACCATAAAGAGTTACCAGCAATTGTTCCACAGTCATTTCGATTGGCCACGCGTGCTGAACGATTAGTTACCGTCAGCTCACTACCTACTGCCTTTCTAATACCTTCAGTTGAAATATTATATTGTAATGCCTGTCTGCCTTTCTGTTTTGGATAAATGGGCTAAGTATGATGGCATTTGGAAGCTGGTTTCGATATGGTTTTACGAGGGTACGCAGTGTCAACTTTTTTACTTTTGTCCTCGATAGTTTTATCGTGATTCGGTACGATTAACCTACTCAACTTTTTGATTAGATAATCAACGGTTTTGGGTTAAAGTGTTTGTATTTTGGCATTGGCACTTTTAAAATTTTGCTGGATATAAAAATATTCAAGATGAAAAATCTCATTCAATCGTCAAGTTTACTTTAGGAATCTGCGTTTGAGATGCTTAAAATAAACAGAAGGCTGATTCAAAATGAAAATAAAAATATATATAAAATTTTTCATTTACAATTTTTTTTGAATTACCAAAAAAAAAAATCTGCATAAATTCGACGCTAAGAATAAGATTTTGTTAGAGATACATAGCGAAGACTCCACTATGGGAAATCCTGTTGATCATTTACAGATTTATATATATCACGTTTTCAAAAACAATTTTCGCAGGTGCAACATAATGTTACATAACGGGATATTACCGCGGTGATTTTGTTTCCTCGTAATTTGTTTCTTGTGAGGCACAAACTTTAGTGGAGTTTAAAACCTAACGCTGAACGCCCATTTACTCTTCAAGCCAACTCTCTCTGACGTTGAAGTGCTCATATTTACATCACAGAGTTCGAAATGAGTCTAGATGTGGCAAGGAGGCGAGGAATTGGCCGATAATATATTTGAAATTTTTGAAAATTAAAATGTGTATCATAATTTCATCTAAATTAATCATATTAAGTAACAAAGTGTATCCTTTTCAATTACAGCGACTGTGACAGCACTCAGTGTGATCTTCGTAGGATTTGAAGCAGTCGCATTGAGAGAAACCAAGGGCTAAGTCTTCTTCTTCTTCTTTCAAATCGATCTGACGCAAAGGTCAGACCATTATTTAGCCTCCTGAACAGCTCTGTTGGTGGCCTAGTATATGTCGTGGAAGGTGCATGCTGGGCAGGAAAGGAGGTAACCCATATCCTGAGAAAGGGCTCTACACTGGCCAATGGTCAAGTTAAACAGAAAGTAATTGTAGAGGTAGACTCATAATGAGGACAGCAGTAGGCTGAGCCTCCAGATTGTATCAAGATTTACTTTACGCAAGATAAAGAGTCTTTACAAAAAGTCCATTATTCCCAAATCTAAATTAAGCATATACTATTCAAAAATCCCTTCTGCGCCTTCATGCTCCTACACGGGTACGCTCCGGTACCCTCCAGCCGAACAGCGATACATCAACGCGTACCCACGCTCCTGATGAGAAGATGATGACCGTAATTTGCGACGCACCAAGACGTCTATGTCTCGTGTTTTTTCACTGAGCTCAGGTATCACCCGAGTACGAAATTACAAGTAATTTATCGTTCGTACACGAGGATAACACCGCTGGAGACTGTAAATATTTTCTTTTAAAAAGTACTCATGTAGATTGTCGAAATGTTTTAGGGTATTTTGGGAAGAGATGAGCGATGATGCTGGAGTGTCTGTAAATATTTGAGTAATTTTGTTGGAAATATTGTTGAAACAACTGCTTAACAGTCAATTGAATATAGCTAATGAAACGCTATCAGTTAATAAAGAAGGTAGGTACCTAATTACTTCGATGAAAAATGGTTTTCCAGTCCTGGAATGCAAAGAAACGCGGGTGGATTTTTGCCAGTTAAATTCTAGGACTCCTACAGGAAATCAAGACTAAATAATTTAATGGCTGACGAATTCATCGTTAAACAAGTAACTTTTGTCTAAACGTGCTAGACAGAGTCAGGAGTCGAAAACAAAATAACGAGTATGACTATTATTTCTTCGATTATATTGCGGCAATACCTGAGAGCAGTGGTGGCCAAGTAGTAATGGCCTCGACTTACAAGTTGTCTTAAGGAAAACATCATGAAGAAACCCGGCATGTTCTAGAAAGAAAAATTCGAAGACATGTGACATTTACCAACTCGCACTGGGCCTGGTGGATTACGACCCATTCCCTGTCCTAGATTGGAGGCCTGAGTCCCAGCAGTGGGAACATTAACGGCTGATGATGATGATAATATAATAATAATATATAATATTCCACAACTATCACACAACGCTGTCTAGTCCCAAGCTAAGCAGAGGTTGTGTTATGGGTACTAGACAACTGATAGACATACTTATATATTTCTAAATATATACATATTATAGATAAATTACACCCAGACACAGAACAAATGATAATGCTCATCACATAAACATTTGTCCTGGGTGGGAATCGAACCCACGACCTCCGGCATAGCAGTCAGGGCCACTAACCACTAGACCAACAGGCCAGTCAAAATGATGATGATGACCTACTTTTTAGGGATGGACTCTTCCTTAAAGGATCGGCCCGATATCGCTGTACATTAGAAAAAATATGGAAAAAGTGAAACATCAGATCTATCCCTACTTTCTTTCAGATGCCTGATAAGGCCATGGGATTGATTGTGAAATGGAAATAGATTGGGAATGGTTGATTGTGAACCCATGGTTCTGGAACGCAAAAGGTTACAATAGGAACATAGGTGTGGTTTTAGTCAGTAAAAATCTAACACGCCCTCTTGCGTGAAAAAAATCTTCTTAGAGCGGAAGAAGTCATAAGATGATATCCCAGATCTAAAAAAAAATGCAACTACTACATAAGCTTAAAATAATACTCGTACCTGCATTAACAAATTACAAACTAAAGTAAATTACCTAGGTACTATGCTGAAAGATCAGCCTAGATAAGGTACACGAAAAACAGATTATAGTACTTAACTCAGTATTTGTTTTAGGTGAACACTCTGATAAATTACAGCCGACTTTACGTTGATTATGAAAAATAGATAATCTACGCAATCATTTTAGTTCAGTAATGTACTAGAATTATAATTTGATAGAGTACTGGAAACTAATTTGATAGATATGGATTTTGAACGTTTAAATGGTGGTCATTTTAGTTTTATATAATGTTATGGTAGGTAAGCTGACAATATTAATTGAATTAAATACGCGTAGTTAATTGAAGTACCTGTCGCAAAATTGTAATTTGTAATGCAGTTAATCAGTAAAATCATACTTCTTTATCCCTACCCCCTTTTTATTTTGAATTCGTTCAGTCAATTCAAAGGTTATCTGGTAGATATTGCTGTTAGCGATAAGATCGCCATTTTACCCATAGATGTAAGTTTGTGTAAAAATTTGTATACTATTTTGTTGTATTTTTTCTATTCTTGATTCACTAAGTTTCAGGTGCTGGCCATTTTTTAGAGTTTGGAAATCATCAAATAACTTTTATGTTCAGCGTGTCAGACTTTTATTGACTAAACCCACCCATTTTTCTTCAGATGTCTGTTGCGCTCAAGGGTTGCAATTACTCTTTCAAAAAATCTCGTAGTCCTAAATGACCATGTGCTTCCAAGAATAATAACTAAATCATTCTGAATTCCATTTCTTATAAATGTTAATTTTACAGGTTAAAATAAATAGAAAATTATAATGACTTAAATTATTCCTATTTATTATAAAAAAAACATAGTTTTTACATATAAACACATCGTGAACGAATGGCATGATGTCAAATAATTCTCAATTGTAAAATTATCAACAATTATTAATTAATTAATTATTGTTCTCTTTAAATAAAACCGTATATCTATCTAGGTGAGACAATTCACCGCGCTAAAATCTCTTGTACTTCTACGTTATTTCTGTGTGTTCTGTCATCTTCTTTTTTCTAACACTAGAGTAGAAGGAGTCTTCTACTCTAGTGGAACTCTTGTGTGTAGTGACTTTGTGTATAATAAACTTTCTTTCTACCTTCGTCACACTACACTTACTTTAATTCCTACAATACTGTATTGTACATAAAAATAGTAACACTAGGTGGTAGTCTTCATTTTACACAGACTCGGTCTTATCGCTGATGTCTATCATCGATGTCAGCCTTCAAAAACTACAAAAATAAAAATAGTTTCTCCATTTTCTTTCTGTATCCCTTCTGTTTGAAAATAAACATCGTCCCAATGATACTCTCAGGTTGATATTTTTATAATGGCCGCAGTTATATTATTTAAAACTACCTCGTGTCCAGCGCAGCTTTACCAACTGTTTATTTTACCTTTATTCCGATTCCGACACGCCGATTTCGTGGTTTTATAGTATACTACATTTACCATAATGACCATTGCAAGGTAAAAATAATGTCAAATGAAAAAAACACCCTAAGGTTCACAGAATAGGGTTGCTTTTTGTTTAGTTGTAGCGCATTAACGATATTTTAATTGAGTCGATCCTGACGTAGAGTAATGATTGGATGTAACATCGATTTATTTCGACTTCTCGTTTCTGATTGGCGGTCGCGATAAGTTTATATCTATCGTATAATGTTTTTATAATCGTCGTACACAGATTTACATCGTATATAGTAAATAATAGCTGAGTTAACCAACGTTTTCTGGGATACGAGTTTTTGCTTGAAAAGTAGATTAGTGTAATGATACCTAGTGTACTTATATGACAGATCTGTTTGATTGCTAAAAGGGGCAGTGATAAAAACAAATAATGATATAATAACAAGGTAAGTTTAATAGTTAATGCTCATTTGAGTGCTACTGCAGTAATGGACGCAGATTTATGGCAATTACAGAAACATAGTGGTAGATATATGCCTGTAATTACCAAAGGTTTATTTTATTCTGCTTAGCTGCTAAACAGTTTTTCAGTAGTTGTTTTCCTTTCACATTAGATTTAAAATTGATTGTGTTAAAATAAACTACATTAAACATTAGACTAATGTTATAAAGGTGAAATTTTGGGAGTATGTATGTTCTTACTTCTTCACCCTCAAATGGCAGACGGGATTTGGATGAAATTTGGCACACGAGTTGATCATATCCTGGAACAGCACATAGGATACTATTTATCTCAGGAGTATGTCCCTTTCGGACAATTTTCTATTTTTATGAGGGAACAGCCACTTGCACACGCATTGCCAGGTACTGCAATGCTACCACGAGCTCTAAATGCAATCAATTTTACGACCTAAACTGTACTGTTAATGCGCAATACATATTTATATATTTATAAACTATGTTAGTCTGTAAAGTCCCAGAGTGTTAAAAAAAAACTTTTATAGCATTTGTGAAAATATTAACATTTTCAAATATATTTGCCTATAATACGTGTGTTGATACGCGTTAAATTACGAAATCAGAAAATGAAGCCATGGAAAAATTACTTTTTGATTGAAAATAACATTCAAATGCCATCCTTCGAGGCTTTGATAGTTGGGTCCCCAAATTCAACTTATTCATACATCAATCAAAATATCACTACCTCATCACACTACCATAAACTCCGGAGAAGCTAACCCAAGATTTTTCCTTTTAAACCCATGAATGTACACTAGTGACGGCCCAACTCGTATTGAGACCCTTAATCCCTGGAGATTCAACCAGATTCGACCGTAATGAGTCTCTCGCTGACAAATGGGTGTACGTCCCGCCCTCTATCGGCGATCAGCGAACTATCTCGAGTATGTCTTGATACACTTTGCACTTGCAGCTGGGTTTTTAGGTGGCGGATGTTTGTGTTAGGTGTCAAGTACAATATTTTATTTTGCGTATAAAGAAAAAAGTGGAACCTACAATTTACAATTCATCAGAAGCAGATAATATGGTAATTTTAAATATATTTTTTCAAATAAAAGGTTAAAAGAATCATTAAATTATAAAGGAATATTTTAAACCTTTTAAAGGAAAATATACGATTTCTACAGTCTATCTCCGAAGACAATATTATAATTATAATAGTACTGAAATCTTCCCTGAAGTATAAGCATTTCACTAACAAAACCAGAATGTAGGTTTTGTGAAAATCGTTGCTGTAAAATACTATTAAACTATACAGTTAAAAAAATGCTTACTTTGGCAGAACTTAATTTCGACTTAAAATATCTACGTTGAACTTCCCTAACAAAAATATTCCCAGAGCTAATGTGTGCCCGTCATATACCATATACAAAGAAAATACAAGTTAAACCAGCAACATACCTCTACCTACGCTACCACATCAACAATCACTATCTAAATTCAATATTTTTCGTCATCAACATCTACCAACATCTAAGTTAAATTACCGACATCCGTCTACACGTGAGAGCCGCGAAAATCTTAATTAACAGATAGGCGTAAGTCATTCATCATGTCGCTGTGTGATAAGGCAGGGGGCGCCACCTTCCAGGTAAAGATATCGTTAGCGATGACGCGCTAAGATTGATGGAAAATTCGATTTGTTAACGATCATGTTGCTACTGGAAGATTGGTGTTTGTTTTAGGGAGTTGGAGGAGGAGTTTATTGGATTGTATCATCGTGCAAACCTTTGATTTATCAGAAACTGCGGTATGGTATTTTTTTTAAACAGTTTTGTTTTGTAGTTATACAATGTTATGTAAATAAAAGTTACAGTGTGAAGTAATCTGGGGCGTCCGAAGAGAGGTGACGTATTCGTCATATAGAGTAATTTTAGTACGAAAGTCAAAACACTTTTTTTTTTATTTGAGGTAGGCAATCATATAATGACCTGGGTCCTTCAATGGTCTTTAACGTTCCAGGACCACCAATTTTCGTGGCACTAGTGGGTATTGACCCTAAGGTTTTGCTAATATTTTTTTGATGTTAGCGTGTAACACTGCCAGCCATCGATGACTCGAGTTCGGTTTACCGGACGACGGTTAAAAGAGGGAGATTGTTCGAAAAAGTTACCGTGGCCCTGGAATGAAAATGGTATCTGAAGAAACACTGGTGGTTTTTGTCAGAAAAAGTCTGAAAACTCCTCCTCCACTCAGAGTGGGAGCAGTTATTAGATGATTTCCCACTGAAAAAATGGCAAGAGACTTGTGAAACATGTAACTTAATGTTAATAATAATATATGTAATGTAGACAGTCGTAAAAAGAAAATTAGGACACGCTAATCAAAATGTAGTATAATGATGTATGTACTACTCACATAAAACCTATTTCAATCCAAATGAATAATCTTCTACCAACAAAACAGAACGAACGGTTGATAGCGCGAAATGACACAGCTGTTAAAGTATTAATGAACAACTATCATAGTTGCAAGACAAACTATCATTCCGCCGTGGACTATGTAGTATTTCTCTTGTTTTACCACTTCGACTGAAAGCTGGTTTTACCGTTTTATTTGCGTCTAGCTTCTCGCCAATGGATACTTCGATGTTTGTGAGTTAGTTGGGATTGGGTGGCGATGCTTGTGCATTTAACAACAGCTTTTTAGAGTTCGAAATTCGAATTTCAAATTTCGGTCTTGATTCGAATTTATCTTGCGATCAAGGATTTTGTGACATATGGAATATGTATCTACGATAATATTTTTTAATTGGAATCAATATTCTAAATACATTTAGATTACTTCACAAATTATGCATAATTATGTACGATGACCACAAATGCTTTTTGGTTCTGATTGAGTATAATTTCAGATTGTGTTTCGACCAGACAACGATCAAATATTTACTCAGTATCTTGGTCAAACGCTCCTATATTTGCCGAAGAAATATCGAGTGCAGACAGAAAATCGCTTCAAAATAGCACTTAACAAACGACATAGCACTAACAAAATATATTCGTGATGCAATGAAATATTACAAGCAAAACATTACGCGTCAAAATTAGGCGAGATACATTAGGGTGCTCTATAATTAAACATCAATAGCGTTACAAAAAGTAAATAAACAGGGTATGTGCGGGGAAATGGGGGGCGCGAGGAGGGAGGGCGGGAGGTCTCGACTATGACTAATGTCCCACGATCCGTCAGTGTCACTCGCGGGTTGAAGGGGGCGCCACTCTCGACAGGGCCGGAGTACGCTATCCTTTCCAAACAATATTTACCCTACGATTTCTGATATACATCTGTATGTTAATATGGATTTTACGTGCTTGTAAAGGGTCGAAGGTTTGGTTTGTGATCGATATCTCAAATATTTTCGAAGCAAATAGACTCGAGTTTACTAAACATTGGAATCGTAAACAATTCTTTGACAGGGGGTCCTAGAGAAAGTCGTAATCCGTCATAGAATGAAACTTTGGTTAGAATCTAAGGAGGCTGTAGTTCTTCTGTACGACATAGTAATCATTAGACTTTCTTTTCATCAGATAAAAAAGATTTCACGATGCAAACATTATGCTAGTTTCACTATACAAGCAAATAAAGCAATTATTCCTGTGCCTATAAGCCAATAAACGAACATTTTATTCTCAAAAGTTCATCTTCTTAAAAAATCACAAATCCATCCGACTCTGTACAGTTTCTGGGTCTTTTGAAATTGGTTTCCGCGCAGGGCAGCGGAGTAGATACTCCGCGACACATCGCCCCATCTCTGGGGCATACCGCGGGCACAATTAGATAAAATAAAAAAAAGAAACGAGTAATCCTGCGCCCAACTAGATTGCTTTCGGGACTATAGGGTTGGTAGAAAAAAAGGCCGAGATAAAAATCAAATATTCGCAGAATTAGCTGGTTGTCGATCTTTTGGTCAATTTTTCTAACGTCATTCAAAGAATTGCCTTAAGTCATAATGCCCCAGAGTAGCCAGTGAACTTATTTTCGTATTTTTTTTGCAATCCGTAACTACAAATCGAGTGTACTCAGTATCAAATAGTAAGTTAAAAATATATATTTGCAGTAATGACACGTGCCTATATATTTAAAAAAAGTATAATTAATACTCTTTGAAACCAACGTCATAATTCTCTAATTTATTCATAAGGAAAACCTAGAAATAGGTACATTTTTTTTACCGTGCTTTCCAAGACTGAGCAGCAAATTGCAAAAAATCTAAAATTTGAATTTTGCAGATTTAAAGGGTAATGGAGGTTTGAAGAAATTTTCAAAATTTTATTTTCCCATATTTTTCGCAAGCATTTTTCATCGAATGAAACATCGAAGAATCGCATAAATAATAGCTGCAAGTAACAAATTAATAAAAAAGCCATACATTGCTAATATACGACCAACTTGTACGGAACAATTCTTTCCACAATCCACATAAAACCTACGTGGAATTTAATAACAGAAGGCGGACATACAACAAGCGAACGCCAATTATTCATACTGATTTTTTTTCCTTTTAATTTCATCAAATTTATTTCACTCCTACAAATGGAGTATCATTAATTTAACATTTACGGGATCCGATTATTTTACACTGACTGCCTACCCCGATATAAATGAGCCTCAATGTACTTATGTTATATACATATATATGCTTTTTTACATGATTGCCTGTATGTACTACATTAAGGTTTCCGAGGAAATTGATGCCTTTCATTTCCTTCTCGTAGCGGATACAACTCAAAGTAATAGGAATTATTTTACTGTAAACTACGGAACCGTCAGGGATTTTGATTGATGTTCGTACATCTCAAATTGTGAGAAAGTGGCGTTATAAGGAGTAGACTGATTCTGATTTGTCTGAAGCGTATTTAAGTAGGTATATATCAGAGGTGTTATACGTATGAAATTTCGGATCTGGATACGAATATAGCATAGTCAGCCATGTTTTATAATGTTCCCACTGTTGGGACCAGGCCTCTTTTCTAGCAGAGGAAACGGGCCGTAATCCACCACGTGAACCCAGTGCAGGGTTGGTGGATGTCACATGTCTTCGAATGTTTTCTTTCACCGTTTTGAGAGCAGCGGTGATGAATTAAATTACACAAAGTTATGCGCCTGGCTGGGTTTGAACCCGCGATTTAAAACTCGTAAGTCAGGGCCGTTTAAATTTAATATAATTTTAATTTTAGTACCTATAATTTATTCTTTTTGCGATGTGGAATCACTAATTAATGCATCATGATATTTGTACCAAATAAAGTATTATACAGGGTTATTTGTAAAAAACTGGCAACTTCTCAGGACAGTGTCACTAACATCATAAACAACAACTATTGTTCTATGGCTTTAAACTTCGAGCCGCTTAAAGTCTAGAGATTTCCATACTTTGAGATCAACATTTATATCGGTATGGCCTACATATATTTTTAATAATAGATCTGAATCAGGATGTTACC
Organism: Mythimna lalbum; assembly: GCA_949319445.1. Classification (NCBI taxonomy): domain Eukaryota; kingdom Metazoa; phylum Arthropoda; class Insecta; order Lepidoptera; family Noctuidae; genus Mythimna; species Mythimna lalbum. Next base: position 14,804,786 of record OX439356.1, on the reverse strand, counting down.
GAGTGATCACGATTGAGCTAATCGTGAGCCACGACTAACTTCAAAGCCTTAAGATGAAACAAATACGATTGTAATTATTTATCTAGATGTCGCGGCCGATGGAAATGTCGAGTTGAGCTAAAAAATAGGTCAATGGCAGATGATAGTTGAGATTTACATGTTCTTGAATGAAGACTGAGAATCAAAAAGTAAGCCTTAAGGTACAATTCCATACACGCTCTTACGTTAATATGATGTTATTACACATCTTTCTCTAAATATTTTGGTTACACAGCTATTTTGTGGATATTATCTAGGCTTCTATAGAAAGCAAAAGAAATGTACTATTTTATTTACATTGGCCCTCTATAATGTACTCATATATTCAAAATATAAAAAAGTGCATCCACAGAAGCCTTGCATATTTAATCGAAATTCTGAATGACGATAATTTTTTGGAAAAACTTTAAAGGGTTAAAAAAAAACTGATATTTCTTGGAACAAGTCTTATAAAATATTCGAGTAAATCACGGAATTACTGAATGTTTTTTTTTTCATATTGCTGCTTCAATAAATATGGCGTTGAATTGCGTTAAATGAAGCAACAAGCTTCGACCGTGTTCGAAGTTGACGATTGGCAAGTGGAAAAGAACCTCTTAAGACTAAGTGGAGCGGTGATCTTCACAAGTCCACAGGATGGTAGCGGCTGAATAAAAAGAAAGATGTCTGCAGACTGATAGCTTATACGCTATAATTAAGAACCGCTAAAAAAATGAACGATTACTCATTTAAAAGAAAAAAAGAAAGAATAAAAAAAATAGATTTCTCATAAATGTCCTATTTTGGCGATGTATTCCTTGATCCAAAAAAAAATTAAACACAACTTCTACTTGTGTTTCATTTTTTTCGGCCTCTTTGTCTTTTCTCCACGTAATTTTTACAATTATTTATCATACTCTGCTACTACGCACATATGCGTGTGATAAAAACCCAGACAGTATAAGGCTAACCAAAGGAAGTGAATTCCTTTTTTTTTCTTTCGTCAAATAACTTTTTCTTTGGATGGAGTGAGAATGAGTTTTTATTTCCTGACTAAAAACTGTATTCGTAAAGAAAGAATACCCTGCTAATAAAAATGTTGGCTAAACCAGGTCTTGCAAGATACGACACAGTGACAAGACAAGGCTGACTAAAGTCAATATACCACCTAAGACACCTTTGTCTTACTAACCTACTTTTCCGCAATACTACGCGAGATAGATAGCTTTTGAGCGTAACACACCTGAGTTGAGATCAAAGAGGAAATTGCTTTTCTAAGTCAAAATGTAGACAAACGGATATTTTTAAAATTGGAACTCAAGTTAAAAAAAAAAAACAAAATTCAGAATGTATTCAAAATTTAGAAGTGAAATTCAAAATTCAGAAGAAAAGAGAAAAAAAAAATTAAAATACTTTTTTTTTTGTTTCGAGAGAATTGCCTTACTTTGTCAAAATAGTGAAAACGTTTTTTCGAAATTAGAACTCAAGTTAAAAAAAAAACAACTTATTCAGAATGTATTGTAGAAGATAATCGATTATAGAGATACAGAAGCCTCCTTTATAAGCACCTATTCATTAAAATTATGTGTATTGAATAAACATGCGCACAATGAGATAAATAATTAAATTAATTAGTAACGTAGCACAAATACGGTAAGTTTTAATTCAATACCCATTGAAAGGAAAGTTTGCCGATCAAAAATCAACCAACGAACATTCTTTATAAGTTTCATTTTTCATTGTGAAAATGTTTTCGGAAGCTTACAAAATGAGATTTCGGTGGCACGGACCCGAATGAACTCTATATTTTTGCGCGTAAATATCAATTTTGCGTAGCTTTACATCAACTGAAGATTTTGGAATCTGATCGGTTGGTGTTGTTGGAAAACTAACATTAAAGTTGGGTTACACAAGGTTGATTTTTCTTGATGTTGTGAAGTGGTTTTCCCGTCCCGTACCTCAGTGCAGTCCCTTAGACAAATGACGCAGCATTTGTCCAAATGATGGCGCGGGCGGCAGAGAGAATGAATTTAAATTATCATTCAGTGGTACCAACACACAGTGCAAGAGTCCAAATTCGGTTCTGTGTGGGTGCACCACCACATTCCGAATAGAAACCGAAAATTTATATGCAAATCTGATAAGAATCTATCTATTTCCGACAAGGCGTTTGTTTAATGATTGCGATTGGTCCATAGTAAGTTGTTTGGTTGGTTTTCAACACCGGTATTAATTTAGATACAGGATAGTAACAGATAATAACTAATACCGACAACTAACTGACACTCTTTCTTTAGTGGCTCAAAAAATAAATTGAATATAAATAAGTCAAACAACTCTAAAATCTTCAAAAAGAACCTTACTTAATATAAGCTATAAAACCTCATTGCTATATATTGTAATCCTTATCCTTAGTCCTTAGTAATATTATAAGAACGAAAGTGAGTTTGTTTGTTTATTTGTTTGTTTGTTACGTCTTCACGCCTAAATGGCGAAATCGATTTGGATGAATTTTGGTACAGAGATAGTTGGGACAATGGAGACGGAAATAAGCTAATTTTATTTTTATTTGAGAAAAGGGGGAGAAAGAGTAAAGTATATAAATAAACGCGGACGAAGCCGCGGGTAAAAGCTAGTATTCATATAAAGTAGGTAAAAGTATTGCCACATTATTCCAAAAAAATAAAAGTCTTTTCAGCCAGCATCCTACTACGAAATACCCGCGCAAACAAACCCTAGACCCGTTCAAAATCATATTCCAATACCTATTTATTCAGCCATAAATCATAGAGTAACATCAAACCGACAGTGAGGCGTCGCGTCTCTATTCCCTGTTCTAAACGGTTGTTTGAATTCTTTCTTTGAATTCTTTTTACGCGCTCTTTTTTGGCGGCAAAGGAAATTGAGTAATGGCGTCGTCACAGATGGCATCATGGTAGATTGATAACGGGGAATGAAGAGCGCAGTTCTATTGTGGCTTTGTGTATGTATCTGCAGGTAGGTATTGCGTGGTAAAAACTTACTTCCTTCCCATATGTTAGATTAGTATTAATAATACATGTGGAAGCGTGACAGATTGATTGGTTTTGATTAATTTAGTTTTTGTGTAACATTTTTTTTTTGGTGTGGTAACTTGAATTTGGTTTATTAGACCTTTTTTTGTGATATTTGTTTTCAAATATTTTGTTATTATTATACGAAAGTTTAATGTAGCGTTAAATTTTTGATGCTGTGCATGATTACTGCCAATGGTTATTTTAGTAGATATCAATATCTAGTTTTATTTTTTACTTTATTTACATTGTTCTCACATAATAGTAGCGGCAAGAAACATGTGACAGAGACACATGATTGAAAAGAGTGTCCATAGAGTTTTTTGCACATTCCTCTCTATAGAGACCTACGCTTTGAAATGTGCAATTAACATCATTTTTCTGACTGAATGGTTTATTTGAAATAAAACCTTTGAATCTTTACTAATGCGGTAAACGTAGTTTCTAAGTACCTGTATCCTACAGTTACAAACAGAACTGTCATCAAATAAATAATGGTTCATATGTAAGTACACCCTACACCTCAGGCCAATATCGGCGGGTCACCGTCCATAAATATTATTAACAAGTATGTAAGAATCTTATATTTAAGTACAGGGATATTTTTATCTCCACAAGCTAAGCCGTCGATGCGCCTAGTCCCTGACAAATGGCCACTGAGACAGCAGAACACGTTTCCCAACTCCAAAGCTGTAACAGAAAACAATCCCGTGTGTGGTGCCCAAAGAAAAAAAACAATAGGGTCGTGATGAAGACGTAGCCATTGTGAACAACGAGCGAGCAATATTTCACGGCTTTGTATGCCTTCAGAGCCCGATTAATTCTAGATATCTCCATTCACCTATACGTAATAGTGTGATGAAACCTTTTTGATTCGGCTCATGTTAACAAAGATAGCGTGGGTTGAAACAAGCGTAAAATATCACTACGAACTTTTTGTAATCAATTCTATTTGGTAAGTACAAATAAGTACACATGCACCCAATTAAAACGCAACTTTATCAAACGGAAAATCAACATAAATAATCTATTAATACACTTCAAAGGACAAACGAATTGTGTTCCCATTCAGTGAGATTTCCATACTCACCTACTTTAGAAAGCAGGCGACATTATGCAAATAAAGTAAATTGAATTACCGGAGTTAAATGTCGTATGAGATAAAAACGACGACGCAATCTACAACCCAATGAGGAGACGTTGTATTAACATATTCAAACCCCTATTGAATATTTATATTACGTAGGATACTCTGAGACAACTGGTGTCGGCTCTTTACTCAGCCTTGTAGCCCCTAATGGATGGCACTATCTTTCCCCTGTACGCGTCAAAACAAAAACAAAAAATTGGATTAGCGGCCTACCTTTGTGGCTCTCTCCGTATCTAATTACAATAAGAAAAACAACTGGCTATCTGAAGAAAAGAAGAAAACAAGTGATAAAAATGTATTCCATTTTCAAAACTCTACTGCGAGACACTCCGAGTTGTATTTACATAAAGTAATAAATAGGTTCCTATATACTACGAAGTTAGTTACAGCCTTTGCTTTTTTCTTTTTTTAAAGATAAAAAATCGGGTGACCTTCAAGTTAAGAAGGGTGTAGATAAGTTTATTTTTTTAGATTTCAACCTTCAAATCAGAATTGATAAAAATGACCGAAAACAATTTGAGTATACGAACACGAGAAGTCTACAATGGACCGTTATAGGTTGATGGTGACGATAGATCTGACATATTTAAAAGTGAAAATAGGTCGATATTTTCACTTTTAAATATTTTTCCCTTTGAGGAAAAACATCCTAGGCAACGTAGGAGTGGACTTTTTCTTCCAAAATAAAAAAATATTTATGATATCATTCTAACATAAAATTGAATTTTTTTTTTCAAAACTACTGATCTACTAGGTTGGTATTAATATGTTTTTCATAATACTTTTTAATTATGTGAAAAAAATATCCCAACGAAACGTCTTTTAAATGTTTCTGCTGAAAAGGCACGATATTATAGCCAAAACGAGTTCGTCGTATAATTATTTTTTTAATTTGAATCAACATCAACAGAAATGACTCAAAAAGGAAATTTCATGAAAGCCATCTTCTTCTGCAAACCGTTTAATTAATGTTCCATAAAATTCTTATAATTAACACACTAGCTCCGCCTCCCTGATTGGCCACATCAACCTATCCGATACGGTCATTCAATTTAATTTCATACCGGCCGCGTAAGGCAACTTATTAAAAAGCCATCAAATCGTTTACAGCCTAAAGGTTTCTTGGCTTTATAGGCATGTGGTGTGTTCCACTTGGACCCATTAATAAAATTCTGATAGGAATAATTATTACGTTAAAATACTAATAGAAATTATGATGGTGACTTATTGGATATTTTATAATTAAAATGTCTGTACAGAGTCATATTTAATAACGATTTATTTTATTGGAGTTTTAAATGCTAATAAATTTTATTAACCCTTCAGATACCGTCAATTAGAGACACAATAGTAAGACAATAGATGCGCGGCCACCGGTGGTCGCTTGGGGATTCATGAATTAAGAGCGTAAAAAGATATACATAGTTCCCGTTACAATTTAGGATGAGTTACTGAGTTTTCACCTTTTGGGTATCGTGAATCGCTTATAAAACGTTTGCCATATATGTCAAACGGGCCCGCAAGCCTCGATGCCTGCTAGAGCTACGGGATTATTCGAAAGGTACTAGTTCCAGAGCTCTTTACAAAAAGGTCAACTTATAAAAGAAACAAAATTGGGTTTTCGTCAGTAAATCTTTGGAATTCCATCTTACTCCACCGAAAGTGATTGGGAGAAGTTTTTTGATGATTATGAACCCCAAAAAAATAAATGTTAATTGAAATATAAATGGACCAATAAACAGTACTTTTTAATTTTTTTTAGTAAACCGTGAGATTTTTTAATTATTTTTCAAACCCAGTGCATATTCGATTCAAATAAAACTACAATATTTTTTTCACAGTCAATGCAACGCTGTAAAAGTGAAGCATAGGCTGATTGTGTGATGTATAAGCTGCATTATTCCCACTGCTACACAGGCCTTCTCTATAAGAGGGAGTGAGGGGTGGGCCCTTAACCTACTACATCTGCTAAGTGCTAAGTACAGATTTGTAGATGTTCATGATGTTCATGTCTTTCAATTTTTAGTTTTAGGATATGCCGTCTTCCTTCGATGTTTTTCTCCTTTATATGGTTCCTTAGCTTTGAATGCACGTTACTCCTAAGTTATAGTAGTAACCATTGAGCCACCACTGTTTGAACAGTATAGAGCTATAGCAAAATCTAAGTAATTACGCAATATCTAGCAAAAACCAAAAAAAAAGGTCATACCTTTGGAGTGTAGTGCTAAAAGGAACACATCAACTGTCCCGCGCCGAAGACTTGCACGCATCGCGCCTTACCCGAGGCTAGAGGCGAATTTTGCAATCAGCACGCTCGTGTTACCTTTTATTTTAAAACAAAATATGAATAAATATATAAGAAGCTGTAAATAATAATTGAGTTTTATATAATATTCAAACGAAGCCTTTTTTTTATTTTTTTAACGTTCAAAAAGTATTTATAAAAATAAATTATATTAAATAAAGTACATATAAAATAAATATACCTAATAAAAATAGAACTTACCAATATAGTAAATTGTGAGGGTAGCAACAACAGAAGTCCCAAGCAATAAGTTGGTTCAGTTAACACTGCAGTTCGTCTCACATGAAGCGTGCGTCGAAATGTGGGGGACCTGCGGATAAAATATTGCTTTGGTGTAAAAAAAAATAATGTTATTCTTTCGGTAATGTAATAATAATAAGGCATTTAGTCCAATAATTGTTTTATTTTGGTTAATTTACTTTACTTTACATTTATAATTTGGTATTGAACTTGTAATAAGATTGAATCCAATCAATCGTAATTTTTTTCTCAATTTTACAATGTATTATGCTGTATGTTTTTATAGATATAAACCAGAGCTTAAATGCAAATCCACCTGATGGTAAGCAGTGATGCAATCGTTTATAGTGAAGCGCACTAGTTTATTAAGATTCTATTCACTCTAGCCTTGAAAACAACTAAATGTTTTTATGTGAGTGGTGCGCCTAATCTGCGTTTTTATTTTTTCCCCCACTTAGTTGAACTAAAATCGTTTGAAAGTTATGAATTTCAATTTTAATATCAAAGGTGTTTATGTTAAAGGGCTTTAGTTTCAGTTTTACAATAAATTCTTAATTGTAAAACTGATTGAAAATTCCAATCCATCCCTAAATTCCAGATTCACTTGACAACAAACGAAGCCAGTGCAGTGGTAGGCTCATGAATAAATAAAGTGGTGTTTATCTAACGTTTGGCCGGGATTAAAATTCAAATATTCTGACAAGTCAATCTACGGAGCTCCCGGGCGGTCCCGAGAGCGGACAGCCGAGCGTCATGCACATTGCATAGTATATGTAAATTGTGAAGACACTGTCTGAGTTTTGTTAGAACATTTTGCCACGGATTTATCGCTGACTCGTGATAAAATAATTGCAATTATATTATTTTTTATAATAAACCTCATAAAAAAAAAACACAGTACAAACCTTTAAAAGAAGTTTACAATGAGCGGTCTTATCACACAGGGTTAACCTGCTACAGAGTATCTATGGATAGATTGAACTAAAACAGATAGATTTGAAACTGCCAATGTACAAACATAAGATATATATATATGATAGAAATAAGTAATACTAATAGGATATAATACTAAAAAGAAAAAAAAAACTTTAAAAAGTGAAACCGACTAACTGACCTATCAAAACACAGCCAAAATTACTAAGAAAATAAGCGTAAAATTTACCAAAGGCTTCTTTTTATGACGTAAGCGAGTACTAAGACAGGATTTTTTTAAATATACCCCCTACAGGGATAAAACGGAAGTCCAAGGTTTGTGTGAACAAACCTATTTTCACGCAGGCATAGCCGCTGGCAAAAACTAGTGCTAAATAAATAGTTTCATAAAATACTAATCAATATTAAATATCACATGTAATCGAGAAAGGCGGTCGGTAATGTTTGAGCACGCCTCACTTTTATCGGCAGGTAATGCATTCTATGAACGAGCAGCTTGACTTAATCTTAAAATTTATATATATATTACTTTAATTTAAATTACTAGCTTTTGCCCGCAGCTTGGCCCGCGTACACAGAGTAGGTATATAATGTCATTTAGTAATAAGATTTAGCAATCGGACCCACAAAAAAGCTATTTTTTTTTTAATTTTCTATAATATTATTGTAGATTATTTACTTTCATAATCCCTACTAATATTATAAATGCGAAAGTAACTCTGTCTGTCTGTCTGTCTGTTACGCTTTCACGCAAAAACTACTGAACGGATTTAGATCAAATTTGGTAGGTAGGTAGAAGAGACACTGGAATAACACATAGGCTACCTATAATTCCACTGCTGAGCACGGGTTTCTGCCCGCGCGATATAAACTGTAGTCCACGCGGGCGAAGTCGCGGGCGGAAAGCTAGTGAGCATATAAATAAACACAATAATGATACCATTCATATCAGTAGAAATAAGAGCATCTCCATTCCTTACATATTCTGCGTCCATTAAACACATTCAGTGCATTTGCATACGTTTCTACACGGAGTACCTATGACTGCTGGATTAATACTCTGTAATCTGAATCTTAGCATTAAGCTACTATGCGATATAAATTAATGGCGAAATTAATTAAACGTGTGTTATTTCAACTGCGATAATAGTATAAATTTTAATAGGTTCATATTTTTAATTAATTGCATAAACGTATAATACAATATAATAGTAGGTAACCTATAGATATGGTATACTATTTATGTAAATCATAAAGTAAAAGAAAATCTTTGTAATATTTTTTATTTGCTTACCCAACCCTCCCATCTAAAGATATGACAGCAAAAATTTAAAACATAAGAAAAGTAATTAAAAAACCGAACTACTTTATTAACAAAAATTAAAACGTCAAAATCAAACACAAAAGACGCCATATTTGGTCGACGGGCACGTAGTGGAACACGCACCGCTAACAGAAAATAAGGGACACACAGAAAGACAGGAAGGGCCCGTGCGAGCGAGAGGGACATAAAACATGCCCTCGGACGAAAGGGAAGGCGATAGTGACGCGATGATTGAACGCGCCACAAGAAAAATGATCACCCGTCAAGCGGCGACTGAGAGAAACTACCCCTAGCGGGCGAGACAAGGAGAGACATACTCTCCGATAAAGAGTGCGAGTGAAACAGCAAGCACCAAAATAGGGGTGACGTACAGTGATGGATTATGCTTTTCTCTCTAAAGAAGGGAGGGGCTCACAGGTCGTTATGGAAAAAGCTGAGGGAAGTGGGGACCGACATGTGTCGGAGACGTATACCGAACCGATGGTGGCCTTAATTGATTTCTGGATTAATCTAACATTTTTGTTATTAATTAGGCTATATGAATACCTAATATCATGTGTACAGATAAATAATGAACATCATTTGTGGAATAGAAATAATAAATGTTCATAGATTGCTGTTTATAAAATTCGCACTGATTATATTAAGCTAAATAAATGAATACATTTGATACAGTCAAATGTGACTTTTGACCAAAATGTCTCCTAACGTAAAACAAGACGACTACCATAATCAAAATACAATTTAAATTTCGCCACTTTTGAAAGTCGCGCAAACGGAGCCGCAGGCAAAAGTTTCTGCATAAAGATTACCATTCAATATTAAAATTTCAGTTTCAGCTAAATCATTTTAGTTTTTTAGTAGGTACTAAAACACAGTTATGTGGTGAAGAATGTGGTGACTAAGTGTATGCTAATGTCTAGTTAGTGCCAAACAATCAACTGACCACCCCACACATTAAAATTTTTACGAGGGGCATCTAAAATGCCACTCACAGAAATGCCTTTGTCCACTTTGAAGGGTGTGTATTGTTTTATGCCTTTGTTGTGTTAAAATTTAAATCCTTAATTATTCATAGGATTGTTTGGGCGACAATATTTTCACAATAGGCCCCGGTTTTGCAGGGGAGGTAATCGGTTTGATTAATAAATTGTCAAGTTGAATCCAGCGTTAGAATATAAATTGTTACCACAGATATTTCATCCTATTATTATAGCGAGATCCCGCTCATTGTTTTACGAAATGTCATATCTCATGCTGTCACCTGATTGTTTTGGTTAAGGTTTCAATAGGAGGTGTCTTCTAGTTTATGCCTGGAATTGAATGAATTTCGGGGTGTACGGATTCGGATTTATCGTGTAAGGGGGACTTTGCAACTGTCCAAAATTTTAAGTGGTCCTTTAATATACCAAATCTGTTTAAAAAATGAATAATAAAAATTTAGATTAGAAGCTGTGGTGGCCCAGTAACGGCTCCGACTCACGAGTTGTAAGTCGTAGGGTCAAACATAGCCAGGCCTATTACTTTGTGTTATTTATTTCATCACCACTGCTCTCGAAGCGGTAAAAGAAAAAATAGTGAGGAATTCTAGAATCAGAAATTCGATGGCCTATGATATATACGAATTTGTTTTCCCTCTCATAGAGACTATTGCGGCCTATTCTCTCTCCTAGAGCGAAAACCTGCGTCCCAGCAGTGGGAACATTATAAGGCTGATTATACTACATACTTACGCTATTCAGTTTTGCAACCAAAAAGTAAACAGTTAAGTATACAAAGTTAGAAATAAAAACACACTTAACCTCAAAATATTAAAAGAAGGTTGCATTTAAATTCAAAGAAAAAAAATGATTTAGTCGGTATTTTTACAGGCTGTTAAACAATGTTAAATTCTGCCACCGTTCAGTTGAAACAAATTAATTTAGACAAGAGGAAGATGTAAAAACTTCGAAACAGCAATTACGTTTTATTGTAAGTCATTATATTAATCATCGGCAAAATTAATTTATCATTTGGACAAATCGCCGAGTGGTTTGTTCAAACTTATTTTGTTTGTGATTGATAACTTGAGCTTACGATAAGAAAATTGTTAAATTGAAATTCCTAAAGGATTTTCTTTTTGGTGTAGTTTTGGTGAAGATTTTATTATAGGCTTGGAAAGCAATTTAATGTTATAATTGCACATGAAATCAAACTTGATTAAAAATGTGCAACAGTTTTTATATTTATTTATCTCGCTAATTTCTGCTGAGCTTATCGCCAATTTCTGCTGTGGTTCTGGAGTGGCGAGCATGTACCAAAAGACGCAGCTTTGTTAGGCCTCTAACAAAGCAGACCAATGACCTGGTGAAAATAGCGGGAATGCTATAGATGCGAAACGCACAAGACCGTTTGTTTTAGCGATACTAGGGGAGCAATGAAAGTTTTACGGCTGTAATGATGTTAATGGTAATGACGCTCACAGTGAGCGGCCGACAATTCGTTTGGTCTGAACAATGCCAAAGATATTACAACTAATTTAGATGCAACAAAATAATTCAAGCACATAACCAAAAATGTTGATAAACAAGAGAATTACCATGGAAATGGGAAGCATGCTTAAAATGATAAAATAGTTGAAATACCTGTTCAATATGGGCACCGTCTCAAAACTCATTAGCCTCCCAAACGCTACATATTCATAACGAACAACTGTCAAAAGCGTAAAAATCAGTGAACGCATTGTATAATTGATTTACCGCTTATTGTCCACAAGTCAGCCAGCCTCATTAACGATTCAACAGAACTAATTGTGCTACCTAATTACAGCTGAATGGCTAAAGACAAAACACTATTTATGTTCACTAATTTATCACACAATGAGCCAATGTTTCGGATGACGACGTCATTGAACGCACGAGAACCTTAAAATTGAGCTTAGAAAAACTATTAGCATTTAACAAATGTAAGAACGTCGAAAATATGACATTGCTAGTGCACGGTGTTCAGTAA